>CM061269.1:64397500-65785000 GCA_030848825.1 Tadarida brasiliensis
GCTTAGTAATGCGCTTTGTTGTGAACCAGTGCCAGAGACAGCAGTGGGGAGACCAAGGGGGTGACTGCAAAGAAAGCAGAAAGAGCAGTCTGACAGAAAGAAGAATGAACTGTCAAAGAAAATAAATCACAAGCGGAGCAGGACCAACTGATGACCTGCCACAAGCCTTCCCAGTAGGACTGCATGTGACCGACCCTGAAGTTGTCATATGGAGTGAGAGACCAGTGAATACCCTCATGATGTATGGAAAGAACAGTCTTCTGCTCTGTCCTCTTTTCTTTCCCTATAGATGCCTCTGCTTCTGGCATTTTGGTCCAGTAGGATTTTAAGAATAAAGTTATATTTGTTTATAGTAAGAATGAAATCCTTTGTCCAGACATCTAGTAAAAACACAGTAACATCACTGACATTTCAAGCTTGAATGCTTTCTTTTCTTTTTAGCCATGTGTGCTTATGACAGAAACTACGTAGTTAACCAAAAGAAATAATTTTTAAGACTCTTAATTACTATTCAAATATTTATATTAAATAATTGCATAGAAACATTTAAGGATTAGCTTTTGAGTTACCTATCCTTGAGAATATAAAAAAGTTACTTACATTTTCTTTTATCAGCTAAACAGCATGAATGATGCTAAGGAAAAGGCATCTAATGAACTTGATTCTACCAAACAGAAGATAGAATCTCACACTAAAAATATAAAGGTATTATGATTTTAAATAACCTTTTCTTTTTGTATTAAGAAACAAATATAATTATTTAGGTACACTTTTAAAGTAAGAGATATCTGAAAACATAGCTTCCTATTTCTTATTAAGTACATTCGGATATAATTTTAATTTTTTATTATTGATCAAAGTAACAAGAATGTTTTTTTCATTAAAAATAAAACTTGATTAGAAATTGTTCTAGTTAATTGAAAAAATTTATTTCCCAGACTTAATTATAATACCGTAGATTCAAAAATTGATTTAAGATTAAATGTCCATGCATAGAAACATAGTAAACATTTTACATAAGCACATCAGTATTTGGAGTTAGTTTTCATCATTTTAGGGTGGAGACATTGTTTTTAGTATGTCATGCCTCCTAATGGGCCGAGACCACACCTGGCTCAGGTTCAGGAAAACAGTTTATTTTATTTTCTGTGCTGCTTTTATGTACTACATTTCTGCAAACTATACTGAAGCAACTCTCAAGAGTTGCTTAGTATTGATGGATTTTTTTGTGTTGGTTCATATTGCATTTGTCCTTGACGTACTTCATAGAATTTAAGACTAAGGAATAAACAGTTCAACAGAATTTTATGCCACATATTTTAGATTTGTATTAGTACTTGGAATTTCATGGAGAAGGAAATGTTCTTATATTAAATGTAAGAGATATATTCTTAAAATGTTATTTACATGTTATTTAAAATATTTTTGAGCTACCAAGTTAATTTTTAATAATGGATTGAAAGAAAAGAGCTTTTTGGAATAAGCTATCTTATTAACACTTTATGTTTAAATGCTAAAACAACAGTTTTCTAATTTTGCAGCTAAAATATTGTGCTTAATAAATTCAATAACATACCTTAATGTTTAGCATTATAATAGAATATTTGCCTTTGTGATTCATTTGTTTTAAAGCTTTGGAATTCTTCATTATGTATTTTATATTGTATCCCCCACCCCTGTATTGGCCGGCATCGTATGACCTCTATTTTTGGTGTTTCCTGCAGGAACTTCAGGACAAACTGGCTAATGCCAGTAAAGAGTTAAGTCATTTACGCACTAAGTGTGCAGATAGAGAGGCTCTGATCGGCACTTTGAAAGTGGAACTACAGAATGTGCTGCACTGTTGGGAGAAAGAAAAGGCACAAGCAACCCAATCTGAATGTGAACTGCAGAAGCTTTCCCAGGCTTTCCATAAGGATACTGAGGTATTACCTGAGACAAGATGACTGCCAGGAAAGGCCTTTCATTAATCTCAGCTTTATAGATTTACATACATCAGCTGGCGGTTTTTACTCTTATTTGGTTTAATTCAAAAAATTCTTCTGAGCTGACTGTTTCGAAATATGCATGCCAGCTGCAGAGCCAGTCACTCCGCTACTCTTGTGTCATCCTGTTTTGTGGGAGAAGTAATGTAGATTAACCCTTCTCTCACTTGTACGATGATTTTCTCTATTTAGAATATTGTATCTCAAGCAACTATGCTCCTAACAGTCCTTTCAAGGTTGGCCTGATTGCCAATGACAAAATTATTATTATCTTTTCATTTCAGTAGTTCAGTAGCTAGGCATGATGGAAAGAATATGTTTTTTTTGGTAATCAGAAAGAACTGGACTTGGATCCTGGTACTTCTATTTACAAACTGTGAATATGGACAAATCACACAAGTTTGTCTGTTCACATCTGAGTTTCCTTATTTGCAAAACAGGAATAATATTTATTTTAATAGACAGTCTCCTTACTCTTTATATCAAAATTTAGAAAAATACAAATCCCACAAAATTAAAATTTTATTCGGATGCCCTAGATTGTGGCCTATTTATTTTAATTTAATAATCCTTAAAGTATGATGACAAAACTTTCATATTTTATATGAGCTATGTGAATGGAATTATCTTATATTTTCTTTTACCCATGGGATGTAGAGCTAGTCTGGCTAGTGTGAAACTGGTTTATCTGAGTCGTCCTGCATATTGAGTTCATTACTCCAACAAATATGAACATGCATGCCAAGAGAGTAAAAAGGAAACATTCTTTCCCCTCTTCTTGCAGTCTGGGATTTAAATTGTGTCCACATGAAGGGGCTGGAATTGTTCTACACATCAGATAATGATTAAAGTAAAGGAAACTAGAAGCCTGACTATATTGTAAAGTCAGCATGTCTACAACAATGTGGTTGGGTTCAACATGTGTGAATTGATTTTGGATCTTGAGATTCTCCTTTCACGCCAAATGGATGATTATTATGCATGGTTTATCACAGCCCAAGCAAAAAGGACATAATGGCGACACAACGAATTATCCTTGAGGACGAACTCAGTGGCAAAATGTGCAGGGGGAAGGTTTTAAGTGCCTGAACATTACATTTGCGTAAACATCTCAACCTGTTGAAAATGCAAATGACATCTTTAATTGCTTAAAAAAGAAAAAGTCATGGTATATTTATGAAGACTCTCCTGATATCCTAACTCAAGTTTATGATTTTAATTACATATTAAACTTTTTTGTTTTTTAAATTGTTATATTTGGAAAAAAGTAAGGTGGCATATAGGGAGAATTAAGACACATTTTACTATGTATCAGAAAAATTTCTCCACAAATTGTAATTACAAACCTTTCCATATGCTACAGTCAGTTTTTCTAATTTAGAAGATTAGGATTTCTGTGTTTTTTTTTCCCTATTAAAGTCTCTCCTTTAAAAATTTTTATTTTTCTGTTGATATATTTAAAAATCTTGAGGGAACTTATTTTATCTACATAAAATATTCATTTTGCAGCTTCACAGTTCCCTTGTCTTGAGTTCTCTTCTTTGGGACTGTATAGATGAAACACCTTATAAAGACAGCATTTGGCATTTTAGTAAGTAGACTCTGTGTGTTCAAGATGGGATTGGCTTTTCACTGAATTCTACAGCGGAATATTTCTAGGTCATTAAACAATGGATAGTTTAGTTATTGCAATGGCAATATAATTTCAAATAACTTTTTTTGCATATTTCTAATTGGAAGTGTGTCTTGGGCAGCTATGTCCTTTTTTTTTTCCCCTGTAACTTTGTAATGTTTAAACATCTACAAATGCCCCTTGTGCCAAACACTATATGAACTTATAAGTGGGGAAAATAAATGAGCCTGTCTTCCATATCTTTCATATCACTGTCTGCTTTGCCTAAGGGGCTGGGGATAGATTTCCTATAAGTGGTAAGTAAACTGGAATCTCCGGAGGAGGACGAAAGCTAAGTAATTGTGTACCTGTAAAGTAAAGATATTGGTGTAACTTTCTCTTTGACAGAGTTGAGTAACACTCTTTTCTGTATAATAGTTTTTTGACTTAAAATAACATCCGTTTTAGCCAATGTAAATATGAAATTATAGAATCACCATACAGACTTTCAGTTAGAAGAGCTTAGAAACGACTTGCTTAGATTCCTCATGTTACAGCCGAGGAAGCTGAGGCCTGAGCATGCACTTACGAAGACCACATCTTCAGTAGAAGCAGAGCTGGGCTCAGAACCCTGGTCTTCTGGCTTCTAGACTTCAGATTTTGGTTTTGAATACTAAGTGTAAGCCATTCCCAGCTTCTAGCTGATGCTTAGTGATTCTGAGACTTGAATATTTTAATTCCTTTTCAGGTTTTTGAAATAAATTCTTTACCATGTGTATATATGTTTTACTTCTTACAATGTTTACATACTGGAATTAATTTCCTTTTCTTTTTCTCTCACAGGAGAAGCTAACCTTCCTTCATACCTTGTATCAGCACTTGATAGCAGGCTGTGTGCTCATAAAACAACCAGAAGGCATGCTGGATAAATTCTCTTGGTCTGAGCTTTGTGCAGTCTTGCAGGAGAATGTTGATGCCCTGATCGCAGACCTCAACAGGGCTAATGAGAAGGTAACTGTCCTCAGGCACCAGACACCTCTATTAAATTCAGTGACATTTGTCCACATCACAGTATCATTAAGAGGGGCTGACATTCATCTTATTTCAAAAAGAATTTGGATGTTAATAATTCAATACCATTAATTATGGCTTGTCTACAACTCAGTTTGATGCCATTGCTGTGGGCATGTAAATGTGACTGAAGTCTGTATGAAGTCTCTAAGCTCCACTTTCTGTGCAGGACATGCTAATACTACTAGCCAGTATTAGCCACAGGGACCTAATTAAAAGAAAATAAATTAATCTTACTGATGAAGCAATTCAAAGAACTTAGCCATTTACATTAATAAACCAACTCTTTATGTTAGCATAAAATAGAAACAAGATACAGTTATTCAAAAACATGATCTTAAAATTCTTTGCTTAGGAAATAATGAGGTGTTACTTTAAAAGCAGTTAAAATTTTTAAATTATGTTTATGACATTTCTTGAAATATAACAAACTGTGTATTACTAAACCCATTCAGTGCTTTAGATGGTAAGAAGTATATATTGTAGGAGAAAATGGTAGACTTTTATAGTCACTTTATCATTCACAAGCTTAGAAATTCAGTCTTTCAAAAAAATTTAAAAAACTTTCTTTTGGTCATAGAAAATCAAAATGGCTTAGCAGACCAACCTATGTCACCGTTAAAGATACTGATTCTTATCCTGGGTCTCTCGAGCTGGTCAGACTATGTTTATGTGGTCTAGTTTCAAGATCTTAGTGCAATGACATTTGCTCTTAAAAGACATGAAAAGAAAAACTGTCCCAAAGTTTATTTTTAATCTTGGCCCAATTTTAGGGTGAGAGAGAGCATTTTACCTTAGTCTGATTGGCAAATGCTGCCATAGGTACTGAGAAGAAGTGGGACTGAGGAAATGAGAGAATAAATTGTGAGGCACAGATGCTGTTCACGACTGTGATTGTGTGTCTCATGGGTTTGAAAAGCACTGATGATTAAAGTGAGCTCATGTTTTAACCCTCTGAGATGGTGTTATGTTTTAGTAGATTTTCATAGTTTCAAAACATCATTAATTTTCATACATGTTAGATGATGAGGATTTTCTTTCCAGTGTTTTGAATGTGAAATAAAAAAATTGTTAGAAAATTTTGTTTTATTATATATAAAATGTTTGTAGATTTGTAAATCTTATTTAAATGCTTTCTTTCCCATTGAGATATCTGAATAGCTTGAGCTTTGGATCTAGAAGTAAGAATATTCTTCTTAGTTTTTTTCAGTAAAATGGGTCTTAGAATGAGTAACTTTCTTAGAAAGAGAAGAATAAAAGATGTCATCTAAGCATACAAATGACACCATTTTCTGCTAAAATATGATAATTATCCCTACTAATTCCTATTTCATCATTTCTGTAGTTTCCTTTCACCTTAGACTATTTATATGATCTTAAGGAATACAATATATTAGAAAATTGTGGATGTTTTTTAGAGCAGGTGATACATAGAAATGATTTGTCAACATAGCTTATACTCTGTTGCATTTCCCCATTTAGATAAGTCATCTAGAGTATATCTGTAAAAACAAGTCTGATACAATGAGAGAGCTTCAGCAGACCCAGGAGGACACCTTCAACAAAGTGGCAGAGCAGATCAAAGCCCAGGAGAGCTGCTGGCACAAACAGAAGAAGGAGCTGGAGCTGCAGTACTCGGAGCTCCTCCTGGAGGTGCAGAAGAGGGCACAGGTATGCTACTCCCACAAAGAGCTTTAAAAAGTGGACGCTCCTTCTTTATTTCAGAGTACTGTTGTCGAGTCAGTTAAAACTTCTTGATTACCACATAGAACTTGTTAGGCACAGGTGATACATGTGATCACGCACACACACACACTTACACATAAATGGATATGTGTTGTTGTGTTTATGTGAGTATTCAGGACTGTCTTTCACTTAAGTTTGGAAGTAGATGGGTTTCTGGTTAAAATATCTCAGAATGCGTTGATCAATTGAATGCTAAAGTTGTATTTCCTTTTTATTAAACAAATTTTTTTTCTTTATTGATTTTTAGAGAGAGAGGAAGGGAGAGTGAGATAGAAACATCGATGAGAGGGAACATCGATTGGCCGCCTCCTGCATGCCCCCACTGGGGATTGGGCCCACAACCTGGGCATGTGCCCTGACCGGGAATCGAAGGTGACCTCTTGGTGCATGGGTTGACGCACAACCACTGAGCCACACCGGCCGGGCTATATTTCCTTTTGAAAATAAAATGTTAAGAGGTTTAGTAAAATATTGTCAGTTTCAGTGTAGTTTTTTTTTTTTTTTAATCCAGTTTACTCCGCTTGTAGGGGTTCCTATGTGAACCACCATTTTGATTCTTTTGGGGTTGAAATTTGTTATTCTTCCTAACATTGTATAAGAAATAGAGTTATAGTTATAGACCCTGTAGCAAAATAATTGAGTGTGAGATGTATTATGTCTTCTATGTTGGATTCCATTGAGAACAGAAGTTATGGGTAGTTAACCTAACCATATTTTTTCCTACACAAATTTTTGTCAACATAATTTATAATTGTTAAGTGTCATTCCTGACAAATCAGGAATAACATATGGTTTCTTTCATATTGAATTTAATAATAGGTCCCTTGTTCTCAAGATAGGAGACTTAGGAATCAGAAGGTTGTATATTCGTCCTACACTTGATTCAGTATTTAACCTCTTATTTGATACACTCATGTGTATGTCGGCTAGTATAATTTAAAAAAAAGAATATATATGTTTGCTTTCCAGTAAACAGTTTCAGATTCCTAAAATAAGACCATTCTGTTTTTCCAAACCTAAGGGCCTTATGTGAGCTTATGCTTTTTTCTTTGAATTTGAATGAATTAGTACACTGTATTAAAGTAGCCATTTGTTCACTCTATGAAGGGTGCCTTGTGATATGCCCTGCCTTTTCTATTACTGAAATAAAAGACCTAAGCAATCAATTTTTTTAGTAGTAGCATTGACATACAGTGTAGTGAACAGCTCTTACATGTACAATTTGATGTTTTGATTAATGCAGGCACCCATGTTACCATCACCCCACTTAAAACTTAAAAACATTTTCATTACCCTAGAAAATTCTCATGCCCACTTTCCAGTCAGTTTCCACTCCCCATAGGCAACCATTATTCTGTTGGGTATCAGCATAGATTACTTTTATGACCTGTTCTTGAATTTCCTCTCAAAGGAGTCATTCAGTAGATAGTCTTTGCTGGTTTGCTTATGTCACTCAACATAATGTTTTTGATATTCATCTGTGTTGTTGGGTGTATCAGTAGTTCATTCTTTTTATATTCGAGTAGTATTCCATTTTATAATTGCACTACAATTTGATAGATTGTGAATTGATGGACATTTATTTGAGTTGTTTCCAGTTTTGGGTTAGTGTAAATAAAATCGCTACAAACGGTATTGTACAAGTGTTTTGTTGACATATGTTCTGATTTCTCTTGGTTAAAAGTATAATTTATAGGTCATAAGATGTGTATATTTACAAAAATATGTCAATATTTTTTTCCAAAATGATTGTATTTATATTTCCACCATCAATATATGAGTTTCCATTGTTTTACATCCTCTGCAACATTTGATATTGTCAGTATTTAAAATTTTAGCCATTCTAGTTGTTTTTTTAAAATGTATCTTTATTGTTGCAAGTATTACAGATATCCCCTCATTTTTCCCCCATTGACCTCCTCCACCCCCCTCCTGTCCCCCTCAGGCCTTCACCACACTATTGTCTATGTCCATGGGTTATGCATATATGCATGTAAGTTCTTTGGTTTAATTCACATTTTCTTGATGATTAATGATGTTTCGCATTTTCATGTACTTAAATGGCCATTCATAGATCCTGTTTTATGAAATGTCTCTTAAAGTATCTGCCTATCTAAAAATGTGGGTTGTCTGTGTTTTTATTATTGATTTGTAAGAGTTCTTTATATATTCTAGATACAAATCCTTTTTCATAGATATGTATCACAGATGTTTTCTTTCAATTACTCACTTTTTATTTTTCAATGTTTCTTTTGATGATCATAAGTTTTAAAATATTGATGAAGTCTAACTTAGAAATCTTTTTCTCTTTTGGGTTATTTATTTTTATGTGCTATGTAATCTTTCTATATTCCAAGATATGAAAAAAATCTATTGTTTCTTCTAGAAGTTTTATAGTCTTAGCTTTTATGTCTAGGTCTCTGATCCATCTCAAATTAATTTTTGTGTGTGATGTTAGGTAGAGACCTAAGCCTTACCACCTCCCACCCCCACCCCTACATTTACTGTTCCCACACTATTTGTTCAAGACTTTCCTTTCCTCACTGAATAGCCTCCCTCCCTTTGTGAAAAAACAATTGACCATACTGTATATGGGAACCACAGGTTTGTTGTCCATTTCTACAGTTTTTCCTTTTCCAGAATGTCATATAAATGGAATCATACAGCATGTAGCCATTTGGGTCTGACTTTTTTCACTTAGAAAAATATATTTGAGATTCATTAATGTTGTTGTGTTTACTAGTAGTTTTCTCTTTTTTACTGCTGAGTGATACTCCATTGTATGGATGGATATACCACTATTTATCCAGATTCTTGCTCATGGGCCTTTAGGTTTTTATTTTATTAAAAAAATTTTTTTTCTTTATTGATTTTTAGAGAGAAAGGAAGGGTAAGGGGGAGAGACAGAAACATCAATGAGAGAGAACATTGATTGGCCGACTCCTGCATGCCCCCCACTGGGGATTTGGCCCGCAACCTGGGCATGTGCCCTGATCAGGAATTGAACTGGTGACCTCTGGGTGCATGGGTCGATGCTTAACCACTAAGTCACACCAGCTGGGCTTTAGGTTTTTATTTTTTAAATATGCTTTTATTGATTTTAGAAAGACAGGAAAGGAGAGGGAGAGAGAGAAACATCAATGAGAGAAACATCAATCGGCTGCCTCCTGCATGCCCCCTGCTGGGGATTAAACCCACAACCTAGGTATGTGCCCTGACTGGGAATTGAACCTGGAATATGGGACGGTGCTCAACCAACTGAGCGACACCGGCCAGGGTCTTTAGGTTGTGTGAGTGTGTGTGTGTTTTTTTTTTCTTTTTTTTTTGGCAATTATGACTAAAGATGTTTTAAACATTCATGGATAGATTTTTTTGTGTGATCATAAGTTTTCATTTCTCATGGATAAATATTTGGGGGTCTGATTTCTGGGTTATATGGTATATGTCTGTTTAACTTTATAAGAAACAATTATTAAATTGTTTTCCGAAGTGGCTGTACCAGTTTGCATTCTCATAAGCAATGTAAAAGAGTTCTAGTTGCTCTGCATCTGTGTCAGCATGTGGTTTCATCATTTCCCTTTTTCTTTTAGCCAAATAGATGTGTAGTCGTATGTCACTGTGGTTTCAATTTACATTTTCCCTAATGAATAATAATGTTGAACATTTTTTCATGTGCTTACTTCAACTGTATATCTTCTTTGGTGAATTATCTATTCATATATTTTGCTCTTTTTTTCTTAATTGTTGACAGTATTACAAATGTCTCCCATTTTCTCCCTTTTTGTTCCCCAACCCCTGCCCCACATCAGGCCTTCTCCATACTATTGTCTGTGTCCATGGGTTATATATATACCATGGGTTATATATATATATATATATATATATATATATATATATATATATACACACACACACACACACATACACACACACACACACACACACACACACACACACACACACATATATATGTTCTTTGGTTAATCTCTTCCCATTCCCCTTTCCCCACCCTCCCCACAGAATTCTGTTATTCTGTTCATTGCATCCATGCCTCTGGACCTATTTTGTTCGTCAGTTTATTTTGTTCATTAGATACCACATATAAGTGAGATCACGTGATATTTGTCTTTCTCTAACTGGCTTATTTCGCTTAGCATAACAGTCTCCAGGTCCATCCATGTTGTCTCGAAGGGTAAGAGTTCCTTCTTCTTTTACAGCCGCATAGTACTCCATTGTGTATATGTACCACAGCTTTTTTTATCCACTCATCTACTGATGGGCACTTGGGCTGTTTCCAGATCTTAGCTATTGTAAATAGTGCTGCTATGGGTGCATATATTCTTCCTGATTGGTGTTTCCAGATTCTTAGGATATATTCCTAGAAGTGGGGTTGCTGGGTTAAAAGGCAATTCCATTTTTGATTTTTTGAGGAAACACCATATTGTTTTCCACTGTGGCTGCTCCAGTCTGCATTCCCACCAGCAGTGTACTAGAGTCCCCTTTTCTTCACATCCTCTAGCACTTGTTGTTTGTTGATTTATAGATGGTTATTTTGCTCAGTTTTAATTGGGTTGCTTGTTTCCTAATTGCTATATTTTGAGAGTTGTTTATATATTCTGGATACAAGTCATTTGTCAGATGTATGATCTGCAAATATTTTCTCACATTCTCTTAGCAGTACGTTTGCACAGAAATGTCTTAAATTTTTATAAAGTCCAATTTCTCAATATATATATGGGTGTGCCTTTGGTGTCATATCTAAGAATTCTGCTTAGTATTCAGTCATTAGGATTTCTTTTTTTTCTTCTAGATATTTTATAATTTTAGCTTTTACATATTGGTCTATAATCTATTTTGAGTTAATTTTTATAAAGTTGTAAGGTATGGGTTGGTGTGCATTTTTTTTTTTTGCATATGGATGTCCAGTTATTCTAGTAATATTTGTTGAAAAAAGGCTATCCTTCTCTATTTGCACCTTTGTCAAAAATCAATTTACTGTATTTGTATAAGTCTATTTCTGGACTTTCTTATCTGTTCCATTTATTTATTTGTTCTTTTTTTCAATACTACACTAATTTGATAGCTTTTTAGTAAGTCTTGAAATCAGGTCATGTGTCTTCCAATTTTATTTTCTATCTGTGTTTCGAACTTCTTTTATTCTGAATCTGCAGGAAGGCATAGCAATTCATTTTCTGAAGTAAGGGAGTTAGTCATCACAAATGCTAATGTTTTGAAAGAAGCTTTCACTGAAGGCTTTTCTCTGAAGAATGTGTAATACCCTAGGCTTTGATCCGTTAAAAGTATCATTTTCATTAATCCTAAAAGTACATTAATATTGTATATTGGTATATAGCCTATATTATTTATGTACATATTTGAATTTTCATAAAATATAATTGAATACACAGCAGCAATTTAATTGAATTTTATATTTGGTAAACTGGTATTATAATATATATTATGGCATCTATACATTTTATTTTAGAAAATTTTGTTATGATGAATTTGATATTTCCACTTTCCCCCCAAAGCTATAATGCAAATAACAATATTTTAATTTTTTAGTACTTAATACATTTTCAAAAATTATGTTGATAAGGTCACGAGAGGGAAAACATCCACAGTTTTTGTATAGGATTATGGGTTGTAGAGGATGTTTGGTGTCAGATGAACATAGTCATTAATAGAGACCATCTGCTGGAAAACAAATGACTTATCTATAGAGCCCTGTGTTTAATGTTTGGTATTGTAAAGAAGTGGTTAGTAAAAGACAGCTAGTTAAATAAAAAGTTTTTGGATGTGAATTGCTTTTATCTGGAAAAATGTAGTAGAGTTATTTGCAAGATGTTTGAATGTGTAAGCTTTAAAACAATTAGTAGAAATGTTATTAGATAAATGAAACTTGCAGAACAGGAAGTTTGGTTTTAGCATCACAGCATGTTTGTAGCATTAGGTAAAATGTGCTAGCCACATGGTTGGGTGATTCTTGAATTTCAGTACTTTTGGAGCCATCATGTAAATATATCTGAAGCATCTCTGCCTGCTGAAGCATCTGGGCTCAGTGCCCCATTACATTCCACGTACTAAGTTTGCTTTTGCAGTCTTTGTATGTATGTTCTTATTTCTTTTCTACCTGAAAAGACGAAAGTACTGAAATAAGAACTTCCTTTCTAGAATTAAGCCTTGATGTAATGTTTATTGTAAACATTGTTTATATGTAAACATGTAAATGTTTATTGTTTGTCATTTTAGTGAAACCAAGTGAGTTTAGAATGGAGAACTAAAACCAGAGAAATTCAGATTCATTTTACTATATTGCATTTTATTCCGCTTATATCATGGTATTAAGAGTACTTTTGGCAAGAAATCTGGGTTAGTCATAAAACTGTTATTAGATGTTGAAACTTTTAATTGAATTCCAAAACTATTCAGAGATATAGTGCAGCTTGTTTATATTGTTGGAAATGGTAGGTATACATGCCTGCCTGAAATGGGGACATAGACATAATCCTGTCACACCATGTTTTGATGGACTGTGAATTAGTGTGAGTGGGAACCTCTGATGAAATATTGGAAAGCCCTCTGACTGCTTTTCAAATAATTGCTTTAGAAATTGTGTTTTTAATAATGATGTTCTTTGTTCAATTTGCATAATGTTTCATAGATTTTCTTCAGTGCGCTTGCATGCCTCTTCTAGTGGAGGCTCGCAGCAACCATGTGGAATAGGTCATGTAGGCGCCGTTTCCACTTTACAGATGTGGACACTGAGGTTCAGAGAACTGATACCACTTATTTGTATAGTGAGGAAGTTCTAGGAACAGGCCTAGAATGGAGATAACAAATGTAAACTGCTTAGCACTTTGGTTGGCATTTAGAAATTGCAAAGTGAGTGTAATGTGCTCTTTATACATTATCTTCATCCTTATCTTTCTGTCCTTTTTGCATTATACTACACTTTTTTGGAAATATATGCGAGTTTTTGATATAAAGTAATATCTGAAAATAAGTCTAGTGACAACTCATTTTCATATTTCTTGAACTTACATTTCTGAGTGATTCTTGATTAATTAATGATTAAACATGATAATGTATGAAAAAGCTAACCAGTTTCACATTGTCAGCTATTCATAAATGGTAGTTCCTTTTATCTCTTTATTTCTCTAAGACTTTTTTTTTTTTTGAGATTCTGAATTTTTTTTAGCATACTTTATTGCAAAATCACTTGTATAAGTAAGAATATAAAAATGACTTTTACATAACTTAGTTAATATTAAAAAATACTTTACATGTTATATACCAGATATATAGGAACTGTGTCTCATGCTGTGGTAGTAAGAGGTATAATACTTAGTTTTTTCCCCAACAAGTGTCCAAATTAGTTGGGGAAGGTATTAAATAAATATTAAATAAACATTAAATAATACAAGGTTTATCATAAGGCTGTATGTACTAACTGCTAAAAGAATGCTATACACTTAAAAGAGGAGGTAATCAAAGTTTGAAGGCTTCATAAAGGAGACTGGAGCCAACCTGGGATCTGAAAACCCAGAAGAAAGGGAGACATGAGACAGATCAGAACTTAGAGGTAATGCTTACTTTCCAATGGTCTGAGGTAGTACCTGTTCACAATCAGCAAATCAAGCATCTTGCCTGTATTGACACACATATTCTCAGTCTAATGATAAGGAGAACTTTGTTCTTTTGAGGGCTTGGCTTTACAAAGAGCATTTTATAATTTGTTTTGCCTTACAAACAAAAGAGTAAACACAGGCACATGACATTTTGGGGTACATATTATTTTTGACATGCTAAATTTACAAAATGAAGATAGTGTTTTTAAGTTAAGTAAATAATCATTGTGGGGTTAGAGTATATGTATATATATATATATCAGATAATGGAATTGGTAGGTCATATGGTTAAGTCTATAATGAACTTTCTGAGGAACTGCCAAACTGTTTTCAAAACCAGCTGACACCATTTTACATTCCCACCAGCAATGCATGAGGGTTCCAATTTCCCCACAAAATGTGCTTTAACAGAGAAACATTTACATCATAGGAAACGCAGATGAATTTATGTTTATTCTGTTTTGAAATATTGTCAGTGTATAGAAAGACAAGATATATAACTTATAACAATAAGACATTTTAAATGAGGTCCTTTCATGTCTATGTGTCATTGAATGTCCAGTTTGCAATTTGTCTTTTTGCCAATATAAAGAATAAAAACTCAGCAAGCAAGAGTGATAAAAAAGAGTTTTACTCCCTAGGGAAGTGTCTAATTTCTGGCTCCAAGTCTCAAAGTTCATGGAGTGCTGTAAGCCAGTAAGGCAGCCCTCAAAGCTCATATATTTCAGGAAGTAAGTGTGTGATTCATTAAGGAAAGAAACTGTCCTCTCCCCCCATTTTGGGTGCAACTTTGAATTTGTCAGAGAGTAAAGGAAAACTAGTGAAATTATAAAGTACTTTTGATATAACAAAGAAATCTGTGTAAAGGATATCCATTCTATATTTTCAGTTTTTAAAAAAATTTTGCAAGATAAGACATTTGGGGGGGGGGATTTTGGAATAATATTTTTGAAATTATACCCACTAAGGAGAATTTTAGTACCAGGAATGCTTTTGTCCCATTTGAAGGCGATGTTCCTTATGTTTGCTTTAAAAATATTGGCCTTTAATCTCCTTGGGTAAAGAACATAGGATTTTTTTTTTTTTTTAAGGAAAATTTGCTCTTATAGCTGTTTCTAGCCTTACCATCAAAAAAGCTTTGTTCTTCAAGAATAATTCACTGTAAATAATGCAGTACCTCTGAAGGTCCTTGTGGACTATCCGAATTAATTTAGAACAGAATTCTGACATGTTGATAAGTTCCAAATTATATTCGGAAACTATATCTTTTTCAATTATATTTTTCTTTTTACATTTGTAAAGCTTTTTATTCATTGGGTATTTATTCAGTGACTTTTATGGGCAAAATACTGAGCTCAGCACCAGGGAATATTTTATAAAGGATTATTTAATTTGTTCAATATTTATTCAATACCTATAGGGGATATAGAGCATTTCAGTAAATAATTCCTGGCCTCTAGGAACTAACACTCTATTGTATTTGAGGGAGAATAGATATACTCACATGATATAAGTAAGTGGTAGTGTAGGAATTAAATGCTTGCATAGTTTTAGTTGAGAGATAGTCAAGGTCAGTGTGTGACCCTGGTATGGGCTCTGAAGATTGTTAGAATTTGAATAACATTAGGGGAGTGGAAAGGAAAAGGACCCGGGGGTGCTAGAGAATGTGGTTAAATTGTGAATAGTGGTGGTGAGGTTCATGGCTGGAAAATAAAGAAGCAGATTGTCCTCTCCTTTTCTAAGTTGAGGATCATGGGAAAAGGTGAAGTCTTTACAGGAGGAGGAAGGCACGTGGGGGTGTTGTGAGCTGAGTGGAGAACCTTGGCTCAGTAAAGACAGAGAGGCTAAGTAAAGACTGACAGAATCTGACACAGCCTTTAAATGGGCTTGAGTGGCTAGTGGTGATGAGAGCGGGAACTGCTGGAACTGGGGTGGTCGCAGGGAGGTGGATCAGGATGTGTGCTGCGCTTGCTGATGGCTTTGATTTGGGATTGCAGAGGCTAAGGTGAAAGAAGGAGGAATTAAGACTGACTATGAAGTTTTTGACTCGAATAATTTGGTGGGTGTTGGTGCCATTTACTGATATAAAGAGGACTATTATGAACACTTAAAATTTTTTTTTTCTTTATTGATTTTAGAGAGAGGGAGGGAGAGGGAGAGAGAGATAGAAAGATCGATGAGAGAACATTGATTGGCTGCCCCCTGCATGCCCCTCACCAGTGATTTGGCCCACAACCTGGGCATGTGCCCTGACTGGGAATTGAACTGGTGACCCCTTGGTGCATGAGTCGAAGCTCACCACTGAGACACATCAGCCAGGCTATTGTGAACACTTTTAAGAGGAAAAGTGTTAAAAGAGTTAAAAGTATTCACTTTTAACTGGATACTTTAGCTTGAGGTGGCTGTGAGGTATCTAACTGGAGATGGCTACGGGGCAATCAGATCTGTGACTCTGGATTTCAGTGGAGATGCCAGGGATGCAGAAATGTAACTGTTAAGAAATGAACGCAATTCTCATAATATTTGTCAATAAGAGCTTTAAAAATTTAATTTTATTATTAATTCACATATCCCACTTTGCTAATAATCCTAGTTATCTAACTGATACTTACCTGGTTGATTTTTAATTAAAAAAAATTTTTTTTTCCTTTATTGATTTTAGAGAGAAAGGGAGAGGGAGAGAGATAGAAAAATCAATGAGAGAGAACATGGATTGGTCGCCTCCGCCATGTCCCCCACTGGGAATTTGGTCCACAACCCGGGCATGTGCCCTGACCAGGAATCAAACCAGCGACCTCTTGGTGCATGGGTCGATGCTCAACCACTAAGCCCCACCGGACGGGGTGAGCTGGTTGATTTTTTAAATAAACATTGATACTTGGTATCTTGATTATAATTACTTAAACCAAGAATGAGTTAAGATAACAGATGGTTGTTAAATAAACAACAGATTGTTTATTTTTATTTATAAACAGACTTCACATGTATTCTTTGTCTTATTTTTATTATTTTAGCAGTTATGAATGGCATCTCTTTCTTAAAATAGAAATTATACGAGCCTCATGAAATCATCCAAACTGGTAATAATTAATATTAATCAGTAGTTTTTAATATATAATCACTAAAAATGATCAAAATTTGACATAAAGATCTTCAAAAATTGCTTTATTACATTGCCACTACTTCTACAAGGCAACCTAAAATGAAAACTGGCTGTGTAAGTCAGGAATCTCAGTTCTATTTTTTAATAAAGTCAATAATAATATATATAAATTCCAGTGGGTTCCTGTTTTCCTCTTTATAGAGAGAAGTGGGGTATTTTTGGTAATGTATCCTAGGACTACCAGTTTCTGGTTGTCTCTCTAAAATGCGTTAGCTTTCACCCGATGGTTTGTGGAGGTGGAAGTACCCGTTAGAGGAGTTTGTGATCTATCATGCACTAAAATTAATTAATCTTGTCCACAATGAACTTACTGTTCTTCAACAATCCATTTGATTTTGGCCAATGATGTTGACTGTTATTTTGAAATATTTAAAATATCATAAGCAAATATTTGTTTTCACTGTTTTTTTTTGTTTTTTTTTTAATTCAACAGAGTAATTTTTGTTGCAAAAACACTTCTGCCTGAAACTTTGAGATCTGTGAATATGTAAATAGGCAGCCACTGGGAACCTGATTAGGTTCAGTTTTATTTTTACTATGTAGGTAGCTATGACTAGTGTACCTCTTTTACCTTAGATTTTCTATAATTTTTCTTTTTTCCTCCAATTGAGCTCAAGGAATTGATTTTGGAAAGAATATGGAATTAACCTTTGTAATTTCCATTTGCTCCCCTCATTCTATCCCCACTTCCTGTAACTCTGGCAGTTTTTTTGTTGTTGTTAATCCTCCCCCGAGGATATTTTTCCATTGATTTTTAGATAGAGTGGAAGGGAGGGAGGGAGGGGAAGAGAGAGAGAGAGAATGAAACAGAAACATCTACTGGTTGCCTCCCGCATGACCCCAACCAGGGCCAGGGATCAAACCTGCAACCTAGGTATGTGTCCTTGACCGGGAATCGAACCCAGGATCCTTCAATCTGAGGGCTGACATTCTAACCTCAGGGCTGACGCTCTAACCGCTGAGCCAAATTGGCCAGGGCCCTTGGCCGTTTTTTTAAAAAAAATGTTTTTATTGATTTTAGAGAGAGAGGAATGGAGAGTCGGGGATGGGGGGAGAGAGAGAGAGAGAGAGAGAGAGAGAGAGAGAGAGAGACATCAGTTAGTTGCCTCCTGAATGCACCTGACTAGGGATCAAACCCACAACCTAGGTATATGCCCTGACCAGGAATTGAGCTGGCAACCTTTTGGTGCACGGGATGGTGCTCTAACCAACCCTTGGTAGTCTTCATGTTTCTGATTCTCCCACCTGTTTACTAAAGCATGGAGACTATTCCAGGATTTTATAGCTTCTAATAGCTTTCCGGATAAAGTTTAATTTCCTTAGCTTAATCATCTATTATCAACCTACTTCTTAAATTTTCATCCTTCTGTTTTCTTTAGACTACGGAGTTATTTGCACCTCCTTAGAATATATTATCCTGTTTTCTGGCTCTTACTTGTTTACATGCTAGTCTTCCTGCTTTCTCTAGTTAAAACTCAAGTGTCAGTTTTCCCTTTTTAAAAAAGTTACCTCAGTAGGGTGTCTCACATCAGCTTCCAAGCAGTTCACCTGGCTAGAACTTCTCAGAGTCTCTTGCTTTTTTTCAACGGCTCCCAGTGGAACACCACTTCCTTTACAAGCTCTTTGTATGGAGCTCTGGGTCACAGCTCCAATGATAGAATACTGCTCCCGCAGCTTGGCCATCAGTGGAGATGTGATTAGGGCAAGCCACAATTCCTTTATTTCTCACAAGTATGGCTGGATCAGCTTTTCAAGAAGAGTTAGAGTAAATCAAGGGCATTTAGTATAGAAATATTTAAAAAAATGTCTAAAATACAATTTTTTTTTCTGCCTAAGAGAAAAAATTGAAGAAGTTGAATCCTTCAGAGAGTGGCCTCTTGTATACTTCCTTCACTCTTTTGTACTCAGGACTGTACCTCTGAGTGTACTTGTACTCACTGTAAACCTTTGGGAACCTCTCCTCCAGCTTCAGGAGTTACTTCTTCAGCAGTATATTTCTACAAGTTTGAATTCTTTCGGCTACTGTCTGTCAACATTGCCCATGGTAGGCTTTGACACCATATCTTGTAGAGTAGTCAAGAGTTTGCATGATTTTCTCCAAAGTCTTATCACTTTGAAGTCTTCGTGCCAATGTAAGTTTTAGAAATGCTTTTGATTCTTTTAGTTATTCATTAGTAACAATTGAATCAGATACACACTCTCTATAAACCTCTCCCAAAGATGAACACTAAATTTTAGACAGAGTGCAGTCTGGACCAATTAACACAGAAATGTTTTCCTAGTGCTCACATGTAATGAAGATAGCACTTTTTCTCTGTCTCTGGTTGACACCCTTAATCAAATTGAATCTGCTTTTAAAAAGAGAGAGGTCCATGGCCAAGTCATGGCAGTTCACCTGGCTAAGTAACAATCCAAATGGAATCGTGGGCTGCGGGTGCCCTGGTCACTGATAGTGCAGGGAAAACATTGCTGAAAGACGTTTTCTCCATGTTTGAAGGGTCCAACTGTCCCTTCCAACCCTGGAGCTTTCACACACTAGTAAAAAAAAAAAAAAAATCCAAATGAAGCTGTTAAAGCACCATTGATTTATAAGAATTAGATTAAATTATTATAGGGTAGCTATGGCTGGCCTCACCGGTGGAGTAAGGTTAAAAAAAAAAATCTTTACTCCTGCTTGTCCTTTACTGTAACCCTCCAAAAGCCTGTTAACATCATTTTGTAGAAACTGCCTTTGGTGTTCCTCTGGCAGTCTGGCATAGCTCTGTCATGCATTATACCGCAATAATTGATTTACTTGTCTGTTTTCCTGGCACATGGAATTTGGTGAGTAATCAATAAATGTTTATTGAATGATAAATGAATCTGTAAAGGAAATTGGGATCTGTTATGTTCTAAAATTTATTCTACCTCAGCAGTTCCTTAATGATTAGGCATAATATTTAATAGAGAGCTAGTTTATTTTCTGTACGGTGTCTGCAGTTAAAATTTCTTTGTGTTTCAAATTGATTTTTAGGATGTAAGTGCCTTAATTAGGAAAATAGAATTAGATTGCTGCTGAGTCCCAGCTTGCACTGGTATTTCCTCCCACCACTGGGGCTGTACTTGTACAGACTCCTGTCTTGGGAAGGTAAGAAAGAGACTGAAACATAAGAGTATGTCTGAGAGTCAGGCCCTTCTCATCTAGTAAATGGCAGACAGTCAAGTGCTATTTGTTGTATCATTGGTTTAATCCTTTGCTTATTTTGGCAAAAGCAAAGTCTTCTCATATGTAGGAAAGCCTCTATTGGTGGAGTAGTTTCTGTTTAAAAGCAGGAAATAAAAGTTAGAGAGGAATGGAAGAGGAGAAATTTTCTTTTTCTAAATATGTGTATATATTCATAAGTGTACAGGAAATGTATGAAGTACTTTTAAATTTATGTGTTCTATTTTATATAAAGCTTCTATGTAAGAGGATTTAAAAATCAATGTGCACATTCAGATCTAAGCTGTTTGGCCCACTGTTGCTCTGTCATAATGTGTATTTGTTGGATATTTTAGAACATGGATCTTTTGAAGATGTAGTTGTCAGCAGAAGTTTTTCTTTCTATAAAGAGGAATTAATAAAACACCTGTTTGTTTCATATTATGACTTTTCTTCTTATAGAAATTTCAAGAAATTGCTGAAAAAAATATGGAAAAATTGAACCGTATTGAGAAGTCACACGAGCAGTTGGTTCTTGAAAATTCACACATGAAAAATGTGTTATCACAGACTCAGAAGGAACAAACATCCTTGCTGGCAGCCTGTGCCTTGATGGCTGGTGCCTTATACCCTCTCTACAGCCGATCATGTGCCTTATCTACGCAGAGAGATTTTCTCCAGGAGCAGGTCAACACCTTTGAGTTGTTCAAATTGGAAGTTAGAACTCTAGCCCAGGCTTTGTCAACTGTAGAGGAAAAGAAGCAAGAGGAAGCCAAGATGAAGAAAAAACCATTCAAAGGATTAATACGTGTGTTCCGGAAAGGTGTTATTGCAATTTTGGCAGCAAACAGACTCAAGGTTTTGGGCCAATCATGTGCCTCTCTTTTTACCTGGATGGAGAGTTTCAAAGAAGGCATAGGCATGTTAGTGTGCACAGGAGAGCCCAAAGACAAGCATAAATTTCCAAGTAAGATGATTTGTGCTCTTTAAAATCTAAGTTGAATGTAAGTGACATACAATGTGAATATGTTTCGCCATTATGCAAAAACTTAAAGTAATTTACTATGTTGTCATGTAATGTAGACCCATAAGTATGTAGAAATATGTATATTTATGTATAAACTAGGTTTTGACTTTTTGTTATAAACATTAAATTACAAAGAAAGTAGTGAGCGTGTATAATTTCAACTTCGTCTGGCTTTATTAGATTTGAATGCTCTTTTCACAGTAAAGCGAAGAGTTTAGACAGCAGTTTTTCAGTTAAGTCAATCCAGAGACTCTACCCTATTTAAAATTTATTAGCAGTATAATTTATTTTCACTTTCTATGAATTAGTATAAAATGATCAGAGTTAAAACTCTATCGAAGAACTTAATAAAAATTATACAAATATAAATTTTTCAGTTAACATTTTTTGAATGTTTGACTATTCTGAGGAAACAGTGATTTCAATTTTAACTTTTGAAAAGCAAGCTATTAAGTAATATAAGTTGAACTAAAGAAAATTTCCTTCTCTTTTTTTAATGTCAGTTAACAGTTATATATAAATAAATAAAATCAATCAAATATAACATTTCTTGTAGACTTTTCTGCCCTAGGCAAAGTTCTGTCTACAAGTTTTGATCTAGTTCTTAAATAGCTAAACATTGCTATGAATTTTTAACATGAATTTAATAAATTTTTGTAGCATTGCATAGTGGATTTCTTTTTATTTTTGCAGAACATCAAAAGGAGCAGTTACGTTGTTTGCAGGCGCTCAGCTGGCTCACCAGTTCTGACCTTCTTGCTGCAATAATCGCTTCCATGGCTGAGTTACAGGAAGTCATTAGTAAAACAGGTATGATTCCCTCTTTCATGTCCTCTCGAAATACACTTAAAAGCAAATGTCCAGAAGTGCTTTATGGTACAAATTCTAATAAACACTAGGAAGAAATATATTTGTTCTCATCTTTCTTTTATTCAGGTAAGGCAGATTGTTAAATCTATATTTAATGATGTAGAGAATTAGTGTAAATTTTGATGGGTAATTTTGTCTTTATTTATGGGAAAATTAAATGACATTTCTTGGTAAATGTAGCTACCTTAGTTTTTTCCCCTTTGTGATCTGATTTTCCTATAGAAAGCTCATCATTAGCTTTTTTTATTAAATAATACTGGTAATGTTCTTTCAAATGTTTTGGTCTTTCTTCATTTCTCTTTCTGGCTATAAATTTTAGAAGTCTAATAACAACTGAACAAGTAGAACATATTTTTCTCTCATTAAATGATGTGTTTTTATTTTTTCTAATTAATTTTAAAGGGAGTTAGTTAATTTGAATAGTTTGTTTTTACCATGTATGGAACCATCTGTAATTTGTAATTTCCAAAGGTCTAAAATTAAAATTTATTTTTTTCATGACTAAGGTTGCATGATATGTTCGTGTGAAAAGTTCAATGAAAAGTAATTTCGCTATGCTAGGAGAATAACATGCAGTCACCTACTGGTTCAGCTGTGTCATTGGACTAATTATCGTCATTTCAGACACGTTAATAGTGCAAATAGTATAATGAACTTGTTACTACTTGCCTGCTTAATGAAATGTTATAAGCATTAATGAAATAATTATTTGGGATGTAATTTAATTTTTTTAGACAACTCTGTTATATAAATACAGATAATTTATTGTGATTTCAAATATCTAAACCTAAAGCTAGGCTCTTATAAAGGAAATTTATGACTCAGAGATTATTTTTAGATTGTGCTCATTGATGTTGGTAAGCAATAGGCATATTTAATGTATTGGCAAAACCTCAACATACTGGGTTTGGAGTCTTAAAAGTCTAAATCAATATATTTTAAGAATGTTGGTATTATAACTTCAAAGCAAAACTATAGTATTCTTGAAAGAACTTAATACAAGTTTTTGGATTTATTTTAATAAACAGATGATTTGTGTTAGTCATATTCTCTATAGGTATGTGAACACTTAAAAGTAGATTTTTTAAAAGCTCTAATCTTGTTTTTATATTATTTTATATAATTACTCTATTTAATACATTTTTCCTTATTACTGTGCTGTATATACTTTAAGAGATAAAAGAAAATATGTGGCTTGATCAGGCCCTCTAGGAAATGCGCACAGTGGTTACAGGACAAGAATGACAATTTATGAGCAATGTTAGGCAAAATGTAGTGAAGGATTGAGTCAGTACAGGTTTGAAGTGTAAAAATCCATTGAAAGTGCAGTGCAAGGTGGGCATGTGAGTTTTGGGAAGGATTCAGGTGGAACTAGTAATGTAACTGGGCCTAGAATGATAGTAAGTTAGAGAGGAGAGATGGCCTTCAGAAGAAGGGCATAGCTTAAGCAGAGATGCAGAAATGGGAATAAGCATAGAATGGGAAGAAGGGACATTAAAGAGATGAGAAGGGAAATTTATGCCTGGCAGACCTAGCTTATCGATGGCAATTACTAAAGTGTATTTTCTTTTTTAATTCTCACCTGAGGATATTTTTCTATTTATCATCAGAGAGAGTGGGAGGGAGGGAGAGAGAGAGAGAAAGGGAGAGAGAGAAACACCAATGTGAGAGGGACACATTGACTGGTTGCCTCCCCCACAACCTGACCAGGGCCGGAGACGAACTGCAACCGAGTGATGTGCCCATGACTGGAATCGAACCCGCGACTCATTGGTCCGTGGGCCAACGCTCTAACTACTGAGCCAAACTGGCCAGGGCACTACAGTGTATTTTCTAATAACCATAATGGGGAATTGTGGGAGAAAAGTTGGATCATTGGCATGGGATCAGATTGTAGAGGTTTTATAAAAGTAGGCAGTGAGCCCTGGCTGGTTCTGGCTCAGCAGTTGGAGCGTTGGCCTATGGACCAAAGCGTTGTGGGTTCGATTCCAGTCAAAGGCATGTACCTCGGTTGCTGTTGGGTCCCTGGCCTGGTCGAGGTCATGTGGGAGGCAACCAATCGATGTATTTCTCTCATATTGATGTTTCTCTCTCTCTCTCTCTCCCTCCCACTCTGTCTGAAAATAAATGGAAAAATATCCTCAGGTGAGGATTAAAAAAAAAAAGTAGGCAGTGATCCTCACCCTGAGCACATGTTCCAAAAGTGGCCACTTGCAACATTTTTAAGTTAAAATATTGACACAGTTGTTATTAAGACCCTGATAAAAATATGTGTAGGTAAGACTTCTCAAGAAGAAGTTAGACCAAGAGTGGTGTCTTCGAGTGTCTGCCAATCTCCAGGAGCAGAGCTGCCTTTGATGTTAGAACCTGGGTGGACCTCTAACAGTTTGAGGAAATAGCAAGTGCAGGGAAACTTAATTGTTTGTTGGCTAATGAACACTGCTTAGGGAAGACAAAGTAACTGCCGCCTAGAAGGGGAGAATGACTGATGTATCAAAGTTCTGAAGAGTATTGGAAGAGATATGGTCTGGACAGGTAGATATTGGACTAGTGCAACATGATCAATGTGGACCTTCTGCAGAGATGACTTATCTATCCGGGTTTATCTTTCAAAACATGATGAGGGGTTAATGTATTATCTTTTTGAGGCAATGTTTTATTTAAAATTTTTTTTTCTTTATTGATTTTTAGAGAAAGAAGAAGGGAGAGGAAGAGAGAGATAGAAATATTGATGAGAGAGAACATCAGTTGGCTGCCTCCTGCATGCCCCCCACTGGGGATTTGGCCCACAACCTGGGCATGTGCCCTGACCGAAAATCAAACTAGCGACCTCTTGGTGCATGGGTTGATACTCAACCACTGAGCCACACTGGCCGGGCGTATTTTTAAGTGTTCCTAGTAGTAGATATTTCAGATATTTTAGCAGAAAGGATGGGAAAATATTTTCTGAGAGTTAAAGTATATGAGAGGTTATCAGCTGATAATAATGAGGGTAGTGTCCGACTGGTGTGGCTCAGTGGTTGAGTCGTTGACCCATGCACCAAGAGGTCACTGGTTTGATTCCCGGTCAGTACACATGCCCAGGTTGTGGGCCCGATCCCCAGTAGGGGGCATGCAGGAGGCGGCCAATCGATGTTCTCTCTCATCGATGTTTCTATCTCTCTCTTCCTCTCCCTTTCTCTCTCTCTAAAATCAATACAGGGAAAAAAAAAATTAGGGTAGTAAAAGTAAAGCCATAACAGCTTATATAGTCATGATGAGTTTATAATTTAGGCATATGAATAACCTAAATTGGTAAGCATTATTGTATAGTAGAAAGACCATTAGCTTTGAACAAGGCAGATTTTGATTTAATATCCAGCTCTGCTAGTTACTAGTGGTGTGAAATTGGGAAAGTTACTTAACTTTACTAGGCTTCACATTCTTTACCTATAAACGGAGATAGTATCATCTTCCTGGTTGTTACAAGGATTTAATGAAATAATACTTGTTAAAATTTTGTACAGTACCTGGCGTAGAGTGGGTGCCAAACAAGTTGTTCCCTACCACCCATCTCATCATGAAGGTAGTGCATAACATTAATGATAGACACATACGCCTACCTGCACACATGTTTAGACTATTAATGATTAATTTTCTATTCTGGATTTGCTCTGCAATGGAGGCGACAGAGTGTAGGGTTAACCAGGGATTCTGCCTGACTTTGAATACTGGTTCTGACACTAGCTGTGTGACATGGCAACTTATTTAAATTCTCTGTGCTTCAGCTTCTTTATTAAATGGGAATAGTGGTATTACTTATCTCATAGAGTTATTTACAGAATTAAATCACTTAATTTTTAAAGTGCTTAAAGTCTTTGTTTACTAGTTTGCTTACTTTTTTTAGTTAAAATGTTGATTACCATTAAGATTTATTGCATTAACTGAATAATAAAGAACATTCATATAAATTTTGAGTAGATCGAATGAAAATATATTAGTTTATCTTAAAATTTCAAGATAATTTGCATAGTTCATACAGCTTTGACTTTTTAAAACATGGTCTTATTATAAATTAGTATATAAAGATTAAGGAGAAATTTCTTCCTCTGAATATAGTGAAGTTGTTATGTTTGGGGTCTCATAGGATTGCTTCCTTTGTAACTAACAGAAGACCCCACTTAAAGTAGCACAATCATAGAGAGTTTTTTCCTCCCAAGTAACAGAAAGTCTGGAGGTAGGTGGAAATCCAGACTATTTTTCTGCTCTGCTATCCTTAGCATCTTATGTTTATGCCTCCTAGTTTTAAGTTGACTGCTCTGCTTTCAGGCATCAGGGTTGTGTTTTGGCAGGAAGGAAAAGGGAAGGATATAATGTGAAGGCATTCGTACATTGCTGGTGGGAATGAAAAATGATACAGCTGCTTTGGAAAAGAGTCTGGCAGTTCCTCAAAATGTTAAACAGAGTCATCATATGAGCCAGCAATTCTAGTTCTAGATATATATCCAAGAGAAATGAACACATATATCCATACAAACACTTGTGCATGAATGTTCATTGCAGCATTATGCATGGTAGCCAAAAGTGGAAATAAACCCAAATGCTCGCCAACTAATGAATGGGTAAATATCCAAATGATGCATTATTAAGGGGACATAAAAAAGAATGAAGTACTGATACATGCTACACATGGATGAACCTTGAAAACATTATGCCAAGTCAATGAAGCTAGTTACTAAAGATCACATATTATATGGTTCTATTTATAGGCATACCTTATTTTATTATGCTTCACTTTATTGTGCTTTGCATTTACTGTGTTTTTACAAATTGGATGTTTGTGGCCACCCTGCATTGAACAAGCCTACTGGCACCATTTCCCAGTAGTATTTGCCCACTGTATGTCTCTGTGTCACATTTTGGTAATTCTTACAATATTTCAGACTTTTTCATTATTATTGTATTTGTTATGGTAATTTATGATCAGTGATTTTTTTTGCCATTGTAATTGTAATTACAATGACCATTGTCATTGTTTTGAGGCTCCACAAACTGCACCCGTGTAAGATGGTGGACATAACTGGTAAACGTCGTGAGTGTTCCGACTGCTCCACTGACCTCCGTTCCCTGTCTCTCTCCTTCTCCTTAAGCCTTGCTGTTCCTTGAGACACAATCCATTTGAAATTCAGCCTGTTGATAACCCTAAAATGGTCTCTAAGTGTTAAAGTGAAAGGAAGAGTCACATGTCTCTTATTTTAAATCAAAAGCTAGAAATGATTAAGCTTAATGAGGAAGGGACGTCAAAAGCTGAGATAGGCTGAAAGCTAGGCCTCTTGCGTCGAACAGCAAAGTTGAGAATTCAAAGGAGAAGTTCCTGAAGGAAATGAAAAGTGTTACTCCAGCCCTGGCTGGTTTGGCTCAGCATTAGAACGTTGGCCCGTGGACCAATGAGTCGCGGGGTTTGATTCTGGCCAAGGGCAATTGCCTCGGTTGCGGTTTGTCCCTGGCCCTGTCAGGGTCGTGCGGGAGGCAACCAGTTGATGTGTCCCTCTCATGTCGATGTTTCTCTCTCTCTCCCTTTTTTTCCCCTCTCTTTCCCTCCCATTCTATCTGAAGATAAATAGTAAAATAGCCTCGGTTGAGGATTTTAAAAAAAAAGTGTTATTCCAGTGAACTCATGAATGATAAGAAAGAGAAACCAGCCTTATTGCTGACATGGAGAAAGTTTTAGTGGTCTGGGAAGAAGATCAAACCAGCCATGACATTCCCTTAATCCAGAGCAAGGCCCTAACTCTCTGCAGTTCTGTGAAGGCTGAGAGAGGTGAGGAAGCTGCAGAAGACCAGTTTGAACCTAGCAGAGGTTTGTTCACGAGGTGTAAGGAAAGAAGCAGGCTCCATAACATCAAAGTGCAAGGTGAAGCAGCAGGTGCTGATGTAGAAACCGCAGCAAGCTTCCCAGAAGATCTAGCCAAGATAACTAATGAATGTGGCTACACTAAACAACAGATTTTCAATGTAGACAAAACAACCTTATATTGGAGGAAGATGCCATGTAGGGCTCTCATAGCTAGAAAGTCAATACCTGTCTTCAACACTTCAAAGGACAGGCTGACTCTCTTGTTAGGGACTAATGCACCTGGTGACTTTAAGTTGGAGCCAGTGCTCATTTACCATCTGAAAATCCAGGGCCCTTGAATTGTGCACAATCTACCTGGGCTCTGTAAATGGAACAACAAAGCCTGCTGACAGCACATCTGTTTACAACATGGTTTATTGAATATTTTAAGCGTACTATTGAGAACTACAGCTCAGAAAAAAATTTTCTTTCTAACTATTATGGCCCTTTGACAATGCACCTGGTCACCCAGGAGCTCTGATGGAGATATACAACGAAATTAATGTTGTTTTTATGCCTGCGAACACAACATCCATTCTGCAGCCCCTGGTTCATGTAGTAATTTTGACTTTAAAATCTCATTATTCAAGAAACACATTTTGTGACATATAGATGCCATAGTTAGTGATTCCTCTGATGGATCTGGGCAAAATAAACTGAAAACCTTCTGGAAAGCATTTGCCATTCTAGATGCCATTAAGAACATTTATGATTCATGGGAAGAAGTCAAATATCAACATTAATGGGAATTTGGAAGAAGTTAATTCCAACTCTCTTGGATAACTTTGAGGGTTCCAAGCCTTTAGTGGCGGAAGTAACTGTGGATGTGGTAGAAAGAACAAGAGAAGTAGGATTAGAAGTGGAGCCTGAAGATGTGACTGAATTGCTGCTGCACCTCATACTCAAACTTTCACAGATGAACCCTGGCCGGTTTGGCTTGGTGGATAGAGTGTCAGCCTGTGGACCAAAGAGTCGCAGGTTCAATTCTGGTCAAGGGCATGTACTTAGGTTTCGGTTCGGTCCACAGCCCTGGTCAGGGTTGTGTGGGAGGCAACCACATGATGTCTCTCTCACATCGTTGTTTCTCTCTCTCTCTCTCTCTCTCTTTCTCTCTCCCTCCCACTCTAGCTGAAGATAAATGGATAAATACCCTTGTTGAGGATTTAAAAAAAAAACAAAAACTTTCACAGATGAGAGTTACTTCTCCAAGATAAGTAAAGAAAGTAGTTTCATGAGATGGAATCTAATCCTGGTACAGATACCATGGAGATTGTTGAAATGTCAACAAAGGACTTAGAATATTACATAAACTTAGTTGATAAAGCAGAGGCAGGGTTTGAGAGGATTGAAAGGCCCAATTTGGAAAGTTCTACTTTGGGTAAAATGGTATCAAACAGTGTCGCATGCTACAGATAAATTGTTCGTGAAAGGAAGAGTCAATCCATGCAGCACACTTCATTGTTGTCTTATTTTTAAAAATTGCCATAGCCACTCCAGTCTTCAGCAACCACCAACCTGATCAGTCAGCAGCCATGAACACTGAGGCATGACCCTCCATCAACAAAAAGATTATGACTCGCTGAAGGCTCAGAGGATGGTTAGCATTTTTAGCAATAAGTATTTAAAATTAAAGTGTGTACATTGTTCTTCTGGTCATAATTCTATTGCACACTTGACAGACTACAGTATAGTGTAAACATGACTTTTATATGTACTAGAATACTAAAAAATTTGTGTGACTCACTTTACTGTAATTTCGTTTTATTGCGGTGGTCTGGAAGCTAACTAGCAACATCTCCAAGGGATATCTGTATTTGAAATGCTCAGATTAGGCAAATCTAGAGACAGGAAGTTGATTAGTGGTTGCCTAAGGCTGGGTAGGTTGTTGGAGGTTATGGGAGATGACTGCTTATGGATATGGTGTTTCTTTTAGGGGTGACTAAAATGTTGTAAAATTATTTGTGGCCCGGCTGGTGTGGCTCAGTGGTTGAACACAGACCCATGCACCAAGAGGTGGCCTGTTCGATTCCCAGTCAGGGCACATGCCCAGGTTGTGGGCCCGATCCCCAGTGGGGGGCATGTAGGAGGCGGCTAATCGATGTTCTCTCTCATCGATGTTTTTATCTCTCTCTCCCTTTCCTGTCCTCTCTCTCTAAAATCAATAAAGAAAAAAATAAAAAATAATTACTTGTGATGATGTTTACACAATTATGTGAATATATTAAAAACCATTGATTTATACATTTTAAATGGGTAGATTGTATTGTGTGTGAATTATATCTCAAGAAAGCTGTTAAGCCCTGCCCAGTGTGGCTCAGTTGGTTGAACGTCGTCCTGTGCACCAAAAGGTTGCTGGTTCAATTCTCAGTCAGGGCACGTGCCCAGGTTGCGGGTTCGATCCCTGGTCAGGGTGTGTGCAGGAGGCAACCTATTGATGTTTCTGTCTCTCTCTCTCTAAAAAAAAAAATCAATTAAGAAATGTTAAAAAGATGAAGTCCTGGCTGCTGAATATATCCCTTTATATCAAGAAGGCAAAAGCTTTCCCAAAAGCCAGCCCCCCACTCCCAGCAGATTTCTGCTATTGTTTCATTTGCCTGAACTGGATCACATGGTTATCGCTAGATGTAAGTTGATAAAAGAGAAGGGAGAGTTTGTGGATACAATGGACCAGCTAATCAACAATGTATGCAATGGAGAGGATTCAGATTTTAAAAAACAAATTATCTCACATCTACTGCCTCAGTTATAAAAGAAACCTGGTCAATTCAGAAAACTTGGAAAAAAATATATCAGAGAACAATAACAAAAACAAAAATAGTTTCCCATCATACAGGAAGAGTTACTGTTAACATTTGTGTATGTTCTTCCAATCTATTGTATCTCTTTATCTCTGTCTACCCACCCTGCCTTCCTCTCTCCCACCCATCCATTTTGCCACCCACTTGTCTATCCACTACCAGACTAACAGATGTTATAAATGATATCATAGACTACATGCTGTTTTATATTTTCATTTAAAAATTATTTTGAGCCCTGGCCGGTTTGGCTCAGCGGTTAGAGTGTCGGCCCGCAGACCATAGAGTCCCGGGTTCGGTTCCCGCTAAGGGCATGTACCTCAGTTGCAGCTTGTCCCTGGCCCCTGTTGGGGTCGTGTGGGTGGCAACCAGTCGATGTGTCTCTCTCACATATATGTTTCTCTCTCTCTATCTTCCTCCCTCTCTCCCTTCCGCTCTATCTGAAGATAATGCAAAAATGTCCTCGGGTGAGGATAAAATATATATATATATTATTTTGAGATAACCTTAAACTTAACCAAAAATTGGAAGTACACTACAGAGAACTCATTTTCTTTCTTTTTTTTTTTTTACCAAATGACTTTTTTTTTTTTTTTTTTTTTGCCAAGTTGCTGACATGATGCCCCGTTACTTCCTTATATTTTAGTGTGCATTTCAAAGAGATTCTTGTACATAACCAGAGTGCAGTATCAACATCAGGAAACCAACGTTGATATGTTACTACCATTCATACCCATTCTATTTTCCCTAGTTGCCCCAACCGTGTCTTTCATAGCAAAAGCATCTGATTTAGAATTGTATTGCTTTCAGTCATGTTTCTATAGTCTTCCTCTGCATGGAAGAGTACCTCATTTTTCCCTTGACCATCATGACCTTGAAGATTATAGGCCAATTATTGTAGAATAGCTCTCAATTTTGATTTGTTTGATGTTTCCTTATGTTGAGATTCAGGTATGCATTTTTGGCATAAATATTACAAAAGAGATGTTGCATTTTGCTTATGATATGCTCTCATAGTTTTAAAAAGTCATATTTTTTGAGGATTTTTTTCCTCCATTTTTATTAACATTCTTCTAGAGAATGATTTTTAATGTCTGGGCAATATTTATTAGTTGCTCATTCCATAATTTATTTGATCAATTCACAATAGGGTATTTTCATCATAACACAAGTATCAGGAATATCAGTTCAGCTTTGATTTGTAATTGATTCATGTCTCTTGTATCATCTAATGTTGTGAGCAGTATCTTAATTCTTCCAACGAAGTGGGAAATTGAAATGGCAAAATCTTGGGAAAGTCTTTTTAGGAAATAATCTGATAATTCTAAAATGAAAGAAAGTATTTCTTAGAACTATGTTTTTTTCTTTCTATCTTTTTCTTTTTGGAGAATTTGCTGAAATTTTAAACAATTCAACACAGCAGAACTACATATTGATGGTATCATTGGCCCTTTTTAGTTTATAGCCCCAGAAAAACTGGTACATGTATGCCAATATCAAATAATTGTTTTTAATATATTAAAGAGTAACTGTATTGCTTCTTGTATTATCTTTGTTCTAAGGTGAAAAAAAGTCAGAAAGTTACTCTTTTAAAAAATTAGATGCTTATGTTTTTACAGTTCTGAATTATACACACACTATTAATTATATAGGAGGGAAATTAAAAAAATTATCTAAGAGGGAAAATTAAACATGTTGAATATGTACTAGAGTATGAATTAAGAATTTTGACTCTAGATTTGAATCTGGGTTCCATTGTGTGTGACATTAGAAAAATTGCTTAATCCCTTTTCAGCTTCAATATCTTGAAAAGTTTGAAGTTTGACTAAGAAAAGTTCCCACCTCATAGGGTTATTAAGAGTAAATGTAACTCGCTTAGCCAAGTCCATTGCATATGTAATTGTCCAATAAATGTTTGTTGTTTTATCTCTTTTGTGTGTGTGTGCATACTGATGTCTCACACTTTAAAGTAATACTGGTATATTACTTTAAATCCTTTCACAAAACTAGAAGGTCAATATGGTAGCTTAAGTTCACTGCTCAGAAAGTGCTAAAGGTGGTTGCCCCTGCTACCTTCTTAAACTTGAACAATGCATTTATAGGTAGTGGGCAGAGACCTCAGTATTCATGTTGCCTCTGTAAATACTGGACAGGTGGCAACCTTCTTTGCTTTCATTAAAGTGTTTGCCCACTTGAGATAAATTACCTTTTCCAGGTATCCAAATGGTGTGCCTGCAAGAGATCATTTACCTCAAACAGGGGAGAATGTTACTTCCACTGAAGGGCTGGAATATCAATCACCATGGGACTGGACTAAAGAACCCTTTAGATATCTGAATACTTTCAAATGAGCGGTCCAGACTGAATTTCTCAAGTTAGAAACAAATGTCCCAATTTGCTTTGAAATATCTCTGAACAAATACAGAAGCATATGGATGAGTAGAATGTTAATACATTTTATTACACATTTGCACATTTAAATTATACTTGAATCCTAATTATCTAGAAGATAGATGACCCAAATATACATGCCCCTGCTATTACTATTCAGAACTGTATACTTTGAGCTAACTTTCTAGAGGTCGTAGCAGCAATTTCAGGCAAAACTCAGAAATCTAGGTTGTATTCAGCATAACATTGAGACTTCATTCTTAGGAAGTTCAAAGCACAAGGTAAAGATATATGTATTAATAAGTAGTTATTGGTATATATTTATAAGCTTTAAGGCTTTATTGAATCCTAACAAATAATAAAAAGAACTTTGCTACTCCAAGTGTGGTCTGTGGACCAGCAGCCATCAGCATTAACTGGGAATGTGTTAGAAATTCATAATCTCAGACTCCGCTGAAGAGCTCATTAATCAGAATCTGCATTTTAACAAGACTCTCAGATGATTTATATGCACAGTAAAGTTTGAGAAGAAGTAGCTTAGAGGAATTTGTTATTTACATAACTTCACTCATAACTGAAATTGAAACAGTACAAGCTGACCATGTATCATTACTGGAACTTAAGGTACTTGTGTCTATTTTAGGAGCCACACTGATTTATTGAATTTTCTTTTATTTTGTGATTTTCATTTTTACTATTACTTTTGCATTTTTTCATATTTTCACATATTTTATGATAAGAATTTTCAGGCATATAGAAAAGTTGAAAAAACTTTACAGTGAACAGTATTTTGATTTTTAAATTAAAATTCATTTGCCTATTACAATTTTTAAGACTGATTTTTGAATGGAGAATTTATACTTGGAAGTGTTCATGACTATGTAAATTCCAATGTCATAGCATAGCATCAAATTTGAACCATGGATTCACAGTCCTTTTTTTTTTTTTTCTGATATAAATTGTATTGAATATGTTGACCTAAGCCAAAGATGAACTCTGACTTAGGACAAAAAACTTACCACAACAGGTTTTGAATTTAAAAGCCTCGGGGAATTCTGGTATTCTAGAGAACACTACCTCTACCTTAAAGAGTGGATCATATAACATAAGCAAAAATAAACTAAAAATGGATAAAATACTTAAATATAAGTCATGAAACCATAAAAATCCTAGGAGAAAATGTAGGCAGCAAAATATCAGACATCACACAAAGCAGAATTTTCACTGATACATCGCCTAGGGCAACAGAAACAAAGGAAAAAATGAATAAATGGGACTACATTAAACTAAAAAACTTCCGCACAGTAAAAGAAACCAGCATCAAAATGAAAAGGGAACCCGCTGTATAGGAGAACATATTTGCCAAATAATACATCAGATAAAGGGTTAATTTTCAAAATAAATGAAGTACTCGTACAACTCAACAAAAGGAAGAAAGACAAACAATTCAATTAAAAAACAGGCAGAGACTGAATAGATACTTTTCCAAACAGGACGTACAAATGGCCAAGAGACAAATGAAAAAATGCTCAATGTCACTCATCATCACAGATGCAAATTAAAGCGACTATGAGGTATCACCTCATACCTGCCAGAATGGCCGCCATCAACAAATCATCAAACAACATGTGCTTGAGAGAGTGTGAAGAAAAGGATACTCTAGTACACTGCTGGTGGGAATGCAGACTGGTGCAGCAACTGTGGAAAACAATATGGTGTTTCCTCAAAAAATTAAAAATGGAACTGCCATTTGACCCAGTGATCCTGCTTCTAGGAATATATCCTAAGAAGACTGAAACACCAATCAGAAAGAGTTTATGCACTCCTATGTTCATAGCAATGCTATTTACAATAGCTAAGATCTAGAAACAGCCCTAGTGTCCATCGGTAGATGAGTGGATAAAAAAGCTGTGGTACATTTACACAATGGAATAGTATGCAGCTGTAAGAAAGAAAGACCTCTCACCCTTTGAAACTACATGGAAGGACCTGGAGAATATTATGCTAAGGGAAATAAGCCAGTCAGAGAAAGACAGGTATCACATAATCTCACTTATTTGTGGAATATAATGAACAAAATAAGCTGATGAACAAAATAGATCCAGAGACATAGAAGTAGGGAACAGACTGACAAACCTCAGAGGGAAGGGAGTGGGAGGAGGGAAGAGATAAACCAAAGAACTGGTATGCATATATACACAACCAATGGACACAGACAACAGTGCGGTGAAGGCAGGAGGCGGGGTAGGGTCAGGAGCGTGGGGGAAAAAAGGAGGGACATCTGTAGTACTTCCAACAGTAAAGACAAAATTTAAAAAAAGTGAACCATAATACCTTTAATTACATTTGTAGCAGTATATATCTGTGAATCAGGATTTTCATTGCTTTTATAACAAAATAAAAAACAATTTGATGTCCAATATGACATATATGATGCCTTCTTGAAGATTACTTCATAGTTCAATGTTCTTAGTTTGGCTAAGCAAAAAAAATTAATTAGCCTGTATTGTAAATGTATTATCTTTTATTTACTACATTAATAAAATGTTTGGTGACTGCATTTCAATAAAATTTGCTTCCTTTGTAATCTTACATATTTTGATTTATGCATTTAAAAGTATTATTCTGAGAAGTGAATCCATAAGTTTTACCAGACTACCAAAAGAATCCACAGCACAAAAGTGACCCAGAAAACTCCTGCTTTAGATAATCATTCTCCCAAATATCATTTGTCTGAGTCAAGATATGTTTTTGGGTAAATTCTATTATTGGACATTTATATTTATAGTATTATTTATAAACAATACTGATAGAAACAAGATCTATTAATTCTTAATCAATGTTTTAGGTCCCCTATCCTCATTGCCTAACACAGTGCCTTTATACATATGAGCTACTCTATAGCTAGCTGTTTAATGAATGAGGAAGGCAGTGCATAGTGCTTTATAAAATAATTTTGTTATTTCTCTAAAAGTGCTCATATTTGGTGTAAAAAGTTCACACTGTATAGAAACTTGTACAGGAGAAATGAAAATAAATTACCCAGAGGGCTATCCCTAATCATTGTAAATACTTTGATGATTCGTACAAATCTTCCATACATGTATACACAAAAACACAGTTTTACAGGAGGGAATCATGTAATCATGCCTCATTATAATTTTTTTCTACTCAATGGAAAATAAATGTCTTATTCATGTCAGTAAAGTAGGCGTACATCGTTAGTTGTATTTGGTCACATACTAATCCATTGTATGTGTGTGTGTGTGTGTGTGTACACTGTAATTTACTTCTTAAATTCCTGATTGATGGATATTAGTGTTTTTCTTATTTTTTCACTATTTTAAGAAATATGGTGGTAACCTATGCTATAATCAACATGTTTGTGTATAAAATCACATTACACTTGTACAGTTATTTCCTTGGCTAACTTCCTGAGAAATGAGTTTGCATGTTTTATAGTTGGAAAGTATTGCCAGTTTGCTTTTTATAAAAGTTGGTTTACATTACACTCCCATGAACAGTATTGAGAGTTCTGGTTTCTTCATCATGCCCTTGGTATACAAAGTTTTGACAGTCTTTTTCATCTTTATAAATTTGAAAGGGAAAATAAACTATATTATTACTTACATTTTTTGATTGTGAGGCTGCTTATCTTCATTTGTTCTGCACCCATTTATATTCTCTCTCTCTCTCTCTCTTTTTTTTTTTTGTTAATCCTCACCGAAATATATTTTTCCATTGATTTTTAGAGAGAGTGGAGGGAAGGGAGGGAGGGAGAGAGAAAGAGAATAACACTGATGTGAGAGAGAAACATCGATTGGTTGCCAACTGCACAACCCCAACCGGGGCTGGGGATTGAACCTGCAACACAGGTACATGCCCTTGACTGGAATTGAACCCGCAACCTTTTAGTCCGTGGGCTGACACTCTAACTGCTGAACCAAACCAGCCAGGGCCATTTATATTCTTTTACAAATTACCTCATTATGTTTATATATGAGGATGTGTGTTCGTTTCTCATGTAATTATAAGAACTCCTTGTATATCCCCCATATTGACACTTAGATATATATAAAGTTTTTTCCAGTTTGTATTTTAATTTTTATATGGATAGAATTGCTAATCATTTACTTTATGGTTTTTCTTTTGGTGATTTACTTAGGCTACCCTTAGCTCAAGGTTGTATTGCTCATATTTTAGTCCAGTATTTTCAATTTTTATATTAAACTTAGATTTATCTGGAATTATTTTTGGTGTAAATAGTGAGGAAATGGTTAAGATTTATTTGTGTCCAGATGACCAGCTAGTCCCAATACTTTCAATTCAGTCATCCATCTTTTTCCCACTTAATTAAGATATACCAGTTAGTATATATTAAATTATAAGTACTTGGATCTGTTTCTTTTCTCTTCAGTTTGTTTCATTAGTCTCCCTATCTCTTCTAGTATCAATATTATAACTGCTGCTTTCATGAGTATATCTTGATGTTTTAAAATATGATAAGACGCCCTGGTCAGTTTGGCTCAGCGGTTAGAGCGTCGAACCACGGACCAGAGAGACCCGGGTTTGGTTCCCGCTAAGGGCATGTACCTCGGTTGCAATTTGTCCCCGGCCCTGGTTGGGGTTGTGTGGGTGGCAGCCAGTCGATGTGTCTCTCTCACATCAATGTTTCTCTCTCTCTCTCCCTCCTGCTCTATCTGAAAAAAAAAAAAGTAAAAATGTCCTCGGGTGAGGATAAAAAAAAAATGTGGTAAGACAAATTCTCTCATTACTTTTTTAAATAGTATTTTGGGCTATTTTTATAGGATTTTTTATTTTTTAAATTTTAGATAGAACACTACTTTTAAACAAACATCTTATAATGGTTGGCTCTCATGTTTGAAAACTGATGTCCACATTCATATTTCCCAAATTGTTAGTAATTTGGAGACATAAACAGTATTTTTCTGAGAGGAATATTTTAAGATTGTGATGTGTTTGGGTCACTTGAAAGGAATTGCTTGTAGAAGGGATAATGGTGAAAGGTGTTCCTGGAAAAGTAAGCAGGGATCAGATCATGGAGGTTCTTCTGAGCATGGTTTTTTTTTTTTTTATCCTCACCCGAGGACATTTTTCCACTTTTTGTTCAGATAGAGTGGGAGGAAGAGAGAGAGAGAGAGAGAGAGAGAGAGAGAGAGAGAGAGAGAGAGAGAGAGAGAGAGAGAGAAACATCCACGTGAAAGGGACACATCGAGTGGCTGCCTCATGCACGACCAACCAGGGCCGGGGACAAATCGCAACCGAGGTACATGCCCCTGGTGGGAACCGAACCCGGGTCTCTCTGGACCGCAGGCCGACGCTCTAACCGCTGAGCCAAACCGGCCAGGGCTTCTGAGCATGTTTTGAGGAGTCTGAAATTTATTGCTAGATACGAAGAGAGTCTTTGGGGCTTAAAAGCAGGGGTTGTGACAAAGATCCAATTTGTGTTTTAGAAGTCACTTTATCTACAGTGGAGGATGGGTTGAAGAGAAGGACTGGGGAAGATTAGGGAGACTCTTGCAATAATATAGATGAGATAAGACGATGATCCCAGAGATCACTGAATAGATTGGAGAAATATTAAGGACAGGATATAGGGGAGATGGCAAGGGAGATGGAGATGTCAGGGATGACAAAATGTCCCCAAGTGTGTAGAACTGAGTCAGAATTAAATGCAGTTTAACATGATCAACATTACTAACATTATTATTAACATTATTCATCATTATTATATTCTTAATAATAATTATTATAGTCACAATAACAATTATTAATATTATATTCATGACATTATTAAATTAAATAAACAATTACATGTTTACATACATATTAATTAAATAATTACTCATATTTTCCTTTTTTCATTAAAGGAGTATTTCTCAATCTTTCTGAGTGTGAGGACTCCATTTTAATAAGAAAACATTGTAGACTGCTCTCTCGCTACATGATAGTTGTAGTTTTAGTAGCAGTTAACGTCTGTAATTTTTTAACTTTTAAAAAGTTGTTGACACTATTGCTCTGGTTGATTTGCTCAGCGGTTAGAGCATTGGCCCACGGACCAATGAGTTGCGGGTTCGATTCCGGTCAAGGGCACGTACCTTGGTTGCGTTTCGTCCCTGGCCCTGGTTGGGTCGTGTGGGAGGCAACCAGTCGATGTGGCTCTATCACATCGATGTTTCTCTCTGTCTCTCTCTGTCTCTCTCTCTCTCACCCTTTCTCCCACTCTATCTGATGATAAATAGAAAAACTATCCTCAGGTGAGAAATTAAAAAAAACACGTTGTTGACACTATTATAGATGTCCCCAACCCTCACCTCCTTTGCCCACTTCCACTCAGCCCCCACCTCTCCTTCCCTCTGGCTATCACCATACTGTTTTCCGTGTCTGTTGGTTATGCATATATGTTCTTTGGCTAATCCCTTCATCTTCTTTTATCCAGTACCCGCTATCCCTGCCCTCCTCTGACAGCTCTCAGTCTGTTCCATGTATCCATGCCCCTGATTCTATTTAGTTTGTCAGTTTATTTTGTTCATTAGATTCCATATATAAGTGAGATCATATAGTATTTGTCTTTCTCTGACTGGCTTATTTCACTTAGCATAATAATCTCCAGGTCCATTCACGTTGTTGCAAAGGGTAAGATTTCCTTCTTTTTTGTGTCTGAGTAGTAATCCATTGTATTATATAAATGTACCACAGCTTTTTTTATCTACTCATCTACTGATGGACACTTGGGCTGTTTACAGATCTTGGCTATTGTAAATAGTGCTGCTGCGAACATAGGGGTGCATATATTATTTAGAATTGGTGTTCAGGGATTCTTAGGATATACTCCCAGAAGGGGGATCACTGGGTTAAAAGGCAGTTGCATTTTTAATTTTTTGAGGAAGCTCCATACTGTTTTCTTTATTTCCTTTGCCCTATGAGACATATGGCAAAAATATTGGTCCAAGAGATGTCAGATTTTACTGCCTATATTTTCTTCTAGGCTTTTTATGGTTTTGTAACTTAAACATTTAAGTCTTTTATCCATCTTGAGTTTATTCTTGTATATGGTGTAAGTTGGTGGTCTAGTTTCATTTTCTTGTATGTACCTGTCGAATTTCCCCAACACTATTTATTGAAGAGACTGTCTTTACCCCATTGTATGTTCTTGCCTCCTTTATGAAATATTATTGACCATAATGGTGTGGGTTGATTTCTGGGCTCTTCTATTCCAATGATCAATATGTCTGTTCTTGTTCCAGTACCAGGCTTTTTTTGATTACTGTGGCCTTGTAGTATAAGCTCAATATCAGGTATTGTGATGCTTCCAACTTTGTTCTTCTTTCTCAAGATTGCTAAGGCTATTAGGGTCTTTTTTGGTTCCATATAAATTTTTTGGAATATTTGTTCTAGACCCGTGAAATATGCCATTGGTATTTTAATGGGAATTGTGTTGACTATAGATTGCTTTGGGTAGTATGGACATTTTAATGATGTTTATTCTTCTCATCCATGAGCATGGTATATGTCTCCCCTTATTTGTGTCTTCCTCAGTTTCTTTCTTCAGTGTCCTATAGTTTTCTGAGGGCAGGTCTTTTACCTCCTTGGTTAAAGACTTCTGTAATATTTTAATGAACTTTTAATTTTATTGGTCACACTATCATGAGCATATATTATTCATGTTGTGTATATTTTTTAAGGCTAAATAAAGATTGAAATAGCAATAGTTGCTACAGTTAAAAGTGGTGCAAATAACTTTTCAGCCTCCCCTCTCTCCTACCTTGAGATCTGTAGTCCACAGGTTTAGATCTGCTGGTTGAAACAATTCTTTATGAATTTGTTTTGAAGTTTTAAGCTTGGGTGTACAATACTGCCCCTTGTATTGGAAAAAGTAATGGCAGAACATAGGGTTCTTCTCTTTCTTGAAAGACATATGCTAGTAAATAGGGGAAAGTGATTAACAAAATATTGAACTTAAATAAGACTTTGTTAAATGTAACAATTCCAACATTTAAATAGTCTAGATAAGTTTAGACATGAAAAACTTTGGTAACCTTATTTTTTTCTCTTATTTCTGTATCATTATACAAACATTTCTACAACTATGTCACTAGAGGATTTTATTTGTTTTTGATATTTGTTAATCCTCATTCGAGGATATTTTTCCATTGATCTTTAGATAGCCTAGAAGAGAGGGAGAAAGGGAGGGAGAGAGAAACATTGATGTGTGAGAGACACATCTATTGGTTGCCTCCCGCAAGACCCTGACCAGGGCCTGGGATTGAACCTGCAACCCAGGTACATGCCCTTGACAGGGAATTGAACCTGTGACCCTTTGGTCCTTAGGCCGATGCTCTAATTGCTGAGCCAAACCAGCCAGGGCTTGTTTTTGTTTTAAATTTATTTAATATTAAAGTAATTGTATTCAGTACTGTGTAATGTGAAGTATATTACGAAAAGACTTGTTACTCATCAAAGCATAAAGTATTTATTTATCTTTCTGTAATTCATGGAGAATCAGCAGTCAGGAACTGTGAGTATATGTCTCTTTCCCACTTTTTAAAAATTCAGAGGAATACCTTATAGAATGATATTGTCACTTACTTTCACCTTTCATAGTTGTTGGTGTCTACACAAACACATTTCTGTAATATTGTAAAAAAAACCCCATGCTATTCATTAAAATTTAATTGTAGTTACTTTTTGCTTTTAAGGGCTCTTTATGAAAATTTAATTACTTTTATATTCCTGAAAACTTCCTGATACAATAAGCTTATTTAGGAATAATAACTTTTGACATATAACAAGTTAATATTAATTAATTTATCTTCGTATTATTGATTGCATTCTTGTATTCAGCATTGTTGTAGCTGCTATGGAAGAAAAAAGATTAATCCAATAAACATATAAAAACATATGCTAGATGGCATAATAAAGATAAAAAGAGCTTACTAAGTTGAAAAAAGACACAGTTAAGGAGTTAGAAGCCAGTTGGAGAAACAAGAAATACATATATTAGGCACTGGAATGCGCTATCATGTTGAATGTTATAGGTAAAATAAAATTCAGTTTGCTTATTTATTCAACAGTGACCTATTAAATGTGTACTGTAGTTTAATAATTATTATTTTTTTAAAAAATGTTTTTATTGATTTTTTAGAGAGAGAGGAAAGGAGAGAGAGAAACATCGATGTGAGAGAGAAACATCGATCGGCTGCCTCCTGCACATCCCGAATCGGGGATCAAGACTGGAACTCGGGCATGTGCCCTGACCGGTAATCAAACCGGGACCTCTCAGCCCATGGGACAACGCTCAATCCACTGAGCCACACTGACTGGGCTAGTAATTATTGTAACTCAGTGTTCTGCATTATATGTTGATTGGCATATAAAGCTACTAAATTCTTTTTCATTCATGATTTATTTAAGGAATCTGTTAACAAAGGAACTGTGTATTTTAATTATGAGAGAATGTGTTTATGAGAGGAATATAGAATTAAACTTACATTACCCTATATTCTAGAAGTCATGCATCAGTAACTAATAGAAATAAATTCTACATGGAAGATAATATGCTTTTATCCAATTAATAATTTCTATTTTATGAATAACTTCTAAGCAATATGGTTTTCAAATTCTGACTGCTGCATACATTTAAAAACATTTCTTTTATACATTGAGGAATAGAAGAAATAAAACAAGGTTCAAATTTTTGAACATCAGGCTTCAGAGAGATGGTTGTTTATGACAGAAGACATTGACTGATCACCTTCTCAATGTTGCACTTTAGTGTTGAACCATACATATCCTTAGAATTATAAAACATTTTTTATTGGATAAAACAAGTCAGATATACTTTTTTGTGCTTTATATATAAACACAAGATTTAAATTAACCCCAGAATCAGAGGCTCTTGAAATATAGAACAGTATACTACTGAATTGAAATACTCTCTTCATGCTTGTCATTTTACACGGATAGTATCATAAGACAAGTGATGACAGATTAAGACCTGCCTAGCAGAGGGAAAACTAAATTACATGACTTTTATTAAGGCATAAATAAACCTATTAACCATTATCTGGAATACTAATTAGTAGAAAGAGCACTGACAATTTTATTTATCAACATTAAACACAATTATGAATTACAGACCTGATGAATCTAGCAGTAAACAGGCCATGTTGGGGATGCCGGGACCTTGAGTCCATTATGTGAGAGGGATGATTATCAAAATCCTGTGGGGAAAGAAGTAATTGTAGCTGTAACATTTTAATTGCCTTTGAATAAGGCAAATTATATTTTCTTGTCTGGGTATATAAATAGTATGATATTAAGGTAACAAGCCTCAGTAGCTGGAAATAGAAAATGCATTTATATTATGTTTTAAAACAAGGAAAAGAGTGATGATACATTTTTAGTATCATAGTGGTCAGTATGAAGGACATACTGTAAGTACATGCAGATTTTCTTTAGATATATTGTTTCATAGGCAAGTTATTTTCTGCATTTCTTTTTCACAGTAAAAATTAGGGGGGGGACTTTTAGAATGAATCTCTATAGGTGAATTTGGAAATTACATAATTGAGAAAATTGTATTGTGTTGTGATTAGAAGCATTGTAAAATGAACAAGAGACAATTTACATTTTTCTGTCTTTTTTTTTTCTTTGAAGATCCAAATTCCAGAATTTGTGGACATTTACTTATAGGTGCAGCCAAGAATTCTTTTGCAAAACTCATGGATAAAATCAGTTTGGCAATGGAGAGTTTACCTTTGCACAGTAGCAGCAGAAGTATTACATATGTGGAAAAAGATTCCCTGGTTCAGAGGTTGGCCCGTGGACTTCATAAAGTAAACACATTGGCCCTGAAATATGGACTGCGGGGCCATGTACCCATTTTGGTATGTATGAAATTTCCTTAAGTAGGGACTTTAGGACTTGGGAATTTAATTCTGAATCAGACTTATTTGTAGTTTAAATTAGTTGCACAAGAATGTATCTAGATTTCCTTTAGATTTCATGTCATCTTTTAATACAATAAAGAAAAGCACTTCCAAATAAGTGTCCAAATATCAAAATACAAAAGTTCTGGCATGAGTTCTGAATTGACTGCTCTCTGTAAGTGTCCTGCAGCAGAACTGTATGAGACATAAACAACTGTCAATTCTGTTTTTTAGCCATCTAGATTATTTCTTCGATTGTTCATTTCATAGAAGCCAAATTATTGCTCACATAAAAAATAAAATTTTCACCTCTAAGTTTCAGTAATAGCTGGTATAGTTCTCTGTAGAACCTAAGTTACATTAAATTTGGTAAAATGGTCATTGCTCTTGTTTAACAACAGAAAAGCACAGCATCACTACAGAAGCAGATCTTTGGATTTACACAAAGACTGCACGCAGCAGAAGTGGAGCGCCGCTCGCTGCGCTTAGAGGTCACAGAATTCAAGCGAAATGTGAATGAAATGAAAAAGGAGCTCGACAAAGCCCAGGGTCTCCAGATGCAGTTAAATGAATTTAAGCACTCTGTAAGTATGTATGTTTTAAAGAACTGTGGCTTTGGTGAACTCTCCTCTGATTTTGTATACATATTTGTTTCCTTTAACTTTTGATTATGGTTGTTTTTTCAAATAATTTAAAGTGCCAATGAGAAGATTTCTTTTTCTACAAGAAGTGTTCTACTTCTCTTCTGAAATGCTCCAACATGTATTATATACTTCAAAGTTGGTGGAAGACGACATCTTAAATATTCTCACCTTAAAAAAAGCAGTGAAAATTATGTGACATGATAGAGGTGTTAGCTAATGCTACAGTGGTAATCATATAGCAATACATAAATTTATCAAATTAACACATTGTACACATTAAACTACACAATGTTATATGTCAGTTATATCCCAGTTTAACAAGAGTTAGATTCTTAAAGGAATACTGATTCTGTGTCAGCAAAACTCATAATCCTGTTAAAAATGTATACTCTGACTGAAAGTATAGAAAAAGGTTAAGTTAAGAAGTTAGGATAGCTTAACTGCTATAGCAAGTAAGTCCCCAAGTGTATAATAAATAAAATAAAATGCCCCCAGTGGAGGAGCCTGATATTTGTAGTGGAGGTGGAATTTTTTCTCTTTTTCTTCTATATTGAATATTTTGAATATATTAGATTATTAAGTATGAAATCAAGTTGATTTTCTAAAGAAATGTTCATTTTGTCTAACTTCTATTAAGGATTTATATGTATTATTTAAGAAAGCAGCAGATAGCTGAGAAAAGAAAGGCTATATGCTAAATAACATTAGATCAAGATTGAAATGTGTGAACATCTGAAGCATTAACAAAATGCAGATATCTACATATTTTATTTGCAGTTGGGTTACTCACTAACATTGATGTTCTTAATATGGATATAATAATATAGAGTTAAAGTATTACTCTGAAACTTCAAAACTGTATACAACTGATGGTAGCTAATATACATATGAACACAAAATTTGTTTCTTAAACCTAGCAACAAGCTATTTTGTGTATCCCCTTCTTGGAAACGAATATTGCAAGTTTAACTTCAGTTTAAGTGTATCTTTTAAATGCATCTTTTGGTTAATTTGTAATTTGCAGTTTTCACATTTATTGTAACAGAGGCAGCAGCAGATCTCCGTTATTAACCCTATGACAATGTGAATTGCTAATGTTAAATATTATTTCAAATAGCTATACCTTCAAAGGATGAAGAAGTTCTTATAAATTCAGCATGTCAGGTAATCATGAATCACCCTTCTGATTTAGTTTTCTTTTTGATGAATGTCTAAAGACAACACAGTTTTCCCCCTCATGTTCTTAGTTTTTTTGCTCAGAGAAGGAAGATGTATGAGCTGCTTCATTTTTTTTTTATGATTATAAAGGTAATACATAATAGTCATAAATAAAAATCTAAAAAAGTATAAAGAAGGAAGTTCAAACCCTTCTAATCTTAACACCCAGAACTGGTCACTTTTGAAGTGTGAATGCGTTTTGTTCCCCACATTTTTCTAGTGTATATGTGCATATAGTAGTATAAAGTTAAAAGATGACTTTTTTATATTTTTAAAGTACTATAAACATTTTCCTGTGTCAGTTATTATTAATTTTATTTCAGATAAATTAATATTCTATCATATGGGTGTATCAAAATTTGACTGTTCCCCTATTCATAGACATTTAATTATTTTCCAAAAATTTTTTGCTTTTATACTTAAATCATAAAGAGCTGCTGTGTATACTTTTAAAAGCCAGTTCTTTGCGTGCGTCTCTTTCCTTTTGATTTGCTTTCAGTTGCATATACTAACTAAATTTGGGATCTTGAGATGTTCTGCCAAAATGTAAAGAGAGAGCTATTGATACAATTTGAGATTTAGAAAATAGGCAATTATATTTAGGTTTAGCTAATAATGGATTTCCTGAAAAGGGAAGATTCTTTATATTTGTTGCTTCCTGGAATATGTTTGAAGAATTCTAGGTCTTCTACATGTAGAATTCTAGGTCTTCTACAGTTCCTAGTTAAGTATTAGGAAAAGAAGTTAACATCTTATCTATGATTAGCTTGGAAGTAGTCAGCTCAGTTTCTAGAATCTAGAGAGGTTATAAGAATTTGGAGAAAAGTTGCTAGAAGGTGATAGAATCCTCCTTAAGGGCTTTGGTTGAAGAAGTGGCTTGCATCAAAAGCTAAGAATATGTTCCAGGAAATGTTTTGTGTGAATTCCTTCCATCAAAGTGTAGAAATAAAAATAGAATTAATGGAAGTAATAATTGAGAGAATGAGATATGTAATTTTTATATTTTGACATACAATTGTAAGATGTAGGATTGTCGATGCAAGAAACACCAAACCTGTAGAGAATTTTTATGACTTTATTTGAGCCAAACTGATGACGATTGCCAGGAAGCAAAATCTCAATGGACTGAGAAAATGCTCTGGAGGATGGCAGTTTTGCAGGTTATTTTATACATTACAGTCAAAGGAGGAGACGTAAAAGGAGGGTTACTTGAAATTCATTGGTGGTAGATTAAGGGGGCAGGAGAAAGCAAAGTGGGGACATCTCTGGGATTGGATAAAAAGTGAAATGGAGAGACATGCTTCTTTTACTTTGGTGGGTATGGAATAGTTAATAATGAACATTTACAGCACATAGCGATGGAGTGCGGGGAACAAGATAACAGTGACTCCTGCTGTAGTGCAGGCAGTTGTGCCCTGAGGGGTCTGGGAAAGATCACTCTGACATTTCAAAGGTATGTTGTCTTAGATGCAAAAGGATAATACACAGGCTCAGTTAAGGTCAAGATTGACTTTTGTCAAGGAAGCCACAGGAGTAGGATGTGACTATTGCAATGACCCACTTTTAGTTAGGAATTTTTCTGTTCAGACCATCCTCTGTGGTTGCTTTCAGTCTCTGAGTTTGCAGGGCCCACCATGCCAGCCTCCTCCGAGCTTGTCAGGTTAGTATGTGGTCCATTTATCGTCCACAAAGTGAGTGAGTGATGATTTCTAACTTTTAGTGACATATTGACATATATATACATATATATCAGGCATTCACCCTAATCACTTTAGGGTATTGATTCATTTTTTTCTCTCATATCATTAATAGTTCAATGCTATTATTATCTTTATTTTGCAGATGAGGAATATAGGACACAGAGTAGCTAAGTGACTTGCCAAGCTTACACAGTTAGTAAGTGGATATTACAGGATTTGAACTGGCTAGTCAGGCTCCAAAACTCATACTTTTAACCATTTCACTGTAGTAGTTAATGTTCATACCTAGTTGTGTTAATAAAGGATTATTTTATTAAAAATGTAATAGATTGGGGGAAAGATACTATTTTCCTCTAAAAAATTGGGGACTGTGCCTGCCACCATTTATCTTTCACTGATTTCAGGCAAACCATGTAGGAGGAAAATATAATAGCTTATTTAGATTGATCTAAAATTGTAGCATAAAAGGAAGTATTTAGCCTGCCAAAAGCTATTCAGTACTTGCACTGTTTTGGAATACCATGTTCATCTACTGACAGTTGTTCTTAAACAGCTACCTGCCATGATCTTATTTTGTTTTGTTTTTTCAGCTCCTTACAGTTGCTTTCACACACCTTCTCTTTCTTATTTTCCATTGCTGTACTTGTTCGGTCCTGTTTACTTGTAGAACAGTGAATGGAATTGAGGCAGTCGCTGGCAGGGATAGATGGACAAGAGAGAGGCTAAAACTAGCTAACATTTTTGGTAAATGAGAAATTCTGGAGGAGTGAGAAGAAGTCCTGCAAAATGGCAGGGATTTTGATTTATAGATGGCAAATAGATTGCAAAGGACAGAGTGGTCTGATGGCAAGGAGCGACAATTTAAAACAACATAACAAGTAAAAGGTAGACGAAGTACAAAAATATTTGTTCACAAGTCCCAGAAGAGTGCTGTGCTATTGGGGAATAGAGGGATATTAAGAAGTTGAGATGGAGCAGGAGTGCAGAGAGGAGATTTTATAGTTGATGTTTTCAAAGGGAAAGGTTTACTTGTAATGGGACAGTGTGGAGAGAGAAGCAGCTGTTAAGAGGGATTATGAGGATGTGTTCCCTCAAATGTAAACACTCTGTAAGTATCAGTAATGTATTAGATATATCTTTACTAGCCCACTTTGAGTAAATGAGGCTTTTCCCCAATGTGCCTTGTGATCATTCGCATTATTTTGTATTAACTAAGGTTAATAATTAGGAATCTATTTTTATGCTATACTGTTGCCTTTTGTAACTTAATCAGTATTGAAGAATGCCTTATATACACCTTTGAAAGGCAAATAATAGTAAAAGATGGTTGCTCCCAGAAGGTAGTGGGCCAAGTACCTGGTGCCAGAATAAAGCTGAATATTTCTATATTATAATATAGAAAGACCCATATAATCAATTTATCCTCAAACTTAGTTCCAGCAAGTTTTCTCTCTACATGAACCACATGCTTGCTATTGTTGGCCCAAGAAGAAACTATAACTAAGTACATTTCTATTTTTGTCTCATTTGTCAGAAAACTCAGAGGTAAAGTCCACATTCAGCTGTAATAATTTACATATTTCAGATGCCTAAAATCAATAGGATTTTTTTCCTGCCCCCCCCCCGCCGTTAGATTTTTGTTGTTTTAATCCTCAATTCAGGATATGTTTTTATTGATTTTAGAGAGAGAGGAAGGGAGAGAGACACACACACACACACATAGACACACAGAAACATTGATGTGAGAGAGAAACATTGTTCAGTTGCCTCCCGTATGCATCCCTACTGGAGATTGAACCTGCAACCTAGGTATGTGCCCTGATCCGGAATCAAACCTGCAACCTTTCTGGTGTATAGGATGATGCTCTAACCAATTGAACCACCCAGCCAGCTCTCCCCCATCCCCCGTTAGATTAAAAAAAATTAAATCAATTTTCTTTTTGTTTGTGGTTAATTGTATCAATCTACTTCAAATTGTTTTCAGCAATGGGAAGGTTCTCAATCTGAAACATATATGTGACCTGCATGGTTCCTTTAGTTTTTCACATGTATTTCCCAGGTTACCTTTTCTAAAACCTTCCTGTTGTTTACTTCAAGATCAAGATGTCTCTTTGTTTGCTGTAGCTAATTTTCACTTGTTGAAATGTTTTTTTTTAAATCCTCACCTGAGGATATTTTTCTCTTTATCTTCAGATAGAGTGAGAGGGAGTGAGAGGGAGAGAGAGAGAAATCGATGTGAGAGGGACACACTGACTGGTTGCCTCCCGCACGACCTCGACCAGGGCCAGGGACGAACCGCAAACCAGGTACATGCCCTTGGCCGGAATCAAACCCGCGACTCATTGGTCCGCGCGCCGACGCTCTACTGCTGGGCCAAACTGGCCAGGGCACTTGTTGAAATGTTTTGAACAGGAGATAATGCAAGTGGTTCTGCCCTGGATTCCACATCCCTGAGGGATGGCCCTTTGCTAGGACTGTCATTTGCTATCCCAGAGAATAGTGCTCTGCTCTCCAAAGCAGCCATTGTGTATTATGGTGTACATGTTTATATAGGAATATCATGTCATTCAACAAATGTCTATTGGGCACCTACTGAGTGCCAGACACTCTTCTGTGTGTTGGGTGAGAAAGCTGAATGAAGTCCTTGCCGAGTGTGGTTGGTGGCAAGGTGTGGACAGGTAATGAAACAGTGAACAAGTATATGAGATGAATTTAGATAATGATAATGACTGTAAAGAAAATAGAAGATGGGATGATAGTGTGAGTTGTGGTGGGAGTCAAGAGGGCGTGTTTGACCAGGGAAACCTGGAGGGTAGCATACACTGAACAGACTTTCAGGTAATCATTTGAAACACAGAAACTTGTTAAAGGCTTTATTCCCACAAACATAGTCTTTGTAAAACGTGCTCATGTATCAAGATTTAACCTGATCATTGTGGATTTACTTGAAATAAATTTCCCAATATTTTATTTAACTAAATATGAGAACTTTGTGAATATGGTCGTTGCGCTTTAAAAACCAGAGTAATTTTTTTTAATCTCGACTTATGAAATTAAGAAAAAAAATTGTATTTTTGTCATGTATCAGAAATTTACAAATGTTTGTATTATACTCTTTATAGTAGCAAATACAGTTCTGAAGACTAAATGATGCAAAATGCAGTTACCTGATAGTTGAATCCCCCCCCCCCCCATTCTAGAAATTGATCACTCATGAGAAGTTTGAAAGTGCATGTGAAGAGCTGAATAATGCATTACTTCGGGAACAGCAGGCACAAATGCTATTGAATGAGCAGGCACAGCAACTACAGGAGTTGAATTATAGCCTTGAACTGCATTCCAGCGAGGAAGCTGACAAAAACCAAACTCTGGGAGAAGCTGTTAAGGTAGGAGACATTCCTTGCATAATGGTTGGTTTCTTCTAGGTGTGGTCCTTGAGGGAGTCATGTCTATCTCCTGAGTAGGGAACTGATCCCAAGATATGAAATTTTTATTCCCTAAGAGCTTGTAAAGATGAAATGAAACATGATTCTGGGATCTCAATCCCAAGTAGAATTCACATGTATTGAAAATATAAAAGTAGGCTTTACTTGCTAGTTGAAAACAAAGTGGAGTTTTTTTCAGTAATAATATTTTTAGTTTCATTTATCTTTCTTGTTCCTTCCTCTAGTTTTTTTTTTTTTTTTTCCTTTTTTTACTTGTTTTGTGCCCTCTGGACCTTCAAACTCTGCATATCTGTTGGATTTTGAAAGGTTCTGGGTCTAAAGAGATAAATCAAAGAACTTATATGCATATATGCATAATCAATGGACATAGACAACAATGCTGTGGGCTGGCGTGGGGGGGGGTGGGAGGAGGGTTTGGATGGGGGGAAAAGGAGAAACATCTGTAACAAAAATAAATTAATTTTTAAAAAAAAGAAAGGTTCTAGGTCTGGATCTCTCTGATTGTTATATAAGAGCGTGTTTGGAGATGAAGGAGGTGTGGTTAGGAAGAGTTGTTCTCCCTGTCATCTATATGTAGGATAGGTCTCTAAAAGGGAAAAGAGAAGTTACAATAAAATAGTTGTCATTTAGAAAACTTCATTAATGGATTTAAGACTGTAGTATCTTTTGGAAATGTTGGGCACAAAGTATAACAGGATTCTAGTGTATGATTATAATACTTGTGCAGTTTTCACTAGTGAGGTTATGCACACTGGAATGGAACAACTAATTCCAGGAAAACCTGGCCTCTATATTGGGTATCATACCTGATAGAGTAAGCAACTCGGAGTTAGTATATAATTTATCATACAAATAATATGTATTTATTCTAATAGCTAAATACGAATACTACTAATAAAATAGCCACATCGAGTGGCTGCCTCATGCACGACCAACCAGGGCCGGGGACAAACCGCAACTGAGGCACGCGCCCCTAGCGGGAACTGAACCTGGCTCTCTCTGGACTGCAGGCCGACGCTCTAACCGCTGAGCCAAACCGGCCAGGGCTACTCTTTGTATTTTTTTGGTTACTAGTCAAGTTGAACATTTTTATAAGTAAATTGATCATTGAACAGCAGTTTTATGCTTCATGTCCCATTAATAGTTAATGTAATTAATTATGCTTTGAATAAGCATATAACAGTGTCATATTGGAGCCTTTTCTCTTTGCAATAGCTTGTAGTTTGTGTTCAGTTATAGTATCTTCCAGCAGATAAAAAGCTGTTTGTATTAATTTCTTTAAAATGCCAGCAGCTTAAATATTGTTGTCAGGAGTGGAGAATTGTTTAATTACTATCTCTTAATTAGAACTAGCAGGTGGTAATGTGAAAATGCTCTCTTGTGGGAGGCAGCATGATTCAGTAGAAAAGCATTGGCCTTGGAACAAGTATTTCTGAAATCAAATCCCAGTTCTGTCACTGGGCAAATAATTTAACCTTTCTGAACCTCAGTTTCCTCTTCTTCAGAATTAGGGATAATGATACTTAAGTTACAGAAGTTTTATGAGAATTAATTAAGACATTGTTTGAAGCAAGTATATGCTTGATAAATATTCTTTTGTTTTTTAATAAAACTTGAACAAGTAGTTTGTGTGTCCTGTGCATAACTTATTTAAAAAAAATAAAGTATGTTTCCTGTTCTTCTTTATAAAAACAAAAATCAGATAATGAATAGAAGATATGGAAAATGAAAGGAGGAAAAATAAGTTACTTATAATTTAACATTTAAAAACAACCACTGTTAACATCTGCAGTTTTGTTTTTAATCATTTGTTCTATATGTAATAGTTTTTAAAAATCATACTTTGGACTTGATGCTCAAAATGGCCTTTCTTTCTGATTCAGCTACATTTTGGATAAGACCCTTTAAAGAGTAAAGGAAATCTCCAAGGATAAAAAATATAACAAACAACAGCACCAACAAACTCTAATGCATGGAAATCAAAGTTAGCACTGTGAACAGATGCTGGGCTTACCCTGCTGGCAAATGCCAAATCTAATGCTGGAAGTGGAGGACTAAGCTTTGGGGTCCACCAGCTGATTGGGCATTGGACCTGAGACTCCTATATTAAGGAATTGCCTAATAACCTGAATGGGATAATCTTAGGTCAGTAGTGTCTAGAAGCTAATGTAAATTTTTTTCTGGAAGAAAGTTTGCCTAATTTACTTCCTTCAGGAGTCCCCACAGACTAAGATCAGCCAAGTAACTGGCACTTGCATAAATACACTTATATTCATCCACATTGCTAAACTCTCTTATCAATTTGAATAATACTTTTTCTGTTCTTTGTAGGGTTTTCTAATTAGACCATAATATTTGTTCTAAAGTGACATTTTGTCTCTCCTTTTCAAACCTTAACCATTTAATTTTTTCCCTTCCTTACTGCACTGGCTGGGATACAATGTTGAGTACAAGTGGAAACAGTAGGCATCCTATCCTGTTCCCAATCCTGAAGAAAATCTTTCTAACATTTCTCTGTCAAGAAGGATGTTTGCTACAGGTTCTTAGTTGATAATCATTATTGGGTTAAGGGAGTTATCTTCCTATATTATGCGTTATTCAAAAAAAACCATGAATGAGCCCTGGCCAGTTTGGCTTAGCAGTTAGAGCGTTGGCCCGCAGACCGAAGAGTCTTGGGTTCCATTTCGGTCATGGGCACATACCTTGGTTGCGGTTCGGTCTCGGTTGGGGTTGTGCGGGAGGCAACCAAATGATGTGTCTCTCTCACATTCATGTTTCTCCCCACCTCTCCCCGACTCTATCTGAAGATAAATGAAAATTATCCTCCGGTGAGGATTAAAAAAAAACATGAATGAATGTTGGATGTTATCAAATACATTTTATGCATCTATTGAGATAATTATATAATTTTTTTCCTCTTATTATGTTAGCATGTTGAATTATATAACTAATTGACAACTATGTCCCACAGCCTATATATGTATGGCCTGTGAGCTAAAAATGGTTTATACATGTTTAAAGGACCATAAACAAACAAATAAACAAACCAAAGAAGAATATGTGACAGAGACTGTATGTAGCACACAAAGTATTTCCTATGTAAAGTATGCTGACTCGTGTAGTACATTAGTCAGTATTGAAATGGTGAGCCAGCCTTGCATTACTGAAATAAACCCCACTTAATTGTGATGATTTTAAAAAATACATTGCTGCCCTGAGTTTGTTAATTTTTCACTTAAAATTTTAAAATCTATGTTCTGGTCACGATTGTCTTATAATTTACCTCTCTCATACTATCCTTGTCAGTTTTTGGTTATCAAAGTTTTGCTAATGTGAAATGACTTCCCTTCTCACTCTGAATACATGGAGTGGAAACTAGATAAATATAACAAATGCATTGCAGGGTATTTAGCCAAGCTGAAAACAAAGTGAGAAAAATGCTCAGATACTAGAAATAAAGAGGGTATTCGAAACCAAATGAGAGAACTGAAGTCTAAATAGCTCACTGGGGTGTGCAAACCTAGCTGGAGGCTAGAGCTGATCATCTTAGCATTAGGGAAATGTAGACTTCAACCCCTGTTTTCTGTGGACCAGAAAAGAGCTCCCTGTGTGAAGCTGGGAGTCACAAGGGCTTCCCCACTGTGAAATGGGGCCTAGAACTTCACTGCCTGCCAGCTACAGGGGAATTTGATGTCTGCTCTGGACAATGGGTAGGAAAAAGTCACAAAGAAATTGGAATCCCAGGCCTGTGCCACACAGGACAGTAGTTTACGTTACTTCTATGTCCAAGGACTCTTCAGCTGAGAATTATCTTCAAAATGGTCCAACACTTGTAGAACCAGTGTGATCTCATAGAAGGAAACTTGAAAATATTCAGTAGGGATGCTTCAGAGAACACACAAAAGACTTTAAGGAAAAATTCAATATTACAAAGCGTGTAAGGAAATGACTTGTACATCAAATGAGAAAATTTGCACCTCAGGTGGTAGGAATGCTACTTAAAACATTGAAAGGTAGTTTAAAAGATACTTTAAAATAAGTGTTTTTAAGTGTTCTGAGAAATAAGATATAAATAGAAATTATAAAACAAGAAATGAAAAACTCAGTGAATGGTTTAAACATTGGGCAGATACAGATGGAAAGATATTGCACTGGAAGATAGCTGAGGAAATCACTCAGAATGCTCTGCAGAGGGACAAAGTGATGGGTAATAGGAACTTAATAGAAAAGAAAAAGAGAATGAGATTTACTTAATAAAAAATGAAAGTAGAATAAAATAGAATCAAAGCAAGGTAATATTTTGAGCAAAAATGACTGAGAATTTTATAGATTTAAAGAAAAAGTAACTTCTTAGATTAAAGGAACCCATTGTACCGTGAGCAGGATAAATAAAAACAAATATGCACATTGAAACAGTAATAAGACTATAGAATGACAAAGATAAAATTTTAAAGTCTGTGGGCTTAGGAAAGATAAAGTCTTTCTATTGCTGATCCTGAATTAATGGAACTGGTTTAATAGTTACAAAATGTCCTAAGAAGTCAGGGAAGGGAACATACTTTGAAGGCAGGAACTATAGTCAGTTAGATATAGCACACCTCTCCATTATTGGTAACTATAGACAAATAAATGTGGAAAATGTAATATGGAAAAAAGTGGAACAAGCCAAAGATTTCTTTGTTCATTTTTCTCTTTTCCCTCACTACATCATACTATTCCTGAGATATTTTATATTGTTGACTTGGTCTATAATATCTTTAGTACTACTGGACCTCTGAGGCAATTTTGTTAGGCAACATTATTTTATACAGGGGTGGGTGAAAGTAGGTTTACAGTTGTTTGTATGGAAAATAACACAATAAATAAATAATAATACAAGAATAAACTGTTTGCCCTGGCCTGTGTGGCTCAGTTGGTTGGGCTCTCGTCCTGTGCACTGAAAGGTTGCTGGTTTGATTCCCGGTCAGGGTACATGCCCAGGTTGCAGGTTCCATCCCCAGTTGCAGCACGTGTGAGAGGTAACTGATCAATGTTTCTCTCTCACATAAATGTTTTTCTCCCTCTCCCTTCCTCTCTCTCTAAAAATCAATAAAAAAAAATATTAAAAAACAAACTGTGTTGCGTGCTCACAACTCTAAACCTACTTTTGCGCATCCCTGTAGGAGTACAGTAGTTCAGAAGAAAACAAAAGCTACATATTCAATGTAATGTAATTTTTCTTGATTTCAAGTAAACTTGGACTTAAATTTAATAACTAATAATACTAACCATTTTATCTTGGATCCTGCCTTATATATTTTTTTGCTTAATATACCTCAGATTCTGTTTGGTAGTAGACACTCCATGTTAATGGAGTAGGTGAAAGAGTCACTTTAATGAGGGAATCAACCCTTGGGTAAAATACTTGTGGGAGCTAATATATAAAGTTGTACCTTAAAAGGGTTTGCTGCTATAACCAGTACCTAAGCTATGAGGCAGTGGCTTAGAGATCAGGCAGTTTGTGGTGAGGAAACATATCAGAGGTGGAAAGATGTGAATTCATGTTAAGCTATGACAAAATATTTGATAAAACTGTACTTGTGATAATTCAGGACTACTGATCCTATAGTTCTAGGGAAAGTGGTTGGAAATGATTGATTATAATATCTGTTGGTTTTGACACTTTGCTTTGAACAAAGTATTACGAGAAAGATGAACTCAGGAAAAAATTACTGGCTTGTGAACATAAAAGAGAAGAGAGAGAGAGAATCTGGAACTCTGAGGCCTAGAAGGAGCCTATTATGTCTCAGTACCATAGCAAAGAACAAATTAGGGATATCTTAATTTGTTAATTTCTAAGATACCAGTTATCTTAGATGTCCTCAAGGTAACCACCATGTGTGTATGGAAACAGGGAAACCAGCAGTGAGTGTGATCTCCACGAAAGAATCTTGGCTTATTTATGGGCACATGGCACTGCCTGGAAGCAAACAGATTAAAGCCCACCAACTTTTTGAGACACTGGTGTTGTCCAAGAAACCACAAGTCTGGAATAAAATAGCCTTATACTCTTTCAGCCTTAAGGCTTAAAAGATATATCTACTTATGTTAATTGATGCACAGGACTCCATACTCTAAATGACATCCTTTATTTAGTCGTTCATCTGCTGATGGGCATTAGGTTTGTGTCACTTTGAAAAATATTTTAGATTAGAGTAAGGAGAAACTGAATGACTAGTCTGAAATGATATTGTTTATATGAAAACAGGTGATTTTATTTTGCTATCTCTGTAGTAAGTTTGACATTAAGAATGACAATCATTTAGGTTTAGAATAAAGCTAGAATATAGTTGTTTTGTATTTTTCCTGGGAAAAGTTAGGTATCCATTAAGTTCTGAAAACTTTCAATCACATCTGAAACATACTTAGTGTGATTACTTATAGAAAAATTTAAAATATTTTTATATTTATAGGATTATTTGATAAAACAAAGAATCTTTCTATAAAGTTAAAAATATCACCTCCTGATTTATCTTTCTTAAAAAATAAATTCTGGCCTTCTAATTAATATACATGTTTGAGCCTTTACTGTGTGGGAAATACAGTATTTTGTTTTTATGGGAATATATTGAATTTAATGAAAAGGACTACCTACATCTTAGTGGTTAGTGAGATTTTTGATATGATCATGGATAAGAGCTTCTGAAACTAGTACAAAACCTTAAATTCTCTGAATTGTCACAATTTTGTAATTCTGTCCATGAAAAAATCCTAGATGTTGGTTGAGAGAGAATTTTTATGGGAAAAATAAAGGATTTATTCACAGCAAGTCTCCCAAATAGTTCTTTTCTCTAACTCCGATCCAGCTTTTATTCACACGCCCTTGTCATCATCCTTCCCCGTCACCTGTGTACTTCTATCCCATCAAGCCGCAGTAGCTCAGAGGCTTTCAAATATGTACGCCTCCTCTTAGCACCCTGTGTCACTCCTCAATAGAAAACGAACTCTGTGCTCAAAACTTAATTACACATGGACTACAAATGGGAAAGAAGAAGCAAGAAGAAAAAAGGAGTATGTTTTTCAAATTTCAAATGGAATAATTTGCAAAGATTTTTTGGAGTCATAGTAATTGTGGCAAAGGGTCACATTTTATGAATATTTACCTTCTTTTTATTTAAAAATTTCCTGACCTTTATATTATTAATAAAATTATTTGCCATATTCTGAGGGTGTAGAATGTGAATATGAATGTTGCAATGAAGTCATTTAATAATTTTGAATGTATAGACATATTTTCTCTAGTAAACTTTTAAACAAGAGCACCAAATTCATTTACTTTAAAAATTTAAACATTTTTAGTTGATAAACCCTGATTATAATAATAATTAAAATCTATCACATAACCCATTTTCATAAAGTAGGATTATTAACGTAATTACTTAATTTAAGTCTTATCATATTTTCCTTTAATCACATATATGTTTTATCTTCCTAATGACTTATACCATTGAGACCTTTAAAGCAGTCAATTATATTTCAAGGTCAGAGAAGAAAGAATTAAGAAACAACAGCTCTCACATCATTTTTAAAAAATAATAATTTAACAGAGAAGAGTCAAGCTAGAAGCTAAAGGATTTATAGAAAGTTATTTCCATTTTTGTTAGATTAAACAGAAAAACATACAATAAAATAAAAATACCTTTTAATTTTAAACTTATTATGACATAATTTCCCTTTTTTCAAAGTGTATGTTCTCATATATAATTTTAAAATACCCTTTTCCATGTTTAAATTTGTCCTCAGTAAGTAGTAATTTGAGATTAGAGTTGTTGTTTCTTAATTGAGTACTAGCTTTGGGTTAGATCATATTTTAAATACTACTTAAAATATTTTGAACATACAGTTCAACTTTGTATAAAAATTTTTACAAACATTAATTTTATATTTTTTAAATTAAATATGCTCACAGTAAGAAAAACTTTAAAACCACTGGAAAAAAACAAAAAAAGTGTATGTAATCCCATTATCACCCATATAGATGTGTGGAATGAATTGGACAGCTACATGCAAAAGAATGAAACAGCTACATGCAAAAGATCACCAACTTACACTACACACAAGAATAAGTTCAAAGTGGATAAAAGACTTAAATGTGACTCGTGAATCCATAAAAATCCTAGAAGAAAATGTAGGCAACAAAATTTCAGACATCACACGCAGCAGAATTTTCACTGATACAATGCCTAAGGCAAGAGAAACAAAGAAAAAAATTAATACATGAGACTATATCAAACTAAAAAGCTTCTGTACAGCAAAAGAAACAACCATCAAAATGGAAAGGGAACCCACTATATGGGAGAGCATTATTGCCAATGATACATCAGATAAGGGGTTAATCTCCAAATATATATAGAGTACTCATACAACTGAACAAAAAGAAGACAAAGAACCCAATTAAAAAATGGGGAGAGGACCTAAATAAACACCTCTCCAAACAGGACATAGAAATAGCCAAGAAACGTATGAAAAAATGCTCAACGTCACTGATCATCAGAGAGATGCAAATTAGAACGATTTTGAGGTATCACCTCACACCTGTCAGAATGGCCACCATCAACAAATCATCAAACAACAAGTGCTGGCAAGGGTTTGGAGAAAAGCGGACTCGAATACACTGCTGGTGGGAATGCAGAGTGGTGTAGCCACTATGGAAAACAATATGATGTTTCTTCAAAAAATTAAAAATTGAATTGCCATTTGACCAGTGATCCACTTCTAGGAATATATTCTAAGAAGCCTGAAACACCAATCAGAAAGAATATATGTACCCCTATGTTCATAGCAGCATTATTTACAATAACTAAGATCTGGAAACAGCCCACGTGTCCATCAGTAGATGAGTGGATAAAAAAGCTGTGGTACATATACACAATGGAACACTATGCAGCTGTAAGAGAGCTCTCTTATCCTTTGAGATGACATGGAGGGACCTGGAGAGTATTGTGCTAAGCGAAATAAGCCAATCAGTGAAAGACAAATACCACATGATCTCACTTATTTGTGGAATATAATGAACAAAATAAGCTGATGAACAAAATAGAACGAGAGACATAGAAAGGAGTATGGTTCAGACTGACAGACCTGAGGGGGGTGGGGGGGAGGGATGAGAAACCAAAGAACTTATATACATATATACATAACCAGTGGACATAGACAACAATGCTGTGGCCTGTGGGGGGGGGTGGGGTGGGATCGGGAGGAGGGTGTCTAGGGGGTAAAAGGAGAAACATCTGTAGCAAAAATAAATTAATTAATGAAAGAAAAATAAAATAAAATAAAACTTCATTACTCTACCTAAAAAAAAATAAAATGTATGGAATGGATGAAATATCTTGAAAGTGTGAAAAAAAGAGCTGATAAATATAGGAAAGACCTATTTGGAAGGCAGTGCAGAAAAAGAGGAGGTATAGAAAAATAGGACCTAGAAAAGGCTTATGTGAAAAATTTTATTGAAAGCATGTTCAGTGATGTCAATGCCCAGAAATAGTATGTAAGTTTACATGTATGTTGAAAACTGTAAAATGTATCTGTATATGCTTAGATTTATATGTAGAAACTGTTTAAAAGAAGATAGCTTTCAAAAGCAAGATTTATTCAACAAATAGTTGTTTCTGTCACCAAGTATATCTCAGTTTATTGAGGGAGAACATAGATGTGTATACTCAAGTGTAATATAAAACAGAGAGGGCCATCATAGAGACAGGGTACTACAGAAGCCTGAATGTATTATTTGTGAAAAATGTAGATTGTCAGAGAGTTATTAAATTTTACATTGAAACTATTCTATTTTTCTCTGTAACATTTTGCTCTTTTCTAAAAACAGGTCAGAAAATTAGCTTCTGTTGATTTGAAAAAATAAACATCACAGTTTGTGTATCCTAAGTTCATAAGTGAGCTTTCTCTTTCTTGATATAGAAAAGGCCGGGACTTGGACACTGGCAAGATGAGTCCTGCATCTGTTAGGAGAATGGTGGAACTGTTAATGGTGAATGGCATCAGATGTTAGGCCTGAGTCCTTGAGTTTTGGCTAAGAAAGAATTCAGAGTCAAGGCTCAAATACAAGCAAAAGTTTATTTAGATAGTCAAAGAAGTGTAGTGGAAGTGAGCCGTGGAAGAAGTGAGCCAGCTGGGCTGTGTCGGCTCCGGAAACAGATTTCAAAGGCAAAAGAAGAGCCCTTAGGGCTAAGGAGAAAGAAAGGCAAAGAAACACTCTTGGAGGAGGGAGAAGGGGAAAGGTGCTGGTGTGCTCCAGAGGTGCTGGGTCCTTCATCTTGAGGGCTTTTCTCTGGCAATCTCAGGGAATATGCAATAGAGTATTTATCAGCTTTCTGGATGTGTCCTTTCAGGGTCATGGTCTCTACTGATTGGTCAGCGCTGGGGTAGGGGGCCATTAGCCACTGCAGTTTTTCCTGATGTCTGCCATGGCATCGTTCCACCTGGCCGTGCTGCTTGTCTGTGCCTGGAGCCGAAACACAGCTGGGGCCTGGATGTTATCTCTGATTTGACCAAAACTCTGATTCTGTGGTCAGCAGATCCAAGGTTTTATTTCTAAGATTATTTGATACGAGTCAGAACTTCATTGTCCTGAGGACTTAATGCTTAAGGGGGGAGTGGTCAAGTCAGGGAGTCATATGAGGCTATTCTCTGGCCCCCCTTGTTCCTCCTCTAAGGGGGTCTACCACATGGCTAATGACATGCCAGGGGAGGAAAGGTTAGAGGAGGGTCCGAACTGCATGACCAGTGATAGGAAAGGTCAAGAGGTCTAAACTGCATGACCACCACTATGCTAGGGGAGGAAAGGTCACCTTGGGGGGTGACCTATAATACTACTCCCCCTCCCCCCCAGTTTTTCCTGTTGCTAGGTACCTGGAGCTTTCTGCCCTGATGACCTTCTGTACCTGGCCTTATCGTCCTTGCTCTGCGCATGTCTATCTAACTGCTTACTATATCAGAACCAGGAGAATAGCAAGCATTTACTTGGTTTATTAAGTGATTACTGTGCCTGGTTCTATGCTAGATACTTGAAATATATCATCACATTCAATCCTCATAACAACCTATGGTAGAGGCAGCATACTTTCCTTTTTTACAGTTTAGGAAAATACGACCCAGGAATATTAGTAATTTGACCGAGTTTCCTCAGCTAGTAAGTATTAAAGTAGGAATTTGTATTTAGATTTATTGGCTTTAAATTCCTATTCGTTTATTACAGATGGTGTGTGGATGGGGAATAAAAGTGGTAGATATAGATTTTTACTTTCAAGGAATTAACAAGGACAAAAAGAAAGGATGATACATGATTACTTTAAAGAAGATTATGGTCAAGTGAAATTTAAAGAAATTAGGACCACCTAGGTGTGTCTGAATTAAAAGCTATGATTCTGAAAATACGTAAAGATGAGAATGAGAAGCAAGAAAGAGAGAAATGAAAGATCTGAAGATGTGAACTTGGATAAACAGGGAACTGTGCAGGTTACTAATTTCAAGGCTTAAAGCATCTAAAATTTAAATTTCTATGAATCTACATACCATATGTTTTCTCTCTTACTAAGAAGACTGAAAAACTTGTGATGTAAGAGATTTGCTATATATGTTAAACTATGTTTAAAGTATATGTGAGGACTATGTTAAAGCTGTATGTAAGAACTGTGTGTCATAATGGTAGCAAATATCTAAAGAAGCTCACTACGGAATGAGTGAGATTGGGCTATTCTGTATAGACCGTTAAGAATAATAAATTTATCTGTTGTCTTTGGTAGAAGAGTTGGTGTTCCTCTATACTTGAGATTTGACTAGGTCAGTGGTCCTCAAGCAGTGATACAATTGGAAGTACTCAGAAAATTCCTAATGGAATGCTGTTTGGGAGAGTTTTTATATTTTCATAAGTGACTAAGGCATTAAGTAAATATCTAGTTTAAACGAAATATCCTTACAACCAAGTGTTTTTTTGTTGTTGTTGTTTATTTCTATGGTAGTGGAAAGTTCTCAGAAGTAAGACATGAAAGATCTACCAGATCTAGATGACCTGTTGAAATTTACTTTAGCTTTAAACGTTTCAGATATGCTGTACCCAGAGGGTACATAAACTACCTCTATGGCATTATAATTCATATATTCTTTAGTGACAGAAGAAAGTTGGGATATTTATTTTCTAAGGTCTGTACTACTGTTTGCTGTTTATTAGAAGGAAAGCATATTAAAAAAGAGTGAGATTGGGGAATTCTGTGTAGACTGTTAAGAATAATAAATTTATCTGTTGTATTTGGTAGAAGAGTTGGTGTTCCTCTATACTTGGGATTTGACTAGGTCAGTGATACAATTTGGAAGTACCCCCAAACAAAACAAATGAACCCCCAAACAACTGCCTGGTCTTTTCAGTCATTTCTAATGATAATAAAGTCCATAATAATAGGAAATGCAGACATTGAGAATTAGATAGTCTCTCTCTCTCTCTCTTTTTTTTTATCCTCACCCGAGGACATTTTTGCATTTATCTTGAGATAGAGTGGGAGGGAGAGAGGGAGGAAGAGAGAGAGAGAGAAACATTAATGCAAGAGAAACACATCGACTGGTTGCCACCCACATGACCCCAAACAGGGCCAGGGACAAACTGCAGCCGAGGTACGTGCCCTTAGTGGGAAATGGACCGGGACTCTGGTCTGCGGGCTGACGCTCTAACCGCTGAGCCAAACTGGCCAGGGCTAGATAGTCTCTTTTAATACAATTCTCTTTCTCATGTGAAATCATGCACTCAAAGTCTTTGAACATAATGTCAAACACTTTTTCTGAAATACTGATTCTCTGCTTATTGGGAGTTGAAAGTGAAGCCGTTGGATATTGGAGGACAGTCAAGGACATAGTGGTATTGTGCATACTTGCAGTTCTATGGAGGTAGATTTCAAACACTGTTCAAGAATTGTGTAGAAATTGAACATAGAGATTCTGTTGAAGAATTTCTTTAAAGTTGAGTGATTCATTGCCCTGGCCGTGTGACAGTTGGTTGGAGCATTGTCCCGTACACTGAAAGGTCGTCGGTTCAATTCCCAGTTAGGGCACATACCTAGGTTTTGGGTTCAGTTCCTGGTTGGAGCATGTATAAGAGGCAACCAATCCATGTTTCTCACATCGATGTTTCTTTCTCTCTTGCTCTCTCTCTCCTTTCCTCTCTCTAAAATCAATAAAAAACATATCCTCTGGTGAGGATTAAAAAAAAGTTGAGTGATTCATTATATTATAAATGAGTTCCTTTCAGCTATTTAGCAATTTTGGCTCTTTCTCCATCTTAAGGCCATATCTTAATTTTTATGATCATGAAACTGTACTCTGCAAGTACTTTAAAAAAATGTTAGTAACTTCAAACAAACAAGATAGAAACAGACTCATAAATACAGAGACCAGACTGATGGTTGCCAGAGGGGTGGGGAATTTGGAGGCAGGGTGAAAAAGGTGAAGAGATTAATAAGTACTAATTGGTAGTTACAAAGTAGTCATGGGGATATAAAGTACAGCATAGGGAATATAGTCAATCATATTGCAATAGCTATGTATGGTGCCAGGTGGGTACTTGAAATATTGAGGGGAATCACTGTCTAAAGTATATGATTGTCGGACTGCTATGCTGTACACCTGAAACTAATATAAAATAGTGTTGAATGTAAACTGTAGTTGAAAAATAAAATAAAAAAATAAAAGAAAGCAATAAAAAAATGTTAGTAACTTCAAAGATCAAATTAAAGTGAAACCAGAAGTTAGATCATGTAAAGGAAGAGAGCTTACCCTAGGATTTTTTTTTTAGTGCCTAAGAATTAAAACCATACTTGACACTTTCTTAATCTTCTATTTCTATTAATTTATGAAACCTGGAACTGGAGGCTTAGTGGCATTATTTCCACATTGTAATTATACTAATAAACATCTTTGTCCTTGACCTTGGAATTTATAGTTCAGCAGGAATGATTTATTGACTTATGCTTTGGAAGAAAAATGGGATTATTGCATAAGTAGATTGTATGCTAAGCACATGTACTTGCGAACCATTTATTTCAGTTAGTTTGAGCTGTAACTTGTTTTAGATTTTCTTTCAAAAATAGAGAGGGTTCTTGTTAAATCTAGATTCCTTGGAGATCTTTGTTATATTTTTGAGTCAACTACAAAGTAACTACTTTACCTTGAAATGTGCAAAAGGAATCAATAGGCCTACAAAACTGCTTTAAAAAAAATGTTTGAAATCATATTTTTCCTGGTAGCCTGAATATCAATGTATATGACTTTTCTGGGTTTCTTTCTTTCTTTGGTTTTGTTGCAATATTAAAGTCCCTTATAGTTGGAGGGTGTTTGGGTATTTGGTTTTGATTTCTTTTTTGTCCCCTGCCCTGGCCTATTTGTTTGTCCTGCTTTTTGTAAAGAAGTATTACTTACGTGGAATTTTCTTTAGGCTGCCTTTACTTTTCATCTTCATCAACTTTCCCCATGATCTCTGTTTCTTTTTAACTAAAGTTTAAGTCTATAAAGATTTTTATTTTCTTGAACTTTTAGTTGTAAAACATCATAGGCTGAGCAAGTCTACAATGGACTTCTCAGTGATATACAAGTCAAATCTCTTTCTCCTCTAATCTAACCTTATTCAGCTATGATTGGCATTTGATCTCTTGGTGTTCCATTCTTAAATGAAGCTATGTTTTAGTCTGAAATACACATTTCAGTCTTAAAACCAGAGTTTTTAAGTATATGTAAATTATTTGGAATTTGGTAAATGATATTCATGTATATTATGCCACATAAAATATAGAATTACTGAAATTGATTTTTGCCATTGTTAAATGAGAGTCTGTTTGCTGAGATTAATTGAATTGATAATATGCTAAAAATACTTTATGTAATATAAGTGTGCAATTTTATAATCTTATGACTTGTATTTCACAGAAGAGGTTCTCTGTAGTCTTGTAAACCTCCATTGTAGATTGTGGGTTCAGGGACTGTATAAATTTTATTAGCCTTCACCCTTGTGTTAGATATGACCTTCTCAGCACTCTGCTAAGTAATTTGCAGATAGTATCTCATCTAATCATTAAAATAATTTTTGAGATAAATATTGTTACCCATAATTTGCAGATGAGGAAACAAAAGCATGGAGAATTTCACCTGTCACAGGTTGCAGAGCTAGTAATTGGTGGAACAAGGAACTGAACCCAGAGATGTTTATTGATGATAGTAGTAAAATTTTTCTCTATTGGAAAAATTATTTCCTTTCAATACACTATAAATATGACCCAAATTGTATACTTTAATTATAAGCACTCCATGGTTAACTCTGAGAATACTTTTAATTTCTTTTTTAAATGGGCCCATTTTTAAATTAGTAAATAATACATTATAACTTAAAGGGCTAATCAGAATTTATTTACTCTCTGAATGTGTTTTAAAATTTTAGTTTTCATTAATCTGAGACTTAGTGGTGGTTTCATTTCAGAAATATGTAATTTAACTGTGATCGATTATAGTAACCAACTTTAGAATATTACATTTGTAATGAAGTGAGCATAAATATAAAAAGTCATAGACTTTGGAGGTGATTATCTAATTATATGTTTATATTTGGAGGTAATTATCTAATTATATGTTTATATTTCTGACATGATTACGTGGCAATGTTTAAATTATTTTAAAGGTAATTTTGCTCCTGTGTGGGGCTTTTTATTCTAAATCATTAAACCATTCTGTTTATATGAAACATTAATTAACATGCTCAATTTTTATTTGGAAGATTAGTATATTTCACTGTTCTATCGCTAACTTAACATGCTATTTCAGAAAACACCAGTGTTTACTAATCTTGAAAAATCACATTTTATTTTAGTATTTTTACAATTAAAAGGTTACCCAATGAATGTTTTGTAGTGCTTTGATCTTATGGAATGCTGGCAAGTATTTTTTACTATGTTTTAATAAAAAAATAAGGTAGTATTAACCTCTATAAAATTAGAATGCCTGGAACTGTAAAGGGTAAAATGTATTTGCCTGTTTTGTCTTCTGATAGCAAAAACCTGGCTAAATTCCAGAATGTAGTTAGGGAGGTATATGTACTCTACAAGGGTTATTGTTAAGAGTACCAACAAGAAAAATCACTATGATGGATGAAACAGGAAACACCTTTATAGTGCTTTTATCTTATTTCAGGAGTAAAGTCAGAGTATCAAAGCAGACCAAAATCATCAAGAGTGCATCTGTGATGGAAATAGAATTCATCTGTTTTTCTGATCTGAGTCCTGTGACACAGAACAGACATAGAGTCCTTGTGGAATTTAAAATCACTGATCTACAAAGAATGTGGATTTAGGGCATCTATGCCATGTCATGGCTTAAAGTCTTAAAAAGAGGCACCTTTAATTATGGAGGGGGTTTGACAAAATCCCCTGAGTCAGATGGATATGTATTTAGATGTGACTGTCAGCGTAAGAATACTAAGGCCCTTACTGCTTATTTTCTGGAAAGGAAACAAATCATTGAGATCTTCTTTCCCAAGGAGTTGGATAAATTATAGTGATTAAATGTATTCTATATATGTATGTATTTATGTATATGTAAATATGTATGTGTATATATATATTTACTACTTGATAAAACATTATATAACTGATTTCCCACCCTTGTTTAGTAGAGCATGTTGACGCATCAATTTCAGATACTCTTGTTATGATATCCTGTATATAAATTTAAGATTTTGTGATACAAATTGAACTTATGAAAATTGTGTCAAGTGCTTTTTTTGCTACGTAAAATTTATACAAATTCTGTTGAAAATAATGGGAAAATACTAATAAGAAAAAAGTATTTCTGTTGCCATTTTGGTGTATACTTTTCAAAATTTTAAATGTATACATTTACATATTTACATGCATACTAGTAGTGTATCAATCATATATATATTTTAAAATGTCATATTTTACAGTAGTGTTACAGTAGTCTTTTCCATTTTTATTTTTAAAAATTTAAATTGAATTTATTAAGATGACATTGGTTAATAAAGTTATATAGGTTTCAGGTGTACAAGTCTATAATACATCATCCGTATGTTATATTGTGTGTTCACCACCCCAAGTCAAAGCTCCTTCCATCCCTATTTATTCCGTCTTTACTCTCTTTTACCTCCCCCTCCCCCCGCCCCTTTCTTTCTGGTTATCACCAAACTTTTGTCTGTGTATGAGAGTTTTTTATTTTCCTTTTTTTTGCTTAACCCCTTCAACTTTTTCACCCAGCCTCCCAAACTCCTCCCCTCTGACAGCTGTCAATCTGTTCTCTGTATCTATGAGAGTCTGTTTCTATTTTGTGTATTAGTTTATTTTGTTCATTAGATTCCACATGAAAGTGAGATTATATGGTATTTGTCTTTCTCTGACTGGCTTATTTCACTTAGTATAATACTTTCCAGGTCTATCCATGAAGTTGCAAAGGGTAAGATTTTTTTTCTTTTTTACAGCTGAGTAGTATTTCATTGTGTAAATGTACCACAGCTTTTTTATCCACTCATCCACTGATGGGCACTTGGGCTGCTTCCAGATCTTGGCTATTCTAAATAATGCTGCAATATATTGTTTTGAATCAGTGTTTTGAGTTACTTCAGATATATACCCAGAAGTGGAATTACTGGATCATAAGGCAGTTCTATTTTTAATTTTTGAGGTCACTCCATACTGCTTTTCACAGTGGCTGTACCAATCTGCATTTCTACCAACAGTGCACGAGGGTTTCTTTTTCTCCACATCCTCTCCAACATTTGCTTTTGTTGATTTATTAATGATAGCCATTCTGACAGGTATGAGGTGATATCTTATTGTGATTTGAATTTGCATTTCTCTAATGATTAGTGATGTTGAGCATCTATTCATATGTCTATTGGTCATCTATATGTCCTCTTTGGAAAAGTGTCCATTCAGATCCTTTGCCCATTATTTAACTGGATTTTTTTTTTTTTGGTGTTGAATTGTTTATAAATTTTGGATATTAACCCCTTATCAGATGTATCATTGGTAAATATGTTCTCCCCCATTTAGTGGGTTATCTTTTCATTTTGTTGATGGTTTATTTTGCTGTACAAAAACTGTTTAGTTTGATGTAGTCCCATTTGTTAATTTTGTCTTTGGTTTCTTTTGCTTGAGGAGATACAGGGTGAGGCAAAATTTGGCTTATAATTGTAAGTATGCCAAACAGAGTTTATTCTTGTATTATTATTTATTAATTATTGTATTATTGCCATATGAACATCTTAAACCTACTTTAGTTTCACCCTGTATATCAGAAAAAATATTGCTATATGTCCGAGATTTTACTGCCCCAGTTTTCTTCTAGGATTTTTATGGCTTTGAGTTTGACATTTAAGTCTTTAATTCATTTTGAGTTTATTCTTATGTATGGTGTAAGAAGGTGATCTAGTTTCATGTTTTTGCATGTGTCTGTCCAATTTTCCCAGCACCGTTTATTGAATAGACTCTACCCCATTGTATGTTTTTGCCTCCTCTGTCAAATATTAATTGACGATAAAGGCGTGGGTTTATTTCTGGGCTCTCTGTTATATTCCATTGATCTATGTCTGTTTTTATGCCAGTACCATGCTGTTTTTATTTATTTTATTTTATCTTTATTGTTGAAAGTATTACAGATATCCCCCCTTTATTCCCCCATTGACCCCCTCCACCTCGCTCCCCACTCCAGGCCTTCACTGCACTAATTTTACGTGTCTGAAAGTGTTACAAATATCCCCCCTTTATTCCCCCATTGGCCCCCTCCACCTCACTGTGTCATATATGCATATAAGTTCTTTGGTTAATCTCTTCCTCCCCCCTCTCCCCCTTCTGTTCTGAGATTTGTCCATGGATGCTTCTATTTCTCTGGATCTATTTTGTTCGTAAGTTAATTTTGTTCATTAGATTCTACATATAAATGAGATTATGTTATACTTGTTTTTCTCTGACTGGTTTATTTCGTGTTGCATAATATTCTCTATGTTGTTTTGATTACTACGACTTTGTAGTATGGTTTGATATCAGGCAGCATGATTCCTCCAACTTTGATCTTCTTTCTCAAGATTTCTGTGGCTATTTGCGGTCTTTTGTGGTTCCATATAAATTCTTGGAATATTTGTTCTAGATCTGTGAAATACGCCACTGGTATCTTGATAGGAATTGCATTGAATCTGTAGGCTGTTTTGGGTGGTATGGACATTTTAATGATGTTAATTATTCCTATCTATGAAGATGGTATATTCTTCCACTTCTTTGTATCATCTTCAGTTTCTTTCTTTGGTGTCTTATAATTTTCCAAGTACAGGTCTTTAATCCTTGGTTAAATTTATTCCTAGGTATTTTATTTATTTATTTTTTGATGCAATTGTAAATGATATTGTTTCCTTAGTTTCCCTTTATGATAGTTTTTTATTGGTGTATAAAAATACAACTGATTTCTGGTTATTTATTTTGTATCCTGCTACTTTACTGAATTCATTTATCAGTTGTAGCAGTGTTTTGGTGCAACCTTTAGGGTTCTTTATATACAGTATCATGTCATCTGCAAATAATGACAGTCTTACTTCTTCCTTTGCAATTTGGATGCCTTTTATTTCTTCTTCTTGTCTGATTGCTGTGGTTAGAACTTCCAGTACTATGTTGAATAAGAGTGGTGAAAGTGGACATCCCTGTCTTGTTTCTGTTCTTAAGGGAAATGGTTTTAATTTCTCCCAATGAGTATGATGTTGGCTGTGGGTTCATCATATATGACCTTTATTATGTTGAGGTATGTTTCCTCTATTCTCACTTTGCTGAGTTTTTATCATAAATGGATGCTGGATTTTATAAAATGTGTTTTCTGCATTTATTGATATGCTCATGTGATTTTTATCTTTCATTTTGTTTATGTGGTTTATCACATTAATTGATTTGTGGGTAGTGTACCAGCCCTGCATCCTCAGAATAAATCCCATTTGATTTTGGTGTATGATCTTTTTAATGTATTTCTGGGTCAGGTTCACTAATATTTTGTTGAGAATTCAAAATCTATGTTCATCAGGGATATTGACCTAACATCTTTCTTGTTTTTTTTTTTTTTTTTTTTTTTTTTTGGTATGTGCCCCTAGCGGGAACCGAACCCAGGACTCTCTGGTCCGCAGGCTGAGCTCCAACCGCTGAGCCAAACCGGCCAGGGCTAACATCTTTCTTTATAGTGTATTTATCTGGTTTTGGAATAAGAATAATGCTGGCCTCATAAAATGACCTTGGGAGTGTTCCTTCCTCTTAAATTTTTTGGAATAGTTTAAGAAGGATAGGTGTTAGTTCTTTGATTGCTTGGTAAAATTCACTTGTAAAGCCATCTGGTCCAGGACTTTTGTTTGTTGGGCATTTTAAAAAATTATTTCTTCAATTTCACTAGTTGTAATCTGTCTATTCAGATTCTCTGATTCTTCCTGATTCAGTTTTGGAAGATTGTATGTTTCTGGGAATTTATCCATTTTGTCCAGCTTCTCCAATTTGTTGGCATATAGTTGTTCATAACATTTTCTTACAATTCCTTGTTTTTTTGTTAGTTTTGTTGTCAGGTGTTACTTCTCATTCATTTCTGATTTTATTTATTTGGGTCCTCTTTTTTTCTTGATGAGTCTGGTTAAAGGTTTGTCAATATTGTTTATCTTTTCAAAGAACCATCTCTTGTTTTTGTTGTTCTTTTGTATCATATTTTAAGACTATATTTCATTTATTTCTGCCCTGATATTTATTATTTCCTTTGTTCTACTCACTTTGGGCTTTGTTTGTTGTTGTTTTCCTAGTTCCTTTACCTGTAAAGTTAAACTATTTGAGTTTTGTTTTGTTTCTTGTGATAGGCCCATAATGCTATGAATTTCCCTCTTATGACTGCTTTTGCCGTGTTTCATAGATTTTGTTTTGGTATGTTCTCATTTTCATTTGTTTCAAGGTATCTTTTGATTTTGTCCTTTATCTCATTATTAACCCATTCATTGTTTAGTAACATGTTATTTAGCCTCCATGTGTTTGTGCGTTTTTCAGATTTTTTTCTTGTGATTGATTTCTACTTTCATACCATTATGGTCAGAGAATTGCTTGATATGATTTCAATCTTCTTAAATTGATTGAGACTTGTTTTGTGTTTTAGCACTTGAGAATGTATATTCTGCTGATTTTGGGTGAAATGCTTTGAAAATATAAATTAAATCCATCTCATTTAGTGTGTCATACAAGGCTGCTGCTTCCTTGTTTATTTTCTGTCTGGAAGATTTATCCATTGTTGTCAATGAGGTGTTAAAATCCCCTACTCTGACTGTATGTCTGTCAATCTCCTCCTTTATATCCATCAAGCTTTGCTTTATATATTTAGGTGCTCCTATGTTGGGTGTATAAATGTTTAAAGGGTTATATCCTTCTATTGGATTGCTCCATTTATCATTATGTAGTGTCTTTCTTTGTCTCTTACTATAGTCTTTGTTTTAAAGTCTATTTTGTCAGATATAAATATTGCTACCCCAGCTTTTTTTTCATTTCCATTTGCATGAAATATCTTTTTCCACCCCTTTACTTTCAGTCTGTAGGTGTATCTTTCATTCTGAAGTGGGTTTCTTGTAGACAGCCTATATATGGGTCTTGTTTTCTTATCCGTTCAGGTACCCTATGTCTTTTGATTGGAGCATTTAAGCCATTTATATTTAAGGTGATTATTGATAGGTACGTATTTATTGCCATTTTATTCTTTCAACTGTGTTTTTCTTTTTTTCCCCTCCTCCTCTCCCTCCTCCCTTAGTAATACTGGTTTGGTGGTAACAAACTCCTTTAGGTTATTCTTGTCTGGGAAACTATTTCTTTCTCCTTCTATTTTAAATGATAGCCTTGCTGGGTAAAATAGTCTTGGTTGTAGGTCCTTGCTTTTTATTTAATTTTTAATTTTTAAAAAAATTGATTTTAGAGAGAGAAGAAGAGAGAATGAGAGAGAGATAGAAACATGAATGAGAGAGAACATCGATTGGCCACCTCCTGCATGTCCCCCACTGGGGATATGTTCCCATAACCTGGGCATGTGCCCTGACCAGGAATCGAACTGGCGACCTCTTGGTGCTTGGATTGATGCTCAACCACTGAGCCACACTGGCCAGGCGCTTTTTATCTCTTTGAATGTTTCACGCCAATCCCTTCTGGCCTGAAATGTTTCTTTTGAGAAATCAGCTGACAGTGTTATGGGAGCTTTCTTGTATGTAACTAACTGTCTTTCTCTTGCTGCTTTTAAAGTTCTCTGTTTAACCTTTGCCATTTTAATTTTGATGTGTCTTGGTGTGGGCCTCTTTGGGTTCATCTTGTTTGGGACTCTATGCACTTCCTGGACTTGTGTTTCTTTTTTCTTCACCAGGTTAGGGAATTTTTTAGTCATTATTTGTTCAAATAGGTTCTTGATCCCTTGCTGGCTCTCTTCTCCTTCTGGTACCCCTATGATGCAGATGTTGTTATGTTTTATGTTGTACCAAAGGTCCCTTAAATTATCCTCATTTTTAAAAATTTGATTTTGGTTTTGCTGTTCTGATTGGGTGTTTTTGTGCTTCTTTGTTTTCCAAATCAATGAATTGATCCTCTGCTTTTCCTAATCTGTTGGTTATTCCTTCTAGTGTATTCTTTATTTCAGATATTGTATTCTTTATTTCTGACTGGTTCCTTTTATTGGTTTCTGTGTTCTTTTTATGCTGTTGTAGTTCTCACTAAGTTCCTTGAGCATCCTTATAACTTTAAAAAAAAAACAAAACTCTATATCTGATAAATTCTTTGCCTCCATTGAGCTCTTTTTCTGGAGATTTCTCCTGTTAATTCATTTGTGGCTTGTTTCTTTGTCTCCCCATTTTGGCTGCCTCTTTGTGTTTGTTTGTATGTATTAGGTAGATCTGCTATGACTCTCAGTCTTGGTAGGGTGGACTTATGTAGTAGGTGTCCTGTGGAATCCAGTGGTGCAGTCTCCTCAATCACCTGAGCTCAGTACTCCAGAAATGTTCCTTGTGTGGGTTATGTGGACCTTCCTTTTGTAATTGAGTGTTGATTGCTATTAGCCCATTTGTGTGTGGGGTTAACCATCAGGCTAGCTTATTGTGAGGAAAAATGCTGACTGAAGTTGATGAGCTGCTGTTTAGGTGCTGACCACATGAAGCAGAATTCACCTCAGCAGGGTCTGGTGCCTGTTGAGATCTCCCTTTGGATGTGCCACTTGTGAGTCTATTTGGATACTGCTCTGATGTTGTCTGAAGATGGCTACTGGGTATATTGGTTCTGAGTCCTCTTGGGAGGGACTCTGGTGCATGGCAATGTCAGATGCTGCCTGTGACTGGTCCTGGGCAACCTGTTTGGAGCTACAAAGTGATCCACAGTTTGTGGCTACCTCTGTTGGTCCTGGTTGTGTGTGGGAAAGACCAAGCTGTGCAACAAGGCTGGCTTTTACCAGCACTGCTCCCAGGAGCAGGTCAGCTAAAGTCCCAAGGCACCCTGAGATCAGCCTCCACTTGTCTCCATCTGCCTGCTACCTGTTAGGTTCAGTTACTGAAAGAGCCTCTGGTGGTACTTGAGTTGCATGAGTTAGCTTCTCAGTGAGTCACCAGGTAGGGACAAGTGGTGTTCACCAGATTGATACTGGTTCAAACTCAGTGCCAGTGCTGGGTCTGAGACCACTCAGCAAGTGTCCCAGGGTTTACCAGTTTAGCTGCCACTTGCTGGGTGCTTGCACACCTTTGTGGTGGAAAAGTGTCTTAGGGAGTCACTAGGTTTAGGCTATCATAGTTTATCAGACCCCAAAAGACCAAGGTTTGGTTGTGTGAAGGGAGGGCTGTGCACCATTTGGGTGTGCAATGGAAAAATGCCCCCCGTCCTAGAGCCATAGAAGTTAGTCTGTCCCACATTCTGCCACGAGCCCAATTTCAGCAGGGCAGGGCTGCTAGGAGTTGGGAGGATATGGCTACTATATCTTCCCTGAGGCAGAGCTGGTCAGGCTTGTGGGAAGGTGGGGTGAGTGGCCCCTGCGCCAGAGCCACACAACTCAGTCTGTCCTGGATTTTGCCCAAACGTTGGCAGGGTAAAGCCACCAAAGTCGAGATGGCAGGGCCACTGGGAATCTGGAGAGTGGGGCTAGTGGATCTCTCATGAGAGGAGGCACCAGTGAAGTTCATGGGAAAGTGGGAGGAATGGCTCCAGCCTCAAAGCCACACTACTCAGTCACTGATAACCCTTGAGTCTGCCTGGACTTCTATGGCTCGGCGCAGATAGCTGACTCCTAAGCAGGGAACAAGCTCCCGCAGGGACGGGTGTTAGGGAGTCCAGGCGGTAAGGCTATTACATTCTCCCAGGCTTATTCTGTATGGAGAGGAGTGCTCCAACCAAGAAAGATAATGGCATCTGTGGTGCGGGAGAGGGACTCAACACAGAGATCCTGGCAGCTGTCCCTTCAGCTCTCTCTCCAGAGCCATAAACCCCAGCCTCTCCTCTTGCAACTCCCGTCTGCTCTGCCCTCTCTCTGCTGGAGCCTGCCAGGGTAAGTGGCTGTGAATGGGATTTTGTACATTGGCCCTTTAGGAGAGTGCCTGTGTCTCTAGCCAGCCTCTGTCTCTCCCTGGCACACAGAATCCCTGCCAGTTTTTCACAGCCAGATGTTATGTGGGTGCCTCTTCCCAGCTCTGGGCTGGGGGAGCCCAGTTGGGGTTGAGAACCCATGCTTCTCAGGGGGAACCCTGGCAGTTGAGGTATCCCTCTAGAATCTTAGCTGCCTCTTGTGGGAGTGGGGCCAGCTCTTTATGTGTCTCCACCCTTCCTACCAGTCTCAGCGTGGCTTCTTCTGTAAATCCTTGGTTATAAGACTTCTCTTCAGGTAGGCTTCAGTTGGTTATTTAGGTTGATTGCTCTATATTTTAATTGTAATTCCAGTTTGGTCAATGTAGCTTCTTTCTACTCTGACGCAACCTTGAATCCCAGACTATGGTAGTCCTGTTTAAAATTTAGAAACATGTCATAGCTATTTTAAAATGTCAATAAATATAATTTTTAAGAAGGAATAGAGAAAGAACAAAGGATTGCTTAGACGTATTTTTTCCCTATTAGGTCTTTTATAGTGGAATGTAATAAATTAAAATATACATACCCTAAATATAAATTAGGGAAAGTTTTGGAAGAAACATTTTTTATGAATTAAAACTGTACAGATAAATTTATTTTAATTTGTAGTGTTCAAATCCTATATTTTTGTAAGATAGTGATACACTTTTATCATATCTTCATACTGACTAAAATTCAAATGAATTGCTGTGGCTTTAATATTTAGTTAAAATTTATTTCTTTTACTGATGATGCAGTACAAAATCAGACTGGAAACTGAGTTGCTAAAGTATGCACTGATGATTTTATGGCAGTTTAAATTCTAGAATATATTCCCAGGTGTAGGTAGGATTAGGATCATATTAGTCAGGATACCCTGTGAAATGTTGCAGTAATAAATGGCTCCAACAATTTCATTGGCCTTACAAGAGATTACTTCCCACATGTTATACATTCCCATCATGGATCAGCTGTGCTTCTGCTTCGTGGTTCCTCACCCTATGAATAAGACTGATAGAGTAGATTATATCTTGGACACTGTTGGTCTCCTGGTGAAAGGTCTCTATGTAGGTCATTACTCATTTCATGTCTTCTAGGAAGTGACATTATTTTACTTCTGCCCAAATTTAATTGGCTAAAGGAAGTAACTTGGGCACTTCCAAATCTGATAGGATAGGGAACATATAATCTTTCCAGAAGAGACATTACCAGTTGTAGATATCCTGGGACAGGAAAGTATACTTTCTCCTCAGGAAGGTGGAACAAACACAATCTACTACAATAACTATTTTTTTTTACTTTATAAAATACAGAAAAGATGGAGAATCTGTTTTCTAGCCATATTGACTGGATTTGGTATAATTTTACATTTTAACACCTGTAGCTTTTATCCCGTTTGTTAGGAGGGTTGAAAACTGGGAAGCTGTATCTCTACTTGGCACTTTTCTCTCTTGCTCTAGAGCTCTTCTTAGTATAAAAAGAAATATTATTAGTGTGTTATGCTGTTTTTCTTGAAATAAACTTGAATGTTCTAGAATATGTAGCCACATTCCATAAAGCATTTTCTAGGCTCCAGAAGCCATATGCCTGACATTTCAAGGAGTCACCACTAGATGGTGATCTCGCTCATTTAGAAGGATAGAACAGCTATCCTTTCTTCAGGTGAATGGGTTGGTAACAGAGGTAAGGAAAATGTAAATCACTAACTTTTTGGGAAGCTCTTTATAATCAAAATGGTAGTATTTATTGAGTATGCATCTATATATATGGGTACATGTACACACACACACACTCCCTTACACAGTAAAATTCCATTTGAAGCAAAGCTATAAAATAATGTATATTGCTATATTGTTACTTACCCAGAATTTATATATTAAAAACATAACTTTCATGGTTCAGTTATCACATGATGGGAAAGCTGATACTAACCCTTTCAGTTATTTAGAAACTTCACTTAATGGTTACTACTAGTGGTAACTTTTTTCTTTAAAATAATCGAACATAATAACCATTTTGTTATTGGTAAAAAGTAAAAAAATTGTTTTTGACTATGTAATTCCTCTTAGAAAGCAATCACTAACTTGAATTGTAATCAATTTTTTGGTGCTCCTAAAATAATATATTATTTTCATCATATATTTCTGCTGTGACTCAGAGTTTATGGCTGTCATATGATTCAAATAACTTGTAGGAATTCATATCGTTATTAGTGGAAATAAAAAATATATGGCTAACATGCTGCATTTATATAAAGTAAATATTTAAAATATATTCTCTCAGCAATGTAGAAATGAATTTAATACTCTTCAGCATACTAAGGAAAACTATCTGTTACAAGCCAGTTCTTTTTAAAAATCCTTTTAATCTAGTATATCACTGAATCTTTATACTCAAAGGTGAAATGTTATTAAACCTTCATTAGAGTCCAATTGAACATGTAAATGAGCTGTTGCAGCATGGCCAGAGTGATCTCTTGTATTTATTTTTATTTGGCAGCTATAGTTTGTGTATATGATCCCTGAGACAGAGATCAGAGGATGCTGCTCCACTGCGGGGAATCCCTTGGCAGCTTCCCATGGCTTTGTATGACAATAGCTGGCAAGTCCTTAGCCACAGAGCCCTTCTTTGAACAAAATCTTATACAAAACCTCATAGAAAACATTTAAGCAGGTTCTGGTTGAAAGAATGATGGGTGTTGGGAGTCCACTAACTCAGGTGTTCCTGCAAGATGTCTTTTGTTGTTGTTGTTATTTTTCATTTATTATTATTTTTTTTACATTTTATTTATTTAATTTATTTTTGTTACAGATATTTCTCCTTTTTTCCCCATTGACACCCTCCTCCCCATCCCCTCGACCCAGTCCCCAGCTTTGTTGTCCATGTCCATCAGTTATGCGTACATGCATATAAGTTCTGTGGTTTATCTCTCCCCTCCCCCTCCACCCCCTCTTCTGAGGGTTGTCAGTCGGTACCCTACTTCCACATCTCTGGGTCTACCCTGTTCCTCAGACTATGTTCATTATATTCCACAAATAAGTGAGATCATATGATATTTGTCTTTCTCTGCTTGGCTTATTTCGCTTAGGATAATACTCTCCAGGCCCCTCCATGTCGTCTCAAAGGATAAGAGATCTTTCTTTCTTACAGCTGCATAGTACTCCATTGTATATATGTACCACAGCTTTTTTATCCATTCGTCTACTGATGGACACTTGGGCTGTTTCCAGATCTTAGCTATTGTAAATAGTGCTGCTATGAACATGGGGGTACATATATTCTTTCTGATTGGTGTTTCAGGCTTCTTAGGGTATATTCCTAGAAGTGGGATCACTGGGTCAAATGGCAATTCCATTTTTAATTTTTTGAGGTAACACCATAGTGTTTTCCATAGTGGCTGCACCAGTCTGCATTCCCACTAGCAGTGTACTAGAGTCCCCTTTTCTCCACACCCTCGCCAGCTCTTGTTGTTTGACGATTTGTTGATGGTGGCCATTCTGACAGGTATGAGGTGATACCTCATCGTTGTTTTAATTTGCATCTCTCTGATGATTAGTGATGTTGAACATTTCTTCATATGTCTCTTAGCCATTTGTATGTCCTGTTTGGAGAGGTGTCTATTTAGTTCCTCTGCCCATTTTTTAATAGGGTTCTTTGTCTTCCTTTTGTTGAGTTGTATGACTACCCTATATATTTTGGAGATTCACCCCTTATCTGATGTATCATTGGCAATTATGCTCTCCCATACAGTGGGTTGCCTTTCCAATTTGATGGTTGTTTCTTTTGCTGTGCAGAAGCTTTTTAGTTTGATGTAGTCCCAAGTTTTCATTTTTTCCTTTGTTTCTGTTGCCTTAGGTGATGTATCAGTGAAAATTCTGCTGTGTATGATGTCTGAAATTTTGTTGCCTACATTTTCTTCTAGGATTTTTATGGATTCACAAGTCACATTTAAGTCTTTCATCCATTTTGAGTTTATTCTTGTGTATGGTGTAAGTTGATGGTCTAGTTTCATTTTTTTGCATGTAGCTGTCCAATTGTCCCAACACCATTTATTAAAAAGGCTGTCTTTACTCCATTGTATGCTCTTACCACCTTTGTTAAATATTAATTGAGCATAATGTCTTGGGTCAATTTCCGGATTCTCTGTTCTGTTCCACTGGTCTATATGTCTGTTCTTGTGCCAGTACCAGGCTGTTTTGATTACAGTAGCTTTGTAGTATAACCTGATATCCGGTATTGTGATCCCACCTACTTTGTCCTTCTTTTTCAAGATTGCTGTGGCTATTCGGGGTCTTTTTTGGTTCCATATGAATTTTTGGAGTATTTGTTCTAGTTCTGTGAAATATGTTCTTGGTATTTTGATGGGGATTGCATTGAATCTATAGATTGCTTTGGGTAATGTGGACATTTTAATGATGTTAATTCTTCCAATACATGAACAAGGTATGTGCTTCCACGTTTTTATATCTTCCTCTATTTTTTTTTCAATGCCCTGTAGTTTTCTGCAAATAGGTCCTTTACTTCTTTGGTTAAGTTTATTCCTAGGTATCTTAATTTTTTTGCTGTGGTGGTAAATGGGATTGTTTTTTTAGTTTCTCTTTCTGTGAGTTCATCATTGGTGTATAAGAATGCCATCAGTTTCTTGACATTAATTTTGTATCCTGCTACTTTGCCAACTTCATTTATTAAGTCTAGTAGATTTTTAATGGAGTCTTTAGGGTTTTCTATGTATAATATCATGCCATCTGTGAATAATGACAATTTCACTTCCTCCTTTCCAGTTTGGATCCCTTTTATTTTTTCTTCATGTCTAATTGCTGTGGCTAAGACTTCCAGTACTATGTTAAATAAGAGTGGTGAAGGTGGGCATCCCTGTCCTGTTCCTGTTCTTAAGAGAAATGTTTTTAGTTTTTGTCCATTGAGTATGATGTTGGCTGTGGGTCTTTCATATATGGCCTTTATTATGTTGAGATATGATCCCTCTATTCCCACATTGCTGAGCGTTTTTATCAGAAATGGGTGCTGGATTTTGTCGAATGCTTTTTCAGTGTCTATTGATATGACCATGTGGTTTTTATCCTTCATTTTGTTTATGTGGTGTATCACATTTATTGATTTGCGAATATTGAACCAGCCTTGCATCCCTGGGATGAATCCCACTTGGTCATGGTGAATAATTTTTTTGATGTATTGCTGGATCCAATTTGCTAGTATTTTGTTTAGGATTTTGGCATCTATGTTCATCAGGGATATTGGCCTGTAGTTTTTTTTCTTTGTAGTGTCTTTTTCTCGTTTTGGAATTAGAATTATGCTGGCCTCATAAAACAAATTTGGAAGTCTTCCTTCTTCTTGAATTTTTTGAAATAGTTTGAGGAGAATGGGTGTTAGTTCTTCTTTGAATGTTCAGTAAAACTCCCCCATGAAGCCGTCCAGGCCTGCGCTTTCGTTTGCTGGGAGAGTCTTGATTACAGCCTCAATTTCCTTAGCTGTTATTGATCTGTTCAAGTTTTCTATATCTTCCTGGTCCAGTGTTGGGAGACTATGTGTTTCTAGAAATTTGTCCATTTCGCTTAGATTGTCGAATTTGTTGCCATATAACTGTTCACAGTATTTGTTAACGATCCTTTGTATTTCTGTGGTGTCAGTTGTTACTTCTCTTCTTTCATTTCTGATTTTGTGTATTTGGGTTCTCTCTCTTTGTTTCTTGGTGAGTCTAGCTAAGGGTCCATCAATCTTATTTATCTTTTAAAAAAACCAGCTCTTTGTTTCATTGATCCTTTGAATTGTTTTTTTTGGTCTCTATGTCATTTATTTCTGCTTCGATCTTTACTATTTCCTTCCTTCTACTTGCTCTGGGGTTTTCTTTTTTTTTTTGCTTTTTAGTTCTTTAAGTTGTGAGATTAGAGAGTCTATTAGAAATTTTTCTTGTTTCATGAGGTAGGCCTGTAGTGCTATGAACTTCCCTCTCAGAACTGCTTTCACTGCATCCCATAGATTTTGTGTTGTTGTGTGTTCATTTTCATTGGTTTCCAGGAAGTTTTTAATTTCTTCCTTGATCTCCTCAGTAACCCATTCATTGTTCAATAACATGCTATTTAGCCTTCATGTGTTTGATTTTTGAGTGTTTTTATTGTAATTAATTTCTAATTTCATGCCATTGTGATATGAGAAGATGCTTAGTATGATTTCAATCTTCTTGAACTTGTGGAGACTTAGTTTGTGTCCTAACATGTGGTCTGTCTTTGAGAATGTCCCATGTGCACTTGAGAAGAATGTGAATTCTGTAGTTTTGGGGTGTAATTCTCTGTAGATATCTATTAAATCCATTTGGTCTAGTGCTTCATTAAGAGTCTCTGTTTCCTTGTTAATTTTTTGTCTAGAGGATCTATCCAGTGATGTCAGTGGGGTGTTGAAGTCCCCTGCTATGATTGCATTGCTGTTGATTTCTCCGTTGAAGTCCTCCAGAAGATTTTTAATATATTTTGGTGCTCCTATATTGGGTGCATATATGTTCACCAAGGTTGTATCTTCCTGTTGGATAGATCCTTTCAATATTATGTAGTGACCTTCTTTGTCTCTAGTTATGGCCTTTATTTTGAAATCTATTTTATCAGATATGAGTATTGCTACCCCAGCTTTTTTTTCCTTTCCGTTTGCTGGAAGATTTTTTTCCATCCCTTCACTTTCCACCTATGTGAGTCTTTTGTTGTGAGGTGGGTCTCTTGTAAACAACATATATATGGATCATGCTTTCTTATCCAATCAGCTACTCTCTGTCTTTTTATTGGAGCATTCAATCCATTTACATTTAAGGTGATTATTGATATGTACTTATTTATTGCCATTTTTGTTTAGTGTGGTTCTATTTTCCTTCCTATTTCTTCTACTAATTACAGCAGTCCTTTTAACATTACTTGCAGTGCTGGTTTGGTGCTAATATATTCCCTTAGCCTTTTTTTTTTTTTTTTTTTTTTTGTCTGGGAAGCTCTTTATTTGACCCTCTATTATGAATGATAGCCGTGCTGGGTAGAGTAGTCTTGGATTCAGATCCTTGTTTTTCATGACCTTGATTACTTCATGCCATTCCCTTCTGGCCTGTATTTTTTCCGTTGAGAAGTCAGCTGATAGCCTAATGGGCGTTCCTTTGTAGGTAACCTGTTGCTTATCTCTTGCTGCCTTTAGGATTCTCTCTTTGTCTTTAATTTTTGGCATTTTAATTACTTTGTGTCTTGGTGTGGGCCTGTTTGGGTTCTTCTTACTTGGGGCTCTCTATGCTTCTGAAACTTGAATGCCTTCTTCCTTTACCAAATTAGGGAAGTATTCTGTCACTGTTTCTTCAAATATATTCTCTAACCCTTGCTCATTTTTTCTTCTTCGGGGACTCCCATGATGTGACTCTTAGTACGTTTCCAGTTGTCCCACAGTTCTCTTAAGCTGTCTTCCTTTTTTTTCATTGTTTTTTTCTTTTGGTTTTCTGATTGGTTGATTTTTTTCTACCCTGTCTTCTAATTCACTGATCTGGTCCTTAGCTTCCTCTACTCTGCTCTTTAGTCCTTCCAATGTGTTCTTTATTTCTGCTATGTCATTCTTCATTTCTTCTTGGTGCATCTTCATTTCCAGTTGGTTGATTTTCAGTGTTTCTATGTCTTTACTCATGGTGTTGATGTCCTTACTCATGCTGTTGAGCTTCCTCAAGAGTATGGCTCTGAATTCTAGTTTTGTTAACTTGCTTAACTGCATTTCATTTATCTCATCTTAGGTAGATGTCTCTTGTTCTTTCATTTGGGATTTGTTTCTTTGTTTCACCATTTTGGCTATCTCAGTGGGTTTTGGAGCCTACCACATTTTCCCTGTGGATGTTGGTGTTCTGCTGTTTGTGGCTCCCTCTACTGGGTTTGGATGAGCATGAGAGGACCCACGTTAAACACCACTGTCAAGTCTTACTTTCCTGAGGAGATTTGCAAGCTCAGAAACGGTTCAGTTATCCTCTAGCTTTTCGCCTAGAGGCTATTAGTGACGGTTACTTGAAGAGCCTTGGGTTCTCAGTTGAATGAAAACCTCCCTCAGGTGTTCAGCATAAGACGATTTCCTGAGGGTGGGGCAGATGCTGGTTGTTAATGAGCCTCAATTTGCATTTCAATGGCCCACCTGGGTGGGGCTGAATATTCGAGGGAGGGGCCGCTGCCTCTCCCCAGAGCCCTGGGAAGGAGTAAGATGGCCACCGTCCTGCGTGGCTGCAACTCAGCAAAAGTTCTGAGCACCCTCCAAATCCCAAGTGTCCCCACACAGTTCCAGTCCAGTCCGCCCTCTCTCTGCCGGAACCCAAGGTAAGTGGCTTTGGCTATTTTAGCACTATGTCCCGGCCCTCTGTGCTGTGGAGCCGCTTAGGATCTTAATCCCAAAGGTGCTGCTCACAGCTAAGACCGCTACTTTCCATGGGCTCCCAGCCCCCCTCTCATGCCTCCTCAATCCTACCAGGATTGATTCAGTGTCCCTGGTTATATGGTCCTCGCAAGCTGCTTTTCTGTTGCTTTTTCCCAACGATTTGTCTTTATTTTAGTTGTAATTCCAGTTTGGTCCTGGGAGATGGTCTGTGTAACTTCCATTCACTCTGCCGCCATTTTGGAATCCTGTTGTTACTTTTTAAATTTATTTTTATTGTTGAAAATATTACAGATGTCCTTGTTTTTCCCACCCCCTTTGACACCCTCCTCCCTGCTTCCTCCTTCCCCCTGCCCCCGCTTCACCACACTATTTTCTGTGTCGATTGGTTATGCCTATATGCACATAAGTTCTTTGGTTTCTCTTTTCCAGCCCCCCAAACCACCTTGTCTCTGAGGTTTGTCAGTCTGTTCCCTACTTCCATGTCTCTGAATCTGCTTTGTTTGTCAGCTTATTTTGTTCATTATATATCGCAAATACGTGAGATAATGTGATGCTTTCCTTTCTCTGACTGACTTCTTTCACTCAGCATGATATTCTCCCGGTTTCTCCATGTTGTCTCAAAGGATAAGAGATCTTTCTTTTTTGTTTTTTTTTAAATTCATCTTTATTTTTGAATGTATTATAGATGTTCCCCCCTTTTTTTCCCCCATTGATGCCCTCCTCCCCAATCCTGCCCCCCTCCTGCCTTCCCCACATTATTGTTGGTGTCCATTGGTTCTGCATGTATGCCTAGAAGTTCTTTGGTTTATCTCAGCCTGCCCTCCCTCCTCCCTTCCCTTTTAAGTTCATCAGTCTAACAACCCATCTGTACTTCTTAATTCCTTCATCTTTTTCACCCAGCCCCCCAGCCACCACCCATCTGGCATGTAACAAAAAGTTCTCTGTATCTATGAGTCTGTTTCTGTTCTGTTTGCTCATTTTGTTTGTAGATTCAATTGTTGATAGATATGTATTAATTGCCATTTTATTGTTCATATTTTTGTTCTTCTCCTTCAAGAAGACCCTTCAACATTTCAAATAATACTGGTTTCGTGGTGATGAACTCCTTTAGCTTTTTCTTGTCTGGGAAACTCTTGATATGTCCATCGATTCTAAATGATAACTTTGCAGGATAAGAGTAATCTTGGTTGTATGTCGTTGCTTTTCATCACCTTGAATATCTCTTGCCACTCCTTTCTGGCCTGCAAAGTGTCTTTTGAGAAATCAGCTGACAGTCTTATGGGGAGCTCCTTTGTAGGTAACGGACTGCTTTTCTCTTGCTGCTTTTAAGATTCTCTCTTTGTCTTTAACCTTTGACATTTTGATGATGTGTCTTGGTGTGGACCTCTTTGGGTTCAACTTGTTTGGGACTCTCTGTGCTTCCTGGACTTGTATGTCTGCTTCCTTCACCATGTTAGGGTAATTTTCTGTCATTATTGTTTCAAATAGGTTTTCAATTTCTTGCTCTCTCTCTTCTCCTTCTGGCACCCCTATGATGCGAATGTTGGCATGCTTGAAGTTGTCCCAGAGGCTCCTTACACTATCCTCATTATTTTGGATTCTTTTTTCTTTTTGCTGTTCTGATTGGGTGTTTTCTGCTTCCTTATATTCCAAATCGATGGTTTGCTTCTTGACTTTACCTACTCTATATTGATTCCCTGTAAATTATTCTTTATTTCAGTTAGTGCATCCTTCATTTCTGACTGGTCCTTTTTTAATGTTGTTGATGTTCTCACTAAGTTCCTTAGAGGTCTCCTTAAGTTCTTTGAAGATCTCACTAAGTCCCTTGAATGTCTCACCAAGTTCCTTGAGTAACCTTATGACCTGTGTTTTGAACTCTGCATCTGATTGATTGCTTATCTCCATTTTGTTTAGTTCTTTTCCTGGAGTTTTGTTCTTTTCTTTCATTTGGGACATGTTTCTTTGTCTCCTCATTTTGGCTGCTTCCCTGTGATTGTTTCAATGTATTAGGTAGACTTGCTATGTGTCCTAGGCTTTGTAGGGTGGCCTAGTGTTGTAGGTGTCCTGTAGGATCCAGTGGCACAGTCTCCCTGATCACCCCAGCTGGGCCCTTGAGGTGCACCCTTAGTGTTGTAATTGAGTCTTGATTGCTGTTGGCACGTCAACGGGAAGGATTTACTCAGGCTGATCAGCTGCAAGGACTGGCTGTGTCCACTGGCCATGGGCCTCTGACTACCTTGGAGGATCAGCTATGTAGGGGCCCACTACACAGAGCAAGTCTTATTTCATCAGAGCTTTGGTACCCACTGAGTCCACTTATTGAATGTGTCACTTGTGGAGGTGGTTGGGTGGTGGTGTTTTGATGTGGTCTGAAGCTGTCCACTGGATGTGTTGGTTCTGGGGCAAGGTCAGCCACTGCCTGTGTTCTATCCAGGGCCACCTGGCATAAGCTACAAAGTGAACTGCAGTTGGCTGCTGCTTGTACTGGGCTTGGAGGTATCCAGGAAAAGCCAAGTTGTGAACCAAGGCTGGTTGCTTCTAGTGCCAGGCCTGGAGCCATTTAGAGAGGTATAAGGCTCACTGAGACCAGATGCTGCTTGTTTCAGAGATTTTAGGAAACTCTGAAGCAGGATCCAAGACAGGCCAGTCCTATGGTAAAGCCTTTGGAAACAGCTTGAGTGGGCCCGAAAGTTGGGTGGCGTGGGGCCTCAGGGAATCACCAGGGTTTGAGCCAGGTTGCTGGAGTCCCAGATATGGTGGCTGCCTGCCTGCCCTGTGGGGGAAGGGCTCACCAAAGGAACATCAGCCTCCACCAGTGCCTCTATCCAGGAGAAAGCTGCCCCTCCAGCCCTTGTCCCGAGGCCAAACAGCTCAGTTCTTCCTTGTATGTCTCTGGCGCCCCTCAAGCTGCCTCCCCTCCGAGCTCAGAGGGAGCAAGTCTGAGTAAGTCTGTGCACAGGCCCTTTAAGAGGAGCTGCCTGGGGCTCCCGCAGCCGCGACCTCCCTCTGCCTCAGTTCCCGCTGGGTTTTCCAGCCCAAAGTTATGGGGACTTCTCTTCCTGGCACTGGAACCCTGAGCTGGGTGCCTGGTGTAGGATGGGGACCCCTCATTCTTCAGGGAGGACCTTTCTAGCTGAGATGTTTCTCCTGATTTTTATCTGCCACATGTGGGTGTGGGACCAGCCCATCCATGCCTCCGCCCCTCCTACCAGTCTCGGTGTGGCTACTTCTTTAATTTCGTAGTTGTAGGACTTCTGTTGAGCTCGATTTCAGGCAGTTCTGAATGCTGGTTGTGTTGTAGTTTAGTTATAATTTTGATGTGGTTGTGGGAGGAGGAGAGTACTGCATTTATCTATGCCGCCATCTTGACCGGAAGTGAGCAAGATATCTTTTATTTACTTATTTAATTTAATTTTTATTAATTAATTAATTTATTTTTGTTACAGATATTTCTCCTCCCCCCCCACTGATACCCTCCTCCTTGCTCCCATCCCCCACTTCAGAGTATTGTTGTCTATGTCCATTGGTTATGCATACATGCATGTTAGTTCTTTGGTTTATCTCCCCCTCCCCCTCCTTCCTCTGAGGTCTGTCAGTCTGATCTGTACTTCTATGCCTCTGGGTCTAGTTTGTTCATCAGCTTATTTTGTTCATTATAAAAGTGCTCAACATCACTAATCATCAAAGAGATGCAAATTAAAACGACTATGAGGTATCACCTCACACCTGTCAGAATGGCCGCCATCAACAAAGCATCAAACAACAAGTGCTGGCGAGAGTGTGGAGAAAAGGAGACTTTAGTACACTGCTGGTGGGAATGCAGACTGGTGCAGCCACTGTGGAAAACACTATCGTGTTTCCTTAAACAATTAAAAATTGAACTGCCATTTGACACAATGATCCCACTTCTAGGAATATATCCTAAGAAGCCTGAAACACCAATCAGAAAGAATATATGTATCCTTATGTTCATAGCAGCACTATTTACAATAGTTAAGATCTGGAAACAGCCCAAGTGTCCATCAGTAGATAGTGGATAAAAGAGCCGTAGTACATATACACAGTGGAACACTATGCAGCCGTAAGGAAGATAGATCTCTTATCCTTTGAGCAACATAGAGAGACCTGAACAGTATTATGCAAGATATCTTGATGCAGCTCTCTGTGGAGTACTGTATAAACACCATCTGCAAGATTAAAAATCTAGTTTTCTGATCCTATCTGGCCTGTATGTACCTTCCTGGTGTTTCCTCCTGCCTCTCTCAGTAGCACCTGTCCTTCAGCCGCCTCCGACCTGACTTCTCTGCACACACCATTTTATTCTGAGAATGCACTTCACAGCCCTGACCACGGTTGTAATACCAGCTGCTTTTAAACCTTGTTTCATCTGTCTAGATCAAAAGTCATTTCAGAAAGGAGTATACCCTTTGTATTTATTTACATGTTAGACTGTCTGGTTTTGAACTGGCTGTATGTAATCTTGGGCAAGTTACCTGAACTCAGTGCCTCAGTTTCCTCACTGGTAAAATGGGAATAATGGCATTACCTACCTCACAGAGTTGTTATGAGGACTAATTGTCTTAATGTCTGACCTAAGATAAGTATTTAGGGAGTTCTAGCTTTTACTATTATTATGGCTTTGGCATGGTTAGGCATACAATAAATGTATGTTGAATGAACAAATACAGTAGAATCACATCCTATGTTGAGGTTAGGTTTTAGGATCAGTGTATAAGGGCAAAATCTTGTACAGGCAAAAAAGTATCTTTAGGAATCCCTTAGGAAATCTAATGGGATAGTTGAACTCATTAGTATAAAAATGACTAAGGCCTTGCATTTTTTTCACCCCTTTCAGTGTACTCAATTAAATTAAATAAACTGTTTATATTTGTTTTTAGTCCTTTAAAAAGTCCCTTGGGCTCAGCTAAATTAGAGATGACATCTAAACAAATACAAAACAGCCAGATTTTCTTCCATGTTGGAATATATTGCCATTTTCTTTTTTGTTGAGCACCAAGAAGAGGTTGGTTTGTTTCTTTCAGGGGCCAAATTGAATTAAAATACATTTTTATACGGAGATTACTCTCACTTTTACTTCCTTGTTAAAATATTTGCAGTCTGAGAGAAATGTGGGAAGTGAGGGCAACCAGATGGAACAGTTGGTTTCGTTGTTGCTGTTTGCTTTGTTCCTGTCACCTACACAGGCCTGCTGTAGGTAAATGTTTATGACTTGGAGTGGTACCAGGGCTGCTGTATTTGAATTGTTGATCTCTCTTTCAGTCCCCTCCAGTGCATCTCTTCTCCCTCCTCCATTCTTCCTTCTCCCTTTCAGAATACGTATAATGGAATTCTCTTAGGTCAAATACAACTGTACTTTCATATCTTTGATTAACAAATTTTAGTACTTATTAATTCTGTTTCAGTAATACTATAATATAGTCTGTATGGTGTCAGTTCTTTAAGGGTGGCATATTTAGATTAAATTAGACACATCGATGGCTTTTTACATAGTAGCTAAAATTTCCTTAACAGGGGCGTTTAGCTACAAGTGCTGATATTATAGAGCTTGATATACTGTTATGATAGTGTGGAAGTCTTCTAATAAATATTTAAAAAGTTGAGGTTATAAGAGGCAGCTGAAATTCAAGATCTGCAGGGAAAGTTCAGTGCTATTGTTGCTAACATATAAAGAAAGGAGACCCAGAGAACTCCATGGCTTTCGAAAGGTTTTAAAAAAGCATCAGCCCAATATGGTCTTGAATTATATAAAATTCTGCACTGCAATGGCTTGCTATATAATTCATCTTACTTTGCAAATATTTTTTATTTTATTAGTGCATTTAATACATGTGACAGTAATCCTATGTTCACACAGGGAATCTTGAATTGTGCATGCTTTGATTTTGGATGTTAAAGTTCTGTTATTGTATTACACTAAATTCCTTATTGGAGTTTATATTAATAAAGTAGAAAGCATGCTTTTACTGAGAACTTGATAAATAGGTAAAATATTGTTTTCACATTTCAGTGAGGATTTCCCAGTTAGTGGATTTTATGGAAAATCTGGAGAGATGGTTACTAATATCATTGTGGTACAGGATAAAAAATAAGATTTAGATTTAAAAGACTTGGGTTCACATTTTGGCATAAACCCATTTAGTAGTTACATTACTTTGGGAACATTTCTTCTATGATTTTCAGTTTCCTTGCAGGTAAAACAGGAATGAGAATGCTATTTACCTCACTGAACGATGATGAACCAAATGAGTTAAGTTAGTAAATGTTTGGTATTCAGATAGTAATCAATGGTAAGATACATAATACACAAAAAATCAGCCAATGAATGAACTTTTAAGTAAAACCTCAGCTTTTCCCTGGCTGGCGTGGCTCAGTTGGTTGGGCATCATCCCGTGCACTGAAAGGTCGCTGGTTCTGGGTCAGGGCACATGCCCAGGTTGCAGGCTCAATCCCTGGTAGTGGGCGAGCAGGGATGTTTCTCTCTCTCTCTCTCTCTCTCCCTCTCCCCCCCTTTCTCTCTAAAAATAAATTTTTAAAAAATCGAAAAGAATATCAGCCCTGGCCAGTGTGACTCAGTTGGTTGGAGTGTCATCCCATGCACTGAAGGAGTGCGGGTGTGATTCTCAGTCAGGGCACATATCCTGGTTGTGGATTCGATCCCCGGTCGGTATGTTTCTCTCTCACATCGATGTTTCTCTCTCTCCCTCCCTTCCTCTCTCTGAAATCAGTAGACACATATCCCCGGTTGAGGATTAAAAAAACAAAAGAAAACAAAGAAAGAATGGAATAAAAGAAAAAACTCAGTCTTTGTTTTATTTACATTTAAGTATAAAAGAACCTAAATTTTTCTAATTTAAATTTGACCTTCAGATTCTCTTTAACAGTCGTTTTATTCAGCTGATATTTGATTTATTGTTATTAATATTATTTAATATATGTATAGCATATTCAAGATAGTCATTTAAATTCTGTAGTACAATGTAATTATTAATGTGAGGGTATTTTAATTATTATATAGGGTCACCTGTCCTATTGTTCTGTTACATCACAAAAAGAATTTTTGAAATTGAAAAATTCTTCCAACAATATTTTTTTATTAAATGTCAGGAACCCTGTTATATGAAACCCTTTATAAATTATTCATATTTTTGCAAATTCTTCTTAGACAGTTGTTTTAGGTAGTTCTCAAATGATTTTAAAACAGCATTTAATTATAAATCTGTTTCTACAACCTAAATCATCGGTTGACTCATTTAAATTATTGCCAGGGAATTCAGCAACTTTGTAGACCTCCACATATCTAGGATTATCAACTGTGTGAAGTTTTTGGAACCTGCTGAGTAGCCTGTAGCTGATTAAGGTCCAACAGAAGAATCAATGTGTGTTCTATCCCCTTGTATTTCTTAGGTATTCACTGAGAGAAGTAGAGGTCAGATAAAATCTGATTTTATTACAGCTACATCATGATGGTTGTCACCTGCAGCTAGTTTCTGTCTCAGAAGGTTTGTAGGACAGTCAAAGGCTGTTTGTTTTATACTCTGAGAAAACATTACTGCCACATTACTGCTTACATGCCGTGTGCCATAGTAAATCTAGCTACCACCTGTCTTTCTGTACTTTTCTGGGTATTTTCTAGTTAAGAGGGCTCTCATAGTTCTCTTTATTATTCTCCCTTTTTGTCACTTAAAATGTTTTTAACTATTTTTCTCCCACTTTGCTTCATTATTATCTAACACTTTTAGTCTACCAGAGTTTTTTTTTTTTTTTTTTTTTTTTAGAGAGAGAGGAAGGGAGAGGGAGAGAGAAAGAAACACACATGTGAGAGCAAAGCATTGATCGGTTGCCTCCTGCACACCCCCTACTGGGGATTGAGCCTGCCACTGGGACATGTGCCCTGACTGGGAATGGAACCGGCCACCTTTCAGTGCATGGGACAGTGCCCAACCAATTGAGCCACATGCCAGCCAGGTCCAGTCTACCAGAATTTTGTAGTATATATGTGAGGCTTAGGAAAAATAGCATTCAATATATTTTGAGCACTTTTTTCAGTTTCCTTTTCTTTCCATTATATTTTACTATTGATCACTTTCACTAAGATTGCTGGAGAGGATTAACTTTTTCCTTTTATATTGATGGAATTTAGGAGAACATTTTCAAAGGAGTTTATGAAAATATGATACCAATAATCATAAAGCATTATACAACAAAGTCTTACAGCATACTGTGAAATTTTAAAGGTGAATTTTCATTGCTCATTTGCTCCATTTTTTTTGATAATCACCTACCATAAGGCCTACTTATAAAAGTAGCTTATTTTACCCTTGTTTTTGTTAATTTCCTTTTATCTTTTTAAGTGTGATAGAAATAGTTATTTTTAAAAATATTATATGTTTATATATGTATATGTATAAATGATGATGTAGAAATAATATGGAAACATAAGTGGCCATATACAGGTGGGGATTTAAAGAACACTATGCAGCCCAGCTGGTGTGGCTCAGTGGTTGAGCATCGACCCATGCACTGAGATGTTGATGGTTCCATTCCCAGTCCAGGCACATGCCCAGGTTTCAGGCTTGGTCCCTGGCAGAGTCCCATGCAGGGGACAGCATATTGATGTTGATGTTTCCCTCTCATTAATGTTTCTCTCTCTCTCTCCCTCTTCCTTCCTTTCTCTCTAAAATCAATAAAAACACCTTGGCTGATTTGGCTCAGTGATTCGATGTAGGCCCGCAGACCCAAGGGTCATGGGTTTGATTCCTGGTCAAGGGCACATACCTGGGTTGCAGGTTCAATCTCAGGCCCCGGTTGGGGTTGTGCAGGAGGCAACCAATCGCTGTGTCTCTCTCACATTGATGTTTCTCTCTCTCTCTCTCCTTCTATCCCTTCCACTCTATCTAAAAGTCAATAGAAAAATGTCCTCAGATGAGGATGAGCAACAACAACAAAATAATAAAATAAAATCCATAAAAACATATTAAAGAACACTATGCAATGGCATTATATGAAGAAATGTAAGTATTGCATTAATTATGTATAGTAAATTTATTTAGCCTCTTATAGTTTATAGGATACTTCCACATCTGTGGTCTTACCAGACACGTGAGTTCTAACCAGGACTGTCACTCATTTTTTCAACCCCAAAAGTGGGTAAATTATTTAAAGATCTTTAGCTTCAGTTTATAAATGTCACCTACCTTCTACAGAGGAATAGTATTAGAAAATAATAAAATATAGTGCTCCTAAGGAAAATAACTTAAAATTGCTGAACTTTTAATTCAAATTATCCATATAAAATATAGACTACTGAGACTGAAATCTATTCCTATATTAATTTTAGCATATTTTACTATTGTATATTTATTATAAATTCTCTAGTTGCTTATCTCACAAATTTTCAAACTTTGTTGTAAACTATGTTATTCTTTAATTTCATCCCTAACTTGTGTACCCAATTATCATTTTAACTTTATACTTTCTGTGGCAAACTACATAGTTTGATCCACCCAGCAGATACTCAATTCTTGATTACTATAATTTCTAGTTGGCACATTATAATAGTAGGGCTGAAGACAGCGCTATTTACTTTTCCAACATTAGTTTTAGTTCCCTGAGATGTTTTACCAAATTTATCACAATCTAGGAATGTTAATTCAAAACTATAGTCAGACAACAGTAAATTTAAAAAATATATTATAGATGTTTTTTCCCCTGACCTAGGAAATGTAGCTTAGTTCTTTATAACACAGGTGTTGTCTTGCCTTTCATTTTGTATGACTAACTTTTATACCAAATTGAATAAGCCATTAGCTTTTAGTCTGTAGGAATGTGGATCCATAGATATTTCCCATTAGACAAAAGAAAATCTATACAAGCGATATCCCCTGGAGCTCATTCTTCCTGGCTGGCCTAATGGTCTGAAGCTCTGCTATACTGTACCCTTATGGAAAAGAACTATGTTGGATGATTCCCTTAACATCCAGAAATATTAATTGGAGAATTGTGCACAGTTTTCAGATAACTTTAACTTTTGTACCATATTACATGTATTAATTAAACTTTCTGATTCAGGGAATTCATGTTATAAATTTTACATATTTGAAACTATTGCAAAACAAAATTATTAACTGTATATATTTATATATGTTGAGTAGTTTAAAATGAGAGTTTGCTGAAATGAGACATAACTATATTTAGGTAGTCATGTTGTTTTGATGAATTTTGCTTTTTTTAAAAATACTGATGATGGTTGCACAACTCTGAGAATATACTAAAACCCACTGAACTGTACAGTTTAAATAGGTGAGTTATATCTCACCCATGGGTGATGTGTCATAAATTATATCTCAATAAAGTTGTTATTTAAAAAAATTTCCACTGTACAAAATGTTCTCATAGGTGCAAACGAATAGAATTTCAAGTTATAGTTACAATTTATTTTTAAAAATGTTAGCCTTAATAAACATTTAAAGCTTTAGAAATATGAAATTATATGTGACTTAAAAAATAGTTTATGTTTTTGTTCAATAGTAATACATGTTATTATAGAAGGTTAAACTATAGATAAGAAAAAAGACACTTAAAAATATCTGGGTCTTTTTTAAAAAAAAATTGTTGATTGATTTGAGAGAGAGAGAAAGAGAAACATGGATTTGTTGTTCCACGTATCTGTGCATTCCTTGGTTGACTCTTGTATGTGCCCTGACTGGGGATCGAATCTACAACCTTGGCATATCAGGACGACACTCTAACCAGCTGAGCCACCCGGCCAGGGCGATCACGTGTGGATCTTTACACACTCACCTCTACCGTGTTCTCTGTCTCTAAGCTTTCCCTTTCCTGAACTACAGTCATTGCCACACAACGATGTTTCAGTCGACAATGGCTCCGAGTGCCTGTATGATGGTGGTCCCATAAGGTCATAATGGAACTGACAAATGCCTATCACCTAGTGATATTGTAGCCATCGTACTGTTGTAGTGCAACACATTCCCCACATGTGTGGAGATGCTGGTGTAAACAAACCTGCATTACCAGTCGTATAAAAGTACAGCACATGCGATTATATACACTACACACTACTCGGTAATGATAACAAATGCCTGTTACAGGTTTGCGATACATACTATACTATGCTTTTTATTGTTATTTTAGAGTGTACTCTTTTTACTTATTAGAAAAAATGAGCTGGTAAACATTATGCTGTGTTACCTTGTCAGCAGCCACACATCCAGTGTTGACTGTGTCTCCTGATTGTGCCATTTTCTCTTGTGCTTGATTTAATCTCATGTTGTTTTATAAATTTAGTGTAGCCTAAGTGCACAGTGCTTATAAAGTCTACAGTGTGTATAGTGATGTCCTAGGTCTTCACATTCACTCTCTACTCTTTCACTGCTTGACCCAGAGCAACTTCCTGTCCTGCAATTTCCATTCATGGAAAGTGCCCTGTACAGGAGTACCATTTTTTGTTTTTTTACTATATATTTTTTATGTTTAGATGTTTTTAGATACACAAATACTTACCATTGTGTTACAGTGGTAGTACAGTAACATGCTGTACAGGCTTGTAGCCTAGGAGCAGTAGGCTATACCGTATTGCCTAGGTGTGCAGTAGGCGAGACCACCGAGGTTTGTGTAAGTGCACTCTGTGATGTTCACACAACAAGAAGATCACCTAATGCCACGTTTCTCAGAAGGTGTCCCTGTTGTTAAGCAGCACATGACTGTACTACCTTGCTATCCATACTTTTCCTGCCAGCTTTCATTAATAGTAAGTGGCTTTTCATGGCCATCTTAGGAAAACACCCAGATGTAAAAATATCTTCTTATAAGAAGAGTTTAGTGAGAGCTCTGTCTCTTTCTCCCTGGACTATGAGAGGTATACATGAAGGTGAGCAATAACATCATTATCTAAAAAGAAATACATAAATGTCTTGCAGAATAGTTTTTGAAATGCAGTCAGTTTGGGAGTTTGTTGTAAAAATTGTTTTAAAACATTTTGGATTTAAAGTGAAAACTTGGAACCTTTGATAAATAATATTGTGGCATTGGTTTTTGTGTAGCTGGACTATTTCTCTGTCTTTTAAAAAAACTCTTGTTATCATATTTCGCATTAACTTTCTAATAGCTAAAATTGTTCACAACACAGTTTAAAGATAAATGCAGTATCAGGCTTTGAATTTTTTTTTTTGGTAAATATTAAGACCTGAGTACAAAATGAGGGCTGTATTGTGGATTAAGTGAAATATCTCAAGGCTGTGCTGTTCTGATAACTGAACCTGAAGTGACCTTTCTCAGACACAATTACAGAGCTGTATGTTTTTCCTTTAATTTCATCAGGGGTTTAATTAGTATACAAATAAAACTTCCCTTATCTTCCTTTCTACCTAATTGGCTTGTCTTCGCTTATATATGAAGTATGTGAAAGTGGGCTGTAATTAGGGTGACCGTGTTAACCTTTTTTCCTCAAATGTACTGTTGCCTAAAGGCCTCAAGGCCTGAAAACAGTGCTTTGGATTATTGCTTTGCAATCACTATGGCTGTCCCATAGGTTTTCTCATGAGCAGAAGGGCTTTGGGTGCTGCAGGTTCCCACTGCTTAACTGGATCTTCATTCTTCTCCCCACTAAATGTTTATTGATTATCTCGCTGTTCCAGGCTCAGCCTCCAACAACTTAATATCAGGTGACAGTCAGGAGAGTTCTCCAAGTAATTAGAGTTGAGCATTGGGGGAACAATTAGGAGCAGAGTTATTAAACTTGATTTATCCTATTCTCTCCTGAACAGTTTCTTGGATATCAGAACATCACACTTTCACAATCTACCCTGGTTGAGAAATTAGTGGCTAACCTGCTGCTTATCATTGTTGCCTTGCTGCCTAGAGGCACACCCTCTTGGTTTCAGTCATTCAGTTGGAAATATTAGAGTCCATAAAGTTTATCATGGGTTTTAATTAGGTAAATCTGAACAGAAGAAAAGAAAAGCTGAACTAAAAATTATATATATATAATTTATATATGTATAAAACATATATTACATATTATGTATGATGTAGGTACATATGTGGGATGCATATACACACACATATGTAAATATATTTTTCTTTCTTGAATGCTCAGTGTTAGGATTTTAAAAGATAACTCCTTTGTCATCAAAAACAAGAAAGGTGAATACTAGAGAAAAGACATTATTGAATCACTTTTTAGGTCTTGTTGTTTTGTGTACATCTCCATGGACCCACTGATGTGTATAGCTTCCATTGCGATGTCCCTCAACTCTTTAAAATGAGCATTCTATGTATATACGTTATAGAAATACATGATTAAAAAAAACATTTGTCTCTTCATTTTCACACTAAGGAATTGTGATCTATATAATTTTGTTTACACCACTTTTTATTCACTTTCCATAATTTCAGTCTTAGGATAGACTCTTCAGCTATGCCTGTGAAATAGTGCAAGCTTTAGGAGAGATTGGTGGTTTCCTACCATTGCCCCTGAAAGATGAAAATAAAGAAGATTGAGACATATAGTAGAAATTTTAATTTTATGAGTTGTATCTTCTTTGAAAGGGTATCATAGGATTGTTGAAAAGTCAGATGTGGTTTTATAATGATTCCAAAGTCACGGGTTCACTCAGATTGGACCAGCAAGCTCCAGTCTGTACAAGGCTAGAGACAATATCCTGAATACCCCTCACAAATATACACCTATAGTTATAAGAGTTACTGAGCAAGAGAATTTGAATGGATTGGTACAAATCTATTATTTCTGTTGGAAAAAGAATTCAAGCTTTATGTGTAACTAAGTGGTGGTGGGTTATTAGTTTTATCTTCGTACCTGAAAAATAGCATTTTTTTTATTACCTGAATTGTGTCAGAAATACTGGCTTTAAAAAGACTCAAATACATTTTATTTTATTTTTTAATGAAGAAATCTCATGATACTTCAAAGCCTTTAAGTATCTTAAAACTGGCACAAAATAAGTAGGTTTACCATGGCATTTAAAATGTGTTCCTTGTTGTCTTGTTGAAGTTGGTTTGAGTCTGACTCTTTCTGTAGTAGGATGTTCTTAAAGATGTGTTAATACTAAAGATTTAAAGTAAAATTTAATATCTAATAAGTCATCACAGTTTGCTTATTTTTAATTTTTTGATGGCAGTTTGACTATTTGAAATGTGAAATACTGAACTTAAAAAGTCAACATTTTAAAATACCTAATTTGACTGATGATTGCTTTCATCACTAACATTTAGAGTGAATTAATTGTTTAAGCTCCAGGCAGGCAGAGTACTACCTATTGTGAATGTTAAAGAACACTATTAGAAGAGTTTCAAACATGAAATTATTGCATTTTGGTTATCCTTTACTGGATATTTGAAGCATAGTTGTGAATGTTATTATGTGGCTAAACACTGAGCAAGAAGAAAAAAATATTATGTGTATGCAGTCATTTGTAGTCAGCTCATTGTCCAACAAATTTAAATGAAAAACTGTTTGATAAGCTTATATTTTAGAAATTTCATAGGCAAAGGAGTGAGCAGATTTTTAGTGTTAAGAGATACTATGATCCCTATACTATTTTACATCCTAGAATTTTAAATGAAGTCTAGAAAATTCTCCTTTGAATTATGAGTTTCTGATTTTAAAACTTTTAGCCCTAAAGTCAAGATAAAGTTGTATACTTGCACCTTGAGTATACTCTCTTATGCTAAGAGAGTATTTCAGATTAAAGCAAAGAGCGATCAACAGATTTTATACTTCTGTGACTTGGAAAATATTTATGGAATATAAATAATTCCAACTACAAGTATTATTTATACTTTTCTCCTTTGAAACATGTTGATCACATTGTGTTTCTATCCTGAACATGAGTTATTTATAGGAAGTAAGTGAATTTTATTTCGGAGTCCAGTTTGTCCACTGGCACATCTATAGCAACTACTGTAGATAGATTTGTAAAGACAGTAGTGGTATTTTTAAATCTTGAGTTACCTTTTCTCTTATAGGCATCATAATCCACCTTCCTCTCAATCATATACATACTTTGGGCATTTGATAGTTCTGATTTAAATAGACTCTAAATTTCATGTGCTCCCCCCCAAATCTTTATTTTTTCATCATTACAGAAAATGTAACTGGAGGTTTTTATAAGCAGACATTTTTAGTAAGAATAAAATGTATTTGCCTTGCAGTATTTTAAAAAATAAAATAGAGTTGTGTTCTGTAGCTAAACATTTTTCAAAATCGTATTGGTTCTATCTTTTCTGATTAGTAAGTATGTAAAATTTTTGCAGAAAATTTGTTAAACCTTGATGTGTAATGACCCAGCTCTACTTCTCAGTCAGTCTGTATCCTTCTTTGTTTAATAGCCTATGGCATAAATTGAAGTTAATTATCAGGGCTGACAAGTAACTCTGTTTTCTGTCTGCTTGCAGAGTCTCTCCGAGGCAAAGATGGAGCTGAGAAGAAAAGATCAATCTCTGCGTCAGCTCAATAGACATCTTACCCAGCTGGAGCAGGACAAGCGTCGACTGGAGGAGAACATCCATGATGCAGAGAGTGCCCTCCGCATGGCAGCCAAGTGAGCATTTGGACCTTGGGGAGATCACTTAAAACAGACAAAAGATCAATTCTTACTTTCATGCTCCGGGTTTTAGCCCTGGATAATACAGTGTTAGAAAACAAAAGTACAGCTGTCTCTCTTTGAAATTCTCTGATATATCCTCAGAAAAGAAAACTCTTAACTCAACATTCTAAATGTATATTTTATTGAGAAACTTCAGAAAAGTATAAGTGTCTATATAACCTCTAATTAGGTGTATTTTGGGCTCTGTTGTAGTGTTACATGTTTGAATCCATGTTTTCATTAATATGAAATGTAAGACTCTTTATTTAAAAGTTTTGCATAGTTTCTTCTATCACATATTCCTTATTCCCTTCTGCCCCACTTCTCTCCAAATTTTGCTCTGCATATATTTATAATATACTAATATTGAAAGTAATATTTCAAAAAAAATGATAGTGTGCAATCAACATGTATATCATAGCATATTTTTAAGTGCAATAAAAACATACCAATCATAGGAAAGTAATTTAATTTTATAGCTGTATATTCTAATATGCTAAATAGAAAAAAATATACAGTTTTCAGAGTGGGCAACTATGTAAATGTGATGAGAGAGTTTTCCTTTTACCAGGTAATCAAGTTGACTTACACTATGAAGTTCAAATTGAATAGTTCTCTTGGGCATTTTTATTTGTTCCCCAGTTTAAATTACATGGAGTACTTTAAGACAGTCCTTTGTACAACAACGTGGCTTAAAGAAAATCTATTTATGGATTAAAGAAACATCTAATTTTAATAAACTCAGTGTTTTCTACATTTGGAATTCTAGATTCCTATACTTACAAAAATTTATATATTAATTAAAAATTTTTTGAGACACACTCTTGTTAAATGCTTATAATGAAATATGAATATAGTCTGTAAACTAAATCATAGGACAGAGAATCTGCAGCCTTAGGATATCCACAGCTTTGCCAGTGGACTTGGGAACTTGCTCGTACATAGTGAAAAAACAGTTTATGCAAGGCCAAAATATGGCATGTGTGATCACCCACCAATAGTTCTTTTGAAAATTTTAAAGCTGTGTAAAGCATCACGATATTAGGTATATGTAATTGTCATTTAAAAAAAATAGAAATTTGACTAAATCAGCTTTTTGTTTTCATTGTTCAGTCTTAAGTTTCCTCAGGTCAAATGAGAAGATGATTTCTAGTGTGTCTTTAGCTCTGAAAATTCTGAGATGAAGGAAAACAGGATTATAAAACCTCAAGATTCATATTGTATTAGAACATTGCTGCTACATCAGGAATTTGGGGTGTCTGTGAAATTTGGAGAACTAATACATTACTTCCAGTTTTCAGTTTATAATTTAACATTAAATTTTTGTCCTTAGCATTTTCATCCAAACTTTTTATTTAATGGTTAAGGCCAAATTCAATATACAAAGCTAATAGAAGAAACTAGTTCTAATCAAGGTCATAGACAGTTTTGTGCAGTTATTATAGCACAAAAACACTATACAAAAGGAATATATTATTTTGCATAGTATGGCCACTTATAGCCATACTATATTTTTAAATGTTATATTAGAAACAAAAGAATAAAAGTTTATTCTTTTCAGCACATTTTAAATCAATAGTACAACCATGATTTGTTTTTCTTTTTCACTCTTTTAACTTTGAAGATATCCTTAAGATTTTTTTCCCCTCTAATCTATGACAGACAATATCATTGAAGATCAGAGTTAAATGTGGAGATATACCAGTGAATATAGTTAGGTTTACACTTTTAAGAGTATGATAACTAACCATTATTTAATATAGTGGTTAATAATAGCAACTTACACTAAAATGTTTAACAATTGTAGTAAGGGTTGGGTTTTACTAACACCTAATCTTCATTTGTTTTTAGAGACAAAGAGTGTGTTGCTAATCATATGAGAACAGTAGAAAGTATGCTTCATAAGGTACTGTAATTTTTCTTAAAATTGTTCAACTTGTATATGACATAGTTCTCCTAGTCATTATTTTTATTAAGTGCACAGCACTTTAATTCATTTTGTACTTTCTTTAAAAATAAGTGAATGAAAGGTCCTTTCAAATGACTGAAAATTTGTATTATACAGTGCTATATTGCATAACTTTTTCAGAATTCACTTCATGTACATGATAAAACTATGAAAATAGTGGTTTCCCCAAACTGGTATAATTGCACTAGAATTATTTGTGGTCTTTGCTGAATGAACCAGAGGTCATTAAGATTCTTACATGTCTAATAATCATAAAATGTTGGACCACACTGTCTAACCTCTCACCACTCTTGACCCTACTCCCCTGTATATGTACATAAAGACAGAGACAAAAGGTATCGTATTTGGCAGTACTCATATGTCTTAACTAGGCAGTAATGTTTTTCAGGTTGTAATTTATATTCTCATAGGAATGTTATTAAAGTAGAAATTTAATGTATTTAATAATGCTATATTCTTAAATTTGATTACTTCTGTATGGTAAATTGACTTTCGTTTGTAGTGATGAGCAGCATGATACAGGTACTGTAATATCACTAAAAACAATATATTAGCTGGCTGTATATTTTGTTAGCACTTCAGATTCAAAGATGTGTTCAATACTTCACTTTTTAAAAATAGAGAAATGTTATTTATGTGTTTCTGTTATTGTCTAATAGACAATTTGTTGAAAACAAAATACCTAGTACTTTTAAGATAGATGGAATTTATGAATGAATCATATTTAGGATAATTTTGTCAATCGAATTTATTATATAGTATAGTTTAAGGAGGTATTTAATAAACATTAGCAAACTAATATTTAATACATTTTAACATTTTGGAAAAACTGAGCCACTGTATTCTTTTATATACGGAAAACGACTAGCATTATTTCATATCACTAAGGCATTTAGAAAAAAGATCTAACATTCTGAGAGCTATTTTTTAAAACAATATTTGTTTGAAACTATGATGTCTCCCTCTCTCATCTCTCATTTTAAAAAGTTCACACAGTATAGTTTAAACATCAAATCCATATATGCTAGAAATCTGAAATTTAGATTTGTAGGAAAAGACATTTTTGGTTAGATTTTTGTGTGTGTGTGTGTACCTTAGATAGGAAAAGTCAATTATGTCATATATATGTGGCATACCTTTTTATACAGTTAATGTTGCTTTTAACATCCAATTCTTCTTCTTCTCAGCTAAAGGAAAAACATGTATAACAGCTGTCTTAGGCAATGGATATTGACACTAGAGAAAAACTATCATCAATATAAAATATATATGTTATCCTTTCCTTCTGAGAATGGCAAATATGTATTTTAAATATAATGAAGACTGATTGCAACAGGACAGTTGTAAAATACAGTTCTTTAGTTAGAGTTCACCTTTTGTTTTTTTGTATTATATGGAAAGAAAGAAAGATGTCTGTAGATTTGAACTGTAGCCACTATAGATTTACTTTTGCTTTATGGCTTTTTCCCTTAAAATTTAATAATTATTTTGATTTATGTCTTTGGAAATTTCTATTTATGTAGTGTTTTTTAAATTATCAAATACTTTTAAAGCTTGAAGTAAAACTTTAGGAAAGGCTAATTGATTATTGGGCTAATTCTCTTTTCTACAAAGTTTGGGTGAGAATGAATGAATTACAAGGAAGTGGCCCAGAGGGTCTCTCTGAAGATCTCAGGTTGGTGAAGATTGTTACTATGAAGACTTGCCAAAGTTTACAGTTTATTTTTCTGGCCATTTTGGACTGTCCAGTAGTAGCATTGTGCTGTCTTGGAGAAACTAAGAATGGTATAGAGGGAGGAGGGTCAGGCTCTTTCACAGTACAGTGGAAATGATTGTGGCTGCATCCAAACTCTTTAGCACAGTTGACCTATTCAATTTTTCTGTTTCTTTTTGAGTCAGTTTTGGTAGTTTGGATTTTCCAGGAATTTTTCTATTTCATCTAGGTTATCTAATTTGTTGACATGCAATTGTTCACTTTCTTAGAATTGTTTTTGTTTCTGTAAGGTCAGTAGTATATCACCACGTTTAGTCCTGATTTTAGTAATTTATTCATTTTTTTTCTTGGTAAATTTAGTTGAGGTTTGTAAATTTTTTTGATCTTTTCAAGAAACCACATTTGGTTTTCTTGATTTGCTCTATTGGTTTTCTATTCTCTATTTCATTTGTCTCTGCTCCAATATTTTATATCCTTTTTTGTTTGCTTTGGGTTTAGTTTGTTTCCTTTTTTTACTTTTCTAAAATGGACCGTTAGGTTATTGGTTTGGGAATCTTTCTTTCTTTCTTTTTTTTTTTTTTTTTAACAGTGAAACATTTTTGTATTTAGAGTTAGTCAGCTACACTCAGTTTAGATTATCCCAATTTTGTTGGCAACATCCAAAGCATCATAGTTGAACATATGCCTTCTTCTCTCCATCAGGCCTGATCAGAGTGTTGACCTTGGCCACATCAATGTCATAGAGCTTCTTCACAGTCTGTTTGATCTGGTGCTTGTTTGCCTTGACATCCACAGTGAACACAAGTGTATTGTTGTTTTCGATCGTTTTCCTGGTTGATTCGGTAGTCAGGGGGAATGTGATGATGGCCTAGTGGTCAAACTTGTTTATTTTGGGGGTACTTTTCTAAGGATATTTGGGCTGCCTTTAGAGATGCATTGTCTTGGTCCATCAGAAGGTGGGTGACATGGGGATCTTCTCTTTTTGTGTGTGTGTGGCTGTGGATGCCTATCAGCACTGCTTTCTTTGCCTTCAAAGCCTTTGCTTTGACTTCAGCTTTGGGAGGGGCAGGGACTTCCTCTTTTGCTTTCTGTGCCATCTTCGTGAAAAGCTTGTTCTTTTTTCTTTTTTTCAATGTAGGCACTTATAGTTATAAATTTCCATAAGAGCACTGTTTTCATTGCATCACATAAGTTTTGCTATGTTGTGTTTTTTTCTTTGTCTCAAAGGATTTTCTAATTTTCCTGTGATTTCTTCTTTGACCTATTGATTGTGTTATTTAATTTCCAAAATATTTGGACATTTTTTACATATCTGTTTACTGTTGAGAGTTCTGATGTAATTCTGTATGGTTTGAATAGATACTTTGTTTGATTTAATTCTTTTAAATTTATTAAAGTTTATTGTGTGGTCCAGAATATGGTCTGTCTTGGTGAATGTTACGGAGCATTTAAAATGAGAATATGTATTCTGCTGTTGTTGAGTAGAGTATTCTATATATGTCTGTTATGTCTGGTTGATTTACAATATTGTTCAAGTCTTCAAGTTCCTTGGATATCTTTTGTGTAATTGTTTTATCCATTAATGAATTGAGATTTTGAAGTCTCTGACTATTATTTTTCAACTATTTCTCCCTTCAGTTTTGCAAGTGTTTGCTTCATGTATTTTGGGGTTTGGTTGTTAAGTGCATGTATATCTAGAAATTGTTATATCTTCTTGGTGAATTGACTCTTTTATAATTATATATCTTTCTTTGTCTCTTGTAAAAATTTTTGTCTTAAAGTCTATTTTATATGATACTAGTATAGCTGCTCCATCTCTCTTTTGATTATTGTTTGCATGTTTGTATTTTTTTCTGTCCCTTTACTTTCAACCGATTTGTGTCTAAGATAAGTCTCTTGTAGAGAGCATTTAGTTGAATCATGTTTTTAAATCCATGTTGCCAATATCTAACTTTTAATTGGAAAGTTTAATCAATTTACATTTAATTAAATTAGTGGTAAGGATGGACTTTTGCTCTTTTTTATATATGTATTGTATCTATATTGTTTCACAGTTCCTATATTAGTCTTCATCCCTTTTTGTGTGTGTTAGACAGTACTTTTCTAGTATAACATTTGATATCCTTCTCTTTTGTTTATTATATATTTTTAGTTATTTTCTTAGTGGTTGCCTTGGGGAATACAGTTAACACTTTAATTCATAACCATCTAGTTTGAATTAATACCAACTTAGTTTCAATAGTATACAAAACCTTTGCTCCTGTATAGTTCTATCTCCCATTTATGTTGTTATGACAAATTACGTTGAGTGCCCATCAACACAGTTTATAATTAATGTTTTCTGTCATTTCTTTTAAATCATATAGGGGAAAAAGAGGAGTTACACACCAAAAATATATTAATACCGACTTTTATATTTACCTATGCAGTTACCTTTATTTCTTTATTTTAGTGATCTTTGTTTCTTCATGTGGATTTGAGTTACTGTCCAGTGTCCTTAATTTCAAGCTAAAGCATTCCCTTTAGCATTTCTTCTAAGGCAAGTCTAGTAGTAATGAGCACCTCAGGTATTGCTTATCTTGGAGTGGCTTAATTTCTCCATTTTTGAGGCATATTTTGTTGGATATAGAATTCTTGGTTGACAGTCCCCTTCAGTGCCTGAATGTTTCAACTCCAAAATTTCTGTTTGTTTCCTTTCTATACTTTATATCTCTTTTCTTATATTTCCTTTTTTGGAAAACATCATTCTCATGGTTTCCTTTCGTTCTTTAACTTTCTAAGAATGTATATAATAATTGATCTAAAGTCATTCTGTGGTAAATCTCATGTCTAGACCTCATCAGCAACAGTTTTTATTTTTATTTTTTAATTTGTTTTTCTTTATTGATTTTAGAGAGAGAGGAAGGGAAGGGAGAGAAAGATATAAACATTGATGAGAGAGAACATCGATTGGCCACCTCCTGCTTGCCCCCCACTGGGGATTTGGCCCACAACCTGGGCATGTGCCCTGACCAGGAATTGCACCGGTGACCTGTTGGTACATGGGTTGATGCTCAACCACTGAGCCACACTGCCCGGGCACGACAGTTTTTATTAATTCCCATTTTTCCTGTGTGTGGGCCTTACTTTATTTCTTTGCATTCTTCATTTTTTTTTTTTTTTCCTGAAAAATGGCTATTTTGAATATTACAGTGTGATGACTCTGGAAATCAGATCTTCTTCAGATAGAAATTGTGTGTGGGGGGAAGAAACATCGATGTGAGAGGGACACATTGATTGGTTGCCTCCAGCACGACCCTGACCAGGTCCAGGGACCAAACCGCAGCTGAAGCACGTGCCCTTGACCAGAATCAAACTCGCGACTCTTTGGTCTGCAGGCCGACGCTCTAACCGCTGAGCCAAACCAGCCAGGGCTCTGAAGCAATTTTGTAAAGTCTGTATTCTTTGTCATGTGTGGCCTGAAATCTCTGTTCTGTTAATTTACTTAGTGGTCAGCTAGTGTTTTGACAGAGATTTCCTTAAATACCAAGATTCAGATATTTTTTTCTTGATTAAGCTTTGGTTGCTTGCTGTAAAATTTTAGTCAGTTTTTTCAGAGTTCTGAAAAAGTTGATTCTAAGAAATTTTGTCCATTTATTTGCTGCTTTTGGAGTGCTTTATTCCACATTTTGGTTAATATCACTTACTAATATTATATCCTTTTATGTTCCTAATAACTTGACCAGTAGCCTTCTAATATTACTGATAATATAGACTCCTTAGGAATTGAAATTTTAAAAAAATTAAAAAAATTTTTTTCTTTTTGATTTTTAGAGAGAGAGAAAGGGAGAAGGAGAGAGAGATAGAAACATCAGTGAGAGAGAACACCGATTGGCTGCCTCCCACATGCTCCCAACTGGGGATCAGGCCCACAACCTGGGCATGTGCCCTGATCGGGAATCAAACTGGTGACCTCTTGGTGCATGGGTTGACGCTCAACCACTGAGCCACACCGGCCAGGTGAAATTTTAAAAAATTTAAGATCCTCAACAAACATACTTAAGTATTTTATTTTATGGAAAAAAAATAAAAGTATAATCATTATATTGAAATAATTTTCAGGATTGGGTAATGAATGACTGGATGGATAGGTTAATGTCTGGATTACTTAGGGTTAGGTAATAGAAAATTACATTAACTAAGTGTTTATTGGGTGCTAATCTTAGCAGAGAGATGTCTTTGTTTACTATGTATCTGGGGGTGAAACTAAGTAGATTTGGATAAAATCTAAATGTAGAGAAGAATCTGAACATTTTTGGTTGTAATTTTTTTGTTATTGTTGAATTAACAGAGTGGCTAGGTTCATGAGAGTTTTAGAGATTTCTTGTCCTACAAGTAGGGGGGGATTAACCAAAGTATTTTTTTTTGTATGATCATAGTACACTATGAACTAAGTTCATAATTACCTCTGAACTTTTACTGAGAGGTGTTAAATACTTTTCAGTCAAATGTTTAAAAGATAAAACAGTAAGTCACAATTCAGAAACCTCAAAAGACTATCTAGATGACCTTGCATCCATAAATCCTCTAAGTTTATCAGGCTGAAATGACACTGGAACAATAACCAGGGAGTCACAGGAGTTTTTGCTGAAACGGTTTTGGATTTACTTCTATAGTAAAGTTATTTAAAACGTCTAATTTATTTATTTTCTTTAGTTCCTTTTTCCCCCCTTTATTGATTTTTAGAGAGAGAGGAAGTGAGAAGGAGAGAGAGATAGAAACATCCATGAGAGATAATATCGATTGGCCGCCTCCTGCATGTGCCCCCCACAGGGGATCGGGCCCACAACCTTGGCATGTGCCCTGACCGGGAATCAAATTGGTGACCTCTTGGTGCATGGGTCGATGCTCAACCACTGAGCCACACCAGCCAGACTAAAATGTCTAATTCATTATAAAACACAGTATTTACTATAAGTAGTTGAGACCACAAATGCCTTTTGAGTGTATATTATGTGCCAGGAATTGCACCCTCCTCTGGGAAAAGATCTAGTCCCTTCCCTCAAAGTGGAGACCTAGCTAATTCCAGTATAACACGGTAAATGTGTGTCCGTAAGGTGCAGCTCTATATCTATGTAGACAGAATTACTCATCTATGAGGCATCTATTAGAACACCAGGGGTGGGCTGCGGAGGTTTCTCAGGAGAAGATTAAAGCCTGGATGGGGCTTTGAAGTGTGAGGAAAGATGGGAAAGGCATTCTAGCAGAGAGAGTGATATGTACAAGTGCTTGAATATCCAGATATCCTCAATTCAACATTAAATGCAAGGAAAGTACGAGAGGTGAGGCTGAGTGAGGCAGGTGGAAGCCTGGTCATGGAAGAACTTTTTTTTGCCATTCTAAGAACTTTGGATTTTTATCACGGGGCAGTGGGAAATAAACTAGGGTATAAGTTAGGGAGTGATGTGGTCAGATTTCCTTATTGAATTTGGGTGCTGTAGGGCAGATTAGTACACTGGATGCAGTGAGTAACGAAAGGGATTTTAAGAGCCGTGAATCTGTAGGCTAGATGAGTTTTGAAGCAGGATAATGTGGTGGGTGGTGTTGAGAAAAGGATATGCAACTTATTTAACAAATGGCATATGGGGATGAGGAGGGACAGGGAGGAGGATTCCCAGGATGGCAGTGTGATGAACTGATGTTAGCAGTACAGAACGAGGGGCAAGTTCGTTTGCTTTTTCAGTAGGGAGAAAGGAGACAATGATGAGTTTTGTTTTGGAACCACTGAGTTTAAGGTGATGTGGAGTGAACAGCAAGGTATGTGAGTCTGGACCTCTGAGAAAAAAATCAGGGCTAAAGATAAAGGTTTGAGATTGATTAACATAATACTTTCTGGCAAAGAAAGAGGCGATATAGCAATTGACAGGAGAAACAAGACATTGTAGATAAATGGGAGGCTAGGAAATGCATTTTGAGAGATTAATTATGCCACTAGAGTTTGAAGTCCTTGAGGGATGGAATTCTGTCTCCTTAATTTTTATATCCTCAGCATCTATCACAGTGCCTGGAACCCAGGAGGCACTAAATGAATGTTTGCTGAATGAGCCAAACTTACCATCACCCAGACTCTAAACACTAACTAAAGCCATCTCTAGATTCCAATGTAAGTCTTGCTGATATTATAACTTGGTTTCTTTATTTGATTGCTAAAAATAGCTTGTGTTGTATGTACTTTGCCTAATTAAGAGCTAGAGGAGGAAACCTAAATTTAATTTTAGGAAAGATAGGTATGATAACAATGAATTCACAGATAACAGCTAGTTTGATGCCTATGAAAAATAGAGAGATCATTACTTCTATTGTTAGAGTGGATTGTGGAATAGAATAGAGTCAAACAGGATCTGACAGCTGAAGTCACTGGATAGCCAAATCTTCAAATGTGATTTATGCTGTTATCTTAAAATATGTTAACCAGAATATATTTTTTAAATCCTCACCTGAGGGTATTTTTTCATTGATTTTTAGATAGAGTGGAAGGGAAGGAGGGAGGGAGGGAAGGAAGGATAGAGAGAAAGAGGGAGAGAGAGAGAGAGAAACTTTAGTATGAGAGAGACACATGGTTGATTGCCTCTTGCACGACCCTGACTGTGGCCAGAGATCGAACCTGCAACCCAGGTGTGTGCCTTTGACTGGGAATTGAACCCGCAACCCCTTGGTCTGTGGGCTAGCGCTCTAACCACTGAGCAAAAACAGCCAGGGCTTAACCAGAATATTTGATAATACATAGTTATCTTTGATTTTTAGTTTTTACTGCATTTATAAGGAATACAAAGACCCTATAATAATTTTTAATTTATAAAACTGACAGTGTTTTAAAAGTTGAAACATGATCTCCTGTGTCTAAAGCCCAATTTGTAGTGACTCATTAATGACTCTCTAAATGTTACTGATGATCTTTCAACTCTTTTCCATTCTTGATTTCTGGATCCTGGTTCTGAACATCAGCTGTGCAGGACATGCAGGTGTTAGCACAGCTGGCTTGCTGATGACAACTCTGTCCATATAGCTGTCTTGTGTGTCATCATTCATATTGTTCAGTGTCATTGTGACCTAGCCAAGCTAAAAATGGTACTCCAGCTCAAGAGGGATTTAAAAACCTTGACAAACTAAAGATAAGACACTACAGAATGTCATGTATGTGTGCTTAACAGTTTTTAGCTTAAACACATCTAAATTACTAATTTCAGTGTTCATCTGTCTTTCTCCTTTGAAATAATTAACCCTAGAAAAGAAAATATCTGTGTGGAGGACTGTAACCATTCAATTCGTAAATACATTTCTCCATTCTCAAGTATGGGTTTTGTGTTTTTTAAATAGCTCAAGGTCACAGTAATCTATTTGTGGGGCACAATCTATGGTCTATAACTTGCGTTACAGATTTATCATGCTATCTAGTGCCTTTATAAGATGTCCATGATTAAATCACCCTGTTTTCCAGCTTGATAATTTGATTTGAGGGTTCAGTTTTTCAGATCCTAACTTGGGATGTAGCCAGCTTGATAATTTGATTCAAGAGATCAGTTTCTAAGTTCTATAACTGGGATGTTACTATATGTGTGGGGTGGTTGTGGTAGTAGATTTTGCCCCCTTTCCTGGTGACAGCAGCTGGCAGTCATTGGAGAGTTCTGGCTCTGGTCCAGAGTTGTAGGTGAAGTTAATAACCTCCCAGTAAAGAAGGCGAGTTCCTCACTTCTGTGCTTGCTGCCGCACCAGTGGGGTGCTGCTGACAGAGGGCCAAGGTGTGCAGCCCAGCAGGAACTGTGGTATATGTCCTGGGACATCCTAGTTTGGGGATCTTCCATGTGAGATTGTACCGTTGTGTAAGGATGATTCCTGCACAGGTAACCTGTCTCCGTGTCATCATTGTGTGTATGTGGGTGGGGAGTAGAGCAGGGGAGAGAAAACATGAAGGAGTGAGAATGCCCACAGGTCCAATGAAACTACTGAGGAAAACAAGGATGTTTAATAATAGTCTTTATTGCTTATCACAAAACTACTTTCCTGAAACCAACACACTTTCGCTAAGATTTTCAGACAAGGAATAAAGAAAAGGAGAAAAAATGCTGTTGTTTTATAGGCAGGGAAATGGAAGAAGTACCAAAATCTTAAACAATTTCCTCAACTATTAACTGTTCATTATAGATATTAAAAGGCATTATTATTTTGTGTTAAGAGCACTGGACTCAGTGTCCTCATATTAGGGATAGCAGTGGCTATACCACACGGTGATGGCAGAGTCAGGGGAGCTAGTGTGGAGAGTACTTTGAAAAGTATGACATACTTTTGGAAGCACTAATGGTACTGTTACTAATAGAAATAGTACTGTACTCTATCCATTTCATTAGTTCAATCGCTAAGGAAAAGGTAAAAGAAAGAGAGAAATATCCATTTAGATATCACTATCCATTTTTTAATGTCATTTTCATTGTCTCGACATGCTTTAATCCCTTCTTCTCTCACTAGGCACATACCAGAGTACTGGAACTATCTAAATATCTTTTTTTGTATTCTCTATTTCTACTGCCTTGTAGAAATTGTGAGCTTGGAATGACATTCTTATTTGATCACAGACTTACTTAGGAGTGTCTGTGTGCATAACATTTTTCTTGCTACTATTGTTATTACAGAGTATATTTAACTCTGCTGATTATCTTCTCTTTCTATTTACAAAAGTCTCTCCAGTATGCCTAGTCTACTGGTTTAATGAAATTTTCTCTTAATTGGGTATTAGAATGGGTGATCGTAGCTGTGTCAGGAAAGTTAGACCCAGTCAAATTATGTACTAAACTGCATAAACTTTAAAATACATCAGGAGATACTATACTTATCTCATGAGACACTAGAAAAAGGAGCCAGAAAGTATCTGAGGTGCCACTCTGTGTTAGTGATATAAGGTTGACTTGCTAGAAATTGTTCGTACATTCTCTGGTAAGATGTAATTTTAAGAAACGTTTTAGGTGGTGAAAAATATTGTCTTTCCTTCTATGCCGCTAAGGCAGTGATGACCAGTGTTTTCTATAAAGGGACAGACAGTAAATAGCTCAGGTTTTGTGAACCATATGGTCTCTGTCTCAACTACCCAACTCTGTTGTAGCAGGAAAGCAGCCAAAGACAATACGTAAATGAATGGGCATGGCTGTGTTCCAATAAAACTTTATTTACAATAGCAGGTGGTGGACTGGAGTTGGTTCCCAGGCTGTAGTGTGTCAACTATATCTGCTCTCTAGTGCATAGGTTGAATAATAGGTGTGGGCTGCACTAGTGTGTAGGATAAAAAAGTAGAATAAAGAGGGAAGGGAAAGCAGCAAGGTATCAATGGATGTGGAAGGAAGTACAGAGGTGGGATGGGGAAAAGGAAGGCAGGAGATGTGAGCGAAGTAAGATAGGAACACAGAGGGGTAAGAAGGGAGGTTGCAGGAAACGTTGTGTGGGGGTCTGTATTTGATGGGAATATCTCGGATAAGAACGTTTGTTTTGAAGCATTGGTGGCAATAATAGATTGGAGAAAATACAATTTTAGGCAGATTAAGAGTGTGATGCAAAGTCCTAATATCAGTTACTTTTCCCAGGGGTTCCAGACTCAGGCATCATATACAGTTTTTACACGTGTTCTTAAATGTATCTAAGTTTTGATCTACTACATCTTACTACCTCTTCCTTGGTATCCTATTGATGAAAACATAGCTAGTACTACATTTCATGAGTTTTCAAAAAAAATGGAACATTGGGTCCAGATGGATTTGTAACTGTACATAATAAAAGCTGCAGCTTCCCATTTTGAGAGTTGAGTAGCTTTTCTAAAAGTGACTAATTTTGTAGTTGATATATCTAGCAGAAACTGCTTTTTTGGTGTTACAGGTTGGTATCTTATGAGTAAGGCTAATCCGGAATAGATATAAGACCACATGGAGTTTATGAATCACTTAATTCTGAAACTAGATTGTTATAATAAAATAAATATACATTTTTGACTTCTTCGAAAGTTTTATTTATTTTTCTCTACATCTTTTAGAGCATATCTGTGAGAAATATCTGCTTTCTGTGTGTAATAAGAGGGAAAAAGTAAACTACTCTTTCTACAAATAAAAATTTTAGAATGGAGCAATGTAGGTGTTTTTCTTTACTCTTTGTCAAAATATGAAATTGTATGACCTTTATATAATGTTATAAAAATATATACTATTTGACAATTGAGATTTATATTATGAAATGCTATGGAAAAAAATCTATATATTAAAAAGAAAAGCCATTTTGAAGTAAAAAACATTGTATATATATTTTTTATTGCTCACATCTATAAAACTCAAGTGAAAAGAGTATAGAATCTTAATTATAGGATGAGTAATGATGTGCTGTAAACAGAATCAACAACTGTCTTTTGAAATTATAATTTAAAATCAATTTAAAAATTTAAATTATAATGTAATTCATGGACAGGTGGCAGTGGTTGTTTTAACCCTAATTCACATTAAAATCTGTATTTCAAAAGGTGAACCTACTTTTCCTTTTAGGGAAAAAATAATATTACTATTCTAATATTTTACTTCAGAACTTTTGACAGTAAAGGAACTTTAGATTCTCACTTTTGAAAGGAATTATTTTGTATCCAATGAATAGTATTTCCTAAAAAAAATCCTGCTTATCTCTTTTCTGAGTTTAATTACTCAGCCTGCCTGTTCTGTTTTTTTTTTTCTTCACAGACAAATTTAATGCATTAAGGGGAGAGTTCTTTTTCTAATGTTCTGTGTTTAATTTCTCCTGTTTACCCTTGTTCACACACTGAAATTCAAACCTGCTTTCTGTGTTCTTTCTGAAGTCTCTCCTTCCCACTCTTTCTTTCCTGTTCCCAGTCTCCTGTCCTTCTTGCTCCTCTGCTGCAGTTGTTTTTTCACTTGTCCTAGTGTCTCTGTTTTGTATTCTCAACATGATGCTTTCAGTTCCCTCACCATTAAAATAAAGGCACTGCTAGCCAATCCTTTTTCAAGACTCAAAAAAAAACCCCACCCCTTTTCTAGAAATATTTGGAGAACAGTTTAGACACCTGCTCTCAAAATTTTGCTTTAATTTAAAAGTGGAAAAATTCTTTAACGTTAGTAGAAATATTTGTGATATTACATCTATTATATATCATGGGTCACTGTCTCTTGATGGCAGTGTCAACATTCAACAGATAATTTATAATTCAATGAAAGTATTAACACGTGCATATTATTCAAATACAGTAATTATGATGCTCATCATTAGATTTAGCAAAACAGCTGCATTTTGAGTTTCTTCTATAAAAAAAGAATTATTTAATTTGCCAAATTAAATAATGCTTAGTGAAAATGTTAATTCGACAATAAATCACAGTTTTAAATGCCAAATGCCCCAGCTTAATTTTGTTTAGAAAGTTTATTTAGAGAATAAAAATGTGGCATACTGTTCCTGTGTGTCCAGCTTCACAGATGAAGCCTGGTGCCTAATAGTAATCGGGTTAGAGGACCGCCATGCGGGAACTGTGTGGTGGCTTACACCTACAGTGCTTACCGTCCCCCCACCCCCTTTGCCCGTATTAGCAATCTGCTTTTGTACTTTGACATCCAGGATTTCCCTAGTGAATTTTGTCACAGAAAAAAGAGAATCATCAATATCGCAGTTAAACTTGACTTTCAAAGCTAATAGTATCTCATTTGGGGGCTCAAATTTAATAAATTTTCTTTGATTCTGGGTGAGTTTTTAAACATCAAACAATGAATTGGCCAGGGTGCAGTAAAATATTTAGATCTATTGACTATGGTTCAGAAGGGTAGAAGGCAAAACACCAGTGGTTTGATGTTGATAAATTCTCAGTACCTTAATCCACATTAATGTTTTCTTTTATCTGAGTGTACATTGGTGACAAAAAAAAAAAAAAAAAAGGCACGAGAAGGTATCCATACATATAAAATAGAAAACTAAAGCAAATCTATTTGTAAACTGTGATATATTCTGTTATGTTAAGTAAGTTTAATAGCATTCTCATTCTGACTGAAGACTGGAGAGTATTTGTTACAGATATATTCTGAATTGGGACTCCAGTGTGCATATAGTCCTCACACTGTTATAAAAATTGCCTTATAGTGTATGTTTTACAGCGTACACTTTGACATTCACTTATGGACAGAAATTCTTCAGGTCGACTTGGGAGTATAAGGATTTTTATACCCATAGAATAGCAGGAACAATTAAAGATGTCATCATATGTTTGTGTGTATTTTTAGGGAAGCTCTACATAGTATGATAGTTTATGTAAATTATTCAAACAGTTTTACAAGCTCCCCATGTAGAATAGGAAAATGAAGGACAGGTTTTCTGTCATATACAGGGCGGGGCAAAGGTAGGTTTACAGTTGTTTGTATGGAAAGTAATACAATAATTAATAAATAATAATACAAGAATAAGCTGTGTTTCATGTGCTCACGTGTACTCACAACTGTAAACCTGCTTTTGCCCCACCCTGTATTATTACCAAGTACCATTTGAAGTTGCTCAGGTAAAAGTAGAGATTAAATACATTTATTTGAGCAATTACTGTTATTTTTATAGTTCTCTCCATTTTTATCTTTGCTAAAAAGTTCATAAAAACTCTTTATCCTATGACTCTAAGTTAGTTGTATATTTATCAAGTATATGGCAGCAAAGATAAATTTTTAAAACGAATTCAAGCATAAGGAAAGTTAGAAAATTTGCCTACATATGAAAACTCCCATCATTAAACTATATGATTAAAAATGAGAGCTTACTGATCTTAAAAGTAAGCTAAACTGTGAAATTCTTAAGCTTTTCCTAAGCTAGGAAATTAATAATGAAAATCTGTTTCTGAACATTTTCTTGTGTCTAGTATTTGTTATATAGGGAGTATTTTCTCATTTGTCCAGAAGGTGGCAGTGTAATATCAACTGCATGTGATTCCTATACTGGCTAGAGAATTGGTATGTCTCCTGTATCTGTGAAATGTTTGTATTGTTACCTTTCCGAACACTTAAAATACAGTACAAATTCTACTGATTTTATCCATTACCTTACTTAGAAGTTGCATGACCGAGTTGGTTTATGTGTATTTAGTCGATAAGACTCAAGTTTAATAAGAATAAAAAGGGCAAAAAACCTCTTACTAGTATATTTTTAAGTATCCTTGTTTGTTGAGTGTATTTGTTTTTATTCCAGGGTACATATTATTGAAGTTTTTTTCCAAAGACTAGTACCTAATAATTATCTTGTCCAATATATATCAGTTAATACCAGTTAAGTTAAACATGTTATTAAGAAAGTGATAATAATTAGGAGATTACTGTTTGTTTTTGATTTTGTGGATTTTTTCCCCCTTCTTTCCTTTTTCTTTTCAGGGTGGAACAGTGAAAAATAATTCAAAACCTCTTGATCAGAAGAGCTCCAGTGACTCTTCTTCCCTCCCTCATTTCAAGCAGGAGGATGCTTTTTCTTCTTAACATTCTCCCCCAGCACTCTGAATTAGAGATTTATTTGCAACGAAAAATCAATTAGTCCTAAATTTATTCATGGATTTCAGGTCCAGCGATCAATGCAAGTCCACTCAGTGGGCTCAAGGGGACCCAGTTCATCCCAGTTAATGTGTCTGAAGGGGAATTACCATTGATGCTGTTTTTTTCCCTTTAGGTCAGAGATCAGATCTCGCTGTCACGGACTGCGGCAAGTAGGAATGACTTCACCCTGCAGCTACCCAAACTGCACCTGGAGACCTTTGCAATGGAGGGGCTCAAGGGCGGGCCAGAGGTTGTAGCGTGCCAGGTTAGAGTCTAAATAACATTGTTTGCTACTGAGATGTGTAGAAAAATAAATTGCACTAACTGGAGAGAATGAAAGCCTCAAAATATTGTGAATAACATAGTGGAGATGCAAATATTTTTTCTTCTACCATGTAACACTATATTTTACAAATAATTGTTTTTTTCCAGCCTATTAAATAATCCCCCCAAAGTATTTTTTATTACCAAGGAAAATATGTCTTTTATAGCTAAGTACAATTTTTAAAAATACTTTCTCATCAGAGGACAATAAGACGTGAGGCTGTTACTTTTTGAAGCTAGTTAGTCTCAGTTTGTAGCTCTTGCTGTTTTACAATAAATCACTTTAGATAGAATTATCAGGAGAAATATTTGAAATATTTCAATGTTAATTCCAAAGTGTATCCAACATTTCTTACATGGTAATTTATTTAATTTCAGCAAATCTAGAACTGTGCTTGGCAATGTAGAGTATTTTGCCCTTTAATGTTTAGTTTTAATGAACATTGTAATATGTGCAAAGTGGGTTATTTCATTTATGAAACTATAAGCACCAAATCACAAAACCTCAAATAATTTTAAGAGAAAACTTAAAGAAAATCATTTTAAAAAACATAATCATTTTCAGATGCTGCGTGTATCTTTCTATTCTAGGTTGCTATTGTGTCATTTTATTCCTGAGGGTTAAAATTTTTAAAAATTAGACAAAACAAAATTCAGTGTCTGCTTTATTCTCCTTAAAATATCCAGTGCCTTTTACTAGATAAATGTATGAGCATTATCTAAACTGTAGGGAGCCTGATATTTCAAAAGAGTTAGTCCTTATTCAAAAGCACTCTAGATTTTTTATTGTATTTAAAACACTAATATCTTAAAAGTCAGTCTGTTTCACATTTTGAGGTTTGAAATAAACTTTTTTATTTAGCTTATGACCCTGTGAAATTTTAATTTTGTAAAAAATTAATGTCAGTCCAAATGGGGCTATGTTAAATTTTCTACATGTTCTACACCCTAATTTAATTCATTATTAATACTCAAATTGATGTTCTACAAAGAAAAAGTAAATACTAGTTGTTTCTTTCATTAGATTATCCATCAATATTCTAAAATATATGTAATTGTAAAACTAAGCATAAAATATTTTTATTTCCTATAGGCTACAACACTGTACCATTATTTAATACAGGATTAGGATGTCCATTTTCAATTTGATTATCATTATTTATGAATTTATTATAACCATGAGTACAGTATAATTTGAGATTTTTCTAGTGGTTGTAAAATAAACCTTTACTTGGCGGTCTTGATTCAGAAACTCACAAGGCTTAATACTTTTCCTAATCCACAAAAAAAGACTTCCCAAACTCTAGATTTGAGTGATTTGGAAAGAGTCTGATTCCCTGGGATGCCATTTTTGGGGCAAACCATGAACTCTCTATGGTTTTCACATTTGTGCATAGCAAGAAAGAAGGAAATGTGTAGACCCATATTTTAAACTACTATTTTTTCCAAGTTCTAACAAAAAGAGTTATGCACATCACCATATACCTACACACTTGGGTGAGTTTTGCATTGCATGCTGTAATATACATTGTAGTTTAATAATAATATATTTTGGTTTAGTTTTCCATGCAGAGACGAGCACATGACTTGGGCTATAATAATAGTGTTTCACACATACACACAGGCACCCACACCCCCACACCCTCACACAGCCTCACACACAGTTGGTGATGTACTTTGAGTACTTTGGGAAGAAAGGCACTGTATTAACTGACAACCTTAATTATAATAATAGTACCATTTCAGTGAGCACTTACTATGCACCAGGTATCATGCTTAGCTCTTTAAATACATGATTTCATTTAATTTTCACAATGAGCCTGTTGAGTAGATGGCATTATCTCCATTTTACAATTTACTGTAAGAGAGTTTAGGTAACTCTCCTAAAATCAACAGCAAGTAAATGGCAGGGCCCAGAGCCTGGATTTAGTCTACGTGTATTTGACTGCAAAGCCTTAACTGATAAAATCTGGCACTAAAAAATCTAGACATCTATGTTAAATGGTAAGACCAAATCCTTTAAATCTACAGTGTAGTTTTTCTTACATTTACAAAAATGTTCATTCTGCATCTGTGATGATGTAGGTCATAGTTTATGCTGTCTTGTAGACAAATTCACAGGTAAAAGACTGTTTCCATTTGACAGGCTACTATTATGGAACTCTACTTTTTACCTTTTTACAGTATCTAAATATGCATGTTTATGCTGAGTGTGGCTGCATAGTTAGGCAGTCAGTGTTTGTTTAGCCTTGTTCTCAGTGCTGGTGGAGTGCAGCGTGACTGAGTCACGGCCTTTGCTCGCGATGAGGACGGGATCACTGTGCAGGCCGTGGTAGTGGAGGGACCGACCTGCACCTACACAGCGATCATCTAGAGCAGTGGGCGCGGAAGGTTTCCTAGATAGCCCTGTCTGTCTTTCCCAACAGGGCAGGCTTCATTGTCGGTATAGTTCCAAACAGAAGGAAGACCAGTGAGCACGGCTGAGAGGCGAAGAGGAAGAGGGGATGACCTTTTCCTCTCTGGACCCAGAAGAGTACATGACAGATGCTCTTCTACAGGAGAAAATTCAGTTCAGCGAGTCTCTGAGATCTGCTAGCTCTTAGCCTCGATTTCCTTATCTGCAAAAAAGTGCTATGCTACCCATTTGCCAGGCTTGTTAGTAGGACTGACTGAGGCACTCATGTGAAGTAGAGAGCACAGTGCCCAGCACAAAGGAAGCAGGCAGTGCATGGGGGCTGTTCCTCTTGCCGCCATCATGGGGCCCCTGCAAAGATAAAGTAAGCAATAGTAGCTTGTTTTCATGACTTTTAAGGGGTGTGTGGCATGTTTTATTTTGAGGAATGCTTATTTAGCATCTTTTTCTCTATCTTTCCATTTGGTTCCTTCACTTCTCCTTTGTTTCTTCAAAAGCTTGAAATAATTTTGGTCAAGATCAATGTTACTTCCCTACTTACTTTTCCATGTTATTGGTGTTCCAGTGAGGCCATACTGCCACTAAAACACTTGGTCTAAGCTTCTGTGGCAAGTTTAGAACTATTATATCTGTGCTCTTATCTCCCAAATAACAGCATATCAGGCTACCAGAACACTGGGAAAAATAAAAACGCCTAGATTAGGCAAGTTAGCTGAAAAGTCCAGTGTAGTGTGAATGCAGAGGACTTGGCAGTAGAAATATTTTGCCATATTGTATAAAGTTAATGACCTGTTATCCATTATCTTAACTTTGAGTTTTGTGTTTTTAATAATTATGGTATATAATGATTTAATATCTGGCAAATATTAGCAGGCATGCAATAAGCTTTGTTTGTGTCTCCATCCTTATTCAACAATAAGCCAAGAACAATATCAATAGCTAACATTTGTTGGGTGCTTATTCTGTACCAGTTACTGTGCTAAGCACCTTGCATATACTATCTCATTTAATCCCTGCAGCAGCTTATGAATAATAGGTGCTCTGCTTTGATCCATTTTACAGAGAAAGAAGCTAAGTTTATTGAGATGAAATAAATTGCTAAAGGTCTAATAGAGAGAGAGAGAGAGAGACTCGTGTGTGTGTGTGTGTGTGTGTGTGTGTGTGTGTGAAGATGTCTGGGAGGGAAAGAATAAAGGTAGGATCTGTCTGTAGAGTACAATTTAATTTGTGTAGAAATAGTGGTGAGAATAGGAATCCAAAAGTGGTTAACTTGGAAAGTTACTTAAACTGCATATTTCGGCCTCTTCATCTGTAAAGGGAAGATAATAAAGGTTTCTAAGTCATTGTTAGTGTGACGGGTGAGTAAGTGGGTTTTACTACATCTAAAGTGCTCAGAACAGTGACAGGTACATTGTAATCACGCGGTCTTTATTTGTTAGCTGTCCGCTGATAGGAAAGCTCCATGAGGCCAGGAACGTGGTGCTGCTCCGTGCCATGGCCTCAGAGCTCAGCTGTGCCTCGCTCAGAGACGGCCCCAGTAAGTGTGCGGGAAGGGATACTTGATTTCAGACACTGGGCAGGTTAACTCAGGATGTAGGTTGGCCTAAGTCGTGAGACTTAGTATCAATTTTTTACTTCTAGGCCCATTTCATTTGAAAAGAAAAAGCTCCCCAAACCATCTCATAAAAGGTGTTAAAGGCTTAGTGCATAATAACTATACCTCTGGAAATAGTACATTTTATAAATTTGTGTTTATAAACACTTCATTAGAAGGGCTTCATTGTGAAACCACTTATTTATAAAGATTTTAAACAACAGAGTCTTCACCATAATAAATACAGTAACCCCTTAATCACCCCTAACCCATTCCATAGTCCTCATCTGGTGTGGGTTTGTTGTTGTGTGATACCCACGACTTTAGGGATACCACCGGTTTTTTCATTTATACTTCTTTTCCAGGCTTAGAAATTACTTCCAGCTATTTTGTTGTATTTATAAAATTAAATAAAAAAAGAACATCTTGAAGGGAATTTTGTTCTCATTTTTTATGTGTAGAAGAAAGAAATAATTATCTGTTCCTAAACTGTCAGGGAATAAAAATATCAAGACTCACTGTTGGTAATTTTTTACATGTGTTCTCTGCTACTTAATGTAGCAGCCTTCTAATTGCTGTACAAGAAATTTCTCCTTTTCTGGCATAGTTAGAAATTAATGAGATGCTACACAATTTTACGTGAAAGATTGTATTATTTAGATATTTTCTTCTTTGTTATTTTAACCACATAAGTGAATTTTCAGATATCTGATTATTTTTTAAAATGTGAATGTCAACCATTTTGAATGGAAATCTTGGTAAATATGTCAAATTCTGTTTTTTAAATAAAAAGATTATACTTTAAATTAAAATTTTTATTATGCTGATTCATTATTATTGATATAAACTGTTATAACAGCAGTACAAAATACTCGTGTATATAATGGCATTTGCCTTTAAACATTACAACTTCAGCCCTGGCCGGGTGGTTCAGTTGGTTGGAATGTTGTCCCATACACCAAGAGGTTGTGGGTTCAATTCCTGGTCAGGGCACATAATTTGCTTGTATGTTTGATCCCCAGTCCTGGTGCATACTGGAGGCAGGGGGGCAACCGATCAATGTTTCTCTATCTCTCTCCTTTCCTCCTTCCTTGTGTGAGGATTAAACAAAACAAAACAATACAAAACATTACAACTTCATATAAATTTTGCTAATATTGAAAATTAGCTTTTAAAGAATTATAAAGGTTGTACATGATCATGACAATAAGAAATTAGACTCTTAAAATAAGCATAGAAGAAAATAAGATCATTTAAAATTCTGCCATTCAGAGATACCAGTGTTAACATTTTGATATATGTTCTTGTAGTTATTCTAGCTATTTTTTAGTCATAAATACAAACACTCATGTACATATCATTTCTATATAATATGTCTCTATATTTAAACAATAATTGGGCCACACTTTTTGGTAAACATTTAAGAAATGTAATAGCATATCTTGGGTGTCTTTCTTGTCAGTAAATACAGATTCAACTCATTATTGTTAATGATTGAGTTATATTCCATTTTATGTACAGTTATTTAATCAGTTTTCTTTTGATGGATACTTGAGTTATTAATTTTTCTGGTTATTATGAATGAGGTGGCAATGAATATTCTTTTGCAAAAATTTTTGCACAATCTCTTATGTTTTTCTTTAGAATAAATTAGTGGATTTGCTGTGCTAAGAGTAAGCATGTGCCAAGGTGTCTGATAGATGTTCCCTGATCGCCCTAAAAAAGACTGCACTCCTAAATGACTTTTATTAGTTTCTTAGTTTTCTCTTAAAAGTGTGGTTCTTTATTTCTGATATGAAAAGGAAGTTTTATCTTCCTTTTGTAATTTAGGTCTTCCCTGATTTTCAGGTGTCCATTTTCACTGGGTCCTTAATTTACAGAGTTCACAGGGTTCAGTTTAAGACTTTCCATGATGAAGTAAAGAGAAAGTATTTTGTGACAGTTGTTTGTCTCAAAGATATTATCTTAAATTTGTTTTTGGGTCCATGACTGTGCTTTGAATGTTTGAGATTGTTTTCTATCTGACCTTTTTGATAAGTGGGATCATTTTAGTAATAAGGTATCAAAAAGATCTTGGGGTTATCTAAAGTTGTTATCTAACCGAGTTTGTACACTTCTCTTTAAATTCTAAAATGAAAATATATTTTAAATTAAAAGTAAAATGATTAGAATTGGGTTGTGGAATCAAACAGAATGTTGAAATGCTACTTTCTTCAAATGTTGGAAAGTGCTTCCTAGAGAAGAGCTGTTTGTTAGGGGATAGCTGGAAAAGGCATGCGGTGTTTCTGAGAATAAAGTATTTTGATGGGAAAATGCCACCCTGCCTCATGGAGCTGCTTGACAGATGGGGCCTACAGTCCCACAAAGTATCAGTGTCCCAACGAGGACTCTAACTGTCCTAGGTGCGAGGCCTAGCTCGAGGGTGAATGTAAGAATTAGTGTGTAATTTTTTTTCTGTTGACACCAGGAAGAGTAAGTGGCATTTTCTGATGTAATATTGTCAGAAAGACATTTTTATTTGCTGGTTAAAATTTTGGAATTATTCTCTGAAGATTTGATAATGCACAAGCATATATTGTTTCTTCAAAATTTCCTGGTAACAGAGCTGTAAAGCAATGCTAAATTCGATGAAATTCCGTGTGAATTAAGCCGTTAATGTGTACAGAAGGACTAGTTTTAAGAATGTGTTGCCGCTTGGGATAATAATTATTAAATAATTAAACAATAGCTTTTCAATATTGGATATAGTCACTGTGAGCTATGCTTTGTTGTCCTCAACCTGTATCTTCTCCTCGTCTTTTAGTTTTTGATGAACAGGACAGCTTTGCTGGAGACTTGGCACGTCAGTCATTAGAGCGGTTTTGGTGTCAACACCCTCCTTCCTCCTTTCTTCCTTTCTCCCTTCCTCCTGTTTGATTTGCACTGTTTTTTGGTGGTAGTGATGGTGGAGGGGATTGGGGGAAGTTGGGGGTGCATCGATCAGAATTTTAGGACAGAATCTTGAGAGTAAAAATGTAAAATTAATTTTTTTTTATTTAAAAGGTTTATTGTTAAAACATATTCTTGGGCACCTAACTGATAGCTAAGAATTCTAAGAAATATGATAAAGCAAGGAGTTCCAAAAAGTTTTTATTTTTTAATATTTAGCAGATGAGGCGTTTTACATCTTGAATCATGGGTTTTGTTTCAGAACAGTGGTATTCTGAAACAACAGGTTTTTTTTGTTTTTTTTTTTTTTGCTTGGGACTTAATCTCTCTTTGCCTTTGAAAACAACAGGATGACATATGAGGGCAAGGAAATGCATCTGTATAAAGCTTCCGCTACACAGACTCTCACAGTGAGGAATCTCATAACCCCTCACTCCTCAGCTCAGCTGACAGTGTTCACAACTCATCCCTGGGGGCTGACGTGGTGTTGGCGACCTGAGCCGACACTATGTAAACTCCTATAGGAATTCTTTAAAAACTGGGCATGACTCATAAAGTTCTCCCCCCCCCCCCCCTGCTTTTAATATTTTTTCCTTTGTTTATTACAAGGAAGAATATTAGGAAGAAGGGAAAATCATAGCAGAGTCGGTATCACAGAGGTTATGCTACTTTACCAGAAAGTAATAGGATTGGCCATAGAACAGATGAAATCCTTCCCCCTATAGACACGAATGACACAGGTAGCAGGAGTCTTCATTATTTTATCTAATTGTTGTCTCTCTCTCATGGGGCACAGCATTGTCTTTTCTTGTGAAGGATGAATCTGAGTCATCACTGGGCACAGTGGCGCTGTGCCCTAGAACTGCTGTTTTCTGTGAACTCTCAGCCCTGAATTCTCCTGCACCAGCTTCTCATCCGTGACACGGAGATGGTGATACCTCCCTGTTGCATTTTGGGGAGATTGTGATGATCACAGGACATGCATGGAAGATCTTTAAAAATTAAACAGCACTAACAGATATTTTTTTGAATTGTTTTCCATTAACTATTGGGCATATAAATGTTCCTTGGTCAGGTGCAAGCTTGCTTAGTTTTCAATTTCAAGTAGAGATGTTAGCCCTTCCAAAAGACAAGCAAGTAAATCAGATTATAGGCAAGTTGGCAACCAAGAATCTGTGCAGTTTTCTGTATTGAGTTTTGCTGGGAACAGGTTGAATAGAATGAGAATTCCTTTCTTAAGAGCATAGTACTTGGAAGCTATAAAATAATTCCGTTTGCTGGGGAAAGAGGCAAGCAACATAGTATTGGAGAACACCTAGTGAGAGTCAGAACGGCTGGATTGAAGCCTGGCTCTGTAATTTAACCACCGAGGCAGGTCACTCCAAGGCACCCAGCTCCTAGTCCTCATCTTTAAATGGAGACAGTGAAGCTGTCTTCCATTCTTTTGCTCACAGGCTTGTGGGGAGATCAGAAGAGACAGCGTGCCTGTGAGCGTGCTTTTTGCATTATAAAGTGCTAAATTAATATAAGCCATGTTGGACTGAACTGCAAACAAGCCTGGGGACAGGGGAAGTGACCTAAGTATACTGGGAATATTTTAGTGTTTCGACTCTCAGAGTTTTTGACTGTTGACCTGTTTGATACACATTTCACTTTGGTAGCAACATGCACAATCAAAAGAATGAAATGTTCCCGGACTTCAGTGCTTACAGGTTAGTATAAAACCATCGCAAACACTTCTAGTGAATAGTTCTTATACAAAGCAATTGAAGCATTACTACTGTTTTTATATTTTCTTTTTTGGACTTTGAATTCTAACTCTGAGATGGTGATGATATTTGCCTGTATGTGAAATGTTGAGACGCTCTTAGTAAAAACTGAAACCAAAATCACAAAGCATGAAAGTGCAGAGCTTTTTGTTCGTTACAACTTTTTTTTTTATCCTCACCCAAGGACATTTTTCCATTTTTTGTTCAGATAGAGTGGGAGGGAGAGAGAGAGAGAAACATCGACGTGAAAGGTACACATTGTGAAGGGTACACATCAAGTGGCTGCCTCCCGCACAACCCAACCAGGGCCGGGGACAAACTGCAACCAAGATATGTGCCCTTAGCGGGAACCAAACCCAGGCCTCTCTGGACCGCAGGCCAACACTCTAACCGCTGAGCCAAACCAGCCAGAGCTGTTTGTTACAACTTTTAGTTAGCTTAAAGTAGATGAGCTGCTCAATGATTGGAACATCATTTCTTTGTTATTAATGTTAAGAGGCAAAAACTAAATCCCAAAATTGACCCTTTCTCTTTCTTTTTTGAAGCCTATTAAGTATAAGTGTAACCCTACTAGATAATACCTTTTCATACTTATTATTAGAAACCGAAGCCAGTGAGCACTTGAACTTTCAAGTGCTACAACAGAATTGCTATTCATTTTAGCTACTTGGACAAAAACCGGAGTTTGATGGACTGCCTAGGTGAAGACCTGGAAAAGGAAGGGTTATCTGCAAATAGAGGGAGTTTATTATGGCTTAGTGATTTGCTGATTGATTTCATTTGCTGTCAGTTAAGGCTCTCTTAATGTCAGTTTTCTTTGCATAATGCCTTGAAATAAAGACTAATGAAGTTCTTCAGATTGATGCCGCTTATATAAACTGACCCTGATTTGCCCTATTCTACATGACAATTTAAGTGACAGCAGTTAGAGGAAAATACAGCAGTGAATATGCAACTTCAGGGTTAAGGGAAATGCAGTAAATCATTCAGTCTAGAACTAGGTATCAAAGTAATTCCCTGTAATTCCACAGATGCCTTAAATTTTATTAAACAGATTATTATTATTCTCAAGTGTGTGTGTGTATGTGTGTGTATATATATACACACATATTTATATAATATACATTTTACATATTATATATATGTAAAGAGAGAGAGAAGACTTGAATTGAATAAAACTTAAAAGTGATCCTAAACCTTTTCAAATGATAGTAAATCTTCCTCTCCCTACTCATTTCAACTTGGCGTTGCCAGAATCACAGTTTAAAAAATATTTTATTTGAGCTTGAAATACTGCATATGAAGTAACTTGAAATGTAGAGTAATTTTGAAGCTTTAACTGCTTTTCAGTTTCAGAGCCTTCTATTAATAGTATAGTAGCCCCCCCCCCCCCCTCCCGCCGCCTTTTTTCCAATGGCAAAAGTCTCATAGTGCTGACTAGAAAGAGGTTTCACTTTTGGGGGGAGGACTAAGTTAAGAAGTATCTCAGTGAAGAAAACCTGAGATATTAACGTGTGAACGTCTTTTCTGCGTGAGGCTGTGTCACCCACATCAAGCAGGTAGATTTTGCGTCAGCCTTGCAGGACATGCTTGGTGTGGAGTCCGGTTAGTGATGCGTGTTAATCCAGGTGAACCTGGCTTCCTGCAGCTCCATCAGGCTCAACGGGAGAACGGAGGAGACAGCCCTGAAGCGAGGACGACACCTGGGTCTGTCCATGTGGTTGGGGTTTAGCAAGTTGACACTGAAGAAGCCTAAGTGGCTTAGACTTTAAAAGGCGGCACAAGTTGTATATTTGCAAAATAAAGCTTTAAAAATCCTCAGACCTTAGACCTGTGGTTGAAGGATTAGCCGGTGGAAGGATTTTGCCACACAATTTAAAATCTAAGATCGAGGAAGAAATCATGATTAAATTATAACACGCAGTTTGACCTTGTACATTTATTAAATTACGTCTGAGGACAAAATAGAAAACAGGTCTTTGGGGGACACTAGTGCAAGGTCTTCACCAGCCCTCGGCAGGCAGCAGTTGGGATGGTTATTGCCGAGAGCATGTGTGTGAGCTGAGGGATGTTATGATTCTTCATCAAGTGAAAAAGTATTATTTGAAAGTTTTGGGTGGCTCATGTTATTACCAAGTTTTTTATTAGTGTAGATTAAGAGATTAAATTTCTTGTCAGGATTGAACCATAGGTAACAACAGGATGCTCAGAAAACTGATGACTCAGAGGCAAAACCTGAGAAGACCCTACATGCAGCTCTTCATAGTTTCAGCCCCCCCTCCCCCCCCGTGCCATTATGCAAGTGTTTTGTGGTAGAACATATTTGATTAGAGTGTGCTGGCCCAGATCCCGAGTGTTACTGAGTTTGTAGTATGTGCCCCATATTTCCCAGATCCAAAAAATCCTGAGCTCCAAAACTCATCTGGTTCCAAGGTTCAAATATGGGTTGTATCAGCTTTCTAAAAGATTCCACACGAGTAACATTATTGCTTTAATTCGAGCCTTTGTTTTTCTTGTAGTGAGGCATGTTCAGCCTGTGGGATGGTGTTTTTGAGTGAAATTTAAATTTAATGTTTGTTTTGGGTCGTACAGGAATTGTGTAGCAGTTTGTGCCACCTGAAAACGCACTTCCACAGTTGTGTTATATGCAGATCAGCTATGACTCCGATAGGCTTTATTTTGCTTGAGTCTCGTACCTGTTTGCAAACTAAAGGCACAGTTTTGTTCCATGTGAGTGGAAATCCTCCAAGACATTCTTTTGGGCTCCCTCCTAATTTATATCCTGAAAGCAAAGTGGATGAAATTCCTTGTCACTTAACCTGCTAATCTTTTTTAGCTGTCCTTCTCATTTGTTCCCATTAGAGAAGGTAATGCAGACTCCTAAGGGGTCTGGAGAAGCAGTCTGCGGGTATCCAGAGAGATACCAGTGAGGAGAACAAGGTCACTTGGGAGCCCGAGGTCCTGGGGTTCATATCCCTGACTCCTGTGAGTCCTTGGGAGGCTTAGGAACCACAGTGTCCTTTGCTTCAACGTTTTTCACTTATTCTAGAGGGAAAATAAAAATGTCATCTGAGAGCATTTAAAGACTAAATGTGAGCCAGGAAATTAGTTTTTAAAAAAATAAAATGGCCAGCTCTCTCGATCATATAGATTTGGATGTGGCTAACGCCATTCAGTGACATACTGAGCACCTGCCAAGTTCAAGGTATTGTGCTAGGCTCTGGGGTACAAAGGTGACTCAAAAATCTTTGGGAGGGAGATAGGCAATTTCAGAGTAATCTGACATGGGAAGCATGATTGCTGTAGGAGAGGTCTAGATAAAGTACCACAGCCTGCTTTTTAGAGGAGAATGAAATTCTTGCTGGGAAAAATGGGAGAGGCTTCAGAGAGGAGGTGGTGTTTGAGTGGCCTTGAAGGTTATGTAGATAAATTTCCCTTTTCTATAAATGTGATTCTCAGAAAATAGAGATGGGAAGTATCTGGGTCTGAGTCTCAGCCTTTAGGTAGCTCATTTAGTTCAACCCCCATTTGCAAATGTGAGGATTCCTCATTTGCAAATAGAGGTTGAACTAAATGATTGATAGGAACCGAAGCTCTGTGATACTGTGAATAAACTGTGGTCTCTGTGGGATTTCATGGAAATCTTATTTGTTCCTTCGTAATGTGCAAAAAGGAAGTTCATTGATTTAGTTGAATATCAGAAAGCACCTTAGAACCAATTTGTCCTTCAAACACTATAGTAACAGTATTTTTCAGAGATGTAGTTTACCATACTTCCATGAGTTTTGTTGTACAGTAGAGAGTATAAAGAATATTGAAGTAGGCGACCCTGACCAAGCCAATCTGGTATGTCAGAATCAGAATGGAATCATGGTAATAACAATTAGCTTTTAATAAAGGCATGACATAATTTCTCTCTTTGCTGATTAGCTTTTCTTGAGTTGTATTGAAGTTCATATTGGATATAATTAAACCAAAAACAAGTGCATCAAATTCTTGTAATTCCAGCTAAATGGCTTTTTAGCACCTTTGTTTAAATTAATGTAAAGATGACAATTATGGATGTCCTTTGCTGAAATTCATAAATAAAGCTAAGAGTTTTATGTGAAAAGAGGAAAGAGGAAGCATTCAACACTGTGTAGATGTGTGGATATATTACCCTGCATCAGTAGATCAAGTGCGCTTTCTGAAGGTGTGGGTGTTGAGATGATGGACTGAGCAGATTTTCTTTGGTAGTGAACAACTCTCTCAGCCTGTAAGCCATTTATTTCTGTAACTTTTCTCTTTGTATTAACAGCACTCCTTTAAGACAGTTTGCATACTGAACCCTCAAAAGATCAAAATTAGGACGTGTCTTTGGTGTACTATCAAGTTGGATTAAAGCAGTTGGATCTTTGTAGGTTGATTATGGAACAGAAAAATGGGAAGTGCTGGTTATCACTTTGTTCATTCTCCAACAAGTGTAAATCAGAAAGAGATCGTTGGAATATTAAGTGCCGTCTGTTAAGCTCCAGATATCTTTTGAAGTGGTTAAACAGGCACTCTCAATATAGTCCACACTGCTACGGAGATGGAAAGTCTCACTAACTCTAAAGTGAAGAACCATACCAATATTATATGTTGTTAATTTTATCAAGCTGAACAAGTACGTGTCCAGCCCTGTGCTTGACAGATAATTGAGATGACAGAGGACAAATGTGCACGCAAGGAGGAGGAATAGTAATAATAAAAGAAGAACCTCAGATGTTAGTTTCTAATACAAGAGGAACAAGCACGAATACTGTAACCACCAAGCGCCAGCGTGTGTACTAGGAGCCTTTGGAAAAGATCAGGAAAGGGCCCGGACGATCACTAACCTCTTTTACATCCTCCTCCCAAAGCAATGTGTTTTAAAACAAGAAGAGGCATTTGGCTTTTTTAAGTAGATAATCTATTTTACACACTCAGTTTCTTTCTTTCTTTTTTTTTTTTTATTGTTGAAAGTATTACAGATGTCCCCCCTTTTTTTTCCCATTGACCCCCTCCTTCACATTCCCACTCCCCTTCTGCCTTCCCCAGCCTAGTGTCCGTGCCGATTGGTTGTGCATATATGCATATATGTTCTTTGGTTATCCACTCAGTTTCAATATGAAATTTAAAACTGTATTACTTTCCCAACTTAAAAAATGTGAATCAGAACTTGCCATTCCTCTCTTCATATACAGCTAAATGGCATTTCGTCACCCTTCAGATACACTCCAAACTTCTCATCTTGGCCTTGGGCTCTTCATGACCTGGGCCTCGCCTCTCTCCAGCTTCATCTCCTAACACCCTTCAGCTCATTCACTGAGTAGATAGCAATGAGTATATAGCAATGCGGACCTTTCTGCTGTAACTTGAGCACACCAAGCACAGCCCCATTTCGGAGGCTCTGTGCTTCCTGGTCCCTTTCTTTGGCACACCTTATGCCAAGTCTTCATGAAGCTCAGTCCTTCACTTCGTTCATGTCTTTGCTTAAATGTCATGTCATGTCATGGAAGCCTTCTCTCATCAGTAACTAAAATAGCCAACCTTCTCCCTTCACACTTTATAGCTGTTACCCTGCATTATTTTCCTTTGTAGCACAAGACCTAATATATGTGTCTAGCCCGGCTGGTGTGGCTCAGTGGATTGAGCGTCATCCCATGGACTGAGAGGTCCTGGTTCAATTCCTGGTCAGGGCACATGCCCGGGTTGTGGGCTCAATCCCCAGTAGGGGGCATGCAGGAGGCAGCCGATCGATGTTCCTCTCTCATATCGATGTTCCTATCTCTTTCTCCCTTCCTCTTGCTCTAAAAAATCAATAAAAACATATAGATATGTCTAATATCTCTCTCCCTAGAATGTAAGATCCATGAGGAAGGGGCTTGGTCTTCTTTATGACTGTATCTTCAGCCCCTGGAACATAAATGAAGAACTCAGTAATGTGTTGAATACATTAATAAATGAACTGATGTTTTCTCTGCAGTGGCCTTTTTATTTTTATTATTATTTTAAAATATTTTTAAAATTGATTTTATAGAAAGAGGAAGGGAGAGAAAGAAACATTGATGAGAGAGAATCAATGATTGGCTGCCTCCTGCATGCCCCCTACCCCTAAATTTATTTATTTTTATTTTATTTTTCTTTATTGATATTTGAGAGAGGAAGCAAGAGGGAGAGAGAGATAGAAACATCGATGAGAGAGAACATTGATTGGCTGCGTCCTGCATGCCCCCCACTGGGGATCGGGCCCACAACCTGGGCATGTGCCCTGACTGGGAATCGAACTGGCGACCTCTTGGTGCATGGATTGATGCTCAACCACTGAGCCACACTGGCCAAGCATATTTTTTTTAAATTTATTTTTATTTTTGTTTTTAATCCTCACGTGAGGATATGTTTTACTGATTTGAGAGAGAGAGGGGAAGAGAGAGACAGAGAGTGAGAGAGGGAGAGAGAGAGAGAGAGAGAGAGAGAGAGAGAGCGCATGTGTGAGAAAAACATGGATCGGTTACCCAGTTACCTCCTGCACACCCCCCAACCAAGGACCAAGCCCACAACCCGGGCATGTGCCTAGGTCGGAAATCAAACCAGCAACCTTCAGTGCATAGGACAATGCTCCAACCAACTGAGCCACACCAGCCAGCGCTCTACTGTGGGCTTTTTAAAAGGCAGAACTGCGTGTGTATTAGGAAAAAGAGAAAGGACTTTTGAGTCAGATGGACCCTGATTCCAGTTGTGACACTTATAGCAATGTGCTGTTAAGAAAGCTGTTTATGGACTCTGAGCCTCAGTAGCTTTATATGTAAAATTGTGCTAAATAATTCCTATTTTGCAAGGACAGTATAAAGATGAGAGATTATGCATGTTGCCACAGAAGAAAGACTGTGCTCAGATTTGTATATACTTTATTTAGTATAACTAGAAATTGCCTTTCTTTGGGCTGAGGAGTCTAAATCACCCTGCACAGGTATATCTATTATTTGATAAGAATTAGAGAATAGTCAAAGTAACTGATATCCAGGGAGTATACTCTTAAGTATCAAAAGTTTATACAAACATTTCCACATATCAGTGCCATATGTTCTGGTATTGACATTTGGACAAAGCTAGATTACCTGAATTCCAGCTCATGCCATCACAATTGAACCCAAAAATTCACCTGTACCCTCATACCATCCTAAATCTTATCATAGAGTCAATAGAATCCAAAGCAGTCTAATAATTTCCGTTAGGAAATTGCCAGTCACGTCAAGACACAGTAGGTGCTCAAGAGATGGTAACTGTACTCACTCACTAAACGACTCTTCCTTTATCAGGCTTTGTTTGGGAACACATTCATAAATGCAGTGCCGATTCTGTAATTCAACATGTGATGAACATTTTGTATATTGCTTAGATTCTTAAGTCCTAAAGCAAGGTAGTTTCTGCTCTTTCTCTTTTTCCTTGTTACTATTCTTCTTATTGATTTAATAGTATCTTCTGAAAAATTCACTCCTCTTAGAATTCTCTAAGATCGCTTTTCCTTTATATGGCTTCATGTCCACATGCAGTCGTTTTCAAGAGGAACTTTTTTTTCCCAGTCTCTGTTTATTTTGATGATCCCTTTTTCATATTCTTTTAGGAAACCAACAAGTCATTTTTAATCCCTTTGGTCTTTCTTTATAGTAACCTTTAACATAAGAGCAGTAATCACCATCAACCTAGAAGCTGCATTTAGCCTCAGGATTGGCCTTGATTCAATTCTGATTGGAAATAACATATTAGAAAAAGAATTGGTCTTGTTTTGGGCACATTTAAGTTGTATATACCATGACTGAGTGGAGGCCTGAAAAAAAGTTTAGAGTCTAAACATGATATTATATAAAGAAAACATCATTTAAAAAAATCTGCTACGAAAGTATTCTGCAACTCTGCTGAATATGGTTTCCCGTGAGGCTCCTTCTCATACCTGAAAAGCTACTATATTTACATCCTTCAGAGTGGTGCCAGTAAAAATTTTGAGTGATGGGATAAGTCAAGTCCAAGGCCATTTCAAATGACAAAAGGCAAAAAACTTTGATTATTATTTTTTTCTTTCATAAAATAACACCAACAAAATCATACCTGAACTATGTGCAACATTGCATCTACTTTGTCTTCAGTTGTGCTTGACCAAGGAGATTGTGCATTTGCAACTGAATTTTTCTTTCTAGCAACCTGGCAATTTACTATCCTCATCATTGTCACCATCAACACTGAAAGACATTTCAGTATCTGTGTGCACAATGCATTAAGTATCTAGTTACACCTGTTTTTAACCATGCCCTTTACTAAGTACATAGGAATGCACAATCTTAAGTGGACAGCAGTGGGCTGGACCAGTCTTTAAAGAAAACAGCAACTCTTGTACTGCACATAAACCCTAGGACATCCAGGGTCAAAAATGGGCTGCCCGGGAATGGGAAAACATCTTGTATGAGAGAGGATGGGGGGAAAACCTGGTTCACCAAAATCCTAGTTTTTACATAAAGGAAAGGTCATTTTTCTGCCAGAAAAATTCCCAGATATGGCAAGATAAAAGTCTTCCCCAGTCTTAGTAGGTAAAGTGGAAATGAAATATAACTTCTTGGAATTCCATTCCTTCTATACATATATACAGTATGCACGGATCTCATTCAGAATTTATGCATCAGATGAACTAATCCTGTGCGGGTAGGATTTGGGACATCACTGTCTTGGTATCTTGCTTCTAAAGTCTTCACTGGTGATGTCAGGTCCTTAAGTCAGGCTGCTGAGAGATGCACAACACATTGTCATTTCATAGGTGTACATCAATTAAATACACTAGAAGTTGTTTTCCAAACTTTCTCTTTTTTCAAAGTCTGTTGCATGGATCATAGGTTTACTATAATTTGTAAGCTTAATTTAAAATTTTCTCATTAAAATAACCTCACAGCTTTCTTTCAAATTATGTTTTTCTAGAATCAAAAGATATTTTGGGGTAAATGTAGAAATATGTGACATATTTGGGTAGAATAGAGATTCATTAATTTGTTACAAAATGTATTGAACTCATTTACAGAATCAATGAAATCCCCAAGAAAATATCATTTGAAGTTCTTTTACTTGAAGTAAATATTTTTTTATTACATAAGCAAAAACTGGTAGCTCAGAGTCAATACTCTATAATAATTGAGTTTGAGATCTTTGAAAATCCTGGTTTCACAGCAAAATTAAAGATGGCTTTGCTTTTGTAACGTTTTCAGTCAATAGAAGAGAGAACATGGATTAAATGGACACTTATATGAGTGTTGTGACAGACTAGCTATGCAATTTTATGAAACTTGGAAAGTCTAGATTAATTCTGCTGACTTCACTGAGAAGCTGTATGATAGATGGCCCAAAACAAACAAGGTAAAAAAAAATATAACTATATATCTATCTATCTATATCTATATCTATATCTATATCTATATCTATATCTATCTATCTCTATGAGTCTTATAGGATTATTGCTAGAATTAGAAGAGTATGTATGCAAAGCTCATCATGTGGTATCTGGTACATAGCAACTGTTGTTAGAACTGGGGTCTAGGCAAACCTGAGAGCATGGGAATTATAGAGGAAGTGGGAATACCTTTGGGCAAAGGTGATCAAGCCTAGGTTTTATTGACTCCCACACTTTCCGACTCATTTGATGATTCCTTGTGGTAGTGTGTGGAGTTCACCTTTCTCCTTGGTGTATTTTAGGACAGATGTGGGACTGACTTTGAGTGGAAAGTTGAGCTGAGTACATATGCCTCGCAGATTGCATTGACTCCTTTGAGGCTACGGGTCATGCTGTAGCCCCAGAATACCTGGTGTTGCTGTGACAGTCAGTGAGCAAATGTAGACAGGTGTCTATGTTGTAAACACTTTCCCCTGTCAGGTGTCTATATTGCAGATATTTCCCCCTGTCTGTAGCTTGTCTTTTAATCTTTGTAACAGGATCTTTTGTAGAGCAAAAGTTTTAAATATTGATGAAGTTCAATTTATTAATTTTTTTTTCCTTTATGGATTATGCTTTTGGTATCATGTCTTGGAGCTCTTCATCAAGCCCTAGATGCCAAAGATTTTTTCCACATTTTCTTCTAAAACTTTTCTGGTTTTATGTTTTACATTTAAATCTGTGGTCAGTTTTGAGTTGATTTTTGTTAAGGCACGTGGTCTAGGTCAGAGTTCTAACATGGCCCACAAGACCCTTCGCCCCGATGTACTGTGTAATGAATGTTCTCCTCTTGAGGGTGAGCAAGACCAGGATATATGCAATTGTCCTGGATGGACCTGACCTAACAGAATTACCTTTTAAAAGAAGGTGAAGTGTTGGAGAGATGCTCTCCTGCCGGCCTGAGAAAAAGCAAACAGCCATGTTGAGAAGGGAGGTGTCCAAGGGGCAAGGACCTGGGGGCGGTCTTTAGGAGCTGGGAGTGACCCTGGCTGACAGCCAACAAGAAAAATGGAGACTTTTCTTCTAGAACCTTAAGGAACTAAATTCTACCAACAACTTGGAAGACAACCCTGAGTCTCAGATGAGATCACAACTCTGGTTGACACCTTGATTCCAGCCAGGTGAGACCCTGAGCAGAGGACCCAGATAACACATGCTAGATCTGTGGAAACTATGAAGTACTAAATTTGTGTTGTTTTAAGCCATTACATTTTTGGTAATGTGCAGCAATACAGATTTTGATATCCTAGAGTTGGGGGAAGCTTCTGTGCTTATGCAACTGAGGTTGTGGTTATTGGGGCTGACATCTGGGCATGAGGTAAAGAAAGGGGACACACATGCTACCAGGCATGGTGGGCTGTAGACTGTCTTCTGGATGTGGAGGCTCCTGATTCTAGGTTCTCACTCACTGTTTTGGTCTCTGGGGACAAACCCAGCTGCTGCCTCCTTCCTCGGCACCAGTACGGAGGAGCTGACCAGCTCAGGGGTGTGCTCCCCCAGTTAGTCACCAAGTGATACAGAGGAGTGCTCTCCAAACGTGATTGCTCACTCATTTCTGAGCCAGCATCCCCAATATATGTAAATATATTTATTCCTTTAAAACTTATATACATATGTTACTGTTAAACAAGCTCTATAACATAAAACATAGAAAAAAGAAAGTTTTAAAATATTTTGGAGAGAAAGATTAGAAAGTTAATATAAAAACTATGGAAACAGTAATAAGATCAGTGATTGCCAGGGGTTGAGGGGTGGGAGGGATGAATAGATGGAGCCCAGAGGATTTTTAGGGCAGTGAAACTATTCTGTATGATAATGTAATGGTGGATACATGTCATTATATATTCGTCAAAACCCATAGAATGTACAGCACGAAGAGTCAACCCTGATATAATCTGTGAGTTTTGGGTGATATGTCAATACAGGTTCATCAGTTGTAACAATGGTACTACTCTGGTGCAGTATGTGGTTAGTGGAGGGAGCTTTGGGTGTGTAGGGGGCATGGGGTATATGGGAACTTTCTGCTCAGTTTTTCTCTGTGAACCTAAAACTGCTCTAAAAAATAAAAACGATTAACTAAATATAATATAAAAGAAAATCTATATGTGAAAGTTCTCTGTTTTTCCCCATTTTAACTCAGTTTGGAGACTGAGTACATTCCAGTGGGTATGCAAGAAAATAGATGCTCCTTTTAAAAATAAAGTAAGAAATAAAATGTTTATTCTGTGGTATGGGTTGGCACTTGGTGTCTTCACTTGGTCCATTTTCTAGGCTTTAATGTTTTCTGCAGGTATGTTAAGGGAAAGGTGGAAGGATTTCACAATGCAGAGGGCCTGAGAGTGGCATCTTTACTCATTTATTTACTTTCTTTATATTTCAACATGAACTGCTATGTATCCTGTATGGCTGAATGAATTTATGGATCAAATTATCTTACACAGTGTAATCTTTATAGTTGTTTACAATAAGATGAGAAGTAGTTTTTAAAATCTATATAAGATTTGCTGTTTTTCTTGTGAAAAGGTGCTACAAAGTACTCTTGAACTTGAGTGTCAGTTATGGGATTATTTTTAACAAAAGGAGAAAGTTTCCAAATCCATAGACCTTTTCTTTGATGGCAAGTGGCTACCAAAAGCATTCTATCTAGAAAATATTTTAAAAATCCTCCCCAAATAAAATACACTCTACCACATCAAGGTCAAATGACATTAGTAGAAAAAAAATTCTCACTGCTTTATTAAAGGAGTTTTATGGAGAAAGCATTATGAAAATAGTTGTTTGGAAATATTTTCAGAATTACAAACTTTTTTCTAAAAAATGATCTAAATCTATAAAAATTTATAAATGTACACATAAAATGTTTCAAAGCAAATTTCCCAACCTACTAATGTGTTTGAATCTTTTTAAGAAATGTAAAATATATTTAGTATAAAATATTTTAAAAATCACGGCACATATTAATTTAAAGAGAAATTGATTGATTCAGGGAAGTTGGATATTTTCCAGTCAAAATTTCAATTAAAAATTTTGTATAATTGATAGATAGGATTAAAACTTGAGAGTCATGATATAATAAACACAACCAGTGGTACACTCTGCCATTGCATCTTACACATTCAACCATGTGTGTGAGTGAGGAGGGTGGGGATTCAGAATTAGATGTACCAATTACTGCATCACAAATATGGAACGATAATACGCCAATGAAGTTAAGTAGATTCCATTTAAGGTGTTTTTCTCATATTAGAGTTAAGAGAATGGCTTTGCATTAGATTTTTAATGATCTGAGCCTTACAATGGTTTTGGAAACAGGCAAGAAAACGACTCTCCTTCCCATTTCATGGAGGGAGGAGAGGGACTCAGAGAGATGCCGTGGGATTGCCCAACAACAGAAAGCTTAGTAAGTGGTAGAGTGAGGATAAAAAAAGAAAAAGAGAAAGGACTGGTCATTCCTGGTCCGTTATCTCTGTGGAGAAGATGAATGAATTTCTAAGGGAGGAGAGAGACTTGGCATAGGAGGAAACCGATTTGATTTTATAGTTTCTGATTTTTACATACTTTTGAAACCTAAGGAAATATTTTTGTGTTAGTTTTAGTTATAAGCTTACCTTGAAATTACTCAAAGTAAGGTAGGTTAGGACGTGTGAGATGCCTCCAAACGTGAGGTCATGCCATGCTGAGTCAGTGTCAGGTGACAGAATTCACTTTTGTGCACTCTGTCCTCTTCTGCCTACAGCTATGAGTTTGTTTACTTTTTGAACTTGAACAAAGTATGATTAATACTTTATCATTAGAGTATTAAGATTATGTTTTCTCAAATATCTCAATTTTTTTCCTATAAGGTATTTTATGCCAACATGTGGCTTCGACTTTTGGTTTTTCATGTCATTCATCATTTGTTCGTTCGTTCGTTCGTTCGTTCGTTCGTTCGTTCATTCATTCATTCAAACAAGGGCTCAGCATGGACCACTATCATCCCTGAAGATACAGAGATGATTAGGCGTAGTATCTGGCTTCAGGAGCTTCTTAGTCTAGTCAAGATAAACATGTAAACTAATACATTTCTGCTAAAGCAATACATGTAAAAGTAGAAGCAAGCATAAAGGATTCACAGAGAACCAGAGCAGAAGTCAGTACTGCCTTTGGGTTCAAAAGAGGCTTCTCCAAAGAGGCGGTGTCTGAGCTGGATTTTTCAGGCAAAATAGGAATTTATATGGCAAAAAGGTATGAAGTTTTTTACTCTTACCTACAAATACTAACCTACTTCTGTTTCTCAGACATGGTGTGTTGATGCTTACCTTTGTTCACCAAATTATTACTTCATCTGCATTCAGACTTGCTCAAACGTAGTTTTTCAAAGCTTATGCAAATTAGACTCTTCAGATTAAATGTAATTTGGAAATCCTCAGACTGTTTACCATTGTACTAAATTGTGACTGTGGCTGGAACATTTTTTTTATTGTAAATAATATAACATTATATTTGAATGTGTCAGAAATGTTTGATTTTATCTTGCTGTTTGCAGTGTTTTGAAAGACATTTTAAAAAGGTGTAATAATATTCTTGGATTTAAAATTCACTACAGGTCGCTTTAGAATAAAAAGTCTATAAAATATGATGAACCTGTAATACGGGGGTCCAACAATCCCCCACATATTATACTATTTAGGGGAGAGAAAAAGTTACCAGCACTTGTTTGTATTACTTATTTTATTATATTTGGTATAATGCAAGGACACTCTATTATATGAATGAATGTAATTATGCTTTTCTTACAATATAGGAATGACATTATTTACTCTAAAAAATCAGGAATATTTCAGCTTCTTTTGTTTAAAAACATTTGTTTTTAAGGTGGATTGAAAGTTTTACTAATTCAGCTCATTTTGAAATATTTTGCTTATATATCCATTTGTTGTGTGCCTTAAGATTAAAATTTGGGTCAAATTACAACTCGAATTTAGCTTTACAAAGAAAATAAGTGTGCCGTCTTTAAAAACTGCATTTTAAATTTTAAGCACAATAGATCAAAGTACATCTTATTTAAATAAATAGTCTAGAGAAGAAGTCTCAATTATTTTTTTCCGAACTTTCTTAAAATAGTCACTGTTCTCAATATAAAATGAGAGGTTTAACTTTATTATTTTAAAGAAAGATGAAAAGTAGTTTGTTTAAAAATTTTAATGATTTTGCTTTCAAATTATGGACATTCTCCTTTGGGGACAGCTTTATTTGAATTGTATGTGACATTATTTTTATTTCTTTAGAATATGATTAAAAGTTTCATGGACGTCTACCAGCTTGCAAGTGCCAGAATTGCTACCTTAGAGAAGGAAATGACATCTCACCGAAGTCACATTGCAACCCTGAAATCAGAACTTCACACAGCTTGTTTACGTGAAAATGAAAGTTTACAATCGGTAAGTCCTACAAAAGTTTTTTCTTCTTCGGATCTTGGGTCACATTTACATTCATGCATATATTGCTCATAAGATTACTTGCCAATACGTATAATTTAGGTTAAATGATCAATCAAGCAATTTAAAATTATTAGTGTGGAGAAAATTTTGAAGGAAGAAAAGCAATTAATTTTCCATTGTATCGCGTATAAAGATGTGCATGTTGTTATCAATGCTAAAACACTACATCAAGATTCCTTTGTGTTTGCAGTGCAGCTGACAGTTGGGTTTGGCAGTGTGCATAGTTAAAGCTTACAACTGTCTGAAGATTCAGTGTGTCCCATTAAGACAGAATATTATTAATTATGCGTATAACCAAAATGGTAATTAGAACATGTGATTATTCTCTGTAGAAAACTAGACTTATCCATAATACATGCCTAGCTAAAATTCATGTTGTGATTCATCTATGTGATTAAAATTCAGTTTCAGCAGTCATTTTATGTCTTAAAATTTTAGTCCATGATAAAATTTGGGCTCATTTAAGACTAAAAATTTTCTACATTTGAAATATGTGTTTGGGGAGTATCAAAAAATGAAGGTATTTTGTGACATAATTACATAAAATAAGATAAACATTTACATTTTTTAATGGGAATAAAACATTTAAATTTTTTTCTCAAAAGGCAGATATAGCAGCAGTGATAGAGGTTACCAATAATTGGAATGTCTTTCTTCCCTTTGGTTTGATTACAATAGATCAGGGTAACTTGTAAGTGAAAAAACTATCATTCTGCCTTCAGCTGTTGACCCATTTCAAATAATATAGCAACAGAATAAAAGTTTGCATTAAAGCAAATGGATGCTCAGCTATGTTTTGGTTCTTCAGCTCCTTGAGGGTCTTAGCTTAAGTGTCAGCATCCCAATAAAGCCTTAAAGATCATGGTATTTATTTATAATTGCAACCACCATTGCAACCACCAACCCTCCCTCCCCACCAAACTCGAACTCACTCTTGCCTATCTACCCTCCATCTTCCTTGATTTATACTTTTTACTCTAGAACTTATTATCAGTTGACATGTAATATACTTTATTCATTTGCTTATTATTTGTTTGCTCCCTACCCTCAGTAGAATATAAGTTCCATAAAGATAAGCAATTTTGGGTGTTTTCCTTACTGCTGTGAAGGCACTCTAGTGACAAGAACAGCCTGGTCCACAGTAGGTAATCAACAAATGTTTATTGAATGAAAAATACTGGTAATGTAACCATTAAATAAATAAACCCACTATTTGGGACCTGAGATATGAGTTCAATTTTTAAAATGACTTTGTTAATTTCTTAATGAGATAATAGTAAATTTGATGTCCACCAAGAGAAATTAAAATGAAGAGGAAACTGAAAAAAAATTTTTGAATAAATATTTGAAATTTATTCTAGCCTTTCTCTGAAACATATTTTTTTTTTCCTGCTAACTCTGTGACCCCATTCCATTGGTTAACATTATGTTATACTGTTGAGATTATGTCAGCTTTGTTGGTATCAGTAAAGTCTTTTCAAGGTCAGTGATGTTTGAGCTAATATCTGAAGACTGGTTAGGAGTTATCCAGGGGTGGAAGAGAGTAGTATTTCAGATCAGGAGGAGGGGAGTGGGAGCATCTACAAAGACGTAGATGGGAAGAAGAAATTGAAAAAGACCAGTGTGGCTGGAATAAAGAGAACAAGGGCAAGAGTGTCTGAGATAAGGATGGTCTAGAGAGAAGGGAAAGGTCAGACTTTGTTGTCTTTTCTTTAAGAGCGAGGGAAAAGTCATTGTAAAACTTTAAATAAGGAGTGACATGCTCAGATTTGCTTTTTTAAAAAAGATCACTTTAGCCATGGTGTGAAGAAACAATTGGATGGGAAGAACAAGAGCAGGGTGTGTGTCAGACAATTTTAGGATTTTTGCTTTTGGAAATGGATCAATGATCTCATTTACTAAGAGAGAAGCAATACAGCAGGAGGTACAGGAGGAAATATTGTGAGTTTAGTTTTGAGTATGTTAAGTGTGAGATACTTTTGAGATATCAAACTGGAGATGTCAAGAAGGCTGATTGACGTGGAATTTAAGCAAGATGCCACCTAAAATATAAATTTTAAGTCACTGTCATGTAGATGGGACTTGCAGCTATTAGCAAGAATGAGATGATTTAGGGATAGTTTATAAAGTAAAAAGAGAAAAGGGCCTAAGAATGAAACTTAGAAAACTCCAACATATAATGCTTGAGTGGACGAGAATAAGGCTGTAAAAGAAGCTGTGAAGGAACAGACAAAGATGTAAGAGGAAAACCTAGAAAGTATGATGCCATGAGATTGGAGTATTTTAAGAAGAGTCATGTGTCAATAGTATAATGCACTGCTGAAGATCAAATGAAATGAGGATTGAAAATGGCCTTTTGATTTAATACATGGAGGCCCTTGGTAACCTTAGCAAAGACTCTTTCAATAAGAGGTGGATAAATAAGTGGAAGTTGACCAAAAAAAAAAAACCCCATTGAATTTAACCAACTATCTCAAGGACTTAGCTGTTGAGTGTGAGGTGTAGAAGTGGAATGTTCAGAGGATTCAGGGAGCTCTGTTTAAAGATGAGAGTGACTTCGCATGTTTCAATATCTTCTTAAATATAGGCCTCCAGAAATATGGTTTTAGCCCTCATCGCCATACTGTCCACTTTAATAATTTCAGTTATTATCTTTTCACATTCCAGCTTTCTTTTGACTAGTGTTTGTATAATATATCTTTTTCCATTCTTTTCTTTAACCTATGTTTCATATTTACAATGGGTCTCTTATAGAAAGATATAGTTTGGTTTTGTCTTATTTATCTATTTGACATTCTCAGAGTTTTAATTGAGTTATTAGACCATTTACATTTAATATAATTACTGACATTTTGGATTTTTGTCTATGCTTCATTTGTTCTATGAGTTTGAAGGTAATAAGACAATCTCTGCCCTTGTGGCTTCCTCTTCTAGCAAGTGAAGCAGTCACATAAATAGGCATGTATAAAATCTTTGGAATCATAGATGAGGGAGGAGTTCATTCTGTAGAACACTGTCAGAAGAAAATAGTGAGAATATGTAATGTTTGTGGGAGTTTTTGAAAAATGCATAGCATTTTGACATTTTAAGGGAAAAGAACAATCAAAACATGTTTCATTTTGTTTTGACGAATACGCCTAATGAATAGTACATATGTTTAATTAATTAAGTCATGTAATGAGTTTTATGTGTAATTGAAAAATGTATTGTGACTTTAGTTCTATTTCCCCCTCTCAGTTAAAGAGGTCCAGCTTACCAAAAAAGCCTGTGCCCACTGGAGACCAAGACTGCTTACCTTCGTATGTCCCCAATATATTCTTGTACCATCCAGTCCTTGCTTTCTGCTCTATAATCTAATATGATTCTGCCTCTGACCGTTTTGCTCTTGGTGTTCTTGTTTGGTCTCTCTAGTATTGTTATTTTGGTCATTCTCAAAACTCTTTTACTCGATCCTCAGATGAACTAGCTTCATCCAGCACCCAACCCACCTATCATTGCCTTCTCCCTTCATGCAAGGCTTGAGAGTCAGGCAGGCCTGGGTGTGCTTTCTGACAGTTATTTATCATCCATCCAACACTCTAAGTATCAATGTCTGTATTGGTAAAATGTAGTTGAAGTTTCCTGCACTGTGGGTTTGTTATGAGGACTAAACAAAGACACAGTGTCTGTAATAGTAGTAAGAGCTCAACAAATATTCATTCTCTTCCCTACACATAAATTTTTTTCTGATAGTTACATATATCTACTACAGCTAAGCTAAGAAATATATGTAGCTATGAGGAAATCTTTTTATGAGTGGGCAAAAGAGCTGAAACAATCCTTAAATCAGTGCTTTTAGCACATACTAAATATTAGCATTAATAATAGTTGTTGTTATCACTTATTTAACAAACTGAGAACAGTCAGTATATGCTCATTACTATCTTTTCCAGCCATTTCACTGGATAAAAATAAATATTCATTGCTAGTCAAAAACTTAATATATTATGGTGTTGCAATGCATAGTAGGAGATTGATCATACTGAAGACACAAATAGTCATCTGTAATGACTGCATCCCTCCAGTCCTGGCCGGTTTGGCTCAGCGGTTAGAGTGTCAGCCCACAGACCAAAGGGTCACAGTTTCAATTCCCTGTCAAGGGCACGTACCTGGGTTGCAGGTTCGATCCCTGGCCCCAGTTGGGGTCATGTGGGAGGCAACCAATCCATGTGTCTCTTTTATATCACTGTTTCTCTCTCCCCACCCCCTCGCTTCCACTCTATCTATAAATCAATGGAAAAGTATCCTCAGATGAGAATTAACAAAAATAATGAAAGAAAGAAATAAAAGACTGTATCCCTCTGTAGGTGATGTTTTCATTTTTTGTTCAGCAACATACAATAATAATACTGGAGTTCATCTAACAGTTCTCATCAGTTGTACACTTGCCAGTACTTTAACATTTTCAGTATGTTGGCCTTTTACCCATTAACTTAGGGCTGCTCTAGAGCTTTTATCTTGAGTAATAGTAACCAGAAAGGGCTTTTGAGTCCCATACAGCCCAGTAGAGAACAGTACAGCAGTCAGAACCAGTTACTGTGGGTGTTTGGATGCCAGCAAACCCACTGCTGTGGAGAAACATATGATATTTCAATCTGTGAAACACAGAATGCCAAACCCAAATACTTTGCAGTGAGTTATGATGCTGCAAACTACAGTAATGCTTTGCTTCATTACCACTGTATGTTTAAGCAGTATGTTATTAATTCTATAGTACTTTATTTATGAGAAAGTAATAAATTACAAATAAGAGGAGCATTTTGGTTAGTATCTTTGCAAGAGAAATATTTTGTATTATTATGTCAGAATTGATAGTTGTCAGTGGTATTATATTGTTAATAAAGGTGAAAGGGTTAGATATTTTGGTTCAATTTAGATAAAAACAAAAAAAAGTAAGATCCCTTGCCCTGGCTGGGTAGCTTAGTTTGTTAGAGCGTTGTCCCGATATGCCAAGGTTGTGGGTTTGGCTCTATCCCCTGTCAGGACACATACAAGAATCAACGAATGAATGCATAAATTAGCGGAACAACAAATTGATGTCTCTCTCTATTAAAAAAAAAAAATCAGTAAATAAAAATTAAAGAAAAGTAGGATTCTCTTTTCTCTTAAGTCCTCAAATAATATTTTGTCACATTTATTTGTATTACATTTTCTTCAGAGAGGAAGGATTGTTTGCTAGTATAGTACTGTGTGGATAAAGAAACTGATAAAATTTAAGGTTAGTTACTTTCATAAACTTTCAAATGCTTTATCTCAGTTGATTCCTGATGTTTACTATTGAGGTTTTTAGTCCTTCAAGAAAAATAACTTTTAAAAATGAGCCATAGCTGTGATCTAATTTGCCGAGTGAGACTACAGTTCAGTGGTATCCAGTACAGATGATCAAGTCTCGCCCCCAGGCTTCCAGCTAGAACCCCGTTAGGTTAGAACCCAAGGCCTCTGGTTTTTTTGTCTGTGAGACTTTCTACGAGACTGCAGTGTGGGTTAAGACAAATCTCTGCCATCATGGCACTCTGAGTATAGTGAGAATATAACTATTATATAAATAGTTAAATGAATGACACTCAAGTGGAATCTTAGAGTGCTAGGGAGCATCCAGCTGGGGGACCTAACATAGGCTGTGTGGTCTACCTGAGAAACTGAAATCTTAGTTGAGAAAATGAAGATTAAGTAGGAGCCAAGAGAAAGCATGGAATGCTCAAGGAAGGGAATATGTCTGTCTGAGTGGAGCAGAGTGAATTAGGTGGAGAAGTGTTGGAGAGGAGACTGGAGGAGGGAGGGGCTAGGTCAGTGTGCCCTACCCGCGAGGTTCTCAGCTTTTTGAGAAACTGAGCGAGACGTCTCTGACAAGTGCCTTGAAAACGTTACTCCCTTTGCTTTGTGTATTTACTTTTCTCAAATGCAAATTTTATTTTTTTTTATTTATTCTCAAAATCCACTGACATTTGCTGCCATAGTAACATCTGTTTTACCCTTTTGCTAAACACTGCTTACTTAGGTGCTCATTAAATTTGCCCTATTTGTATCATGACCTCCAGCTCTGGCCTTTGGAGTTAAATAAGAGAAACATAAAATATCAAAAGGTGGGACAGCCCAGTCAACGCGCAAAAATGTTCCTTGATCCTTGACATACATATCCAAACTGTTAAAAGTTTCTCATAGTCCAGAAACTCAAGCTTTTTTTTTGCATAATAAACAGAGGCCTGGAGGTAATAATGTATATTCCATTGGCCTCCCTTTCAGCCTTTTAGTTTTTGGGTGATGCAGTTTAAGAGGATGAAAATCCATTATAATAATCTGACTTCAATAAATGCTGGTTGATTTGAATTGAAATTAATTGGAAGAACATTCCTTTATAATATTTGTTTAAACATACTTGTTATGGAACATATATGTTGCACAAATCATAGTTCCCTCCAAGTTTCTCCCACACAAAATTTTCTTAAATTAATTCCCATCAAATGATATTTCATCTATTTCTCTAAAAAACACTTAATGACAATGAATATAATAATTTATATATTATTATTCCAATATAAAATTTTAAGTAAAGTTTTAAAATAATATAAATTAGATATTTCTTCCTCTTCACCATTCTTCCTTAAAAAAAAAAAAAAAACAACAAAAAACCCAAAACCCCAAAACCAAAAATTATTTGTTAAGAAGACTATTCTTTTCAGCATACCACTCATTAATTTTAAACTTTTGTCAGATTTTGGGGACCCCTGCCTCTCTATGTTTACTGACATAGACATAAAATGACCAGTGTAATAACTTTTACTCACATGGTGGGCACTCAGTAAATGTTTGTTGGTAACAGTGATCTATACCAAATTAAAATGAGCTATGCCCAGGCCTTGCAAAATGTAAGACTATGTGAGGTTATTGTAGAAATAGAAGTGTAATTTGCATAAATCAGTAGAAAGCTTATTTTCAAAAATTTATTTCCTTGAACCCTAACCTTACACTGTATACAAAAATTAACTCAAAATGGATCAAAGACCTGACTCTAAGATCTAAAATTCTTTTTTTAAAAAAATTTATCTTTATTGTTGAAAGTATTACAGATGTCCCCTGTTTTTTCCCCATGGACACCCCACTCCCCCCTCCCCCCCAGGCCTTCACTGAACTATTGTCTGTGTCCATGGGTTATGCATATATGCATATAAGTTCTTTGGTTAATCTCTTCCCTAACCCTCCTCCTGCCCCCTTGCCATTCCTTCTGAGATTCGTCAGTCTGTTCCATGCTTCCATGTCTCTGGATCTATTTTTTTTCATCAGTTTATGTTGTATATTAGATTACACATATAAGTGAGATCATGTGATACTTGTCTTTCTCTGACTGCCTTATTTCACTTAGCATAATACTCTCTAGGCCCCTTCATGCTGTCTCAAAGGATAAGAGATCCTTCTTTTTTTATAGCTGCATAGTATTCCATTGTGTAAATGTACCATAGCATTTTATCCACTCATCTACTGACTTAAAATTCTTTAGTAAAAAACTTAGAATTAAATTTTCATGAGCTTGGCTTTGGCACAGTGGATTCTTGGATATGACACCAAAAGCATGAGTGACAAAAGAAAAAAATAGATAAATTGGACTTTATCAAAATTAAAAACTTTTGTGCATTAAAAACACTCTACATTCTGCACAGCAAAAGAAACAACCATCAAAACGGAAAGGGAACCCACTGTATGGGAGAGCATAATTGCCAATGATACATCAGATAAGAGGTTAATCTCCAAAATATATAGAGTGCTCATACAACTCAACAAAAGGAAGACAAAGAACCCAATTAAAAAATGGGCAGAGGAACTAAATAGACACCTCTCCAAAAAGGACATACAAATGGCTAAGAGACATATGAAGAAATGCTCAACATCACTAATCATCAGAGAGATGCAAATTAAAACAACAATGAGGTAACACCTCACACCTGTCAGAATGGCCACCATCAACAAATCATCAAACAACAAGTGTTGGCGAGGGTGTGGAGAAAAGGGGACTCTAGTACACTGCTGGTGGGAATGCAGACTGGTGCAGCCACTGTGGAAAACACTATGGTGTTACCTCAAAAAATTAAAAATTGAATTTCTATTTGACCCAGTGATCCCACTTCTAGGAATATACCCTAAGAAGCCTGAAACACCAATCAGAAAGAATACATGTACCCCCATGTTCATAGCAGCACTATTTACAATAGCTAAGATCTGGAAACAGCCCAAGTGTCCATCAGTGGATGAATGGATAAAAGAGCGGTGGTACATATACACAATGGAGTACTATGCAGCTGTAAGAAAGAAAGATCTTTTATCCTTTGAGACTACATGGGAGGACCTGGAGAGTATTATGCTAAGCGAAACAAGCCAAACAGAGAAAGACAAATATCACATGATCTCACTTATTTGTGGAATATAATAAACATAACAGTCTGAGGAATAGGGTAGACCCAGAGATGTGGAAGTAGGGTACAGACTGATAACCCTCAGAAGAAGGGGTGGGGGCAGGGAAGAGATAAACCACAGAACTTATGCGCATGTATGCACAACTGATGGACATGGACAACAAAGCTGGGGACGGGGTGGGGGGATGGGGAGGAGGGTGTCAATGGGGAAAAAAGGAGAAACATCTGTAACAAAAATAAATTAATAAAAAAATAAATAAAAACACTCTACAGAAAATGAGAGGAAATATTTATGATCATATATCTGATTAGGGTCTAATATGTAAAGAACACTTACATCTCAACAACGAAAAGACAAATAACCTGATTTTGAAAATGGGCAAAGAACTTGAATAGATACTTCTCAAAATAGAATATACAAATGACCTACAGACGCATGCAAAGATACTCAACATTATTAGTCAGAATGGAAATGCAAGTCAAACCACAATAAGATACACTTCACACCTACTAGGAATGCCATTAAAAAAAAGAAAAAAATAGCAAATGTTTATAGCAGCACTATTCACAATAGCCAAAAGATCAAAACAACCCAAATGTCCATCTATTGATGGACAAACGAATGTGGTATATCCAGACAGTGCAATATTACTCAGCTACAAAAGGAGCAAAGTGCTGATACATGTTGCATCATGGATGTACTTTGAAAACATTATGCTAAGTGAAAGAAGCCAGACTCAAAAGGCCACATTTGTATGATTCCATTTATGTGAAATATGCAGAATAGGCATATTCTGTCTTCGTAGAGTCAGAAAGCAGAGTTGATGGGGGGACGAGGGACTGGAGAATGATTGCTTAATGGGTATGGGATTTCCTTTTGGGGTGATGGTTGCACAACATTGTGAATGTAGCTGATGCCATTGAATTGTATACTTTAAAGTTGTTAAAATGGTAAATTTTATGTTGTGTGTTTTTTACCACATTAAAAAATATTTGTTTTAGTCCTTGGGTGGCAAGGAATTGGCAGCTATACTGTTGCTTATACAGAATGGCAATAGGCTGTATTGGAAAGTAGCATGACAGAGAATCAGAGAAAACTTGGATTCTAGAACAATCTTTGTTATCAGCTCACCACAAGCTTTAGGAAATAAATCACACAGTCTCCTTGGACTTGGTTTTTCCTGGCTGTAAAATGAAGAGTTTAAATTAGATGAAATCTAAATTTCTTCTCAGCTCTGAAATTCTTTGATTGAACTTACAAATACTGGTTTTGAATACTTAATTTCTAACCATGCTGTGTTTTGTTCATGCATCACCTTACAACAATAAAATGAGTACGTGTTTCTAAGTTTATAATAACATAATTATATTTTGAATTTGGTAATATTCAACACCAATAATCCATTTACAAATGTATAGAAGTTAAATAAATTTCACAATAACTTGTAACTAGTCAGTCAAAAGTCCCCAAAGTAATCTGAAAATGTATTAGCGTATTTGTAAGGAGTATTTCCTTTTTTATGCAAAGTTTTTTTGATATTTAATATGTTAGGAATGTGAACTTTTAACTCGTCAAACTATTGTAACATATTTGAAAATTATAGTAATTTGATTAAAATGCTGCCTATAAGGCAAAAGGTTTAGTTAATAGAATCCATATGTAATTAAAATGCAGAACTAAATGTAATCAGACTCCAGTGACTAGTGCCTTCATATTGATAGTTTTACAATGGCCTCTGGGGTTGAAAGTTTAAATGTTACAGAATGCAACAACACTGCAGAAAACAACTTCACCTGGCAGTTTAGCTGTTTTAAAGACATCAACACAGTCACTTGATAAAATGTGACTATCACAGCCTAGATTTTCATCATTTTAGGACTATCTCCTGTTGGCAGGTGGTTGAAGCCCATGACTGGTGGGCTGGTGGAGAACCACGCTCTCCAGCAGCGTTGTATAAACAACCAGAGATGGAGGTCCCCGCTCTGAGCCAAGCCATGGCCTTCTTTTTTCCTTTTTTAATAACAGAGTTGCTTAATTTGGGTGAATTCATTTGAATCATATGAAAGTTATAGACACAACACTATGCACCAAGCCACAAAAAAAGTTAAAAAAAATTTTCCTGAACTTAAAAAAAATTATTTTCTCTGGACAGTTTTAAGAGTCGACATCCTGTGTTAGAGTTCTCTAATCATCACCAGCACAATTTACAATCAGAACACACAGAGAGCCAGCTTAGACCAGCTCATCTGTTGATCTTGGCAGAGACCCTTCATCTCGCTGCGTGCAGCTGCCACTGGAGAGTTGGGGGACTCAGCAGAGAGCCCGAGGAGGGTGGGATGGAAGGCTGGTCCGGGCGGGAACACATAGGCCTGCTTCATTTCAACAGTTGTATGTTGCTTAAAAAAAAGGAGTCTTTTTATTTTACTGCCCACCCCCCCTCTTTTTAACCTGAAATTAAACGAGGACCTCTCATGAGCCACTGCGCTCCAGGCATAAGAAATTGTAATGTCTGGCTTCCAGAAACTGTCCCGTCAAAATGTGCTTCTGATTAGGTGGCTTAATTACAGCTGTGAAAACAATGTTGATTTAGGCCTCAAGATTCCAGGGCATGTCAGCCGTTATTAGCTAACCTTGGACTGAGTCCACCATTTTAAAATTCTGTACCGCTCAAGTCACCCAGCTTGACAACTTTTTATGTAGGCAGAAAATTTGCCAGAAGCAACACATTTTTATGCAAAATATTGTTCGATGCACAATTCAACTACAGCAGCATTAGTGGCCATTAAAGAGATAGTTAACTTTGCACTTTATCAAGAACAAGGAAGTTCTGTTTGTAAAAACAGTCAGTTTTGAATAGTATTTTTAAAGAGTTGACTGACATAAGAATTAATTTTAATTCCTTTAATTCAGTTTTATTTCAAGTCTAGCATGTTGGTTTAACCACCCAATTTTATTACACCTAAATTTTCCTGACAGTTTCATTTGCTGTTAGGAAATAAAATTGCAATTTTTTTTCAACATGGGAAATAATGGCTAGTTTTAAAAACATTATGTTTGAAACTTCCCTTGCCTCAAGCTGGTTCAGACAAACCTCAGTTTACTTTTGGAAGGAAATGAACCTCATTAAATAGTTTGAAACATTTTAATATAATATAAATGTGTTTTTTCATAGTGAGAAAGTTTATTAGACTCATGTATTTATACCTGCAGGGGAAGTAAAGGTCTTAATAATTACATGGTTTCAATACTTTGGAATTTTTGATACAATTGTCACTGATATCTTAAATATTATAATTACATATTTAAAGTAGTTTCAGTTCTATTGTATCTCAGATGTCTGAAACTCCTCTTATATGCCATGAATGGTTTTTTATTTGTCAATATTTTAAAAAGTGGATATTAAGTAGAAAGCAGTACCAAAAGAATAAGGTGGGCAGCTGAACAATAAACATAAAGAGTCATATAATTCTCATAATAATTTTGGAAGAAACTTTTGCTTGAAAATTCATGATTTATGCCAAACCGAATACCCAAGAGAGAACTAAATGATTTCTTTAAAATGAAATCTCCCACACCCAAGACATTAAATCCAACGAAGTGGGTGGTCAGGGCACATCATTTTCTACTAGTCAGACTCATTGAACAGTTAACTGACTCACTCCGAACCATGCATGGACAAGGAAACTTTTGTTCAAGTTGAATTAAGAGTTAATACATAGGTAATTAATTATGAGGAATGGATGTGTGAATAGTCATGTTGATGACATAGGATGTGTGTATTGAAGAGAAAGCTGGGCAACTGATTCAGCATAGTTTAAATTAGTAATCCCATAATGTAAATAATATCAGTAACATCTAATTGCCAGAGAGACTGTAGAGACACATTGCATCTATATTTATTCTACCTATTATTTAATCTACATATCAGTCTTATGAGAGAAATACTATTTCCCTGTATTGCAGATGAGGCAGCCTAGTCCCAGAGAGAATGAGTCAGTTGCCCAAGATCATGCTATTTGGGAACTAGATTGGAACCCTTGTCCGTGTGTCCAAAGCCCATGCTCTAAACCAAAGCTGGAAATAGATACTTTTCTTGGAAAATGGATTCCAGGTAATGAAAGAGTAGGGAAAACATTAAGAATGATGAAATTTATGTTGACTTGCCTTTAGGCTGTTAAGAGAGAGACAAGAACATTTAAACTTGAATAAAAGTTTTATAGTTTTCTGTGCAAAAAAAAAAAAAAAAAAAGCCTTTTCTTTTTTTCTTTCAGTAAAGAATGGCTGTGTGTGAAGACTGACAAATGCACTATGTCTCTGGTTAAGGCCTTTTACCTAGAACAAAAGGACCTTCCTTTTTCCTTTTGAAGTTGCTTTATGCACAGAGAATTGAAAGTGTACATCCTTCCGTGTTATACTGGTTTGAAGTTTGGACATAGTGTATTTGTTCTTAAGATTCTATGTTAGCTTAGAATTGGGGGAGAAATGGCTGTCTTCGTTTCCCAGAACTTTGGCTTAGGGCATACTTTGATGGCATTTGAATTCGGCTTATTCTTTTGGATATCCTTTTGTTCTCAATGTTTGCCTGACACCAATGGGAAAGACACCCTTCCAGAATGTAAGGGGTCAACTAAGGTTACAGCTTTATGTTTCTAGTCTCCTCCATCTCATTTCTGATGACTTCGAACTGAAAATATGCATTTGGTTGAAAAAATGTGCCATGTAGATGATACCTGATTTTATCATGATAGAGTGACTGTTTTGATACATCATTTTCTTAATCCTTTCTGGTGGTTTATCACTTAATTAAAAATTTAAAAATTAAATAACATACTGTACATTATAGATTCTTACGGTTATAATTATGTATACCCTAACTGATTTTTCCTTTTCTTGATAACATAACATTTTTTGGAGAAAAAGAAAGGTTTAGGAAGGAGTTTTGAAGGTAGATATATAGGTATATCTATATAGATATGTTGCATCTTATCCTATATAGGTATAGGTATTATTTTGGGGTATTACTGTTTTGTCTATGGAGCATTCTTTTTAAAATACCTTGTTTCATGTACTTATATTTCCTGATCCATATTTATTTGAATATGAATTCCTCCAATTCTTTAAAATATGCTTAGTGTTTTTCCTAAAGCAGGTAAAAACACAAGAAATTTTAAGTATGGTTATTAAAATAATTCAGCTTTTATAACCTCATTGTTCCTTCTTCAATAGCACGGATAACAAAAGGCATCAGGTGTGTAGTATTGCTTTTTAGCAATATTTAAAAGAGTTTAAATTGGTTGCTGTTTCAATACTAAGCAAGCAAGAAAATAATAGAGGGTTTATCGTTTATTAGAAACAGCTGTTTAGTAAATGTCATTGCCTTATTTATCCCTGTCTTATATGAATACCTCACAGTGGGAGTGGGGGAAGCCTAAAGAACATGTTTTTTTACTCTCCGCCCCTACTCCAAGCAGGGTCAATACTTTTGTCTCATTTAAAAATTAAATTTTTGAATAAGATTTCAGTTAATAAAATAATTCTGATGTTAAAAGATTTGAAAGTCCCTGTTATATCAAGAAGACACCCAGGAACAGTCATCTGTTATAGAAGTAGTCATTTAACCATGTACTCAAGGACAAAAAAAGTAAAAGAATGAACAATGTCATGCTTTACTTAGTAAAATCATTTTTACTTGCTTCATGGCTGCTTGAAAGCCTAAAACTAAAACTTGTTTGTGTGTTTTCCAACAAATATTTTTGCTTTACTTTAGGCATAAACTTATTTTTTCCCCATTGACGTATAATTGAAAAGCAACATTAGACTAGTTTCAGGCATACAACGTAAGATTTGACATTTGTATACAATGTAAAGTGGTCACCACAAGAAGTCCAGCCACCATCTGTCACCATACAAAGTTAGAAAAAGAGATGAGAACTTTTAAGATTTTCTGTCTTAGCAACTTTCAAGTTGACAATCTATTATTATTGAATATAATCACCATGCTGTATATTACATTCCCATGACTTACTTATTTTATATCTGGAAGTTTGTACCTCGTGATCTCCTTCACTCATTTATGCCCCCTCCTCCAACACTCATCCCCTCTGGCAACCACCAATCTGTTCTCTGTATTGTATTGTATCTATTTTGTTTTGCTTGTTTGTTTGTTTATTTATTTAAATATTCCACATATAAGTGAAATCATATTTGTCTTTCCCTGACTTATTTCACCAAGCATAATACCCTCAAGGTCTATCCATGCTGTTGCATAGGTAAGATTTAATTCATTTTTATGGCTTGGTGGTATTTTATTGTATACATATACCACATCGGTTTTATCCATTCATCCATTGATGGACATTTATGTTGTTTTCATATCTTGACTTTTTAAAGCAATGCTGCAGTGAACAAATGGGTGCATACTATAGTTTGAAATCAGAAAGAGTGATACCTCCAGATTTATTCTTCTTTCTCAAGTTTGCTTTGGCTATTTGAGATCTTTTGTGGTTCCATATGACTTTCAGGATTGTTTGTTCTTTTTCTGTGAAAAATGCCTTTGGAAGTTTGATATGCATTGCATTGAATCTGTAGATTACTTTGAGAAAAATGGGCATTTTGCAATATTAATTTTCTCATACGTGAGCATGGAATATCTTTTTATTTATTTGTGTCATCTTCAATTTCCTTCATTGTCTTATAGTTTCCATTGTACAATTCTTTCACTTCCTTGGTTAAAAGTATTCCTAGGTATTTTTTTATGCAGTTGTAAATGGGACTGTTTTCTTAATTTCTTTTTGTGATACTTTGTTGTTAATGTATAAAAACAAAACCAAAATATTTTTGTATTTGTATATTTATTTTGTACCCTGCAACTTTACTAAATTTGTTTATTAGTTCTAACTTTTTTGATGGAGTCTTTAGGGTTTTCTATATATAAAATCATGTGATCTACAACTAGTGACAGATTTATTTTTTCCTTTCCAATTTGGATGCATTTTATTTTGTTTTCCTGCCTAATTGCTCTGGCTAGGACTTCTAGTACTATGCTGAATGAAAGTGGTGAGAATGGGTGTCCTTGCCTTGTTCTTTATCTAAGGGAAAAGCTTTCAACTTTTTGCCATCGAATATGATGTTGTCTATGGGCTTGTCATATATGGCCTTTATGATGTTGATGATGTTCTACTATACCCACTTTGTTGAGAGTTTTTTTATATTATCATAAATGGATGTTGATTTATGTCAATTGCTTTTTCTGCATCTAATGAGATAATTATAGGATTTTTAGCCCTCATTTTGTTAATGTGGTGTATCATGTTGATCGATTTACAAATGTTGAGTCATCCATGTATCCCTAGAACAAATCCTGCTTGATCATGCTATATTTTCTATTTAATGTATTGTTAAATTTGTTTTGATTATATTTTATTGAGAATTTTTAAATTTATATTTATCACTGATATTGGCTTGTAATTTTATTTTTTGTGTTATCTTTGGTTTTGGTGTCAGGATAATGATGGTCTCATAAAATGAGTTTGGGAGTGTTTTCTCCTCTTCAGTGTTTTAGAAAAGTCTGAGCAGGATAGGTATTACATCTTTGAATATTTGGTAGAATTAACCAGTGAAGCCATCTGGCAATAAGTACATACCTATCAATAATTACTTTAAAAGTAAATGAACTAAATTATCCAATAAAAGGACATAGAGTGGCTGAATGGATAAAAGCCAAGACCTATATATATGTTGCCTACAAGAGACTCACCTCAAATGTAAGGACACATGCCCTGGCTGGTTTGGCTCAGTAGTTAGAATGTTGGCCCTCAGACTGAAGGGTCAAAGGTTTGATTCCAGTCAAGAGCATGTACCTGGGTTGCAGGTTCAATTCCTGGCCCTGGTTAGGGTCATGCAGGAGGCAACCAATTAATGTGTCTCTATCACATCGATGTTTCTCTCCCTCCCTCCCTCCTTCTCTCTCTCTCTCTCCTTCCCTCCCTTCCATCCTCTCTCTGAGATCAATGGAAAAATATCCTTGGGTGAGGATAAACAAACAAAAGGTAAGGACACATTTAGACTGAAAGTGAAGGGATAGAAAAAGATGTTTCATGCAAATGGAAACCAAAAGAAAGCTAGAGTATCTGTATCAGACAAAATAGACTTTAGAAAGGACTGTAATAAAAGACAAAGAAGGACATAACATAATGATAAATGGGTCATTCCAACAAGAAGATATAACATTTGTAAATAATATGTACCCAACATAAAAGCACCTAAATATATAAAGCAATCCAGTTTTTTTTTTTTTTTTACTGTATATTTACTTTTACAAGAGAGGTTTTTAACTTTCATGTAATTTCCTGTTACTAGCTATTGCTTTATCTTTTCAATTTAAAGAAGTCCCTTTAAAATTTCTTATAAGGCCAATTTAATGATGATGAACTCCTTTAACTTTTGTTTTTCTGGGAAACCCTTTATCTCTCTTTAGATTCTGATTGATAACCTTGCTGGCTAGAGTATTCTTGATTGGAAGATTTTTCCTTTAAGCACTTTGAATTTATTATACCACTCCCTCTGTCCTGCAAAGTTTCTGCTGAGAAATTTGCTCACCGTCTTATGAGGGTTCCCTTGTAAGTAATAAGTGGTTTTTCTCTTGCTGTTTGTAAGATTCTTTCTTCATCTTTAACTTTAGACATTTTACTTATAGTGGGTATCCTTGCTTTTATCTTATTTGGAACTTTCTTGTCTTCCTGGATCTGGAGGTCTGCTTCTTTCTCTAGATTAGGGAAGTTTTCAGTCATTATTTTTTCAAATAAGTTTTCTGCCTCTTTCTCTTTTCTCTTTATGGGGATCCTATAATGCAAATCATATTCCATTTGATGTGTCTGATAAGTCCCTTAAGCTAGCTTCATTTTTTAAAATTATTTTTCTTCTTTGCTGCTCTGTGTGAGTTCCACTGCCTGGTCTACCAGCTTACTGAGCTTTTATTTATTTATTTATTTATTTATTTATTTATTTATTTATTTATTTATTTAGTTATTCTTCTATTCTGCTGTTGAATCCCTTTAGTGTATTTTGCAGTATAATTATTGTATTCTTCAGCTCTATGGCCTCTGTTTGGTGCTTTTGTATTTTCTATCTCTTTATTGCAGTTCATCTATTCTTTTCTTGAGTTTGTTGAGCGTATTTATGACCATTGCTTTGAACTTTTGTCTGATAAATTGCTTGTCTCCATTTCATTAAGGTTTTTTTCCTGAGGTTTTTATACTGTTCTTTTGTTTGGAATGTGCTCCTCTGTTTTCTCATTTTGCTTGACTCTCTGCTTTAGTTTCTGTGTATTATGGAGAACAGCCTATTCTCCCAGTCCTGCAGGAGTGGCCCAATGCAGGAGATGAACCCTACTGTTTAACCTTGCCTTAGTTCTTGGTTTTCTCTTGAGCTGTTTCTCTGATTGTGTCAGACCTGTGGGGCCTACAAATACATTCCTCTCTGGCCACCAGAGCCTTCTGCTCAAGGGACATTCCTTGTGTGGGCTGCACATGCTCACTGGCTTTGCTGGGGCTGAGAGAGTGGCATAGGTGGAGCGGGCCTGCTTGCTCACCACCTCTTAATTATAGTATGGTGGGGCTGCTCTAAGGACTGGCTGTGCATAAACTTTTTTGGGTACTACTTTGTATAAGATCTTGATTGTTAATGCTGATTTTTGTCATTAAATATATAACTTTATTTTACTTGTTTTGGGGAGAATAGTATATGCATATTTTGGGTAAAAGCATATAGTTAACCTTTGAAGAAATAAAATCCTATGTTAGCATATATTTTGCAGCCTAGATCTGATACTTGACTTTCATAATCATAACAAAGACTTTTCAGAGTACTGCAATGAAGCATACCTTACTTATCCAGACTTTGATCTACCTGTAAATCCTAAAATCTTGCCTAATTAAACTACAAGTCAGTTTTGATCATTACTTTTTCAAGGCTGAAGGAAATTTACAAGGGTATAGAAATGCAATGGTAACTGACTTGACTCCTCAACTTCCCCCTTGCTAAGGACATTCATAGAAATTCCTTATTGACAATAAGGGTAGGACCCTTTGCAAGAAGCCAAACTTGCAGACTGAATTTGACAATCAACAAGGATATAAACATTGGCCAATCTATCAAGCATTCACTAATTTTTCTATTCTATCTTCCTGATCAAAGCTCACACATACTCATTACTTTATCTCTTACCTATTATTTTTGAGGTACAGAGGAGTAGAGAGGATATTCCCCTAATTCAGTGTAATAGAACGCAAACTGAACTGGGGAATCCAGAGTTAAGAACTTACTCCTGGCACTGCCACACTAGGTGTATGATCTTGCGTGAATAACCAATCTGGGAGTTTCCACCACTTGAGAAGGAGGACATTGGATCAGATGACCTCTAGGGTGCCTTCTAGTACTAAACAAATGTTTTCTCTTTCACTTATTTTTTTTTCTGTCACAACCTTCTACTCAGTAACCTTTAAAAGTATGTAGATACAAATTAAAGGCTGTTCTCTCAGGGGTTTGTGTGGCTTCAATGTTACTTCACCCATCTGGCAGGTTGTTTCAGAGGATTCAGGTCATTAATGATATTAATGGCATCTGTTTCATTTTCTGTGTTTTAGATTAATAGATAAAATGAGTATTTAAATGTTTTCACCTTTGAAATTGAACATTTTATAGGCCCTGAATGCATAGAAAGTTAGTACATTGGTTAGTGCCGCTCACAGATAGTACTGCTGATTCAACACTTGGTTGTTACCTAGTTCAGCACTTCTGGACACCACTGTGATTTTAACAGTTCTTATAGTTTAACTTGTTTTTAGCCTTGTCATACTTATTTTGTACCCATTGTGTATCATTGGATTGGCAGGAAGCATAAAGAACACTGATGTTGAAATATAACGGTAGTAAGGGACTCCCCCCCCCCAAAGAATAATTATGAAACTTTATTTTATATGATCATCAACAAATAAATTCCTTTCATCTGATCAAAATTCTTATACCAACACTTGGATATCTTTAGTGTTTCAAATCTAGTATTAAAAGAGAACATTGTAAAATTTTATTCAAATTGACTGTTCATTTATTGAAAATCAAGACCTATAATGTGTAGTTTGAAAGACGTCCTAGCTCAGAACTAGCAGCCTGAAACCCTCTCTTTTACTAGTCATTTAGAAACAAAATACACAAGTGTTATATAAAATAAGCCAATTCATTTTTAAACACAAATGCAAAGACCTTATAAGGTTATCAGTTATAATGTTTCTAGGGTTACCAATCTGTTAGTTTGATTATTTTTTAAAATTTAAATTGGTAAAAATAGTACCAGGCTTTTCCTCTCATGAGCCTTTATAAATGCTGATTTATTTGATTGGAATACTATTTTCTACCTTTTGCATAGTTCATTTTCCTCCCAAGTTTTAAATTCCAAGTCTCTCCCCAAATACTCTATTATATTATTATACATTTATTATATCTTATTGCAATTCATTGATAATTGATTAACCCTATTAGATTAGAAGTGCTGTGTGAATAGGAGATTGTTCTATTCCATGGTGTTAGCACAATACCTTAGACTTAAGGAATAGGTTGCTAAAAGTCCCATTCTAAATTCCAAATGATGTGGCCGAACTTTAAGTTCAGCAGCCTGTTTGGAAGTTCAGTTATCAAAAACCCAAGCTTGTGGTTGCAACTGTTTCTTTGTCTCTGTGGGTTCAGAATTTCTGTATTACTAAGATCATCTCTTACATCAGACTATTAATGAAAATGTCCTTTCTATGGTCTCCCTCCCTCCCTTCCTTTTTTTTTTTTTTTAATGTTTTTTCTTTATTGGTTTTTTAGAGAGAGGAAGGGAGAGGGAGAGAGAGATAGAAACATCGATGAGAGAGAACATTGATTGGCCACCTCCTGCATGCCCCCCATTGGGAATTGGGCCCACAACCTGGGCATGTGTCCTGACCGGGAATCGAACCGGCAACCTCTTGGTGCATGGGTTGACACTCAACCACTGAGCCACACTGGCTGGACTCCCTCCCTTTCTTAAGGGAAGGAAAACAGGAAAGAAATTTCTAATGTGTAGTTGTATTTGAATTGTTCACCTGAGATCAGGGATTGTGTCTTTGTTTTTATCTTATTCAGTACCTAGCATACTATTGGAGTATCATAAATAAGTAATAATGGTGATGGTGAGGAACATGCTGGTAGATCATCTGTAGTCTTTAAAAACAATACAAAAAATACAAGCACTCTTCTTTTAAGTTCTAAGGTCCAGTAAAGAGAGTGCTATAGGATACATTTTTGAGATGCACAGAAATTGTAATTTCTATAACAAATAATCTTATGTGTTGACATTTCATATCCTTAAGAACAAAATACTGATTTATTTTTCTTTATCATAAGAAATGTAAAGAAAGATATAGGGCATTATAGAAATTTTAAACTATGATCAAGAGCTCCTACAACATTAATAACAATGTACGACAGCAAGTAATAAAAAAAGAAACAAAAGTAGTTTTAAGAATCTGGTGGTACGAATGTCAGCCCACCTGAGAATAGCCCCCAACCCTGAACTTGAGCTGTGAACCCAAACCGAACTGAGTAAGCAGACAGATCCCGAGTTAAACTGCTGGCTGTCTTGTCAGCTCTATTTGATGTTAGTTTTCCCTTTGCAGATTCCCGTTCCCTATCACGTTCATGGCAGCATAGTAATGGTTCTGTGCTACACGTGTGTTTCTCGGCATTGTTAACAGCTTTGTCACTATTGTCATTGATGCATTTCATTCAGTGACCCTAGAATTGATTGGCATGATGGCAGTTAGGCAGTTTCATCGGTTTGAGGATGAAAAGAGTAGAAATCTTTAAAAGGACATGTAAAAAGACCTTTTTAGATCAGTGCCAGAAGCAAACAGTTATTTATGGATTCAGAATTTCTGAGATACATATAGAGTATATCTTATAGAGCAGTGATTTTCAACCAGTGTGTTGCAAGAATTTATAAAACATGCAGTACCTGACTACTTAGTCAGGGGCACTGACCTCTTTTTCTTAGATTGTCAAATAAAAAATGACAACAGCCAACACAACAATAACCCTCTGGTATGAATGCCCTATTTTGGATCATAGATATGTAGGTCATATAATAGAGCTACATCTTTTTGGTCACGTCACATAATAAGGTTGTGTCTGATTGGTTAATTCTTGGTACCAGAAATCCTTGTATTCAAGTATAGGCACCTGATTTTTTTAAAAGTCACTTTGGAGCAAAAAGGATAGGTAATTACTATTATTATTTTTTTGTAAATCAATCAAAATTATACCTAATTTTTTTGTCAGATTGGCAAAATATATTTTTTGGTGTGCTGCAGAATTTTAGTAATTAGTTTATGTGTGCCAGGAGATGAAAAAGGCTGAAAATCACTGATAAGAAATTGTGCTTGCTTTTTTTAGATATAAATGCTGAGAGCACTGTATATTTTTAAAAAGAGGCTCATTGATATGAAATTATATAATAATTAAGCATGTAATAGCAATGAGTTAATATTTGTTAAATGAATAAACCCCAGCTTAAAAGATCATATAGGAGAATTGAGATATATTCACCCAATTATTTATGATGGGATTTATTGTGCACTTGGGTTATATTGATTTCTGAGTTATCAAACTACGCACTCCATTCCCACTCTAACTCCTTCCAAGGTTCCAGTTTGGTCCAGGGATGGTCGTTAGCTTTGAAGAGATCTTGGGAGCATTGGTAAACTATCTCGTTTGTGATTCTTAAGACTTTAGGAAAAGAGATAAAAGGGTCAGGTTCCAAGAATCAACTAAACCTCAGGGAGTATGCCAGATCTCTGCTACTCATTCAGACCTGACCTGAACGTCTAGAACTAGATCAATTCAAGGCCTGCAGGCCTAGGACATTTTTGATTTTGCTAAGCTTGGGGTATTGTGTTTAATCATCCTTATAGCCTTAGTACCTGCATTATGCCTGATTCATTACTAAGTGCCCAACAAAAGTTTGTTGAATCAATTAACTTTGTTCCCTTTTTGAGAGTTCTAAAATCTCCTAGAGCTCTTTACTTCCCATATTTTATGCAAGAAAGATAGTTGTATCTGCATAGGGATTAAATACAAAAAGGCATAATGAAGAGTCGCTAATACGACGGAATTTATAGTCTGGTTGGTGAATTAGGACAGACTCACATAGAGCAATAAGATGATAAATGCTCACGGAGTTTGAAAAGATAGATGTATTTGGACTGAGGTGGTTAGCGAATGTTTTTGAGAATTTGTATTTAAGCTTGATTTTGAAGGAATGTTAGGATTTGAGTAAGCAGTTCTGGACAGGGAGAACTGTGGGAGCAGAAAGGATACTATTGTACTATGTATAATCAAGGTCAAGCTGTGAGGGTTTTTTTTTCTTTCTTTTTTTTTTTTATTAATTTATTTTTGTTACAGATGTTTCTCCTTTTTTCCCCATTGACACCCTCCTCCCCATTTCCCCCACCCCGTCCCCAGCTTTGTTGTCCATGTCCATCAGTTATGCATACATGCATATAAGTTCTGTGGTTTATCTCTTCCCACCCCCCACCCCCAGCCCCCCCGCTTCTGAGGGTTGTCAGTCTGTACCCTACTTCTACGTCTCTGGGTCTATTTTGTTCATCAGTTTGTTGAATGTTTTTTCAGCATCTATTGATATGATCATATGGTTTTATCTTTCATTTTGTTTATGTGGTGTATCACATTTATTGATTTGCGAATATTGAACCAGCCTTGCATCCCTGGGATGAATCCCACTTGGTCATGGTGAATAATTTTTTTGATGTATTGCTGGATCCAATTTGCTAGTATTTTGTTAAGGATTTTGGCATCTATGTTCATCAGGGATATTGGCCTGTAGTTTTCTTTCTTTGTAGTGTCTTTTTCTGGTTTTGGAATTAGAATTATGCTGGCCTCATAAAACGAGTTTGGAAGTCTTCCTTCTTCTTGAATTTTTTGAAATAGTTTGAGGAGAATGGGTGTTAGTTCTTTTTTGAATGTTTGGTAAAACTCCCCCATGAAGCTGTCTGGGCCTGGGCTTTTGTTTGCTGGGAGAGTCTTGATTATAGCCTCAATTTCCTTAGTTGTTACTGGTCCGTTCAAGTTTTCTATCTCTTCCTGGTCCAGTGTTGGGAGACTATGTGTTTCTAGAAATTTGTCCATTTCGCTTAGATTGTTGAATTTGTTGCCATACAACTATTCATAGTATTTGTTAACGATCCTTTGTATTTCTGTGTGTCAGTTGTTACTTCTCTTCTTTCATTTCTGATTTTGTGTATTTGGGTTCTCTCTCTTTGTTTCTTGGTGAGTCTAGCTAAGGGTCCATAAATCTCGTTTATCTTTTCAAAAAACCAGCTCTTTGTTTCATTGATCCTTTGAATTGTTTTTTTTGGTCTCTATGTCATTTATTTCTGCTCTGATCTTTACTATTTCCTTCCTTCTACTTGCGCTGGGGTTTTCTTTTTGTTTGCTCTCTAGTTCTTTAAGTTATGAGGTTAGAGAGTCCATTAGAAATTTTTCTTGTTTCTTGAGGTAGGCCTGTAGTGCTATGAACTTCCCTTTCAGAACTGCTTTCGCTGCATCCCATAGATTTTGTGTTGTTGTGTGTTCATTTTCATTGGTTTCCAGGAATTTTTTAATTTCTTCCTTGATCTCCTCAGTAACCCATTCATTGTTTAATAACATGCTATTTAGCCTTCATGTGTTTGATTTTTGATATAAGTTCTGTGGTTTATCTCTTCCCACCCCCCACCCCCAGCCCCCCGTTTTTATTGTAATTAATTTCTAGTTTCATGCCACTGTGATCTGAGAAGATGCTTGATATGATTTCAGTCTTGAACTTGTAGAGACTTAGTTTGTGTCCTAACATGTGGTCTATCTTTGAGAATGTCCCATGTGCACTTGAGAAGAATGTGAATTCTGTAGTTTTGGGGTATAATTCTCTGTAGATATCTATTAAATCCATTTAATAGTCTACTGCTTTGTTTAGAGTCTCTGTTTCCTTGTTAATTGTTTATCTAGAGGATCTATCCAGTGATGTCAGTGGGGTGTTGAAGTCCCCTGCTATGATTGTATTGCTGTCGATTTCTCCTTTGAAGTCCTCCAGAAGATTTTTAATATATTTTGGTGTTCCTATATTGGGTGCATATATGTTCACCAAGGTTCTATCTTCCTGTTGGATAGATCCTTTCAATATTATGTAGTGACCTTCTTTGTCTCTAGTTATGGCCTTCATTTTGAAATCTATTTTATCAGATAAGAGTATTGCTATCCCAGCTTTTTTTTTCCTTTCCGTTTGCTTGGAAGATTTTTTTCCATCCCTTCACTTTCAACCTATGTGAGTGAATGGGTGGGTCTCTTGTAAACAACATATATATGGGTCATACTTTCTTATCCAATCAGCTACTCTGTGTCTTTTTATCGGAGCATTCAATCCATTTACATTTAAGGTGATTATTGATATGTACTTATTTATTGCCATTTTTGTTTAGTGTGGTTCTATTTTCCTTCCTATTTCTTCTACTAATTACAGCAGTCCTTTTAACATATCTTGCAGTGCTGGTTTGGTGCTAATGTATTCCCTTAGCCTTTTTTTTTTTTTTTTTGTCTGGGAAGCTCTTTATTTGACCTTCTAGTATGAATGATAGCCGTGCTGGGTAGAGTAGTCTTGGATTCAGATCCTTGTTTTTCATGACCTTGATTACTTCATGCCATTCCCTTCTGGCCTGTAGTGTTTCTGTTGTGAAGTCAGCTGATAGCCTAATGGGGGTTACTTTGTAGGTGACCTGTTGCTTATCTCTTGCTGCCTTTAGGATTCTCTCTTTGTCTTTAATTTTTGGCATTTTAATTACTATGTGTATTGGTGTAGGCCTGTTTGGGTTCTTCTTACTTGGGGCTCTCTGTGCTTCTTGAAGTTGAATGCCTTCTTCCTTCACCAAATTAGGGAAGTTTTCTGTCACTATTTCTTCAAATATATTCTCTAACCTTTGCTCATTCTCTTCATCTTCAGGGACTCCTATGATGCGAATGTTATTACATTTTCAGTTGTGCCACAGTTCTCTTAAGCTGTCTTCCTGTTTTTTCATTGTTTTTTCCTTTTGGTTTTCTGATTGGTTGATTTTTTTCTATCCTGTCTTCTAATTCACTGAACCGGTCCTCAGCTTCCTCTACTCTGCTGTTTAGTCCTTCCAATGTGTTCTTTATTTCTGCTATGTCATTCTTCATTTCTTCTTGGTGCTTCTTCTTTTCCAATTGGTTGATTTTCAATGTTTTTATGTCTTTACTCATGGTGTTGATGTCCTTACTCATGCTGTTGAGCTTCCTCAAGATCATGGCTCTGAATTCCAGCTCTGTTAATTTGCTTAACTGCATTTCATTTATCTCATTTTTGGTAGAGGTCTCTTGTTCTTTCATTTGGGATTTGTTTCTTTGTTTCACCATTTTGGGTATCTCAGTGGGTTTTTGATCCTGCCAAAAATGTTGGTGTTCTGCTGTTTGTGGCTCCCTCTACTGGGTTTGGATGAGCGTGGGAGGACCCACGTTAAACACCACTGCCAAGTCTTACTTTCTTGGGTAGTTTTGCAAGCCCAGGAAAGGTTCAGTTATCCTCTAGCTTTTTGCCTGGAGGCTTGAAGAGCCTTGGGGTCTCAGTTGAATGAAAACCTCCCTCAGGTGTTCAGTGTAAGAGGATTTCCCCAAGGGTGGGGCAGATGCTGGTTTGTAATGAGCCTCAATTTGCATTTCAATGGCCCACCTGGGTGGGGCTGACTCCGAGGGAGGGGCTGCTGCTTCTCCCCAGAGCCCTGGGAAGGAGTAAGATGACCACCGTCCTGCGTGGCCGCAACTCAGCAAAAGCTTTGAGCACCCTCCAAATTCTGAGTGTCCCCACACAGTTCCAGTTCAGTCCGCCCTCCTTCTGCCGGAGCCCAAGGTGAGTGGCTGTGGCTATTTTAGTGCTCTGTCCTGGCCCTCTGCACTGTGGAGCGGGCTTGGGAATTTAACCCCGAGGGCGCTGCTCACAGCTGCTGTCTATGGGCTCCCAGCCCCCCTTTCGCGCCTCCTCTGTCCTACCAGGATCGATTCAGTGTCCCTGGTTATATGTTCCTCGCAGGCTGCTTTTCTGTTGCTTTTTCCCGACAATTTGTCTTTACTTTAGTTGTAATTCCAGTTTGGTCCTGGGAGATGGTCTCTGTAGCTTCCATTCACTCCGCTGCCATTTTGGAATTGAGGTTTTTTTTTAATGATGACAATTTTCTTAATGTTATTCTTTACAGTTTTCAAAACACACCCATGTACATAATCTTATAACTTTGTTTTGTGTGTGGTAAAGGTATTATTTATGAGATTCCAAAAGGCTGTGCTATTGGTGCAGCATCACCCAGCTAGTAAGTCCCCTTGTGACCAAGGGGAAGTATCTTTAGGTAAAGGCCCAGTCTATGAACATGAAGCAGAACAGTGCTTTTTTATCTGTTTTTTGAGCCAGAGGGTTGGGATAGAGCAGAAAGAGAAAGAAGGGAGATTAGCTAACATTTATCCAGTATTTCACATGTGTAAGAGAACATTCTCAGAACCTGATATGTGTTAACTTATTTAATACTTACAACACTCCTATGGCTATACATTACTTTTTTCAGTACTATATTATCTTCATATAGTATGGCTTACTAGGTGCTGAAGCAGAGATTTGAACACAGGCAGTCAAACTCCAGAGCCCTTTCCAGTGGCAGGTGTGTAGGCTCTGGAGTGAGATCACTCAAATCCTGGCTTCACCTCTTACTAACAGTGTGATCCTGGTTCAAACATTCTCCTCAAGAATGTTTCAGTTTCCTCGTCCATCAAAATGAGAACAATAACAGCTCCTCTCTCTAGGCTTGTATGAAGATTAAAGGAAAGGATACCTATAAAGTCCCTGCTATTTTGATTAATGCCAGTTCTATTATGTTCTAATCAGTGGAGCATAGATTATAATTTTTACTTGTTCTCAAAATAGGAAGGAACTACCAAGGCCTCAAAATAACTCCCCTATCCTAGGCAGAGCACTGTGTTAGCCTCAGAATGCCTTCTGATTGGCATTTTGGTATCTTTGCAGAAAAACGTTATGTAGTTAGGTTTCCAGATCTGTTGTTAAGTGCCTGGCTTATTGTTGGCAGGGGGAGATAGTACTTTTATAGTTTAATCCTTTTTTTTGGAACACGGGGGTTATATTTCTTAGATTGTAAAATTAATATTTTAATCTGCCTCATTTTTGCATAAAAATATCCTATTGTAATGAAATTATGTTGATTTAAAAAGTAAAAAACATGATACTAACAAATCAAGCTACTTTGGGATTTGAGAGAGACAACAAATTGCTATAGCATGAATTTGGATAATGGAACAACAAACGATGTGTATCACCATTGTTATAACATTTCTGCATGCACTTACTAGAAAATTATAGTTGCACATATATTATAGAAATTCTGAGACCTTAACATTCATAGACATTGAAAGCTTTTTTTCATAGGGTGTTTATGAAATTTTTGGATAAAAACAAATGTTTATTATGGCATCATTTAACACACTTTAAAAACACCCTACTGCTTTCTGAACGTACTTGGTTTATAATGAAAGTGAAATATTCAACAATTGGAAATGAAGGAAAAAAAGGTAGTTCACTTTAAGATGTAACTAGGCCTCATAAAATATTTGCTCTATTTGGTTAGTAACATTTGATGACTAAACATATAGCTTCACCAGAAATCATGTTTATGAACAGTGATCTTTAAAAGCTAATTGGCCTTAAAGTCCACAAGGTTTTGCTGAACTAATATTTAACTCTTATTTAAAATAGGCAGAAGTAGAACTATATAGGTTCCCTGAGCCCAAAATTATAAGAATAATAACCCGAACTCATTCTTTTTTGTGTTATTAATAGTTGGTGTAGTAGGTTGAATAGAATCCTCTGGAGAATTCATGTTTATCCAGAACCTCAGAATGTGACCTTATTTGGAAATAGTGTCTTTGGAGATGCAATCAATTAAATTAAGATGAGTTCATATTGGATTGGGGTGGGCCCCTAAGTCCAATGACCAATAGCCTTACAAGGAGAGACACAGACTTACAGAGAGACCGAGAGGGAAGATGGCCATGTGAGGACAGAGGTGGTGCAGCTGCTAACCAGGGAAGGCCAACAGCCACCAGAAGCTGGAAGAGGCAGGAAGGTTCTCCCCCAGAGTCCCGGGGTGGAGTGTGGCCCTGCTGACACCTTGATTTCCAGCTTCCCACCTCCGGGCCTGTTAGAAGGTAAAGTGTTTTCAGTCACTGGTCTCTGGTAATTTGTTATGGCAGCCCCAGGAAACTAACACAGTTGGTAAGTTTCATGCGGGGTTTAGTTTTACAAAAGGCATGATTCAGGGTAGCTATAAACTGAAATTAAATTTGAAAGTTTGTCAAATTTTTGTTCATATACCAAATACTAATAATTATTTTTAATTGCAAAGAATAAATCTATTTTCTGATCTGTCTTTACTTAAAAGACATAAAACGTATTAAGAAAACATGGCCTGTCATTGGGGTGCATTTCAGCCTAGGAAGTACTCCTCTGTTTTATCAATCCAAATTCCTAGTCTGGTTAAGATGTTCGGTAGCTTTGGGATAGAAAAATGTAAAGCTTTTTTCAGGAGAAAAAAGGAATTAAAAACATTTTTAAATGGTATCCAAGTAGAACCTTCATTACAAATAAACCATCTATTCACATTCCTTAAATATTCTGTACATAATGCCATCTTCCTCAAATTAGACTAAGCAAGCCATTGAATCCTTAAAATAGGAAGGTAAATAAAAAATATCTATGGAACAATAAAGATTGTTTTTGTTTTTATGCAGGTTCTGTTATCTGTTCAGAAATAAATATCCAAGAAATTTCCCAAATTCTTACTGAAATTTAAAAATGTAGGTATTTTCAATTTTTATTTAGTTCTATAAAAATGATACCATCATATCTCAAAGTTTTAAATCTACCACTCATATTCTTCATGGACAATTAAAAAATATTTTTATTGATTTTTAGAGAGGGAGAAAGGGAGAGGGAGAGAGAAAATTGATATGAGAGGGAAATATCCATTGGCTGCCTCCTGCACTCCCCCTACTGGGGATCCAGCCAGCAACCCCAGCATGTGCCCTGACAGGGAATCGAACCAGCAACCTTTTGGTATACTGGATGACGCCCAACCAATGGAGCCACACTGGCCAGGGCAACTTCATGGACAATTTTTATTCTTTACATTATCTGAAATGAAGTAATAATCAAGAAAGATCTCTTATCCTTTGAGATGACATGGAAAGACCTGGAGAGTATTATGCTAAGTGAAACAAGCCAAGCCGAGAAAGACAAATATCACATGATCTCACTTATTTGGGGAATATAATGAACTAAACAAACTGATGAACAAAACTGACCCAGAGACACAGAGGTGGGGTACAGACTGACAAGTCTCAGAGGAGGGGGGTTGGGAGGGGAAGAGATAAACCTCAGAACTTATATGCATGTATGCATGACCAATGGACATAGACAACAAAGCTGGGGATGGGGCAGGGGGATGGGGAGGAGGGTGTCAATGGGGGGGAAAAGGAGAAACATCTATAACAAAAACAAATTAATAAAAAAAAAAAAAAAGGAGTACCTGATTATTCCTTTACCAGTCATTTATTGAGTACTTACTATGCGCTACCTTCTTTACCAAGGGCTAAAAATGTGATAGTAAGAATAACAACAACCAATATATACAGAATGCTTACTATGTGCCAGCCACAGTGCTGAGCACTTTACGTCTATTAGCTAATTTAATTCACATTATCCTGCCTGAAGTAGGTTCTTGCCTCCTCCTTTCAGGTGAGGAAGCTGCCAAGTAAGAGTCCAAGGTTCAGACCTAGGCAGTGAGAGCCCGAAGCCCTTACTTTAGCATCACATGTTATTACATCCTTCATGGGATGTGATAAGGGACTTTCTCAGGGATGTGGCAGTTTTTACTTGTAATGCATTGTTACAAGTCGCATTAAAGAAGTCCAAGTGAGAGTGATCTGTGTGAGGGTATGAGAGTGGAGATGGAGAAGGATTAGATTCTAGACGGATATAGATGGGAAAATTGACAGGACTTAAATAAAATGGGTGCCGGATGGTTTCCTAACTGCTCAGGAATTCAGTTAGGATTTACCCGACTTGAGTTTCTGGTAAGAAGTGAGTGGTGTTCAAAACAACAAAGATGCTTATTATTATTATTTTTTGTAGAGAAGGACTTCAAGTTGGAGGCATGTTACAAAGCACTGCTGCTTGAAGGCCTGACTCCAAACGCAAAGTCTTCTCAGACTCGTGTCGAATGGCAGGGTGCCCTGTCTGGGTGATGCAGCGCTACATCCCTGCTGGGGTTAGTTCACGATGGCGGAGGCTAGACTGTCCCATTTCTGTAATGAGATTGTCAGCTTTGGTTACTGACAGGATTCTTGGAATTGAAATGACTCTATCGTAATGATAACTCTAAGGATCTACACTTAGATGCCAGTGACAAAAAGCCCCATCCTAAAGTACTTTCTCGGTGGCCTCTGTGTCATACAGCCTAACAACTGTCGGTTTCCAAAGGCGGCGCCATTTATATGACTTTTTTTGTTTTTGTAACATTGTTGTTTTTTTTCATAATTTTCAGAGTGCAAATTAGTGAAAACTGATTATTATGCTTAGGTTTGAACAGAGTGGGGGATGAAACAAAATGTGCACATTACTCAAATCATTTTCAAAATAAATATTTTTATTTCTTAGCCACAGATATTTTCAAGTGCAGTGTATTTCATCTGAAAGCTGAGTTTGTAAAAAAAAGAAAAGTGCATTTTTATGAGCAAAGGCTGAATTCTATAGTCTTAAATTGTGCCTAGACCTTTCTGCCCTTACTTGTCAAATGCTCTTTTTATATGCTCGGTCATCTTTATACAATACTGCTGTTAAAAAGATAGTGGAAAAACTAACTATACATTGTTTGTTAGTCTAAAAATCAAATCTGCCTCTCAGAAGGGCTTAGAGATCTCACTTGGATTTTAACTGTCGTCATCGAGCGGTCTGGTTTTTGAGCAGCTCAGTGCATCACCCTAATATTTCCCAGAGTCCTGTCCAAGTCAATGTATGGAATGACTAAGTTGTAGTCATACTAGCTGTGAGCACGCAGGCGAGAAGAGAAGCAGTTAAACATCTCGCTGTGTGTGAGCAGTACGAGGGCAGGCAGACACCATGCACCTTGACCACCTATTATGAAGCTTTTTGCTGCCGTGTCAAGTGAAAGCGAGTTAATTGGGTGAAGCTGTGGAGCATGTTAGGGGCTTGGTAAAGGGCTGCTGTCTGACAGCTGAATGTCAGCAAAAGCCAGTCAAGTGTAGCTGAGAGACAGAGACCTGTCACAAAGTTCCCGCAGACTGGAGCACAGTTAGGCAGCTGAGATGTGGTTCAGTCTCACTTTCTCCCTCATTGCATCCAAGCACCTTAAAACATTTTACACTGTAGGTGTCAACTCTTGTTCTCTGAGCTGTTTCCCCCTAACTGTCCTGCATTCAAATGATTGAACAAAAGATGCTAATGTTTAGCAAAGTGAATGTAAATTCCCTCTTTCCCCCTTTTCTTCCCAAGCAGATAGACATTCAGCTCAAAGGCAACTTGGAAGGTTTACCTCAAACAATTAGATTGTCTCCAAATTTGGTTTATAATAGAATCTTTTCCTCAAGAGAGAATAAAAATGGAAAATTAAAGTAGTAGAATAAGCAATGTGTTTTCCTCTGAGAAAGAAAATCTAGCTGAAGGGAGCGAGGACTCCTTGAGAGGAGACACTTGCCAAGATCACTTTCCCCGTCTTTTGTCAGAGCTGCCTTCTTTTTCAGAGTGGTCTAAGGTGCATTGCTGTCCTGACACTCGCCGGAAGGTCAAGGAAGATAAACATGGGAGGGACCAGGGAGGTTCCTTTTGAGACCTCGCACAGGAGTTGGAGGGCGTTAGAATGAAAGGGACCGCGAGCGACGCCGTCCCTTGGAACTGCTGCAGTGATGCAGAGGTGGCCCGGAGCACGTGGGTGTCGCTGGTGCCACGGAGGAACTGAAGTTTAAGTTTTAACTCAATTTGACATTAAATTAAACTTTAACTAATTTAAAATGAAATGATTACATGGGGCTGGTTGCTACCGTATGAACAGCACAGGTTTAAGCAGACAGCAGATTGCCATATTGTGCTATTATAAAAACACGTGTGCGTTGTTATGATAACACAGAGAAGGTGAGGTGACAGATGGCAGGGAAAGTTTGGGGAAACGTGGATGCTTGAGGTGAGTCTTGAAAAACTGTAAACACCTGGCGAAGAAGGCTCCTCTTAATAGACATAGCAGGAGAGCAGGGCGTGCTTCAGGGTCGGCCTGTGGTTAGCGTTAGGGAGCCAAAGTGTTCTGTGGGAAATCACCGTAATGCAAGGGTAGCCTCCAAGTCCACTGCCAGGCCAGTTGGCCCAGAGGCCTCCCAGACCAAACTAAGATACATACTCTAATCATATGGTTTATCAAATCAATTTAAAACACACAGCAAGCCCTGGCCGGTTCGGCGCAGTGGTTAGAGCATCGGCCCGTGGACCAGTGAGTCCTGGGTTTGGTTCCCGCTAAGGGCATGTTCCTCGGTTGCGGTTTGTCCCCGGCCCCGGTGGGGGTCGTGTGGGTGGCAGCCCATCGACGTGTCTCTCTCACATCTATGTTTCTCTCTCTCTCTCTCTCTCTCTCTCTCTCTCTCTCTCTCCCCTTCCCACTCTATCTGAAGATAAATGCAAAAATGTCCTCAGGTGAGAATAAAAACATAAATAAATAAAACTCACAGCAAGAGGCAGAAGGATGTGGTAGGAAGTTAAGGGCAGGGCTCATACTACCGGACTCCTTATTTAAACAGTGTTCATATGTCCTGTCCCTTGGCTGCATCAGCATCTATACTCTTGACGTTATGTGGGCCAGGGTAGAGATTTGATAAAGAGGTTTGGGAGACAGAAGATTCCTGGGGCCACTTCCCCACACTTGCCTTCCAGGACAGATGCAGGACACAGAGCCGTGGCCAACAGCTACAGCTTCACTTAGGCTGCTGAATAGCTCTGTGTTTTATCCGCAGTTCTGTGGCCAATTTAAGGATGACGTGAGCCTAGAGGTGGCATACCTCTGTGTTATGACATGATCTTTTTATCTCTTCCTATCTATAGGTAACCTGTCTCACAGGGTACTAACTTACCATCTATTCTTAACATATCGATTCTGCCCATGCCTCATAGACTACTGGCTGATTCATTTTCTGTGTTTAACACGTATTATACATTTCATCTGTACTATATATTTTCTGTCTTATATTATAACTTTGAATATTCTCAAATAATAAGCAAATATACAATAAATAGGAGATGAAGTAAGAAATGGATGTACATCAGAAGGGATGGCTTGTTTACAAATGTTGAAAGTGTATTTTGGTTAAAAGTGAAGAGACCCTTAAATAACTGAAGAAAAATTAAGAGCTTTACTTAATCGTCATCTTGTGGATATCCTACCGTGAGTCTGAAACGCATTTTAAACATCCAGGCTTTTCTGAGAAGCTGGTGTACAGGCTCTCGGGGATTAATCTGAACGAGGGCTTGGCGATTGTTGAAGGATGGGGGAGCTTCTGTGGGCAGGTACCCAGTGGAGCAGATGGAAACGGAGGGAGCCGGCTGGTGCTGGTCCTCCATGCAGGCCTAGGGACTGGTGTCTGGGCTCCTGGAAAAGAGAAACCTACATGTGTAAGTGGAAAGAAATATTTTATTACAGACACCGTGAAACCTGGGGTTCCAGTCAGAGTTGCCAGAGTTTCCAGGTGACAGGGAGGGAGGGTGGGCATGTGGCCAGCTGGGTGCAGAGCCATTACTCATATGGCACAGGGAGCTCTCCGACCAGCGGAGGCAGGACCTGGTGGAGGGATTGCAGCCACCCAGCAAGTCTTGTCGGAGACCGTACAAGGGTGTTGAGGTCTTGCATGCAGAGGTCAGGGAAGGGGACTCATTACTGGGACCTTGTCTGTATCCACAGAGCAGTGAAGCTGGCAAACTCAGTGCCATTGTACATAAAAGCCTAACATATGAAAACAGCACTTCTGTGGTTACATAATATTTCAGCAAAGTATAACTTAAGGAGAACTGACTCAGGATGCAGATAGTTATGGACAGTGTGAGCTCCCTGAGGGCAGAGAATGCGTGTGTGTAATTCACTGCTATATCCCAGTACTTGGAACAGTATTTGGCACATTGTAGGCACTTGATAGATATCTATTGAAAGAATTAATGAATGGGGCTAATTTAGGAGACTAATGGTGGATGTGGGTTTAGATATGCTTTATGCATATGCGACCACAGGAAAAATCTATCATATGGAATCGATCATGGAAGGCAGCGATTTTTAACCTTTTCATTTCATGGCACACATGAACTAATTATTAAAATTCTTTGGCACACCAAAATATATATCTTTTGCTGATCTGACAAAAAGTGGGTATACTTTTGATTGATTTATAAAAAATAATAGTAATTACCTACTCTTTTGGCTACATGCTAACTTTAAAAAAAGTCAGGGGTCTATTCTTATACATAAGGATTTCTGGTACCAAGAATTAACCAATCAGACACAACTTTATTATGTGACGTAACCAGTAAGATATATATTTATGGTTCAAAACAGAGCATTCACACTGGATGGCTATTGTTGTGTTGGGTGTTGTCATTTTTATATTTGACAGTCTAAGGGAAAAGAAGTCAGTGCCCTGACTAAATAGTCAGGTATTGCATGTTTTTAACAATTCTTACGGCACACAGGTTGAAAATCGCTGATTTAAGGAATAGATTTCTGAAAAGTAATCTATGGGTATATTATTTTGAAATTTTGTAATTGCTGCATTATTCTCACATTTCCTATAGGATGTCCTCCCTAGAGATGGGTTTGGTTTGAGACTGTTGGAAATGGCCTGGTTCTATCAGAAATAACATTCCTCTTGGTAAAGGAAATGCCACTGCCACTAAGCGATTTATTTTGGAGCATACTCCCCAGGGCTTGTTGTGATTTGAAGGCATTCCATTGATGTGAACCCCAGATCACATAATTTGACTTACACCTGAAGTGCCCCTCTCTCACTGAGAAATAGAGAGACCACATTCTCTTAACGGAAGAGAACCCATCCCTCCACAAAGGCCCAGCTGTAACACTGGTCACAGGGCAGCAGCCCAGGGGAATATAGGACTTTCATCTTCAATGGTCAGTGGGGAAATAAAGACTCTTTGCAACATCTTGTAAGGAATGGCTAGGGATTTTAGGTGTGCTATTGTGGAATCATGAGGGAACAGGGAAAAGGAAGGGCATAGAAAAAATGGTTTTGAATTTTAAGATGTGATTTTTTTCCTCTAATTTTGTTGAGATATGTGATTGACAGGTACTTACAATGTTAGTAAGATTTAGAAAAGTCATCTCTTTCAAACAACTTCACATTTTAGATGGTTCTTTCCTTCTTCTGCTCTTTTTACCTGAGTGTAGGTCAGTTATTCCACTCAGAGAAAAACACACTGCTTAAAGGTCTAAGTTTCTATCTTCCAGATTATTACTAAATTTTTGACATTGAATTAAAAAGGTTTATACCTTTAAGAAGAAATTCTTCAGTAATGAAAAAGTGGTCAGAATACTTTCACGGAATAGTTCCCAGAGAGAGTGTGACGTGTGCATTTTGACCACAGAAGCTGTGACGTGGAGCTGGAAGTACTGCTGGGAGTGACTGGGAGGCACACGCGTGTGCGAGCCTCTGCGTGAGGACTTGCACTGGTGCAGGGCAGACGCGCAAGCCCCTCCGCAGAATTACCTGTGTGTGTGTGTTTACTTAGTGTCAGGTTGTAGGTAGGAGTTCGATAACTGAAAATGTTGAGATAAGAACGTGTTGTTAGCTAAAAGGAAATATTTTCAAAACTTGCAAAACACTTGGTTAAAGACTACCCTCTGAGACCTTTAACAATCCAATTACATTTTCATTTTGACCACACAATTCAGTCATGACTATACTAAAATACAGGTTTCAGTATATATAAAATCAGTTTTTTGGTTTTTTTTAATCCTCACCCGAGGATATTTTTACATTTATCTTCAGACTGATTGGGAGGGAGAGAGAGAGAGAGAGAAACATCGATGTGAGAGACACATTGATTGGTTGCCACCTGCATGACCCCAACCAGGGCCGGGGCTGAACTGCAACCAAGGTACGTGCCTTTGGCCGGAATCGAACCCGGGACTCCCTGGTCCACAGGCCGATGCTCTAACTGCTGAGCCAAACCGGCCAGGGCTAAAATTGTATTTTTTTAATAAAGCATTTTTAGTTATAAAAGGCATGTTATTATAGATAATTGGAAAATATAGAAGTTTAGGGAAAAATCACCAATTCCAATATCTCAAAACAAGTACCATATGTAATTTTGTGTATTGTCTCCTCACTCAGAGAGTCTGGCTCTGAGTGGGCAAAGTACAGCCTGTGGGTCAGAGCTTCTTGCCGTCTGTTCATGATGTGAGGATTTTGTGAAATTCAAATTTCATGTTCATAAATACAGTTTCATTAGAACACAGCCATACTAATTCATTGGCATGTTGTCTGTGGCTGCTTCGGGGGCTACAGCAGCAGCGTTTCGTAGTTGCAACAGAGAACGTGTGGCCCGTAAGCATAACATGATTGTCTGACCCTTTACAGGTAAAGGTTGCTGGTCCCTGGTCAAACCTAAACATTTGTCCATGTTATTCAAAAGTTTATAACCATACATTTTAAAGCTATGTACTATTCCATCAAGTGGCTATAGTTTACTTAACCATACTTCCATTGTTTAATATAGGATCATTTCCAATTTTTGTCTGTTATTATTAGTGTAAGGAATCTAATCATAAGTGGAATTGTTGGATCAATGCTATTAACCATTTAAGACAAGTGCCAAATTATAGACTAAACGGTTCTATCAATTTGTACAGTCACTAGCAATTTGTGAAAGCCTGTTTCATAAAGCCTTCACTAACATTTATATCATAATTTTTTAAATTCAATTTTGGTTGGCAATAAACACATCATTTTACTTTCCATTTTTGATTATTATTGGGGGGATCACCATTTTTCCCATTTAAAAATGATTTATTAATTGATTAATTTTAGAGAGGGAGGAAAGGGGAGAGAGAGAGAGAGAAAAACATCGATTTTTTGTTCCACTTATTGATACTTTCATTGGTTGATGCCTGTGTGTGCCCTGACCAGGGATCAAACCCACAACCTTGGCATATTGGGACAATGCTCTAACCAAATGAGCTACCCGGCCAGGGCTCCATTTATTTTTAATCAGCTGTATTTTTAATGTTGTGAACTGCCAGTTCATGGCCTTTGTTATATTCAAATAGTTTTAAAAATAAAAAACTGTGGGAAGAAAAATTTGAACTTTCAGTGCTTTTTCCTCCTAACCCACACTTCAGTTGATTCCCTTTTCCTAAAGATAATATAGTTTCTTGTGATTTCTTTTTCAGTAAGAAAAAAAAAAAAAAAAAAAAAAAAAATATATATATATATATATATATATATATATATATATGCATATATGTGTGTTTATGCTTTTAAAAAAATTTTCTCAATCCTGAACATATAATTTTATTTTTTATTTTTTAATTATTTTTATTAATTTATTTTTTGCTACAGATGTTTCTCCTTTTTCCCCCAATGACACCCTCCTCCCCATCCCCCCCCCCACTTATGCTTATTTTTATATACAAATGAGTTTTCTTTATACACACACACACACCGTTTTTCACTTGGACTTACTTCTGTATCAGCACTAGCACACTTACCTCAATTTTTAAAAATTGTTGTATTCTATGGTTGTGTCATAATTCACTTAAATAGTACTCTGTTGATGGACCCTTTAATTTCATTTAAAAATACTTTTCTGTAAAATAATGCTTCCGTAAACACATCTGTATGCTCATCTGGTGAACTTTTGTGATTTTAGCCGTAGAAGAAATGCCTGGCAGTGGAATCGAAGTGCAGGAACAATGTAAATTTTGTCTTCCAGAAAGGCTGTGCCAGCTCATACCCCTGCCCCCACGGTCTGAGCTGGCTGTTCACGTCTGTTCCCTGTCTTCTCAGCAGTGAGTTTCAGCACACATCTACATTTTGCCTATCTTTTAGGTGAAAAGTAATCTTTCATTCTCATGTTCTGTGTAGTACTTCTTTAGGGATGAATGAGGTTTAGCACTTTTTCGTGTGTTTATTGGTTATTATAGTTTTCCCTCCCCCACCAAACAGCCAATTTGTTTGTAAGGCAGAGGCTGCCAGTGGTTTCCTGATCTCTGCTTTCTTTCTTAGTAATAGGAACTGAATATTACCTGGGCCACTCCGAAGAATGTAAAATAAAATAAAGCTACATTTGTCAGACTGCCCTGAAGCTGAGTCAGCCACGTGCTACGTTCTGGCCAGTGGCATGTAAGCACAAGTACTGTGATTTTAGGATGTGTCTTTAAATGTAAGTGGTGCCTCCTCCTTTGCTCCATGAATGAGGTTTAGCACTTTTTCATGTTTTTATTGGTTATTGTATTCTTCTGGTCAGAATGTAGACATAATGGAACTTGAGAAACCAGTTGGGACCCTGAGATGGAAGCCATATACTTAGACTGTGAAGCCCGAGATGGAAGCAGCCTGGGGTCCTGATAGCTACATGTAGCCATATCAGAGAGAAATGCTTTTTTATCTTACTGAAGCCACCAGCATGGTGAGTCTCCTGTTACAGCTGAACCCAGTGTAGTTAACGCACAATCCTTAGCCTGTTTCCTAATCAGGCTCTTCATTTTCTGGATTTGCATGAACCTTTTGTAAACGAAGGTAAAAGTTGATGTCAAAGTCATCCTATGGCTATCACGTGTGTTGCACATGTTTTTATCAGCTTGTCCCTTCAGTTTTTCAATGTCCCTTTTACAAGGCGGGGCAGAAGTAGGTTTACAGTTGTGAGTACGTGAAACAGTTTATTCCTGTATATTATTTATTAATTGTATTATTTTTCATACGAGCAACTGTAAACCTACTTTTGCCACACTCTATATAAAGTATGCGTATACTAAAAACATAGTTTTTATTAATTCAGTTTTTATACCTTTTTATATAGTTGAGTGTATGGATATATTTGCATGTCAAGTTCTCTCTGAGCTGTTTGGGAATACATATTTGTAAGACAGGTGAAAAATGGCCGCCTTTGTGTTTTCTGGCGTCCCCGGCCCTCTGCATGTACCGGTAAGTGCATCAGAATTGCCCGGACAGGAGCAGCTGAGAGCACAGGCTTGTGAGGGAAAGCAGGAAAAGAAAGAACAAAACCATCTGGGAAAATTCTTTGGCTCTTTTTCCAACCTCAGTCATGTCAGGAAATCTAAACATTCAAGAGAAGAAAAATGGGAATTTTTATCTTGTTAGGCACAAGACATATTTAAGCTAATTTAAAATTAAAGTTTAAATGTTCTATTGTAATTTAGAACTTCAGTGCTAAATTCTACCTCTGAATATTACAACATATAAGCTCCTTTGGTGAAAGGGTTAGAACTTTTATTTTATGTAAATGCTGTGAAAGCTATTTATTCCAGTACCATGGATATTCAAATGTTGGACTATCGTAAAATATGTTCTCAAAAATATAAACATTGATTTTTAGCCTCTAGTACAATATACTTATACTTTTATAATTTAGTTTCATAGAGATCTGTTGAGTCCTAACGATGTTTATGCAACAGCTCTGGATGTAAAGTAAGCTGAGGCAGTGTCTCCTTTGAGTGGCATGATAAAATAGTGGATAAGCATATGGGGAGGAAAATCGGAGGGATCAAGACTCACTCAGTTCTACCACTTAGCAAGCTGTGCAGAATGGGGCAGTTCATCCTACTCTTCTGAGCCCCCGTTTCTTCAACGGTAAACTGAGGGCAATAAGAGTATGTTCTCACTGGTTGTTAGAATTAAGAGAATGCCTTAGAAAGCAAAACCTAGCCCAGTGTCTGACATATGCTCAATACATGTTAGCTATAATTAGAAATTTGGAATTTATTATCACTTGAGAAGAGTATAAAGAGAGGTAAATGCCCTGGCCGGTTTGGCTCAGCGCTTAGAGCTTCGGCCCGGGGACCGGAGAGTCCCGGGTTCAGTTCTTGCTAAGGGCACGTACCTCGGTTGCAGTTTGTCCCCAGCCCCGGTTGGGGTCATGTGGGTGGCAGCCAGTCGATGTGTCTCTCTCACATCAATGTTTCTCTCTCTCTCTCTTATTTCTTCTCTCCCTCCCGCTCAATCTGAAGATGAATGCAAAAATAAAATGTCCTTGGGTGAGGATTAAAAAAAAAGAGAGAGAGAGAGGTGAAGAAGGGGAGCTACTGTGTGCTGTGCATTCTCTGTGTTACATTATTCCATGTAGTCCTTGTAGCAACCTGTGAGGGCTTAGTCTCCCTGCTTTGCAGATGAGGATGCAGGCTCACTCAGGGTCAGCAGCTTGTCAAAGATCACATGCTTAATAATCAAGTTTGGAACCTGAGGTCTCTTCAACTTCAAAGTCCATATTTTCTCCATTATACTGTGCTACTGAGAACTGGGACATAACTGTATATATGTAAAATAACCAAATAGTAAAATAAGACCAAAACCCCATGAAGTGATAGCATGAGTGGTTTGTTCATCCAGTTATTCTTCAGTTAGAAATCTTATTCAGTCCCAGATACTCTGCTAAGTGCTAGGAGTACAAAGCCAAGAACCGATCACACCAGTTGCCCTTAGTTTTATAGGGAAGATGTAGGTACATACAAATAAGTAAAAACTGGAAAGTAAATGCTTATGAAGAAATGTAAAAGTGTGATTGGATGTTGCAGCTGATGGTAGTTGGGGAAGGGAGGGAAAAAGATCTGGAAAGGCCTCACAAAGAGGGGCGCCTCGAGCAGAGTCTGAAAGGTGGAAAAGACAGTCAGCCCACAAAGGACAGAGGGTGTCTCAGACAGTGGACAGACAAGAGGCAGGTGTGAACTATGGTACATCATATTTACAGACTCACAAATTCCATGTAACTAGATTGCAGAGTACAAGGGGGGAAATGGTAGATGAGGCAGACGGGGATGCAAAGAGCTTCTGAACCAGGCTGTAGACAGCTGGAACTTTGCAATGCACAGGGCGTGCCTATCAGGAAGCATGAAGAATTGAGGCTGTTAATCCAGTTAATCTGTCACATTAACCAAGGAGCCAAGGCTGAAGGTGAACCAGATAGATTGACTTTAGACCTCTGGCTTTCGAACCCAAGCTCAATGTCTTCTTGAGGACAAAATTGTTGTGATGTGCATCAAGTTTATTATCATCTTCTACCTCTGTTTTCTAATTTGTTTCTACCTCTATGATTACCCTACCTTCTTAATCTCTAGGTAACCAGTCCTCTTAAGTTGTTTTCTGTTTATCTAGAAACTCCTTTACAATGCTTCATTGACTCCCATGTCTTGATGTCAGTGAGTTAAAGAGCCAGACTGGTCTGTAATGACATGGGGAGAGCAATGCATAAAATGTTCTTATAGGTTTGGTACTGGTAACCAAAAGTTAGAATTGGTAACTACAAGGAATAAATATTTCATGATGTGACAGCTAATGTATATATATATAAATATATATGTTTATATATACACACATATATAATGTATGCATGTGAATGCATTATAGCAAGTACATATATGGGTGTATATATATTCATCAGGTGTATGTACACATATATGTGTGTATGTATATATGTGTATGGTATATAACTGAGCATTCCACAAGGAAAAACTATGTATGTGATTTTTGCCAACTCTGATTATTTGTGTGAACTTCAGTGTCCTTTGATGCCAGCATGACAGAATTGGAAAACAGGCAGGTGTAATTTGGTTAATTAACTTGAAGTATATGTATGGAAAGAAGAAAACTGTGATACTGAGTCCTGGGACTAGTGGTAAGGACACGTTAGGGGCTGAAGTAGCAATGGCGAAGGAGCCTCAGAGGAAGGCCCTCTTGTGGGTGCTTTGATCCCTTCATCAGTTGACGCGGAGCTGTGCACTCTGCTTAAAACCAGTCAATAATTTACAAACCTCAAAACATCGTCATGGAGGTCGAAGAAATAAAAAGTGTACTATAGAATTTAATTGAATGAAGCCCATCATCTAGACAGTGGCTAATTTTGTTATGAATTTGGCTTTTTTTAGAACCACTAAATACACTATGTATTCCTTCCCCTTGAGAATGGCCTATCTATAGGGCGTCAAAATCTTCAATATTACATTTGGGGAACTCCAGTTTCTGAGTTAATGTCATCCTCAAAAGTTGGGTGTTAACATTACATCATATGCCACCCTGTGTGTAATGACGCCGGACCAGCAGAACTTCAGAGCTGGAAATAGTCTAGCTCCTCATTTTATAAGTAATGGAAGTGAGACCTAGAAGGACTGAGTCACCTGCCAAAATGACCAAGTTAGATCGGACAGAGCGGGAGGAAAATACAGTTTTCTGATCTTCCGTCTGATACTCTTCTCGCCATGCTGGGTGCCTAGCAGAATCTCCACACAGTACTACTCCAGCTTCCTAAATCATATCCTCCCTCACTTTTTACAATGTTAGATTCTAGAAGACTAAACTTAATAACAAATGCCACTTCGGAAACAAATAGCTTAATGACATTGTTTCAGAAGCCTTGGTCTGCAAATTGCTTTGATTTATAGATAATTTATTGAGTGATTATCTTATTATTAAACTAATACTTTATTTACTTTTTTATTGGGAAAACAGTCTTAGAAAACTAAGACATTATAGCCTTGAAAAATGGCTATTGGACATGTTCAATTACTATATTTCATAAAATTCTTAAATGTAGAAATTTAGTGGACATATTTTGTATTGTGAATATATATTTAACTGATAGACTAGAACAGTTCAAATAGAATCATTTACAGTTTATTGAGCAAATAAAAGTGCTTCCATAAAGATTCACATGACACCTCGCTTTTATTTCAGGTAACTAATTTCTTTTTGAAAAATTGCTTAAATGGAGATTTACAGGAGAGACGACCAGAACACCTCAGCAGTTTAAAAAGTAGTTTAAACCACCATAGATGTTACAGATTTAAAATATAAAATCAGGTGGTGAATATTAACTTTTAATGGTCTCTGATAAAAAGTTATTTAACTGTCTTTTACTCTCTGTGTTATATTAAAAGTGTTATGATCTATTTCTGGTTATTATTTATAACAAGAAAAATAGTTCATATTTAGTTGTTTTTTAACATTTCATTTGGAAATAAAAATTTTACCAGAATTTTTGCTGGCTAAAATCAGATTGGAGTATAGCCAATGACCCTAGTAACAACAAAAATGTTTCCATGTACACAAAGGTAAATCTGTTTACTTGGTGGAGGACCTGCCTTTGGGGGTGCATATCTTTAAGGAAATCTCTTGTTTACATTATTGTTTATGTTTAGGACAAAGTGAGTCTCTGATTTGAAATACTAAAGAAATGCTCAACACCCCATTTCAAGGTTATTTAGTAAAATAATGTTACATTAGATTAAAAGATTTCAGACAATGGAAAATAGACATATTAAAAAGTAAGATGAGAACAGACCAAGAGGGACTCTTTGTAGAGTGCCAAGATCCATAGAATATGAAGGAGAAGGGAGCAGTTAGGGACCGTCCCTAAAGAACCACCTTCCTCATGTGTGGTGTTAGGCTGATGGAGCCACAAAACAAAAAAGGAAACTTCAAGTACAGAATATAGATTTGAGATATATACACACACACACACACATATATATTTATATATATGACATCTTTAACGTTGCAAAACAGGAGTGACTGGTCAGTTGGGCACAGTTGTCTTTCTCTCTAGACTGAGGCATCAAGAAGTAAAAACCCTCGGCGAACACCTGACCTTCCTTCATCTGATTCTGCAGGCTCCTCTCTTCATTTATCATTTTCTTAGACCCGTACTTGAAGTATAAAGATGTAACAACAAACTTTCGAAGCCTTCCCTGACAATATTCTTTTATCATAATGAAGAATACTATTGCTGTAACTAAGTTTCATTAAGCAGAAAATCAGGCCCCACTGTCTCCTGCTCTGCCAGCATTCCCCCTGCCCCCAGGCCTGGCAGAATAGGTCAGTAAATGGCATTGTCGTGTTTACAGAAGCAACACCAGCATCACGCAATAGCGCTGCCTGTTCAGATGCTCATCTTTTAAAAAAAAATCAGAACAGATGGTTCTTGTGGTAGTATGGCAGTCAAGGTGCAAAAAAGTACTCCTCCAGCCTCTGATGTGATGAGATGTCTCTGTTCCGGCTCTGAACTGACGTGCTCATTGAGTATTAAGGTTGGGCGAGTGAAACCACTCAGTGCTGCTAATCAGGGTTAACACGATCTCGGGAGTTCCGTCCTTTCGTGGGGATCAGCTGAACCCTCCCCTGCACAGAGCCATCCAAGTGGCCATTTGAGGTGTTTTTTTAACTTCAAGCATAGAGATGATCTCCGTCAACTGTAGGCTTGCAGTAGAGTATCAAGAAATCAAAAGAACAGAGATCAAAGACAATTGCTGAACTAGGTGTTAGATGCAGCCATTGATTTTTCTCTAGTTGTAGTGTTTTTTAAAAAAAATCCACAGAAATGGCAACGCATACAACAGTTGAATTTCTAATACTTTCCTAAGGCCAGCGATAGCCCCCTCTTGTTTTCACATGTAGAGAGGATTTTGTCTAACACGACATAATAAAGCAGGTCCGCAGAGTTCACACTATTTTGTTATCAAAACTGTAAGAGAAGCTGCCAAAAAAAATCTGTTTTTTATTTGAAAAATTCTGCTGTATAGAGTGGGTTTTTAGACCAGACATATCTAGGCAACATTTATTTGCTGAGAATCTGGAAAATTCAGACATACAATTGATCACTATTTGCCCACTATCTATAAATGTTGTAAAACAATACCTCTCCACTTAACTAGTAAGACTTTGTTCATGTTAAATATTAACTATTGAGTACTGATGTTACTTAAGTCTTAAATGTATAGCTTCTCAAAATATTAATTCTGTTTTTAAGTACTTCATGAGTATGTGGATTTCTTAAGTTTGATTTCCAATAGTTTCTGGATACTAGTAATGTTTAATATCTGAGACATTATTTTTCATGTTGCAATCTCGTATTTTGATACACAATTTCCAAACGCTTATACTAGAACAGTATTTATTAAAACCAGGTGGTGGCATTATTATTAAAGGTAGAGGCAAAAAGTTTATCACAGCATTTCATGTCTCAGTGTGCTGTTTTTTAGAAGTCACTAGGATTGACTTTTTTTTTCTTTGTGCTATATTTGTCAATTAAATAAGTTAGACTTATGGGTTTGAAAAATGTAAAACCCTGGCGGGTGTGGTCAGTGGTTAGAGCATCGGCCTGTACCCTGAAGGGTTGAGGGTTTGATTCCTGGTCAAGCGCATGTACCGGGGTTGCAAGTTTGATCCTTGGCCCTGGTCGGGGCTCGTACAGGAGGCAACCAATTGATGTGTCTCTCACATCTAGGTCTCTCTCTTTCTCTCTCTCTCCCCCTCCCTCCCTTCACTGTCTCTAAAAATCAATGGAAAAAATGTCCTCAGGTGAAGATTAACCAAAAAAAAAAGAAAGGAAAAAGAGAAATGTAAATATCCACAGTTCATTTTCCAAGCGGTGTAATCTTCCAGGTTGTATAGCAGGAGGAAATTAACACCGTTAACCTTGGTTTCTGTACACTGCCCACAGGCGGAAGCAGAGGTAAAAGTGCCTGATTGTATGCACTCTTTGATTCAATAACTTTACAAGTTTTTTTCTTTTTTTATATCCTCACCCAAGGGCATTTCTGCATTTATCCTCAGATAGAGCGGGAGGGAGAGAGGGAGGAAGAGAGAGAGAGAGAAACATCGATGTAAGAGAGACACATCGACTGATCGCTACCCACACGACCCCACCCGGGGCTGGGGACCAACTGCACCCGAGGTTCCTGCCCTTAGCGGGAACCGAACCCAGGACTCTCTGGTCCGCAGGCTGACGCTCTAACCGCTGAGCCAAACCAGCTAGGGCAACTTTATAAGTTTTATACAGACTTTTAGTGTTTATGACAGAACGACTGAGAGATGCAATCACAATTGGAAAATAATTTAATATTTGTGATTATATAGATTATATCAGCGATTTTCAACCAGTGTGCTGTGGTGTGCTGCAAGAATCTGTAAAACATGCAGTGCCTGACTATTAGTCAGGGCACTGACCTCTTTTCCCTTCGAGTGTCAAATTAAGAATGACAACAGCCAACACAACAATAGCCAACCTGTGTGAATGAATCAAAATTATGCCTATTTTTTGTCAGATTGGAAAAAAATTATATTTTTTAGTGTGCCGCAGAATTTTAGTAATTAATTTATGTACGCCATGAGATGAAAAAGGTTGAAAATCGCTGGATTGTATAAATGGCATTTCATATTACAGTGATTATTAGTCTTTGTTTATGGTTTTAGACTCTGTTTAAGAGTTTTGAGTTCTATGTTTATTATTATTATTTTTTTTCATATCACAGACAGGATCCCGAGACCATTCAAATCTCTCAGTTCCTTCAAGAGCTGCTCTTCCTGCTGACACGATTGGTGTTGGGGAGTTTTTACCACTGAAAGCTGAACTTGATACAACTTACACCTTCTTAAAGGAGACATTTATAAATTCTGCGCCCCTGACATCATCTCTCTCCTCTCCAGTAACTATGTCTGCTAATGCCAAAAGGCCAGCTCAGATTGGATTATGACTTTATGAAATAAAAAAAAAAAAATTGCAGGAAGAGTTAACAGTACAATTAAAATTGTTTTCAAGGGGGATTTTCTTATTAGTTGAATTTTGTTTCAACACAAGTGGCAGTGGGTTTTTAAAAATTGTGTGATACCTTGATATGTACAGGTACTATCTATGTCTCCTTGAACAATGAAATAACCAACTTTCTCCCCTCTAAGTTTTATTTATTATCACAGTTGCTCATTTTTATGTAACATATTTTTAAATGTTAAAGAATGACACATTTTGGGTAATTTCCTTCAGACTTAAAAAAATCAATAAGCCATTTTAGTCTCTATCTATCAAAGTTGTTTCATACTTGTCTATTTTAAAGCAGGGCTGCAATACTTTAATAGGATTGAGAGAGCTATTTGAAATGTATGCCAATGATTCCTGTCATTTCATGGCAGCCCTGCCATGGTTCACTGAGCCCCCTCTTCTCTCTTGTCAGCTCAACTGAAGACAAGCATTTAGTTGCAAACTTTAAGCAGGTTGTGCAAAACAGAAATGATGTGACTGCTTTTCCTCCTGCACAATAATGTCACTCCTGGTCAATGTGAGAAGGTCAGGTTGCTCCTTGTAAAGCTACATGATACCACTTGCCCATTTGAACAAGTTCAGTTAACTCTGAATCTGGTCCCTGCAGGCACTGGAAACTCACCCTGTTATCAAGTCAGCATTTGATAGGAAAGTGGAGCAGTTGTGCTGGGGAGATTTCTGTGGTATGTTCAGGCCCTTTCTAAGGACAGTTCCCACACCAGGATAGCAGGTAATATATTTAGTATAAGCTGAAAAACTTCAAGGTAATGGCTGTTTTGACCTTCAAAATAGACTCCTTTTTTGTTTTTGTTATTGGTAGGACCCAAGAGTGACGCCCATCTTTGATGCTGACAGAATTTAAAACAAGGCCATTGCCCTGCATTTTCTGCCTTGTAGCACACAAAAGTAAAATTGTATGTCAGGCCGAGATGTCGGGGAGCTGACAAGATGCCCCAGTGACATTTCAGCTAGAAAGAGCAAGTGTCTTGCAACCAAGTGGTCAAATATCAAATAATAGGTCAAGCAGGAAGGAGCCGAGTTCTAACCACAAAGAGGTTTCTGGTAACTTACTTGACAAGCTTTTGGGCGCTTTGTGGCTTGACAAAGTGATGTTCTGTGGGGTATCGCTAGACAGACGGTTCTTTATCGCCTTCAGAAGATCAGACATTGACATTGATTAAACTCTTTAACCCTTAAAGGTTAAATCCTTGCAGTTTGCATCATGGTAAGTGAAGAACAAAAGAATATTTGTAATGTGTATTTGTTTTTGTATTAATCATTTAACTCCCAGTGATAGTAACTTCTTATGTGAGCTGTAGTTTTTGACAAAGAGTTTTGGTGCAAAATTCATATTTTATATTATTTTTCATTATGGAGTTTGTTATTACGGATACATTAGAACATAACAATATGTATTATGAAATCTATATTGTCTTAACTTTACAGTGACATTTGATTCAAATACACCCAACTTCTAAGATTTTTTTAAATTGGCCTTGGTAAATAAAACTTGTGTTCTTACTGTTTATGTTGTTAGACACATTAGCCGAGTGATTTGTGCCATCGGAGGTAACACAGCGTTATTGCTGTCATATTGTGGCACAGCGCTGTTCTCGAGGTGCTGAGCCAGTGTGAATAGCGTGAGATAGAAAGCTGTTTATGTGGGTAAAATTACCTCCTTAACCTAATTAATCTGAATTCTTTCCTTGGAATTTTTTTATTACTCATTCTGGATTGTGAGTATTACAGACTACGCCCTGTGTAATGGAACATGCATGGAATTCAATTTGCAAACTTATGGTAAAACAGAAATGCTATTGATTGTTTTTATATAGATCATAGAGTACTTTCTGCACATTTCAAAACACTTTTTTCTGCCAGTCCATACAATGAGTAAGATATTGTCTGTATAGAAATTGATGTGCAGCTTTTTAGTTCTTGTAACATCATTTAGATTTCAATTCTCACATAATCAAGTGTTACCCTATGTCACTTATATGTGTGTGTGAGTGTGTGTGTGTGTGTGTGTGTGTGTGTACATATGATTGTGTTGTACCTATTTCCAGATCCTACTATTTTAAGAGGAATGAGAACTTTTATAAACTTTGGTCTTTTGGCCTTAATTTTACACTCTGTTAATGGGATAACACCAAAAATAAATGTATATATCTCTTCATATGTGTGGATATCCGATTTTCCAGGTACATTTTATGCAGTAAATTCTGAACTATAAGTTCAAAAATATTATTAAATCAAATCAAAGCATGTCACATTTATAACTAACTGGATGCTAAAGGCCACGGAGACAAAAGGGGGGGCCTTCTGTGTGAGCATTTGTACTCATTACTAAATATGTACTTGTTATACCATAGGCTTTCCTCCCCAGAAGCCAGACCCAGCAGGAGGGTAAGATTTAATAACAAATCCTGTGGAGATCTGAGACACTCTAGTCTGTGTCCGAGCACCTTACTGACCAGTTGCTGTGTACTTGAGATCTGTGCTATGTTGGCAAGGACATTTGCTCTATCAACTTCTTTGCCTCCTTAAGAATGATGTAAAAACCAGGCATGTCTCAGGAGAATGACTTCAAATACTTTTATAGGGGAGGGGAAGTTTTACTTTACACCTTAGTATGTGGGTTTTCCTACTAACCTTCTGTGATCTAGAAAAATACCCATATAATCCATCACTATCAAAGTGATTCTTAAAGTTACTATTTTGATACACAAGTCACAATTATTTACTGAGGCTTTGCCAGTAGTTTTAATAATAAACTTTTCACAATGACATAATAAATGCAAAGAGGTATAGGAAATTGCAAGAATTGCCAATTCAGTAATTTTTTTTTTTTTTTTTTAGAGAGGAAAGAAGAGGGAGAGAGAGATAGAAACATGGATGAGAGAGAACATTGATCGGCCACCTCCTGCATGCCCTCCACTGCGTATCGGGCCCACAACCTGGGCATGTGCCCTGACTAGGAATCAAACTGGCGACCTCTTGGTGCATGGGTCAACGCTCAACCACTGAGCCACACTGGCTGGACAACCAATTCAGTAATTTAATGACATAGATAAATAACCTTTTAAATAGAAAAAGAATGATACTTTAATTTGCCAAACGTCTGACTCATTAAACTTAGCAACAGTATTTTTCACATTTATAATATATTCTGTTATTGAGTGCTTAATAAGGTCATTACTATTTTTATGTTACTATATTTACCAGTTATATCTGAATTCATTCTATAGATCATTACTGAACAATGATAAATTGATCCTATTTTATTTTGTGCTTCTTATAGACAAGTTTTAAAGATGGAAAGTAAATAATACTTACTGAGCAACTATTCTATGCCAGCCATTATAACAAAACTCTGTGTTCTCACAGTAACCTCTGGAGTAGGTATTTGCATCACCATTTTATAGATAAACAACTGAGCATCTAAAATGTTAAGCATTTGACTACTGAAGATCACACAGAACCTAGTAATCTGCAAGCCCAGAGCTTTAACTCCAAAGCCCACACAATTTCCATTTTTCCAGGCCTGTTTTCCAGTAATAATTAGCTCATTTTAAGAGCAGAAAAACTTTTTAAATTGTCCTGGCCAGTTAGGAATTATTTTGAGAAGTATGTTTTGGTTTGAAATTTAGATCACTTATCCATTAATCAGACAAAATAAAACAAAAAGACATCCATCCATCCCTATGACTAGTAATGGGAAGAATAATGAAGTTTGTACCCATCTTTCAAAGGGCCTAGCAGCTTCACTATGTTGCCCAGGGTCTCAAGCGCGGGCCGAGGGACTGGACTCTCGGAGCGTTATCTGTACGGTCTGTAGGCGCGGTGGAAAGGTGCTGATGGGAGCCAGCCTGAAGCTATGCCTTCCCAGCGGAAAATAATGGCATATGCTGAGTAAAGCTGATCAAGAAAGCATTAACTTGTGAACTCCTAGGTTGGAGATGGAGATTTAAAAAATAAGATATATCTTTTGGACTAGTATGGTAGACTGAGTAATGACTCCAAAGATTTCCACGTCCTAATCCCTGGAACCCGTGAATGTTACCTTACATGGCAAAAGGGACTTTACAGATGTGATTAAGTTAAGGACCTTGAGGTGGGGAAATTAATCATCTGGGTGAGCCCCAGGTGCAATCAGAAGTGTCCCATGAGAAGGGAGGCAGAGGGTGATTTGACTGCAGAGCAGAAGACATGTGAGATGGAGCCGTGGGCTTTGAGGATGGGCAGGGCCACGAGCTGAGGAATGCAGGTGCCGCTGGGAGCTGAAGGCCGGGAAGCGGGCTCCCCTCGGAGGCTCTGCAACGGTAAGAGAGCACATTTGTTTTCAGCCGCAAGATTACGGTAATTTGTTACTGCAGCCAGAGGAAATGAATACCACCAGTAAACTTTTAGTGTGTTTTTTAAAATATTAATACATTCATCTTTCAGTATTTTCAAACAGAAGAATCATTCCTTCTTTTAAATTATCCTGATCAGTTGCTTTCATCACTTAATTTACAAATAATTTTCAGGTTTTCATTTTCTACTCCCGGCTTCTGAATATAGGAAACAGTGATCGTCTACATAGGGACATTTAGTCACTCTCTATTGTCATCAATCTTGATCATTTTAAAAATTAACCTATGATTTCAATATGTATGATTTCAATTTTAATTTCTATCATTTTAAAAAGGTATCATGCTTTAAATGTATTAAATTTACCTTTAAGGTTGACTTTATATGATTGCTTTTATTTGATTCCACTTTTGTTGGCATAGTTTTATAGCTTTCTTTACAAAAGAAATTTAATCTTGAAAGAATTTATATTAGTCATAGCTTAAAATAATGATTTGGGATTTATAAATCGTATCTTAAATTACCGGAGCATTTTCCTTTACTGTTTACCCATGAGTTCAACATATGTCCCCGGTCATTTATCCATGCCTTTCATTACAATTGAAGTGAAAGAATTTTAATAATTTCTCAAATAGTGGAATCTTTGAAAAATTTTATTGTATAATATTTGAATCTATTTTATCTTTCCTTCAATGAAAGCATCCAATTTTTTTTTCCCTAATGGCTTAGTTCAGTGAGAGCAATGTTAACCTGAAATGATCGTGTTCAATATAATGAAACCTAAAATATTTAAGATTTAAACCTACAGTGTTAAATATTTCAAGTACAGCAAAAACAAAACAAACAAAAGCCTCTAGTTCTGTAAGGAAAATATTCAGTCCTCGTGGTTAAGTGAGGCATAAATGAGTATATGCATGTATTGGTAGAAGAGCTCTGTGTTTTCTCTTGAACTTGGCAATTTTATTATAAGACCTTCTCCTGGCTGTCGAATGGGTTGATTGCCATACTCAGATACCAGATGTCCTAGGAGTTCATATTTTGGGTGCTTTTCTCTCAACCATTCCCTCCATAGTCTTTTTTTCTTTGTTGGCTTTAAACAGGTCTGACTCTAAAGGTCTCCCAAATTGTATCTTCTGTGCAAATTAAATTTCAATTGACATCTCAGAGGGAAAATTTGTTCTTAATCTTTGCAGTAGTGAGATCTAGCTGATATTGCGTACAGAAGCTATAAAATATCTGGATACAGTACAGGAAGGAAAGAAATCAAAACAGAGTTTTGCTCTTTCCTCTGAATGTCGCGGTGGGTGCGTGAGGTGCTTGGACACATGTTTTCGAAGCCCTGCCCGTAATGCTAGCCGAGCAGCAGAAGCCCCACACAGGTTTGGAAACTCTCCGGTTGATGTTATCTGAAGACAGTTTTTTGTGGTTTAATTGAGTCATGCCTCATTGTCTTTTATTGCATGTTAATGCCAGTGAGATGCTGATTGTTGACAGACTCCTCCCAGGGAAGCGGCTCCAGAAATGTTGTGCTGCTCTTGGAAACCACACAAAACGCAAAGTCTGCTTAGATCTGAAGAAGACGCAGCTGACAGTTTAAGAGCCGTCAGATATTCATAAATACACGCTGATGACCAGAAAGAAGGGGAGCTACCTGTCCTCAGTAGACGCCTTCCGTGCTGTGTGAATGAGTGTACGGGGGAGATCTTAAATGCAGGCCAGATGCAGGGAATTGTGCTGGATGCCTAGTAAAAAGCAGCACACAAGAAATAAACATAGGATGCATAACAGGACATCTGATTTTTGCCCTTTTTCTTCACAAATAGCAAAATCTATTTTTCTATACTTTTTCTAAGCTCACTTCTGGTCTGAAAGTAAGAGGCTTGCACAGTAAAACTGCATGGGAAGCTCTGGAACTCAGACACTCCCTGCAGTTCATTCAGGACCCGAGGTTTAAAGGCAACAGTTTATTTTAGTGACCTTGATGGATAACTGACTATTGAACTCATTGGAAGTGCTTTTAGAGTTATACACTTAAGTTTTCCTCTGGGCCGAGGAGAAGATTTCCAAACGTGTACTGTGAAGACCATAGAAAGATCCCGGTGAATTGGGGTTCACTTCCACAGTCACAGTGAAAACTGTGCTTTAGATAATGGTAGTGATGCTCTTACTGCAGTGTGCGGGGTCCAGGACTCCTCAGAGGGCCTGGCAGGGCTGCCAGCCACCACAGCTTCAGAGGGCACCGTCTACGCCAGTCTGTCACCGGGTACCACCTGCACATAAATCCCGGCACCCGGGTGCCCTCATCGGCTTCACGTCGTTTCATAATCTGTAGGGCTTCTTCCTCTCTTTCATCTGTAGGGAGCCCAACCTGTTCTCCACAAGAGAAACCCCCGAGGAGGTCCAACACTGTTCCCTGAATATCAAGTTAACAGAGTAGAAACCCTGTGTCACTTTATAACTAAATGACTTTCACAAGTGACAATTACTCATTGACTAGATGTATCTACTTTGTAACAATTCAAACAGATTGGAGCATGTGAATATCTTATTTTAAAAATACAATTTTACTGAGATATAATTCACATATCATACAATTCATTCATAGTTTTTAGTATATTCCAAGGATGTGCAGCCACCACCACTTTCCGATTCCAGAGCATCTTCAGCAGCCGTGGAAGCTCCATACCCCTTCAGTCACTCTGCATCCCTCAGCCCCAGCCCCCGGCCACCAGAATCTCCTTCCTGTCTCTGTGGATTTGCCTATTCTGGATATTTCATGCAAACAGGATCTTATGGTTTTCCTTTTTTCACCTGACTTCTTTCATTTAGCATGTTGTTTTCAAGTTTTATTTACGTTGTGGCATATATCAGTACTTCATTCCTTTTTACGTGGAATGATGTTCCATTGTATGAATATGGCACATTTTCTTTATCCATTCATCAGCTGACTGACATTTAGTTTGTTTCCGCTTTGGGTTTCTTATGAAGAATACTGCTATGAACTTTCTTTGTCAAGTTTTTGTGTGAGCATATTGTGTTTTCATTTCTCATGTATATACCTTGAAGTGCAATTGCTGGGTCATATGGTAGCTCCAAGTTTAAGTTTTTGAGAAAATTTCAAACTGTTTTTCAAAGTGACTACCATTTTACATTTCCACCAGCAATGCAGAAGGTTTCCGATTTCTCCACCTCCTTGTCAGCACTTGTTATTGTTCCTCTTTTTTATAACCTTTCTAGTGGATGTGAAGTGGTATCTCATTATGGTTTTGATTTTCATTTTACTAGTAACTAATGGTGTTGAGCATCTTTGCATATGTTTTTTGGAAAATTGTATATCTTCTTTGGAGAAATGTCTATTTGATTGCCTGTCTTTAAATTGGTCTATTTGTCTTTGTATTCTTGAGTTGTGAGAGTTCTTTATATATATTCTGGATACAAGTCATATCTATCTATGAATCAATCAATCGATATAGTGTCCATTGAAGTACAAAAGTTTATAATTTTGGTTAAGTCCATTTTACATATTTTCTTCTTTTGTCATTTATGCTTTTGGTGTTATATCTAAGAAACCATTGCTTATCCCAAGTTCACACATATTTACTCTATGTTTTCTTCTAAGAGTTTTATAGTTTTAACTCTTACATTTAGGCCAATGAGTTACTGTCTGTATATAGGGTGAGACAGAGGTCCAGCTTATTCTTTTTCATGTGGATATACAGTTGTTTCAGCACCATCTGTTAATAGACTATATTATTTCTCCGTTGAGTTGTCTTGGCACTCTTTTCAAAAATTATTTGACTGTAAGTATAAGGGCTTTATATTTGGACTCTTATTGCACTGATCTATAGATGCCTATCCTAAGCCAGTACCACACTGTCTTGATTACTATAGCTTTGAAGTTAAGTTGTGAAATTGAGAAGTGTGAGTCTTCCAACTTTATTTTTCTTTTCAAGATTATTTTGTCTCTTCTGTATCTCATGCATTTCCACATGAATTTTAGAATCAAATTTTTTTTTTTGGTCAAATTATTTTTGTGCTTCTACTGAGATAATCATGTGGTTTTGGTCCGTTATTTAATATGCTGTGTTCCATTGATTGATTTTCACATGCTAAACCAGTGTCACGTTCCTGGGATAAATCCCACTTGGTCATGGTGTGGTCTGTGATCCTTTTTTTCATACTGCTGGATTCCATTTGCTAGGATTGTTGAAGACTTTTCATCTCTATTCAAATGAAATGTTGGTCTGAAGTTTTCTTGTGGTGTATTTGTCTGCTATCAGGGTAACACTGGTCTCACAGAATACATTGGGAAGTTCTCCCTCTTATTCTATTTTTTGAAAGAGTTTGGGAGAGATTGATCTTAAGTTTTCTTTATGTATTTAATAGAATTCACAGTGAAGCAGTCTGGGCCTGGGCACTTTTGTGTGTATGTGTGGGGGGGTGGGTTAAACAATTTTTTTCTTTATTGATTTTAGAGAGAGAGGAGGGAGAGAGAGATAGAAACATCCATGAGAGAGAACATTGATTGGCTGCCTCCTGCATGCCCCTCACTGGGGATCGGGCCCACAACCTGGGCATGTGTCCTGACCGGGAATCAAACCAGTGACCTCTTGGTGCATGGGTCAACGCTCAACCACTGAGCCACACCGACCGGGTGGTAGGGGGTGGGGGTGGAGTTTTTTAAACTATTAAAGAGTTTATAAAAAATTGTAGTAAAATATACATAACATAAAATTTACTCTTTTAATGATTTCTTATTAATTCAATGTCTTTACTAAGACTAGGCTGTAGTATTTAGCACAATTTTAATGAAGACTTGAGAATAACTGAAGGGAATTTTGTCTTAGTAAAAAAAAAAAAAAAATCATAAAGCTGGAAGTAGATATGAAGATTCCCAATGCCCTTAGGAAAAACGCTTCCGCAGAGTGCCTGTCCTTGGTCTGCTCCATGCTTTGGAGGCTGGCTTGCGTTCCCACATGGGTGTGCTCTGGACATGTCTACTTAACTCAGGGCCCAGGTTCTCAGCCGTACAGTGAGTGGCAGTAGGTGGGGCAGTGATCTCAGCTGTCCTGCCAGCCTTCTTCCTAGCCACAGTCTACAGACAACTGCACAAACAATAAAGGGAGTCTTCGATATAATTATACAAAGCAGTTCACGTTTTCTGGACATTTTATATTTCAAACTGGAATCTTGGCTTTACCTTTGAAAAACCAAAATGTCTGTTGAAGTGGTTTTCCAAAAACAGGAATAATCAGCCCCCCAAAGTTGATTCAAGCAGTAACTGTATTTCTGAAACGACATTTATTTTCCAACTTTCAAAGGTTCCAGAACCAATGCTTAAGCTAAACCCTAGTCAGGATTTTTGAGCTTCACCTCCTCCCAGCGCGTCCTTAGTTCATAGCTTGGGGTGGGGGTGGGGCAGCAGCTGGTCTCCCCACGCTCACCGCACCCCCCTCATCTGCTTCTGTCCCCAAGACAGGAACGAGCCTGGAGGGCTGCTGTTCCCCCCACGCCCATACTTCCAATCCGGATTCTCTCTCAACAGAGACCTACTAAAACTGTTTTCTTAACAGCCATTTCTCATGGCCTAAAACCTTTTGCGAAGATCTTTCCTCTAACCTTCCCAGTTATAGAAGATCCTTGGCATTTGTCCCAGCTTTATCATCCTGCTTGGGTGGGCAGGCATTTGTATTCTGTCACAATATCACGGCTGATACTCTGCAGTGTTGCTCACAGAGGGTTTTTAGAATGTCCGTAAGCATCCGATACAGATTAAATTGTGAGCCTTCAAACTTTGCGTGTTAAACTCTAGCTCCTAGTGTGATGGTGTTTGGAGATTGGGCTTTTGGGAGGAATTGGGGTTAGACGATGTCATGTGGGTGGAACCCTCTTGATGGGATAAGTGGCTTTAGAAGAAGACAGTGTTCTCTCTTCACCATGTAAGGACATGGTGCGCAGGTGGACCTCTGTGAACCGGGAAGGGGGGAGTCACTGAGAAATGAATTGACTGGCACCTTGATCTTGGTCTTCCCAGCCTCCAGAACTGTAAGAATAAATACTGCTCCAGCCGCCCAGCCGTGGTACTCTGTCACGGCAGCCTGAGCCGAGTAAACAGCGTCCCAACCTCCAGTGAAAGTGTCTAATTAGTGAGAACAGTCCTGATTTATGTGCGATTAGTGACAAAGGTGGAAAGATCTGTCTGGAGAAGACAAGTAGATGGTTTTAAAGTTGTAGCTACCAAAACAATGTTAGGCGTTCTTTGTGGATAGAAATACCCAGCTCGTTTAAAGTAGGCCAGAAAAGCCGGGAGGTTCTTGCTACTTCAGAAACAATGTCTTACCTTTTCTTCTCCCTTCTCCCCTCTTGCCGGCCCCCCTTTTCTGTCTCTGTCTGTTTCTTTTCCATATACTCTCAGCATGACTTCCTAAAGGTACAGATTAAATGGTTGGGGTTATTTGAAAAAGCGTCTGAAGTTGTCCTTGCAGCCGAAGGAATTGTACTATAAAGTAGAATAATTTGAAAGGGAGGAGTTTTGTCTTTTTCATGCACAATGAAAAGCTTTCAGTTCCTTTAATAACTGAAAAGGCTTATACTTCTGTTAGAGTCTCGAAGAACTTCTGATAAAGTTCATATTGTACTTGTAGTTTATTTCATGAACCGGGCAAACGCCAACTTCTTCTGCCAAGCTCCTGGCTCTCTGACGCACTTCCTCCCCTTGGCGGCCCTGATGAGCAGGTGCAGGTGTTGCTTTGTCGTGGGTACACGGGAAGAGGTGGCAGCGGGCCTCGCTCGCCTTTGTGCGCTCCCGGGGACGTCCGATCCACCGCAGCCCGAGCTGGTATCTGCTGATGGCCCAGAGTGGCGGCAAGAGAACTGAGGACCGAATTCACTCAGCAGCTGTGTGACCTTAGGCACGTTATTTAACCCCATGAACTGCAGATTCCTCTCAGGGAAAAGGGAGATAATGACACCCTTTTTGCAGAGCTCTTGTGAGCATATGTGAGAATTTCAGCACACAGCTAAATGGCACAGAATCGTCACTGTCTCCCACGGGGGTCATTTGATGATGAGGCGCCAAATCCCGCTGAAAATGCCTGGAGAGAAAGCTCGATCGCTCAGGGGACCGGGCAGCAGTGCAGCCCCGGCTGTGGCGGAGGCAGAGGCGCTTTCTCTCGTCCTGGTCCCTTGCTCCTGTGGGAGGCTCCCTGTTTTCCTGTCATTGCGGCCCTCGGCTCCTGCTTCCTGTCCTCGCCCCTGCTGACTGGCCTCTCGGCTCCGTTCCCGTGGCCCAGCGTGGCCCTAGCTCTGGTTCACATGACTGTTCAGTTTGAGACTCGCTGTGATCCAGCTGCCTGCAGCCACGTGTCGTGTCGGGAGAGAGCGGCCCAGCGGGCTGTCACCGGCTCAGGAGTTTGGGAAGAGACTGAGGCCCATGGGTAGGTTCTGTAAGAAAGAGGTGTGGGGGGAGGGGGAAGTAATGGGCACCCCCAGAAGAGTCATTCAAGAAACATTGGCTTCCATTGTCTCTCGATGGTCACCTCCTACCCATAAATCCCGCCTAATAATGTCCGTTTTTCCCTTGGCTTGTGTGGACTTCTTCCTGCTTCTTGAAACTCCATTCCAGCTTCCCCATATGTACACCATCCTGGCTGGCCTCCTACTTCTTTGATAGCGCCCTCTTCTTTGACTCCTTTTTCTTTCCCCTTAAATAATGAATACTTTCAGAGGGTGTTTGTCTCTCCCTTTCCCCGTTCTCTGTCCCTTGGTAAACTCAACCGCAGACTACTCGGAACACACACTTGCCAAGTGAACGGGAGTCCGTTTCATTTCTTTCTTCTCATATCTTTAATTTCCAAGTCATAACTGGCTTTTCTTTCTTAAAAATACTATTATTATTTGTAGTTAATTTCTCAGACATGTAGTATTTTGAGAACTGGTAATATGCAATATTTCCTATATTTTATGTAGTCTGTGCTACAGATTTTGTGATAAGTTTGCACGCGTGTGAGTGTGTGTATGTGTAAGAGAGAGAGAGAGAGAAATTCTAAAGTATACAGAGTCTCCAGGAAAGCAGCTACTAGGTACTTAGCACCTTTTAAAGGGATCCCCGGTTCTGCTCCCAAAGTCCCACAGGCAATTGTTCCTGGATAAGTAGTTGTGTTGAATACTGTTTGGGAAATCTCTTTGACTGATGCCAGATAATTGTGCAAGGAAGGACTTCTAATAATCTGCTCATTGAGATGGATGTGATTGCCTGAGATGAGAACAGTCTATAATTATCACTTTATGTATGTCCATTCACCCCGTGGTAGGGAGATAAGAATTTGTGTGTGTGTGTGTGTGTGTGTGTGTGTGTGTGTGTGTGTGTGTTGGCCTTTGGAAGGAAACTGAGCATCACTGTGTCCACTCTACCTCCAACTGCAAGATAAGGAGGACGTTTGAAATAGGGGGACCAGAATCTGCTCAGAAACCACTTCCCCATCCAGAACCGCCGAGGCAGCATAAATGCCCTTTCCAGTCAGCTGCAGAGCAGAGGCCAGGGGAGTCTGTAGTCCTCGATGTCAGAAGAGACCGCAGTGTAATCTCACATCAAGCAAAAGTCGTCAGTCTGGCTTTGAAATAACAGAGCCCAGGTGGGCAGCAAGACACGAAAGAAGGCAGTGCAGTGAAGCTGTGCCCTGGGACAGCTAGTGGGTAGCACAGATCATTTGGAGGCCTAAGCCTGTTATGGTCAAAGAAAAGCCGGACCGCCAGGGCTTCGAAAGCAGAGCGCAGTGGGTGCGATTGAAGCTGACTTCGTGCCTGTCTCACTAGGGAGGGTTTCTGAAATGATGACATTGTGTCAGTAATAGTGCACTGTGGGTAGTGTGTAAATAAGTGCTGTGTAGAACGACTGGCCGTCCAAAGGTGGTAATTCAACACTTGCTTCAAAGAGAGACAAAAAGAATAGGAGTCCTCTGCTCTTTGGCAGACCCACCTGGGCCGTGGAGGTGACTGATAGCACCCTCAGGAAGTGGCCATACTACTTCCCGAGCTCTGTGTGCTAATGAAGTCAGGAAGCTGGGTAATCAGTGGAGAATTTCAGGCGTTCTTTTTCTTCCCAGTATTGGCTGGTTGTAAAGTCTGGGCTTGGTTGAAAGACACCACAGAACCAAGTGATGAACAAGAAGGGATAACTTAGTAGAGGAATGAAAGCAGAATTTTAAGAAACTGCTGATGTTTAGGGAATGAAAGGGGCTGATAATAGCAATTAATGATTGTGAAATCTGGGCCTCTGCTGTGAGTCTCAAAACCAGTTCTAAAACAGAAGAAGATTAAAATACATATTGATCTGCTGATGGGCCAAAGGTAAAGTTTAAAAGCAAAGAATTGACCAATATGTATTAAATTAATTAAACCCTTCTCTGCGATGTGAATCGACACGAGCTGATAACTAGTATCTGTGGGTTCCGGAATTGATTCTGCATTGAGTGTACTTCAAAGGTGCGGGGCCGTGTGCGCCTGCAGTCACCTTCAGAGAGGCCGCCTCGCTGCGGAGGGCTGCCAGAGGACACTCCAGGTTCTCGTGGGCAGCTGCTCCCCTTGCTTGCCCTACTAATGCAGCAACAGGCTTCGAAGGGCAAAGCTTTCCCGGATGATGCACTCATTACAAACTAGCATGCTCTCAGAAAGTTCAGGAACTCCCGTGGGAAGGGTGTCACATGGAGAGGGCAGCAAGAGCCCAGATGGCCTGCTCTGTGCCCTCTTGCCGGCACCCCTGAAGACGCAGCCGTCTCCTTCAGCGGTAGACACACTTTGTAAAAGGGATGAGGACCTTGGAGAGCTTTCCTGTCGACTTACATTGGGGTGAATGTTTCCATTCTGCTGTTATTTCATTTGTTTTTCACATGTGGCCGATTAACACAGGTTCTGCAAGGATCCTAGGGACTGAGGAACATAGTAATTAAGAAATACTGTGGGAATGTGGAGTATGGTAACGGTGGCGGTTCAAATCAGTGGGGGGAGATGGATCATTTAATACATGGCATTAGAATTACTGCCATTTGGAAAAAAATAAAACTAGATTGCTTATGCTGAAATAAACTACAGGAAATAAAAAATATTGATGCTAAAAATGAAAACTATGAGTATACTAGAAACATATATAGGTGATTTGTTTTTCATAACTTCGGTATAGAGAAGGCCATTCTAGGTACAACTTCAAACCTAAAGTCCATAACAGAAAACATTTATACATTTGACTATGTACAAATTTTAAATTTTGTAGAGAAAAATATACCACAAACAATGTAAAAAGATAAACAACTAACTAGAGGAAAATATTTGTAACATATCAGAAGATGAGCTCATTTCTTTAACATTTAAAGAACTCTTAAAAATCAGTCTAAACAACGCCCCCACCGCGGGGGAGCCCAGGCGGAGCGGGGGAGCCGGGCGACCCCCACACCAACGGAGGAAGCTGGCAACACACAGGAGAACTGAGCAAACTGAACAATGAAATTGACCCAGAGACATGGAGGGTGGAGTACGGGATGACGGGCCTCAGAGGAGGGGGGGAGGCGGGGGAAAGAGATAAATCACAGAGCCTATGTGCATGGGTGCATAACCAATGGACATGGACAACAGGGATGGTGAGGAGGAGAAGGGGAGGGGGAGGAGGGTGTCAATGGGGGAAAAAAGGAAAAACATCTGTAACAAAAACAAATTAATAATAAAATAAATTATAAAAATAAAATAAAATAAAATAAAAATCAGTCTAAACAAGATAAACACTCCAATAAAAAATGGACAAAGACATGGAGCCTCAGTTTCCAGGAAAATAAATACAAGGAGATTCACTGTAGCCGTATTTACAATAACTAAATCCTGGAAATGAAAGTTCTTCAATGACTTGACTTATTAACTGAATAACATGATAGCTGTTAAAAAGAATGAAGTAGAGTTACATATATTGACATGGAAAGATGTTTCTATGTCCAAAATAATTATTTTAAGTTAAAGATACGTAGCAGGCTGTGGAATAATGTTCACTATAATCCGATTTGCATATGGAAATATATGTCAGTCTGGAAGGATATACAAGTCCATGGTTAACTCTGGGGATTAGAACGAATATAAAAGGATAATTTTAGTTCCGTATTGTTTAAATTTTATGCTGTATTATTTTTATAATAATTTAGAATACTACTTAAGTAGATAAATATGAAGGCAGATTGTAGTAAAAGCTCAAGCCAGGTAATGGAAATGGAACATAAGAACAGATACGTCACGCGTGAGAAAGAATAATCAACACGGCTTAGTCGTGACCTGGCGTAGGCTGAGGGGATTGTTCACCTGTGTCCCGGATCTCATATTCTTTAACCGTGTGTCCAGTTGTGTCATGTGGGAGACAGACCCCGGCGCCCAGGAGTGCAAGTCTATTGAGCAGGGCCTGCGAGAGAGGAAGGGCGAGGAGCAGGACTGGAAGGAAAAGCCTTCAGACTGTGGAGCCGATCTGAATCCTGTAAGAGGCGAAGAAGGGAAGAAGCATCAGGCAGGGAGAAGCTCAAACCAGATGCAGATCAGACAAAGCCAATCCCAGGTGGAGCTCCGGAGCCAAGACGCCTGCGAGGGGAGACATTTCAGGTAGAGGTGGCCGGACCCTGCTGCCCTCACCATGCTCAGCAGTGGGCTGGAGACCACCCAGAGGAGGATGGCCAGGCTCCTGCACTGTTGTGGATCCTGAAGGTGGGGTGACTGGAGGCTGTCCTTGCAGCAGAACAGCACGTTTTTTCTTAAAGGGAGATTGGGGTGGGCCACCTCCCTGGCTGCTGGAGTCCGGATCCATTTTAGCAGATAGGTTCAGGGAGTAGCTCTTCCCAGGTGCCAGTGGGTCTCACGTTCAGAAGGGGATTTAGAAAAGGGAGGTTAGAGGGACAAAGTGCCGTCCCTGTTGCTGCATTGGGTCTGAGGGCTGCAAATGATACTCATTCTCTCCCTCCTCCACTATCTGCTCACAGTTCCCCTGGCCCTCAGCTATCACCTCGTGGTCTTGAGGGATTTAAGCCTCTGATAACCGCACCTTCCCCAGGTCTGTGCCTACTCACTATGCAAACTGGGCAAGGCCTACAGGGCGGGGGCAGGTCAATTCCGCATTGTGAGGGAGTCGCCTCCTCCCTCCTCACAGCCCCATCACTGTGAAACCCAAAACATGCACGCACATTTCCATATGTCTTCTGGCTAAGATCAATACAGCTAAAAAAGTTTGTAAACTCACAAACCCAAATAATTTTCTCTCCAGATTCCTGCCTATAAAATAAGTTTCAAAAACAAAGAATTGACTTTTCTGTTTGCAACAACCCTCCTCCAGGCAACGAGCGAGCGTCTCCTGAATTGCCTAAATGAGATGGGTCTCTGACAGGGACGTACGGGTGAAAAACAAACTGTTTAATACTTCAAAAGGTTTGGTGTGGAAACAGTTTTTTTTTTTTTTTTTTTTAAATCTTTAATGTTTTCCTTCTTCCAATCAAGTTGAGGTCGGGTCATCAGCAGACTGAGGGTGGGGAAGAAATTGTGGAGATTTGAGGAGAGGAAATGAGATCTGAAATACTCATCTCGGAAAGTGGGGAAATGCTTTTTGGTGGAGGCTGTCAGCTTAGCCGTGATTTTCCCCGGCAGTGGCCAGCTGAAGGCATGAATATTGTTGGGTTTATGCTGGAATGACGTTTGCCCCAGACACAGGGGAGGTGGGAAAGGGAGCTGTAGGTACTTGTGAGGAGGTGTTTATAATGAGGTCGATAGCTCCTGGTCTGGACAAGCATTGACCCTCTCCCCACCTTTATAATTTAGCATCTCTCTGTCTGTCATCTCTTAAGACTGGCTCACGTCACTACAGTCTTAGAAATATCCTCTCGTGCCTCTTCTTCAAATTTCTCAAAAGGTTTGTCTATACCTGTGGTCTCCATCTCCTCACCTCTTATCACTCAACCTACTGCAAACTAGTTTCTGCCTCAGCCCTAAACCTGTACGGTCTCGCAAAGTCACTACGCGCAATGTATATGTAGGGGCACTCTTTCGTGTTACCTTACTTCACCTCTCAGGAGGACTTGGCACTTCCGATCACCCACTTATGCATGGAGTACCTTTGTCCCCTTGGCTTCTGTGGCATTCTTAGTCTTCCTTTCAACCTCAATGACTGCTCCTTCTTTTTCTTCATTCTTGACTCATCCTTTCCTGCCTTTTCAGTTACATTTGGGTTTGAATACACATAACAGAAGACAAAAAGCAACAGTAGCTTTAAAAAGATGCAAGGGTAATTCTGTCGTGAATGAAGGAACCCCAAAGGTCGGCCGGATAGGGATCCAGTATCTATCTCTCTGTTCCAGCATCCTCAAGGTCATCTCATTATCCAAGGTGGTAGCTATCACATCCAAAGGCAAGAAGGCATAATTTGCACCTTCTGGATGAGTCATCCAAGAGGCTTCTTAGAAGCCCCATCGTGGAAGCCCCATCGTGGAAGCCCTTGGTTTACATTGTATATTGACTCTCAGCGCTAACAGATGCTGAGAAATAGTGTCTTTAACTAGGCAGCTTATTCAAACTACTAAAGAAGGGGAGGATGGATACTGGGGAGCTAATCAGCAGTCAGATTTGGGTATTCCTGGGGGTGTATCATGAAGCCTTCCTTTCTCACCCTTGACTCTTTAGAAACAAACTCATCTATATCCGTGGCATTCAGGACCACATTATACCACTGATTATAAACTCACATTTTTTCAGTACGCCCACTTCCTTGACCAGAGCTTTTTTGGTAGACTGTTGGCCTTAGAATCCTGAATGAACTCTGTATTGTGAGCTTATGCTTGGACCTACCTAGATGTGCCCAGAACAAAGCAAGGGTCCAGGAAATATTTTTAGAGTGAATATAAGGCCAGGAGTGGGGAAATGGAAGAATCCTGGAAAGGAAAGGGTCTCAGGGTCCATTTCTTTACGATGCAGCTTCTGTTTTGGTGGTCTCCAGGAGCACTGAGTGGGAGGGTGGGAGGGAGAGGGCAGACGGCCCACTTACACCCCCTTCACTGGCTCCGGGGAGAGGCACAGCGCTGCCTCCCGGGCCTCGCTGCCTGTTCGTTCATCCCCAGGGACGCGTCTGCATGTCTACTCCTGAAAAACCCTGGCTGGCCTGGAGTATCTTGCAAGCAATTTGGGTATTAAAAATATTCAATCCCAGAAGTTTTTATCTTATTGAACATTAGAGAATCGCATTATAAAGTTTAGGTAATGAGAACCACGAAGATGAAATCAACAGGAAGTAGGTGAGGGCCTGTCCGCGCAGGACCTGGGCAGCACACAGCTCACCCCCAAAGCGCACACTCCACCCCCAGCACCGTCGTGTTTCCACTCTGTTAGTGTAGCGGTTTCTCGTTTAGGTGTCTACCCTGGACTGGGCACTCTGGTAAGGCACTTGGGATGCAAGGATATAAATTACTCAGAATAGGAAATAATTCTGTTTTTTTCCTGAATTTTAATAATGAAGAATTGAGGAGGATCAATTCCTATTTTGGAACAAAAAGAACATTATTTACTTTTAACAGAGTTACCAGCATTCAATTTGCCTGTAATACATTTTTTAGATCTAGGAGATTATTACCATTAACTGTCCACTTTCAAGATTTATTTTTTTCCTCAAATTTATTTTTATAGCAGCCCAAGTAAAATAAGCTTTGGTAAAAATTAGTTCCATTTCCCTTTCAAATAATATGGAACTAAATAACTCAGAATTTATCAGGATTTAAAAAAAAACAACCCACACATGCATGTCACTTATATTCACATCGTTCTTGTTAAAGGCATTTGGGCATTCTCAGTTCCCTGCCAGTTTGACTATTGATAAACGTGGCTGCCTTTCTGCTTTGTTAGGATAACATTAGAACTACTAAGTGATTCTCACTTACTTACCAGAAAGAACCACAGGGAAATGATGAAAAGGCTTAAACACGGCATATTCAAGATAGGAATATATTTTCTTGGAGTCCAAGTTGGAAATAAGACATAACTCTTAAAAAAAAAAAAAAAGAATACTTCAAACTGAGTAATTAATAATAGAGGTAAGGAAAACTAATTGTGGTATTCCAGGGTTACCCCAAAACTTGATGTCCTGTTTGGTGGCCACAATGGGGATCGGAGGGTGAGTATTTGCAATTTCAGAGTGGCCAGACATTTCTCCTTTTTACCTAGAAGCAGACACTGACTTCCCAATTGAGAGCAGACAGCTCTTTTGATTTAAGAATGGCATTTTTTGTGGGCTTTTTAGTTCTGCAAAGTTAAAGCCAGATCTTTTTCTGGGAGAGAGTGTTTAAGATAAAGAGAACCTAAAAAGCTCTCCATAATAATATTTTAAAAATCCTTGCTATGTGCAGAGTTACATCATTGCAAGATTATAATGATGGTGACTTGGAGGAAGAAAAGGTTTTCTTCTCCTTCAGGCAAAGGGAGAGGTCAGAGATGTGAAGGACATACTTATCTGGGGGCTGTCTGTTGATACTGGCATCTAGGGTGATGAACAGAGGACTAGGGTGGGCAGTGTCCAAGGGGTGCTTTGTGGATGGGCAAGGTGGGTGGGACCTAGGACAGCAACACCCAATGTCCAACTGTATGTTACTGTCTCTGTGTTGTAATTTCCCTCTGCTTACGCCACGCTGCAGTAAAATTGGGTTAAATGTTACTGCATAGTCTTCACTGTGCTCTGGAAATTAGAAGTGAGGTTTATGGTCATGTTTGGGGCCCAGAAAGCTAAGAACTGGAGGTCAGAGCGAGATATGGCTGCATTTCAGGACAAGAGACCACAAGAACAGACCCGTGGGACACCTAAACATTTCCTGAGGGCTCTCAGGAAGAGTTGGGGAGGGGAGGATGATGTAAAAATGACGTTTCTGCATTCATGAAAGGTAGGAACTCTGGCTATGTTAGATGAGATTAAAGGGAGGGATGACCTCTGAAGGTTAGGAGCATGGTGGGCATATCTATTTCATAGACTTAGAGGAAATCTTAAGAAGAAACGTAGAAGGGTGCCAAGACCGTTCAATGGAGAGAGAATAGTCTTTCCAACAGCTGGTCCTGGAAAAACTAGATCGTCATATGCAAAAGAACGAAGTTGGATCCTTATCTCACATCATATATAAAAATTAACTCAAAGTAAATCAAAGGCCTAAGTTACAGAGCTATAAACTATAAAACTCTTAGAAAACATAGGGGTAAATTTTTGTGACCTCAGATTTGGCAGTGGAGTATTAAACATGACACCAAACATGAGCAGCAAAAGAAAAATAGATAAATAAAATTTGTCTGTAAAATTAAAAACTCTTGTGTGACAAAGGACACCGTCAAGGACGTGAAAAGATAATCCATAGAATAGAAAAACATACTTGCAAATTAGGTATCCAATAAGGATATATATGTGCTCTTACAACTCAATAATAAGAAGGCAAATAACCCAAAATGGAAAAAGGATACACATAGACATTTTCTAAAATAGATATACAAAGAGTCAAGAAATACATGAAAAGATGCTCAACATCTTGCAGATCAAAACCACAAGGAGATACCACTTCATAGCCACTGTGATGGGTATAATAAAAAAGTCAGTAGTAAGTTTGGGTGAGGGTGTGAAGAAATCAAAACCCTCATACATTGCTGTAGGCCCTCAGGGGTGGGGAACCTTTTTTGTGCCAAGGGCCAGTTGGATATTTATAACATCATTCCTGGGCCATACAAAATTATCAACTTAAAAATTGGCCTGCTATATTTGGTCAGGCTAATTTGGTGAGGTGTGTGATGTCAGCTGGTATTGATTTCACGGGCCTTACCATGCTCACGGATAGGACGTTCCCCATCCCTGCTATAGGGAATGGAAATGGTGCAGTCACTTTTGAAAGCAGTCTGGCAATTTCTCAAATGGTTAATCATAGAGTCACCATGTAACCCAGCAATTCCACTCTTCAGAATACACATACTAAAAGAATAACAACATATTATGTGATTCCATTTATAGTAAATGTCCAGAATAGAAAGATCTACAAGGTGTACATTAGTTGTTGCCTAGGGTGGGCAGAGAGGGAATGATTGCTAAAAGATACAGGGTTTTTTCGGGGTGGGTGGGAGGGATTTGAGTTGATGAGAAAGTTGTCTGTAGTGATAGCTGCACATACCTTTGAATATACTAAAAACATCACTTATACACTCCAGTGGGGTAAATTGTATGATAAGTGAATAATGTCTTAGTAAGGCTATATATGTGTGTGTGTGTGTGTATGTGTGTGTGTGTGTGTGTGTGTGTGTGTGTGTGACTACACCTAATTTGCTTCCCATTTTAGATGCAATCAGACAACTCATCCTTCCAAGGCCAGATTTTCCCATAATGTTATGAGTTCCAGGGAAAGATCTACCACTTCCTGTAACTCCCATCTTCAAACAACGCACAAGGGCGGAACACTCATTCTCTAGTCCATAGACCTTTGCCTAGCTTTACTGAGAAATCTTGATGTTCTACATTTTGGAGTCAAATTAGACACCTGTAGGAACGAGCCAGGTAGCAGAAATGTGTGGCTGTGGCTCAGGGGAAGGGGGCCATGGACATTTGGTGAACCGGGAGTAGCTGGGAAATACGGCACTGGGAGCATGTACCTGGAGTTGTTCAGTGTGCAGCCCTGATTCCTTAAGACTTTCAAAATTAAAACAAAGCAGAACGAAACACAACACCAACCCAATACTAGGTCAGGCAAGGAAAGTATGCCATTGGACAAGATTTCTCCCATGGGTCATCAGTTATTGATCTTTGGTCTATAAGGGGTGAGCAATAACTGTATGTGTTTTACTTTTACTTTTCCTGGCTGAATTTTTTAACATTCTCAAGGGCAGGTAATCTTTAAAAAAAATCATCGTTGGCTCGTTTGTCATCGCTGGTGCTGGTTGTGCCCTGGGCTGACGAATTAGTTAAAACCTTCATTGCAGCCAGGAAAGCCTCCTGTATCCAAAGCACTGCTTTGGGACTTTGCTGCTGGCTCCCCTCCCCCAGCTTTGGTTTGCAGTGTTGGAAGGTGGGGTGGACAGACGTGGACGCTCCGTTCCTCGTGCTCTCCTTGCATCCTCAGAGAGCCCAGCTACATCTGCAAACTCCCACTCGCCCTTCTCTGCTCCCAGTGGCAGCCGTCATTAGTGTTGAATTGATTTCTGGGCTGCGGCACCAGGTCAATGGCAGACTCCCCCCACCCGTGAGGTAAAAGGCTGCAGTCCCAGTGGGGAGCTTGTGCTTACTGTAAACCTGTCCCGACTCCCCACCGCGTGTTCGCACACAGCCCTCACCTCTCAGGCTCCTTCCACCGGACCCTGCTCCACAGTAAACATCTCAGCAGAGTGCATTTGGGGGTGTGTGAAATATGAGCTCCAAGGGAGACTTTGTGGTTAAGGAAAAATAGGACACCCCAATTTTCATACATACAACATTTGTTAATGGTCAAGGGTGAATACTTGGATTTTATCCGAGTGTAGAATTCCGTTTCCAAATTCCCCGACTATCTAGAGATCAGCAGGGTTAGTTTCACTGGCAAATAATGAAACAGAAAAGGCCCAGTGAAAGTATTTAGTCCTTATATGGTACATTTCATCCAAGGATTTCAAAGCCTCTTTTGATAGTCATACATTTTACCCCTCTACCCTCCACCCCAGCAGCCTCCCAGCTTGGTAAATGTGATCAGCTTGGAACCTAAGTAAGACATGCAGTTGAACCAGGAACTTGTCCTCCCAGATGGTTCTAGCCACTTATGCACCTTCTCATTTTTTAAAATTTTTCCAATTAATTTTTGCGCAAATTTCCATATGCTGTGTGCCCAGGAAACAGGAGGGAGCCATTGTGTGATATGACCATTTGATTTTTAATGAGAGGGATACTGATCTCAGGCATAAAATCTTTGAGTTGTAAAGTTGGAACGGACTTTATAAATCACCTGGTTTCATCTCCCTTAATGTAGAGCTTATTCAGGAGACACAGAGAGGGTGTATGACTTGTTCAAGGTCACACAGCAAAGTAATGGCTGAGACAGGCCTAGAACTCTGGGTGTGGAAGTTGGGAAGTTTTTTTGTGTTTTATTTTATGTTTTTAACAATCACTAACAGAGGTGCAGAACTTATGTCAGGGGTTCTCAACATGGTGAATATTCATTGTGAGATTATAATGATGAAATACAAGACATGAGCCAGTCTTTGAAATTAGGTGATTGAATGGAATACCACACTCTTCCTCCCTACCACACACACACGCATCTGTCTGCCTGCTGTCTGTCTGTCTATATCTATCTATCTATCTATCTATCTATCTATCTATCTATCTATCTATCATGAGAAAAACAGCCCTCTAAGGCTCCATTTGTGAAATTAATCAGCATGGTGGTGGTATGGGCAGAGAGCAGGGAAAACTGAGCTGGGCAGCTTGAGTTTGAGGGTGCTATCTAGTTTCCTTCAAGGGAGAGAGGTTCTGTATTTCATGGACTCACGTCATCTGGCCACTGATGAGGTAAAGTTTTTCAGAAGCCAGGGATAATCCTTCAGGCCTCTTGGAGATTGAACCAAACTGTCCCAGAAGGTTGCTCATCTCCTTTCGCTCTGATTACTTCTCTTCCGTCAACTGTCTGAATCTTACCTTGGTACTCCAAGCAACTGGGTCCAGGAAAGGTGGGTCCCTCAAGAGTAGATATGACCTCTGAGTCACTAGGAAGTCCTACCTACCATTGTGAATTAATGCGCTGGCTTTCCAATGTGTGCATCTACACGTTTGGTTACTCTGAACCAGCCACGCATATCTGGATGAGCCGGTCCTCATCTTCAGACTACGCGAAACTAAGGACCAGAGATAGGGTCCTGATCATCTGCCCCTCCTCTCTCCCTCACCAACTGGAGACAGCCTCCTTATCTCATCAGATACTGTGTAATCATGCATAAGAACAAGTGGGTTTTAGCAGGGAAGAGAAATAAGAGAAGATACTGTTTCGTGTGACAGGGAGACTAGTTGTGGCTGGTTCTTGCACACAGTTGCTGAAGCAAAGGATCACCTGTCTTTACTACTGAGAAAGTGACATTTCCAGAGTGGTTCGGTAAGGTACAATACAACAGGGAGTCAAAAGAAACCTATAAAAAAAGACGTACAGAGATGGGCAAGACATAGGAGGCTCAAACTCAAATTTTGCCTAGAGCTTCAGCTGTCCCTCCTTTCGAGGTCCCTGAATATAAGCAAAGAGGCTAAATCAATACAAATAAGAGTTACCATTGACTGTGACTTTGGTGTCAAAGCCTAATCTAAAAATCTATGGAGTCATAGTGAACCACATGGAGGATTCCCTTTGCCCGAGCTAATACCAAGAGGAAGAGCAAAAAAAAAGAGGGAGAATTCTCCCCTAAGAGTAGAACTGGCTTAATTTATTGGCACCATCTTGTCACTCCAGGGTCTAGGACAAAAAGGAAACTCCCAACAGATGGGAGTTGAAAGGAAGAGCTCACACTGTCTTAACATCATAGACCAAATAATATTATCGACCTTGAGCAGTACTCCAGGGAGCGTGGGGTTGGGGGTGCAAATGAGGACCAGCCATCGTGGTCTGCGGAGCCTCAGTCTGGATCTGTGTGCAGAAGAGGAGACCGGGAGTGGAGACCAAGCTCCTGGCGGAGGCTGACACTGGGATCACGTGAGGTTGAGGGGCCTGGCCTTCCGTGTGTGCGATGCTCTTCGGGGAAGGCTCTCACAGACAGCATCTGGGCTGTACATCAGTGTGGTGCGGAGCACCGTGGGCCCCCTGGGGAGCAATGGTGGAAGTGAGTTAGTCAGAGGTGGCCCCACATGGGCTTCAAAGCGGGGATATAGAGCCTGTGTCCGAGCAGAAGCCCTCACGGTGGAAGTCAATGTATCTTAAAGCCACAGACAAAGAAGTCAATCTCAGCAAAGACACTGAGGAGCAGCCACAGGAGATCAGGCCTGGGAGCAGGAATGAAAGGTGCAATCTGAGGGACAGCAGCGGTGTGAAAAGGCTGTGCTTTAATTATTTTTTGCAGTGTAATTCTCTTAGAAGTGAAGCTTTAATAATCCATAAGAACTTCTTATTCACAATTTTTCTGGAGAATGACAGGCAAAGTGGTCTTCTGTGTTGTGAGGAGTGACAACAGAGCCCAGTGAGGCTGAGTTGCCTTTAACTGTGGAGCAGACTGTGCACCCGTCTCGGAGGAGCCACCGTCACCTGTCCCGTGCACAACAGGGCAGTCTTCCATTCCTGCCTCTGGCCGTGCGGTCACTTAACGTCTACTGAACTCTGCACTAGGCCTGGGTGAGTGCAGGGTGGACAATGCTAAGTACGGCACAGGCCTTGCCCTCCCAAAGCTCACAGTTAATTCAAGGGACAGATAAACAGGAAATTATGAGTGTGGGAAGCTCAGCTGAAACTCAAGTGTTTCCCTTCTCGGAGGGGGTTCTCACGTCCCACCCATCAGTTAGAAGGTTGTCTTGGTCTCTTATCTTCTCAGGGGTTGCTGGACTTACGGCCCACACTGAGACACCCTGGTGACTCAGACCCTTGTCCCCAGTGGTCCAGTGTCCATTCCTTCTCTGTGGAGCCTGAGGAAATGATGAGAAGGGAGAACACTTTTCCTTCACTCCCGGATCACTCTGACCCACTGAGCGTATCAGACCCATGTGGAGAGTGTCTCACATGTGGCCCGTACTGTTTACTTCGCTCCCATGTCCACGGCATCCACGAAGGTGGCCCTCTTAGCTCTGGGAGGCTTTTGGATCTCCTAATTCTTGGTGTGGAGGTCTTACAAGGATGTATCCAGGTGTGATTCTTTTACTCCTGGTGCTGGGAACTCAGTGGACTCCTTTGCCATACGGACTTGAGCCTTCATTCTTGTATTTTTGTTCAGTTGGTCAGAGGTTGGCCCTCCTGGACTGGTCATCTGGTGTCTTTTCTCTCATGTGTCTCAGATGTTGTTAACTATTTGGTCTGCTTTCTAAAGTATGTCCTTGACTTTACCTCCAAATTTTCTCTTGAAATTTTGTTGCTAAGACACTGATCATTTTTATTTCAAAAAATTCCCTATAGATTGCTGGATAGTTGTTCTTTTATAATAGTGGCATTTCTCATTTTGTGGATATAGTTTTGTCTCAAGTATCTTGCAGAATACTAGCAAGACTAATTTTGTTTCACTGAAGTATCTACAGCTCCTGTGGGGTCATATGTTTGCGATCTCCTCAAGTGTCTGATGTCGCTTTGTGTCTGTTCCCGGGTGATCGATGGGGTTGGTGTGCATGGATGGGAGGTGTAGACTGGCTGGGTGAGTGCACATCTCGGGAACTTTGCCCCGGGGTCCCAGCCCTCACACCAGCTGCTATGGTCTTCCTGCCTGAGCGTTTGAACTTCCCAAGCTCAAGTCTGCACTTTCACGCTCCAGCCTTCTGGGGAACCTCCTCACCAATCAGCTCTCCTAACATTTTCAACTCCAAATGCCCCCAATTTACTCTCTTCCTTCACAATCCTGTTTTCTTCCCTGGGCTTCCGATTTCTGATAGCTACACTATCTTCCCTGTGTTAAAACCCACAAAAAAATAATTGGAATGATCTTATTCTCCATATTTAGTGTGTTCCTGAGCCCTTGAAGATACCCGCTGTCTCTGTCCATCCTCCTTCTTCCTGTGGCAGCCTCTCCAGTCAGGTCATCATTATTTATTCCTTGGAAAAATTCCAAGTTTCCCTCCAGCCTCCTATCTCTCCCTGCTGGATTAATATTCCCCAGACGGAGTACTCTTTACATTGTTCTGCTGCTCAGAATTCGTTCCTGGATCCCTTCTGTTTACTCATTAAGGCTCACCTCCTTCCTCCGGCATCAAAGGTCCAACCCATTTCTCCTCCCACACTGCCTACAGGAGGCAGAGCACCCAGCTCGGCTCCCAGGAGAGATGGGCGCAGTCAGCTCCTGGCTCTGACACTTACGGGGCAAATTATTTGCCCTTTCAGAGCCATCCCTACTTTATGAGTCAATGAGAAGACTCAGTGAGCTAATACTAGCAAAAGCAGTAGCACGGAACCTGGTACATAGCTAACATTCTTCAAGGGTTAGACTTATGGTTACCACTCTTGTGATGTTTGTTCTCTTCTTGCATCCAACGTCTTTCAGCCAAACTGGTCTCCTCCCGGCTCCTCCTGGAACCCATCCCTACCCACCTCCTTGACTCATGCTGTTTTTCTGCCTCAGATGTTCTCCCTCTTCTCTAAACTGTCAAGTTTCTTTAATACTTTTTCCTAATATGGTAAAATATACGTAATGTAAAATCAACCATTGTCACCATTTTTAAGTGTACAGTTCGGTGGCAGTAAGTCATTCTCGTTGTTGCGCAGCCATCGCCACCATCCGTTTACAGAGCTTTTTCGTCGTCCCCAGCTGAAACGATAATTCTCCATTCCCCCTCCCAGCTCCTGCCAATCACCATTCACTGTCTGTCTCTGAATTTTACTATTCTAGGTCCCTCAAACAAGTGGGCCTATCTTACATTTAGCCTTTAAAAAAATTTTTTTTCTTTATTGATTTTAGAGAGAGGAAGGGAGAGGGAGAGAGAGAGAAACATCGATGAGAGAGAACATCGACTGGCCGCCTCCTGCATGCCCCCCACTGGGGATCGAGCCCACAACCTGGGCATGTGTCCTGACCTGGAATTGAACCGGCGACCTTGTGGTGCGTGGGTCAATGCTCAACCACTGAGCCACACTGGCCGGGCTACGTTTAGCCTTTTGTATCTGGTTTATTTCAGTTAGTATGATGTCTTCAAGGTTTATCTAGCATGCATCAGAATTTCTTTTCTTTTTAAGGCTGAATAATATTCCATCATATGGATCTACCACATTCTTTTTTTAATGTTGGGGTGAGACCGGTTAATTCTACAGGTTAAACCTAAATTCTACAGGTTTCAGGGGCACAATTCTACAACCCATTTCTGTACCCTGTGTTTGTTCCCCACCCCAAATCAGTTCTCCTTCGAGCACCATTTCATTCATCCGTCACTGGGCACGGGTTGCTTCTACCCTTTGGCTGTTGTGAGTGATTCTGCTGTGAGTGGGGTGGGCAGATACCCTTTGGGTCTATACTAGGAGTAGAACTGACGGATCACTCGGTAACTGTGCTTAACATTTCGATGAACTGCCATCCTGTTTTCCACAATGGCTACATACACTCTCAAGTTCTGAATGTCCTTTAAGGCCCAGTTCCGTTGCCACCTCCTCTACGAAGTTCTTCTGATACCCGTCTAGATGGAATTCGGCCGGCATGGGATGGTCCCGCAGCTGCGCCGCTGGGAGACACAGCCCATCTCGGGTGAGGGCGTTTCACGTGTGGATTGCTCTCCCTCGGCCTTCTTCAGGAGAATCTCCCTTGTTTCCCACGTTGCCTCGCTCAGAGAATGTGCTGGATACGTATTTTGTGATAGAAAGAACAGGAAGGAAGAGAGGGAGGGAGGACAGAAGGAAGGAAGGAGTAAGGACCAGAATTGCTGTGAATTACCAGGAGATGCCGACCCCTCCCAGGGAGGGCGCAGGGGTTAGTGAAAACTCACCACCCCAGAAGAGGCCCCCACCCCACCCCCCAGTACTTTTGTACCTGAATGAAGGTGGTGAGCTGCTTGAAGTCTCCTCACAAAGCTAGCCTCCTGGCTCGGCCTCCTTGGCTGCATTAAGAAGCAGCGTGTTTTCAGTGTAGGCCGAATTTCCCTAATAAGGAAATCAGGTTGCCACTTGGGTTTGTGGAGACAGTTTGGATGCATTGTTATTTAAATTTTGTTTTCACTGAAAATTTATAGCCACCACCTTCTACTCTAATGTAATGAATAATTAGAAGCAATTACAAGGAAATTTAGCAAATTACTAAACCATCTAGGGGTAAAAATGAGTGTTTGTGGTATTTTTCCTTTGCTGCCTGGCAATCCAGAGTGGTGTATTATGTGCACACAGACGCCACACACAGATTCCTTTCTGTGCACCGAGAGCTTTGCAGCGAGATCACAGAGATCAGTGCATGGCAGGAGGGTCCTGCGACATTAAAGGGCCTGCGTAATAAATATTGGATGATGGGGGAGGGGAATGATGAATTGGAACAGTAGAAGCACAAAAGATCTTATGCCGGTGCATTAGAAATAACGTTTTAAAGTTTATTTTTCTATTTTGAAAATGTACATTTAAATTTAAGAAATTAAGAGAAAAAAACATAAAAGTGAAAGAACTTAAAAAAAAATGCTGCCTAGACTCTCCACCCAGAGAACAGTATTTTCCACTTTGGAATATTGACTTTATATTTTCTATGCATGTTTGTATGTTTTATTTGTTATAGTTTCTTTATCACACTGCACAAAAATTTATTATTTTGATTAAAAAATTTAATAGAATCATGTAAACATACCCTCATGTTACTATGGTCAACATGGGATTATTTTACATTCCCTATGCTCATAGTTTTAGCTTGTTTCTACTTTTAAATTATTATAAATTATACCTCAGTGGACCACATAGTACGCACAGCTTTTTTCCATATTTTAAAATTAGAATTCTAAGAAAAAAGATTCCTGGGTCAAAGGAAATAGACTTTTTAAGATTCTTGATTCTTATGACCTAATTGCTTTCCTAAGAGCTATACTTACTAGTTTTTGAACCTGCTAAGAATGCCCGCTCCGTTGCACCAACACCAGCGTTAAGTAGGACCCTTAAAGCGCTTCGCTGCTTGAAGAGGCAGCTTTCATTCCATTGATGGTAACTGCATTGGGGGGAACGTGGAATCGGTCAGGTTCAGTGGCCGGGAATGCAACTCTCTGATCGGGTTTATGGAGATCTTTTCGTTCTATGTTTTACAGAAGAGGCCAGGGTTGGGCTCTGAGGTGGGATTCTGAGAGCTGCACTGAGAACTGGGTCGTGGAAAGAGCTTCTCCTGCCTCATGAGGCCAGCAGAGCTGAGGAGTCTCTACAGGAAAACCAGCACAGCTTTCCCCCACTTCCCTTGCCAGGGTGAGTCATGTTCGGAACCGGGTGGAAAGGGAGTCCTCTGAGTGCAGTTCTGAGATTTCCAGCTTCGGCATTTCAGGAAGACCCAGGAGAAGGAGCGCGGAATGGATGTCAGCCCCTAAGGTCCCCTATCCACCAAGATGTTGTTCATTGTGTCTGCGATGTTTGTTAACCTCTCGTATTGCCTCTTAAATGGATTGTCATTTTCTAACCCTTTTTAGACTATATTGTAAAGAAGCTTCTAGTGATGAGAAAAACAAGTCATTATTTCTAAGGATCGTATAGCCTTACCCTTAGCATGTCAGTAACAAATCAAAGACTCCTTTATACTCCCTGGCCCCACTCACCTCCTGGGACCACGTGACCCAGGCACCCTGCTCACACAGAATGGGACGTGCCTGGCACCACGTGCAGCCGCGACCCAGTGCAGGGGCCTTTCCACTCTCAGTTCGTGGGAGGGTTGGCTCTACCTTTCCCCTTACAATGCTGTTCAGAAAGATGTTGACACCCAGGGAGCCACAGAGGGTTATAGGGAATGGGGCCCTTAGAAAGACTACAGCAAACAGCCTTATTTCAGAGATGGTGTGAACTCAGGAGCCATCACGCAGGCCCGCCTGCATTCCTCTCCAGAGAAACCCCTTTCTAGCCCTGCCTTTTTGTCATGTGAATTAGTAGCCAAGATGGAAGATTTGGCCCATGGATAACAGGCTTTTACTTTGAGGGCTGTTTGGAAGACTGAGTAAACCTGAGGAAGTAGTGGATTAATCGAAGAAACTGGGCACAAAGTTGTTAGGCAAAGCATTGACAGGGTCCTCTCAACGTCCCTCTCCAAAGCCTTTGATTTGAGCACCACATTGCTCCTGCGTGCCTAGGGGAAGCGTTCTGAGCTCCGGCTTCTTCTCTCCAGCTGCTCCTGTCTGGGGACCAGAGGCCAGTCCCTGGAGTGAACATCCTTCTGATTGCATGAGTGATGGGAACAAATCTAGCTGAGTTGGTGGTTCCTGTCCAGTGCTTGCTGGAAGTAAATTGGGTGACATCTCTGGGTGGATGAATGCGGGGCCATTTCAAACAGAGCCAATTCCTTATGCAAGGGACTTCACATTCTGTTGGGAAGAGGAAGTTACCCAGGCTTTAGGAGTTCTCAACCATTTTTTTCATAGGCACGGGCAGGAGTTGAGCTGCAATGGCAATCTGGGTTTAGGTGAAGGGAGGTAGGAGAGAGAGAGGGAGAGTGGAGGAATTTCACTTAAGGGAAGAGGACTAACCCTCTTTTCTACCCGGGGCAACGCTGAGTCAGTTGATTAGTTGATTTATACCAAGAAAATAGAAATATCAGGAGGAAGGAGTTCCTCCTTTTTTAAAAAAAAAAATCATTACTGGTTATTTTAAAACAACTACAATGTACAATTACTATATATTCTTAATTTTCCAGGGCAGTCTGGATTTTAAACATTTTCTTATCCCTATAAAACATCAAAATACTCTGGAAATGCAAATATTTCGACAAGTGGTTAACTGAATGAATCAAGTCGTTAAGCATTACAAATGTGTGAATTTGCTCTATTGGTCTGAGTATGATTTCAGGGACCTCAAATGGAAAGCTGGGTGTCACTGATTAGTGGCTCCTGGGCAACAGAGAAGTCATCAATGGGCTCTGGCACTGAAAAGCCTCTTAAAAATGTAAATTAATTATTCAGAGACTTGTCAAAAATGTTTGGGGAGAAAAGGAAACTAAACAATTACTGAACAAATGAAGTTCTTTTCGCAAGTGTGAGAGGGAAACCGATTTCACAGCTGACGAATAACAACCACGGATGCAAGTATCGCGCTAATCGTGCGCTTTTTGCTATCTTTTCCATTTTTTATTCAAATTTCCCCCTTCCAGTAAGACAATTCTTTAAATATATAACTGATCTAATTGTTATATTTTTGTAGGCTTTTCACATGAATAAGCTCAGAAATCAGAGGAAGTTCCCTAGTGAGGAAGCCAAATTAGATAAAAGCAGGGATTTGGGAACGGGCTGGACTAGGAATCAAAACCGGTTTCTGCCGCTGGCTAGGCCCGCAGTTAGCTACTCTGTCTCCCTAGGACTCAGCCCCTCATTTGAAGAATGGGGGAAACAACTATCTCACACATTTGTTGTGGGGGGCGGGGATTAAATGAGTGTTCAATGTTTGACCCAGAGTGGGTAGTCAATAAATGATAACTGCCATGAAAAATACTGCAGAAGTCTTTGCAAGTCAGTACAAAATCTGCCATTTTCCTCCCTTTCCCCTATGTCATTGATTTTCAACCGCTGTACTGCAAGAATTTTTAAAACATACGTACCTGACTATTTACTCAGGGGCACTGACCTCTTTTCCCTTGGAGTGTCAAATCAAAACATGACAACAGCCACCTTGGCCAGTGTCGCTCAGTGGTTAGAGCATTGGCCCACGGACCACAGGGTCTCAGGTTCGATTCCCAGTCAAGGGCACATAGCTGGGTTGTAGGTTCAATTCCCAGCCCTGGTCGGGGTTGTGTGGGAGGCAACCGGTTGATGTGTCTCTCTCAGATCAGCATCTCTCTGTCTCTTTCTGTCTCTCTGTCTCTCTCTTCTCCCTCCCTCCCTTCCACTCTCTCTAAAAAGAAAATCAATGGAAAAATATCCTCAGGTGAGGATTAACAACAACAAAGGACAACAGACAACACAACAGTAGCCGACCTGTGTGAATGAATCAAAATTATACCTGTATTTTTTGTCAGATTGACAAGATAGATAATATATTTTTTGGTGTGCTGCAGAATTTTGGTAATTAGTTTGTGTGCCAGGAGATGGAAAGGTTGAAAATCGCTGCCCTACGTGACTAGCTATGCTGTCGATGGGGCGGGATCTGGGAGCCTGACCCCTGAGTGAGGCCCATGTGGCGTAGAGCCCCCTGCTGGTGGGACGTGAACACGTGGCACGAGTGAGAACGACACCTCTGCTTTTTAAGCCACTGAAATGTGAGCTGTTTGTTACTGCAGCCTAAGAGGCCTCCCCTGACTGATGCAGGAGGGAACCCAGAGGGTCCCTGCCAGCAGGCGCAGGACCTGGGAGAGATCACTAGGACGTACACTGGAGCAGGGGCGGACACGTGGGCTAGGAAGGGCATGACTGGAGGGCATTCCAGCCGTGAGCAGCAAAGGGTGCCTGGAACCTCACATCCTAACAGACATTAGAGCAGGGGAAATACTCGTTTGGGACGGTACTGAATTCACTGGCTGAGTTCCAGGAAAGTCTCAATGGAGGTTTAAGGGGTCTAGATACCTATCACATGTTCTTTTAGCTGCCATCTCTCGTACCTGTCAAAATGAGAGGATGGAAATGTCCTGGTGATGTCTGTGGAAGGGGGACCCCGGGTTGGTGACTGTGACTTCCGCCCGGCAGTGGGATCTATGCCTACTAGGTCTATGGAGAGGAGTGACTGGTGGCAGCTGCTTCCTGCCTTTACCACACTCCAGACTCAGCTAGGGGTCCCCCAAAGGGGGCTACGCTCCTGTGTCCGAGTCCCTGGAAAAGTATGCTGTCTACCAGGAGGTGTTTTCAGACACAAAACAAAGTAGTCGCTCTGTACTCCCACCAGGAGTATATGCTTCATTGCTGAACCTGAAATGGAGATCTTTTGCAAATTAAAAGTCATAAACTTATGGCAAAGCTATTTTGGGCCCTGTATCTCTCTTTCTAGTCACCTTTGTTCTCTGGAAAGAGCAAAGATGGGGTGTTCTGCTTCTGATGGTGTGGTGTCTTCCTCAATGCCCGCGCTGTCGGCTGCCTCCCTGCAGACAGGCCTTGTGGAGTGAAGCCTTGGGGTGCTGGCAGTCCACCCATATCCAAGAGGTGGGTGAATAGTAAACAGCTTTTATATATTGAATTGTGAGTACCCCGATCCAACTCTGGAAAGAGCATCATCACCTAAGTTCCAGAAGACTTAGCTAAGCGGTTCTGAGGTCTAGGTGTTTGGGGGTACATTGTCTTCTGTATTCCTCCTCGGTGATTTGAACTGCTTGTTCCAATCTCACTAACGACACTGACAGACTGCTTGAGGCTCTGGCAGGTCTTCAAATTAAAAAATCTCTTTGACTCAAATAGATTTAATTAGGTAGGACCTTAACTGTGTTTTTATCAAATTAGTTTAAATTTGATGGTGAGCCCTTTTTAGTAGAGCAAAATGATTAACATCCTGGGAAACAATGAACCTTGGCATACTGACTTAAGAGTTGCTACCCTAATTTATTTCTCATGATTCGGGGCAGGACAACCCCTGGCCTTGTCCAAAGGAATAAATTTGTGAGGCTAGAAATGACATTCATGGGCCATGTTCAGTCCAGCCAGGATGTTTGCATGGAGTTTCACAGGGAGTCAGCCCTTTTCCAGAGGGTTACCTCCAGAATAAGCAAAAATGTACATGAGTTTCTTGGATTCATTGGCCATTACCAACTGCTCATTCAACATATTTTTGTGTTTTACCCTGCATGTTCCAGTAACTCTTCATCTGAAGATCAGCAAGGAATTCACCTGGCCAGTCACCATGGGGGCTTTCTGGTGTTCAGATATGTCTGTGGTAGACAGAATAATGCCTCCCCACCCTCGGATGTTCACATTCGAATCCTCAGAACCTGTGAATATATTACCTTAAATGGCAAAAGGACTTTGCTGATGTGGTCAAGGACCTTGAGATGGGGAGATTGTTCGGATTATCTGTGTGGGTGCAATGTAATCACGAGGGGCCTCATAAGAGGGAGACAGGAGGGTCAAAGATAGAAAAAGATGTAACGAGGGAGGCAGAGGTTGGAGTGATACAGTTTGAAGATGGAGGAAAGGCCATGAGCCAAGGAATGCAGGCCGGCTCTGGAAACACGAAAAGGCGAGGAAATGCGTTCTCCTTCAGAGTCTGCAGGAAGAACGCAACCCTGTCTACACCTTGACTTCAGTCTGGTAAGATTCAGTTTGTACTTTTGACCTCCAGAACTGTAAGTAATAAATTTGTGCTATTTTAAGCTACTAAATTTGTGGTAATTTGTTACAGCAATAGGAAAGTAATTCAATGTCTTAATCCTGTCCTCTCTCAAACTGGCCCAGATCCACATAATCAAACCTAGGGCACTCTCTCTAAAGGGAGATGATTCTGAACTGGGAGGAGTCAACTCCTAACACTTCATACTTTGTGCCTTCCTCCAGGAAGCTGGGCTCCTAGGAGAGCCATTACCCCATATGGGGGTAAATGTTATTGCTTGTTATCATGGCTGCCTCAAGGCATCAGAGGGCATGCTCTGTCCACCAGGAGCAAGAGCAGTTGAGACAGACTCAGGAGCACAGGTTCAGCACAGAGACTCTGGGCTACTTTCCTTGATGGGTTTGAGTTTATCTTCCGCTGCGTACCATGCAGTCAGTCCCCGGGCAGTTCCCCTGTCCTGGGACCCGCAGCGCACATCCGGAGGTGGCCCCATTCCAGGAAGTCATGTGACCAGGAAGTTGTGGCCATGCATTTTGGACACAACAAACAGAAACAGTATGGCAAGAGCATATATGGAGAAGGTGTACCTACACATAAGGCACCTGACTCTAGGACCACTCAGACAGCCCTGGGAGGCCCAGCCCGTCGGCCTGTCTTGCCCTTTAGCCTCTGGTACTCTGCAGACAACTTCATGGAAATGATCATTTCTGTCCCCTGCACAGATGCTCCATCTGCATCAGCTACGCTCTTTTTTAAAAAGGTCTTCTACCTCCACGAATTCCCAAGTCTTGTTTTTTTCTTTCTGTTTGTTTGGGGTGGGAGGAGTGGAGGGCATTCTTTGCTTTTCTGTTTCATTCTGGTTTTCACAGATGGTTTCAAAGCCTTTCATAATGCCTGCCTGCCATCCTCGTCTCCCCACAGGTAATGGCCAGATGGAGATTATCGACCAGGTTCTGCAGTCACATCTCTGCTGCTGTGCCTCCTAAGAGAGTGTGATGAGTTCACCCATTTCACTGGGGAGGACCAAAGTCAGAGGAGTGGGTGTCGGAAGCCATCTCTCCCTGCACAGGGGAACCTAATGGGTGCAGAGTCCTCTCTTTGTTAGATGGGAGGACACCCAAACCCTGGCCCACCAGAGCCAGGGTCTCAACAGATGCATGTGGTTTTGGATGGACAGGGAGAATCAACCAGTCACCAGCAATTCTTCCAACATTTATGCTCATTTAATCACATCTGATAAAGTTCTATGGTTGTGAATCCAGACTCCGCCTTCCTGGGGTCTCGGATGGCGGAGTCACAGGAAGTTGCTCCAGGCACCTGAATTCCAGCCCTTGCTCCTTCACTGCCCTGGGTCCTCCCCCATGTCACCTCCCGGGCCTCGTTTTCCCATTCTGTTTAACCTGTTCTGGAATCTTGATCCTCCTCAATTCACAAGTTGTGGTGTTTGCTCATCAATTGACAAGGGGAGAAGCATCCACTTCTGCCAATTCCTGGGCTCCCATGAAACTGGGCAGGGATAGTCCCTGGCCTCGTCTGCTAAAGGAGGAAGATAAGCTAGGGATGTCATTAAGGGGTGAGTGGTATTAAGAAAACTATTGAAACAGGAGACCTAACTGGGTGCTATGGTCTGAATGTTTGTGCTACCTCTCCAACCCATATGATGACATTAACCCCTGAGATGATGGTATTAGAAGATGGGGCTTAGGTCACGAAGGCAGCACCCCAATGATTGGGACTAGTGCCCTTATAAAAGAGGCTCCAGAGAGAGCCCTTGCCCCTTCTGCCATGTGAGGACACGGCGAGAAGTCAGCAGTCAGCAGCTCAGAAGGTGGCCCTCTCCTGACCGTGCGGGCAGCCTGATCCCAGACTTCTAGTCTCAAAAACCATGAGAAATAAATTTCTATTGCTGATAAGCTACCCAGTCTGTGGCATTTTGTTGTAGCATCCCGGATAGTCTATAACACTGGGTGAAAAGGAAAAAGCTAGAAATGTGGTTTCACTGGATAAAAAGCAATAATGATTGAAGCATTCATGAAAATATCTATCATCTACATCTAATTGCTCTGTAGCATAAAACAAGTATGTATATTGGTCCATATGTATTATGTAAATGGAGTCTCACTTTGGATTCCCCCAATTAACCCTCTCTGAGTTAACTCAGCCTTCATATTTTATCGCTTCGTATTTGTAGTGTGGTCATCTCTTTCCATCCTGGAAAGTGAGCGGGCATGTGCCTGGGGCTGACGCGCTATCAGTGCTGTGCCCCGACACTGTGCCAGGAGGGGCAGGGCAGAGGTGGTTTGGTGGTTTCTCAGCCCAAGGTTGAGTAAACATATGTCCTGGAGTTGATTTCCCCCAGAATAATTGCATACAATGAGCACAAATGTTTAATTAATCAGGAATCTTGTGCTTATTATCTTTTCACTGGGTTTCCACTGATAATGACCCAGAGGAAAATTCTTTCCCTTTGTGTGAATGATATTTTATTTAAAGGTTTTCATTTCATCATCTGATTTCCTCCCCTTTTCTCGTGAAGGGGTGGGGGGAGACGGAATGAATGAATACCTGTGCCACCCACGAAAGGAAGGCACACCCGAGCGTGAGACTGTGGAGGCAGCGCTGTGGCTGGGTGGAAGGCATTTCCACCACTGAAGTCAATCTCAGAACGATGCTGAGGTCAGAATAACTCACTGTTTTATATTCACTTGATGCAAACTTCCTTTCCCTGAATCAAAGCTGGGAGGAAGGAGAGGGAGCTAAGCGAAGGCTTGACACACAAGGAAATGGAAAGACGGTTGTGTATGAAATGAGGTGTGAGTCTTCAGGACTGAACGTTGCGGGCTAGCTCACTAATGAAGGACCTGCTCCTCTCACCTGGCGCACGGCACAAAACATTAATCAGGACATTGTTTGCATTAAAGGCTGAATTTTCCGGTGGGTAATCATCAGGGAAACCCAGTCAAGGGCAAACAAGGACGGCAGTCCTGATTAATTAAGCATCTGCACCGGGGCTAAAAGCAAGACTTACCCTCTTGGATGCACAAGAGCTGTTCATATCAACGCCACACATGGAATTGGGAAAGGCTGTTTGCTAAAACCCACGCTGTATGGAAAGCTTGGCATTCGGGGCATAGCAGGTCATGTCTTTCTACATCATTTCGGCTCCTTCCTGTGTCACCAGGTGTGAGGGAGTGTGGGCCAGGCAATGGTGTGCATTGCAGAGCTTCAAGGAGAAAGCAGCATTGGCCTAGCCTTGAAGCACAGGTCGGGTTTAGAATGTGGAGACCTGGGGGAAGGCTGCCCTGAGAAGGGCATTGCAGGGAGGGGCTGGCATGAGCAAAGGCAGGATGCCCAGAACTGTAGAGCGGGTCATAACCACAGGATCTGGTCTGACTGGAGCTCAGGGCTGTAAAGGTTATGGGAATCACTGTTGCAAAATAAGGCTGGATGGCAGCCTGAGGAGTCTGAGGCTCATTCTGAAAGCCATGGGATCTGTTGGAAGTTTCTTGGGTGGGGGAGGGGTGGCATGACCAGAATAGTGTTTCCAGAAGACAATCTAGACTAGAGGAGAGGAGGGGTAGGAAAGAGACTGATGGGAAGGACCTGTTAGGATTGTGCTGAACTACAGGTCAAGTTTAAAACATAAAGGATCATCACAGACAAAACCTAACTCAGAACAGCTACTGTTAGAGTCTCGAGATAAAATACAGGACATCTGTATTTGGGATATATTTTGACTAAAATTTATTTGTGGTTTATCTGAAATCCAAATTGAACGTGGCATTCTGTATTTTTATTTGCTAAGTCCGGCAGCCCCAGCTGCTGTCAGCCACCTGGTGTGGCGCCTCTCAGATCTGCAGCCACAGGGAGAGTCATTCACTGGCCGAGGCCTCAGCTGCTGCAACCTGAAGTTGCCTCCCAGGACCTGCTCTCAGCCGCTGACTCAGTGCAGCAGGGGCGCCACCTCCCTGTGCTCCTCTGATGGGTGACGTTGGCCCTAGGACTTCCCAGAGGCCTTGCCGAGCTTGCCTCAGTGCCGCACTGCAATCCACGGTGCTGCGCCCAGCCTCCCTTCCTTCTCCTTTCACGGCAGCCCCGGCAGCCCCGGCAGCCCCAGCCTCCCCAGGCTCCTTGTACGTGTTCTCTCGCAGGCCTTTGCCCTGGTAAAGTTTCGCATATCTAATCCCCTCTGGGAGGGTGTACCTGTCTTGGTTTTAGTCTTCGACTAATGCACCTGCTATGTAAATGGAAGTAGTCAGGGGCTGGTTAGGAGTTCAAGATTTGCAGCTGTGGGGTAGGAGCCAGTGAGGGTTATAAGGCAGCGGGTGGCAGAAGAGAGGAGAGGATTTGGAGGGGGCAAAATTGTCTGGTTTGGGTTAGTTTTACTTAGTCCCCAATGAAGAGTTCAGATTAAAAATCATTTTCAGGCCCTGGCAGGTTTGGCTCAATGGTAGAGCGTCGGCCTGTGGACCGAAGAGTCATGGGTTTGATTCCGGTCAAGGGCACGTACCTCAGTTGCGGTTTGGTCCCCGGCCCTGGTCGGGGTTGTGCGGGAGGCAACCAACTGATGTGTCTCTCTCACATTGATGTTTCTCTCCCCCCCACCCCCCACCTCCCACTCTATCTGAAGATAAATGGAAAAATATCCTCAGGTGAGGATTAAAAAAAAATCATTCTTGGTCCGTTAAACAATGTCCATGTTTCATGCTTGCCTGACATCTTAGGTGTCCGAGCACTTGGGATGCTGGTGCTCAGTCCTGGTGGAAGAACGTCTTGAAGGATCACCAGCAGAGTGGATAGACTGTGCTCCTAGAAGAACGCTGAGAAATTGGTGGTGACTTTGGAGGGCTGTGCTGTGAAGGGCTGTGGTTGAGAGAAGGGGGTGTGGGGGGGGACAGCTGTGCCTGTCAGCCCTGCGCATGGCAGACCCTTAAAGACAGCATTCTGTGCCTGACAGGGAGCTGTTGCTGTAGTCTGGGAAGGAAGCAAGAGGGCCTTAAATAGCCAGGGTTGGAGAGGAAAAGATGGGGAGGTAAATACGAGAAGGATGGAACTAGAATGAGCAGGACTTGGGAACCAACTTGGTGCAAAAGTAAAGGAGAGGGAAGAATCAGATAAGATTCTGAGGTTTCAATGACGGGTGTGTGTGTGTGTGTGTGTGTGTGTGTGTTTTATATGAGTGGAAATTTTGGATGAGTAGATTCATTCCATTGCATTCATTCCCTTGCAATCATTTAAATACACAGATTCATATTTAGTTACATACAGGTTTGTTCTTTACGTGTACATATGTACATGGTAATTTCATCTGTTCTGAAGTCACTTCAAAACAAAAAACACCTGAGCATAGAGTCCACTGTAGACACACATTATTCAATTTCTCTTTACTGGAAATAGAATGTATTGACTTAAAGTGGGTTTAGATTAAGAATATGAACAACACTTGATATTCAAGGCAGCAGCCTGCATAGTTGTACTGAGGACAAAGGAACATCTGTCTGGCCCTGCCTCACACCGGGAGGCCCCATGCTTGGTTAGGCCTGTACCCACAGGGAGGGAAGAGGGTGACAGAGGCTCTGGGGTTCGTCACCACAGAATTCAGAGGACTGACTCACTTCCCTTCGCGAGATGCCGACCGTGGTTTGTGGTGGTGGCTCACCACACTGGCCGGGCTCTTGCCATTCCTGTTCCATGTGATCTCGGCCCAAGGTGCCAGCTGCTGGCTTTCCATCTTAGGGACGCATACGTTTTTTCAAGAGGGTGGAGGGAAAGTCAACATGAAGATTAATGGACTCAGAGCAGGGAGGGAACACAAATACTGGAAACTTCTGCCCATGATTCAGTTCTCAGGGGCACAGGGGATACTGGAGACGAGGAGAACCAAACCTAGCCCTGAGGCCAGAGCCCGAGTTACAGAGATCACGTAGAGAACTCAGTGCACGGAGCCATGGAAGCAATCGGAATCCTGCCCACATTCCCTTCTATTTTTTTTATGGTGGTGGGGGCTTAGCTTTAAAATGAATTTTAAATTTTAAGAGAATTCATTTAAAAATAAGTTCTTCAGCTCGCATTTATAAAAATAATTTCTCCCAACTGGAACACAAACACATGTTCCACACATGTGGTCATTCTCCTGTATGGCATGCCACTTCTGAATACCACACAAAAGTAAATTACTAACCCGATTTTAAGTAGCATGGGAACTCTCTAGTGAATAGCAAATTCAATATTCTGTACCGGGAAAGTATGTTAACATGGTAAGAGCAGACCTGACCGTAGGTGTGAGGCGGTACGTGCCTGGCCCAGAGTGCCCACCCTTGACTGTACATGCCAGAAGCAATCTGAACAACTCCAGTCACCGTGTGCACTGTGACATGCTGTTATCTGAATCTGTCGTACCTCGATTTCTTTCTCAAAAACTCAAGTTGTTCCTTGCCAGAGAGCTGCTCTCTCAACTGCATCTGTAGAAGGGTTTAGAGAAATCGCAGGTGTGAATTCCTTATAGGCCCCCAGGGGACGGCCACAGAACGTGTTTCCCAGCTGCAAGAGGCACCCTGAATTCTAATATGTGACCACTTCCTGAGGGGCGGGTATGAGCCCTGGTTGCCACACAGGCCGCTTTCTGCAGAGGCTCACTCAGGTGAAACGTGTTTAGTGGAAGCCATACCATGGTGCCCTCGCCCCCTGGGTTAGGGAAGGAGGTGGCAGTGCGCAGGGCGTGGCCGTGTGGGCAGTCCATAGACCTGGGCGGGACCCACCTCGCCCTTGTCAGTCACTGCGGCTTATTCTCCAGCAGGGAAACTTGGCCAAAATGGCATCAAATGGGCCCCCAGAGAAACACTATCAAAGGCCTTCTTGTCTCAATGCATCAGCGCCGAGGAAGGGAATGTTATGCATGGCATTTGCATGGATGAGTTTTCAACCCACCCAAGTCCAAACCTCGTTTTCTCTCTGGGAGAGAGGAAGGTGGCAGGAGAGGAAGCCAAGAGGCCAGGATGTTGCCAACATTCAAGTGGGAAGGGCCCCCCTCTGGAATGAGCACGCTGGCAGAGAAATGGGGCAGAGGAATGAATTTTAGAAATGTTGCGGTGAACGAGACACTGAGATTTATTTTAAAATGAAAGATTTATGAAAATAACCTGGTCCAAGAAGAAAAAGATACTTGAGTTGAAATAGGTGATGGTCTGGGAGCTGGGATGACGGAGCACGAGAGTGATGTGGCAGAGAGGAGGCGAGAGGCCAGGGAGCGTCCAGGGAGGGCACCGCCGAAGGCACAGGCTGCCGCCCAGAGGCTGGCTTCTCATCCCATGTCCACTCTAGTGCCTGTGGCCTGGGAATCGATTTCTCCTGTGCAGGAAAGGGGTACCGAGACCCACCGTGGCAAGACACAGGAGTCCATGTGAGCTCCAAGAAGCAGACCGGGCGTTGGTAGGGAGTTCCCAGGACCCGAGGAAGGGGTGCAGCACAGGGCAGTGGCAGGGACTGATGGACAAGCTTCTTAGGGCCTGCATCCCAGCTTTAATTGGCTCTTCTGGGTGCCAGTCCTGCCCCAGACCCACATTCTGACAAGGGCAGCTCCGGTTGGTCTGCCTTGGCTCACATTCTTAACCCTTGGCCAGAGGAGGGCACCAAGCCATGAGTGATGGCAGAGAGGTTCGTAGGAGAAAATTGAGGGGCTTTTTATTGGGAAAGAGAAATCACAGCTGGGTAAGCAAGAACACAAGTTTCTAGTGCACAGGGTTAGGACAAAGATACCACAAGGTGTCTTGGGTATCATGGGACCATGGAATGGAAGGGGTTAGTATTTGTGTGACATTGTTACCTCATCTATTTCTCACAAGTGCCTTGAGAGAGAGGAAACCAAGTGAGGACCCAGGAAATGGCCCAGACCCCCCCGGGGCTGACGTCCAGTTGGCCCCTGAGCAAGGGTGTCTTCTGGTCTCCGCGGTGCCCACAGAGGGAACTCCAGCGGCGAGGGGAGAGGAATGGAATCTCCCAGCTCCAGAGTCCTGAATGTTCGATACAGACACAATAGGGTCTTTTCACCTACGCTTTTTAATATAAAACTGAAGTCCGATTGCTTATCCCATATCTTAAATATTTTCAGGAATGCTGGGAGAGGGGGGACTACCACCTGGTAGCATTTCTGGGGAGAATTCCTGGGAAGGGAAGAGAAGGGAAGGGAAGCGTGCAAGGCCGTCCGCCCTCTGGCCGCTGCAGAGTGCCCCCTCGCTCTGCAGCGAGATGCTTGGTGCCAGCGGTGACGGTGACGTGGCCGGGTTCCCATCCGCTGCCTGTCTGTGCACCCGACCCCCCTTCCATGAGAGGCAAAGATTTAACGGTTTCAAGAGGGAGGCTACCTAATTTGACACACAGATTTGACACATTCCACACATTCCTGTGCTTGAATAACACCACCTGTAAGCTGCTGAGATGGTGTTTCCAGCGGGTGGTAACCCAGGAAGCTGCCCTTTTCACCCCATTGTGGGAAGGGCGGTCTCACGCATTCTTCCACAGTATTTCGATTTTATCAGAGAACAAACGGCAGGAGCTACTGTTGAGAATCAACTCAAGGCTCAGTGCTGAGGCCGTGATCGATGTGGGATGTTCCAGACCTGGACGTCGCTGAGTTCTGTTCGGTTCATCAGGGAAGCCTCCTGTTGTGCGTTCCCATGGAGATTACCCCCATCCTGGGGGCCAGGTGGTTTGAGAGTTTTGAAAAGCCCAAACAGCCTAAAACGTTGCCTTGCAAAGCTTCCCTGGACTCAGGGTTGGCACCACACTCATCTTTTTCATGCCATGGGTTTTAATAGCCAGAGTTTTTACATGTGGAATCCTTCATTCAGCTTTAAGATTCTGTGCGGCCAAAGCTGAGCTTGGGGAATGGTGTCTAACCTCCCTCCTCCCCAAACCGACCTTAGTCAATATACAACTTGAATAGAAACAGCATATTTGATATGCAAACAGTTTCCGATGGGGTCTGCTAGCCTCCATCTTTCAAACAGGTGGCTACTCCTAAGACCTTTTTCTAAAGAAATTTTGGAGACTCCATTTGTAGGCTGAATCTAATGTGTGGTACACTTATTAAAAAGAAATCCCGGGAAAGGCAGCATTCTGTAAGGTGAACTGCATTTTTAGCTCCCAAACTGTGCAGCTCTCAGTTAATCCAAATATCTATTTATAACAGCATTTGCAGAAATCCTGTAACTTCAGTGTTAAAACAAACAAACAAAAAAGACCGTAGTAAGAAGGAATCCACAGGATGATTTGAACTCCTTATTTTTAATATATAATTGATGGGTATCGATATATACAAAAAACTAATACAGTGAGTCCCTTTAAAAAACGTTCAGTTCCCTTCCCCTTAAATCTCTTATGCGGGTGTGCCTAAGAGAACTGTCTTCATTTCTGTGGGGTATGCTTTTATCTTAATGTAATACCCAAGTTCACAGATGACCCCCTGCTGTGAGGATCTGTATGGGATGTCACCACGTGACAGGACTCTTATTTACGAACTGAAGAACATTCTCCATCTTGTATATGTGTTAACTCGAAGTCCACTCCAAGTTCTGAGCTTTTAAAGAGGTTACGTTCCTCCAGCATTCTTTGCTAACTGCCTGCCTCAAGTTAACTTGCTTCTCTGGGAAAGATTTATCTTTCTCTTGGCATGGCCTTGCAGCTCTCTGTCTCTCCTGGAGAACTCTGTCTGCTGCCTCTGTGCACTGTATTATCTCCTTACTTCAGCGTGGAGGAAGTGATTGACATTTTGTTCCAACAAATATTTGTTGAATATCTGCTCTGTCAGGCACTGGGCTAGGTGCTGCATGGAAGAGTAACTTCCAAATGTAATCTAACTTGGAAACAAATCCCACTGCTCTGCAGAAACATGCTCACCTTGATCTTTCCTGGGAGACACTATCGATACCCTCCCTGATGACATCAGCTGACTCTCACTCTGAACAATTTTATGCCCCAGTGGAGGCTACACAGTTACCGAGGGCAGAGCTTACACAAGAGACGCATTGGAGAAAAGCTATTGATTACAAAATGGTAACTATTTCCTCCCATGACCATTTCTTCCCTTTCCTAGGCCTTCTCGCTAGAGGTCTCTCTCCAAAAGCATCCCAAAGGGAATTCCTTAAGTGCTGTGAGACCTTAACCCTGTCTATGGCTGAAGGCATTGGATACGGATTCCTGACCCAAGATAAGCCAGCACATGGTCTAAGGCAGAGACACCATTAGTTGTCTTGGGAACTTGAATTGGAAAGGAAAGTTGTTGCAGATGCCCAGAGACCTAAATTTTGTGGCCTCTAGAATAAGCCAAATGCAGGCATTGCCAAGAAAGCCATTGATACAACAAAGAAATTTGTCCTAACCAGAAATCTGAGTACAAAGAAATGTCTCTCAATAGTGAATTAAGAATTCTAAACCAAGAACCCAATGCCTTACTTGTGCTTGAGGTTTGATTTCATGTTTTATTGCATATGTGGTCTAAGAATATTTGAGATAAGATATGAACATAAAAATGTGATTCTAAGCCATGATGCCATACAATCAGGAACCAAACACAAGACTCTCTGTTGACTCACACCCTCAGCGCAGGCCACAAACAATTCCCATAAATAAAGGCGTACGAAGATGAATTTACCCTCCAAAATTACAAAACTTATTAGGAAACAACCACCAAGGAGAGCAAATCAACCGATAGAACATGCATCAGGATTAGATTACCAGTAACTTCAGAGAATGGATCTACTGTATAGGGACTATAAGTATGTTTAAAATGTCTAGAAATGTAAAATAAGTAATTGAAAACATAATAAAGGTACAAAGTACCATGAAAAAGGAAAATACAGATTTGTAAAAGAAATAAGTAAACTTTGAGAATTAATAACTATAGTCATTGATTTTAATGGATTAGATACAGCTAAAGAAAAAATTAACACACTGGAAGAGAGCTCTCATTCCAACACAGACTATATCACAAAGACATAAACATATGAGATACCAATTAAAGACATGGAAGACAGAATGAGAAAGAATAGTTTCAGAAGAAGACAATACCTAATGAAGGAGAATGATTCAAAGAGAAAAAGGCTGAGGATTTTTTACAATAGTTAAAAGATAAAGATAATAAGATTCAGGATGCACAGCAAGCCATGAGCTGAATCAATAAATGCACATCCAAACCTTAAGTCCACTATAATGAAATTGCAGAGCAACAAAGCCAGAAAGTTCTTACAGCAACCACAGAGAAAAAACATATTTCCTATAAAAGTAGTAGGATCAGTCAGGCGGCAGACTTCTCAACAGCAGCAACAGAAACCAAAAGTAAAAAAGATGATATACCTAAAGCAGTAAGGAAGGAGTGAGACCCAAGACGGGAAATTAAATTTAAACAAGCATTGTCTGTAGAAATAACAATACTGACAAATGTTAAAGGAACAAAACAATGTGGAACTGAAATAGTGCACAACAATAATATGTAGGAAGAATGGAAGAAGACTGGAACTCTGAAGATAGGTAGGTGGGTAGAGATGCTGACTTAATATCATATTTTTTAAAGTCAAGTATGTGTGATAAACATGAAAGGGTGACATCTAAAAAGGTTGTATGTATATACAAACATACAAATGAGATGTGTAATTACTAAATCAGTAGAATAGGAAAAGGGAATAAAGAAAACTTGATCAATCCATTAAAAGGCAGGAAAAAGAAAGCTAAGATCATATATAACAAAATAAACACAAAGCCCAAAATAAATCCTAAATAAATATAAATGGACTAAATGTGTCAGTTAAAACACAGAGATTGTTATCTTGGATGACAGAAATCTGTGGCGTATAAGAGACTCATCTGAAATACAAGGGTAGAGAAAAGAACAAAGGCATAGAAATGGGAAAAGACCTATCAGGCCTAAAAAGGGGGGCATTTAATACAGTTACATTTACACCCAACTTTAGGGCAAAATTCATGATTAAGGGTGAAGATTATTATACAAATATAACAATCTTAATATGTAATATGCACCTAATAACAGAGCCTCAAAAAAAAAAAAATGAATTCCCAGGTGAAACTGTCATATATAAAATCAGAGTAGGAGATATTTTAACACCTCTCTTCAAATAGGTACAGCAAATTTTAAAAACGAGTAAGGAAAAATATTTGAGTAAGTCATTCTTGGAATGATAATGACAATTGTGCAAATAGCCCTTCTGGTTCCAGCTCCGAGAGGTTCAGGGTCCTTCCCTCTGAAATGTATTTGGGAAGGCAGACCTTCGCAGGACACTCTTTCACAGGAAGGAAGGAGCCAGATTCTATGACCTTTGCTCTAACCTGCCCAGGACTCCCTCGTGTGGATGAGGCTTGTTCCAGCCTCGCCTCAGGGAGGAGGTGATTTTGGCACATAAATGCTGCTGACTGTTATGTAACTTGGCTATGATTTTTTTTTTCCCTTCTGCTTTTTAAATTAGTGCAAACTAGTATGGCTTCAGGATTCTTTGCACACAGCTGAGGCAGCAGAAAGTCACATGCATTAGTTAAGGTACAGGCTAAACTGCTGTCACAAAGACACTGAAAAATACAGTGGCTCAGATGAGATTGTTTCTCTCGCAAGGACAGTCCAGATGCAGGCGGCCGCACCAGGCAGGTAGGTGGCGCTGCTTCATAAAGTCATCCAGCTGCCTGTTTTGTTGTCCTCATCTTCGTTCCCACATCTGCATTTCGGCCCATGGGGAGGGCAGTCAGCTCCTTCTCAAAGCTTTGACTCAGAATTTGCACACAGCACTTCCACTTAGGTCCCCCTCTCTGGAACGTAGTCACATGGCCACTCTGAGCTGCCTGGGAGCCTGGGATATATTGTCTCCAGCTGGGCAGACATCTTCCTTGCCCCTCAGTGTGTGTGTGTGTGTGTGTGTGTGTGTGTGTGTGTGTGTGTGTGTGTTTGGGGGTCAGTCTATTGCTACAAGGAAGGAGATTGTACCGGACAACAGAAGAAAATAAGCAGTGTGCAGCCACAGCATAACACTTTATCTCTAACCATAGCTCCACTCACTGTGCGTGGAGGACAGGGAAGCTCTCAGAACCTCAGTTTTACCATCTAGAAAACCTTATGTCACAGAGTTGTCATTAATAGCAGACAAGAAGAAGGGAGGGAAAGCAAGGACCTCGGGGCTCTCTGTGGGCCCCTGGCCCTGTAGTCTCTCCCCTGCACAGAGCAGAGGCCCCGGCCAGGCGCCCCTGCACCACAGGGACGCAGGCACCGTGGGTGGGAGGCAACGGTTGATCTGCTCCTGCCTCTGGCTGCCGTGGCTGGAGTCCCCTTCCTCTTCCTGATGCCCCCTTCTCCCACCCGTACCTCCCCAATGAAAGAATTCTGCAGATTGATGGACTGTCCCCTGGAAGGTGGAGGCAGACCCCAGATCCCTGTGTTCTTGAAGGAAAGAAGGATTAATGAGCCCCTCAGAGTTGTTTCTGGGTTGGAGCTCATCCCGGTGCCTGCTCCGGCTGGGGATGACCCACCACCGGGAGACAGGCAGGCGGCTACAAAGCTTTGGTCGTGCTGCCCTGTGTGTGACCTGTCAGGTTTTGTTTGTGATCCGTTTGTGCCCAATGGTGCAGGTCACCCGCTGAGCTCCTCCCAGGAATCTGATTGTTTGCAGTTGTAAAGTACAGGAGCTTGGATCTGTCTGAGTAGAGGGTTAAATCATAGAGTGTTTTACAAGGGCAGCTATAGGGAATGTCTTGTTTTCTCCTTATATGGCTATTTTTCTCAGTCCAGATTCCCAGGGTGTATTTTACGTGGTTGAAATACACAAATGGAGTCATAGTCTTAGCCAAACATGCTATGTGGCTTTAAAATTAACAAGCCTCTCTACTTCTGTACCCCAAACACACATCCACTTGCACGGCTCCCCTTGGGACTGTGGAAAGACACTCCTTCATTTTTAGCCAAAAATATTTGATGGGGTGAATTTCTCCAGTTTCCTTGCTTTGTGCATGAGAAATATTTCTTATGATAGAGTAGCTTGCAAGCATGTGGGTCTAATTTAAGTAACAAGTTTTTTAATGAGTGGCTACTGTGTGTGCAGTGCTACATTAGCTGGTCCTGGGGTACACAGGCAGAATGGGGCACCAAATGTTAAACTATGAAAAGGAAAGATGTTTAATGATGTAGTTCCAGATGATACTAGCAGAAGCATCAAAAGGCAGCACATGAGAAGAACATGAGCTTGCCACAGGCACGCAGGGGAAGAAGAGATGGGTTCGGACTGGCATGGTTAGGGCAGGTTTCACGGAAGAAGTGGGGGTTGGAACCAGATGGATCTGGCTACATCAAGGGGAGTGGGGGAGACATCCTTGGTGAGGAGGCCTGAGGGAAAATGCAAAGGAAAGAAAATGAAGGTTTCTTTTTTTTTCTTTAAAGAGATAAAATAATCCAAACTGGCTACAGCAAATGGTTCATGTAGGAGAAAAGGACCTTCAGGTAGGAAAGGTAGATGGAGGTGGGGGTGGACAGGATTCAGGATTTCTGTTGCATGGTAATGGAGAGCCATGGAAGGCTCTGGGTACTTATTTGGATCTGGACCAGTTGAGCACCAGTATTCTCAATAATTTATGCTTCCAAAACTTATTATTATTATTATATTTTGGCTACCTCAGGGAATGTGACTTAAATATGATGTTCAGGTATTAAAACTAAGACTCCTTATTGAGATTTCCTTATTGGTGATTTCACAAATGAGAAAGGCAGAGTTTCTTATTGAGTGTGATTCTGGCCACATCTTCTGCCACACAAACTCTGAATTCAGATTCTGCAGGGGAGAGTTGATTGACCAACTTCTCTTCTTTGTGGACAGAGGGGGAAATTTAGGAGGAAAAATTCAGCATTGGATTCAGATTAAGAAACATTGTATTTTGAGCAAATTAGGATAAAAAAAGTACATTCCAGGGCCATTTTGGAAGTAAAATCTGGCACGGGAATTATGTCCCCGAAGCCCACCTTCTGAGTCTCATTAGGTCTTCCGTTTTCTTGCAGAGATGGAACTGGAGTCATGGTGTCTGTTATAAATGTGAAGAAACTGTCAAAGAGCTTGAATGACTTTCCCAGACTCACGCAGCTGGTTCGTGGTGGGGCAAGGCTCCCAGGAGCCCAGAGAGGGGCAAGCGCTGTCCTTGGATAGTGGGTTGGCAGGGCACGCTCTCCAGGGGGTCGGGGGCATGGACGTACAGTGAAGGAGGCAGCCACATTGGACAGAGAGTCTGCCCCAGCCAGGCAGGTGGGAGGGGATGACAGGGTGACTGGGATGAGGCAGAAAAGAGACAGCCCTTGTGAAGAGGGTCATGAGGAGTCTGGCCTGAGGGAAGTGTGGCACCAACAACCCAAATGACAGCACCCACAGGTCAGGTGGCATGGCACGGACACGGAGGGGCTCCCCACGCAAGGCAGGGCTCCAGGCGAAGATGCTGAGGGGTTGAAGGCACTTGACTCCCGGGACCCTGGGCAAGTCACTTGATTTTTCTGAGCCTAGGCTTCCTCCTGTGCAAGATGAAATGGGTTTGAACCCCCAAGGGTGAGGTGTTATGAGAATGAGATGATTCAATGGAGGCAAAGCATCTGGCTCAGTCCCTGGGACACGGCCACGTTCAGTATAGGGTTTTTTTTAAATGATTCTCTCAAAGACTACCAAGCAGGTGAGCTAGAAGTGATGTGGAGACCTGCAGTTTGTCTAGGGGAGAGTGGTTTGGGGGTTTACGGCTCAGAACAAAAGAGAGGCTCGAAGGGACGGGAGCTTTTTTGGGTTATACTTTCTAATAGCTCATGGAGAAAGATCAGGCTGAAGAAACACACGCAGCCCTGCCATGTGGCTCAGTGGACTGAACGTCGTCCCTTGGACTGAGCGGTTCCGGTCTGACTCCCAGTCAGGGCACGTGCCGGGGTTGCCAGCTCAAACCCCAGTAGGGGGCGTGCAGGAGGCAGCCGCTGGGTGTTTCTCTTTCACATTGATGTTTCTATCTCTCTCTAAAAAAAAAAAATCAATAAAAACACATATATATAAAAGAAACACACACATACACACGCAAATTGGGTGAAAATGAGTGGCTGCCTCCTGCTGAGGACACACTGTAGGTGAGCAAAGTGGACCATGAAAGAGGCCCCCGCTGGAGATGCCCATTTCTGGGCCTGTCAAGGATCATTTGATGATGATGCTGTATTCCAGATTTAAAATCTTTTAAAATATTTAGTGCTGGCAGGCGAGTGCCAGGCTTCCAGCTTACTTGCACAGGTTTTGGGTGGATGTTAAGCCGGGGAGGTGGGATGAGCCCGAGTCATCTCTGATGCAAGATCAGCATTGAAATACACAAGGTCACACGACGGTGAAGCCAGAGAGGTTGGGGAGAAAAATTAGGATATATATGGGTTCTATATAACTGTTCTCCATCAAAATACATATTATTTGCAAATGCTTATTGTAAAATCCATTGTGTAATACAACTAATTACAATGCATAATAACAACCATGCTGTTATTAATGCTATCAATGTTCCCTTACATTTTTATATCTTGGATGATTCTGTGGCTTATTGATTATGACTGTCTGGTTCATTTTGGTGGGCTACGTTATCAGTGTTGAAGAGCAATGAACACATCGGCGCAGCGGGACCACGAAATCATGGTGGTGAGTGCTGACGTGTGCAGAACCCGGCCAGTTATGAAGATGGCAGCCAATGTAATGACATGGTTCTTGAATGCCCTGTTTGCTTGAGCTCTTCCAAAATCAACGTTCTCGCTGGTTTCCCCCCATAAATTCTTGAACCGTGGTTTTAATAAGCAGAGCCCGGTGTCAGAAAGCCCCACCACGTTACATGTTTTGCAGTGTTATTTTCGACATGTATGAAGTGGTCTCAGCTCCAGGAGGACCACGTTTCCTTGGATTCCTGTTGAGGAGAGACTGGGGGGGTGCGGTGGAGGGGGAAGAGGCGCCTTCGGATAGCGGACGTGGCTGGTCCTTACATCTCCTTTCTCAGACCTTTCTCTGCAATGGTACTTGCAGAACCTAAGCTATCTATCCATCCCTTGTCGTGAATTTGAGGGAGATTTCAAGAAATCAAAACATTGCATCTTAATACGGGGGCCATTCTACAAGTTCTCCACCGAGCAGAGTGGAGGTCTTGCTTGAGTATTGAAGAACAGTGAGGTGACCTGCCATCACTGACATGTCCATCCTAGCGGCACTGACGAGTGTTCCCGGAGCTGGGGTGCATGGCTAGCCGAGGTAAACACAGTAGGGGAAGAGCTCTCGCTGCTCACCAGGGAGAACCGTGCCATTTATCCTGAGAATGTGCAGAAACAGCATTTGATTGGGAAGAGGGCTTAGGTCATTTATCTCCCACTTTTAAAATGATGGGATCGATGTGTCTCCCCAGTGGGCTGTCCCCCTTCTATTCGGCAACAATGCACTACTTCTTTTCAAAGAGAAATATGCTTCCAATAAGGGGGAAGGGAGGCAGGGGATGGTGGTAGCAAAGGGGGATCAAGCAACTTTCATTGAAGGATTCATTTTTGATTTAAATATTTTGTTCTAATCTCCAACTTCCTTTTTAACTTGGCAGAATGACCAAAAGAAAAACAATGTCCCTCCCCAGCCCAGTTTACAGCCTGCTGGAACACGGGATCTGGTTACCTCTTCCAAACTGTCTGTGTTGGGTCGTTCCATACATTAGTGTTTTTTCTTTTTTCTTTTTAAATCTATTGCTCACATACATTGGGTTTTCTTTTAATGGCATGTCAAACTGGACTTTTGTGAAAAACCACAGGGGGAAAAAAAAACCGGAATGAAAAATATAGATCAAATTTAGCCAGTTATTTAATACTTTTTTCCCCTGGTTCTTGGAGTATAGTGTGGAAGGAATTCTCTGCAAGTGATACATCCTGTAACTGTAGGCAGATGTAATCCTCTGGCCGTGACACCAGTGTGATTTCCCCTCACACTGGAGACGTTTGCAGCCATTTTGTTCCCTCCTGCAAGCGCAGGAGGGGACCTTGCGGCCCCGGGCACGGCCTGGAGGGTCGCACAGTGTTCACGATGCCCAGGGTGTCCTGCGGGGACACCCTGGCCTTGGAAGGGGAAGAAACCCAGGTAGTTGAAACCGGGGTGCTTTCTCTTCCCAGAAAGCCCTTCCTCCTTCTTGCTGCCCACCTGCCCCACGCATTGCTTTGACCCTCCTTCAAACTCAAGGGCGCGCGCCTGGGTGGACTCTGCCCATGTTAGTGCTCTCTATAGTCTGTCCTAAGGAGGTCATCGTTTGTGGTCATTCATTTGGACTTTTGCTTTTCCTCTATAAGCATAGTCAAAACATATTTTTCCTCATGGAGTGTTTTTTCCCGTGGGGGACGGGAGGTAGATTCCACCTGTTTAACCAGACCAGAAGCAGCTCGAGGCGTGTCTGGTCTGGGGTCCCCCAGAAACACGCACTGTGACGGTGACTTGAGTGCAAAGGGCTCATTGGAAAAGGACCCCAGGAGGTGCCAGGAGAGCATGGAGGGAGGCCCCCCAAGGAGCACGATCAAGCTAGTGGCCCCTGAGGGCGCCTGGGTCTCGATCCTGCCGCGCAGTTCTCAGCCCCGGCACGGCTGGCAGCTTGACGGGACAGTTCCTTGTGTGGGGCTGTCCTGGGAACTGCACTGATCGCACCCCTGGCCTCGATCCACTAGATGCCAGTCAGCCCCCCACCCCTGCAGGTGTGACAGCCAAAATGTTCCCAGACAGTGTCGAATACCTCTTGGTGGGGCGACGTGCCGTGGTTTAGAACCATGGGGAGCCCGGGTCGGGCGCGGTTCTGGCTGGTGGGGCTGAGTCCACGTGCCACGGGGGCACTGACATGTCTGCCGCTCGGTCTCCCAGAACCCCTGTCACTTATGCTGTTGGCTGACTGCAGACAGCTGCAGGGAGGAGGCCGGCCTGAGACAAAGTGGAAACATTTGTTTTCAATGACTTCTTCCTAACTCTGTAAGTCCCCATCGACCTGATGTCCTCTCATCCTTCCCTCTCGTAATGTCCTCTCCGAGACAAGATGCGACAAACCCTTCCCCAGGCTGCAGGCGCCCTCAAGGCCTGGAGAGACTTGAGCTGAGGGAAGACACCATTTCTTGAGCCTGTTGGGAGGGAGGCAGTTTCCCTGAGTCTTCTCATTGCTTCCTCACGTCAGCCCTGCAACAAAGGTCTCATCAACCTGTGTCACACGCAGGGTAGGTCGCCACCCAGAGACACACAGGTATTGAGGGGCAAAGGCCAGATTTGAACTCAGCTCTCGCTACATGTAAAGCACACCGATTTCGCTATTTTCCCAGTGGGTTGGGGGTGGGGACGGAATGTTTTTGGAAGATGAACATTTTCGGGAGGCTCTAACACATGGATGAATGCTGAAAAAGCCAGCTGAGGAAAGAAGTGAGGTCCTGAGCGTGGGGAACTGAGAGTTTTAAAGGAGTGGGATGTGTTGGACTGGTGGCTGCTCTGTTCCACGACACACAGCCGGGCAGGGTGGTTCCCGGAGCCCAGTTCCTTCAGACTCCAGGTGCTGCCTGGACCCATCGCCTTCACTCTTCCACGGATGCTGTTCCGGCGAAGGTTCTCCAAATGGCCGAATTCAGGGGCTTCCCCCACTTGACCTTGACACTTGACCGCCCACCCCTTCTGGAAATCATCTTCCTCAGTGGTTTCCTGGGCACCTGACCCACTTCTTCTCTGTTGCTCTGACCATTCGTTCTCAGTCTCCTTGGTTAGTTCTCCTGCAGTTACTCTTAAGCATGGGCTCCAAAGACCACATCCTTAGCTTTATCACTATTATTTATTATTAATAGTTTCCCTGGATGAGCTTGTCAACTTCAATGTATTTAGTTCCTGATTTTAAGATTGATGACTTGCAAGTTTATGATCTCCAGCTCAGACCCTGCTTGGGAAGGGGAGGGTGCCTTAGCTTGGGGCTGCTATAACAAAAATACCATAAACTGGGTGGTTTGTAAGCAACGGGACTTTATTTCTCACCGTTCTGGAGGGTGGGAGTCCAAGATCAGGGTGCCAGCGTGGTAAGGGTTGGTGAGGGTCTGGTTCCAGGTTGCAGACTGCCAGCCTCTTGCATCCTCACGTGGTGAAGAGCAGAGACAGGAAGCAAGCTCTCTTATGTCTCCTTTAGAACACTAATTCCATTCCTGAGGGCCATCCCCTCATACCCTCTTCTAGTCCTAATTACCTCCAAAGGCTGCACCTCCTATACCATCACATTGGAGGGTAGGATTTCATCATATGAATTTTGGGAGGATACAAACATTCAGTTTCTAACAGGGGATATTTCCATGTGAATATCCAGTGGGTTACTTGAACCTATTAAGTCCCAAATAGAACCTACTAATCTTCCTCCAACTGCCCTTAAATTTGCCCCCTTCCTGTAATCTCTTTCCAGTTGGTGACTCACTTATGTACGAAGTTTTTCAAGGCAGGAATCTGGGAGGGTTCCTAAATTTCTCCCTCTCACCCTGCACCCCTCCACACATCTCCCACCTAACAAGTCTCATTCTACCTCCAAGATCTCTTGGTTCTATCTCCTTTTCACTGCCTCCCATCACTGCTTTAATGCAGGTGGCCTTTGATAGCCATCCCTCTGACATCATGACAGCCTCCAAACTGACCTCCTTGTCTTCAAGTCTCCACTGACCATTTTTTCTAAAAGGCATCTATGACCATCACCATATTCTATTGGAAATTAAAAACGTAATTCTCACCACTTTCCAAATGAACTCCAAATAGTTTATCCAAGCACACCAAGTCCTTTGACTTACTACTGCATCCTGTTCCTTACCCATGACACAGAATCTTCGACTCAGGCTGGGTTGTGAGTAGGGATGCGGAAGGGTTAGCACATTGCCAGCACTGGCATGTCAACCTGGAGGGTGCCTGGGTGGGGAACAGAGTTTTGAGTTCATGTTGTGTCCAGTGGAAAGCTCTTATGAGTCAGGAAAAGCACCAGTTGACTCATCAAGTTTTGACATGGGTTACCGAGCCTGAGCTGCCTCCTGTCTACGAATACACCACGCTGTCCGTGAGCCTACTGTCTGTCGAAGGAGGCAGCCCACGCTGTCCGTGAGCCTACTGTCTGTCTAAGGAGGCAGCCCACACTGTCCGTGAGCCTACTTGGGAGCAAAATTAAGGAGTCTGGAGTATCTGCCTGACTGATTGAACTGCTGAAGAATGTGAGGACCCCTTATTGTATACAGATGGCAGCTGGACTGGCCAGAAAAGGTGCAGGGCCGGCTGGCGGGCCAGTGTGGTTCCTCCATGTGCTCTCATGTGCTGCCCCAGGCCCCTACCAGACCGCTCTAGGAGACGGCTGGCTGGGAGGAAGGACAGGAGGGACCCTTGCAGGGCCTACCTTGAGAGAGAGCTGGAGGACTGGGGAAGGTATGGGAAGGTATTTCAGCAAATGAGTAGTTACCTTGAGTCCTCCTACCTCACTTTCTTCAAGGGTCCCTCTCTGACAGTTATCCCTTAGCCTCTAAGGCTTAGAGGTTCAGATTATAGATTTGGATTGAAATTCTCTGGGTTCAAACTTCAGTTCTGCCACTGACCAGCCAGTATGACCTTAGGTAAGTGGCTCAGTTTCCTCATCTGTGGAGTGGGGATAACAGTGCTCACCTAGCGGAGCTCTGGGGACTCGAAGGAGCTCTTGTATGCAAGGCACTTAGAGCCTTGCCTGGCACATGGTCAGTGCCGTGGACAGGAGGGTTAGCAATGATCCCAGGAGGCATTTAGGCCACAACCCCAGAGTGAGGGACGGAAGTGCTGGGTCCCAGTCTCACCTGGGTCTTTGACCATCCACGTCACTTAGCTCTTCTGATCTGTTTCCTTATCTACATATAGTTTAGGGGCAAAGCATGTTCACAGCTCATGGTCCTCGCCTTGGTTTGGACCTGTCTGAGAAGGGTCCCAGGCTCTCTCTCTCTTCCTGCCATCCGCACTCATCCTCTGTTCTCGATGGCCTGGGTAGGCTTGCTCTGACTTCCCCTTCTCTAGGGAGCTGTCTCTTGGGGTTCTCGGCCCCCGAGGCCCTGTGATGGTAACAGCTCTCTGCTGTGACCAGCTCTCGTGCAACCCCATCCTTTGTTGTTTTTCCTAAACCCAGACTACACTAGAGTTAAAACATTCTCTTTCCTAAACTCTCCTTGCTACTCAGTCTGAGTGCGCCATGAAGAATCTGAAATCCAGGCCCAGCCGTTGAAGCCAGGGTTCTCGGCCGTCACGTCCGTGCTCGTCTCTCATCTTCTAACCTGAGCCCCGTCTTGGGGTGGTGGAAAGCCCGTGTTTTGTTGAAGCCTCCCCACCCCTCTGAATTGCCCAAAGGGGCCAGTGGGGGCAGGGGGAGGGAGAGAGGCTCTGAGGAGACCCCCCAGTCCTGGCCCCGAGCTCCTGGGCAGTGTCTCCAGCATGTCACCACGGGCTGTCACTGGAGAGAGCGGGCCTGCGAGGTCTGGACAGCCGTCTGCTGCTGCCAGGGCTGCTGCTCCTCGGGGCTGTGTCCTGTCTCCGAATGCGTGACAGCACTTTCAGGAGACAGGCGCTGCTGGGCTCCGCCTGTGCTGTCTCATGTTCCTCTCACCAAACCTTACGAAGTACGACCGTCTCTTCGCACCGGAAAGGAGGGAACTGAGGCCCAGAGAGGTAAACTGACCTGCTCTATACGTAGAAAAGCTTCCCAATTTCTAAAACGTATGGCATTAAAATATTCTTGAGTCCACTCGGGGCTCTCCCTACCGAGGCGCCGTGCTGTTGGCCTGCCCTCTCGTCCACATGCACGCTGACCGCGGGTGCTGAATTCGTCTGGCTGTGGTGGCTTTCTCTTTCTTCCTCGCTGATCGCCCCACACGTGCTCTGCCTTAGCTCTCCTTCTCCCCGAGTGCCGTTTTGGGAGGTTGTTAAAATCCAGATCGAATGAGCACGTCGCATTAAGACCCTTTCTCTTTTCAAACACACCGTGAGGCTTTCCAGACTCCCTCCTCCCAGGCCCGCTGGCCGTCCAGCCGCATCGCAGCCCTGGGTGACAGCCGGGCTCGCGCCCTTCCAACACCACCCTCCCTGGCCGAACACCACCCTCCCGGGCCGAACACCACCCTCCCGGGCCGAACACCACCCTCCCGGGCCGAACACCACCCTCCCGGGCCGAACACCACCCTCCCCGGCTGAACACCACCCTCCCCGGCCCGAGCGGGCCGCGCACACAGTGTTGCTGGAACCGTGACATTCGCAAGGTCTTGACGTTCTGGGTCTCATATCCGCGGGAATAACTCTTCTCAGAGCTGTAGCTGGACAAACGTTCATTGGATGGGTGTAGGTTTGGAAGATCACAGTGTCAGCGCTGGAGGCCTCTCGGAGATGTCCAGGCAGCTCCACTCCGGACGGAGGAGCCTCATTCCTGGAGCTCAGGGGGCTGTGGAAAGTCACCCACCAAGCCTGGCCCAGAGCCCAGCCTGCTCAGCCAGCCTCGCGAGCGCCAGGCCCTTCCTCACCAAGTTGGATCTTCCATCCCCGCCTCAGGACAGCGCTGTCTGAGAGCCTTTGGGGGGACAGTGTAATGAACAGGGGTGGGTCTGGGGACAGGGGGGCATCGGGGCTGGCTCCCATCTCAGCGTTGCCACTTACTCTGGGCAAGTTACTGCAGCTGCCAGAGCCCATTTCCTGTCCTTGCTGTAGGCTCGTTGTGGGGGTGTGAGGGTGTGAGGGTGTGAGTGTGGACAGGACAGCAGGGTGCCGGCAGTCAGGACTGGTGGCCTCTCTTCTCATCCCCTCACGCTCCTCTGCCTCTCCAAAAAGCAATCTGCTGGTCAGCCTGCCTCCCGAGTGTGGTCCCTCACCACCAATGGCGACAGCAGCTGCCGTCTGTCTGTCACGCAGGCTGAGTCCCCAAATGCTGCAGTGTGGGGCCAGAGAGAGCTCGGATCCGGCGCGGGCAGAGGCCTTCCGGATGCTGGCGGCCTCCCCGTGGCTGCTCGGCTTCATTGTGGGAGCTCAGAGTGATGAGTTCTGCGGCATGGTGTCAAATTATTCCACCAGAAGATGGTTGGGTCCACAGCTGAGTGTGAATCTGGACATCCCTCCGCACGTCACTGATGCCCTCGATTTTTTGCCCCTGTTAGCGCTCCCATTTTAGCTCCAGGGCTGAGCCAGCCTTCGTCAAGGGGCGAGGGCTGGCGGTTATTCTGAGCACCTGTAGCCTGCCTGCTGGTGCCCTTTCCTGCCTTTGCCACACGCCCTCCTTTTTCTCCGGGGCTCACCGCTGTGTTTCAAAGTGTGCTTACGAGGCCTTCATATCTTTCAGTGCGTGGGGGGATGTGATTCTTTTTGGGGTCCACACCCTGACCCAGAGGTCCAGCCTGTTGATTCCTTGGTTGGTGGTGGTTGACTGTGACAGGCCTCTTAGTGACCCTGCGAGCACCAGGGGGAGAATGAACGTGGGAGGGCTGAACATGGGGACAGCTGGCTTCAGGGTTCCAAAAAGCCCCGTTCAAACAGCCATTTACAGATCTCCTCCGGGTTGTTGTCTGATGGTGGAGAGTCCTTCTAAGCTGGCTGTAGGGATGAGACTCATTCATAACAGCAAAAGGACAAGAAATAAAGAATAATTAGTTTCCACACTATGCATTGAGTGCTGACCCCATGGCCTGGAAGGCAGACTGCACCACTTGCTAGTTCTGTGACCTTGCACAATGACTTACCCTTCTCTGCCTCAGCTTTGCATCTGCAAAATAGGGACCATATACCTACTTACCTCATAGCATTGCTGGGAGGAGTAGAGTAGTGTGACATGTTTGGTCTCTGTCCAGTTCCTGACACAGCGTTCCTAAATCCCATGGAATTTCCTGAGGGATAGGAGCATCTTTTGTTCTAATGAGGTGACTCTTGGTGGGTCTCTAGGTGGCTTCAGGATGGGGGCTGGTCACCAGAGAGCCCAAGCTTTGATTAGAAGCCTGGAACTTTCAGCCCTGCTCTCTGACCTCCAGCGGGGAAGAGGGCTGGAGGTCCAATGTCCAATGATTCAATCAATTCAATCCATATAGTGAAATGGCCACAAACCCCCCTAAATTATGGGATTTGGAGGGATTCCATGTAGGTGATCCCATGCAGCTGTTGGGAGGGTGGCACACTCACAGAGGACATGGCAGCCCTGTGCCCATCCCCCCGAACCTTGCCCTGTGCAGCTCCTCTGTTTGGCTGGTCCTGAGCTGTATCTCTCATAATAAACTGGTAATAGTAAGTAAAGTGCTTTCCTGAGTTCTGGCGTTGTTCTAGTGACTTATCAAAACTGAGGAGGGGATTGTGGGAACCCCCTGAATGTATAGCTGGCCAGTCAGAAGGACCGGCGACACCCTAGGACTTGCAACTGACAACTGAAGTGGTGGGGGTCTCGGAGGACACAGCCCTGTCCGAGGGGGTTGATGCTGTCACACAGATATTGTCAGGACTGATCACATTGTGGGACACTCAGTCGGTGTCCAGAGGATTGGAGAACTGGTTGTTGGTGTGGAAAACAACCATAAGTGCTGTGAGTACAAACAGTCTAGAATGGGTTGACGTGGTGGACAGAATAACGGCCTCACATGATGCCTTCAGCCAAATCTCTGGAGCCTTCCTTGGCCAAAGACTGTAGGTGTGGTTCAGTTTAGAATATTGGGCTGGGGAGATTGTCCTGGCTTATCCCATTGGGCCAATGTACTCACAAGGGTTCTTCTGTGGGAGAGGGAGGCAGGAGAGGCAGAGGACGGAGAAAGAGGACATAGTCAAGGGGCGCAGACAGCTTCTATGGAAAAGACAAGAAGATGTGCTCATAGCACCTCCAGCAGGAACGCAGCCCTGCTGACCCCTGGACTTCAGTTCAGTGAGACCCATTTTGAGCTTCCAACCACCAGGACTGTATGATAATAAATGCGTGTTGTTTAAGCCACAGAGTGTGTCGTGATTTGTTACAGCCGGGATAGGAAGCCAGTACCATGTGTGCATGCGGAGTGCTCAGGACCGAGCCTGGCAGATGGGAAGAGCTCTCCAAGGTTGCTTATTACTGTCATGACTTCTCTCCACCAGGTTCTAGGTTAGATTGTGGGCAGGCGGCAGTGAAAAATAAATGCCCGTACGAAGTTCCTGACATCATGGTGTTTCATTCACATGGAGGGGGCAGATTACAAATAAAGAAATTAATAAATGTTCACGAAGAGACAGAAGATGGAGGGGACCAACAGCAGCGGCTGCTGGGGCTGAGCTCGCGGTAGGAGGCCGTGGCAGGAAAGCCTGCGCGCGGGAGGCAGGGGCCAGGTGGAGCCCAGGCCGATGGGGCAGCCGTGTGAAGGCCCAGATCAGGGACAGCAAGGCCCGTGTGAGTGAGTGGGGGCTCGGAGGTGAGGGCAGATCAGGGGGCCTCCTAAGTCACGGTAAGAAATTGGGATTTTATTCGGAGTGGGATGGGGCGCCACAGAGGGTTTGAATAAGGCAAAAAACACATCTGATTTTGGTTCTAAAAGGATCACTTCAGTTCAGAGCTTCTTAGTGGGGATGTTGGCATTCTGGGTGGGATAATGCTTAGCTGTGAGGGGCTGTCTTGATTTAGGGTACTGGGTCCCAAGTGCTAAAGGCTGCGAGCAGTATTATGACAAGCCCCAAAGCCCTCTTGAGTTTCCAGACACCGCAGGGAAGGCGGGGCAGGTGGAGCCACCTGGTGGCGGGGCCCTGGGGGCACTTGTGGAAGCAGAGACGCCAGAAGGCGGTGGCTCGGCCCACTGGCGGATGGAGGTGGGAAAGGTAGAACTTACGAGATTTAACGATCAACTAGGTGTTAGAGAAAGATGAGAGCAAGGAGGACCCCAGGTTTTTGACCTGAGCATTCAGGAAAATGGAGGTGTCATTTACGGAGATGGGGAGAACAATAAGAGGGGCAGAGATTTTTGTTGTTTTTGTTTGTGTGTTTGCTGGGGAGAATGGGGTAACATTAAATTTTAATTTTGACATGCCCAGAGGAGTCTTCAGGTGGGCATATGAGACTGGCATTAGGGGCCAGAAAGAACTTTGGGGTCCTCCTGGTTGTCAAAGCCTGACTGGCTGAGATCACCTGGGGAGAGGAGGTCAGTAGTGAGGTCCAAAGGCAGAGCCTGGGGCCCTGGACACTCAGAGTCCAGGAAGTGGAGAGGATCCACACAGCGGACAGAGAAGGAGCAACCAGAGTGGAAGGAGGAGACCAGCGGAGCGAGGTCCTGGAAGCTGGAGAGAGAGTGCCAGGCGCTGTGTGGGGCCTTTCAGGTAAATCACCCCATCAGCTACTCCCATCAGCCCACAGAGGCTTGTGGTAGATTGCAGAAAGCGCTATGTGAGAGCATAATCCTTCTGCTTTAGCTTTTGGCAAATGAAACGTGTAATTTCATGATGATTATCCTCGTTCTGCAGCATGTTGCCCTTACTTAGCATCTGCTGAGAACAGCCCTCACGCAGTGGGAGATAGGTGTTCCGATGCGTGATGACACCCCCGTGGCCTCCGCCACCTTTGGGAGCTCAGGAAGGGTGAGGAAGCCGCCCTGGTTCAGGTGGGTACTCCCGGACGTCAGTCACCTGTTCCTGGATTTTAGGGCATGTTCCTAGAAAAATGCAATCGATTGGAAATGATCCTAGAATGAAGCAATTTCTCGGCCCCTTTTAAACTAGCAAATGCTGTCAAGTTTTCAATTTTACCTTTACTTTATTAAAATACTCAAACATGTGTCCCCTCTATGCCAAACAATAGGGTGATGGCACCTCTGCTTGGAGAAATATTCTGCAGCCGTTTGAAGATGTTTCCGAGAAGTGGAGAATAACACGGGAGAATGCTTATATGTTAAAGTTAGAAAGGCAGACTATAACATTGCATATTGAATAGATTATAACCATGTAATGCAAACAAAACAGAACAAAACAGATGTGCAGGAAAAAGAAAACGCTGTAAAGGACCTGCCAAAATATTAAGTGATATTCACTGGGTGGTAGAAAAATAAGAAATATATAATGAGCATATATTGTTTTAGAACAGTGTTGCCTAAATGAACTTTATACAATGACGGGAATAGTCTAAATTTGTGCTGTCTAATCCGCAGCCACCAGCCACATGTGGCCATTGAGCATTTGAAGTGTGACCGAGGGACTGAATTTTTAATTGTACAAAGATAACTAAGTTGAAGCTAAATTTTAGCAGCCATATGGGGCTAGTGACTACTGTATTTGACAGAGCAGTTTTAAAGTACAAAAATTAATATAAGGAAACATATCGTATCTCAATAAAACTATTAAAAATAAAAGAAACATTTAAAATGTGTTCACTATATCAAGGTTTGAAATTTTATTGCAATGTGGAAGTGAGTTTGGACATCATAATAGAGAACATGGACACAGCACAGGAAAACATGGGGTCTTTATTTACATATTTTATTTTCTAGCTCAATAAAAAGTGATCCAGCATTAAGCTTGTTCATGCCCAACTTCAGTGTTAGACCAGGAAGAAATAAACAAAACCTGGCCGTTACTAGTTGTTATTCTGCAACAATTTCTGCTGTTGGGAATAATAGTTTTTTGTATACATGTCTAGATCTTTGTGCAAGTTCAAACCATCTGAATAACGTCTCTGGAGGTGGGAACAAAGCTTGTTATCCCCATTTTATAGTTGAGAAAAAATGTGGCCCATGAAGGTTCAGTTCCCAGAGTCATGAAACAGTAAGCAAAGGCCAAGTCTCTTAGTTTTTGAAGCTCAGAGGATTTTATTATCTTTCACAATATGGACAGACCATTTTCTGATAAACTCTCCTGGGAAGGGGATTTCCCCACGGAACTGGGAAGAGTTGCTGTTTTTAAGTCCTTTAAATGAAGTTTGTGCTTGTTTTTTGGCTTCTAGAACTGTCCTAAGATTGGTTCACAGAAGGCAGGTTGCCCTTCATTCGGTTTGATCTTGTCTGATGCTCTCCATGGCATGCCAAGCAAAAAAAGCCCGGTCTTTTCATGTGTGCTTATTCTAGCCCCGCAGCTCCACCGTCCCAACCTTCCCCCCTCCCCCACGGCACACAGCTCCTCTTGCCCAGTGGGGAGTTAGCCAATCGCAATCCCACATCTGGCAGTTTAGAACGATTTAGAAAGATGCGGAGCTCTCCCGGGACCGTGTTCCCGGGACAGAGGTGCAGTGGACACAGTGTCAGAGCGGTGACCTCAGCAGGACGGCCGCCCTCCCCGCGCGCCTTCGCTGGGTGGCCGGGTGTTTGCTAAGAGCAGCAGCGCAATTTAACACCAATGAATCCACTGAGTGTTTTCAGGCCTGAAGTCTCAATCCCTTTTGGTTCAAGTTCTAGGGAAAAGTTGGAGCCAGTTGTGCTTTGAAAAAAATAAAACAAAAAATTGGTTCACCCGTCTGTCAGTACCGCCAAGAAATATTCACATGAGGGGGACTATCCAAAAAAATGAAGAGTAGCTCCTTTCCAAGACAGCTCCCTGGAACTCTCTCCCTCCCTTGCTCAGAACCACTTCCTCTCCTCAAATCTCACTTTAAAACCTTCCTGTTTGCTTTAGCCTATGACTGACTCAGGCCCCATTCATCTTTCTTTCCTCTCTCCCCATGACCACATCCTTCCACTCTCCCCTCACCATCCACCGTGAGAACACTCGCCTGCCGCTTTCCTCCCCCACTTCTCAGCCCCTTGCCTGTCACCCCCGGGGGACAGCCGGCCTGTTGGGGCTCCTCGCTGGCCGGCGTGCGTCCCCCTCGCTTGGTCCAGACCCGTCTGTAAGTGTGAGGGCCTTGTGCACACGGTGCCGCCGTCGCCCTGGTTCTCGGAGGAGGAATGACAGTCCCTGGTGCTTCTGCTGAAGGGGCGCTGTGCAAGTTGCATGTCACAAGCTGCAGGCTCAGAAACGCGAGACAGAGCACAGAAGGACCTTGTCATAGACCCGCCAAGGCACCCGCGTGCAGCCTGTTGCCCCGGGGACGTCGGGGACGGCGCGGAGAGGTGGGGGCGGTCGCTGGCCAGGCCGAGCTGCTGCGCCACCCTCGGAGCGGAGGTGGAGTGGCCTCCCGCTTCTGTCCGCGAGCAAGGAGGGACACCGGTTCCTCGGCCCCGCTCCGAGGCAGCCTGGCCCTGGGAGGACAGTCCCGAGGAAGCCACGTGTTCCAGTTCCTCGTGTCGGGGTGTGCAGACAGCACTTTCTAGAGCGTGGTTTCCGGTGGGCTCTCTGGACGCCGGGGCGCCGTGGGCGCCGTGGGCTCCGTGGGCTCCCACAGGGCACCCCGCCCGCCGTCCCTTCGCCCGCTCGGAGGCAGGCCCCCTGCCCGTGTCCAAGTGGCCGCGCTGCCAGCTCCAAACGAAATGCTTCCAGAGCCGAGTCCCCAGATTTCATCTGGTGAAACACGCGTCCGTCTGGCTTTCCATCTTATCACAAGAAAACAGCTGCCGTTTTTCTTCCTCGTTATTGTTTGCAAAGCACGCTTGTATCTGCTGTGTGAAGAGGCGAGGCAGCTATCGATCCCATTTGCACTCGGACCAAGGCCGACGAGCTGTCTGAGGTCACAGGGGTGAGGGCAGGGCTGGAATCCACGCGCGTCCTGCGGGGTCGCCCTGGCCCGTTCTCCTGCCGTGAGGGCGGCAGGCACTGCGCCCGTCCAGGGAGGGCTCCACGTGGGGCAACGCAACCACACTGCGAGTTGGCCCTCCAGTGGATTCTGGGGCTTTTTCTTGATTTTTTTTTTTTTTTTTTTGTATCATGCTTGCCTCATTTAAAAACTTCAGAGTGAATCAGTGTTCCTCAAGCTCACTCAAACAGGTGGCAGAGCGATGGGGCTTGGAATTATGTTTGTGGTTAAGTGATCCTGGGACTGAGTCTGGAGCAGTTAATTCTGCTGTTTAAAAAACAAATAATAGAAAACATGTTTTAAAAAACCGGAAAAAAAAACCCCACAAGCGTTCAACCTAGCTTTGAGAGAGAGAGATATAGGTAGATATAGATATAAATATAGATGAAATCGAATGGATAGAATAGAACTTGTGCTTAATTGTGCGTTGGCTTTTCTCCTTTTTAGGGCCTTCTTTAATAAGCAGATGTTCCTCTGAAGGTTAGTGGCTCACCCTGTACTCGGGTGGCATTGCAGGTCCAGTTCATGAGATTTTAGGCAGATGTGACGGATGGTTTGGGGGAGGAGATAGAGGCAGGGTTGCTAGCCTGGACACTGGAACTTGGAGAGCCATTTCTGAGTGCAGGTGGGGGTTGGGGAGCGATGGCCTGGAGGGTCCTTGCGTGGTACCTTCATGCCACACCTGGAGCAGGGACTTGGGAAGTGACTGACGTGTTTATTTGGTGTGAGGTCAGCTACAGCTCTGAGGGCAGTAACACCATCCCCATAAAACAGACCCCCCAGGCCGGGCCGCTGGCCTGCTTGCTGCCAAACAGGGGTGGTGGTCTAATAAATGAGACGTTGCTGTCAGCTCTCCATAAATGCTGGATTCATTCACTTTGTGGATCATGCAGCCTCTTTCCTGACCTCCCATTCGTCCCCTTGACTGCTTTTTAACCCCTTTCTTCCTTTGTGCAGCTTGTTTTCAGATGAAGAAGGAAGGGAAAAGAGATTTGATTTCTGTGCCTATTAACACTCCAGCGGAAGGTTTTGTGAAGAATGAAGTTGAAGCTGTTGGTAGAAGTTAGAAAAAATTCCAGTTACAAGAACAGCAGAAAAAGACCTGTACTTCAGAGTGGACCACAAATGAATATGGATGAAGAACACAGCTCTCTTCCACAAGCCAACACAGAATGAGGACGCTCGTGCGAGAGCGTGTTCTCGCCATGGGGCTTCCGCTGTCATTCTTTCATGTGTCACAGACGACCTCGGAAATTCCCCAGAAGCCCCTCTGTCACTGAGCCTGCCATCTCTCCATTTGAGTATGATTCTGTTGGATCTTGAAAGATATTTTGATCCTCGGGAAGCTGTTATCATAAAATGAATCTTCCTGGAGTGAGGAGGCAGCGTGGTTCCAGAGAGAGGAAGGGAGAGGAATGGGAAATGGGAAACTGGGTCCGAATTTAGTTCTGCTACTTGCACGCCAATGGCTTTCGGAAAGGCTTGTCATTTCCCCTGCCTCAGTGACTTCATCTGTAACATGAAATGGTACGGGGTTGATGAGAATGAAGGCGTCATGCTTGTAAGTCCTCGAGAAATGATTCCTGCCAGCCTCAGTTTTCCTGCTGCGAAGTGCGGGACTGAACCAGACCTCCGAGGCCCCTTCTGCTCTCACACTTTGTGTCAGTGTAGGCAACACCTTAGCACTTGTCCAACTAACACGCCAGTGAGGCTTAGTCTAAGATTCTATCCAGTCACGCTACTGTTGTGATTCTGACTCTGTATCACGATTTTTATTTTCCTTTGTCCTGATTTTTTATTTATATTTTCTACTTTACGGCTTTTATGTTTTAAGTTGCCCTAAACCCTTTGGGAAATAAAAAAAGTATAACTAACCCTGGCTGGTGTGACTCAGTGGTTACAGCATCGGCCTACGCACCAGAGGGTCGTGGGTTTGATTCCTGGTCAAGGGTAGGTACCTGGGTTGCAGGTTCGATGCCCGGCCCTGGTCGGGGATCATGCAGGAGACAACTGATCGATGTGTCTCTCTCACATCGATGTCTCTCTCTCTCTCTCTCTTTCATCCTCTCCCTCCCTCCCTTCCACTCTCTAAAAAAAAAATCAATGGAAAAAATATCCTTGGATAAGGGTTAACAACAACAACAAAAAGTATAACTAGCTGGAAGAAAGAATGAATTATCTGAAAGCCAGGGAATAATACTAATACTAATATATTGCTTTTCTTAGACACTTACTATGTGTGAGGAACTGTGCTAAGTATTTTATAAACGTTAGGTCATTTAATTCTCACAATAACCCTGTGAAGTCATAAGTATTACCCCCACTTCATAGCTGAGAAAACAGTCTTACAGATATCGAGCCACTTGTGCAAGGTCAGACAATCAGTGAGTGGCGGAGCTGAGCCACACTCCGGGTCTGGATATGTTAGAGCTGTGGTTCTCAACAAACAGGTTCTCAACAAACAGAAGCAAACACAAAAGCCCGAATTCCCGATTTGTAGCATTCAGTGACTTCTGTGGTACAGACACTCCCACCATGGCCACTTTACTAACAGTTTAAAACCAGGTAAAAAATATTCTGAATATTGCACAATCTGCTCTCATAAGCTATTAGGAGCCAAACCCAAAATACTCCAGAGAGATCTTGTGTTGGTTACCACTGACCTACACTGCCTTCCTGGGTCACGGACTGGGGCTGGGGGAAATTGAAGAGAAATGAGAAAGGGGAGGTGGTCATAGACAGAGACAGTAAAGAGATCACAAATTTATTGATTCATTCGGTCCTTCCACAAAGGCTTACTGAGCACCAGCTAAGTACCAAGCCTGTGATATGTGCTTGGGATACAGGCCTGAGTAAGATGGGCGCGGAGCCTGAGCCTAGAGAGCCCAGAGTGTGTTGTGGTGAGAAAGACAGATAAACAAATAACTGAACACATTATATATAGAAGTATGTATGAGTCTATGGGAGTCCAGGTGAGAAAGAAGTGAATTCCACCCAGTGGCCTGAAGGGTGGAGTTAGCCGCATGTACATGGAGGCTTACAGGTAACACACATTTGGCTTCCTTTCCAAGTTATGGAGGGGCTTCCCTTACTAACGAGGTGTGATTAGCCTAGCTCTCTGCATTTCAGAACAAAACACAGAAACCAAAAATGGGGTCAAGAAAGGGACAATGGTGCAGAAAGGAAGCTCTTTGAAGTTAGGGGTGTTGTCTGATGTACCCCTATATTCCTGACATCTAGCACCATGCTGGGCACATAGTAGGCACTCAGTATTTATTGACCGGGTGAATACTGATGCATAATGACTTATGAGTTTCAAAGGAGATTGTTTGAGGAAAGGGGACTAGTGGTTGGTAAAAAAATAAACAGTATAAGTACGGATCCCTAAGTATATAAGGGATCATGTAGCAGTAAAGAGTGAGCAGAGGGCAGAACATGGGCAGGGACCGTAGATGCCCAGGTGGGAGTAAAGTACATAGACGTGTGTGTGTGTCCGTGTGTGTGTGTGTGTGTGTGTGTGTGTGTGTCCTGGAACACCACCACCTGGTGTTCTCACTGGGGATGATCTGAAGATGGGGCAAGTCTCTGGCTCCCACTCTGCGAAGCAAGAGGTCTTGTCACAAGTCTGCAGATGTGTTTGGGAATACCAGAAATTATACCGTTCACTGTTTTGGCTTCAAAATTCAGTATGAGAGAAGCTAAAAAGTAATCAGCACAGTGAAATTTGGTGATTTCTATGAATTTTATTCACATTTGTTAGATCTTCTCTTTCTCTGATTATCTGAAAGGAGCCTGCTGTTATGGTAAACCAGGGCAGTTTGAATATTCTTCTCTGAGACCTAGAACTCTTTTAATAAGAAGTGAGTCTGCATGTGTATTTTGTAGATTATTTTCCTAATTTCCAAAGATTTTCCCCATACTTACTGTCGCTGAGCCCTCAAAACAACCTCATGAGGTCACACAGCTGGATCCTAGCAGACCAAGTCCCAACGTGTTCCTTCCTCTTCTGGTTCCCCTGTGGCAGTGTCTACCTTCCGACTGAGCAAGTCCTGGCTGAGACTCAACGGTGGCTAGAAATGGTCCTTCTTACTGTCTGAGAACTTCTTTCTCTGTTGTGAAGAGTTGAACCTGCCTGCCCCGGTTTCCTAGCCACCTTATGACTCGACCAGCAATCGCTTTAACTCTGACAAAACCAGGCCACCTCCGACCTAAATGGAGCTCGTTTGCAGAGGGAGACCCTGCGTGGAGACAGCTCTTTCCTGAAAGGATAACAAAAGCATGCTATTGTGTGTATTTCACTTGATGGAAGGGAATCCCCAGTGAGGCTGTTTTTTCCCCCTGAATTCTCCCCAGTCCAGAATGTATCCAAGTTTCCAAGATAACCTCAGAAGAGCCATTCATCTATGAAGACGGTGCACTGTCTTCCAGCTCAGCAGGCAGGGTGTGTTTGGGAGAGAAGGTGCGGGAGTGAGGACGGGGTGTGGGAAGGGGTGAGGGAGACTGAGAGCAAAGGATGAAGACGAGCGAGGAGAAATGTGTGCCGACAGACGCTGACGGGGAAGGAGACACCACAGCACCCGCCCTGACTCTGGGGTCCTATCTGCCACGGACATTTCACGCGATTCTTCTCAGGACCTGTCACTTCTCATCACTTGGCTCCCACCGAGGATCTTTGTGTCATCGCCGTCGTGAAGAGACCTGGCAACTGGCAGAGAATTTCCTGGGGCGCTACCTGATACACCATTATGCGCCTCTTATCATCTTAGCAGAGCAGTTATGCCGCTGTCAGAGGTAATGGAGACCGTGCCACTAAGAAAATTGGCTGTAATTTATTTATCAGTTGTTTCTGCATACCACAAAAGCGACCTTCTACTTTACGGCTGGGTCTAAGGTATTTGAGAGCCCCCGAAGTTCATGGTTTTCCGGTATTCTAAGTTCTACTTATGGCCTTTCCTGTATATGACACACAACACCACCCTTGTGGCTTGCAGGCCGTTTTCTTCTTTGCTTTCTTTAGTCACAAATCATCCTGAGGCAGCCCTTAAGTGCATTTGTATTGTTAAGTGCACCGGCTTGATTTGGTGTTAATTCAATTTGAGTGCCCTTAATATCTTGTGGGGGTGATGCATTCAGGCCGCGGTACCTTGTAAAATCGGGTCCCAGGTCTGCCTGGGAGCAAAGCACCTTTCCCATAGCCATTTACCAAAGTTGCTGATAAAATTTTCATAAGGGAGCCTTTTTAGTCTGACCCTATTGTGTTCTTGTACCATTAAGTCTCAGAGAACTGAGGCTGGCTTCTAGTGACAGCTTATCGCGTTCTCCATTATTGCTGCTTGACAAGCTGACCGACTGGGCGTAGCGCAGACGCCCTCCCTCACTCCCACTCTGTCCATTCTGGGAAGAGCTGCGGCCCAGCACCTAGGGGCTGATGTGCGATCAGCTCTCCGTGGGTGCCGGAGAACTGAGCTCCCTTCCTGATGAACTGGCTCTTCGCCTTGGAAAGCTTGAGAGGCCCTGAAGGACTCCGTGGAGCCTGAGTGTGTGAAGGGCGGGCTGAAGTAGAATGAGAGTTTCAAAGCACTTTACTTAAAGTCAACCCCCACAGCAGTACTGATCATATCAACACCGCACTGACACACAGCTTGGGTTGGAGGATGAAGTCAGGTAGTTGTCTTTGGAATATTGGCGTTAGAAATCTGGCAACATAAGCCAAAGAGAACTCCGAAATCTAGGGTTGGGTGTACCTAAGTTTGCATCCAAACTCAGTGGCTTACCTGCCTTGTGACCTGGATCAAGTTCTTTAGTCTTTGAGCCTCAGTGTTCCCATCTGTGAAATGGGAATGGCAACATCTACTTCGTGGGCTTTTTGTAGTGACTGGATGAGACAACACACGGAAGAGCGTGGACAGTGACAGGCCCACAGGCAGCATCTCTTACTGTTATCTTAGCACCCAGGAGGCCCTCAGAGGTCACAGGTGAGAACGCTGGTTCAGAGAGTGCAGACATTATCTGGATACCACAGGATGAGAAAGAGAAAGCAGTCTGTCTAGAAATCTGGTCTCCTGACCCCCACCTAGGCCTCTTTCCATCATTCCCACTCTCCCTTCAAGGATGTCCCCAGACATTGGGAGCTTGGGTGGATTTGGGGTACACAAAGCCACTTTCTACTTCCTTGCTGATGACATTTCTTAACAGCAGACTAACCTCTGCTCGGTCCTTCTGCCTTGTTTTGGTGGCTGTGTCTGAAGACTGGCTCGAGCCTGCCTGTCAGTCTGAGCCCTGGCCCTGCCTGTTTCTGCTACTCGGGGGGGGAAAAGCACGGTGTCTGAGAAACAGAAGTGAAGATGTTTTCTCAGAAGAGCCTTTAAAATTATTCTTATAAAAGCAGTACGGGTTCCCTGTAGAAATGAGAAAATCTAGATAAAATACAGATGCTGTAGTGAGTGGAAAATAGTCATCCGTAGCCCACCCCCTGAAACTGAGCGACTGTGCCGTTTCTGCCAGGCTCCTTCCTAGGCGCACGCGTGCCCCTTGTTCGTGCCCTTTCTCCTGCGGGAAGTTGGAGTGCTTAAAGTCACAGCCTGGCTCCACCACTCGGGCAGGTTACTCAGCTTTTCTGCTGCTGTTTCCTCATCTATAAACCAGGGCTTCAGGCAGTCCCTTCCTCAGAGGGCGGTGAAGAGAAGCAAATGAGCTGATCCAAGTCCAACATAGGGCCTGGCACACAGTAGATACTGTAAGGGGTTTCCTTCAGGATTCTTATGTACAAGAGAAACCTGGGCTCGTGTGGTACATTCTTCTGGAAGTATAGTTGTTGTTAATCCTTACCTGAGGATATTTTTCCATTAAATTTTTTTTTTTTTTTTAGATAGAATGGAAGGGGGTGGAGGAGAGAGAAACATCGATGTGAGAGAGACACATTGATTGGTTGCCTCCCACGTGTGGGCCAGGGAATGAACCTGCAACCCAGGCACGTGCCCTTGACTGGGAATGGAACCCGCGACCCTTCGAGGGCCAATGCTCCAACCACTGAGCTGAACCGGCCAGGGCTGGAAGTATAGTTTTTACGGGGGCCGTTTCTTCTTTGCTCCCACCCAGCTGCTAGCCTCTAATGCTTTTTTTAAGCTGCTCACCCAGACAGGGTGGCAAGGTCAGGGGGCATTCTGCCCTCCCCTGGATCAACATACCAGGGCTGATGGTGATAACCAGGGGCTCACCTTCAGAAGGGCCTGGCAGTATTAACACACAGACTCCCACAGTCTGACTCCTGTTAGGGTTATTAGTCCCATTGTACAGGAGGGAGAATCAAGACTGAGCAGGTATTGAAGTGGTGGTATAGGGTCTCCAAGTAGATGAGGTGGACATCTTGACTGCCGAGAAAGGAACGGTGAACGAACAGCCATGGAGGTGACTGGGCGGCTCCTGAACTTGGGATCGGCCTGTATTACCCTGGACCCAGACCGCTACGGAGCAAGGAGGGAGGCTGAACTCGCGAGAAACAAGTTCTCAGAGACAGGTATCTCCGGAAAAGCTCCGAGAGTCTCCTTGATGTGTGTTTCTGTGTGTGCACATGTGCGTGTGTGTGTATATTACCATTTTGGTGTTAAGTATCCTTTTGTAAGATTCAAACATTCTGAGAGTGAAAAATAATAATGTTAAGCCAGATTGGGCAAGAGAGGGTCATAAATCAATCAGAATCTGGCTTTGTGTGTGTGTGTACATGTGTGCAAGTGTGTGCATTTACATGTAAGTGTATGCATGCATGCTAGTATGTGTGTGTACCTGTGCATGTGTGCACATGTCCGTGTGCGTGCGCGCGCGCGTGTGCACGGAGAAGGCGCCGGCGTGGAAGCCTCTCGGTGTGAGCAGGAGGAGCAGATGTGAGCCTGTGAAGGGAGCTGGTTTTGATGAAATATTGGCTAACGCTCGGGGCACCGAAGGAGATGAGGCTCTGGCCAGGGAACTGTGCTGCATTAGAATGTATAATAGATTGGCTTATCTGCCCCTTGATCTTCAAGAGTATTTGAGAAGTTGAAGATGAGGCATTTCTGCCTTGATTTTCACAGTGAAAGGAAACCTCTGGAACAGTATTTCCAGCCTTTCCATCTGCACAGCCCAAGGTGGTGAGAGCATGCTATTCACACCCCTGCTCAGGTCATTGGAGGAGGCTGACAGTGCCCAGGAATGCGGACACGCTTCAAAACATCACACAAGAAAGAACCCACTCAGATTCCTAAGGGGAGTAGCTGTCGGTCCATCCCGAGCTGAGTGCAGCCTTGGATGTGATTGCCATGGCTCCCCTCCCGCTGCAGTAGCTCGAAATCCACATTCATCTGTCTGCTGGACTCCCCTCTCCCTGTCCGTCTGTCTGTCCCTCTGTCTGTCTGTCTGACTCTCTCTTCTTTGCTCTCCGAGGTAAAGGGTGCTCACTCTCAGGGAAAGGGGAACGCGCCAGGATGTTCCAGATGAGCTGCTACCAGCGATGTTGCTTTAAACGCCAATGAGCTGAAGCAGCCGGAGAGAAAGAGCGAGGGGTGAAGTGTGGTTTGATGTCTGGGCGCGCGGGGGAGATGATTCATATAACATGAGGCCCTCGGGGTCCTTGGTCAAATCTCAGCCTAGCTCCTCCGGCTGAACTGGAACTCTGAAGTCCAGCCAAGGAGCGTTCCTAGTCCTGCCTCTGCAAACAATCCATGGGTCAGAGGCAAAGGATGGGGGGAGGGGTGAATCTTTCACTGGAAAAATTACCTACTGGGAAAGAAGGAATCGTATGATGTGTGTGGCAGGGAAGTCCAGCCAGGAAGGACCTGGCTCTCATGTTACAAGGCCTCTTTCTGAAGCCAGAGGGACTTTTTATTGCCTGAGAGGCCTGTGGGCTCCAGCCAAGGTGCCTGTGGCATAGCTCTGGCAGGTTGCGGTGATGGGGGGCTGTGCCCCAGGGTGCTGGAAGCCAGGTTGGGAATGAGGAGGGCGGAAAGCTAGGGATGGGGCATCTCTGTGCTCAGACTCACACTCCTAAGGCAGGAGAGAGATGTAGAGGAGAGAAGCTGCCCCATTTTCTGTCTAGCTGAGGGCAGTGGGGTCCCTATCGCCCCACTTTGGTCTTTGTATGACATTTTACATATTTAGTCACCCTACCTCCAACCTCCAGATTCTTAAAATCTTCCTCTGTCTCACTGAGCCTCCTCTGCTTCTCTGAGAGCACTCATTCTCTTTTTAAGAAAGGTGCATAACCATCTTCCCCAATGCTTGTTCATGGAGGGTTGGGTGTGGAGATTTGGGGGCGTGTGACCCATGTCTGGCCATTGTGTTTGGTTTAAGGATGGGCCTCTGAGCCAAGATGGTCCAATCAGAGCCAAACCTGGAACTTCTGTTGGAAACTCTGGTTGGAATTTTGGGATGGAGAGTTCTCTTTCATCTGAGTTGATGAGATCAGAGGATAAAAGTTGGAGCTTTCAGGAGCCACCATGATGAGAAAGTCGGAAAGTGAAGCTACTGGAAAGGGAAGAAGAGAGAGGAGGTGGATAGAGATGAATTGTGATGGCATAATTTGAGCACTGGGATCTCATCATACCTGAGGTAGGGTCCATTCCTGGACTCTTTAATTATATTAACCAAGAAATTTCCCACTCCCCTTTTAAAAAATCTGGTTTGATTTTTCCCCTGCTATTAATACTTGTAATTGAAAGTGTTATGCCTCTATGTTAGGTTGATACACCTTTCTGTCTTTCCTGCTTGGAGGTCTCCGTCTCTCTCCACTATCCATCTATGCATATCTCCCAAAGTTAAGTACTCAACTTTCTGTGGTTTCTTCTTTCCCTTACTCAGGCTTTCCATCCACTCTTGTGGCATCAACCTCTGTGAGAATGAGCCCACATTTGTGGTTCCAAGTTAGATCTTGTTCCTCATGTCCAGCCATCTATAACACATTTCCACATGTGCACATGGACAAGCACAGCTGGCTAAAGTCAATATGTTACTCCTGATCCTCAGGAAGGAGAGGGCCCCCCTTCTCCACTTCCTCCTCTTCAGCCCTGGCATCTGGTCCCCCTAGTTCAAAGTCAGAATTATCTTTGATTCCTTCTCCTCCTTCCTGCCCCATATTGAATCATCCATCAAGTCTTCAAAAATTTCTCGTGTATGTCATTTTTTTCTTCAACCACCACCAACCTCTGGTCTGAGATCTATCGCCATTATCTCAAAAGTCTCTTACCTGGCTTTCCAACACCCATTTCAAACTGTCTCACTCCATCCGGCACCCTTCTGTTGATGTAACTTCCCAAACGCCTCTTTCACCTCACCGTTCACCTGAGGAAACAGATTTCCTACTGTTGCTCCTCACCATGTCCCTCAGGCACTGGCGTTCGTGACCACGAGAAGCCACAGGAGCATGTTTCTGAAATACTAATGTGACTGTAAGATTTCTTGGGTGTGGGAAGTTAAGTGTTTTAACTAGGAAGTAATTAAAAACATTTTTGTATTAGGACAGATCGATCCTATATAAAGTAGAATGCCACATTCTTATGAATTTTAAAGATGAAACCAGTTTCAAAGAAGTTCTGAGACTGTAGAAGTCCACGTCCAGCCACCATCCAAGAGTTCTGGGGTTCCTTTTTCCTCTGCCATTGGGGAGCAAGTTTGGAGAAGCACCAATATGCTGACACCTTAATTTGGTGTCTACCTCAACTGGCTTCCCCCCACCACCACTGTTCACCTTGTCTCGCATAATTTCCCGGAGGCAGAGGGCTCTTCTGGTTGTTCTTTGAACTCAGCACTCTTGTACTCAAAGATGTCCTCTTCTTCTTCATTAGCATGAATCATCTGCCTCTTTCAGGCATAATCACCAGCTCACAATGGTCTCTTCCTTCTCTTACCTGGGTAGCCTTTGGACTCTATATCAATAAATTGATTATATACTGGACAAGAGTCACTTACCCTCTCAAAACCCTTAAACATCTCCCTACTGTCTGGCTGTGGAATGAAATCCAGGCTCCTTAGTGTGACACACCAGCTTTTGACTGATCTGGTCCCGGCCTGATGCTTCAGTCTCAACCCTCCTTGTGACCTTTTTATCTTTGCTGTCGGACATCAAGTGCCCCCAAAGCACAGTGGTCACTCTCACCTCTGTCTTGGTGTTCTCCACTCCCTTCTCCTTCTCTTGTCTTTATCCGTTGTGACTCAGCTCTGGCATGACAGACACCCTCTTGGCCACCCCTCCTGAGCTGTCATAGCTCCCTGAGCAGAGCTCCATCTTAGCATCGATTGGAACTGTCTGGCTTGCTCCTTTCTCCACTCTCCAGATCGGAAGCTCCTTCAGTGCAGGAACTAAGCATCTTTTTATCCCTGCTATAATGTTTCTTAAATGAATTAACTAACGAACAAATAAGAGGTGGCAGGGAACTTAGGATGTAATGTCTCTGTCCCTCATCTGTGTGCTCTTGGGCAAGTCACTGTACCTTTCTAAGCCTGTGTATTATTTTTTGATCAAGCTTTTAAAAATTTTTATTTTTCAATTACAGTGAACATACAATATTATATTAGCTTCAGGTGTACAACATAATGATTTGATATTTATATAACTTATGAAGTGATCCCCCCGATAAATCTAGTACCCATCTGACACCATATATAGTTACTACAATATTATTGACTATATTCCCCATGCTGCACTTTACATCCTGTAACTATTTTTATAACTGCCAATGTGTGCATCTTAATCCCTTTCACTTTTTTCATTCATTGCCCCACAGCCTTCACACCTGCCAGCCATCGATTTGTTCTTTGTACCTATGAGTTTGTTTCTGTTTGGTCTGTTCATTTATTTTAGTTTACACATATAAGTGAAATGATGTGGTATTTCTCTTTATCTGTCTGACTTATTTCACTTAGCATAATATCAGCTAGGTCCATCCATGTTGATCTCTATTTGCCCGAGTGTTCCTTAGAGTATCAGTGGTATCAACAGATTGGAGCTGAAGACTGGGCCTGGGACTAAGACCACACACGAGGAACTGGAGGTGGGCGGAGGAGCAGGGCCAGGTCACCCCTCCTCTTCAGGATGGCACACCTTACATACAAAAACACGCATATACTCAGGTCTGGTTTAGGAGCTCTGGGTGAAGATCAGCGGAGAGACAATTTGGGGTAAGACAGCACATTTATCTATATATAAGCCTGTACCAATTCATAGGGAAGCTGTCACTTATATTTTTAAATTCCAAGAGTTCTTACTTTTTTTTTTTTTTTTTTGCTGAAAATCCCTTTTTCAGGCACTCTGTTCTTGTTTCATGGATGTGAAATCTTCTCTTATCTCTCTTAGAATATTATATTAATTAAAAAAATATTTGTTCTGTTCCCTACCTTGTCTCTATTCTCTGTTCATTCCTTTTGGGTCTCTTCCTTTTAGGTTAGTGGTTTTCCTCGTGTCTAAGAGTAGAAACCTTTCACGTTTATATATATTTAAGAATGAGGAGCCAGAAGCTAGAGGAAAAACCAATGTGCGTAGGTGGGACTGTCGAGTGGCGGATCTCACCAAACTGTGACCTGACAGTCAGTTTAATGTCAGTAAAGGTGGGTCTTTTCTACTGGGTTGTCAGTTTCTGCAACCTCCTGTCTCTTCCAGTTGCCAGTATGAGGTGGGGCGAACATAGTGGGAAAGTTTCAAAATTTCCTGTTTTCATTATAGCATCTCACTGTCACTCTCTGCCGTACCTACTCGAGGTCGAGCGCCCTTCTAGAGCAGTCTAGCCACAGTGTAAGCCTCTTTTCTTTGGCTTGGAGGTAGGGTAGTTTCTTGGTATCAGTGGGCTCAATGAGGGATGGGGGATCCTATATTTTCCATAAGGACTTTCAATCAATCTCCCTATGTTAAGTCTTATATTCGACCCTCACCCCCTTATTCTGAAACTCCCAGTGCCTTCAATTATCGAGCCTTTCCTGTGCTTTGATCAGACTTATTTTCCAGGCCCACCCACCCCATCTAGTTAGGCTATATCTTTACTGGCTTTGATAGGCTATCTTTTTTTTTTTTTTTTTTTTTTTATCCTCACCCGAGGACATTTTTTCATTTTTTGTTCAGATAGAGTGGGAGGGAGAGAGAGGAAGAGAGAGAGAGAGAGAAACATCGATGTGAAAGGGACACATCGAGTGACTGCCACCCGCACGACCCAACCAGGCCTGGGGAAAAACTGCAACCGAGGTACATGCCCTTAGCGGGAACCGAACCCGGGTCTCTCTGGACCACAGGCCGACGCTCTAACCGCTGAGCCAAACCGGCCAGGGCTGATAGGCTATCTTTAATACCTTCTCTTTGTTCTGGAGGATTCCTGAATTAAAAAATCATTTTACTGGCATTTTAGTGAAGTTTTACTGGGGAGGCCAGAAACAGATAAATGCACATGTTAATTCTGCCATGTTGAACCAGAAGTTGGGCTGATTTCCTTCTATAAAAAATCTGTTGTTACTATACGAGTACTTTTTTTGGATTCAGTTACCATACAAATACTTTTTTCAATTCTTTCCTATGCCAGTCAGCGTCCTGGCCACCAGGAAGGCATTGGTGACCTCCAGAGACGGTCCTTTCCTCACAGTATTTACAGTCTCGTGGGGGAGATAGACAGTCAAACAGGGTATTTACAAGTGAGAGGAGTGCTGTGCAAACCAGATACACTCAAGGCTTGTGGAAGAAGTAACGTCTAATTTCAGATGGTTTAGAAAAGTAGGAGTTAGCCAGGTAAAGAGGCGGAAAAGAGGTTTCGGGTAGAAGAACAACAAATGTTAAGGTTTAGAAGTAAGAGAGAAAAGGCAGATATAAAGAATAAAAATAAATTCAAAAAGTTACAGAAATTATTAAGGAGAGTGAGGTACGAAGCATGGGGCTGGAGAGGCAAGAGAGACCAGACTATGTAGAGCCTCACAAGCCCTGATATTGGGCTTTATTCTGAGGACAGTAGGAAGCCACCAAATGCGATAAGTACAGATGTGACTACATCATTTTTGCTTTATTTTGTGTGTGTAAGATGTTGCCTTGTTTTCTATTTCTCTCAGTTTTATCATTGTTTATATATATATATTGTGAGGTTCATACAGTCCAATGATGGTTATATGGTACTTGCTTTATTGTCCTTGATATTTTTTGGTCTTGAATTCTATTGCCAGATATTGACATTGGTACTCTGACCTTCTTTGATTCATATATTTATCCTGAATAAAATATTTATCCTTTTACCTTTCTATTTCTTTGATATCTCTCAGAGACTATTGTTGATATAGATGTAAAAAGTAATTTTCAGCTTATCTGAGAGTCTCTGTTTTTCCTATACTTATATTTATTTATCTCTGTGGCTGTCTCGGATCTATCTATATTCCATCCATCAATCATCTCTCTACTATTTATCCTCTATTATCCATATCCATCTATAATCTTACCCTGAATAAGTTGGACATGTTAACACATTCTCATATCTCTTTGCTCTTCATATTTTTTCCTATCTCCTTCTTGATATTGTTTATAACTTTTGTTCTGGGTTATTATGGATACACTTATTTGTTTGTGTCTTAATTTTTTAGACAACAATAAATTTGACTAAATTATTTGAATTCCTTTATTTCCCATATTTCTTCTAGAAACCTCCTGGATTTACTCCTTACCTGAGTTTTCTAAATGGTTCTTTGTGTGGCAAATCTGCTAAAGAACATAACTATTGAGCTGCCAGATTTAAGTCATAATTTGAGTGAATATAGAATTCTGTATTAAAATTGTCTTTTCCTTTAGGGGTAAGAGTTACCATGTCTGGTTATCTATATTGATGGAGGGGCTCAAACTCAGCTCCTAGAGGGACAGGGGTGAGCTCCAAGGTAGAGTGCTCCAGGTCCCACAAAAGTGTAGCCTACCACCCCAATATTTTTCCCCTTCATTAGGCCACAGCTTTGGTTAGGATACTTCCTTAAATGCTCTGAAAAGGCAAACTAGGAGGGAAATAATCTTTATGGATAAGTTTTCCAAACTCTAGGTGGCAACCCATTAATGGGTCATGAAATCAATTTAGTGAGTCAGTCAGTATGGGGGTGGGAGAGGAGAGGAGAGGCAGAGGGGTAGAGAGAGAACAAGGAGGAGGGGGAATAGGGGAGAGAAGAAGAAGAAGAAATGGAATGGAATGGAATGGAATGGAATGGAATGGAATGGAATGGAATGGAATAGAATAGAATAGAATAGAATAGAATAGAATAGAATAGAATAGAATAGAATAGAATAGAATAGAATAGAATAGAATAGAATAGAATAGAATAGGTTGAAAAATATAAAGTGCATCCCAACAGTAAGCACAATGTATTGCGAAACTCATTTGCATAGGGCTGTATAGGTACTGAGTCACCATATAAAATGTGTTTTCTCATTGTAAGTGGAAGTGAAAATCAGTTTGAAGAACACAGCTTTTGACTGTGATCCACCAATCCTGAGGTGAGGGGCCATGGAGGAGACAGGAGTGAATGTTCAAGGCCAGCTGGTCAGTCTACATTTTTCATCAATTCCTCGCCCTACTGGGTGTTGGCACTACCCTGGTTTTATGCGCATCCCACCCACCACCTCGCTGATACTGCTGGCTTCTTTTCCTTAGTGAGGCAGGCGACTATCTCCCAGAGGTAATGTGGGCAAAAGCAGAACTTGAGAGTTTTCTCTCAACCTATTCTCCATGACTTTACTGATACCTCCTGTCCCAGGTTGGTCCCCACCACATAGTTAGGCTACCTAGAGGTTCCCCACAATTTTTATGTTAGTTCCCCAAATCCAGTCTTGCTCCTCGTTTCTGTGGTTCTTCCAGATGGGTTCTGTGGGAGGGACCCAGCAGTTCTGTATGGTTTTCATCCTATTGGGAAGCAGAAACTGTACCTGCAGTCTCACCTAGAGCCGCCGGGGTCCTGTGCCCCGCTCCTCAGCACCCTAAGGCTCTGGCAGCCTTCACCCTCTCCATTCCACCCCGGAACGCCCCCCACCTCAGTAAATCTTCATGCTGTGTTTTCTTCCTTCCCCCATGCACTATCTCCTTTGACCTTGGACTTTGCCTGTTGTTATTGGACATCTCAGGCCCCAGACAGTAGGAAAATTTATAGCTAAACAATTACATTGTTGAAACCCGGACAAGTCCACTCTGTTTAATGGCTCTGAAAATATGGGAGAGGTGTGAATGATTAAATCTATGGGGCTCCATATTGTGGGCCTGCAAAGACAGACGTGTAGGACCTATTTGCTTTGATAAGAATTTTTCATTTTCTTTCCCTCTTACATTATTGTTCCAAATGCTAGTCTCACTCAATATGGATTCATTACCTGGAGAATGGCTTGGATATTTAGATAATCATCTTCTAAATAGTTTCTTTTTTCTCTTTCCTATTATTATTTTTGGAACTTGGCCAACAACAATGCAACAGGCAAGCAACAGACTGAGGAAAAAAAGCAAGTTGTGCTGGGTTACTAGTAAATTATCGTAGATTAGATGCAGGTGGGATTCCTCAACTTCCCAGCCGGGCAAAAAGCTTTTAATAAAGCAGCATGAGGAGGGAGGAGCTGCTTTTGAAAAGGTGGTGTCATGGAATTTGGGGACAAAAGGAGAAGGTGGAATAGTTCAATGGTCAGAGATAAAACTGTGCAGCTGGAAGGGCAGGTACCTAGTGGGTGAGCCATCTTAGGCAACCTGAAGAATCGGGCCTTTGTTTCACCAGGGTAGATCAAATACGGGTCTGATTCATCACTCCCTTGCAGCAGGGTCATACCTGCACACCTTTGCCATGGCCTTTTGGTGGGCGTGCAGGTACGACCCCCACTTGACTTTAGGGTTGGCCAGTGGGAGGTTGTGGATGTGATATGAACACAGGCTTGAAGCAGGCTTGTGAGACTGGGCTTTCCCTTTTGTGCTCTTGCATTTGCCATGGAAAGAACATGCGTCAGGTAAGTGCTGGTCCATGGAAATGAGAGATGTGTGGAGGAGCTCTAAACCTACCCGCAGGTTGCAGCCAAGCTCCGCCAAGCTCAGCCAAGCTCAGCCAATCTCAGCCTACACCAGTAGCCAAACCTCTGCCAACTCACAGATGTTTGAGAAAAAAGAAAGCTTTTTGTTGACTTACACTGAGTTTTCCTGTGGTTGTTATGCAGAAACCTGACTGTTGCACTCACTCAACAGGGCTGCCTTGGACACATAAGGGAGGCACACCTGCTGTTTTTTGAGTTGACTCCTGAGTTTAATAAGTAAAGGTGGTTTCAGAAGCCAGGAAATGTCTGATACATTGCTTTCTGTGGCAAGATGACCAATCCGAATGGCAGTGCCATGCTCTCAGAGGCCTGGGGAGGAGAGCAGAGGCAGTCTCCCGCACGCGCTGTGGTGCAGCAGGGAGAACTGAGGCTCAGTTCCTGCAAAGAGCGGCACGCAGCATTTCCTAATGTTGTTTACTGCGGGGGGTTGCAGGGAAGGCCCTTGGGTGACCTACCTGCAGCTGTGCCAAGATAAAGGAACAACCGTCTCGAGAGCGTTCGGGGTCATGGCTTAGTTAGGCGTGAACGGGAATCCGCTTACCTTGACTGATGTGACTTCTAATTCAAAACCAGAAGTTTCAGCAATCGGATTTGACTGACACCAGGTCTCCATCTTCCATACTTAGCACGGCGCTAAACAAATAGGAGATGCTCAATAAATTGACTTGTAATTGATAGATTATCAGGACTTAAACTAATCACAGCACTGCCATTAATTAATTACAGGACTAAAAGCTGAACCTTGTGGACATGAGCGCGGAACTATTGGATGTCCACAGTGTCCGTAGTTGCTGGGAAGGTGAAAGGAGATGAAGCTGGAGCAGCCTGCAGTGCTCGGGGGTGAGAGAGCATTTCCCCTCAGGCACTCCTGTCTCGGGCACTTGGTGCTTGTGCAGCAAAAAGTGCGGGAGCGAGAACGCAGCCTGCAAGGGGTCCTAATGAGGTGTTTCCCCCTGCGGTCTCTACGGGAAAATGGACCAAGGAGGTAACAGAAATGTCGTTTTGTCCTTCTACCACTGTCATCTGTGAAGCCAAGTCAGTCTTCTGGGTTAAAAAAATCAAGCTTTTTTTTTTTTAATCCTCACCCGAGGATATTTTTTTAATTTATCTTCAGGTAGAGAGAGAGAGAAACATCAACATGAGAGGGACGCATCGACTGGTTGCATCCCGCATGACCCTGACCAGGGCCGGGGACGACCTGCAACCGAGGTACGTGCCCTTGGCTGGAATTGAATCCGGGTCTCATTGGTCCACGGGCCGATGCTCTACCGTTGAGCCAAACCGGCCACGGCCCAAAATCAAGCTTTTTATTGCCCCTTACATTGCACGCTGGGAGCCCTGATTTGACCTTGTTTTATAAAAGGATGTCCTCAATCGGCTGCATTTCAGGATTACATCAGCAACATCTCTGATCATAGGCCACCTGTCCTCTTTTTGAAGCTCCCCAGTGACCTGTCCCTCCAAATCATATGTTGACTCTTAACCCCCAGGACCTCACAAGGTGACTTTATTTGGAGATAGGGTCTTTAGAGAAATAATCAAATCAACATGAGGTTATTAGTGTGAGCCCTAATCCTTATAAAAAGGGAAAACACAGTAGTTCCCCCCTATCCAGGGGGGTATGTTCCAATAACCCCAGTGGATGCCTTTTCACGTAAAGGAAGCACTTTACTGCTTCTCTTTGGCATATCCGTTGCCAGCATCATTAACTCTCGTGCTTTGGGGCCGTTATGGAGTGACATAAGGGTTACTTGAACACAAGCACTGTGACACCATAACAGTTGAACTGATAACTGAAGAAGCAGCTACTGAGTGACTAATGGACGGGAAGCCTATGCAGGTGGAGGCAGTGGGCAAAGGGATGATTCACATCCCTGGTGGGGCAGAGTGGGGCTTGTGAGATTTCATCACACGAGTCAGAATCTAAACATCAACGTGTGCAGACGGGCCAAACTGATAGAATGTCAGAGCAACAGAGCCTAGGTCATGACGCGCCTAGCCTTCCCGAGAGGTAAGGCCATTTCTTCATTGTTCACACCTGTTAAAGTCAAACATTCTAATCGATACAGAGCCATAGGAACACAGGAACCTTGTGTTCTTGACAGGTGTGCTGGAGCTCCTCCCGTGGGTTTGCATGGGGGAAAACCCAGGATTTAAATGGTGGACTATCGGCCCTATTTGTTTAATGCAACAAATATTTGAAAAATTTCTTCTTATTGATTAGTTTTTTAAAACACAGGACAGAGATGCTCCCTGAGCCCTCAAATGACTTCTCCACGGATTGAATATTTTATCCCAATTAGTCCACCTATCTTAATTATATTTTTTATTGATTTTTTATTTTTTATAGAGAGAGGAAGGGAGAGAGAGATAGAAACATCCATGTGAGAGAGAAATATCGACCGGCTGCCTCTTTCATGCCCCCTTCTGGGGATTGAGCCCACAACCCGGGCATGTGATCTGACCAGGAATTGAACCAGGATCTCTTCGTCCATGGGACAAGGCTCAATCCACTGAGCCACACTGGTCGGACCACCTATCTTAACTATAGTGTAGGCATAATCACATGGTGAACCGGGCACAATTTTTAAGTGATACATAAATATAAGAACCTTAGAAATCCCTCAAAAATCTGATATTGATTTTGGAAAGCTGTCTAAATTATGTTAAAAAAGGGAGGCATTTAGTTCATGTATGATTTAAAAAAAAAGAAAAATATATTATGGCCTTTCATTTCTAGATGGCTGTTCTTAGTAAAGGTACTTGGCATCTTCCTCACCAAGATGTAAATATTTTTCATGGTGTCATATCTCTGGTGGCTTGAAGAACTTGGAGAAAGAAGGGTTATATGCTGTAAAATGATTATTTCCATTATTTCTGATCAAATAGCTTCTAAGGAGGTGAATTAGATATGGTTCAAACTTGCTTGATGCAGAACAAATTCATTCACATATGCATGCTAGGTATGATGGGTTTTAAGTTTTAGACATTCAGTCTCTTTTCTTTGCAACAGTTTCACTCTGATGCCCAAGGACTGAACACCTTGGTTCCCTGAACCCCAAATTCTCTTTGGCCAATGGAAACTTTCGTCAGTGGTTCTGACCTGGATGTGGGGTAATTTGCCTTTTTAGGAACAAAGAATTGTCAATTCTTGAAAAGAATAAACTTTCCTAGTTTTATTTCAAGTAAGCAATGCATAACCTAGTTTTCCTTTTAGTTGAACTAGTGAATCTGTGTGTGTGTGTGTGTGTGTGTGTGCGCGCGCGCGCACTTACACGCACATGCGTGAGCTTTTTATAAACCAGCTGCAAACAACTTAAGAGATGTGGTCACATAGAATTGACTGTGCATCCTTTTCTTGAGTGAGAGATAATAAATCATTCTTCTCAGGTGGAATCTTTTATTTATGCTTTGGGATTCCATTTTATCGAGAAAGCTTTGGTTTTCCTCTTTGGCTTTGTCTAAGCTGTACTTTAGCAAGTAATTCAAATCAAGCTGACATTTATTAGTGAGGACATGGTCCACTCCAGTCTCATACTCACAGTCCAGCTGTTGCCATACCAACTTTGCTATGAACTTTCCTATTTGTAAGTATGTGTGTAATACCAATGTTGTGTGGTTGCAGATTTTCTGTTTAAGTCAGTAGAATAAAATCACTATCCATTCCCGTGCCATAGATACTGGTTAACAAAGGTTTTGGTTTTAAAAAGAGTGATATAGGAAGAGATAAGCCAGAGAACTTATATGCATATATACATAACCAATGGACACAGACAGCAGTTTGGGGAAGGCAAGAGTGGGGAGGAGGGGCTCAATGGGGGAAAAAAGGGGAGCATCTGTAATACATTCAACAATAAAGATAAATAAATAAAAAGAGTGATAACTTAAAATATGAGCAGTTAGATAGGGTTACCATGATCAGGAATATTAGATTTTATCAATGTGTTATATGCTGAGAATATTTCTATTTTCTAACACAATCACTCTGATCACTTTACCCTCAGTAATCCCAGGGGTTAGGTGGGCACACACCATTATCCTTGTTTTATAGTTAAAAGCAACTCAAGGATGCAAAGTGATTTTTTCCCAAGGACACTCACTTAAAAAGTGGCCAGTCCTGGGGATTAAACTCCATGCTTCTGAGTCTTACTTTCTTTTCACCACAGGAAGAAACAAAATTTGAAACAGGACTCTGAGATCATGTCCAAAATATTGCCTGTGTTGTTCTTAACATTGATTTTTTTAAAAAGTGATATTCCATGGAGATTTTAAATAACTCCCTTTGTTGGAAAATGGAACTATTTATGTGTTCCCTGGCTGGCATGCCTGTTGAATCATTCCTGTGTTGTTAATACTTCTCAGGGCAAGGGCGGCTGGTTCTAGAAAGACATAGCTTCCCAGTTCTTTCTTTCTTAGAAACCCAGAAATTCCGATTTTCCAGAGCTGGAGCCTCTTTAAGTTCAGGTGTTGAAAGGATCTTTTGATGTTGTTAGCTCTCCCTTGGAAGAGTTAAAAAGTTTCAATGCTCTTTCTGCATCTAAGAGCGATTATTTTGTCCTCTTAACCATATCTCCTGGAATTCTCAAAAACTCATTCAGTTAACAATTTTTTGGAGTGTCTCTATGTGCCGGCAGTGCTCAGCCCCTCCTTCTAGTGATCTTATCATGTTTCTTGTTTATAGAGACTGTATTCAGGAGCGAACGTCGATTTTGCTGAGATTAGTGATAGACGAAGGAGACCAGAACCTTGTTTTCTACTTGAGTGACTCTGCTCTTACAGAATACTCCATTGAGTGAATGTTGGACACAGGTGGTTCTTTTTAAACCTGGATCAATACGTTCCAGAAGTTGTGCTATTAATGTTTGAAATCTGTAAAGCAGGATGCTTAAAGTAGAGGCTGTTTCTTTAAGTTGAAGAAGGAGTATCTTTGGGGGATGGGTGCCATTTTTGTTGAACTCTGAGGAGCCTCCGAGGTGGGTTACCTGCCCCTGGCTCGGGTTCGGGGCGCAGCCCCGCCACTGGGGGGCAGGGTGTCAGCACGCCAGGCCCTTTCCAAGGGAAGGAAGGAAGTCGTTGACATGCTCCCTTGTCCTCTTCTCTGTCTATACTCCCGTTCCAGTGGCTTGCTGCATTTTTCAGAGCTTGGTCGGGGAAACAGAAGCCACTCCAGTTATTATGCAGCAGTAATGTCTTTATATATTATTATCATTTTTAAATCCTCACCTGAGGATATGTTTTTATTGATTTTTAGAGCGAGGAAGGGAGAAAGAGAGAGAGATGGATGTGAGAGAAACATTGATTAGTTGCCTTCCATATGTGCCCCAACCGGGGATCGAACCCACAACCTTTTTGGTGTATGGGATGATGCTCCAACTGAATGACTGAGCCACCCGGCCAGGGCAAGCAGTAATGTCTTTAACTCAGAGAGTCAGAAGCTCACCACACTGCTGGAAGGACTGGGGAACGAAGGTCAGGGTAACTCCCGCTGCTCATCTCAGGGCCTGCAGCACTGGGGTGGGTAATTCTCAAAAGCTTGCCTGGAAGTCACTATGAGTTTCAAGTCTCCCGGAAGCCAGTGCCACTGGCCTACAGCTCCAGAGCAAGTGATTTTCTAGGGCTTGCCTGGAAACCCCACATCTGTGGACTGACCACATGTCTGCTTGGCACTCGTGCTGGAGAACTCTGGCTTCCAAACTTTGTGCAAGGGCCTCTGAGAGGCAGACTCGAATCCACAATTATACAGGGGAAGACTTCTCAGAAATGTGCTTTCAGGCTCCTCCCCTGTGATGCAGAGGAGAACGTAGCAGGAGGTGGTGCCAATGCTGCGTTATCAGCTGACAACCAAGGACATTGCTGTATCCATTTTATTTTATTTTTTTATCCTCACCCGAGGACTTTTTGCATTTTTGTTGAGATAGAGCGGGAGGGAGAGAGGGAGGAAGAGAGAGAGAGAGAGAAACATCGATGTGAGAGAGACACATCAAGTGGCTGCCACCCACACGACCCCAACCGGGGCCGGTGACAAATTGCAACCGAGGTACGTGCCCTTAGCAAGAACTGAACCCGGGTCTCTCTGGTCCACGGGCCGATGTTCCAACCGCTGAGCCAAACCGTCCAGGGCGCTGTATCCCTTTTAAAGACATCTTTCAGTCCTCACTGCATGTAAAACACTGTTCCCATGCAACAAGGCATGACACCAACGCCGCATGGTGGTCACAAGTACAACGATGATTACAATTGGGAATGGGAATGCTCACTGGAATTTGGTAGTCTTTATCCTCTTTAAAAATGTATCTTTTCACAAAAAAGCAAGGAAATAATAATGAAGAGGGAAGAAAACCAATGGTGACCTTACTTTAACCTACCTTTCTATCCCCAAAGGAAACAACTTCATTCACCAGTCAAGATAATTAAAAAAAAAAAAAATTCATACTAGTCATTTCAGCTACTCCCCGAGTCTTTACTAGGTCTAAATGAATTTCACATATTGGCTAAGTGTTGTATGTTCCAACATAAAGAGAGAGACTCCTAAATCAACAGTTCCCCAAAATGTCTGAGGCAGTGAAGTACTTCGAGGGTATTAATGCAATAAAGAAAAATATCTTTCCTTTTAAAAGTAAAAGAGGGATGATTAGGGAAACAGAAAAAATAATCCTTGTAAAGCAGAGAATTGTCTCCTTGAATTCTTCCCTCCAGCTCTTTCTTTTTATTAAAATCCCCATTTTGTTATTTACTTGTTATCTGATTCCTCTTTACACACACCAATGGTGCCATTTCTGTTCCCTTGTTTTTTCAAGGAGACTTGGCCATAGCCAGCAATGGTTGTCCCTCACCCCAGGAATACTGCTTGTATTCATATAAATCATTTGTGCATAACATATGATTAGCCCACTGCTTGGGCCAGTAGGTCTTGGAATGTGTCCTCCTTCCAAAGTCCTTCTTTCCTCCCACATACGTCTTCATCACTGGATTTCAAAGACAGATAATGACCTGGAAGAAGAGCCTTTTTTTTTTTTCAGCATCTCCTCCTCCCACCAAAACTCACCATTGTACCCAATGGGAAAGAAATGAGATAATTAGGATTTTTTTTTCCTTAGAAAATTTGCAAAATGAAGCCCAAGAGACAGAGCATGCCAGATGTTGTGGAGAGCATGACCGCTCAGTCCCTTTGGCCACACATGCTGAAGTCATGAAGTCAGGAAATCTGACTCAGGAGTCACCAGCCAATGTGGGAGCTGATGAAGCACCAAATGGTCTGGGACAACTGGTAACCCCGGCAATCCCTGGAGCACAGGCCTAGTCTGAGGGCGTTCTTGGTCAGCTGGAGAGAGATGGAAAGGTTGGGACTACTTCAGTATGTTCCGGGAAACCCTAAATGGGCAGATCAATTTTGGGGTCAGGATAAACTGTGGGCTGGGTACCCCTGCAGCTCAAGGGGAATCCCATCCATGCTCTTGATGACACCTAGAGTCTACCCTAGGTGAACCGTACCTTGGCTGCATATGCCTAAGACAGTAAGATAGGATGTCCAGTAGGTTTACATGAGAGAAAGTGAGAAGGCATATACTTTGTGCTTTTTCTATTATAACTTTATCTTTATTAAAATTACATTGTGAGTCAGTTATTACTTCCCATAAAAATGAACAAAGACATAAGAATGAAACAAGGTTTTAAATACAGGCTGAAGGCTCAACTTGTTCCTCACCGAACCCAATTACAGTTCGTTCCCGCTCTGTCTTCTGCTGTTGTTCCTGGTCCAAGTGGCATATTTACACCAGTCTTTTATGGATTCGGAAGGCTTGAGCTCTGTGCTCATTTTCTCCGATCTTGACACAACTTGGCAAAGCAATCGGGATTCTCCTCTTTGGCCCTGCTAATCAGCCCTGGAGACCAGAGCATCCTTCTGGGCTCACGTGGAGAGACATTCCCCAGACGTGGAGTCCTGTAATCAACACTGCCCTTGTGCCCTGGTTCTCAAGTGAGTTCACATTAACAATTGCCCAGGAAACTTGGTATAAATGCAGATTCCAGGCTGCCGGCCCCAAAGGTCTGGGTGGACCAGTATAGACCACTGCATCTTTAGTGAGTTTCCAGGTGAGTCTCACAGAGTTGCTGAGAAATGCCGGCCTGCCTGGGACAGCTGCATCAGGAACTTCTTTTTGCAACGATGCCTCTGCATGTCTCCTTTGCTTCCCCCCACCCAGCAGGTGCAGACATTTGCTAACAGAAGTTCTTTGCTGTATGTCAGAGCGTTTTACAACTAGCTTTCTGCAGAACAGTAAAAAACAAAAGAGTTCAAGTTATACAAAGCCAAACAACTTTTAACGGAGCAGTCAAGTGATTTCCTCACCCGGCTCCGCTCTGACACAGATGTGAGAAGCTCTGTTCACTCTGGACAGTTTTGCAAGTTTAACCTGGGCCCACCTCAGATTCACCCTACAGGAGACCTTGATTGCCAGGTAGAATCTGGTCTCCCAGAACCATCACACTGGTTTATTTCAGACCTGCATCCCCAGGGTGGGCGGGAGATGGCTGAGGCCTCAGGCCAGCTGGGTAGCAGAGCCTTGTGCCCAGTGCTGCCTGGTGGCCTTCTGAGCTCCGCAACATGGGTGGTCTCCGTGCTGGCAGAGCTCAAGGCTGCGGGAGTTCACAGCCCCCTCTGGGGGACATGACGAATGGCCTCGCTGACAAAACGTGGTCTGCTTTCCATCTCTGAGCCATGAACGGTTTCGTTTTCAAAGCAGGAAAACAAACCACGGGAACCAGACACAACACACGCAGGCCACAAATGATATAGCCATTTTCTCTCTCAAATAAGGGACCCGCAAAGGTAAAAGAAAAACAGCTTTGTTAGAATTCTTTGATGAAAAGCTAATACAGAAAACTCAACCAGAGCTTGTAATGAAACCTCCTGGTTGAGATTCAGTCCTCTCTGCTGGGCAGACCTACCTGATATTGTTCTTTTCCAGGGTCTTTCCAGTTGTGCCGCAGCCCTGGTGCCTCCCAGGCCCCTGAGGAGGAGGGATTTGGCCATGCGATGCTCCCAGGCCCCTGCACCCACGGCTCCATCTTGATCTAATTCATTAATATTGTGCCACTAAGTCTCTTCTGGAGAAAAAGTTCTGCAGATAAAGGACATCAGCAATGTTCCTGAGTGCTCTGGTCTCGCATACATTCCAGTGAGTGGCTGCAACAAGAAAGGAAGAGAAAAGAATTACAAGAACGCGTTGATTTCCGTGCCCCTCCTCTCTCTGGTGTTGCTCAGTTCCCTCGTGAACCCTCTGCTCCTTCCTTTACGTGTGTGCCTGGTAACTTGAGGCTGAGTTACCAAGAGCCAGAAAGAACTAGCAAAGAATTATGTCTCCATATATAAGATGGAGCAAAAGTTGGTTTACAGTGGTTCGAATGCAAAATAATATAATAATTAATAAATAATAATACAGGAATAAACTATCTTTCGCACACACAACTGTAAACCTACCTTTGCCCCACCCTATATTGTGAATAAGAAGAAAAGCATGTTAGCTAGCCAATATAATGAGTGATTCCCCTGCGTGAGCCTCTCCCAGTCGGCAGACAGGTCTCTGGGACACCTGCGTCCTGTGTAACACATTAGCTGGTGGACACAGAGCTGTTTGTTCTCTCTGTATTCCTACAGCAACACAGGAAATACAACAGCTGACGTGGGGTGGCTAGCTGGTTACTGATGGTTCACCCTTCCAGGCCCACTACCCACAAACGAGTGCTCCCCACTGGCCGTGTCTATGCTAAGTATGCACATGTCACGACGGGTGTGTATGATAAGTAGTCTGTTCCCCTCGCCATGACTAACTGAGCCAATCTGGTCCAGCGGATTCTTTCCCTCCCGGCGGTGGTGAAGAGCATGGACAGGTGGTGACGCAGGAGGTATGATCAGAGGTAGGTGGAGGGCGTGGTGAGTAGAGAGGACACTGAGCTCAGGTAGGGAGGCAGAAATGACAACTCAACAAAAGGAAGACAAAATATCCAATTAAAAAATGGGCAGAGGACCTAAAGAGACACCTCTCCAAACAGGACATACAAATGGCCAAGAGACACATGAAAAAATGCTTAATGTCACTAATCATCAGGTGCAAATTAAAACAACAATGAGGCATCACCTCACACCTGCCAGAATGGCCGCCATCAACAAATCATCAAACAACAAGTGCTGGCGAGGGTGTGGAGAAAAGGGGACTCTAGTACACTGCTGGTGGGATCGCAGACTGGTGCAGCCACTCTGGAAGACAATATGGTGTTTCCTCAAAAAATTAAAAATGGAACTGCCATTTGACCCAGTGATCCCACTTCTAGGAATATATCCTAAGAAGCCCGAAACACCAATCAGAAAGAATATATGTACCCCTATGTTCATAGTAGCACTATTTACAATTGCTAGAATTTGGAAACAGCCCAAGTGTCCATCAGTGGATGAGTGGATAAAAAAGCTGTGGTACATATACACAATGGAATACTATGCAGCTATAAGAAAGAAAGATCTCTTTATCCTTTGAGATGACATGGAGGGACCTGGAGAGAATTATGCTAAGTGAAATAAGCCAGTCAGAGAAAGACAAGTATCACATGATCTCACTTATTTGTGGAATATAATGAACAAAATAAGGTGATGAACAAAATAGACCCAGAGACATAGTAGGGTTCAGACTGACAAACTTCGGGGAGCGGGGGAGATAAACCAAAGAACTTATGCGTATATGCACAACCAATGGAAATAGAAAAAAAATGCTGGGGGAGGAGGGTGTCAATGGGGGAAAAAGGAGAAACATCTGTAACAAAAATAAATTAATTAAATTAAAAAATAAAAAAGAATGCACGGTAGGCTGGAGGGAGCACCTAGAAAGGAGGGTGGGGCCCTGTGGCGTCAGGGTAGAGTCTTTGGAATGTTCTCTTAGGTGAGTGGCAGACATTAGGAGGTACCTTAAATAAGGAAGTAAAATGATCAAATCTAAACACTACAAAGTTACTCCCGTGGCTCAGTGGAACATGGATAGGGGGTGGAGGTGATTAGGAGACTCTCTCGAAATGGTTCACTTGTTCAGTCATTCAAAAACCTCTGTGAAGTGTTTAGTGTGTGTCAGAGGAGACAGTCATCGTGAGAAAGAAGGAGGAAGAGATTCACAGCAGGACTTGCTGACTGATTTGATGTGGCTGTGAGGGAGGGACAGGACTTGAGGGTTACTGAGACCACGAAGGGAATGATAGGGCCATTGTAAAGGGGACGTGCAGGACGAGGAGCTCTTTGGGATAGGGTGGGGGATTGGTGGGGATGTATACAGAAATGAGTTTCCTCCCTAAGGAATGGGACTATCCTAACAGAGGATTCTAAGGAGACTTAGCATCACACCACACCTTCTACAAAACCAATGTTAAAGTGAAGAAGTTCATGCTGAAACAATCAGAACATGCTAAAAGGGGGGCCATCAAAGGAATAAGTCATGAGAAAGGAGTGTGGCCCCAATACTAATGTGAAAGCCCTTTCAGGAATAGTTGTACCTCCTAATCATTCATAGAAGAACCAGGACACGCTTGCATTCTGTGAGGGTGGCTTCTTTGGAGAACTTAAATAAACATTTGGGCCCATGGGAAAATGCTGGCTGAACTTCTTTTGGGAAAGGATGCTCAAGGCAATGAGGTAAGAAAAGAAGATGCTATTTTCTGCCACTTTTCTCCCCCCTTCATTCCTATTCTTTTAGAACATTCCTCAGAGGTGGTCTCCCAAGCTTCTGAAATCCACAGTTGGTTCTCACCGCCCCCATAGGCATGCATTGAAATATGGACAATTCTGTGAGTTATTAGTAGGATATTTTTCCACGTCGCCTACTTCCCCATAGAAGTTAGATGGAGTGGTCGGGATTGCAGATAAGCAGGGCTTTGGCACCTGGCAAACCCAGTGTCAAACTCTGCCTGATGTGATCCTTGGTAAGACACTGAGCTTCTCTGAGTCTCAGTTTTTAAAACTCCATAGGGCTACTTCAATATGGGAGGTGATTTCTCTGAAATATCTAGTGCTTCATAGGCATTTGATAAATATGGGAGTGAAATCAGTACTGTGACTACAGTAAGGTTTTCTTGTTTCATTGTTCATCAGAGTGAATAATGGCCCCACCATATCCTCCAACAGGTAAAAGTCTCTAGAAACAAAACTTTAGCAAATATCAGTGTGGAATTTATTCATGTTTTATTTAATTACTTGGGGCATTTAATGAAAGAATGAATTATTAAGTGAGAACATTGATTGTTCCCTGTGTATGGCAAGAAGATCTCCTGTGTATGCTTAAAATAGCTCCATAAAACGTGGAGCAGGCGATAGTAAATTAAAGAAAGGAAGGAAAACAAAACGAAGATTGAAAACACAGTTTAGCCTGTAAGTCTGCGTAAAATGACAGCCACACCCTATTTGTCCCCCAGCCCCACACACAGGACTGGTGGCTATCTAGCACAGTGGGGAGTCCAGACCCAAAAGAGAATGAAATGCTGCTACAAAAGGTTGAAGGTGTGTGACTGCTGGGTTCATGGTCAGAATAAGGCAATCTCTCATGTTGTCTGTGCCCCTCCAGACCCTCTACCCTTCTTCACCCCTTTCTGGTCCCTGGAAGTCTTGATTTTTGGCTTCTCGTTGAGTTTGTCCAACGGGGAAGCCTTGCAGGATGTGGAAGAGAGGGAGGAGAGAAAGTTTGAGGTATTTAATCTCCCTTTCCAATGGGGTCTCTCTCTCTATGACACTCCTTCCAGTTTCTTCCCAGGTTCCCTTTCCTCACCCCTGTGGTCCTGGAAGTGATAACAGCTCCCTTGTTTTCAGACCTAGGGTATCACACCATCCCTTGTGTGGTACATTCTGCCCACACTTTGTAAATAGTTTTTGAATCAAACCTTTCTGGAGTGCTTTGGATTTGCGTGTGGCATCTGTCTCTTGCTGGGCCCTTGACTGGAATAGTTAGCAGTGGTACAAGCCAAATTTCACTTGATACTAAAGGCTGAGAAATCTGGGGGGAAGGAGGCAACAGGAGAAAACAGAAAATCAGAAAGAAGAAGAGAGGGTATGGGACTGTGGAGAGTATCAGTGGAGGACAGAGGAGGAGAGAAGGTAAGATACAAGCAGGGGTAATAGCAGCAGAATGGATACGTGATGCGTGGGGCAAAGGTATGCAATACCAACCCAGCGGTCTGGGACCATCCGTAACACTTAGACTCGCCAGCCCTTGAGAACATCCCAAGTGTCATAGTAAAGCCACACAACTGGTCCATACAAGGGGGTTGGAGTGCTTAGTGCAAGGGTAAACTGAGGTCACTTAAATTAATAACCTTTGAGTGCTTCACTATGCTAAGACACAGTCTACAAATTGATGCTTCCAGTTTATATAAACTTGAGTCTGAGAGATAAAGCTAAATTCTACTGCATATATTCCAAAAGGGAAAGCAATATCTGTTGAGGGCCTGCCCTTTGCTGGTGGTGTATTTTAGTCCTCATAGCAGCTGACAGTAGAATAGCATTAGCCCCATTTTACAGGTGGGGAATTATGGCCAGTGAAATGAACTTGCCTGAAGTTACATAAACAAAAGTTACGTAAGAGCTAGTGTGTTTCAGAGGTAGGAGCTGAACACAGCTTTTCTGATTTCACCGAGCAACCACACTCTCTCAAAAAAGGATGAACGTTCCGTGAACATTTCTCGTAGTTGAGGCATGACTACTACACATTTCTACATTCTGCTAGTTTTTCTAGGGCAAACCTTGCTAACACTGCACTGTATGTAATTGTGCATCACATACAATGAAATTCACAGCCGTACATACGTGTATCTCTCAGTGGCTCTGATCCATGTTCTTGATGAGAAACCAGAAGTAGGACAATACTGAACCTCAAATGTAGCTAGAAAGTGGGGGGGAGAACCTTACACTTTGCCCTCCTTTGCACTGTGCTCCGGGTGGCCAGCTCTGTGTTGGTATAAGTCAGTTGCACACTATGAAATGTTAAATGGGGTTAGCAGTTGGAAATGCCTACTGTGAGAAATGAGGACCAAGAAACTCTGTGCTGTAAAGGGAGAGACATGAAAACCAGGTGTTTGGTTCAGTGCAATGGAAAGAGTTACTGAGAGCATACACAGCACAGTCCAAATCAGAGCTCGTCTACCTTTTAGCTGTGTGACTTTGCACTAGTTAATCAACATCTCTGAGTCTTTCCCCCCCTAATTAATAAAATGGGGCTAATATTATTATCTGAACTGACAGGATCATTTTGAAGATTAAATTAAATTCAAGCCTAATACACTGCTTGAAAAGTATCGGGTCAAACTAAATGGTTACCACTGTCATCATCACCATCACCATTGTCTTTGTCATTGTCATGAAGGACTTCACAGCCTGGTTGGAAGGATATGTTAATATGAGCTGCTATACAGAAAAATGTGTTCATTCTGAATAGCATTTCTCAAAAGGAGAACAAGCAAGTTGGCTTTAGTCCACACCCTTGCGTGTTAGGGCAAAACACCTAATTTCCCAGAGCCTCAATTTTGGCATATGTGAAATGGGGCTAATAATGTGTCAGCTTCCAAGAATAGTGTGTTAATGACGTAGCCGAAATGAAACCTAGTGACTTAGAACGTAGAATTACAAGGTAGTAAGAGTGCTCCTACCTTGTAACATCACCAGCCAAATTTTTGTCACCTTTGATTGCTGTCTCAGTGCTGTGCATTCCAGAACCAACATTTTAAAGATCCCTTTCAGTTTCCAAAAGCAATTTCTTGATTCATTTTCCTTTGTAATGTCCCCCCTTGGAAGAAAGAGACTTGCCTGTGTTAGCCAGAGAAGGTGTGCGAATTGGGATTGGGGGAACAATAATGGTACAATGTGCTGTGCGCACATGTACGCGTGTTATGTTGCCAGTAAAATTGAGGCTGCTCTGAGAATTCCCAGCTCATGTACTGGGGCAGGGAGGGCTCATTATGTAGCTCTGACACGGGATTGCCACGAAGGATATAGCAATAAACCCTTATTTTGGGAAAGCTTTCTTTTGGGAGAGGTTTTTATTTTAGTAATTTCTCTTAAAACAGAAAAAGCCGTGTATATCAAATCCAGTCGATTCAACAACTGTTTAGTGAGTGACTGTTACAAGATCCTAGGTTTGGAAGCCCCATCTCTTTCAGGTTTACTTAAACTTTAATTTCTTGCTAGATTCTTGCTAGATTCAATAAAACAAAGCCCCACCAGGTGTTCGGCCACCCTTAGAGGGGTTAACATCCGAATTTCTCCTAGGAGCAGGTGCATGCACCAGAGGGAACGCACCCTGTTCGTCTAAGTTTTTTCTCCCGTTTCATTTTCAGAACAAAGAGGAGAAGGGGCAGAGGGATCCTCAGGCAAGAAGTATAAATAACAGAAGCCACTGCACAGAACTCCGATGAGCTGGTGGGCAGCAAATGCAAGGGTGAAGATGGGTGGGTGAAAGAGACGAAGGGCGAGTGAGCGTGATTGGACTTGAAGAGAAATTAGCCTTTTCTGATCTCCTTTTGCAGACTAACGTCTAAGCGTTTCTGATGTCCTGTTCATAAGAAAAAACGTCATGCTTCCCCAGTGATGTCTTCTGCAACAAGTTTTTGGCAGGTAGTGGAAGGAAGCTTTGCATGAGGTGCACAGAGAGGCCGGTGGCAGAGGGGATCCAAACCCTGTGATACGCCCCAGACAGCGTATTCATGGGCTTGTGGGAAGTTAGAGCGTGCACCGATGTAGCAATGGGATAGCATCACTATAAAGAGAGAGCTCAGTACCAGCGTGTTTAATATGTATGATGGTGAGGAAAACACTCAAATAGATCCTCTTCTGCAAGCAATTAGGAAACTCAGAGCAGACATGTTAGTGTGTATTGGCCCGATATGAAGATGGAGAGAAAGAATGATTATAAAGACACCTACCCACACCTTCAGTGGCCATTACGTGGCTATGGAAAAGGCAACTCACAATCAACTAGAGACTGAAAAACCAATGCTGTACGGAGATAGCTTTCAGGTCAAACAATCTCACTGATCCCTGTTTTGCACAACATCAACGAGTACATGTAACACTTGCAAAACCTGGGCTTTCAATAAATCAGAAACAATGGAGGCATTGTCTGAACTCGCCAAGTGGTCCTTTGCTCCCACAATGCAGAACACTCTAGTCTGTGTGCAGCCAAAACTCAGCCCAATCTTATCGGACTAAGTTGATTTATGAGAGGAAAACCTAAAAAGGGAAGCAGCAAAATAATGATATTAATTCTAATAATGCATTGGCTAGTGCTCATATAAATCACTCTCCCCACTCAGATTGATTTCATAAGGGTAAGAACTCTGTGCACAAGCCCATCTACAGCAGCCCAGGACCTCCTCTTGCAAAGAGAGCTCAGGAAAAAGGGTGGGGGTCTGCTGGAAGTTCTTAGGAATTTTGCCTGAGAAAGGCCTGTGGGATCAGCCCCAGAGGTACCGATGTAATTGGCCACACACACAAATGTTGCCGCATCCGAACATTTTTGGCAACTCATGAAAGCCTCGTTCCTAGAGGCCACTTGAGTGTCCAAATAAAAGGGGATTTTTGTTAGTGAAAACTGGAAAGAATAACCCTATCCTCGGATCAGGCTAATAGGGCCTGGCCTGTTAAAATGTAACACTGGGCTGGCCAGAGTTTGAAGTGTTGCTGGCAAGGACTCGGAGAGCTGTGAGGAAAGCCAAGCATCGCTCACAAGGAAAACGCCTCTGCGACGAGGGGAGCTTTCCACGGTCCAGAGAGCCTGTGTGACTCACCTCAAGGCCAAGAGAGCCTCCAGGGCAGGAATCTGCCACACAGGGCAGAGGAGAGAGGGCCTGGGGTTGTTCCTGCCTCCCTCTGCGCCCAAACTCTCCTCCCAATTCCCTACCCCACCCACCAGGCTGTGATTCTACGCCAGGGAGACTGGCTGACCTCGGGGGCCCCTGCTTCTGCACACGGCCTGGGAACAGCAATTGCTCTCTGTGTGCCTGCGGGTGTTGACAGCTGTGGGCTGAGGGAGCTGGGGGAGAGAGCAGAGAAAACGCTGCAGAAATAAGGCCACAGAGGCCTTCTCTTATCACGAAAGGGCCCCCAGCTGAAGAAATTCTACGGCTGCTTGCTCCACAAAGGAAATGCCTTCTCCTACTGCGATCTGGGCCTTTCGTGGAGCAGAGACCCCGAGGCTCTGCATCTCGGGTTGTCAGATAAAATACAGGATGGCCAGTTAAATTTGAATTTCAGATAAACAAGGAATGATATTTAAGTATAAGTATGTGCCCCATATTGTATTGGACATAATCATATGAAACATTTTGTTCTTGTTTATCTGAAATTCAAATTTAACTGGGCATCTGTTTTTCTAATTTCTTGCATTAGGCAGCATTCTTAGACACTCCCCAGTAACCCTCGCCTTTGTATAATCTCCTCTCTTGGAGATGTGACTCTGATGGGACATCAGTCCTGTTATATTTCATAGCAAAAGGGGTTTTTACAGAAGTAATTAAGGTTACTAATCAGTAGACTTTGAGTTAATCTAAATGGAGATTATCTAGGTGGGTTGAACTAACCACGTGAGTCCTTTTAAATTTGGGTCTAGAGGCCAGAAACAGAAGTCTGAGATTTGAAGCCACAGACAATCCTTCTACTGGCCTTGAAAGAGAAAATCGCTGTGTTGCAGGGAACAGCAGTTGGCATCTAGGAGCTAAGAACAGTCCCAGTTAACAGCCAGCAAGAAAATAGGGACGTTGGTTCCACACTGTAATGAACTGGATTCTTCCAACACCCTGAAACAGCTTGGAGAAGGACCCAGAGCCTCGGAGACATGGCAGTCTGCTGGCACCCTGAACGTAGCTGTATGAGACCCTGAGCAGAGAACCCATCCATACCGTGCCAGACTCCTGACCCCTGCAAATGTGCGAGAAAATTTATGTTTTAAGCGGCCAAGTTTGTGGTAATGTGTTAGGCAAACTAGTGAACTAATACATTTGCTAACTCTGGCAGCCCAATCTGTATCCTGTAGTGTCCAAGACACACTGGTAGGGGTCTCTGGTGTAGACAACAAGGACAGAAGAGGAAAGGAAGGGCAAAGGAGACCCGGATACACTGGGCATCTTGTTAGCAACCACGGCAGAAAAAGAGCAAGGGCAGGGCAGCAAACCATAACACCGTCTGCTCCGGTGCCTGGGCCTGGAAGGCAAGGGTGACCTGGCTCCTGGATCCCAGGTCCCACCGTCTCATTTTTCACTTGTATGTGCATGCGCAGGCACACGCACACACACATTCTCCTACACACCTTCTTTCCCACAGAGGGGCATGGGGGACAAGCTTGTCACTTGTCTCAGAGACAGAGGCAGTTGGTGTTCTGCAAGTAAATATGTGGTGTCGGCCAGAGCCCAGCACTGCTTCAAAGCTGAAGAAACACATGCTTCATGTAAAGATAATTGTGTGTGTGTGTGTGTGTGTGTGTGTGTGTGTGTGTGTTGGGAGGGTGTGAGTGCAAACAGAGAAGGTGAGGCTGTGCCCGCCTAGGACTTCCCTGGGTATCAGTTCAACTTGCATTTAGATCATGCAAACAAGCCCCGAGTCTACAAGAAACTCGGTATACTTTTTTAAAAGGGTCAGAAGACCTGGTTTTGTGTTTCAATTCTCCAAATGTTCTTTTGCTTATGGATTCCCCTAACTTCTCTTTCCAACAGCTTCTGCTGTCCCTCTGGCCTCACACTGCCCTTGAAAGTGGCTGGAGGAAACTCTTAGGTGTCAGCCAGTCAGCGTGGAGAGATTCTCTTTCATCCCCTGAGTGTCTGGAGATGTGAGTTTAATGAGAGGCATCGACCTTTGAATTATACAAATGGACCTCTTTAGCAGTCACTTCCCTCCCCAGTCCATACCCACCCTCAGCTTTTAATCTTCTCAATTATATTTCCTTTTCATTGATTACTACTTTGCTAACTTTCAGATTGAGCAGGCAGTAAAACCTCAGCCACACAGGTAATGTAATTGCTTTTTGAGCCTGACGCCTGCATCTCCCCTCCTGAGGGGGCCCTCAGGCCTCCCTCCCACCCTACTGGGTCTTGGCAAGTCCATCGGCCTTCAATTGATTTTGCAAGATGGCCCTTCCATCCAAAGGTCTGTGCAGCACTGGTGAGGAAGATGTTTCAGTTCTGAACTTGGAGTAGCAGGGAGAGCGGGTCGCATGCTGCTGGAGTGTGGGAAGGGCGCTCACAGAGGCTGACTTGTTTCCAGCTGGGCCTGGGAGGGAGCAGGTGACAGGCCTGGGAGCAGGGAGCTCTGAGTTCTGTTCCCACCTCTGCTCTGGCTTTTTGAGCGACCTTCGTTGAACCACTTAACTTTCCGTGCTTCCCTCTCGGTGCCATCTGTAAAGGGAGACAATGACACTTGTCTGTGAAAATGCTTTGAGGGATGCAGGCATAAAAGATGCAATGTAAAAGCAAGTGATGGACAACGTTCCCCATAAAGAGTCCCTTGTTTGCATCTGCAAGAGGCCCTATTTGAGGGCTAAGAAGAGAAATTGAGAAATTTCCTTGATATCGAGGCCAGGCGGAGGACGTGGCTTGGGACCAGTTAGGAATCCCTGCTGTGGCTGGGGGCGCCCCAGCTGCTGCCGGCGGGGAGCTCGCGAGGTGCATGCTGGGACCTGGCCGGCAGAACAAACAGATGGAGGTCCCCGCACCGAGCCGGACCCCGTGCCACATCGGGATTAGCCCAGGGACCCACGAGCAGCAAGGGGGCCTGGCTCCCCGTGATTTACGGGCATTGACACAGGGACCTGGAGGGGGAGGGGGCAGTCAGAGAACTTTGGGGACATTTTCAAAACTGGAGGTCGTTCAGAGGAAATTACTCAATAAAAACCAGGTTTCTCTAACTGAATAGATCAATTTACAGCTCATAAGGTGGAAAAAGTCTGAGACTTCAAGATTCTGGCGGGGAGGGTGTCCTAAGGTTTCCTCCCTTGGCAGAGTGGCTGTGGCTTTGGCTCTCTCACCCGGGCACCCCTTCTGCAGCGTTCGGGGCCAGCATTTTGCTCTCATCTTGTTTCTCTCTTTCTCTGCTATTTAATTTTTTCCTGGTTAAGATTCTTCACCTCCTCTCCCTTCCTCTTACAAGCCTCCCACTTTCAACTTTCACCTCCCTGCAGTCCTATTTGAGAAGCCCTTATCATTTTCGTTTTCCTGATGATGCAAATTCTTTTTCCATGATTTCTGCTCTCAGCTGCCTCTCCTTCCTCACTGCTAGTCTCAGAGCCCTTCTTCCCTGTTTTTCCTCCAGGTCCCCAAAGCTGCTGCCTGTCTCCTCCAGCTGCCCATGTCTGTTTTTCTGCACACCTCTCAACCTCTCTATTTCTCCCTCTCTGCCTTTTATTTTTCTAGCCCTTCTCTTTGGTTGCTCTCTTGGCCTTTCTCAGTTGCTACTGCAGTAATTCATCCAGTAACACCATCACCTATTGACTGGGCTTCTTTAAGTTTTGCGCTGAAACAACAGAGTTCAGGAAGGCAGGACCATAGGAAGATGAACAGGGCCCAGATAGAGTTGTTTTGGAATTCCATCATTCGTTTGTCCGTCCGTCCGTCCGTCCATCCATCCATCCATCCATCCATCCATCCATCCATCCATCCATCTATCCAAGCCTTCATTCAACTATTTATTGATTTACTCATTCAACATTCATTGAAATGTGCTGTATGCCACGCACTCGAGAGAGAATAGTGATCAAGTATAGACGTGGGTCTTGACCGGTAAGGACTACGGAGAGGTTTATGGTACCAAGATACCATCTCATCGGGATTTGACCTACTTAGGAATAGAGAATTAGGCTGAGATCTGAAGGCCGAGCAGGAAGAACATGCAGGCAGTGAGAATAGCTTTTGAGAAAGCCTGCTCTTCCTCATCCCTATCAAATGTCCTTCCATTTGCTGGCCAAGAACTCCAGTTCTTCTAGCAGATGTTGAGACTGTTAGGCCAGAGTTCAAGTGTAACACATGCTATGACCTGGTAACAGTGACTTAAATATACTCAGACTCAATGGTAAATAATGGATGTCGATTCTTTCCTGGGAATAGACTTTATTAGGGGGCAGAAGGGCCAAGAGATTTTTGGGAAGAGGGTCATTCCTACTATGAGGATGTTTCCCTAGGATGATGTGCTCACTCTACATGGTGCTGGAGTGGACTCTGAGGGCCTGGGGGAAGAGCGCACTCTTCCTCCCCAGCTTGCTCTTCCAGGTGTCAGTTGGCTGGCCAGACAAGCTGCTCCTTCCTCTTCGGGGGGTCTCAGTGCTTCCATAAACTTTGGAGACCAGGAAGTTCTACAAGCCCAGCACCCCCCTCCTCACTTTCACTGGCACTGGTCACAAATTCAAAGTGGCCATTGGGTGTCATGGCTTGATGGCCTTGTAATTGTTATTGGACCTCACCTTGGATGGATCCATGGTAATGAACTCACCTAATAACAAACCCGTCACGGGCCTGAGTGAAGATATTAGAAAACCATTCTACAAAGGAAAAGCAATACTGACTGGTGACTTCAAGTTTAGGAAAAACACCACTACTTGGGTTTTTCTGTTGGCCTCTAACTTTAAACACTTCACTGGCCAGTTGCTAACTGACACGGTTTTTGGCCAGGGCTCTGTTTATGTTGGCACCAAATGTATGTATCACAAGCAGTTTGTGTGTTTCTGGGCATGTGTGTATGTGTGTATGAGTCTGTATATGTTATAAACTCCAAAACTTTTGAACACAAGGTTTTGTACTCTTTTTGCAGACTCTTCTGGCCTAGAAAACAGGCCCCTGGCCGACAGGGCATCTATATGCATTAATGAAATGCACTACCTGCTTTCAGACCCCCCCCCCCCCCCCCCCATCACAGCCGCCCTCTGGCTTAGCCCAGCCTGGCACTCCTTGGACTTCTGTCCTTCTGAGTTATGAATGAGTGAGATGGCCCTGCCCAGTGAAAGGGGTTCGGGGGACAGTGGGTGCTTTCTGCATCAGTGTGGTCTGCAGGACCAGAAGATGACTCATCAGGAATGTTTGGGACAGGGATTTTCTCCTCGCTGGGGCTAGAAAGGCTCCATGTTTCTGTGGTTTGGCTTTAGGCAAACAATTGCTTTTTGTTCTCTCCTCAAATTATTTGTCCAAACAAAAGGCAACTGTCATGGGGAGAAAAGTACAATTTTTCCAGGGTTTGCCCTTTTCTGCACCCTTTCTCACAGCATGCTTTCTGACTGCATTTCCACAGCTCAGGGCCAGGTTTCCAGCGACAGAAAGGTGGGGTTTGCTGCTCTGGGATGTGAAAGCCACCTCTGCCTCTGTTGGGCCTCCTGACTGAGCACCGGAGCTGATGGCCAATGTCACAGGATGGCACCTTCCCTCTCTCAATCCCCAAGGGCTTACCAAGGCCACAGATCATGACTCTGGAAGCATTTCCTCAGGGACTGAAAGTTTGGATACACAGGAAACCCTAGAGCAAAGACAGTAGGTTTCCCTCAAACTACTATTTCTTTAGAAAGTTTAGAAGTGGGATCTTCTGCCTAACAAAGGATTATTATTTAATTTCAAGGCATCCTCGAGAAAAGATGAGGGTTATCAATTGATATCTCATTAGAATATGGTAAAATATGCTAAACAATACAACTAAATGATATAAAATTTAATCTTTTTCTGAGGCTTTTTCAGATTAGGCTGTGTCCTTATCTACCCAACACACTCCTGATTCTCCTTCAAGACTTGGGCCAAATGTCACCCTCCTGGTGGCGACTTCCCGTGCCACCGGACCCAGCGCTGCCCCCGCCACCCCTGTAGAATTAGGGCCACTCCACCTGTGCTCCCATCTCCTCCATCCCTGGCACATCGCCATGTTCACACTTTTTGTTCAGAAATAATTTCAGACTTAGGGAAAAGTTGCAGAGAGAGACTAAAGAATTCCTGTCCAGTGTTGCTCAACCTTTTTCTCATTATTGCCCCCCAAATGCCCCTTTTACACATTGTTTTTCCTAATTGCCTTCTGCTGTGAAATTTTAATACTGAGATATACTGTATATCTGCTTATGGACTCTGTGTGTGTCTGAGCTTTACACAGAAAAAGAGCAAGATTTTTTTTGCCCTAGAGAATTTTCATTCCTTTGAGTGCAGTGTTGTCCCATGGAGAATGCAAGCTGTATAGGCTTCACCCAGGTTCCCCAAATGCTAATATTTTTCCATATTTGCTTTATGATTTTCTCCCTAAATGTGTGTGTATGTGTATGTGATATATATGTATACATAATATATACAGGATGGGGCAAAAGTAGGTTTACAGTTGTTTGTATGGAAAATAATACAATAATTAATAAATAGTAATGCAAGAATAAACCCTGTTTCATGCCTCACAACTACAGACCTACTTTTGTCCCACACACATTTATTTATACATATACACATATGTGTGTATATACTCAAACATGTCTATAACATATGTATGCATATATATATTTTTTCTGAACTGTTTGAGAGCACGTTGCAGACATAATTCCTCTTTATCCCTAAATATTTTAGAAACCAATTTTTTTTTTAATAAACAAAGACTTTCTCTTTGCATTTTAACAAATGAAAAATTTTTAAAGATTCCCATATCTTCAACACGGCTGTAACTTTCTCAAGGTCAGGAACCTGCGTCTTACTAACATCTAGAGGATACTGAATTCCAGCATGGGGTCTGCCACATGGAAGGAGCTATTATAAAATAATATTTTATTAAAATATAGCATGTGCCTTGCATTTCTATATAATTTATATATAATAAATATTATGATAAAATAATTTATTTTAATAGAAGATATGTATAATATGATAATATAAAAATACATCTTTATTTATAAATAAATGGAAATCTCAGGGTCAGCAATATAAACTTCAATCACAAAGTATTGTATAGTTCAGAAGCTGGGAGAAATTGGGTTGACAATTTACAGACCTTGGAAGTTGCTTCAAAACCAGTAAATAACAACGAGAAACTAGGTCTCTGAAGTGACTTTTATAGAACAAGAGCAATGTTCTTTGAATTTGTGTTTGCCATTCCAGTCTCAGTATTTATGCTGCTCTTTGGGAGGCGGGATGACCCAGTAATGCAAACTTTTCTTGTCTTCTTGCATTCACTCACAAATATTTATTGGCAACTTTCCGTTTGACAAGTAAATAATGGGGGTCCTGAATTTTATTTTTTATTTTCTATATGCTTAAAAAAATAAGTTACTTAACCCACATTTGCTTTGATTTTCTTGACTGCAAAATGAGTATCAACATATTGTGTCCTGTGCAGCTTCCTAGTCACTGGGTAATATGATACTGGGTATATTGGGGAAAGAGTTTTCATGGATTCTAGAAGGAGCAGATGTGGTATAACATTGACTTCTGCTAGGAATGGGTATGAATACATTCTGTATGAATATCCATCTACAAACTATGCAAATGATGTATAAAGCATGTACAATATGTACATGTCAGGTTAATTGACTTTATATAAATGACCAGGAGAAGCTAATCATGTCTTCCTTACTCTGAGACTAGACATCCAGGGACAAATCACTGTGAGGGCTGAAAGAAGTTATGGCAGAAGGACCCACATCACTGAATCCTGAGCCGGGGGGAGGGGGAGGACCACAGGGGGTGACATCTCATCCTGTAATTCTGTAGACAAAATGAAGTCCCTGGGAATGGAAGTGACTTGGTTATGGTCACAGAACACGTTACTGGCAGAGCTAAGACTAAAATCCAGGTTTAGCTCCTACTCTAGACAGTAGGATTTTTTAAATGCTTTCATTGGAAAATTTGAAGACTAATGGATGGGAATATGTTTTTTTTTTTCTTTATTTTCCCCCATTTGCCTCCTGAGAATATGATTTGTTACCACTTCTTCAAAAGAAAGAACCTGCATAAATTTAAATACTTTATGCTTCATTATTTGAGATGATCAAAGGGTTCAATCAAGTAGCATATTAAATTTGTGAGACTAAGAAACAGGAGAGGTGTCCTCATTCGTTTTTAATTTCCCCATTTTGTAGATGAGAAAAATAGGGGCCAGCTGAAGGCAGTGGGCACTGTGAGCTCTCCTGGAAGCTCTGGCTGAGGTCGGACAAGGACTTTCTTTTCTAACTCAGGTGTCTGTGGAGTCACTAGTAGATTACACTGTTCCTTAATGGTGGGCCAGGCATTTGGGGAGGTGCAGTTTGATTTTACCTCCCTCCCGTGTCTCGTGTTGAGTCTCTCCTCTCCAAGCACCTACATGCTCACGCTTGGCACACCCTGGCTCTCTTCTTCCCCACAGCTAGGCTTTCACCCTGCAGATGACAGTGGTGCTACATGTCCTAAACTTTTCCAAACCCCTCTCTCTGCCAAACATATCTATCCTGTGTCTCACTCCCTTATAGCCCTGTGCATCTGCTAGGGCAACATGGGTCCTAATAGGTTCACCATAAATACAGTCTATACCAGTGAGTAAAATAGGCAATGTGTTAGACTATTCATATAACATAATGCCTTAACCAATTCAATATGCACATGGCTCTAAAAAATTCCCTCCCTTGTGGTAAACTCAACGTTCTTTGAAATTGTAAGTGTTTTATTGAATCATATTTACTGCAAAAAGGATAAGATACAAAGTACCTGACTGGTTAAAAACTCTTAGAATGTTCCTCCATTGTGAGGGTGACACAAGCAATTATTTTGCAGAAGGTTTCATCAGCCAGAGAATGAACATCTCTGAACTGTGTAGGTCCAGGCTCAGGGTCGGAGGCAGGTTTACCTGAACTAAACAAAAGCACCCAGGGGCAAGAGGGCCTAAAATTCTAGGTGACAATCTTTACATCCAATTCACTGGAAATATGGTTGTGTTTCTTGGTGGGAGAATTCCATTTTAGTGCTACAGCCTCTAAACCAGCACAGTTCCAGGAATGGGAAGTGAACATTTTTTAAGTAGAGCATTGGGTGAAATATTAGAGGTTCCTTTCCTACTTCTATGCTTTGGTTAGTAGATCTATGTTTTCTGGCTGCGGGAGAAACAACACTGTATATTAGTCACTGGCTCACAGCCGATGTTGCATCCTGTAGAACTCACTTCAAGCTTGGAACGGTATTTCCCAGATGCAGTGGGAACTGAGTCTTCGAAGTCCAAAGAGGGCCAATAAATGTGTTGCTTGTTCTTAGTGATGTGGTATGCATGGTACAAGTTCTTTCACTTTGGATGAAATATTTTGATATTATATAGACACATAAACTTTTAGATGTGTCTCTGAGATGCCTGACTTTCCAATGGATGTATCTTCCAAACTCAAACACACATATAGAGTATGTAGGGTATCTGGTCCTGCTTGCTCACCTGGCCTATTGGCATTATCATAGAAACTGTGGTCCAACATAATGTTCTGTGGTTTAAGAAGAGGATCAAAATCTCTCTGATCTAAATTATAGCATAAAGCAAAAAAATTAATGTAGCTCCAAAACAGGATGCTGGATATGTACTGTTAATCCTATCAGGTAAAAGCAAACTTTTTCTAAAAAAATGTATCCACCAGATCAATACCCATGTAGCGGATCTGCAGGGTAGAGATAACACTTACGACAGCAACTTCAATTGTAGTCATCACCTAATTTCACTTAAAATAATACACTATCATTTCTATCTATCTTTTGAAGAGGCCCAACAAGGAAGTTAAATAGAGATGTGGCAGGGATCACCAGCCTTAAAAGTGTTAGACCTGTGCTAGTCCCCCAGGAAGGTGACATTGCTATTGTTTTGGTCTGGTGGGGAGTGCTGCAGGTGCTTCTGCTTTGCCTCTCCTATCATAAAAGCCCTCGCTCTATGAGTCAAGGAGCCAATGTGGTGATTCTACCAGTTGCTGACTGTATTTACTCAAGCCAAATTTTTAGGAACTATGGAAATAAATAAATATGTTCACAGATGTACTGGGCCCACTGAGAGATTGAAAGAGCCATGCCTAGCTGGTGTGGCTCAGTGGTTGAGTGTTGACCCATGCACCAAGAGGTCGCCGGTTTGATTCCTGGTCAGGGCACATGCCCAGGTTGTGGGCCCGATCTCCAGTGGGGGGTATGCAGGAGGCAGCCAGTCGATGTTCTCTCTCATCGATGTTTCTATCTCTCTCTCCCTCTCCCTTCCTCTCTCTCTAAAAACCAATAAAAAATATTTAAAAAGAAAGAGCCTCAAATTCTCTTTATCAGTGGACTCTCATAAACATCCACTTTTAACTATGAATCATGGCGCTTTTCTGGAACCCTAATGATTAGATAAAAATCAATGTCTAATTATTCCTAAAAGATCCATATACTTCTTTTTTTCCTAGTGTGAAATTATCTGTAACTTGCTTTCCTGTATGCCACAAAGCTTACCACTCTTAATTGTTTCTTAGATCTGTTGTGGTCCCTTTGACCATCCCCTGCTGGCTCTTGAGTTCATGTTCTTCTTCTTGAATCCCTTGCTTAACCCTTGTCAGGGCCAAGGCCCAGGAGAAAGTAAAATTGACTCATAGCAGGCGACTAAGTCTCTTCTGAAGAAGATTTCACCTCCATTCCTCAAATAAGTCAAACCTTCCAGGAGTGACTCTGCAAGCTCCCATAGCAGTAGGGAGAATAAGTCATCCAATGAGAAGGATCAAGACTAACTGCTTTGGGATAAAAACCTTTGATCAGCCTTTAGGCAAGACCAGGGCAACTGCTCTCCCATGGGATGTTGAAGAATCATGAATGTCTTCCCCTAAACTACTTTATGACCTGATGGCCCAGAGTCTCCCATCTCTGTGCTTGATCTGTGAACTCTCCTGGTCTTGAATCTTTTCCCCATCTCAATGCCCCCTTCAGCTTGATCCAGCTAAGCACCAAGAGGAGAGACCTCCAGGATAATAGGTAAATTTTCATGGTGACTATGATGGTTTTCAAATAGATCCAAACTTTCTTTGACAATTCTCCCCTCAGAAGGTGGGGCCTAATTCCTCTCCCCTTGAGTATGGGCCAGAATTATCACCTCTTTTCTAAAACATAGAATGTGGTGGAAGTAATGGTGTGTGACCTCCAAGCCTAGGTCATAAAAAGCATTGTGGTGCTCTCCTTGCTCTTTCTCTAGGACTGCTCACTGTGGGGGAAGCCAGGCGCATGCCCTGAGGACATTCGCGCAGCCCATGGAGTTCATCTGAGCAAGGACTAGTCCTCCTACCAACAGTCAGCACCACGGGAGTGAACTATCTTAGAAGTGAATCCTTTGGACCCAGTGAAGCCTTCAGATGACTGGAGCTCCAGCCGAAATCTCAACTTCACATATAATGAGAAACCTTGAGCAAATTCCTGACCCACACAAATGATGTGAAATGGTACATGTTGATTTCTGTTTTAAGCCACCTAAGTTTTGGCTCATTTGTTACACAGCCGTAGATGTAATGACTTGGTAACAACCTCTTTTGCTGTCCAAGCTATTGCTGGTGCTAGTCACGGGACTTATGAGAGAGTAAGAGGGACCAATCTATGATTGATCAATGGGGGATGTTTTAGGAAACATGAACTGTCCTCAGATCTTTACTCTTCATAAACTGTGACAGCCCCACTGTGTAATCTGGCCGTTGATATTGCTAGATTTGTAAGGAACTTTAGGTTTTAAGGAACTTTAGAATTTACAAAGAAGTGTCTTACAAATATTTCTTTACTTTTCCTTCTCAATAGCTCTATGGAGGATATTATTTCCATATAATAATATATTCCAATAATACCAGGGAAGATATTATTTCCCCCAGATTAAAGATGAGAAAACTCAGGCCCAGAGTTTCAAATCAAATGATTAAAGCAGGATTTGAATGGAGGCCTCTCTGCTTCCGTGCCTGGGTTACTCCATGTCCCCTTAAAGCCATGGCATTCCTACTCTGTGGGTCAGGTAAAATAAATTCAGCAATTTAAGGCAAGGGATAATATTCACAAAGCACCTGGTGCATGGTAAAGGACTCACCAAGTGGTAGCTACTGCTGTCGTTCACTGCATGCCAAGTGTCGGAAACTGGTCAGCGTGCAAACAGGACTGGGTCCCTTCTCTTACGGAGCTCAGGCTGGGAGGGTAAAGCAGACTTGCTGAGGGAAATGCTTCAAAGATCTCCTTGAAAAGCCAGCAGCCCTGATTTAAAAAGAAAGAAAAAAAGAAAGATTCCTGTTTGAAGTATGTGTAGGCCAGACAAATTAAGGCTGGAGGTGGAAAGCCCAGGGGCCTTTATGGATTACTATTCTGTCCCTTCTCAAACGCAGGGGTGGAGCCCTCCCACCCTGGTCACCGTGCCCCAAAGCAGGCACCCACAGAGCAGGTTGCTTGAGGGGAAAGAAAACAGTGGTCATTAGGAACACCCCACTCTTCAATCGAGGCAGCAATTATAACCTTGTTTTCTCGGATCCAATGTGACTTACTGAGGTGTACGACTCAGCCAGGACACCTTAGGAGCAAGTACCCTGGAACGAGAAGCCTATCTCTGTGGGGGTTGCCTGGGAAATGACTATATTAAAATCAGTCCCCAGCGTTTCAGGACAGAGGAACGGGATCCATTAGGGTGCTTGAGAAGGAGGCCTGTGGGACCTGTGGGGTGAGCTTGCCCTTGTGGTCCCTGGAGGGAAGACGAGGACCTGGCATTAGAGGATGGGTCTGTGACATCAAATGCATCCAGAGGGTCCCTGGTGCTGCCAGAGGCTCTTCCTGGGGGAGAATGAGAACTACTTTAGTGGCTTCTCGGGGTCCTGTACAAGCAGAGCTGTTTTTGTTTGATTTTTCTTTTCTTTTTTAAATTAATTAATTTTTGTTACAGATGTTTCTCCTCCCCCCTCCCCAGACACCTTCCTCCCGAGCCCACCCCACCCCCCAGCATTGCTGTCTATGTCCATTGGTTACACATACATGCTTATACGTTCTTTGGTTTATCTCATCCCTCCCTCCCTCCCCCCTCCTCTGAGGTTTGTCAGTCTGAACCGTACTCCTTTCCATGTCTCTGGGTCTATTTTGTTCATGTTTGATTTTTCTTGATTTTGTTTTTTTAAATTTAAAAAAAAAAAAAAAGATCACCAAATTCTCATCATTCTTTGTATGCAACACCCATTAAACCTAAGCGATTTTCCAAGACAAAGAAAACACCACGTTTGGGGACACGAGCCAATAAGGAGGACACGACCTTCTCTTGCTGGGGCACTGGTATTTTTAAAGCAACAAATTCGTGATATTGAATATCCCAGCAAGGCTCCCTTCCGAGCAGATCCAACAATGTCCCAGAGAAGAAACAAACTGGGAAATGCCCCCACACCAAGATGAGGTGCCCACAAAAACAGATCACCAAATTCCTCTCAGTAATCAGGAGGGCAGGCAGTGGGGTGTGCCTGTGTGTGTTTGCAGGTACGTGAAAGAGGGCTGCTTGTCATGCTGTTGGGGACCCACTGTTGTCCCCACATCAGCAGAGGTGAGCCCTTTGGACCTTTGGGTCCCCCCCACACACACACACACACAACTTCTCCTCAAGGGAATTTTCCACCCAGAGGTCTTTGCCTCAGGGCAGAAGCATCCACTGTTTGCCCCTGCCCAGGCCTTCTGGAAGCCCAAAGCCCTGCTTTGGCTGAGTGAATCTCTGCGTGCAGGCTTCCGTGGCGGAGTGAGCTGCCCAGGGCCGGCAGGGGGGTGGAAGGCCTGAGCAGGTGGAGCTGAGCCTGCAGAGTCCCCTCACTGCCATCGGCTCCTCTGTGGGCCCGAGTCCCGGCCGCAGGCTCTTTCATCCTCTGTTTTGCAGCAGCAAGTGGAGGCAAAGGTTGAGGAAAGGGAAATGCGATCTCCAGTGAATTGCAATATTTTGCTTTCTCTAATCCTATTCAGGTGGTGACTGTAGCCAAAAGGAAAAACAGGCCAACACGCAGGATGGATAGAAACCCTCATTATTACCCCCCACCCCCCACGAATGCGCATTGGCTGAACTGAGCTCACGTCCCAGGGACTCATTATTAATGTGCCTCAAGTTCTGACCTGGGGTTGGAGATGGGGCTTCTGTGAAGGAGGAGAGGGGCCCCCGGAGGAGGGAGCCTGCCCTGGAGAGGAGCTGGGGCCAGGAGCAGGCAGCCTCGGAGCTGGGCCCAGACCTCCTCCAGGACTGCCTCGGGCACACCTGCGACTGGGCTGCTCTTCTCTCAGGGCTGTGCTGCTGGCGATTTATTCCCCCCTGGAGCCTCCCGAGGCCAGGCACGGGGAGAGAGTGTGCGGAGAGGCTGTGAGGGGACCGCGCTCCATCTCCCCTCCCGAGAGGGACTGCCCGGTGAAGAGAGCTGAAAGCACTGTCTTGCATGAGTAATACGCCTTCTCCTTGGTCTTTTGAAGTGCTCGGAGCACCTCACAGACAGGATGTTCTTCACCCTCAACGACTCCCTGAGGCTAAATCAGGTTTTGATCCCCCAGCCCCACTCCATGCCCTTTTTCCCTAATAGATGAGGAAATGACAGCCCAGAGCCATTGGTCTCTGAGAGTGAGCTATGCTGGGGTAACAGGAAGCAGGCAGGGAAGAGCTGATTTGGTAAGAAGAGTTTTTTATGGTGATAGAAACTCAGCTAACCTCAGGCTCAGTCACTAAGGCACACGAAAGAGATCACTCCCATTAAAAGGTCCAGGTGTAGCCTGGCTGGTGTGGTGCAGTGGACTGAGCATTGACCCATGGACTGAGAGGTCTCCCTTGGATTCCTGGTCAGGGCACATGCCTGGGTTGTGGGCTCCATCCCCAGTAGGGGGCGTGCAGGAGGCAGCCAATCACATGGATGTTTCTCTCTCTCTCTCTCTCCTTTCCTCTCTCTAAAAAAATCAATAAAAACATATTTAAAAAATTGAAAGGTCCTGATGTATATGTATAACAGCTTGCTCTAGAAGCCAGTCAACTAACAGGGGGTTCTCTTCTGAGAGAGTGCTGTTAGATCATGTAGAAATAGCAGTGACTTCTTCTAAGCAGTTGCAAAGGCCAGAGAAAGAGCATCATTTCTGTCAAACTGTAGTCCCGTTGAGTTCTGGAAATGAAAGCAAAAGATTCCCTGTCAGATGTCTCTGAGAGATGGATTCCCAGATTTTTCTTCCAAATGGATGGCACAAGAAGAGAAGTTCAGGTTTTCCTACGTGGTTGACTCGCCACAGGGCGGCTATGACTAGTCTCCAGTCCTCTTTGGCCTTTATTATTGTGCAGACCCCTGCTACCCTACCTCGTTGCCTTGGTCTTTCTTTCATCATACTACAGCAAGCATGATCTTCTCTAAAAACTAAAATGTGGCCATGCCATTCCTGTACTTGAAACACTCAATGGCTCCCTATAGCCTTCAGCATTGAAAGACCTCTATTAATCCCTCCACATGCATGAAACTGCCTCTGCTTTTTGTACCCGCACTCATTAATTCACTCATCATGTATTCAGACCTCAAACTGGCATTTATTGAGGGGTTAATATTTTCCAACATGTTTGCCAGGCACTGGGAATTTATCATCCTGGCAGTGCCTAGGAGATGATCTGATGGACTCGTGCAATCTGCTTCCAGCCTTAGAACCTCTCCCTCTGCCTGTGAGTCCTTCCTCTTCCACCAGAGAGTTTTATTGCTCCACCCCTCCTGTCCCTCCCAAATGCCACTCTTGAGTGCTCTGGTAGCACATGGTGGTGTAATCAATCGGGTGCTATTCTGTTTCCCCACTTTGTCTATGAGATTTTTGAGGACAGGGACTTTGTCTTATTCACAGCACCTAGGACAGAGGCCAGCTCCTGACAGGTGACCACAGCGGTCATGGTTTCGTGCCTACATTAGCTTTGGCCAAAGATTGTGAGGAACAGTCTGCTGGAGGTCTTCTGGGAGAGAAATCTCTAAATGCTACTGTCTCTTGTTTTCTCTTTGGTGTCATGTCTGAAAGTGATGGCGGGACCTGCTGCAGCCAGTTTGCTGTCCAAGTGGAACAAGCTTTAGAAAGAAGCCAATATAATGAGGACAGCAGGGCAGAGAGCTGGGAGTGACCTCCACCTAGGATCATCCTACCTCTGGACTTAAAGTTATGTGAATAGCAAATTTCTTAAGATTTAAGCTATTCTGACTCAAGGCCTTCCCTTCCCTTTCCTTCTCTTCCCTTCACCTTGTTGTTTTTCCTCCTTCTTCTTGTCCTCCTCTTCCTTCTCCTCCTCCTTCTTCTTCTTTTTTTCTGCCCAAATCTTCCTAACTGATTTGGAATTTCGTCCTGTCTTTGGTTGGACTGACTGTGTAGGGCTCAGTAACTGAGTCCAAATGACAGCATCTGGTATTTATTGTATTTATTTATATGTCTTGTCTTTCCCACTAAACTATAGGTTCTTTAGGGAAGGAAATCTCTTTTGTTCCCAATTGTTCCATTATCCTCCTCACCCAAGTGTCTGCCTAATGTCTGTTCCATAGAAAAGAATTCCATAAATATTTGTTGAATTGAACTGAACTGAAGTCTTCAATAACTTTTTTCTTAACCCTCAATTTATCACTGATCTTCATATCACATAGTTTGGTATTTTATTCTCTACTGTTGTTTTCACATTATTTCCCATTGAAAATCTTACACTTCCCAAGAAAAGGGGAAGGTCCTAGAGAACAGCATCTGGGTCTCACCTTCTACTTCTTCGGTGTCCCATATGGTTCTCAGCATTTGTAGGGCTCCTTAGAGGACTCATAACTTCCTGATGGATGAATCCTCTGCAACCTGGCACAGCGTTGAACTCTACCCAAGTTTATGACCATGCACCCTTGCATGCCTGTCTCCATTCCTTGATGGCAGAAGTTCTCACCTTCTTCTTTACTCTATACCCAAACAGGCACAGAGCTGGTGTCAACAAAGACTGTGTGATTCATGGGCGAGATAGTAAACTCTTTTCTCCCCACAGATTACAATCCCACAAAGTTATTTCAGTGACCTTAGACCTCTCGAGGTCTGGTGTGGTGGAGGTGGAACCAGCATTGTAAGGCTGTTTTTGGAAGTGACACCACACGCTAATATTTTTGTCCTGACACTGAGACCACTTTGCTGTTTTCTGTGGGCAGTTATGGAGCCCACTTTTCTTTCTCAGTCTACCAGTCATTTCTACTTTTGAAGCTCTACTTCTTAGGTGTCCTCTGGGCCTCCAACAAATACTGCAGTCACCACCACTGTTTGTTGAGAGGGCACTTGGCACCCTGTTCTTTGTCCCTAAGAAGGTCATCTGACAAGATGCTCTGGCTGCAAGTGTTTAATATCTTGCCATATAACTGATATTCAAGAATACAACTCAGCAGTTTAAATTATTTACACAGACTCCCCACAAACGAACAACCAGGGAGAGGTAAATATAGGGGCCTATACAGCCCATTCCTTCACTGCCACTTTAAACAGACTTCCTCCTATCTTGTGATGGATTTTGACCCTGGCTATAATATATTATCTCCCAGAGACAACATTTTAAAACCTTTAAATCAAGAGAAAACTGGGATTGGGGAAGAGTCAACAAATTCATCCTCATTTTTTCTTCTTTATTTTATATATCTGAGTGGTCTAGCTTCTCTCTCCAAATCTGATAAACACTCTCTCCCGTGAAGATGGCTATGCATTCTTCGCCTAGTTTAGTTTCCACTCGTGTCTGTGAAGGTGGTGGCGGTGAATTATGTGTGTGTTTATGTGTTAGGAGCATCCACAGTATATACGAGGGAATGCCAGAAAGCAGGCTTTTAAATTTAATCTCCCATGTCAGTGTTCTACAGCCAATGAAAATATCCCAGTTTAAGACACCTCTTGACATGTGAGGCAGTGTGCTCTGTGCCCTAGGGGATAAAAGATGTGCACGACTTATTCAGACCCTCCAGGTACACCATGGGCTATTAGCAATTCCAAAGAGGAAGTAAAACCTTTTTCCCCCAAAAAATGAAAAAATTTTTATTATAAAATAGTTTACTACCATAAAAATTAATATACATTAGAAATGTATTTAATGTAGAGAGTAAAATTTCTACTTCTCCATATCTAATCAGAGAGACAGTCACTATTAAGAATTTTGTTGTAGCATTTCAGAATTTTTATGCATAGAGAAACATGTATTTTTTGTAATGGGATTATCCTATGCATATTGCTCTCCATATCAGTACATATACATATACCTTATCCTCATTTTACTTTTCACTGGTTGCATAATATTCCATGGTATGTTGGTACCATAATGTCTCTTATCAACAGTGGGACTCAGTTCTCTCGGGTTTTTTACCCATTAGAAACAGCTTTGAAGTACACATCCATGTTTACTTATTTTTCTGCACTTGTTAAACTTCTTTTTGAGAAGATCAGGGAAGATTAAAAAAAAAAAAAAGACTAATAGAGCCTGGGGAGAGATCATGACTAAGGGTGAAAAGTGCAAGGTATTCTCAGGGAGGCGGGCGGAGGGTTGTGAACAGAGTTCTTTGGGGGAACTGCAGGTTGTGTGGTCTCCCTGTCTTGGTCAGTGGACTCACAATACAACAACAAGTTAAGATGAAGGAGGAGTTTGCAAGGGAACACAGGTTCCGGTGGTTTAGACATTCTGAGTTTGCAGTGATGCCCGAGAGCCTAAGAACGGAGGCTGTTGGTGGATGGGAACAACTGGGCAGGAGGGAGGGGAAGGCACCGGACTTCCCAGGAAGCCCTCGGGAGCTAACCCACATGAAAAGAGACCTCGAGAAGGATGATCGAACAGGGCTGGGTGGCTGACTGGACGTGAAGGAAGTCAGCGGAGGGTACACGCACAGTTTCCTCACCGAGAAAATAGGGACAACAATTCCCATACTTCGGGGTTATTATGAGCACCAAGTCAAACAATGGGTGAACTTTTGCTAAGTAACAGTTAGTATTATAATATATTTTATTTGTTTATGAAGTTTCTCTGTGGTCCCCCAAATAATGGTGATCTCAACAGGGCTTTTGGAGTTGCTGCTTTATGGAATGAAGAGGGTGGGTTACAATGGCCTTTTCAGACAACCGTGAAGTCACCGAAGGGGGTTGCCTGTGTTTGCTCAGTGATTCAGTAGAAACTTGAGTTACCTCCAAAGATGTGAATCTGGTCTAAATACTTCAGGGCACTTTCACATCTGTGGTTACTGAGTTAGATTTTCCCTTTTATGTAATTCAAATCCCCCCTCCCCAACAAATGGCAGAGACTTGTTTTTGCTTTTAGAGCAGAAAGGAAGGATGGGAAGGCACACTCCAAATATTTAGTTAGTTTCAAAAGTATGTGTTATTCAAAGCACCTTCAAGTACTAGGTTTCTTGAAATAAGAAACTCTATCGTCTTGCTCTGCTGTGTTCCCGTTGGCAGGAACAATAACCATCCACTTCAAGTGCATAACACTCAGCTGTTTGAGGGGAAAGAATAACAGCCTCAGAGCTGGGCGAGCGAGAAGTCAGGCTCAGCGCTCTCCGTCCACCTGGGGCCACTCTGGGCCTCATCTTCCTTGTCAGGACAGTGAGAGTGTTGCACACGACATCCTTATATTTCTCCTTTGTAGGGTATCACAGCCTCTGTCCACAGACCCCTTGTGAGGTTGATGGCACAGTGGCATGAGGCCTGATCTGCAGATTTGGGAATGGAAGCCCAAAGAGATGAGTGACTGGGCTAAACGGAACGTGACTCCCGTTTTCCGATGAGGCCGGGACCAGCGTCGCGTTCTCGCAGGTGACGCTGTCTTCTGGAAGCCTCTGAGTTCTGTTGGGAGAGAGGCTTCTGGAAGGTCAGGTGTCTCCGTGTGGACAACCACCTTCCAGCCTTTGACAGTCACGCATCTCAGGCAGACCACCGCCATCTCTCCCCTTCCCACCCTCTCCCCACTCTTGTGCCAGCCGCACTGAACTAACTACTCTGACCTCACTCCCTCTCACCTCCTGGTCTTTGATAAACCGGGTTTGCTTTTTGGAAAACTCTTTTCCCCATGAATTCCTTTCCCTGCTTAACTCCTCCTCCCCCTTCAGGTTTTCATTCCACCACTGCTTTCCTCAGCCCTTCCCTCCAAGCTGGGTTAGAGGCAGTTTCTCTGGACCCCAGAGCACCCTATTCCCCTAAGTACTGTGATAACAGTATTTACCACTCCACTTGGGAAGTGCCTGCTAACTCATGTCACAGATGAAAAATATACTTGATGATTGTCCCCAAATTCCAGTGGCTTAAACAAGATAATTTTTCATTTTCTTTTATTGTAACGAGAAATCTGGAGATAGGCTGTCCTGAGCTGGTGTGGTAGCTTTGTGGGCAGCAGGAACCTGGGTCCTTCAGGCTTGGGCTCCCCGTCCTTCCTGTCGCATCATGGCTGTGAACTGGCGGTTAGGATGCCAATCGTCACATCACGAAAGGGAGGAACTGAAGGGAAGGTCTTCCAGATGAACCAGCCCTCTTAGTGAAACTTTCCTGTATGCTCTACCAAAAGACATCTACTTGCCTGTCCTCAGCTGAGAAACAGCGCCTTTTCGCACCCTGAAAAGCACCGGACACCTTTGGTAAGGCAGAAGAAGGAGGGACTTTTTGGTAGACCATCAGCGTCTCTGTCATCCAACCTACTCAAGCCGTGGCAGGCAACCCACGCCAGTCTGTGAGCACAGGAGTGCAGAAATGTGAGCGTTTGGAAACTCCTAGAGCAACTTGACAGTGATGTGACAGGGTGTCAATGCACCCTGGGGAGGCAATAAAACAACTGCTCCTTCACCAAGGGTTTGAGATGCCGTGCCTGCCACCGGTCCTCTGTCTCCCCGGGGACTCAAGCCTCACGGGGGCAGCTTTGCTTGCTGCACCCACAGTCCTACCACAATGCCTAATGAAGAGATGCCATGCCTGCCACCGGTCCTCTGTCTCCCCAGGAACTCAAGCCTCACGGGGGCAGCTTTGCTTGCTGCACCCACAGTCCTACCACAATGCCTAATGAAGAGATGCCATGCCTGCCACCGGTCCTCTGTCTCCCCAGGGACTCAAGCCTCACGGGGGCAGCTTTGCTTGCTGCACCCACAGTCCTACCACAATGCCTAATGAAGAGGTGCCTACGGGACCTTCGAGGGAGGAGAAGCACTGATCCATGTGTCACCACCTCCTTCTCGCTCAGTTCACCTGCTCTGACGAGTCTGAATTTCTCTCCTCCACTGTTTCCCTTCCTGGCCTCCTTTCCTGCTTTCCCCGTGCCCTCCTGCCAGCGTCTCCGGCAGGAGAAGGGCCCCCAAGTCCTAGCCCCAGGCTGGATGCTCTCCCGGTCCCTGGTATTTTCCAGGTACTTGCGGGAGTGTGTCCAAAACGGCCCTTCTCTCTTCCCCTAAGTCCGGCTGACTTCCTGAGTCCTTCCCCAGAAACTAGTGGATTCAGCACAGACCCAAGTGGGCACTGAACAGCTGGGGAAATGGGACGTGCTTCCCCGGGGTGCTTCTGTGAGCAAAGGCGCCCCACCTTAGACCAGGCCAGAAGGGGCCCCACTGTATGGCTCTGAAAGGGTGGACACGGCCCTTTTCCAAACAATGCCTTTCGTCCTGGGGGAGGAAGTGCTGTTAAAGGTGTCCTCCCTCACGGATGTACCTTTGGTCCTTGTGGGCAATTGCTCTTCCCTAATTAAGTGCAAGGCCCACCCACTGTGAGCTCACTCCGGTCTGTTCAGGACTGACCTGGCTTTCTCAGCTTGCTTCACAATCAATAGTTTCAGAAAAGGCAGCTTTATTCACTGAAGTCACAGATCAATGAGACAAGATTTGCATATGAGCTTAGTATATAAATCCTGGGGTGAGGTAATAATTTTTCCCCATGCCAGCTCCTGATTTTCCTTTTCTTTCGGCGGTGTCTTCTCCCTTCTGCTCTTTTGTCTTTCTCTTCACTGATAGTGTCCTTTCTTTAGAAACTTCTCCTTTCCCCAAGCCCCCACTGCCCCAGCTGGGGAATGCACCCCTCCTCTGTGCCGCCCATGCCCTGATGGTGATTTTCTGTTACTGTGCCTCCCTCCAGCCAAACCCAGAATTCTGTGAGCAGCTGGAGTGCAGAGATGTGCTTCCCTCGGGGCCCCCAGTGTGTGCCTGGCCCAGGGGCTACCTCATGGCAGATGCTCAGCCCAGCTTATCGAACCCATGAAACTTTGACAACCTCGGCTGCTCCTTTCTTTCTCCCAATTTCTTCCTTTCTCCTATCCTCCTCTCGGTTCATTCACCTTCCTTAAGTGGAAGTCTCCTAAAGGTGCCGGGAAAGGAGGAGCTAGTGTGTATCACCACAGTTGGGGCTTCCATATACCGAGGCCAAGGGGCCACCAAGGGTGACCAGGACTATATCTTGCACGGCGGTGTGACCTACTGTAATGTTCCCCCCATGCTCCCTCACCCCAGGGGACTTGAAGGGCATGAGAAGTATTGGTGCCCTGCTCTTGACTGAGAGTTTAGGAGCTTCTTTTGGGGGCAGAGGCACCATTGGACCAAAACAGTGCTGAGGGAGCCCAGAGAACCGACCATGGCAGGTGTCCCCAGGAGACAGTGCCCACCGGCGTCTTCTGTTTCTATTTTCTCCCCTGACAAAAATTGTAATGTGTGCACTGTTTCAAAACACACACACCTTACGTGTTTCCTTTTGGCAGCTCTACCATGTTTCCAACTATTACAACTCTCTTTTGCTTACTCTGGGCTATTGAAAAGTAGCCCTGGCACATCTGGGGGTCCTCTCCGCAATGCAACACTTACATTTAGAGATAGATAATTTTTTGAAATAAAGATTTGCATGGGTAACTGCCAAGACTACTTCCTATACCATCAGACATCAGAAGAGATCAGAAAGGAACCTCAGGTCCCAGCTCACATGCTGCTGGTTGAGATCAGAGGACCCGGTTGTCCCTGTCACAGCAGTGCTAGCTGCAGACATTCCTGGAGCATGCTTCAGTGTGCCTCCCTACAGCATGTTACCTGAGCCCGGCAGCAATGCTCATGGGTCAGTTGTAATGACGTCTGTGGTAGGTGAGTGGACCGGGGTCTGCATGTTATATACCTGCCCACAGTTCCATATTCACGAAGTATCTCCTAAAGGTGAAACACACCTTCCATTGCTAAGTTCCTTCCTCTTCCCATTCTGCCTCAGGGTCCAGGTATGAGTGATTCTCCAGAGTGATTAGCATCATGGGAAAATGCTTGGCCTGAGTCACCTGTAACCCTCTTGCTGGCTGCCTCTGATCTAGCTGACAGTGCACAAGTGGTCCCCTGAGGAAGCCCATTGTTCCCGTGGCTGAAAGTCTGCTCTTTGGTGGCGGGCATGCAAATAGCTGAGCTTCCAGGCTGTGAGGGCCTATCGATAGGACCACCTTAACCTGGTCCTGTCTCTCCTCTTCCTGGGGACACGTTCTTTCCTGCGGAGCCTCTCAGCACCCACCGTCCTTCTTCCTCCTGCTCTCTGACCCCACAAACGCCCATTAATATCCGTTGTCCTGGTCAAAAATATTGTGCAGTTACTCTCCTGTCCCAACCTTTGCTGAAAGAGAATCTGGTTAATTAACATTGATTACAATCTACCAACTGCAAGTAAAAATCGATTGCTGGGGTCCCTAATTTCAATGCACTTCTCTCTCATGAGAAAGAAAGAGACAGACAGTGTGAGAAAGAGAAGAGGTGAGAGAGGAGAGAGGGTGTTTTTTAAGCAGTCCAATTTCCAGGATCCCTGGTGAGGGACATTAGTGATGCGCTGGTCCTCAGATCTCACCCACCCCCTCCAGCGCGGCCGTTTTTCAGAGTGACGTCTAATTGCTGCAAACAGTCATTGTGCACATTTGGGCCTTGTTCGTAGCTCCCTTCTTTATTGAGAGAGGAGCGATAGTATTGATTCTGGATGGCCAGGGAGGATGCCAGAGAATATTAGTAAGGAGCGGAGAGAACACAGTACATAAACTTTTATGACACAATGTCAAGCTGGGTTGTGAAGACATAAATGAAAAGGACAACACGGTCTGTAATTACCACAAGCGCGCATCTCCCGTCCGCTGGGGAGGGGCCGCTGGCCGGGGCGCGGAAGGGGAGGGGATGGGGTGTCCCGCTCACTGGCCCGGTGCCCACAGGCTTGCTCCTCGTGTGGAGAGAGAATACATGGGACGTAAGAGCACTTCTTTTCGTGTGTGTTGCAGTGTGGTCCTGACGAAGCACGTGGATTCTAACATCAGGTCTGTCACTTACCTCTAGCCACGTGACACTGGGCCCATCACGTAACCTCTCTGAGCCCCAATTCCCTCACGGGTAAAGCAGAAATAATAATAACTGCTTTGCAGGGATGGGTAAGGATTGCGTGAGATAACGCTGCCGATGCTTCACACGGTGCCTGGAAAGTAATTGGCTCTCAGCAGATAGGAGATGTCAGCATCAGTATTCACTTTTTGATTCAGTGAGTATCTGCGGAGTGTTTGCTCCGCGCCAGCTCTGTGCCAGCGGCTGGGGATGGAGTGGTGCCCGGGATCCGTGCACCCACAGCTCCGTGGCCGAGACACACATTCATCAACTGTTGACTCAAATAACTGTGGAAATGTTCCTGTGATAGGGGCTGGGAAAGAATGACATGATACTGTATGAGGGGACTTTTGTCGTTCCCGCCTTTTCAACCATCACATTTATTTGTTTATTATCTGTCTCCCACTAAAACACAAGTTCCCTGAAGTCAGGGGCTTGGTTTGTTTGATTCACTGCTCTATCTCTGTTGCCTAGAATAGTGAATGACACATTGTAGGCATTCAGTAAATATTTACTAAGTGAATGAATAACTATGTACTTAGGGTCTAGAGAGGAAGGATTAGTAGCTGATGTTTAAGAGCTTATAGTCGAATGGAGTACAGAAAAAAATGCATAACATTTAAGACTCAGTGGAATCATTAGCAGGTATAACTAAAAAGCCACAGTTAAACCATGAAAACTCTCTGTACCTGTACACCGACACCACGTGCCAGCACGGAGCCCGATGTACACTTGGCACGTCGTGCGAGTAACGAAAGGAAACGGAAAGTGTGGGGAACCAAGCGTCCTTCCTGGAGTTTCGGGGCGTCGGAGCCCACACTGCCAGTGTGTCAGGCGGGGCAAGCTCTGCTCTGGCAGACAGTGCCCGGGCTCAGCAGCGAGGTGGGCAGAGGCTCGGTGCCACTCAGCATTCAGGACACAGGCCTGCCTGTTGGTCTTGGGTCCTCCGTTGGAGCCTCTACACCCGGCTGGAGAGTGAAGAGAGAGACATCTAGAATATCGCGGTGCATCCCCGCTCCTGCTGTGACAACCTGGAGGTGGCCGTGTCCCTGTGGCCCGTGTCACATTGGTGAGACAAGTCACATGGCCTCGGCTAGATGCCTGGGAACTGGGGACACCATATATTTCCACCTCAATGAGTTCAGCAAACACTTAGGGAGACTCCAACACCAGGATCCAAGATAGTCAGAACCCCCCCCCAAGAGGACGCCCTCCAGTGGGCCAAACAGAAATAACCGGTGAAAGGCTCTCAGTAAGCGCTGTACTGGAAGGACAGCGAGTACAGCAGGAGACAGCAGAAGAGGGATTCACGCCACACAGACTGTGGGACAGTTTCCATGTGCACAGTCGGATTGGAAAGGAGGGCTAGGCTCACCCCTGGTGTGGCGGAGATGGCGAACTGTACTCCCAAGGCTCTTCCCCTTCCTGTGGTACAGACCAGTGGCTGGAAGCAGCTGCCCAGGGGGGTCTCCACTTCACAGCCTCCCTTGCATCTAGATAAGACTTGGGACTAGTTTTTAATGGTGAAATATTAGCCAGAGGGATGATGGTTACTTCTGTGTCAAGTCACTAAAGAAAAAGGTGTTCTTCCTCCCTTCTCTCATTCTCCACCCATTGGCTAAATGTCAATGCACGGGGTGACCTTGTAAGCCTTATTTGGGGTAACAGGGCTGCCAGTAGCCTGGTTTCTAAACCACTGCGTGCAGCTAACCCGCCCGGCACCAGCACCCTGCTGACATAGCGCTACCTTGGGCACCGTGTGAACGGGAAGGAGAGAGCACCGGATATCAGGTGTCACACATTTGGGTCTACTTGTCACAATCATTAGGTGGCTTAATAGAGGTGGCGAAAGGGAGAAGAGTCGGGCAGTAGCCACAGGGCTTTTCAGGTACAGGAAACAGTGACAGCAAAGACTCCGAGGCAAGAAAATAAAGTGTGCTTAGTCTCGTACACGGTTGGGGGCAGTGTCAAATGGTACGGCCACTCCGGAAAACAGTGGGACGGTTTCCTACAAACTTAAAAATGCACGTATCCTATGTTCCAGCAATTCCACTCCTTGGTATTTACCTAAGAGAAATGAAAACATATATCCACAAAAGGACTTGGGCCAGAGTGTTCGTCACAGCTGTACTCGTCATAGCCCCGACCTGCCGACAGTCCGAGTGTCTACCAGCAGGTGAATGGATGAGAGCTGTCTAGCATATTCGTACTGCGGAGTACTATTTACCAATAATGAATAAAGAAGGAATTACCAATACATGCAACAACCTGTATACATACTAAAAACCTTATGTTGTGCGGAAGAAGCCAGACATAAGAGTGCGTGCTGTGTGATGGCTTTTACAAAGTTCAAGGCAGGCAAACTCAGCGTGGTGACAGAAATCGGGATGGTGGAGTCTGTGGAAGAGAGGATTGACTGGAAGGGGACGTGAAGGAGCTTTCTGAGATGTGGAACTATTGAGGGGGTGCCTACCTGGTTGTTTACATTTATCAAACCCGTCAGCTGGCACATTGAAGAGTGGTGCATTTCACTGTATATAAATTCTACTTTAATGCAAATAACACAAAGGAATGTGTTCAGGGAAAATGAATGATGATTTTGATTAGAGCATGGGGTTCTAGATGGGGGAGGGGGAGAGTACAGTAGCGTAGAAGACTAGTATAGAGTTTGGGGCATTCAATGCCAAAGGAGTTTGGGTCTTATTACCTGAACAATGGGGAGCCATCCAAAGCTTTTGAGTGGGGGGAACAGGCTTCTGTTTAAGTCTTTGGAATGTAAATGGTGGCAGTGTGGAAAGGCAAGAGGCAAGGTGACAGTCTTTCTCAAGGCAGGGGCCCCTGTAAGCAGCACACGGAGTGGAATTTCCCTGTGGCTGGGGATCTAGTAGCTGTGTTTGCCAAAGGTCGAATCGTGAAACAAACAGTTTCTTTCATACTGAGAATATTTTAATCCCTGTGACTCTATAGTAAGATCAGGCCACGTGTTATGATTGGAAATGATTTCTATTATTAGTTACTATTACTACTCTTGGACTGTTAGATGCCAAGGCTTGGGAGGTGCTGGGCAGAACCCAGAAAAAGAAATGGTCTGTGAAGTTTGCATTTTCCAGAGCTCAGCAGACAGGCCCTCAGCCTCGCAGCTAGTCATTTTATGCTCATCCACTCACACCTCGGGCTGTGTTCTTCGGTTTGCGTCAGAGAATCTGGAAGGTGATGGTGGAAGCACGGAGCGCGGGCTCAGGGTGAACGGCGACAGACAGACCCTGTGGCGCAGCCAATGTGCTCACAAGCACCCTGGGGAAGACCATGGCAGAAATGCCTTCACACCGTCCTGCCTGAGTATGTAGATGAACCTCATGGATTTTTTTGAGGGCCCAGAGAAGCAGCTCAGAAAACTCTTTTTTTTAAGCCAAACATTCCGTAGATATTTTCTGAGTGTCTACGCTATGCTGGTGCCGGGACACAGAAGAGGGTGAGACAGACGCCCTTCGTCTCGACTGTTTCATTTGTATCACCCAACAGCATTTCCATGTTGGATATTTTACAAGATGTGCTTTGTTTCCTTTTCAGCAACGATGATTCTTTAAACGTCAAACCAAATGTGAGCTCACTTTAGTGCCGTTGTTAGATTTTTCTTTCAAACATATTCAGAAATGATAACAACCTGTCCTTTCTCAGTCTCTGAAACAGGGTCTCATAAGCAGTAGTAATTGTAGTTGTAATGTACGCAGCAGGTGCTCAATAAGTGCTTAAAATGTGCCTAAGCTAAGCCACATGGGACTCTGTGGAAGTTAAAGCCAGGCAGCGGCTTCCCAAGGTCCAGGTCATCCTGGCTGTGACGCCTGGGAGCTCCCATCCGCCTGCAGACTGTGGGAGTTCAGCAATTTCATGGTATGAGTTCCTACTGAATTGTTGCAATGTTTGCAATCCCATGGTGACAGGAGTCTCTCGGTGGTCGTGGGGGGCCCTCATTTAGCCCGCCAGCTGTCCTGAATGTGCAATACTCATCAGGTTAAGAGTTCTTCAGGGGATCCTTGCCCTGCCCCGAACAGCAGTGGCTTGGACACAATGAATCAATCTTCCTGGAAGCTGCAGATGGTCAGACTTCCTTCCACACTTCCCTAGAGTCAGGGCTGATAACCAAAGAAAACTGGCTTTCTCTGGCAGGGGGACCTGTTTCCCACTATGGGCAAATCTGGGACCTCAGAACTCTTGCCACACATGGGCCTTTGCCATGAAGAGTCAGCAAAGCAGAGCAAAAACCTTTGGAGGTAGATAGACCTAGGTTTGAATCCTGGCTCTGCCACTTATTAGTAATGACACCTAGTCCGCTAATCTCCAAGCCTCAGTTTCCCCATCAATAAGTGGATATAATTATGGTGACTATTTACATTAGACAGGGTAAATAACTCTAGGTACCATAACCAACAACCTTAAATATACATGTCTTACCATGAAAGAAGTTTATTTCTCATTCATGTAGAGTTTAAGGTGCATTTTTTTTTTTAATTAGTGGCTTTCCCGGGTGGCTCCTCTATGAGAATCGTTTCAGAGATCAGAATTGTTTTCATCATGCATGTCTCCCATGTACTAGGGACATGAAGTCCTATGTTTCCAGCATTGTAAGAAAAGAGAGATTACAAACATCCTTGAAGAGAGAGTCCATACCTCTGCTCACAAGATGTGCAGAAATGCAAGAGATTCATGAATTGTCTCCCAACAGTTGCCTTGAAATTGGCCAAGGTGGAAGTATTTACACCACAGAAATTGGCAAATGCTACAAGTCAGGGCTATTTCCCCCTACAGAACAGAGAGTGGCCTCTGCCAGGATCCAAATTCAATTGCACAGCTTCTAGAGGCTGGGTACCTACCACTGAGCCACACTTTGTGTCAGTGACGAAGTCCAGAGCCTGTGGTAGGAAATATGACATCTCACATTCTCAACACGGGAAGCAACATTTTCATAGGTCAGAAGACTCTCCGCCTGGGCTCTCTAACCCTGCCGCTAAGTAGTCCTCCAGTCTTGACTGCTGTCCCAACTTCCCTCCGTGCAACTAGAACTGAGAGATTTTGAGGAGTTGGGAAGGTTGGCTAAAAGAGGCTCTCCCTTGCAACATCCCCCATAGAGAAGGGCTGTTTTCTAAAAATAGTTATTAATGCTGCACAGCTCTCGCACCTACGCACATGCCCTGTTTCCTAATATTAACATTTCCTACTTTTGCCATTTTCTTTTCTGAGACCTCTGGGAACTATTAACAGGGTTTTCCTGCTACCCAGGATTTGCAGGAGAATGCAAATGGGCCCAGAGCGGCCTCGGTGACGTCTGGAAGGATGTGATAGAATTTGCTACTGAACCCCTGCTTTTCTTACCTGTGTCGAACATTCGTCATCATTCCCCAAAATAGTGCAGACAGAACAAAGGCTTCTCTGGGTCTCCAGGCTAGCCTTGGCCTGGGTCTGTTTGCACTGGGGGAGTAGGCTGGGCAGAGGGGTGGGGGTTAATTTCACTCATCGTTCCAGTCAAGGGAAGGCAAGGTTCAGTGCATTTCTGTTTGTTTTTACAAACTCAGTGGGACCACCTTCATCCCCACCACCACCCAATTTGCAATCAGACCTTCCCCAGACTCTGGAGCACAGCCTCACACAGCCACAAGCTCCAAACAGCAGTGGATGAATGGCAAAGCCTGAAATGATGTCAACGGCTTGTGCTGAGGCCAAGGAAAATATGCGGGGGCCCTCTATGGCCTCATCCCCGCGCTTGCTGCAATGCAGCTGCGAGTCATAAGTTTTCCTTCGGAGCCGACAGAGTACAGTACATCTGAATTAGATCGAACCTAGCGCACTGCTTTCAGACCCCTTGCACCCTCTCCTCCCCCCTTCCCTGAAGGGCTCAAGTTCCTCAAGGAAGTCCGAGAGGGGTAAGGGATGGAACTGGTGGTATTTTGGAAATATTTTCTGGGGGAGCTTAAAGTCCACAAGTCATGGCAGTGGAGTTGGGGGTTGGAGAGAATGAGCAGGCTGGGCAAGGGGGCAGGGGGTTGAGATGGAATTTTGTAGCCTAAGCATTGCTGAGACAGCTGTGTTGATCATCCAAGTCCTTCCTTGTGCCTACTTCTTCCTGATTTATACAAGTTTTTGCATTAAGTCTGCATTGAGGGGGCAGGGGCCTGAGCTGCCTAAAAGCATCATTCCAGTCTTCCACTAGACTCTACCCATGGGACGTAGAGAGTACCTGGGAACCCAGTGCATCCTCCAGGCTGCTGGAGGGTGGAGCCATCTCCAGGGTCAGTAATTCTGCTTTTGAATCTGAATCACACAGATGCAGCCCCAGGGGTATATCTTAAGTACCCAAGCAGTGCATTTTCCGGATCAAATGACAAGCCAGATGACTTTTCTGAGTCCAGCAAGGCCTTGGAGCCTGGGAGCAGTTCAGCATTACTCCCTGGCTGCCTCCTCCTCCTCTTTCCCCCAGCTGCCTCCTCCTCCCCTGACCCTCTCTAAATCGTTCCAGCCAAGCGAAGTTTGAAGAAAGTAGGGTCTGTGCGCCTGACAGCATGATGGGACGCAGGACCTCTCCTCCTCCACACTGACCGCCGGGCTGGGCTGGGTGCGGCTGGCCATCGCCAGGAACGCTGCCTCTCCCCGCTCTTGCTCCAACCCCGCCATCTCCGACACTTGGCTTTCATTTTACGATTGTGTTTATACAGCAAACATAGTTTGGAAAAAGAAGAACTCTCCCATGGCTGCCGGCCATACCACCTTGTGGCTGCAGGAGCAAAGCAGGGCTGGGCCTGATCTCTGGGTGCTGAGAGTCCTCCCAAGGTGTCCGGGGTGCTCCGAGACAGTGGGGCCAGTGACTCAGGTCCTGGCACCTCCTCTTCTGGCCTTGCCTCTGTGAGAAAATGACGGGGCTTCAAGTCTCATGGGGAAGGTATAAATCTGAGCCACAAAGACAGAGACCCAGTCTGTGTTTATTTCTGGAACATCCATTCTCTTCTATCAAGAGTAAATATAAAATAATCTAGTAGCTACCGGCTCCTGAGAACACAGTAAGCACCCCCCAGACTTTAGCTGTCATCATCATTGTTAAGTTACTACAAGGCACTATCTCGGCACTTTGCATATCTTTCCTCTAAGCCTTACAGGAGCCCAACAAGAAAAGTACCATTATCTTCATCTTAGAGATTCTGCTCAGAGCCCATGAGAAACTTGCCGAAGGTCACAGAGGTAGGCAATGTCAGTTTGTCTAACTCCAAAGTCTAAGCTCTTTCTAGGAAAACCCAAAGCCTCCTCATACTTTTTCTCTGTCCTCTTTTTCCTCTGTTTCAATGAACTGCACAAGGACTGACCGTTAGCATCACTAGATTCTCAGTGTCCTCGGGGCCTTTGCTCGGCTTCTCTTTGAATATAAATTCGGCCTTCTTGCTTCTCCTTTCCCTAGCCTGTGCACTGGCCTCTGGGGCTCTTTAAAGAACCCCTGACTTGTTTCTTTCTGAGCAGCAGAGCTGTGAGGAGCGATGGTCTTTTGGCCAAATGCCCTTTCCAATGCTCCTCATGGAATTGTTGAAAATATCACTCTGGGGTGGGATTGGCTTGGACTTCAGAGTGTTGTCTCCTGGGAGCGGACTTCCCACTGAACTGACTGCATCTCCACGTCCTTCCCACCTACACTGGGCGGGAGATCCATACGACTCCGGGAGACTTGGCAGGCTGAGCTCTACAAGTTGTGGGGTGAAGGGAAATGGCCAGGAAGAAGAAGAGGTCACAGTTCCAGGCCCTGAGGATTGGGTCTGAGAAAGGAGGAAGCACAGAGGGCTGGTGCCCACCCACAGAGTCCAGCCCGGACCCCTGAAACTATGGCCACTTCAGCCAATAGATTTCCAGGTTTAGTGGTCCCTTGAGAAGCAGAGAAAGAAAACAGTCTGTGGCTCCAAGATCTGTGGGCAGTTGGAGGACCCCCCTCACCTGTAGTAGCCCTTGAACCTTTGAACCACGACATTCTCTTCTTTGTGGTGTAGGCTTCCGTTTGGCCAGAGTGCGCTCTCTCTCTCTCTCTCTCTCTCTCTCTCTCTGAAGGGAATGTGGCCAGTAATTCTCTAACTCTCAGAAAAGCCAGGAGAAACCATCAAGATAAAAACCTATGGCATTGGTGGGAGCTGGACAGGGCATTCCCGCAGATCCATAGTGGAATAAAAGAATGACTGCCTGAATGAATCAATCAGCAGATGAGATGGGAGATCCATGTTGGGCTATTCTGGTCTTTCCTTTCTCTTTCTCTTTCTCTTTCTGTACAAATTCCACAAGCTACCTAGAAGCCCTATCTCCTTTTGAATAAACAAAATATGGATCAACCTATCACCAACCCTCAGATAAAATATCCAGGGTCATTGCCAAAGTAAATACCATCTCCATAGCCTATTTCCAGGCAGTCTGTAGAAAGCTCTGGGCTGGAATCAGGAGATCCACATTTGAGCTCCAAATTGGTTCCCAGTTAACTGCATGAGCTTAATTAGGACTCTTCTCTTCTCTGGGCATTTCTTTCTGCTTCTGTCAAAGGAGGTTGTGACCAAGGCGGTCAGCTGGAGACCATCAAAATGTGGTTCTCTGTAAGTGGCCTTTGAAGGGGCCACAGCCATCACACACTTGGCCTTCGGTGCAGGAGCCATAGTCACCAAAAGCTACTGACTCTTTAGAGGCTACCATTGAATTATCAAGTCTCTGAAGCTTGGACCTAATGTCTTCCAGCTCATGGAAATGAGGCAGTGACGGAGCCGGCCGAGTGGCTTCCACTCGTGTAGACAGGTCTGTCCTTGGAGCGAGGGAACAGGGGTGGAGGTTTAAGGTGAAGAACACCCAAGGCTGGAAGTGAGTTACGGGGCAGGGCTCCCTAGGCAAGGAGAGCTCAAAACTACCAGGGCCAACGAAGGGCAGACAGGAAAGGAAACATAGCTTTTCTGGGGACAGAGAACAACAGGTTTTTAGAGCTGCAGGGTCTCCCTCTCTCCTACGCTCTGCCTATAATGGCCACCCTGGGAGGAAGGGGGGGAAGGGGAGCTGGGGGTCTCTGTCCTGTGTCAGTGGCTCCAGACTGATGATTCAGATGATTTAGTGATGACAACAGACTCAGAGATTCTGGAGGAAAAGCATAGCTTACCGGAAGCCTCACTGGGAGTTTGGGTCAGAGGAGGAAACAGGGTCTAAAAGAAGAAAGGTCAAGAGAAAACATCTGCAGGCGGGCTGTGGGGATGGGGAGGAGAAGCTAGCATCCACCAGCACAGCTGCCAAGGAGCCTAAATCACAGATCATCTCCCTGGTGAGGGTCAAGGAGCTGTAAGGACAGTAGGGGAGGGAGGCCTAGATGAGTTGGGGGGGCCAAGGGGCCCAGCCTTTGACCCCTAAAACAGCAGGTGTCAGGCTGACAGCACTCCTAGATCTGGTGCTACCTAAACGGTGTCCTGCAGGGTCAATGAGCAGGTCTCCTGTTCTCCCCAGTCCCCAGCTCCCTGATAACCTTGCTACAGGTTATCTTTCCAGATATGGAAAACTTTATCAATTAGAGAATTAGTGTTAATTAGAGAAAACTTTTATTGAGCACGTACTGTGCCAGGAACTTGTTCAGTACTTTGTACTTACTGTATTAGTGTCAGGGGTCTCCGGAGAAACAGAACCAGTAGGAGATATGTCCATCCATCCACTGAGAGAGAGACAGAGAGAGAGGGGGACATTGATTTCAAGGAATTGGCTCATGCAACTGTGAGGTCTGGCAAGTCGGAAATCTGCAGGGCAGGTTGTCAGTCTAGAGACCCAAAGAAGAGTTGATGCAGTTTCAAGTCCAAAGAGAGCTGGGAGGCAGACTTCCTTCCTCTTTGGAGAAACTTAGACTTTTCTCTGCGGCCTTCAGTTAATTGGACGAGGCCCACTCACATTTTGGAGAGTTATCTGCTTTATTTAAAACTTATTGATTCAAATGTTAATCACATCTAAAAAATATTTCTACGGCAGTATCTAGACTGGTGTTTGACCAAGCAACTGGGCATTGTAGTCTAGCCAAGTTGACACATAAAGACGTTGCCTATACATCTTTTAATCCTTACAACAACCCTGTGAGGTAGGCACTGGTGTAGTCTCCAGTGACAGACCAGGAAACTGAGGCTTAAGGTTAACAAGTTGCCCAAAATAATATATCTAGCAGGTGACAGAGCCAGGATTCAGAGTCAGGATCGTTTTTTTCTGGAATGCCTCCCTGAGCCATTGCACTGCACTGCTTCCCTGGTTGTGCTCCAGAGACCCTATTGAAAAACATGTATGCTTGGGAGGGGTAGCATGTTAAATAATAGTGAAATGTTGTGTACATTCCATCATTTAAATATTAGGGGGCATCTGTGATAAACCAGACATCTAATGAGTCAGTTTGGTCAGTTTTCACCTTACCCACAGGGAGTACCAACATCTGTCTGGCATTAATGGGTGCACCCAGCATTAGGGGCAATGCCCAGCACATGTGTGGTTTCTTTACTCTTTTATATTGCACCCCAAAAGCACTTTCATTCTCAGATTGTTGCCTCTTTGATACCCTTCCCAGAAGTTCATTTACGAAATCCCAAAGGACATCAAATTTAATTTGGGGTTTCTACTTTCTCAAACCAATCATGGGGTTGCCAGAGTGGCTCGGTTTCTAGGGACTGAAAGCTGGGGTGCCCATCATCCTCCAGAGGACCAGACCATCCACCTCCTACTTCTATTCTCAGGGGTTAAGGCCTCATTACTCTCCTACCTGTGCTTGGAAACACAAGCATCCAACTAACTCCCAGTCAAAGGCAAGGAGAGAAAAGGATGAGTTTGAATTGGAAAGTAAAACTCTTTCCAGCTTCAGGCCCCCTAGGGAAGGGTGAAGAACCGAAGAAAATGAAGCAAGAAAGATGTCACCAGCTTCTGTGCCCTGTTGGCAGCAACCCCCTCATCTGGCTCCTTCTGTTGGTGTCTAGGTCTCTCCCTGCTCTGCTTCCACCTTCTTCTGTGTTGAGCTGAATAAAAAGGGTCAGCGGAACGACCACCCTCATTCCTACTAGCTGAAGTCCCTCAGACTGTAGGTAAACACGAGACAGTGGTTCTGTGCTACAGATCACGATCCTGACATGTTGCAGACCAAAACCCAGCATGCCAACCACCCAGTCTTACAACAACCCTGTGAGGTTGTTGAGACTCCCACACTATTTATGCTGTGGAAGAAACTGCTTTAAAAAATGTCTTTCTATTGTGTGAGGGGGAAGGAAAGAGAGGCACCGGCCAGCTTGGACAGCAAGCCCCACACGCTGGAGGCCTGGTGTTGGCGGCTTTGCTGGGTCTCCCCTGTTCAGCAGCCGCCACCAGGCCTTATTCAGCATTTACTCCCTGGTAGTGCCACAGGCTGGTTACTAGAAGAGGAGAAAGGCAGACAGATGTTGCTTCTCAGGTTTCAGAGTTTTAGGAGCCACTCGCTCCACAAGATTCAAATACCACAGGTGTTTCTCAACTTGAGCCAAGATGGTCAAATTACAACAGGAGACAGAACCTCATTATGGGCAGAGACATGAAATCAGAGATGGCGTGGTGCAGGCCTCTGAAGCTGCCTCTTAGGTCTGAATACGTCAATTGATTGGTCTCGTCCTCTGCATAGAAACCTGGATTTTCTATTTTCTTTATCAGAGAACTGATTAAATGGAATTTTATCCCAATAACGATGTCTCCTAGAGGGTCCCTCTGATTGCAGAATCCAGTCTCCAGGGAGCACTACTTAAGGGCAGGACAAACATAGGCCAGTTAGAGGGTACCCCGTGGTGGCCAGCTGTCTCTTATTGCCACCAGTTAGTTACAACACGAAACAGTATTTTGCCATGTGAAGACCCGCTGCAGAAGTTAGTCACTTATACGCTCTCTGCCTGTGTCAAAGAAAAATGCGTAGGAAGAAGAAAGTGTCTCTTAAAACATGTTCTAAAATAAGTGGTGTGGGCGGGAAGGTTGACATGTGAGCTAGGGCTACCAAATGTTTCAGCCTCACAACACATGAGTTATCTAGATGACCACAGAAAACTCCTATTTCCACTGGTATTTGGAAAAAAGGGCTAGTCTCTAGCTAGTGGATATCAATTGCATATTTTTTAGGTCTCTCCTCCCCTTCCTCTCCTCTCCTTTCTTCCTTCCTTCCTTCCTTTTTCCTTCCTTCCTTCTTTCCTTCCTTCCTTCCTTCCTTCCTTCCTTCCTTCCTTCCTTCCTTCCTTCCTTCCTTCCTTCCTTCCTTCCTTCCTTCCTTCCATCTTTCTGCCTTCATTTCCTGAATGAAAATAGAACAATATCTATAATGAAGTAAGTAACAGTAAGCAAAATTACACAGAGTGGGACTTGGAGTTCATGCTTGAATCTCTGTGTTAGAGGACTAGGTCTTGGAATACATTGGTTTGGATTCCCTTTGTGTGTGATTCTGAGAGTCAGAAATTTACAGCAAAATTCATCACCTGTAAATCATATAGTCCAACTCCTGTTTCTTGTAACAAAGGAGGAAACCAAGACCAGAGAACTTAAGATTCTTGAAAATTATCACACAGACAAGACCAGTCTTAAAGTCTGAGTTTGGAGAAGTGGTGGTTGCTACTTCAGACTGAGGAGAAGGATGTCTTTCTCCTGGTGGAGTATCAAAATCTTTCAGGGCCACTGCCAGCCCTGTGAGCTCACCTCCCTTCGTGGGCTACTATCTTTCTGTCTCTGAAGCAGCTTCATGGTCTAAAAACAAAGGATATGAAGGTCTTCTGTGTTTTGTAAAAGGCTACAAGGGCATGCCTATGTTAGGCAAACTATCTAACATAGTTTTTGTTTATTTATTTATTTTTTCTTTATTGATTTGAGAGAGAGGGAGAGAGAGATAGAAACATTGATGAGCGAGAACATCAATTGGCTGCCTCCTGCATGCCCCCCACTGGGGATTGGGCCCACAACCTGGGCATGTGCCTTGACTGGGAATCGAACCGGTGACCTCTTGGTGCATGGGTCGACGCTCAACAACTGAGCCACACGACTGGGCTCTTGTGAGGTTCTTAATGGAAGAAGGAAACTTTAACTTGGAGAGCCTGCTGAAATATATTATCCTTTCTTTGAAAATGTCTTGATGCCAACCCAAACGGGTAAGGAGCCAAAATATCAGAGAGGGATCCATCTTGGTTAATGCTCAAAACTGGAGATGCTATAAGTGTGGGTATTATTCTGTGTCATCATTTTCCAGAGCTGGGAACTATTAGATATAGTGTTGAGGGTGGAGAGGCTAGAAAGGTGGTACAAATTCTACTTTTATTCTTCCCTCTTCTCCTGGGACACCAGGAACTCCCGCATGTGTTCTAAAATGCATAGGGAACCATCTTGGTTTCCTGGTTCTTTGATTGTATCAGTGGTGTTCCCACGGTGAGATTCTGAAAGAAAACAGTAGTCACACAAAGGCAGGAATCCACCTGAAAAGTGAAACCTGCAGGTTCTGGTAATCATCCTGCTTTGCAATGGCAGTCCAATTATAATCTCAATCATGGAGAACGGAACTCAATGTAACAGGTATAACTGGCTCTTGTAACCCACAGCCTGTAGGTTCTACATGGCAGTAGTGGAAACTTTTTTCAAAATGTAAATCAGATTATTTCATTCTCTTGCTCAAAATTTTCCAGTGGTTTTTCTTCACTCTCAGAACAAAATTCATAAAAGGCCCTGCATGGTCTGGCCCTAGCCTACCTTCATGGCTTCATCTTCTACCATTCCTTATCCTTCACTCTTTTCTAGCCATACTAGCATACTTGCCTCTGTAATACACAAAACAGGTCCTGCCTCAGGGCCTTTGCACTTGCTGTTTTAACTTTCTAGAATGTGTTCTGCACCAACAGCCTTATATCTAACTCTTGATTTATTCATATTTCTGTTCAAAGAAGCTTCCTTAACCAGCCTGTAACACTTCATCCATCATTCTCCATTCTTTTATCTTAATTTTCTTTATAACACTAATATTTTTGTTATTTATTTTGTCTCTATTTAAATATAGATATCCTGAGGCTAGTAATTCTGTATTCCTAGACTAGTATCTAGCACATGGTAGATACTCAATAAATATTTGTAAAAGCAATGAAGGAATGCTTTATACTTAGTGTTCACATATCTTTATATCTCTCTATATTTTTCCAAGCACACATGCCTACCCTCCCATATACACATATAAACATACACACACATCGCATATCACACATATACCAAACATAAAGCCTTTAGGCATGAGGTCACTTAGAATTCATTAACCATTAATTGAACGCTTGAGGGCTCTTAGTGCAAAGCCCTCTACCAGGTGCAGGAGCAAGAGGAAAGTCCTAGAAAAAGAAATAAAAATAGTCTTCTCTCTCCAGAGGAACCCATTTCCATTGAGTCTTAACTAAATCTTTTTTACTTATTGTAATTGCAACAAAAATTTTACATGGGAGAGTACATGTTTACACTCATATGTTCTGAAATTTCACTTTGTTTTCAAGCATATCACTTCGGATTTTTCCTTTTTATGTCATCATGTCTTTGGGGTCATAATTAGCCTTTTATACTGTCCCAATTTTGGAATTCTTGATGAGGAATAATTCTAGTACTGAGGTTGCATAATTAATTCTTCAAAATAAGATTAAGAAACTCTGCATTCTGGATGGAAGACTCTGTCTGGTGATTAGTTAACTGGAAGAGCTTGTTACAAGCCAAATAGAAGGAGCTGTCATCCTGTTGATGGTTTCCAGGGACTAAGGCTCCAGGACCAGCAGTAATTTCATTTGTCATCATTGCAGAACAAGACAGTCACGTGAAAGCCTGCGGCAGAGGAGGTTCACTTGCCAACTGTCCTTAGGAATCGGAACACAAGGTAGACAGGCAACTGCTAGAAATGAATTGCTTCTAGCAGTTATAGTATCATCCTCATGAAAAATAGAGGCAGTGTGAAGCTGGATCTACTTGTAATAATTTCCCAACTGCAGGCAAAAACTTTAGTGATGAAGCTATCACCATTACCAAGATAACAATCTCCCTTGTCATTCTGAGAAAGCTTTGATCAACCAAGGCAGCAACACTGGACAGGAGGCAGAGAAAGAAGTGTGATCTGGTAGAGCCACCTACCAGCATGTTCTGTGAGAGAAAGGAAATTCACCTGGTTGGACAATTAGCAAGATCCGAAGGGTCTAAAAGTACAGGTGATACTGAGTCAAGCAACAATGCCAGTAAAAGGTGGGGAGAACCATCACCCCCACTGAGGCAGGGCTGCACTCTTATTCTGGTCAATTTGCCTATCTACTGGTCCACGGAAGGACCCCGGCAGACAGCGGGGATAAAAGGAAAGGGCTCAAGTCCCTGAGGAAGGGGACTAGAAAGAACTAAAAACAGTACAAAGACCTTCCAAAGCCAGGACAAGCTAAGTTGGGTTGTGGAAACAAATAATCCCCAAGCTCAGTTACTTAAAACCATGACCAGATTTAAGTTTGTTTCTTACCTACACTGTCTACGCATTGTACATCAGCAAGAGGCTCAGCTTGTCATGGTCCCTCAGGGACTCAGGCTGATGGAGAAGTCACCATCTCAAATGCTGCCAGTCAGTGTGCCTGAGAGAAAAGAGAGCTTTGTATGTGTGTGTGTGTGTGTGTGGGGGGGGGGGGGTTGTACCAGTTATTAAATGCTCTATCCCAAAAGTGGCCCATATAAATTCTGTCTACAACTCATTGGCCAGAACCAGTTTCACAGCCCCTACACAGGGGAAGTACAGTCCTGCTGAGTGGGTAGGTGGACAGCAGACAACCGGAACACTTGGTGAACAGTATTAATGACTGATGCAACCTCCTCCTGGCCCTGTGGGTGCTCAGGAAAAAAAAAAAGAAGAGTGTTGTCTAAGTTAGGGATCCAGATCCAAGGAAGTTTGGTAGTATGAGGGAGACAATATGGAATATGACAAATAGGGGGGCAAGGCAGAAGCCAAGATTTGAGACTGAGCCCCAGAGTGGAAGTGGGAAGCCCGAGAAGGCAGAGAGGCCCGTGCCTACCCCAAAGCTGTCCCTGGGGATTGGGTCTGGGTGACAGATAACTCAATTTCAGATCCATCCTCTCCCAGTGGGAGAAGTGTGTCTACAAACATATTCCTTCATGCAGTCCTGATGGGCTGCAGGTCCTCTGGGACTTGCTGGAGGAGCTCGTCAGAAGATGCACCTGTGAGGAATTGGAGCTGGGAAGAGCTGGGGAAGGGAGGCAGGGGCTGGCACCTGGCTCCTGTCTTCTTCTGACTTAGAGAAAGGCATGTATTTTATCTTCAAGGACCATCACTGTAAGTCCCAAAACCCATGGGAATAGATACAAGGAAGAATTTTGTGAAGTTTCTGAAATTCCAAGGGAGGTAGAGGACTTCTGTTTGCTTAAGACTCTACAGAGTGTTTTACGCGGTGTAGTTGAAGACCACCTGCGTCTGAATCACAGGGGAGCTGGTCAAACACGCGGCTCCCTGGGCTTCTCCCCAGACCTGCTAAATCAGAACTTCTAAGGATGGAGCCCAGAAATTTGCATTTTTGACAAGTTCCCCTGCGCAAAACTAAAGCTGGAGAACCATTGCCTTAAAAAGGAACAAGATCGCCATTGGGCAGCACAGACGGGTCTTCCCTAGAAACAGAAAAGGAATCCCTTCTTCCGGTCCTGCGGTCCTGTACTCAGGGCAGCAGTGTCAAGTTTCCAGAGGGTTGCACTCATTCGTCCTGTTTTGGTTCTGGTTCATAACCATATTCTGGCTCTCAAACTGTGTCAATTTCCCTCCGCATTTGCCCGAGTCTGAGCTACAGTTGCCGCGATGGGAAAGTCAGGTGGCGGAGCCCATGGGGCAAAGGGTCCGCTCTCCGCAGGAGACAATTACATGCTCTGCAAGGGACAACCATGGTTCATCCTAGGCAACAGAGGGGAACCCTTGTCAGCATTTTGAAAAGCTGGCGCCATGCTTGAAAGGGGCTGACGGGAGCCACTGATGGGTCTGGCTGAAAAACAATTGCCTATGAGGAAGATAAGTGTCAACTTTGAAGTGAGCTATGCTCGAATTAGCACCAGCGTGGTAACAAGCAGAATGAGCAGGGCCGAAATGACATATTTAGTCAGGAAAGAGGCCCGTGTTTGAGGGCAGGGCTCTGTCAAAGGAAACAACGCAAGAGACGGATGAGAAACTTCTTGTCTGTCTGGCGAAAAAACCCTCGGCCGGTTCCCTGGACTGTCACACGGTAGCCTCTGTGTCGCCGTGCTGGACAGAACCTGTCCCCGTGGGTCGCTGTATGGGTTCCATCGCTCACGTTCCAAAGGTGGAATCCACGCCTTTCCCGATCCCTGGGGGTGTCTACGAAGCTCTGCGGATAAAGGGAGCCACAGCTGCTGCACCTGCGGCCCACGGGTCCACTTTTCCCTCCTGCTGAAGGGTTTTCTCCCTCAAATGTGTTTGCAGAGAATGATGGGGTTATTTTCGGTGGTGGTGGAGATGGGGGAAGAGTGGAGTGAGCGGCGCTGTTACCCTCTTCTCAACCTCTGCTTTCCTTGCCTCCCCCATTGCTTTGCGCCCTGCATGCGCCCCACGCACTAACCTCTTGTGTCCCCTCTGAATTCCTGGGTTCCTTCACGTGTGGTTGTTCCTTCTCTTCTCAGAGCCTCCGATGCAAAGCTTGTTATGACCAAACTAGGTTCTTGGGTAGGAGGTAGGAAATGGGGCAGGAAGTTAGCTATTCCTCCAATTACACCTTCATAATTACACTTTCTTGACTTCCCTGTGTATAAAATGTGGAAATAATACCTCCCTTTAAGGATAAAATACAATCTCTAATAAGCCCAGCTCAATGTCCGGCAAAATATCAGCATATGATATGTATTCGTTAAATTTAATTAGACTATTTTGATTAATATTACAAATGATATTATTATGGTAATGACTTCCTATTTGGGAGCGGCACTGACTCAGGCTCCTGCATCAGTCACACTGTAGATGTCACACAAGGCAGGAGTTTTATTCTGTCTGTGGCATATAAAACAAACAGCTCTACTTGTCTTTATTTAGGGGTAAAGTCTTTTTGTTTCGTGTGTCTTAAAAGCATTCTTTAACAGAGCCCAAAAGTGCACAGTTGGAATACATCGTCCAGTTTGTAACTGAAATCAGAAATCTGCTATTAGCTTTCTGGACACGCACAGACTAGCTGTTAACACTTCTGCACCTGGTCATCCGTGAGATGGGGACAATCTCCATTTTATTTAATGGTCATTTGTCAGCTGTGTTGTAAAGATAAATAAAAGAAGATCCTTCAAATTTTTCAGTTTCTCAAAAGAAAAAGTTGCTATTGCAACCCAAAGCCTTAGTCGAGGCTCCAGTTCATGGCTGGAAAATCTTTCAAAAATTAGTTTTTGTGTAGGGCAGGGGAAAGACATCATGTTAAAATCACCCATTCAGGTAACACTTGGCAAGTAATTACAGATCGAGAATCACTTCCGGAAGGTTATGGAGTGCGTGCGGTCAGAGTAACTTGCAGCAAAGAAAGAGCTTAGCACAGCTCCTGGGGGCTCAGCCATCTGGCGAGCCCGGAGCCCACCACCCTTCTGTCGCTCACCTGGTGGAGCGCCTGCCCCGGACGGCAGGGGGCGGCTTTGCTGATCCGAGGCCAGGCTGGTGCTGCTTGTCAAGTGCAGCAATGCAGCCACCAGACAGGTGAGCCCATTAATTGGCTAATTTTGCTTATAATGTTTGGTCACTGCTTGGCAGACCCCGCTGTCTCTTGGGTGGTATTTACTAGGGCTCATTTGGAGAACTGGCCTGGCTTGGAATTATTGTTTGAATGGCATGGTGTCATCTTCTAATGGCTCTGACCTAAGGTGAGCTCCTGTCTTCTCCTTTGCGCCATTCTCTAGTCTAGACCAATCCTCTGGCCCCGCTGGTTCGGAACTGAATTTCAAAAGTTTCTCAAAATGTGTGTTCTCCCCTAACCTCAGACTTTCTCCTTTCAGGTGAAGGGAGATTGCTGGGAACTCCAAGCCAGCCACACTGCCTTGGGAATCCTCTTTAAACTAGACCCTTTGATCCAATATGACTATCCAGAGGAAGTCTCCGTTTTCTGAAGTCCTCCTAGGTCTCCAGCAGCAAGGGAAATAAAATCCCCAGATGGTTTACTACAATCTGGACCTCACTCAGCATTTTTTCTCCTGAGTTGCATGCACGTGTGTGTGTGTTCCCAAGGCATTTGGGTCTTTGCGAAAATTTACAAGAAATCGCCAAAGATGAGCCCGTGGCGCCACCTTTTATTTGATGTTTTAGTTCAATGCCAATTACCCCAAGATACTTTTCTATTTCTTTAGGGTTTTGTCTTTCAAACTTTTCATAGGCCTTGGAAACGTTTTTTGTTTGTTTTTTTCAACACAGCTTCATCCCAATGCCCACCCCCAAAGTTTTCCTCTAGACCTAGAGAGGGGCCCAGTTTTCTACTATCAATTTCGAAGTGCCAAGAACTTCAAAACCATGTACTCTCCTTCTTGTCCCCCAAGAAAAATGGCTTTAGCGCTTTCTCTGTCTCATTCTGTTCTTGTGCTGGCGATGCCTTTTTACTGCACACGATTTGCCCAGCTCACTCTTTCACTTGTCCAGGGTTTTCTGAAAGCCCACTTCCTTCCTGACCCCCTCTGCCCACTGGAGGGATGTTGGTGACTTGTCTCAACACCCAATGCACACATGTCTTTCTGTCTGTCTTTCCAACTCCCTCAGCTTTTGCATAATGGAGATTCCTTAATCTTCCTATTTGCCCAATGCCCGTGCCTTGGGGTACGCCACGTCTCCAGTGTCCGAGGTTGTTTTTACCTACCCTTGTCCACTCACTCCTACGGCTCCAGGTGCTTGGGGTAATTTAATTTTCTTGCACAACGATGAGGAGCTCTGTTACAAATGGCAAAATGAGGTGCAGAGAGATTCCTCAGAGCAAATTAGTGGCCTGATTAGACCTGGAGTTAATCTTCCAGTGCATGAGTTATTTGGCCACATTCCCTAAAGCTCCTCATTTCTCTTAGATCCCACTGTATGTGCAGAAAAGAGAGGGGCCATTTTTTAGCCTGTGTTCTGCTCCATTTCCCCACCAGTTGGTGGACAATTTATAAATGTTATTTGATGAAAGTGAAAACCTCACATTACAAAGAGCAACAACATCTGAGCCTTTCTCTAATTTTAAAACTTTGAATAAGCTCTCAGAATGTGACTTGTTTTTCTGAGGGAAATTATTTAGTTAACAGTCAGTTATGGTTCTTCTTAAGGATAAGATAAAGTCATTGAAACCCATTCCTTTTGAAGTTATCCTTTTTTAGTGAAACTGTAACTCTGGGGCTGGTGTGTGTGTGTGTGTGTGTGTTTGTGTGTACTGTGTGGGTGTGTGTGTGAGATGTGTGTACATGTGATGTGTGTGTGTTGTGTGTGCATGTGTGTGTGAGGGAGATGTGTGTGTGTGTTTGTGTGTACTGTGTGGGTGTGTGTGTGAGATGTGTGTACATGTGATGTGTTTGTGTTGTGTGTGCATGTGTGTGTGAGGGAGATGTGTGTGTGTGTGTGTGTGTGTGTTTGTGTGTACTGTGTGGGTGTGTGTGTGAGATGTGTGTACATGTGATGTGTTTGTGTTGTGTGCATGTGTGTGTGAGGGAGATGTGTGTGTGTGTGTGTGTGTGTGTGTGTGTGTGTGTCTGGGGTCCTGGTGAGAAGAACAAAACTGTAAGCCTCTTGGAGGAAATGTTCATGGCTAAATTTGAAGCTAAGAGCTCTTCCCTGGGCTCAAGTTTCACTGCAAACCCAAAGTATGGGCCAAATTCAGCAAAGGGCTGATTTGCGGTTGTGACCCTTGAGGACTTGGCAAACTTGATAGTTCATCAGGACTGGTTTCTGGAGAGCCCCGGGTCAGGCTGTGGGCGAGATCTGTGTCCAATTAGGACTTGATGTGTGAGGAGGGTTGACTTCTGATCTAAAGAACAATTTAAGTTTCCTCTAAAGGGAAGCCACACACGCCTGAACACACATGGACACAGACAGACAGACAGGACTCTCATCTGGTTGTATAAAGTGGCATGTGAGGGGCTTTTCGAACTGCGTTTCGCTTGGATGCTTTTAGATTCAGAGCACTATACTTAAAAAAAAGGAAGTTTCTGTGGTACAAAATTCAGAAACCTGAAACAAAGGAGGGAGTACGCTTCACCCTCCACGGGGACATCGGCCCCACTTTTACTCCTCCAACTAGGCCCCTCTGCGGAGAAGGGTGATAATCACCAATGTTCACTCTGCAACTCCAACTTTAAAGAAGCATTTCGGACACATAAATGACCTGCAACCCTAGACCTGGAAAAGGCTAGTGTGGCTCCCCAGTCATGAAGCACAGACCAGCTCTCCTGCATGCTTTGCTCCCTGAGATTCCTTTTACATAAAACAATTATATCTGCCCATGTATCTTGTCACCAATCAAATCATTGCTTTGTATTAAAGCAGGACAAACCCAAGCCTGCATTCCTTGAACAAAGAAAAAACATAAGTGAATTATTCTGAAAATTTGATTGTGAGATATGCCTGTACCATCTGAGAGAGAGACAAGGGGAGAGGGAGAGAGAGTGACCAGAGTTGAATGACCATCCTTGTCCTATAAAACCCCCGCTGCAGGGAAATAAGAATCTCATGTTTGCTGATTAATGATGGGAGAAAAGAATTAGGTAATTGCTACCTTTTTTTTGAAATACCGAAGAAAGGAGCACAAAACCAAATTTTAAAAAGCCAGTGGGAGAAGAGAGTGTAAAATCGTTCCCAGGTAGCAGTTGAGTAAGAAATACAAAGAGCAGCGTCTTTCTCCCTCATGCCTCTCGTGTTTTCCTCTTTGTTTCGACTCCAACCCCAGTTCTCCACGTCTAGGACGATAGATAGCAAGAGCTGAATTCTACAGCACGGCCGACATCTTAAAGTAAGTTTCTGTTACACGGTAGAAGTTTAGAAGAGCTTTTTCTATACTAAAGGGAAGACAAGAAAAAAGGTGTTTTGTGTATGTGTGTCTGCTCATGCAGCAGAACTTACATTTAAAAACAGAAACCCTGCGTGTCTGGGAATAATTGAGACCTCACATGATATATACATCAATGAAGGAAATGCATAAACAATTCAGATAGCAACTGAGAAACAGATTAACGTGAAATAATATAATTCTGTGACACGCTGGCTTCTGCCTTCGTTTTAGGTAATGAAAACACATGTTTGTGTAGTCTGGTTTCCAGGACATTCCCTTTAAAGTAGCTTCAAAAACATTATCTTATCTCTGGCTCACTCCCCCCTTAACCTTGGTCCGATGTCTGAGATAATGATGCTGAATGCTCACGACCCAGAAAGCAGTATGTTAAGCACACAGTGTTCAGAACTGTGCACCGGACGGAGACACTGGCGTGTGCGTGTTCTGTGGTGCGGCGCAGGAAGGACGGACGGAGGGCCTTTATGTTGTCTGATAATGCCGCTCTTTGAAACATTGCTGGCAGACTCTTCACATCATGTCACACAGGGCAAGAAACGGGACAGGCCATCTCTGCTTCTCGATTCATCGACCTGCCACACAATACAACAAACTAGCTTTTTCAAGGCCCCCTGAATGAAGGCCTGTGCCTGCAAGGGAAATTTAATTGGATTTCTTTATGGGTTGCAACAATCCAATGAAAAATTATGTAAGAATGGCATGATTCAGTTTCAGCATGCACTTGAATAATAGTAATTTTTTTTTATTTATAACAAGAATTCTTTAAAAAAATAATAAGAATTTTTAAATGAAAACACCCTGCAACAGCACTTTTCAGCTCAGCTGGACCAGGCGGCCCAACTTCATCACGGCAGCGTGTGTTGTGTGGATGTTTGTGTCATTGTCCCAGCTTAGAAAATGATTTTCAATGCGTAGATTGCAAAGCATTCAGAATGGAGTCGGAGGCTTTCAAAAGCACTTGGTTTGGCTTCCTGGAAGAATAATGTTGTGTTTAACAATGTCCCCTGCTTTGAACCGAAGTGCATTCGTACATCCCGGAGAGTAGGGAAATGTCCATCAGTCCATTCATTCTTCGGAACCTCTTTGTGACATTCGAAGATTAAGTCCTCTGTAGCATGTTGACGTCTCCAAATGGTTGAAACAGCACCTAGTGTTATTTCTTATCCTCCTCCTGGAAGGGGGCAAGTGGCTAGTATCTGCCTAACGCTCCTTCCTTGATATTCCTTTGCTGAGACCCTTCCTCCCAGGTGTCTTTTTTGGCTACTTGGGAAGCATATGGAGTTCAAAGGAGCTCACTGCACCCTCTCCATCAGCAAATCCACACAATGGAAATGCAGGAGGCAGATAATTAGGCTCACTTCCTTCGTGACCTCAGCTATCCCTTCCCTTACTCACCTTCCATTACCTATCAAACCCCACGCTCTTCCTGCTGCCCGAAATACACCTTCTTCACCCAGTTCACCTGCAAACTCCATACTCATCCTTCAAGACCGGGCTCAAATGTTAGCTCCGAACGGCTTCGTGCAGCCCTCCACCCATTCCAAAGTGCTTTCCTCTCTGTGCTGCCATCAGCCTTTGCACATCCCACCGTTGAAACTGCATTTACGGGCTAGGCTTCCCCGGTAGACAGTGAGAGGACCATATTTGTCATTGTATCCTCAGTACTTGGTACAGCGCCTGGCACAAAAATGGAAATTAAATAAATGGTCCTTGAGTGTATGAGTGAATCGATGAATGGATAAAGATAGAATATAGGTAGCTCTCACATAGGCATGTCCAGTGAAAAACAAAATCTACTTTTCCAAAGAAGCATTATTAAAATGCAGGATAAAATCCTGAATAATACTCCGGAATCGGTGCCCCACGCTGAGTTTCTATAGAAGTGACTAAAGAGATGACACTCATTTACGTAGAAATGATATGCCTAAAAAGTCGATAGTGGAAAGCTTTTAAATACATACATAGATTGGTTGAACAGGGCAACCCAGTAACCAATCACTTGGTATTTGCATGCTGTCTCATAATAATAATAGTATCTGACATAATATGTTCTTTGCAGTTTTCAAAGTAGTTTTACATTCTCACTCTCATATGTATTCAGCAAATATTTACTGAAGGCTTGCTATATTCTAATCACTCTGCTACAGTGTGCTCCATTGGGCTACGATCATGAGCAAAATAGGTCTCATGGAGCTTACAGTCCAGTGAAGGAGGCAGATTTTAGACAAATCATTGCACAGTCGATTTAACCATAGTAGTGCGGTGCATGGAAGGAACAGAATATTAAGAGGGTATCTATGACTTTGTATTTTATTTGAGTTTTACACCTTTGTGAGGATTTTGGACAAGTGCCCGTCAGTGTGTGCCCCAGTTCGGCCAGAATAGACAACATTTACAATGGCTAGTTCTACATCCCTGTGGGGCCAAGTGCTGAGTGGCTGGAGGCTGAATTGCTTAGCCGCTGGCCTGGGGCACTCCAGAAACCAGGAGGTCAGAGGTCCCAGCTTTGTGAATGGGAAGGACTGGGGAGCCAGAAGGCAGCCCTTCCCACAGTGAAGCCCCTGGGAGGCTTAGAAGTTGGACTGAGAATATGTGTTTGTGTGAGTATGTGTGTGGCGGGGAGGGCAGTGCTCATGATGTCCTCTAGCTTCCTGTTATTGAAATGATAATGACCGCCATTTGAGCACTTCTTCCATGCCTGGCATTTATAATATATTAATCTCCATTTACAGACGACCCAAAGGTCAAGAGAGCTAGTGCTTGGAGAAATTAAGGAACTTGCTCAAGAGCACAGAGCGAGCAGTTAAGGCGACTGGGATTTGAAGACAGGTCTGTGGCCTCCAAACCTGGGTACGTTGCTGTCACCTGGTGTGCCCTCTGTCTCCTGACCTGCAGAGCTCATGGTTTTGTGCAGGTGGCAGTTGCTCCCAACAGGACTTTCCATCTTCTTTGCTCTTACAGAGCACAGACATTAGAGGGTTCCCAGGACCGTTGCATTGGCTGCCTTTAAACTACGGAGGCTCACACATGGGTTTTAGGCTTTGGTAAGAATGCTCCACCTGTGTGTGCATGCACACACACAGAGACGTGCACACAGATGCATGCATTCACACAGACATGTGCACACACAGACATGTGCACACACATCTGCATACACATACACACACACTCCTGCTCTAGAACTTGTTTTCGTAGCTCCACTTTCTTGTCACCAAGAACAGACCTCAAACATGTTGGGGCCTCTCTGACTTCAATGGGATCTATATGTGTGCATCTGGGGACAGCATTCGGCTGGTGGGGAAGAGATGAATTGTCATTTTCAGTGGCCGTAGAGAGAAAACTTGATACAAGAACTTCTTCTACCATGGGAAGTAGCTTTGTTGATAACAGTCCTAATCCTCTTTTTCAGCAGGTGAACAGGGTAGTGGTGCTTTTGGCCCAGGGTCAAGGAGGAGGATGGTGCATGGGGGAAGAGCTGAGCATTCGTGGGAGGAAACGCAACTGCAGGAGTTGAAACTACTGCCATTCACCCCGACTCCAACAGCTCCAGCCCCTCACATTTCAGTCACTCATAACTTTACAGCAGATTCTCCTTTGGGATAAACTTTCCAAGTTCATTCAGTCTCTGCTCCCTGGAGGTTGGCTTTTTTTTTCAAATGGGAAATTTGTGCTAAATCCGCATAGCTCTGTTCAAATTGAAGAAATACAAGACACAATACACTTTCGCTCTGCCACCTTGAACGAGGTGGTGAGCAGGGAGCATCTCCTGTAGTTGCCATCTTGGGGGCATCTCTTGTTTCTAAAAGTTCCAGGCTTGGATGTGATCATAGCGATGACGAGAAACAGCATTGCCAGTTTCAGGGATGTCTGGATCAATGACAGAGCCAATAAATGGACATTACCAGGGAGCAGAGACAAATGTGAACGAGACTGGGAGGAAGGAACGAATGAACAGAGAGATCTTATAACAGAAAATATCCATTGAAAGGGACTTCTCTAATTCAGAAAAAAAACCTTCCAGGTTTACATAGGAAAACATCCTGCTGGAACACACCCAGCTGTGCCTGGGCAGGAAGTCACAAGAGCTAGTATCTCAACTGGATGGTTAATGTCTCTTGAGCACCCACCAAGTGCCAGACAGCACCTGAAGTCCTTGGCATTATGTCCCCTCATTCTCACTACAAGCCTAACTGGCAGAAATTGCTATCCCCATTTTGCAGGTGAAGAAACAGAAGCTTGTTCATCCATTCTGCCAATAAATATTTTGCAGAGTTTATCAGAGGTTTGATGCAGGGAAGAAAACCACAAAATCCCTTTCTCAGGAAGATTACATTCCTGTGGGGCAGGGCAGAGACAGACAACCAACAGTTATATGTCAGGTAGCAATAAGAATGATGAAGAGCCTGGCTGGTGTGGCTCAGTGGTTGACCCATGCACCAGGAGGTTCGATTCCTGGTCAGGGCACACTCCCAGGTTGTGGACCAAATCCCCAGTGGGGGCCATGCAGGAGGTGGCCAATTGATGTTCTCTCTCATCAATGTTTCTATCTCTCTCTCCCTCTCCCTTCCTCTCTCTCTAAAATCAATAAAGAAAAAAAATTAAAAAAAAAAAAAAAGAATGATGAAGAAAAATAAAGCAGGGTGTGTGGTGCCAGTGCAGTGGTGGCCCAGGCAAAGATCCCTGATGATGGGAGCAGAGCCCTGAGGAGGAGTATCCGTGTTGGCTGGAGCACAGAGGACAAGGAGAGAGGATAAGAAACAAAGTTAGAAGGCTCGTCAAGGGCAAGATTGCACAGGGCTTTGTGGGAAGGGTTCAGATTTTATTCTAATTGTGAAAGCAAAGCATTAGAGGGTGTGTGACAAGGGCACACATTCAGCTGCCAGAGTAATGCAAATAGATGAAAGTTTAGTTCTCTCTCATGTCATATACAAAATAGGAAGTCCAGAGTTGTTAGGGTGGCTCTGCTCCACCTTTCCCAGGGTGTGATGGTGGGCGATAGCTCACCAGCAACAGGGAAGGGAGGAAGCGCGATGTCCACCCCTTCTGTGCGTCCTCGGTCTGGGCATGGCACGTGTTGCTTCTGCTTGTGGCCCATTGGTTCCAATCTAGACACGTGAACACACCAACTATAACAGAGGTAGGACAATAAAATCTTCAGTCATTACACGGATAAATTTTGGAGGTCTGTTATTAAAGGGAGAATGGATGTTGGAGGCAGCGAGGAGTTTGTCACAGAAGGCTGTAAGTAGAGGTTGAAACTTCATAAGGAGTATGAACTGAGAGACCGGAATCTGCTTCTCCAAACTGCTGTTTCTGCTGCTCTCAATTCTCAGGTGCCTTCATGTGGGAGCACGTTCCAAGGCAAGGGTGATTATTATGTATAATGATGCCTGTTTTTCACAACTTTGGGTTTAAATTACTTTGCCTTATGAGATGACTCTATCACCCATCCCTGCACGGGGTGGGGGACACCACGTAAAGGCCGGTGTGGGGCACTCCCACTGGGCACCGTGGCAGGTGGTGGTGACCCTCATGTAGGTGTCATGCTCCATGGCCTGGACTGGATCAGGCACAACAGGCTAATTAGGAGATGCCACTCAGAGAGTGTTTGTGAAATGATTCTTCTCTCATTCAAGTCAAATGTGACAGCGAATGTGTAGGCCGGATGTGAAAGAGCTGGAAGCTCGTCTCAGCCAGTCACGTGTAAACTTGCCTTCTTAAGCACCAGCCAGTTTTGTACAAAGCAATCCTGTGTGGAACCCAATATAGGAAACCAGGAAAGATGAAGGCTGGAGTCACACAGATGAGAGCACATATCTGGAGGCAGGTCACATAGATGAGAACGGCTCTGGTGGACTAGAGACAACATCCCTGCCTAACGGGGCAGCCCCCAGGTGACTTCAGCCCTGCAGAAATGGGTCCCAGTGTTACCAGTTCCACTTCCACTGGAAGCCAGCAAGCCAGCTTGTTATGTAAAAACTCTTGATTTTTAAAACTCCTGCTCTGTGAAAGACACAGCTAAAAGAATGAAAGACAAGCCAGAGACTGGGAGAAAAACACATATCAAACAGAGGACTTGTATTCGAAATATGCAGAGAACCCAACAATAAGAAAACAAACAACCCAATGAAAACAGAAGATCTGAACAGACACTTCGCTAAAGAAGATATACAGATGACAAAATCATATGGAAAGATGCTGAACATTATATACCATGACCCATGGGAATTACCAATTAAGTCAATAAGATATCACTAACACCTGTTAGAATGGCTAAATTCCCAACACTGGCACCACCAAATGTTGGTGAGGATGTGGAGTAACAAGAGTTCCATTCATTGCTGGTGGGAATGCAAAACTGTGCAGCCACTTTGCAAGACAGTCTGGTAGTTCTTTAAAAGCTAAACATAGTCTTAATATATGCTCCAGAAATCTTGTTCCTTGGTAGTGACCAAACAAATTGAAATTTATGTCCACACAGAGAACCTGCACATGAATGTTTACAGCATTTATTCATAATGGCCCAAACGTGTGTGCATCCAAGGTGTCTTCCAGAAAGTGAAAGGATAGAGAAACTGGCACATCCAGACAATGGAGTACCTTTTAGGGCTAAAAACAAATGAGCTATCAAGCTATGAAAAGACATGCAAAAATCTTAAATGCATATTGTAAAGTCTAGTAATTCCAAAACTCCTGATTTTGAAAGTTTAGGTACTAATTCAATATTTAAAGAAAATAAAACCATTGTACAGCCCAAGGAAAACTCATCTATAAGCTGCTTTTCTTTGACTTCTGCCCCTGGCCCCTCTGGCTGCCCCAAAGGCGTTGCCATGGGACACCAGGCTCTGCGGGACAGAGTGTGGAGACCATGGAGCTATTCCAATCTTAGGTCTTTAGATAGGAGGGAGCTGAGGCCTAGGGAGGTGAAGTGACTGGCCCAGGGTAACCTCATTAGTTACAAGAGTTAAGACTGGGATCCCAGCCTTTTACTTTCGGTTTCTTCCCTAAAACACCTTTCCCAAGGCCTCATGCCCTCAGCTTCCTTTTCCTCCATTGCTTAGTCAAAGAGAAAGGGTCACTGGGCTCATTTTTGTAGAGGCAAGTGCTGAATCGAGGCATGGATTTGGAAAAGGGGAGAAAAAATGAAGTGGAGGGATTAGCCAAGCAGACAAGGAAAGCTATGGACAAACACGTCAAGACTGTCTTTAAAGGAACTAAACTGCCAGTTGCTGGCTGGAATCCCATCAGGCAGCCCCTCCAACAACTGCACGGATGGCTCATCTGCTAGATTTCCCAGGCTGGTAAATGGTCAGTTCTGTCCTAAAGCTTAGCCTGGTTAGATAAGCTCCTTTCTTGAAAAGATTCTAAGATTCTAAACTGCCCTAAAATATCACCTTCAAAGACTTGGTAAGATGTTCAAATTCACCATAATGAGAGCTCCTCAAGAAAACCCTTGCCTCTCACAGGTTCCAGTTAGAGTGGAAAGACTTTCCAACTTGGAAAAGTTACAGACCCGTCACCACCCATTCCCCAGATTAATTTAGTGAGGGGGGATAGGGAAAAGGGAGCTGACAGCTGCTGGGAACTTAGCTTCCATGTGTTCTGTTTAATTCTCGTAGCCACACTGAGTTGAGATCAGATTAATCCTAGGTCACAGAGGATAAAACCAGAACTCAGCCTAGTGATGGGAATACCTGAAATCACACAGCTGGTTGTTTGGAGCCAGATCTCAAAGCCACATTATCCTCACTTCAACCTTTCCCACTTACAGTCAGATTAGATCACCACCCTACACCAAACAGGGCCCTTTTTCTTACTGAATTTTGCACACACTAATAATGGGTCCTCTGGAACAAGAAGAAAAATAGAAGGAGCCACCAGCCAAGTTCCTCTTTCCTAGCTCCTCAGTGCTGTCCCTTGGTGGGGAAAGATGGCTTCTTCTAGCAGAGAGCTTCCTGCAAGGCCATGATGGCACTTCATTGTGACCCCCATGTCCTAGATTGAGATTGGGAGTATGTGGAAGACACTTGAGGAACACTACGAATCTGTGGGAAGGGAGCCTGTTCATGGAGTGCCTGTGAGTAATTACAGATGCCATTATTGAGCACTAGCTCTGTGTCAGGCACTGTGCACGCCACGGACTATTTTATCTTCACCACTGTCTTACAGGGCAGGTGCCACCATTTTATGATACAACTGGACCACATAGAGGTTAATCAGTTGCTCAAGGTCATATAGGTACTAAATGATAAAACTAGGGTTTGAACTTGGGTGGTGGAACTCCCAAGCTCCCGCCATAATGCCTCCTTAGCACCTACCACGTGCCCACATTGGTATTTTGCTGTTTCAACGGTGTTATTGAATCCCCACACAGCCCTCTGAGGCAGGTGTAGTTGGTTAATCACATACCAGCTGTGTTGTTTTGGAGCCAGTTACTTAGCTTCTCTGTGCCACAGTTTCTCATCTGTAAAATGGGGCTAATAACAGTACTGATCTTGTGGGGTAACCGTGAAGGTTAAAAGAAGTAATATGCATAAGGACCCTAACACATTTTTTCCCATTAAATAAATGAGAAGAATGAGTTTCCGAGAGATTAAGTCACTTGCCAAAGATCACACAGCTGGTGAGTATATTGCCTTCTTGGACAGGAGGGAGAAGGGAGTTGGGGGCTGCTTCTGAAATGAATGTAATTCACTCTAAAATGAATGTAATTTGGACACCAAATGCAGTGGAAAGCATCAGCCTCTAATAGAGAAAATATGATTTAGTGGTTGGTTTTTAAACTAAACAAATTTACTGTGGTCTCTAAATGAGTCTCATGACAAGACCAAAACATTTCTTTTGCCCCAGACTACCAATATCATATGTTAAGGAGAGAAAACCAGATGGCTCTTAAGCTGGTGTCGGTAGAAATATATATAGGTGGGGTTTTTTTTATAGCTGTTGGCATATAAAATAAGTCATTATTCTAAATAGAAAAATATTGATGATGTCATCGAGTCCATTGAAAGACACATCAGCTGGGATCTGATGAACTGGGAAATCAATAGATACTTTCCAAACAAGATGACATGCCTTTTTAATTGGTTGTGTGAGTGTGATATATTGGGTACTGCAAACTTCAAAGTTAATTCTCACTGGTTTGGGGTTCTGACTGCTGTTTCTGCATGCAGGCACTTTGCATCCACTTAGTGTATTATTAATAGCAATAATAGAACCTGCTGCGTGTCCTTTCATTTCAACAGGGGCGAATTTATTGGTATGTTTGCCAGCATCATGATAAGACAGTTGGCATTTTTACCTACTGCCCAGGATGTCAAGGGGATGGCTGGTGTGGATCTCGTCTCCATTTAATGCAGGAGACATCAGCCAAGGAATATTCCATTTCCCGTGGGATGTTAATTCAGAGGCCAGCGACTTATTAGATAAACTCGATCAATTCTAATTGTGGGATCTCTGAGCTATTGTCCTGGCCTCAAATGAAGCCCAAGTGAACTGTGGAAACACACCCTTGTCTTTGGAATATCTTGTGGAAAAGGGCTTGAGGTCAGAGCAAGAAAGGTTAAGAGTAAGGGAGGTGGTGGCTTCCGATCAAGACCTGTGCATCATTGTTCTGACATGCAACTTCCTAAGAAGCAGGCTGTGTAAACATGAAAATGGTTTGTCCCCAAAGGACTTGACATCCCTTCGTGTATATCTTGGTGCTTTCCCTTGATTTCATATTGGTTGGGGTATATTTCCTTTGGGAAAGTGACTGCAAGTCCAGAGATATCCACATGAAGGAAGAGGGGTGAGTGGATCCTGAAAATTTCCTGGGAAATCAGGGCTGGAAGGAACTTGAGGCATCATTTGGTCAGTTCCCTTCATTATGAACGAGAAGAGAAGCAGTTTCAGCTTACAGTACAGTCTAAAACCACGGGCTGAATATCAAGCTAATTTTAAAAAGTTAATGTTTGCCTATGGTCCGATATTTTGGCCTAATCACAGACCAGCTGCATTGTTTTGATGCTGTCTGGGTGGTAATAGCAAAGAAAAGAAAGTAAAATAACTTGACCAACTGAAATTCCTTTCTGGAATACTCACATTTCGGAGAAAGTATTAATAATACATGAAAGAAAGGAGGAAAAGTCAGAGTCAGGACTGGAAGAGAGGAAGAAGAGGACAGGGGGATGAGATAGAGGAAGAGAGTGACAAGATTAACAAGAAGACTCCCGCACCAGCATCTCAGTCCTCACACAATATGACAGCTTTGTCTTGGCCACTGGGAACGGTTCCCACTGAGCAGGAACGCACTGCGTGGAGGCCATCAGCCCACAGCAAAGAAACATCTGATGTTTCAGGCCCCTCTACATATCCTTCGGCTTCTCTGAGTGATGTCTGGTTAGTTTCCCTCAGGAAGCAAAGATGATAGGCACCCAACTGTTGTTATGAAAGGAGAGGGAGTGGGAGTCTGACTGCAAGTGGGTGGGGAGAGTGGTATATGGAGCTTGGAAAGGTGAGAGGTCAAAGACCATGGCCAAGTGGGTGGGCTGGGAGGCAGGCCTGGACACTCCCATGCTCTCTTAAGAAAGTTCTTCAGCCTCTTCAGAGGGTCCCTGCACATGGAGTTCTCACATTAGAAGATGAAGTATCTGTCATGCTCCAGACCAGACCCATGTTTATAATGACCAGCACTGACTGAGATTTACAAGCCTGCCTCCTAGGAGGGACGCTCCTAAGAACACACACCAACCTTGAAATGGAGTTGGTTCATCACTCCACACCTTATCACCTCTTCATCAATCAGAATGACATTTTTTATGGTCCTCTTCCCAGTCCAGGGTCAGCGATAGGGCAGTTGGGCTTCTCTTGTTTTCCCTCCTTCTGAGAATGGTAGGTGACCTGCTGCATTCCTTCCCACCACGCCTCCTGAAGGATTGTTTCTGCGTGACTCTTGGCGGGGCTGCGATCCTCAATGCCCAGGCCACGCTGTGAAGGTGGGGCTTTTGTGGTTGGGTCTCACTTTAGTTTAATCGATCACACTCTCCAATCAGAAGTGCTTTCTCTTCTTTTTCTTTTAAAATTTTATTTTTCAGGGACAGTTTACATTCAGTATTACTTTGTATCAGTTTCAGTGACACACAGTGGTTAGTCAATCATATGCTTTACAAAGTGGTTTCTCCCATATTTCTAGTACCCACCTGGCACCGTACATAGTTATTACAATATTGTTGACTATATTCCCTATGCTGTGCTTTACATCTTGTGACTACTTTGGAACTGCCAGTTTGTAAGAAGTGCTTTCTCTTCTGGGGGCAGCATCCATGCCACTCTGGGTGTCACCCTGCCAGAGTCCGCCAGGATGAAGCACCGCGTCACGGTACAGAGGGTAGCATCTTCGCAGCGCTCTGTCACCTGGTGTCACACTTTCTCTACGGAACTGTGAAATTAATAAGCCTCTGAAGTTTTCTGGGACTGAATTTTCTCTTCTTGGATAATAATAATAATAGTAATGGAAGATGAGGAGCTAACATTTATTATGTTCTTATTATGTATGCATCAGGCTTTCTGACCACCTACGCAGGTGGTGAGAATTAACTCATCTAAATGTCTCAAGAAACCTGCCCTGCGAGTACTACTATTATCCCCTTTCCACAGTGAGGCAGCTGAGGCCCAGACTGTTTAAATGACTCACCTGAAGCTGCTCGGCAGTGCAGCTGCATTCTGGTCCCAGGCAGTGTGACTTCTGTTTAGGGACTTGGACAGTTTGCAAAGGCGTTCACAAAAGCTATTTCAACATAGCTCTGGGAAGGAAGAAACACGAAAATGATTATTCCCATTTTACCAACAAGAACACTGCCTCTCAGACTTCAAGAGAGGCCCAGGGTAGCTGGCCAGGGCAGAGTGGAGGCTCCAGCCCAGCTCCCTCTTCGTAACCCTAGACCCCTTAGCTCAGCCTCCGCAGTGCTCACCTGGGGGATCCTAAGGACCTTCAGCAGGCTCGTCTGATCCAGTGAGCTGGAGAGCCACTTTCCTTGGATATTAGAACAAATAAATGCTCCTTCCATTTTCCTTCAGCAGTGGTTAGAATATGAAAAGGAATTTCTTCTCATTGAGGCTAAACAAGTTGTTTTATATAGAAAAACTTTGCTAATACTTCCTTAACAATAATAATAACAGCAACAGAAACCCAAAACATTTGGTTTTATATTTTGTTCTTTAACAAAACTCTTTTAAAAAAAATATATGTTTTTATTGATTTTTTTTTTTTAGGGAGAGAGGAAGGAAGAGAGAGATAGAAACATCAATGTGAGAGAGACACATCAATCAGCTGCTCCTGCACACCCCCCACTGAGGACTGAGCCCATAACCTGGGCATGTGCCCTGACCAGGAATTGAATCGGGACCTCTCAGTCCAGGGGACAATGCTCTATCCACTGAGCCACACCAGCTGGGCTACCAAAACTCTTTAATAGAGGCCTACTATTTACTCAGGATTGCCCTATCTAAAAAATATTAATTAGGAAATTATTAAAGAATATTGGATTGCCTTCCATTCATTGCCTCAAATATTTATGAGGAATACGTATTTATGGGAACATTCCTTTTGTAATCTCTGAATCTATTAGCTTTCATACTGAGTTTCGTTTTGTCAGGTTTCCCCCAAATCTAGTGCCTAAATGGAACCTATGTCTATTAAATACTGACTCCAGCTTTGCCAGGCAGAAACGTTCTGTTAATAATGCAAGTCTATTAAACATCATTGATACTGTAAGTGAGACAACTTCTCAGTCCGAGTGGCTGTGTTTTCTGTTAGGCAAGAGAGCAGAAAGGGTTTTCCAATTTGATCCCATCGTTTCTACCACGAGAAGCTCATGAAAGAAAAAATTGACCAAATTAAAGTTGGCCTGTGGGCTTTATTTTTTATTTCCTGTAGCTAAAAGTGTATAAATTGAACTGCACTAAATAAAGCACAATAATTTGTTCTTGAAATTAGCAAGCACACGTTTCACCCATAAAACCGTTGCTCTATGATGTGAGACTGGACTTCATTTCAGTGGTCCTGATTTATTTATTTGTGTGTGTGTGTGTGTTTGTGTGTAAATGAGAGTTTATTGAGGAAGACAGAAGGTCAAGCTTCCCCCAACCCCCACCCTCCCCAAGAACAGATCCCAACAATAAAAGAATGATAAGCATTCTTAGGGCAATGCTCACCCCTCCCCCTCCCCATTTCTCTCCAGAGTCCCAAGCTTCACAACACAGACGCCCTCAGCAGACTCAGGGCATCTCTGACCAGCAAAGGCGTTCTGGGTGTGTGTGTGTGCTCCCCTTGCCCTTTGTGTGACACCAGCTGGCATGACAGAGGAGAGGGGAATGCAGGGCACTCTCCACTGTTTCCCCCCATTCAGCCAAGCTTGAAACAGGGCAAAAAAGCTGTGGTGGAGGCAACAGGTTCTGTCTCTCCAGGACAGAGGTCTTATTCTGTGGAGCCAAATCCCCCCCTAAATGCTGGGGAGCAGGGGGGGGGGCTCCTACAGGTCAGTTGAGAACAGCAGGTGGTACCCGGCGCTGCTGGGGAGGCCAGGAGCAGCCTAGCTCTGGGGGCAGAAGGACATATCCCGACACAAGTTTTCTGCCTGCTCACCCCGACACTCTTCCTTTCGGAACTATAGGTCGCTTTGAGATGAGAGCACTGTATTTGTAGTGTGACCCTTCACTGCTTGTATCCAACTGACTCCAGGAATGATTTCCCGACCGGGGAACTTCAGCCGCCTGCTTTCCCACCCCTCACACCACCAACCTACCCACGTGTTATTCTGAGGGGCTGGGGATGAGAACACTGCAGGACAAGTCTATTAGCATGGTTGACAGGAACGGGTTTGCGAAGGTTTATTCATCTTTAAAATGTCTGAGTCAGTGAGCTGGAAATGTTTAAACGTTAGGAAGAATTTTTAAAGGCCTTAAAGGTGTATATGTGCAGCTTAAGTGAAAACATTTGATGGTAGCTTGGAGAGATCTTCCCTATGTATTTCATTCTCCTCTTTCAGTCACTTTCTGTGCACTTGCTTTTCGTGCTTAAGGGACAGATTTCTTGTGACCAGGCTGGAAACACGGTGAATTAGGACACTTTCGCCAGCTTCGAGCCTAGGTTCTGCTCTTGTAAACAGCTCCCTTCCCAGCTCCCCTGCTCCCCCGTCCTCTGTGTGCACTCTCCATGAGCTGGGGTGAATGGGAAAGGTGGGAGGCATTTCGGTTGGAAGTGGGAGCCAGGGGGCTATATGGAGAGAGGGGGTGGGATTGCAGCCACTTCCTTGGGCTACAAATTGTAAGTTTCTCTGGAAAGACAGGTAAAAGGTAAAAGCCATTAGAACAACTCAAAAGAGACTTGGCAAATTGTTGAGTACAAGCACAACTGCTCTGCCAAACAAATAATTCAGTTATGATTCTTGGCTCCAGTGACAACTCAATTCAACAAGCTTAAGGAATAGGGAAAAAAAGAATGTATTGGTTTATGGGACTGAAAAGTTCAGAAATAGGCTGGTTTCAGCTATAAGGTTGGTTTCAGCTATAAGGTTGTCCCAGGGGCCTAACAGATGTCACAATCCCCCTTCTCTCGGCTCTGCTATTTCCCAGGTGGTTTCATAACGAGGCTCCATGTAGCGGCAAAATGGCTGCTAGCAGCTCATGCCCCATGGAGAGGATGCTAGTCTCTCTCCCAGAATGGCCAGCGAGATGCCGTTGTCTCTCCTTGCCTCTGGTTGGGCCTGCTGACCATCCTTGAACCAATCACTAGGTCTAAGTGCTAGGAGAATGGTTGCTCTTATTGGCCAGGCCTGAGTCACAGACCCACCCTTGGAGCCAGGAAAACAAAACCACTCAAGTACACGGATTGGGAGAGGAGGGTCAGCTGGTTGAAAGCTGGATGGCGGGAACAGCGGAAACCTTGGTGTGCTCTAAGAGCAGGCTATCAGACAGGGAAGGGCCAACTCCAGGTGGCAGCTGCTGTCACAGGCTGGGAAATGATGGAGAACAACTTTGAGGGGGCTCTGTGTCTGGCAATTAACTAGATGGGAGACTCAGGCCATTGTGATTTGAGTACAAAAATAATGTGTTGATTTTCCTTCCAAAGCAAGGCCTCCGGCATTTGATTACACTTGGAACTCTGGAGAAGACAGATGTCACTTAAAACAGAGTTGTATGAACATATGTAATAAAATCCCTGCAACACTCTATTTAAACTCTTGTTATGGTTTGTTTTAGTGCAGTTTTAAAATGTTTTGTTCTGGTAGAAATACAAATCCATTTATAGACCGATTCTGAGGAACTGGAGACAAAGAGGTCTTTATCTAAGGCAGTTATTAAGTTTAAATTTTCCAAGGCAACCCCAACAGCTAAGAGATGTGATTGCATTTGTCCCTTAAAATGAATTTAGAGTCCTTTTGGTAACTGTGATTGTGCCTTTTCTTTCTCATGTTGTATGTTTTTGTTTTGTCTCTTAGTTGGGCTTATGAGGGATTGATCGATTTTGTCTTTTCAAATAATCTACTTTGATTTTATTAGTCATTTATACTTTGTTAATTTGATTTTTTAAATTAATCAATTGCAGCTTTTATTTTTATACAATTCCTTTCCCAACTTTCTGTTATTTTTTTGCTGTTTTCTCTAGTTCCTTAAGTTGCATGTTTATTTTATTTTCTTGATTGATAAAGCTACACATTTTCTTTTGAATACAGCTTTAGTCACTGCTCATAAACTTTTAAAAAAATATAAAGTGTCATTTTCCAGCTAATATCTAGATAATTTATTATTCAGTTTGATTTCCTCCTTGATTTAGGAATTGTTTTAAGTTATCCTTTTAATTACCAAGTAACTTAATTTTGTTTGGTTGTTGCTAATGCTGATTTCTAGATTTCTTTCATCATGATAAGAGAATATGACCTATATAAGCTCAACATTTTGGATTTTTACTGATTTATTTGTGGCTAAGCACACGATCAACTTTTTGTAAATGTGCAATGGAAATATGAGGAAAAAATAATTATTTGTAACACACAGTATATTTGTGCATATATATGTACATGTTTGCATAGGTATACACACACATCACATATTTATGTAAACATTCATACACATATATACTAAATAGAATTTATTGATTATTATTCCAATTCTTTACATCTTTTTCCCCCCAATCTGATTCATTGGAATCTGTGGAGGGCCAACATCTCCCACTATATGGTTTTATCAAATTATTCTTATATAGCCATAAGTTTTTGTATTATATATTTTACTGATTTCAGCAATTCAAATTATTTCTTGTTACCTAATTTGATGTGGCCTTAAAATCCATTTTATCTTACATTAACACTGCCTTTGTTTGTTTGTTTGTTTGGTTTGAATTTGAATGATAGATATAGCTGTAGCTATCCTTTATTTTTAAAATTTGGTTTTTAATTTGATTTACGTACATCTCTTATAAACCTACCTAAATATTTTTTTTTGCTCATTGGTTTTTTTTTTAACCTAATCTGTGAGTCTGTGTCTATTAATGAGAAAAGTAAAGCCATTTGCATTACTTGTGATATCTGACCTTTTGGCTCTGCTGCATTCTATCTTATTTTGGATTTCTTTTTAAAAATTCTTATTGTTGCTTGTATTTGTTCTGGTTTAAATATTTTTATAGCCTTTTCTGTTCTTTAATATGAAGTTCTGCTATTTATCTTATTTTATTGATAGATACCTTCCTATTTTTAGCAGTCACATTTACACTTCCATCTCTCTGCCAAAATTAAATAATAATTCTACCCCTACCACCTTCCCCAATCTTAATTTTGCTTCCCCTACCCCACTTCCAGATATTGTTTAATTAATATGGGATTCTATTTCCAACTAATGGTTAAATTTTTATTGTGGTGTATCTCTTTCTTTCCAAATATTGTTTCTTAATACCTGCATTATAATTCATTCTTGCATGATTGTGAGGCTATTTATGGAGGTCTGATAGTGTGGAGGATAACTACTCGTGCTCCCGAGTCAATCTGCCTGAATACAGATCCTGGCTGTATGACCTTGGATAAGTTACCAAAGGAAAAATAATAGTAAAATGTGATTTTTTTCCCTACAATGTGAGGAAAGTAATAAATAATACATAACATACTTAGAAACGTACCTGACACATGGTAAGCCATCTAAAACTGTGAGATAGTATTGTTATCATCCACTTAGATTTAATTGTGAACTTGATTGCATCTGGTCTCCCCTAATTCTTGTGCTTCATTGTTTGCTACCTTGAGATCTGTATCCTAATTTTATTTTTACTTGACTTGAGCATTTTGTTAAGTAAGTCCTTTAGAAAAAGTACAAAAATCTTTGTATGTGTGGAAATGTCTTTTTCAGGGTTCCCAACATCTTGGTCAGGTGAATAATTTTGAAATTATCATCTTTTACTTATAGATAGAAAAATCAATGATGGTCTCACTCTGTTCTCTGTGTAAGTAAATGGTTCTCTCCTTTTCCTCCGGTTTCAGAACTTTACCCAGATATCTGTAGATTTTTGTTTTCTCTTATTAAATCTGCCTGACACTCAGTAAGCCTTTTTGATATGAAAATACAAGTCATCTTTTTAGGTCAGGTTAATCTTCTCCTAAAATATATTTGCTTATTCTTTCCAAACTGTTCCTTTGTCTCCTTCTGAACTCCTATTATTTTCATATTAGGTTTCCTGGATCTATCCTCCATATCGCTTATCTTTTCACTCATTATTACCATTGCTTTGTATTTTTTGCTCCGTATTGTGAGACAGTTTGTCCATTTAATCTTCTAAATCGTTAGCTGAATATTCATCATGGTCCAGGCTATTGCTCCGTTTCCTTGCTCTCTTTTCACATTTAGAAGTTCTCTTTTTTTTTTTTCAGAAACGTTTATGTTCTTGGGTTGTTCTGTTGCAACATTATCTTGCATCACTTTAAGAGTTTTTATGTTAGTTTTCTATTTTGTTTTAGGTCATATCATATCTATTTCTATTATTAAATCAGCCTCAACAGGTGCCACTTACTCTTTTCAGCTTGGTCTCGTCTTTTGGAAGCTACTGATGTCATTTGCAGTCTTTCTTTGCTTCTTGAGTTCATGTATGTGAGTGGTTTAGGCACCTGTGTTGGTGAGGCTACCGGTGTCTCCTGGGCATGGGATCGAAGGGAAAACAGAAATATTTTCCCCACAAGTTATCAACAGATTAGCAAACTGAGTCCTGTTTCCCGGGGCTTGGACATAGGGTCTTATGATTCTCCATAGTGTCCCCAAGCCCATGGAAGAGAAGCTGTCCCTTGAAGACAGCCAGAACCAGAGGGCTGAGAGGCCTTCCCAGGGCTACACACAGTCAGCAGATGGGGCACTTCCTGTGCCTGAGCTAACGGCATCCGTGGGCTCAGCTGTCTGTCCCACCCAAGCAGCCCTGGAAGAGGTGGTCTTTGCCCCAGAGCCCTTCAAAGCCCTTCAGATCACACCGCAGTCGCCCTCCCCACCAAGCCTGGAAACATGGCTGAGGAACTCTAGCCTTCATTGACCCCTCATCTGCACTGCTTCTCAAGAATCCCGAGTCTCGTTGTATGTGGCTCCCCTCCAGGCTTCAGCAACAGACTTCCCTAACTCCCAGGTTGTATCCCTAAAGCTACAGTCTTCTCGTGGAATTGTATTTCAATCTTAAGGAACTCCTAAGACACCATTTAGTGCTAGAAAATCCTGTTGGGAAGGAAACTATTTTCTTTCTTTATAAGAAAAACTAGAACTATTCCTTTCTGATTTGGAAAAAAATGAATGAGGAAAAAAGAGGGATTGAGACTGTAGAGATTTCATGAGGCAAAGTTAGGCAATTTTTTTCTTCTTTGATGCCTGAAGAGGAAGAACTCACAGGAGGCAGAAAAAAGCAAAACTTCTTAAATCTATGTTTTTCAAAATGAATGTGGCACACACTATTAATTGCCTATTCAGTGGGCATTCCCACTTCTTTATTCCCAGTTAGCCATACTCCGGGAGAGGAATTATGATTAGTCTGAGCCAGTCATGGAAACTTTATTTCCCTTTGCCAGAACCTGCTGTTCAGCCTCCCTTGTAGCTAAGGAGGGTCATAACAAGTTCTGGCCAAAGACACTTAAATATATATGTGTTGTGGAGGGTTTCTTTTCCTTCCTTCCATTCTTTATGGGATGATGGTGTGACGAGTGATGCCTGGAACTGTGGCAGTCATTTTATGATCATGAAATAATAGGATAGTCGTGGAAAACCAACACATTTAAGATGGTAGATTAATGTAGGATGGAAAGAATCAGGTCCCTGATGACAGAGGTGAATCACTAAACATATAGGTACTTATGGTTTAATCCACTGTTATTTGCAGCTAAAAGCATTTTTTTAAACTAATACCCTGATGTTTGGGTTGGCATGTTGGGAATATGCAAAGGCAGAGAAAAAATCTTATTTTATTAAAAAAATAAACACCAATATATTATAAATAGAATTAAAAACTCATATGAATTTTAAAATAAATCAAGAAGCATCAAAATACATTTCTACTTGCAGTGGGGATTTTTGGCCCATGGTTATGGGTGGTCACTCTCCCGTGTCCTTAGGACTTTGGGGGGGAAGTTTCAGAAAGAGATTAGGTGGTCAAGCCAATGTTCTCCTTCCAGTAACAATCAATAGTCAAGTAGATTATTGCTGCCACTGTTTCTGCCACTGCTGCTATTGTTGATGTCATTATTTTTCCAATATCTGTCTCACATTTTGATACCAAATATGCCAGCCTGGGAAAGATCTGATTTTACCATAAAGACTAAGGCAGGATTATGAATGTATCTTTCAATTGAATTTAAATGAGGCTGTGATTACTAAAAGTTAGGAGTTTGTGTTATTTATTATTGCTTGAATTTTACTTCTGAGTTTAGCTGCTCTTTAAGTAATTTTTCTTTCCAAAAGGAAAACTGGGGAAAATAATGTGCCAGACACAGGGCTAAGCATTTCAGAGGCATCAGATCATTAAGTCCTTGCAGGAATTCTGGAATGAACTGTCACAACCATGGCTTCATATACAAGGAAAGCAAAACTTAGAAGATTTATGTAATTGGCAGAACAGCTTTTAATCTGCTAAACCCACATTCTGAACGCTACCTTTTGTTCTCTTCTAAAAAACAGTTTAATGCCACTCCTAGTTCATCACGCGTCTTTGAGAATGAATTGGTAAATATTAAACCAATTGATTATCAACAGAATATGGCATGACTCGTCTCTTCATTATCAGCCAGTGTGGTGTTTATTAAATAGCATACTTCCGTTGTATTAGATTCCTAAAATATCAAATTAAACACAGCACTCGTGGTTCTTGAGCCACAGGTTAAGTGAGAAAAAAATCAGGGGTGCTGTGGGGCGTCACAGATCATTCGAACATAGTGCAGCAGTTTCTTCATGAGACACTGCACATAGTCTCTGAGTTTTTTCTATATTGACAAAAAATAATTCCAATTTTCACACTGTCACAGCACAAATGGAAGTGTGACTTACGTATCACAATTTGCATAGCTGATTTCATGTCCTTCTGACCATTCCATCATGTGTCTGACAGTAACAAAATTGTTTTTCTTTGGGACAGCACTGGCATATGCTTATGCTTCAAGGCGTTTCCAGATTAAACCATGGGTTTATTATATGACACACGAGGCACCCAGTCCCAACTATATGATAATCAGGTTCGGCGCATCAGTAAATCAGGTCTCACAGATGCTCAGAGTGCAGTTGTGTTCTCAGGCTGGACATTGTTGAGGCCTGGAGTTAACCAGCCCAGAATCCTGCTCTCCTGTGTTCATTTACATTTAATTAGACCAAACCTGCAAGTAGTGCCCGAGGAAAAGCCCAGTTTGGGAGAGCTCCGGGGCCTTTACTTTTAACCTGGGAATGATGACAGAAACGTGAATGACTCTAACTGTAGGCCAGTCACCCTGCCTGAGTCACCTGGCTCACCACGATTATCTTGATACAGCGCTGAGACCACCCGGCATGCCTCCTCTTCCTGGAGATGCTTCTCTGCCTAAAGCTTCTGATAAAAGACAGTCTGGGCAGGGATGTCACATGACTTGTCCCAAGCACGGCTGATTGGACCAGGTGTGGGCACTGAACCAAGGAAGCCAAGCCAAAGCTGGTCAAAGACACAAGCATAGCCTGGGACCCCAAAGATGAGCTGAGTCAAGCAGGACCTCTCTTTGAGCTGAGAGGAGAGAGTGAAGTGTCATCGATGGAGCTCACGTACCAAGGATATCATGCGGTAGAGTAGGGCTAGACAAGATCCTGGGGAAACAATGTCTGAGTGAGATGAGGAAGCAGACACCACAAGGAAAGGAGCTCTGAGGTCGAGGAAAGATATGAACGTGGGTCATTTGACAGAAGAGAGAGGTGCACCAGGAGGAACAGACAATGAGGGAGGAAGGGAGGCAGGTGCCTAGTCCCTACACTGTCTAATGCTAACAGTTTTCTCATTTCTGTACATGACTCTGTATCTTTACAATAAACCCTATTTTTTTTAGTTAGTCTCTTTCGTGTAATCCAAAGGGTCTGAATCTCACAGTGGGCAAATGAGGAGGGGAGGTAGGCAAGTCCAGCTGCATCTCGATGGTGAGTCCCCATAAACACAAACACCAGGAGATGTTTCTGTCCTTTCCTCTGTGGTACAGGACTCCATGGTCCACTCTTGCCCTAGACAGTGTCCTGCCCTTGAATCTCAGCCCTTGTAGGTTCTGGGGCACTAAACACTTCACCCCATGAGGGCACTTTCAGCAGCAGAGACCTTGAAAGGCTCTCTCAGCCACTTGTCTCACAAGTCTGGAAATTGAAGTTGGCCACACTTGGCATGACCTTAACGGTAGTCTGAAAACTATTACTACTAAGAGCTAATCGTCCTGAGAAGGGGCACCTCCAGTAACCTTAAACAAATTGTCTAATTCAGAAAAGCAGAGTCTTGGGGTTTTCAGGTCTTTAAGGAGAAACTCAGAGTTTGCTCGGTTGGGAATCTTCTGAATTGCCTGTGACCTAATTCTATGAACAAACCCTCTGAGACCAGCCACTGTTTGGGGCTGAGGGAGGTATCCATTCACTGAAACAGGGCCCGCCATGCTGTAGCTAAATGCTTTGACAAGTGGGAAAGGACAAGTGAAATTACCTAAATGGCTCGAGCTATTTATCTATATATTGTAAGTGCTATATTTCCTGGAAAGAAGCCGGGAGTTAAGAAAATAGTTTTAACTTGTTCTCTCAACTTCCTGGCTGCTGTGATACTCAAACCACATTTCAATATTTCTGGGTTTTGTCTGACAAAGTAGAAGTGCGTGGAGATGGAAGTGGGGAGGGGATGCAGGGAGAGGATGTAGAGAAGACAAAGTCGTGAAACTGGAAGAATTTCAAGGGGTCAGACACTGCAACCCCCATTTGCAGGCAATGCTTCCCTGAAACTCAAGTGGATGTGTTTTTGCAACGAGGGCGTTATATGTATTTAGACAACTCCCTCCACCCCATCCATCATCCAAAAGCCACTTCAGCCAGGAAGAGTTGGCTACATGGGATCTAGCTGAAGGGCACCTAAGTGATAGCCCCTCTTCTGAATCTCTCTTCTCTTGCTGTCTAAAATTTTGCAAGTTGAAAGTCATGTCTTTGGACTACATACATCTCTATGTATTCACTTCTGATCTTTATATAAACTTATCAAATAACTTTTTCTCTAGGGCAGTGGGGGTTACTAAGGAATTGGATATTTCTGGGTATCTATGTGAAATGTAGGGGAAAACCCAAACTCTAATATTTCTGTAGTGCCAGAAATCTGTGGTTTGAGAAATGCTTCATGTATTATTTCGTCCCCACAACAACACGGAAGATGGATGTTGTTATTATTCCCATCTTTCAGATGAGAACATTGAGGTTTGAGAGACTCTGTGACTTTTCCAGGGTCTAAATATAAGAAGCAGAGTCTAGATATGACTCAAGTCCTTGGGTGGAGTACTTTTGTCTACTCCAGGTGGACTTTCCAGGGAACTGAAGATGCAACTGTTCTAGGTCAGCTTTTTAGCCAGCAGCCAGGAAGGTTCAGGGCAATAGCAGGCAGGGTCCTTCTCCCCATGAGCAAGTCCAGTCCTCTCCCTGAGGGTGGCCTCTTGGAGGACACACCCCCACCTCCCACCCCAGGTGAGTGGCAGCCTGGCCAGCCTCAGTGAGAGGTGATGTGAGCTGTTTCTGTTCCCAAGACAGAAAGTTTGATAAGAAATTGTCACCCCTCATCTCTGCCTTCTCATTTTCTACTCAAAGTCATGTCACTTTGAGACATTCAAAGTGTGTTGTTGATTTAGCCACCATCTGTATTATTTATCTATTGGTGAATAACAAATTCACCCCAAATTTAGTAGTTTAAAACAATAAACATTAATTGTCTTTGTTTCTGTGGATCAGAAGTTAGGAACAGCTTAGCTCGGTAGTTCTGGTTCAGAGTCCCTCAGAGGCTGCAGCCCACTGAAGGTTGGATTAGACTAGAGCACTGAAGTCTGACATGGCTCACTCACGTGGCTCACTCATGTGGCTGTTGGTGGGAGACCTCACCCTCACCACGTGGACCTTTCCATGGGGCTGCTCGAGTGTCCTCAAGACCTGGCAGCTGGCTTGCTCCAGGATGAGTGATTGAAGAGACAGAGCAAGGAGGAAGCTCAGATGCCTTTTATGCTCTCATCTTGAAGCCACATACGTCGCTCTGCCATACTCTGGAGAAGCGAGTCGCTGAGCACAGCTCACATGGAAGAGAGGAAAATTAGAGTCTACCTCTGGAATGAAGGAGTATCAAAGTATTTGTGGTCTGATTTTTCAGTTACCGTATAGACCCACTGGAACTCAAGAAGTGGATGACTCTAACAACTTCTGGTAATGGAACCGGAAGAATGAAGATTTCTCTTAGCCATGCACCCATGTCAGAGGTGCATGATAGGGTTGTTCTGACGCAGCTCTGGAAAAGATGTGGTCATGCTTCTAAGAAGCACACCGCCACAAACACAGCAGGCAGATCACGACCATGCGTTGCACCAGCACTGTCACCATGATCAAGATTTATCAAGCACTTACTGTACACCCATGATTGTCAGAAAGTCTCCACTATCATCAAGTCACTCAACTCTCACAACAGCCCTATGAGGTGGGTACTGATTTTATCCTCGCCTGCCTATGAAGATGGTTAGTAAGCGGTGGAGCTGGGATGAAAGGACCATGAACAGAGTCTTGAGGGAGCCCAGAGAGGAGGTGCTTCCTTCTGCCTGGGTGGTGGTGAGAATTGTAAAAGTTATCCTGAAAGAGATATTTCAGTTGGGCTGTGAAGCATGAGTAGGAGTTCATGAAACAGATAAGATATGAGAACACAGTCTGGGCAAGAAACTGTGAACACTGAGACCACAGTGTGGAGAGCTGCTGGAAGTTTCCCACAGCCCTTTCGTAAGTTCCGGAGGACATGAGCAAGCTGCTGGTAGTCTTTACATCTGCATTTAACACAAGTCATGCCCACAGTCTGATTTTGGTCCATCCTGAATACATCAAGTAGACCTTGAAGGGACAGTGGTGGGTGTCTCATTAGCTGTGTTGTTCAGAGCAGGAAGGGAATGAGCTTACCTTCTTAAGTTCGTTTCCCTCGAAGTTTGCTTTTGTTTTATCCCTGCCACAGACAGTGACCAGGGCCAGCTCTGATCCAGCCAGCTGTCCTGCTGGAGTGTCTAGCTGGTCACACTCAAGCTGGATAAACTCCAACCACTTTACTTGGATGAATGGGAAGCCTTAAAGCCATGTACAAATGACAGGAATCATCGTTCTACATGAAGGATGCTACATGGTACAGCTCATCTCCACAGCAAACTCCTTTTTAGCTTAACTAAGTATGTGAAGTTGTGGGGGTTAGTGGAATATTTTGATTAACTAAGGGTTATTACAGAGGTCAGCCATACATTACTACTTCTCAAGAAAATATTCAAAGGTACTACAGATGTTATGGGTTCTTAAAGTCCACATTGTGATGATGAGGTTGAGTAAGAGAAAGGGCAAATAATGTTTTCCTGTGGGAACCAAGCTTGCTCTGGGGTTTGAGTGTGGCGGTCTACTTAGGAAGGCATGCCATTCCTAGAATGAGCAGACCTTCAAGGAGGAACGCAGGCTGTGCCATGGAGCTCCCCTGGCTCACTGGCAAGAAAGGGACCTGTTGAAAACTTCCTTGATGATCAAAATCAGCTTAAGAGGAGGGCCAGAGTGCAGTTTCTAGGGGCATTGCTCTTAAGGTACCAAGGCACCACTGGGGTGCCAGACCTTACTAGAAAATAAAGCAAGATGGAAAAAGTTGTTTGATCAGAAGTATATGTGTGGTTAGAATATTTATTTATTATGTTTTTATTGATTTTTTAGAGAGAGAGGAATGGAGAGAGAAATAGAAACATTGATGTGATCGGCTGACTCCTGCATGCTCCCTGCTGGGGATGGAGCCCGAAACCTGGCATGTGCCCTGATCGGGAACTGAACTGGGACCTCTCAGTCCATGGGATGACACTCAGTTCACTGAGACACACCAGCCGGGCAAAGAATATTTGAAAGAAATGTTGTTTGCAATGGCTCGGTGTTTCACAATAGTTGCATGTTGTTTTGTCTTCAAGGAAGGGCAGGTTTGGACAGCTGCCGAGCTATTGTTTATCTGAGTGGAGTACGCCAATTTGGGACAGAGCGGAATTGTTCAGCGAGCAGGGGAGAGGCCCAGCACTTCTGCCAGCTGTCCTCCCTGACTCTTCCCTATTCCTCTACATAAATGTTGAACAGATGTTTAAAGAAAATCATGTTGAAGGAATGGAAAATTATTCAGCTTCCCACTAAGGTCATCATACCTCTCTTTGGCTTTGTTCCTAATGCTCGCTGGTCAACTGGTCTTGAGACCCCTCACCCCACTTTCTGTCATTTCAGGAAGTTGATTCCACTTCCATCAGAAAGTGGAAACAATAAAAAGAAGATACGGGACCTACAACAGTCAAACATTCTACTTTTTTATAACTTAATTTTTTTTACTTATATTTTATTATATTTCAAAGTTAATCATATTATTTCACTATTGTTTTATATATAAACTAAACATAAAATATACTGACTTTAAAAAGACGAAAACATTGAAATTTGATACCTTTAACCCAAGTTCTATTATTTTTAGCTTTAAAAATGTTTAATTTACAATCATACAATTTTAAAGAATGTTAGGTAGAGGGAACAGAAAAACAAAATAAACTGGTTAGCATCTACTAAAGGCCAGACATATATACTTTTTAAATCATGCATAATTTCACTACACTAACATAACCACTGTTATTCTTTTATTGTCTTTCCTTTCAACTTTTTATTAGTAGGCACTTTTTACATAGTTGAAATCATAGTGTTCATAAAGTTTCAATCCTGACTGTTTTTAAGCTAACATATAGTAAGCATTAAGAGGGGAGTTGAAACTGATATTTAAAATGAGGTTTAAAAATTGCCTATATCTGGTTTTATAATAATCTGTATTAGGGCGGATCTTTGAGCTGATCTGAGTAGCTTTGCAGATGAGGAGACTGCTGACCAAAGTGACTTGCCAAGGTTCCTATACGATTACAACATAGAATTAAGAGATGATCAATGCAGGTAAGAGACGCAGGGAAGACAGAGTGGGAAGGAGATGTCAATCTCATCATTTCCTTGTGTTCTTGCCTTCTTTTCCCCTATGAGAGATCGGGGAAGAGGAGCTACTCCTGATTACTTGTGATTACCCTGGATTACTAGTGAAAGTAACCCAACCAGCCTGGACTCTGCACATTCATTTGATAAACATTTCTGTAGTGATTATTAAGTGTCAGGCATTGTTCCAGGCAGATTCTGGATATGAATCCATTCCATGGTCATAACAACCCCACGAGGCAGGTATTCTCATCTCCATTTTACAGAGGGGAAACTGAGACATGTAGCTGGCACATGGCGGAGCTGGGGCACACCTGAGTGGTCGGGCTCAGAATGTGTGCTGTTAACCACTAAGCCTGCGGACCTCGCAGCTCTGCCCCTTAATGTTTTTCTGAAGTTTTTATTGTCATCCCTTGTGATCCGCCTAAACTAACAGAGATCTGGGGCTGGTGAGAGCACAGAGACTTTGCTGGATGGGAAGGAGTCCCTGGAAAGGTCCTCAGAAAGGAACAATAATGCAACACAAAACGCCCAGAAGAGATTTTCCACAAAAATGTCAGCTTTGTTGGGAACAGAGAGAGGAAGGTGGGTGAGGGCGAGGCTGGGATGTAAGATGCAGTCCATATGGGATTACATTAAGACACATGTATGTGTATTTGGAAGTCTCCGCACATGTGGTTCTGGTTGTGTGTGAATGTGTTTATGCATTCATGTTTTTATACTCACTGTGTGTGTGTGTGTGTGTGTGTGTGTGCGCAACCGCCAGCTTGCTAATGTACTGGGAAGGTGCTAGAATAAATTCCTTCTATAGTGACTTGATTTCTGCCTGCGTAGTGAGTTTATATCTACATCTGGGTTCATGCTGCCTCTGGAGTACCCAGTCCTCCCTGTCTCCTGAATGATTCAGATCACCCTTCTCCTTGAGCCAAAGGAAAATGGAGCTGAGAGAAAAACAGAGAATTTTAAAACCAACACTTTTTTTTTGGTTTGTTTTGTTTTTCTGAAAGGGCCATTATTTGCTCAGAAGTCCATGGGATAAATACCCTTGGCGATTTCCCCTTCTCTTTAACGAAGCTGAGGTACAACTGGAGAGGACCGCAGAGTCCCCTGGCATGCTGGTCCTCATCCCTACGGGCAGCCATGACCTGCTTATATGGCTCATAAGCATTACCCATCTGGCATGACGTGGGGATCTGGGGGGGCCCTCCAGGTTCCGTGTACCCAAACCTTTAAAAATGTAAGACCCCCATTCAAGACCAAACCTGCTGTCCCCAGAAACACTGTTTATACAAGGCTTTTCAAGAAGCTGCTGCCTACAACAGAAAGGGAAACGGAAGCGGAGAGAGTAATTGCTGCTGCAATTTTAACACAAACTATGAGCACACTGCGGGCATTTGTCTGTGTGCAGAGGTGTCAGTCCATACTTCTCGCGCTGGAAGGGGATGGCTGGGGTGATATTCTTAAAGCAAAAAGCAGGGTGGAGAGAGGGCAACCAGAATTGCTTGGCAGCCAGGATGATAAGCAGTACCAGCAGAGGGCGCCACCATGCTGACTCTCCTCTGGCTGCAAAGTACAGACAAGTGGGGGGTGTTCAGGAAGGCCAAAGATGGATTAATTCAATAGTGTACCCCCTGCTCTGTCTCGCTCCTGCTCCTATCTCTTCTCTCCTCCTGCCCCCTCCTCTGTCCCTACCTTCCCTCTCCTCTCTCAGTCTTTCTTCCCATCTCTAGCCCCCATCCCCTCCCCAACTTGAGCAGATCACCCCAGGGAACCTCAAGTCTAGTAACTGAGTGTTAATTATGTCTGAGTGGATTCTAAAGAAAAAGAAAACCATACACTGTATCAGCAGAGAAATGGTTTCGCTATGAGGAAACTAATGATGCTTTTATCAGGAACAATATAAAGATTGCTTTTTTACTAGTGTGTGTCCCCCAGGGTTCAGGGCTATGAGATATTTCTGTATCTGGCTTTAGGTTCCTCTGAGCTTTTACATAATCAAATCAATACAGCCATGATTCACCCTCTGGCAACAACTGCTCCCTGCAAGTTTTCTGTTGCTTCTTGAGTGGCTAAAGAGAAAATAAAATATAGAGAGGAACTTATTATGAATCTGCAACATCGATTTGTTTGGTCTTCAGTCTTCCCTTTTAATTGCTCTGCACACACATGCACACACGCACGCGAAGTGAGTGTAGAAGTTCATGGTCAGATAACCGGGTGGCTGGGTATCGCCCCATCACTTACCGTTCTCTGTGAGGAGCAGGCTGGTTCTGCTTTTCAGAGACAGAGATTTGTGGCTTGCCTGTCCTCTGGCCCATCTTCTTTCCCATCCCCGTGAATTCCCTACATTCCAGGCATGATCTGGGTTCTCGCCTTCCTCTCGGAGTCATATTGTTTCCATCAGAAAGCTCCCTCCTGTACGTCTGGCAGAAATGCTCTCCCTCGGACCTGTGTCTCCTCCCAGGAGCATCAGTGAGCTTGGGCTTCCCTGTCCCTTACCCTGAGAACAGCTGGCCTGGACCCCAAAGAGGACAACACATGGGGTGGGAAGGAGGAGAGAGCACACATCTCTCCTCAGAGACACACTTCCTCAGAAACACACCTTCCCTTCAGGTTCCCGCTGAGTGTCAGCCCAGCCTTGACAGTTCACAGGAGGTTAGCACAGGGAACAACTCTCGGAATCTTTCAAAACACATGTGATTTGCTACTCCTTTGTCTTCCTGTCCGTTCTTGCTCTAAGCAAATAAACAAAGACATCTTTCTTTCCGACTACAACATGAGGGTGGGGAATTCCATGTCACAGCATTCTGTCATCTACTTTTCATAGACAAATTCAAATGCCAGGGGCCTCTAAATGTGGCTTTTTAAATGTCACTTGCTGCTTTGAATCAACATAAGATCAACTGAGAAAACAGGTGTGTTTAGCTGGGTTTGAAGAACGAAGGTGGAGCCTCACAGGCTTCAGGGTGGCCATGGGGACAGGCGAAGATTGTTTTGTCACTTCCACTCTAGTCCTGAACATTAGAGCCTTGCTCATCGATGCTTCCTTTTTCCTGTCCCTCAGGAGAAGGAAAACATTAGAAGTAAGAACAGACAAAGCAGGAGAGAAAAACTACTTATGTAATCAGGTATGCTGTGCCCTGGGGATAGCAGTTATGAAAAAATGAAATGGCTCCATAATTACCAGGACGTCTTAATGCCGAAGCCATGTTTCTGTGACAGGGATGACACACTCCTCCAAGAGTACAGTGCGAACAGAATTCTTTAGAGAGTTCCCTTCTCTGGGTAAATGTTTGCCCCTGAGGAACACCATCTTCCAGCACGCTCAGTCCTGCTATGCCCCAGGACTTCCAGGCGCTTGGGCAGGCTTCTGTTTCAGGGACGGGAGGCGACATTCAAACGGTACTGGGTATTGGGATGCTAGCAACACCGTGTGTTAGTGTACCGAGTCACAGTGGCTGCCGTTTATTGAACATCTACTGTGTCCCAAAGACGGCCAGGAGCTTTGTGTGCGTTATTACATTTGAGTAATTCCAGTCCTCTGGGCAGTATAACAAAAAGAGTCTTATTCTTCCCGTTTTATGAAAAAGGAAATGAAGACTCAAAAGGTTAAATGACTTTCCCAAGGTCTCAGAGCTGTTTTCTAATGCGTCTGTGAGCTTTCCACCATGCCAATGTCACAGGAGGTGTGGCAAACACTCCAAGGTGACTTTGAGGGGCCCCTGGACAAACTTATACAAAAATTATATAATGACATGTTTCTTTTAAACAAATATTTAAAATCATATTGCTACCACATTAAACCCCTTATTTCATGCTGGTTGTTCTTAGGAAAAACGGCCATTTGAGGGTTAAAAAGAAATAGAGGCAATGTAAACCAGTTCAGTAAACGATACTGAGGCAGTGTTGAGTGCTGATGTGGCGAAAGTCACGAAGGAGACGAACAAATGCCCGGAGGCTGGGTGACACCACAGTCAGCCACACTGCCTCGACAGCAAAGAAGCGGGGCTGTTGTGTTGAGAAGGATCCTGAGGCCCCATGTGTAATCTATTACGTCTGTCTCGGGGCACCATGCAGGCGTGGGGGGCGTGGCGGTGACTGCGAGGCCTCTTTGATCAAGCCAACTTGTTCCTTTCCCAGAGGAAAAAGAAGCCCAGAGAAATTAATGGAAACACTCAAATATTTTGAGTCAATAATTCTGCAACGAACAGCCTTTTTCTAACAGTTCCAAACATTTGCTCATGGTTCTCTATCAATACCTTTGGTCTTTTGGGGAGGGATGAGGGTCATACTATAGCCATAACTTCACCCAGGTTAAGTTATTTTCAGTGGACCCACAAAACGGGGTTGGAATCCTGTCCTAGTCCACGTGTGACCAGAGCAAGTGACTTTTGAAGTTTCTCCCCCGGCCCCCCAGGAGATCATCACCATTATAGTGCTGTTGTGAGGGCTGGATGAAGTAAACTACACAAAACACCCATTACGTAAGCAGAGTCAGCATTCAATCCATGGCACCTTATACTCCGTCCCGCTCTTCTCTGTGCAGTGAACGCTGTTCGGCGCCTACTGCGTGCATTGAGGTCGAGAGCAGGGTTTGCAGGGCAGCGAGCACAGCAGGGGATTCATCTGTCAGCGCACACCCGGAGGCCCCGCGACACTGCCAAGGCCTTTGTGGACCTCGCGACGGCACAGCCTTCCGTCCTCACCAACACACCAACGCCCAGATCCTGACCACATGCTCTCACGCTAAAGAAATCAGAAAATACACTAAGAAAAATCCAATAATACTTACTTGAGGTTTTTAAACTCCTTGGGGGTAGATAGATACAAGGCAGTAAACCAGCACAGGGAAAGAAAAACAGTTTAAAAAAAAAAAACTAATAAAAAAATCCCATAGGAAGGAAACGGAAACCCCCGCCCCCCAAACAGAGCTCAGCTGTGTGGTTGCCGTAGCCGCTTTCCTGGAAAGGGGGCCAGCAGCTCAGTGCATGCAGCACTTAGACTGGAATTGTTTTCTAAACAGATTTTTTTAGTGTGTATTTTTTCACATATTTTAACCTTTCTCAAAACGCCTGGCGAAAGCAATAAAAATGCTGTACTATTAAACTGAAATTAGCGGCCTGTGTTGGCTGAGGGACCCCGATGGGTTTCTCCTGGCAACCAGGGGAAGGCCGAGGAGGGACAGCCTCACCCGGCGCTGCCCGCTGCCCGCTGGGCACAGAGGGCAAGCCCAGCTCACCTCGGCCCGGCTAATCACGGCGAAGGCAGGGCTGGGGAAGCGGGGACAGACATTTTTAAAAATAATGACGGGACATACGTATATTGAGAAGTTTTAAAAAAAAATTAAATCCGCTTGTTTTCAGAACCAGCAAGAAAGGCTATGACTAGAGTTTCATTTTGCATTTTTAGTTACAAAAAGGGAGGGCCTCCTAGGACTTGGCAGGGGGCACCTCGAGGTAGGGTATTAAGGAGGTGGGGGAGTGGCCCAAGTTTTATTCAAAACAGTAGGTTTTAGCTAAAGCCAAGTTGGGCAGAAGAGCTATGTTCACAAGTCATCACCGGTTGTGGCTAAAGAAAAGTCACTTTCCATCTTGTGATTTTCTACAGTCCTTGGGGACCAAATCGAACGCTTTAGGACTTTTTTTCCTCAGGAAAGCAAACTCTGGGTGAAGTGTACGTCTTGGGTAACACCTTGGGTCGCCTTTATCATAATGAGAGCCCAGCCTGGCTTGACTTGGTCAGAGGGTACCTGAAGAAAGTTCTGTATTCAGGGATGAGTGAGTTTATTGATCTTATTGGAAAATGAACATTTCAGCTTCTCTCCAAGGAATCAGCCTGGATGTGTCAGCAGAGTCCCTTTGGACACATCGACCCAAGCTGAAAAATGTGCTTGCAACATTTCTTGGCTACTGATTCTCGTGCTACTGGCTGTATTGTCTGATGGTCCATTCCGGAAGAAGGGGCGTGAGGGAGAACAAGGCTCACCTCCCTCTGCAGACTTCTGTGGCCTCTGTCTGCACCAGACACCTCACAGGCAGGCCCATGGGCAGTTATGGAAGCTGTCAGGGACCCATGGAGCCTTGGCACAAAGATTGTTGCTGTTGGGAAGAGCCTTAGCTCACAGATGTTTTGCAGCAAGGATGGAACATATGAAGCGTCTGCTGGTACCACCAGGCCTTGCAGTTGGAATCCAAACTTGGGCTGCTAGGACATGACAGAAGGAAACAAATGTTTGACCAGACATCTGAGAACATCTGTTTTGTTTTGCTTGTGTGGATGCAGCCTGCCTGGCCTGAGGTGTATGCTGTTGGCTGAGATGCAAAATGGAGGCCCATTTGCAAACATGGCCCATGCCAGTGAGGGCAAAGTCAGCTTAGGTGATTGCATGTTCCCTACCTAAATCTCTCAATAACATGAGTTTCTTCCTGTTTTATTCCAAATCTAAACGTTCAGTGTTTGAAGGGACAGAGCAGAAACAAACCTGGGGTGCCTTGGGCACCAGTTGTCCTCTGGGCTTCAAACCCTTTTTTTCTCTCCTTTTCCCAAGTTGGGACACTAATGGGCCTCAAATCACTGCTGCTTGGAGCCCCTCGCCCACACACACACCCCTCCCCACTCCTTCCCACCTTTTCCCCTGACCAGCACAAGCAAGGATCTGTGGTAGAGCTATCCTGAGAGAAGGCACTAAACATAAGAAAAAGGAAAAGAAAGAGGAGAGGTGAGGTCCTGGTCATGTTGCCATGGGTTTTTTTTTTTTTAAAGAATGCCCAGGCTCCTGGCCAGTGGTGGCTGCCATTTATTGGGGGCAGAGTGATGCCTGGTTCATTCTTAGTAAAGGGCTTGGGGAGTGTGAGCCCGGACTCTGGAACGGAGGACAACCACCATCAGACCAGACAGCCAGGCCTGCTCGGGCTGTCTCCTGGAGCTGCGCAGCGCTGGGGAAGGACCTGGGTGGAGGCGAAGACCCAGGTGCTGTTGCATTAGGAGTGCCCCCGGTCCCCCGCCTCCTGCCCCCCCAAATCATGATTGTTTTATGTGTTTCTTTTTCCCTTTGGTGAGGAAAATGGGATGTGGTGTCAATTACTGCGAAAAATATACAAAGTCCTAATGGCTAATCTATTCTTCTAAGTATGAGGACGGCTACTACACCTAAGAGACTTGATCTAATTGTATAATAAAACTCGAATCATTTCAAGCAGGATCCGACCTGCTGGGTCTGTTGGCGAAGGCTCAGCTGCGCGGCCAGCCCTGGGCAGGAGAGCGCGGGCTGACCCTGGAAACTGGGGGGGTTCAGAGTGGGGACGCAGGGAGGCAGGAATATGGCTGCAGGGAGCAATGAGGGACCGTAAAGATGCTGGACTGTAAACAGCATCTTCTTGTTTTATGTGTCTCCGTGGTGGCAGTTGTTTTCTCAGCTCGAACGTCTATGTCAAGAGCCTAACCTTGGAAAGAAATCCGCGAGGCTGCTGCGCCACGTGCTGCCCTTCCCGGCGCTCATCTCCTGCAAACTGCCCTTCAGACTCGGGGTGCCCAGCCTTCCACTGAGGGCTGAAAAAGTCCAAGAAAGGCAAAATCGTCCAAAGTTACATGGCTAAAAAACCATGGCGCTGGGGCTCGAACTGGGTTGTCTAACTCGTTTCTGTCCTCGGCGCTCCTCCCAGTCCCGCGAAGGATGGAAGGACAGGGTGGGGAGGCCCCACGAAGGGACTGGATGGAAGGACAGGGTGGGGAGCTGAGGCTCAGAGGGGCGTGTGCGGTAGGAAGCCGGTGGCAACTCGGCTCCTAAAATTAGCTTTTCTCCTTTCAACTCTTTCTGATCTGATCTAAAAACATGAGAAGGCTTGCAACCCCCTTGCCTGCAAGTCCAATGACAGCTTCCAAAGCCACTGCAAAAGGCAAACCCTCTGTTTATTTAAGCATTTAGGATTTTTTTTTTTTAACAAAAATACATCTGGGAGTAGAAGTCACTGGGTTATAAATGAGCTCTCACCCCACCAAAGAAAAAAATAATAATTATAATAAAAATAATGGCACCATATTCTCTGATAAACCAGTGCCAGAAAAGCTCTTGGGACCAAGTTTTGTCAGTCCCCAGCTTTTACCAATTTAAATTCTTGGCAGAGTATTAAAAAAAAGTATAAGGTATTTGAACCTCCAGTCCCTCAGGTACTAAATCTCGTGTTTCCTGGCAATAGATGAATGTTGCTGGAGTGAAAAGCTAGCACCGCAGGACCCTATCTCCATGGCTGTTCGTATTTATACTTAACAGAAAAATATGTCATTCTTTCGGGATCCCTTTACAGGGCCAATTTTTTTTTTCACATCTTACGCACCCTTTTCTGATAAAAATGAAGGCAGACCAAGGCCAGGACACGGTGTGTGTGTTACTGTGAGCCTCTTTTGGTATCAGAATCCATATCTCCCGAAAGCTGCCTGACTTCCTAAGCCCAGATACAGCACAGACATAGGAACAGGACTCTGGACCCACAGCACTCCATGGAGCCGGTGAGTGGGAGCCCCGGGGCATTCACTCCTTAGACACCCCACACATCTTTGTTCTTTATAGTGTGTCTGTGATCTGCAGGGAGAGTTGGAACTCCCTGGTCCCTCAGATGTCTTTGCCAGAAACTTGGCTTGGCAAAGGATGTTCAGCTCTTTCTGCACAGTTAGCAGAAAAGATCCCTTTTTAGCATCAATGCCCACACTCCATTCATGAACTGTGGCTCATCTTCTCTATCCTGGGCTACTGAAATTTACCCGATCACATAGTCCTCTAGTTACCGTGCAGGATGATTTTTCTACTCAACTGCCTTTCATCAAGTTCTCTCTCCGCTCGCCTAATCTCTGCTAATGGAAGTCCAGTCTCAGATGACTTACCCCCCACCCCCCGAGTCTACCAACCACATTTCAACTTTCATAATATAAGAAGGAAAGAGGACACGTGTTTATTGAACACCTACTATGTTTTGGGCACTAGGCTTAGTCCTTACCCAATTTTAAACTTGGACGATGAATCATAAACCTCACAAAGAAAAGGAATACTATTAATATTTTAAGTACTTTGAAGCCCCAAGAAGCACTGCATAAAATACTGCAAGGTAACTCTTTAATTTCTTTGTCTGATCTAGAGTTTCCTATGTTTGCAAGTGGAAAATTCGTCCCTTAACTTTCAGAAAAATGAATTTTCAATCAAAGTGTTAAGATATCTCAACCCTCTGTACTTTGTAAAATATTTACATCATAACCTAAGGGACACGGGGATGTATTGGCAGGAATGGAAAATAACTAGGGTGAGGATTTTCAATAAGATGTTGCCACGGGAACTTTCCGTATCTCCGGTGAGTACCACTTAAGCTTTAGCCCACATGGCAGCCTTCCCTTGGCCCAGGCCGCTCAGATGCTACTGAATCTTCTGAAGCAACTGAGAATCACACATCAAAGTATAACAGCAATGAGGCTGACTTTTTCTTTCGTGCTCCTGCTCCCAAAGTAAGGCAGCTGCCCATGGCAGCCTCTGCTCTCTGCCCTTCCTTTCTAGTCTTCTTGCAAGGGCTGTTCATCTATTTTCACAATATCATTCAAGAGGTCTATGCTAATTTCCATGCCCCATGCTGACCTCTCCTTAGGGCTTTGGTCCTGTGTGCCCAGCGGCCTGTAGGGCATTTAAACATGGTAGTCTCACCTCAAACTCAGCATGCCCCCAAACTTCCCTCCCAGAGTTCCCTATTTTAGCCAATGTTCCCACTTCCCAATTACCCACATCTGAAATACTAGAACCAGTCTGATTCTCCTGTCTTTCTTCATATTAACAATAGTTGCCATTTATTAATAAACATTCTTATTATAATAGATTCTTCTAATAGATTCTTCCTATAGGCTTTGCCTCATTTGGCTTCAGAGTTTCATTGAACTCTCATGATGATCTTATGAAGTACATGGTATTATTACTATTCCTATTTCTAGATGAGGATCTGACTCAGAGAAAGGAAGTGATTGGCCCAAGGTCACACTACTGAGTGTGGAAGTACAGGTAGTGGGTTTCTGTTCTGACTGGTCTGTCCTTCTCCAGAGCCCACACGTAACTCTACACTCTATGGCGATCAGAGAGAGTCTGACCAGTTCTTCCTAAGAAATGTCTCCCGAAGTCATCAGTCCTGGTCCAGTCCTAGTCCACCTAAGCCCTCACCATCTTTCTCCCGAACTGATTTCCCAACATCATAATTCTCCTGGATTCAGCCTTTTCCCATCAGTAGAATCAAGAGTTCATCTTTTAAGATACTGTGTTTACTGTATTAAACAAGAACCACCTTCTAATGGTTCTCCATGAAGGCAGCCTCACCCAAAATGTATTCTGGAATACTCCACACACATCCCCTCATTCGAAGGGCAAGAGTCTGCTTTATGCCAGGAAGGAGACAAGGTAGACTAACGGAGCTTTCAATCTAACAAAGACGGTATTGAATAAAAGGTACAGAGGTGATTAATGTTTCAAGGAAAAATGCAGAATGCTTATAGAAGCCCCTTGAAAGGCGACGTAATCTCATGTAGATTAGATCTAGCTGGTCAGGGAAGCCTCTTTTTAGGAAGATCCGGAAGGTGTTACAGGTGTACATAGTGTTGAAGGAAACGAAATCCATTTCTTTATTCCAGGTTTTCTCAAAGCCTGACAATGTGCTAAAATGTACTGTGACCCTTCAAGGTAGTGACTTGGTAATACATCATTTCCCAGATTTTCTTGATGACGTTCTGTGAAGCATCTTACAGGGTGAGTGTTCCATAGCATGCTAGTGTGGAAAAGTCTGCCCCAGGAGATAAAGTTCAAAGTTCTCATCCTGGCCTCGGTGTTTTAAACACAGTTATTAACTTGACTTGAAAAACGTTGCCCTGTCCTGCCTATCTACCTCCCCTGACTATTAATGCAGCTACTTGCTATTAACCTGGTCCCTCTCTACTTGTGGTACATGCAGGCCCATCCCCTCCAGAAAATGCTGCCTTCTTCACCCCACACTCAACAAATCCTACCCCACTATCCGAGGTCCAATGTGAAATCCCATTGCCATCAAGACAACTTTTTAAAAATTTTTATTTTCTCAATTCATGTGGTTTTCTCATTTTTCTGTCCTCTAACCCTTAGCTATATTGGAATCTAAAGACCTTGGTTCAAGTCTCATCTTTGAATTCACTGTCTCTGCAACCCGGGGCACTTGGCTTTTCTGTCTCAGCATTATCATCTATAAAAAAAGGAATACTGTTCCCTCAGAAGCTGAATCTATTTTTTTTTTTTTTAAGAAATGGTGAAAAGATGCATAAATGTGGAGAGAAGGTATCTTTGCAGAAACCTTCTATCTTGGTCTTTGAATGAACCCATTAGGCTCTTTCCACAATTCTTCATGGCATCAGTGTGAAGCTGACTCTTCTCAACCCTATACTAAAAACATATCTGGGGATTATGTTCACCACTTCCTCTTCCTCTACACCCCCGACTACCATCTCAGCCTGACTATGATCTTCACAGCCCTAGACTTTGACTGGATCCCCTGATCACCTTCTCACCTCAGCTGGCCCTCAGGGCAGGTGGCAGAGCATGCCTTCTAGCATGGTCGTGAAAACCAGTGAGATGAAGCCTCTGGAAATACAACTGAGATGTCATCATTGCCTGTGTTCCATTCATCCTGTGTTCCTGGTTATCTCAAATGGGTATGGACATCCCTTTATCTCTATCTTTCTGTGGCTGGTACAGAGAAGAAACTCAATAAGCATTGCTGAATCAAAGTGACAACCAAAAGAGGACTTTGGTCATGAAGACCAGCCTTTATATATGCCTTCCTTGAGGAGCTGCCTCTGACCCCACCTCAAACTAGATTGGGTGCCCTAGTCAAGCTCCTGTGGTTCTTGATCTTTTCCTTGGCTGCTCCTGACTACCACATGCCAAGGTTTAGGGATTGTCTACCCAACAGGTGGTCAGCTTCAAGATGAAGAAGCCTGCCTTGTCTACCTGTGTCCCAGGGCCTGGGACAGTACCTGGCACAGAGCAGACCCTCAATAAATGTTTGTTCAAAGAACAAATTAATCAGCAGTCGAATGTTCTTGGATGGAACTAATATAGAGGTTGTCTCATCTATAATATTTATTAAAAATTCACTGTGCCTATACTTTTGCATCTCCTGAAAGGTAAAATTCATTAAGACCTTGTTTCCTGTAGGTTCTCAGACTTTTACTCCAGGTGAGAGTTTAAATGGATCAAGGAATCTGTAAAGTGGACATTATAATCCTAACTTTTCAGGACTATTAGAAGGAGTAAATACAAGAATGCAGTAAAGTCTTTGGCATAAAGCCTGGCATATAGTAATCCAATAAATGGTAGATGTTGTTGCTACTGTAGTGGTTTATGGTTATGTCTCCAGACTCAAAGAGCTTGCAGTCTGGTGGAGGAAACACAGAGCATCTTAGCGCTTACATCATCATATGGGCCCTCATACACCTATGCTCAAGTAACCAACCCAGCAACCTGAACTTTATTTAGACCCATCTACAGTCATGTCCAATATTCACCACAGAAAAAGAACTGACCTTACCATTTGGTATACACCCTTTAGGCCCCAGTTGGAATTCTAACTCCACAACTGGCAAGCCATGTGATCCTAGAAAAGTCACTTTACCTGTTCACCTTTCTGGTTTCTGTTTCCATGATGAAGTGAAGGTTAAATTAAATTAAAGAGCGTGCATGAGAGGCCTTTTGCAGGGAAGGCATGGCCTGTTCTCCCCGTACCCGCTACAGCCCTTTCTATCTCTGAGAGCCAACAGCACCCCTCTCCAAAGACCCCCCTAACCCCCATTTCATTGGAAATGCCTTCATTGGTGCCCCTTCCTCAGGCTTCCAGAATCCGGAATCTAATTTCTCTGCCTCGCGGTGAGCCCACTGGCAGTTCTCCTGACCTGCAGAGAAGAGACAGGATAGAAGTGTTGTCTTCTTCCTCCCACTCTTTTTTATTTCTGCTTTCTGCAGTGGCTCGTCAGCCTTTATTACTGTGTGTCCTTGAGACTCTCAGGGTCCTGGGGAGAGAGGGAGGAAGGTATAGACAATTTATTGTAAGATGACGCATTCCATTCTTTTGTAAGTTTATATGGCCTCTTGAGGAGGGGAGTGATGTTGTGGAATAAGTAGGGTGATAACTTGCAGATGGGCGAGAAGCTGCAGAATGTGCTCCAGTGGGTAGAGGCTGCATGGGGCAGCGGTGACTAGGAAACCAGTGCTGGCACTGAGATGGGGCAACAGAGACCAGAAGTATCGGTGGGGATTTAAGTTGTCTACTGTGTAGTTTGTGCAGACGCTTACCAAAATGTTCAGTAAAATCTATGCTGCTCATCAAAACACTCATGCTAATGGATTCTTTTTGGGGGACTCCCACAGGGGCTGAGTTCTGCTACTGGGTTGGTGCAGGACAACAATGAGGAGTGCTTGAGGAGAGACAGAAGCTGGAGGACCTACACCTGGCTCCCAATGTGACAGCGTCTATAATCATGAGAAGAAGGAGCCAGGGACATGGCAGTTTCCTTAAAGGCTGCTCAATAATAAATTCAACATGCTTGGAGAACTACCTACCTTCCTGGCAGTCATGAAAAACATTATGGTGCCTGTTCGAATGGAGCAGATGATCTAATGGAAAAAACAAATAAGCAAACACCCAACTTGAATCCAAACACAATGACCTCAAACCAATAATGGTGGGCCATTAATTTCTGACTAGGGAAATCAGAGAAGGCTTCAAGAGCTTTAAGAGATGACATATGTGGAGAAGGGTAAGGCCATACGTGAAGGTATAAAAGAGCATGTAAGTGTTTAAGAAAGCGAGGTTGAGTAATATCAGGAGACTCAAATCAAGAATGGGGCCCACACCAGGGGTAATCTTAGAAACACTCAGTGGGGTAAGGGATTTATTATCCAGGCAGGCACTGAAGGTTTTTGAGGACATGTGTGACAGCCAGTGAAGGATAGATAGGAGGAGTAATACATGAGATGCTCAGAGATCGGCTAAGAAGTTACTGCTGTTGTCTAGGTGGGAGAGGATCAAAGCCTGAATGAGGGGTCTTAGCAGGCCCCCTTCTCAGCTAGACAGGCTGGGTTCTGGGTTTAATTGTACCCTTGGATGTGCCTATGCAAGAACTCTTGACTCCGAGTAGTCAATCCTAAGAGTCTGGCTTACCTCCCTGACAACAGAATCTGGTTTTGGTTGTTCTCCTCAACCCTGCTTTCCCCGGTCCCATCAAGGAAGTGAATCAAAAAAGCTCCAGTAAAGCGAGTGATTGGCAGGTTGGAAATGGTGCTGGGAGAGGGTGTGGTTGGCCTGGCAGTGGGGGAGGTGGGTGCTGAGGGAGAAGGCCTGATGTGAATCCACGTGTGAGATTCAGCTGCGTATCGATCAAGCCCATTTGCACGTGAACCTCATCATCAGGTCCTGCTTAAGCCCTCGCTTCCCCGGTAATTGACTCTCGCATATTGATTAAGATGTTGATATGTCCCAGGATTTCTCGGTGGTGATGCAGGCTTGCCTCCCGGCAGGCAGGGCTGGCAAAGCTCTCACTGTAGGGCTGTCACCGAGCACTCCTTAATGGATAAAGCTGTCATCTGAGAGCTGGAATGTCTTGCAGGCACAAAGACGAAATTAACTGTTCAATAATGTATGGGACAGGGAAAAAACTTTACCCAACAACTCGAATTGATTGCTGTAAGTGTTTTGACTGCACTTGCCTGCTTTGCATAAAGTCAGCGACTTTGGCTAGCTTGATTTCCATGCACAGCCATCGCGCAGCCTCTTTCAGAATAAGAGTTGAGAGACTCTGGCTGCCAGGAATGGGATGTCTGGAGGGAAGGGGGTGCGGGGAGGGTGGGGAGCAGGTGGGCACCACTGACACTTCTCCCCTGGGATCCTTGAGTGATCCCTGGTTTTTAAAGCAATGCGTTACTGGCAGTTCTGTGGAATCTTGCTGGAATTGATCCTCTCAGGCGAATGGGGTGAATCACTGGGTGTGGAATTCTTGGAGTTCCGTGACCTCGCTTTGCCCGGGGCTCTCCTCCTCTCCCCCAGGATTAGACTGAGGCCTCTTGCAGGGACTGGCTGTCCATCAGACCTCTGGGGAAGAGGGTGATTGGGTCACACATTTAACACCAGTTCGATGAACAATTTCCATATCATTTAAATTGGACCTTGCTTATTATTTGGGATGCGCTTAAATGCTTTCTCTCGCCATCCCGCAGGCACTAGACACCACTGTGCATTCCTCTCCCAGGCTGCTCCCTTTCTAACCTAAGAAAAGGGAAAAAATATCAAGGTAGCAAGCCTACTCTCCGTGCCCTTTCTGCCAAGCTCAGGTTTTTCAAAACATAACCCGATCCTTTGAACATAGCTCTGTTTTATCACAGGATCTTTATTGAAGTTTTAATCAACACAAGCAGCTGACAAAATAGGAGATTGCAGATTCTGCTGTACATTATGTATCCTCCTTGTGAGTCTGAGGAAAAAAATCATAACATTCAAAGAAGAGAAAATAAACAGCCTCCTTTAAAAAACAAATGAATCCCACCACACCGAGGAAATCCTCTCGCACCCAGAGGAAGGCCCGCCGCGTGGCGTGCCGACTGCGCCCAGGAGTGGGGAGCCTCATGGAGATCATTACCATAAAACAAATAACCAGCTCGTTTCTTTTTGTCACCCACTACGAGTGAACTCAAAACTTCAGGCCCACATCCAGAGATTCCTTCTCCCCAGGCCCAGCCGGCTGTGGATCAGGCTGACACCTCTGCAGAAGGGAAGGAGGGCACAACCCCTGTGTCTGAACCCGGAGCCTTTCCTCGTCCAGCCACTGCGCCTTGGCATGTGGCCTCCTCTCACCACCACTGCCTGCATCTCCTTATTTGTTTCCTTTGTTCCCTTGTCCAGGGCTGGCACAAACACACAGCGATCTGAGTTTTCCACTAAGTATAGAAGGGAGTGCTGGAAGAGGAGGGAGGAACACTCTCCTCTTTCCATCCTAGTCTGGGTCCCTTTTTGAAGCCAGGTTGCTATCTTGCCATCCAAGAAGGGCATCCCCTGGGCCTACTAGCTATTTCATTTCCAAAGTTGTATATGCAGCTATTAAAGAGAGGGACCCTGGAGGCTGCAGCCCACAGGGAAAGGACCCTGCTTCTATAGCCAGTGCCACCTCTCTCTTCACTGAGATAGGCCGGGGACTCAAGGGTGGGGCAGCACGGTGTGATGGAGAACTGGGTTCTGAGTTTAGACCTGGGTTTGCACCTGCTCTGCCACTGAAAATGGTGGTATTTGCATTGACAAGAGGAATACATGAGGAGGAGGAGAATGGTAAGGAGGGGGTGCAGGTGGGGTACCCAAGCAATGAGGGGACACAAAGTACCAGAAAGAGCAGCTGGACTGTGGTTCCTTGGGAAGGTTTCTTGAAAAAAATATTTTAACTGGGTGATGAGATGACAGATGAGTACTGATTGGCAGAGAAGTTTTAAAAGACTCAAGGTATGACTAATAAAGATGTGACAAGAGGGTTGGCCTCAGGGTCCTCAGGGAGTGTGGAGGGTTGGATGGGGCCACTGGCAATGGCAGAGAGCCTAGACTGTCGGTGGGGCCTGGGAGGGAGCACCGGCTTCTTGACTAGGACGGTGGCAGATCTGTCCTTTGGGAATGATTAGTTGGCCATAGTGGAATGATGACGACTGGGCCACAGGGCGTCAGGACACATGATCTGTCCAGGGTGGCCACCCTGGTGCGGAGTGACAAGGGCCAGGGCCAAGGCTCTGGGTGTCAAGATAAAGAAAAGACACAGTATTGGCAGATCTTGAAGGAAGCCGCACAGCCATCCTGAGCCTACCGATATTCACACCAGAGTTCCCCGCTTAGAATAAGACTTTCCAGGACGCTTCCCCGGAAGTTCCATTTCTGTGTGTTTTACTGGTTTGCAACCAGATCCAGAGAACTAGAGTACTAAGCCAAGACTTCTCCCCATCCCCATCATCCTTTTACTTCTCTTACTTCCTCAGATCTTCATCCCACGTCTGCGCTGGCAGGTAGTGGGGATATACAGTTGCAAAGCTCCAGGTCTCTTTCCCAGGTGTCCTCAGCCCACAGCAGACAGACCAACTGATACACAGACGTGGCCAAAGTGCTGAGGAGGCCAAGAGGACAATATGACTCAGAGGAGAAGCACAGTTCACAGGTCATGCTACCTCGGGACTGGTCAAGAGCACAGGGGAACTTGGTTTCTCCATGAAAAAAACATATAAAGAGGTTCCGGACCTTATTCATTGCAATGGAATGAGAGAAAGATTGGGAGAAAGTGGGGACAATGCACAGAAGAGTGTGGTGGGGTCTGACCAGGCTCTGGACTTGGTAGAAAAACCAGGCTGGCCCAGCAGCAGCTCCGCTGTGAGTCCCCGGGCTTTCAAGAGTCAGCCCCACTGGGTGGGCAGAAAGGGATTCTTGGAAAGACTTCATAATTATTCTGGTCACCTTTAGCTTCTAGACTTCCCGAAGTACAGAGAGGACTTGCCCCTTGGCCATAGGGAAGAGCAGTAAATTAGGTCAGAACTGCAATTTATCCTCATAGGTAACTAGGGGGAATTGTCCCAGAGCCTGGGTGACCAGCAGCCAGCTCCCCAAATCTGTCTCCAGGCAATCACAGTGAGTGATTTGCAGTGGCGGGAATGGAAACGATTTATTCCACGAACCCTGTCAGTGCTGCTGTTAAATCATTTGTATTTTTTTATGGGACATGAGTGGGCTAGCCGTTCCCCAAACTACATTCCTTTGCTTCGGGCCCCCATGCCATTTCCACAACTGGTTATTTCAGGTGACAATTAACGGAAAATGATGGTAACGGCCCCAGGGTGGTCACTTTTCCAAGGGACTCTGAGTATTACGTTTCCATTGCTTGTAGTCTCCGATCTAGGTCTCTGAAGGGAAATGAGCTTCTTCTGCAGTTGTCACGGAAAATCAGGGTTTTGTTTTTGCTCCTTCCCATTCTCTGTTTTGGCAATTTTCAGGAAGTTAAGCTAAGAGTTAAACCAAAGGCTCCCTGGGGTCTCGTCTGTAAGAAACACATTTATTTCTCCCACAATCCAAATTCTAAAAGGCAAGATAGGAAACCGAAAGAATAAGAAGCAAATAATAAAGCCAAATAAAATAACATTTATTTGCCTGCTTCCCTTGAAGATGTGAAGCCTATGTTATTGAAAGTGCTCCAGGCAGGGTCCCCAGGTGGAAACACAAGTCCCCAGCATTTCCTGCCCTGATGATGACATGATCATGTATTCTCCTCCGAGGAACTTCGCTTCTGGTCCGCGAATAGGAGAGCTGGCTCGCAGGGCGAGGCCGCGCACGGGCCCAGCCCGGAGGCCGCGTGGACAGCGTGTGCGTGGACTGCGGCGCCATCCCCCGTGCGGCGCTCTCTAGGCCTCTGCTAAGACATGGAGCAGTGTCTGTCTGAAGTCTGGTCTTTGGGAAGGAGATACAAGCGAACATGAGGTGGAATAAATTTTTAATTTATTCCAGTGTTTGAAAAAATCCTGGCCAAAACCTTCACATGGATTAAAAAAAAAAAATACAAACTGCCTTGTTTCTTCAGTGTCTCCAGGAGAGGACTAGAGGATTTATTTTGAAAAATAAAAAATAAAAGTGAGGCCAAATAGTTCCATAAACGGACTCAGGTCAGACGGCTTCTCAGCTAAATCTGGAAGGAAAGTAATCTGTTAAACCACTTTGGGCAACCGGGACCCACTTGCTTTAGTTATCAGTTTTGAATCTTTCTGCCCCCTTCCTAGTGCATGTCAGATGGTCTGGCTCTTTACTGCTAGAGCTGGAGGGTACAGAATGAGGACCAGCTTGTCCTCGTCCATCCCACCCCACCTCCACCCCACTAGACAGAAAGTGGAGATGAAGCCTTTGTTTATTTATTTATTTATTTATTTAAGGTTTTTAAAATTGACTTTTAGAGAGAGAGGAAGGAAGAGGGAGGGGGGAGAGAGAGAAGCATCAATGTGAGAGAGACCCATCAACTGGTTGCCTCCTGCACACCTCCCACCAGGGATCGAGCCCACAACCTGGGCATGTGCCCTGATCAGAAATCAAACTAGCAACCTTTCTGTGCGCGGGACAACACCCAACCAACTGAGCCACGCCAGCCAGGGCAAAGGCTTATTTTTTTTTAATTGTAGGTTTGAGGAAGAGAATGGGTCAAGCAAATGATCTAATAGTAATTATGAAGTTCTAGATAACAAGAACATAAACATCATTAGACAAAAATAAATAAATAAAATGGGAAGACATTAAATAAGGAAGGAGTAAAAATGTAAACCAAGGCCACTAACCAAATGCATAGAAGAAACAGAGCTAGCCTGATGTGGGATCTTATCAGTGAAACACTGAAACAGAAGTTGAGAATGAAAAATCAGCTCCAAGGGCAAAACACCTAGAGGAAGGATCAGAGTCAATATATCAAGTGCAGATGGAAAGCATAGGGCAGGGTAGAGGGAAGTGATAGGACCATCCCAACAGACAGAAGCAATGAAGACTATGAATGGGGACAGCACCAGCACTGCAAAAACATAAAGCAAAACATAAATGCTGGGACTCCAGTGAATTCACACAGGCCCCGTGGCCCAGGGCTTTTGCGATTGTTCTTTTGGTAAGTTCTGTAATTTGAAGTATCACTTAGACACCTATCATGAGTGTACAGTTTGATGAGTTTTTCAGAGTGAACACACCCAAATAAAATAAAATAAAATAAACAAATGCTTGGGGAAAAAAAAAAGATCTGGACGTGAAACATCGCCATGACCCCAAATCTATTGTCATTACTCTGCTCCCCCAGGGTGACCTCCCTTCAGACATCCATCAGCAGACATCAGTTGTGCCTGTTTTTGAGGGTCACACAGTGTCACACAACATTTTTTAAATTTCTCTCTTACTTCTTCTTTCATTTAACATTGTATTTACGATTTTTATCCATGTTGCATGTAGTGGTAGCGTGTTCATTCTGTTTGATGTGTAGTAACCATTGTACGGATATACCATAATTTATACTACTTCACTGTTGATAGAAATTTCTGTTGTTTCCAGTCTTTGACTAGTAAAAAAATCCAGTGCTGTGAACACTCCTGAGCATGTCTTTTGAGGCAGTTATACATACATTTCTGTGGGTAAAGATCCAGGAGAACGATGGCATCGAGTATACATATGTCTTCCTTTAGCGGACACTGCAAAACAGTTTTTTGAAGCCGCCGTACCTGGTTACAGTCCTGCTCACGTATGTGAGAGTACCTGGTGCTTTGCATCCACACTGATAATTCAGAGTTGTCAATTTATCTTAAATGTTACACCTTTGGTGGGTAAGCAGTTAATATTGAATTGCAAGTTTCATTTTGCCTGCCTAATTTTGCATCTTTTCATAAATTTTGCATCTTTTCATGAATTTATTACTAACTTACATATCTTTTTTTGTGAAGTGACTGTTTAATTATTTTTCCATTACTAATGTGCTGAATGTCTGGTTGTAGTAGTATAAGCAATCTTTAAATATTCTGGATACAAGTTATTCATTTGATATATTTTTGGAAATATCTTCTCCTACTGTATGACTTGCCTTTTAATTCTTTTAATTGCATGGTTGTAAATGTTCTTAATTTTAATAAAACCAATTTAGTGATCTTTTGTTGTATGGCCAGTAAATTTTATGTCTTGTTTATATTTACCTAGAGTAAGGTGATAGAGATATTCTTGTGCTACATTCTAGAAGTTTTATTTTTTAACTTTTTTACTCTTAAGTCTATAATCCATCTGTAATTGATTTTTGTATATAATATGAGATAGGGGTCAAAGTAATTTTTTTTCTTTTGGAAATCCAGTTGACCCAACCCTTTATTTAAAAGACCATTTTTTTACACACTGCATTGCAAGGATGCCTTTGCTATAAATCAGGTGACTTATATATGTGCAGCCTTGTTCTGGATTCTCAGCTCTGTTCTATGGGTCAATTTGTCTCTATTTATACCAATTTCACACTGTCATAATTACTGTTGCTTTATAATAAATTTTAATGTCTGGCAATGCAACCCTTCAACTTTCTTCTTCTCCAATTTCACCTCCACTATTCCATGTAAATTTTAGAATTAGCTTATCAATTTTCTCAAGAAATAAAAGGAAAGATGGAAGGAAGGAAGAAAGGAAGGAAGGGAAGAAAGAAACCTGCTGTGATTTTGACTGATACCGCCCTGAGACGACAGGCTAATTTGGAGACCATTAATGATTTTACAAGATCGAGTCTTCCAATCTAATTTACATGGTACATTTCTTCTTGGATTTAAATCTTTAAAAACTATTCTCTGTAATGTTTTGCATTTTTATGCGTAAGTCAAATGCATATTTTGCTAAATTTATTCTTATGAAGGTACATGATTTTTAAAGTGCTATTATAAATGGTATAAAATTTTAAAAGTTATTTTCTAATATTTATTGTAAATATAAAAAAGTAATTGGTTTTTCTATGTACTTATATTCATTAGTCTAGCTAAATTTACTTATTTATTCTAATAATTTACCTGTAGATTTTATGTCCACAATTATGTCCACAAATAACATAGGTTCATATGTTTTCTAATCCTTAAGTTTTTAATTTTTTTTTCTTGTGTAATTACTCTGGCTAGAACAGTGGTTCTCAACCTGTGGGTCGCGACCCCTTTGGGGGTCAAACAACCCTTTCACAGGGGTCACCTAAGACCATCGGAAAACACATATTTCTGATGGCGATTCATAACAGTAGCAAAATTACAGTTATGAAGTAGCAATAAAATAATTTTATGGTTGGGGGTCACCACAACATGAGGAAATGTATTAAAGGGTCACAGCATTAGGAAGGTTGAGAACCACTGGGCTAGAAGCTTCAGTACAATGTTGGGATAGAAGTGGTGAAAATGAACATTCTTATCTTGTTTCTGACCTCAGATAAAGATAATTAGGTATAGGTTTATTAGACATACCTTTTACAAAGGAAGGAGTTCTCTTCTCGTTCTAGTTTGATGAGAGTGATCTTTTTGATCATTAACAAGTCCTAAATTGTATCAAATGCCTTTTATTCCTTTATTGAGGTGGTCACACGGTTATTGTTCTTTATTATGTAATTATTGAATTATATTGATTGATTTTTAAGTATTAAACCAACCATGTATTTTTGGAATAAACTTTGCTTTGTCATGATATTTGATTTTTTTAATACATTTCTAGATTTGATTTGTTAAAATTTTGCTTAGGAGTTTTATATCTATGTTCCTCTCCTGTAATATCTTGACAAGTTTTTTTTATTGGAGTTATGCTGGTCTCATAAAATCAGTAGTAAAGTGTTTGCTCTTTTTTCTATTCCCTGGAAGAGTTTGTGTAACAATCATATTACATTTTCCTCAGATGTTTGAAAGAATTTTTCCCTCAAACCACATGGGCCTCAAGATTTCCTTGTGGGGAATGTTAAGTTATGGGTTCAGGTTCTTTAATAAATATATGAATATTTGAATTATCTCTTCTCATATCAGTCTTTTTGCATTTTCCTAGAAATGTGTCCATTTCACCTACATTTTAAAATTCATTAAAATAAAATTATTCATAATATCTTCTTAATATTTTTAATGTCTATAGCTGTGTGTTGGTAATTTATGCCAATTCTCTAGTTCATTATCTAGTTCATTCTTTCAAGGGATTTATTTACTAGTCTTTCTCTAAAAGATACAAACAAATACACAGAAACTATTATACAATGAAGAATTAAGAGAATGCCAACTGAAATGTATATAGTGACTTGGTGGTTTAAAGCAAAAGAAATCATAGTTGATTAGAAAGCTCAAGAGAGACTTATAAAAGTAAGAAGCCTTAAAGAAAAGGTAGCTTTTGAGCAATGTAAATAGAAGAAAAGACATTGTTGGGAAAAAGAAAACTTCAAAATAGTCATTTGGATAAAGTATAGCAGAGAATTGGGAAGAGGAAGAAGTCTGAAAGATGGAAAGATCTAGACTATCAAAAGACTTAAGTCATATACAATGAGAAGACAGTGAATATTGTCAATATTTTATTGTCTTGAACATTTGGTAAACACGAGGAATGACACTGAGAAAAGATTCAGACTTTTCCGGCATGGAGATTGGGAAGATGGTGACATTTCCAGAAAAAAAAAAAGAATGCAGGAGAACGCATTTCAGGGTTTAGAAATGTAGACGTCATAGGTAGCAGCATCAAGCTGAAGGTTGAGTGAGTTATCAGGGACGAAGCAGCCCAAGGAGACCATCAGGCTGAGTCCAGAACCATTGACTAGCTCCCTTTAAGGAGTAAGAGGGGAAAGGAGTCAATGAGCACAGGAGAGAGGGGCATATGGGGCCATGGAAGCCGAGACAGCAGGGTGTCCAGTTGGAGAGAAGTAATTGTATCAGCCTCCAGAGCAGAAGTAATGAGGACCAAGAAAACTACTGGACTTGGCATGTGACAAATCACTGTTGACCTTCGTGGTATTTACGGAGATCCTGAATGTTTGGTGTTAGTGGGAAGAGAAGAGAGAGCTTCATTTTGATGGACATGCTTTTCCTAGCTATGCAAACTCATTCTTGAATTTATTCAGCAATTATTTACTGGCAGTTTCTATATGGCAGGTGCTATGCCAGGTACTCATCATATGGTGGTAAACAAGAGACATGACCCCTTTCCTACTGAGCTTACATCTAGCGGAGGAGCTAAACATCAAGTAAATATAAAGAAATAATTAAAAATCATGATCAGTGCTTAGGGCAAAAGAAGAGAGAATTATGAGACAGGCTAAATGAAGGAGCCAAGATTCAGACAGCAGGGAGGGGTCATGGATTGCACGCAGGGGTGTAAATGGATTGAAGTAACCAACAGCTATTGCTTGAGTGACTCATTTAGGGGCCATGTAGATTACAAAGTACTAGAACTTACAGAGTGATACAAATCCTCACCTTCATATAATGCCCAAACCTCACTCCCATCATATGCCTTTCTTCGGGAGACAGAGATCAAAGGGGAAAATTTGTAGTTTGAGGCAAATTCTTCAAAAGCACACAGGGAAGATGAATCTACCAGTGTTAAGTTAGAATGTTGGGAGACCATGAAGATTTATATGATTAATTGTAATTATCTTTTATAATGTATACTCATAATCATATTGCTTCTAGAACATCTTCATTATCTTTCACTTTTGAAATGCTTGGGTGCCCCAACAGAGTTGGGTAAGGGATTTTATTAGGCCCAGATCATCAATCCAAACTTTCTAAGGTAAGGGTGTTGCTACCTCAGAAGCCAGAGACATTTGCTAACCTGGAAAGAAAGCACTAAGTAGTCATTAGCTTCTTCAGTCTGTTTACCAGCCCGCCTGTCATTGAGGTTAGACTGGCCTCAAAATGAACACTCTGCTCTGTTTGTCCATCAGCATTGCTGTCTCACAGAATGAGTTCTCAAGTGGCCGCAGGCAAAGCCTTGTTTCATGCCAGAGCTGAGTTCCTAGGGAAAATGTCTAAATTAAATTTAGTTTACTCAGTTCCATCTGAAATGAAGCCTGTGTTTAAAAGAAAGCCCCACTCAGTCTCTTTTAGGGCAATCTCCCATAATCTGACCTAACTGGTCTCAGAAACCCCTGTGTGGGGAGTGTGAGCTCCCTTCTTTCATCGCTGTGGTAATTTCACGATCAGGATGGTTTCTCCTCACCTCCTGGCCCCTTCATGGAAGCGTAGCTGCTCCAAGCAACACGGCTCCCCCACCGCACCCTGCGTCCAGCCCTCTCTCTCCATGATCTCTGGCCATCCTCTCTCTGTCTTAGACGTTCCTCACTCCCTATGAGTGCTCCTCAGGTCTCCTAATTCTTGTCTCACGTGGGCACCTTCTCTGTGGGGGCCCTTGTCCCTGATTGCCGGGGCTGGCCCATGCACCTTGACCTGTCAGTGTTCAGACCCTTTGGAATCCACAGGGACAACCCACCAGTGACCAGAGGCAGAACAGCTGTATCAACTCAGCTTGGGGAAGCTCAAGTATCCACTGATGCCGGCTGTGTGGAGTTTGAAATTCAGCCCAACATATTACTCACGGCGAAACCAGGGGCCAGCCAAGGAAAATAGAGCGCTCCCCGAAACGCTCGTGGACTGATCAGAGAAGGAAGCTCCGGTTTGAAGAGAAGCTATTTTGTGCCTGCTTCTATTTTTTTAAACAACACACTCTCCGCAGGTGAGATGGGAAAAGTAAAAACCTCAAAGAACGATATTTATTCATTTAGCTAGCTGAGGCCTACGACCGTACACCATGTCCCTTTAACGTCGTAAGAAAGGCCACGGTTTCAGTGAGCTCTTCTTGGGTCCAGAAGCCGTGCTAAGTGCGCTGTAGGTGTGTTCTCATTTATCTTGCTGAGAACTCTGTGACGTGGTTCCATTGCTGTCCCCTCTGCAGCTTGCTCGCAGGTGACTCAGGTGGAGCCCTGGCTGTCGCCTCCGTGTTCTTACCTGCCCTTTAAACAAATGCAAGTGCCCAGGAGCTTTCACGAGGCGATCCCCAGAGAAAGTGATGTTCCCCCTGGGTCCGGGGTGGGGGCCAATTTGCGCCTGAGAGAGATCTGAAGGTTGGGAGTTCAGTAAAGCTGAAACCGCCCTGTTAAACCAAGCAGGGCTCGAGTTGGTGGATTATTTTCCAACCAGAGGGAGTTCATTGACTTGCAGGAAGAAAGGGGATCATTTAATGGACATACAGAAAGTACATATATATTTTTTTATTAATTTATTTTTGTTACAGACGTTTCTCCTTCCAGAAAATATTTTTATTTTCACCGTTCTTCCCCCTCACAGAAGGGTCAAATCTTCCCAGGCCACGGTCACTCCCTCTGTGGGCTCTCCTACGGGAGGGTTTCGGGAGGCCGGCAGAGGCTGGGTGCCCGCGGCCCGCCCCTCCCCCCGACGGGCACCTGCACCGCCCTGCAGAGGCACGTCCTGCACGCTCACACGTTTGCTCGAGCACCGAGAACCTCGCTTCTCAGAAAGCCCCGGGAATTAGATTGTTTTCCACGCTGAAAGTTTTCATTTGAAAAATAACCCTCTTTGTTTAACTAATGAAAAGGAGGGGCTGCTGCTCGCTTCTCGGGCTGGGTAAGAATTCCATGGGCAGTAATTCTGTTTCTCAGTGGAAAATGTTTCGGTTTTTTTAATGTTGTTTTGCAGACTGGCCCCTGCCCGGCCCTCGCTCCAAGGACCACACATACACACATGTGCACACTGGCCCAGGCACAGGGCAGCACTTCCCACCCCTCCCCGCTGGGGGCTGGGGACGGCTGCGTTCTCTTTCCAACACCTGCAGAACAAAAGCGAGGTGGGTCAGCGGCTGACATCCAGCCAGAGGCATCCTTGCCTGCACGGGAACAGAACGCCTTCCCTGGCCATGCTCTCAATCCCAGAGGCTGGGTGGGCCTCAGAGGAAGGAAACTGGACTCCGAACTCCTCTTGTTTCTGTGCATCTCCACGTCAAGCAATTCTCTCACACCATGCAGGGGGTGGTCTGTAACATTCCCTCCTCATTAGGTTAGTATGGAACGGCGATAAACACAGGGCTGTCACTGCTGGCCGTACATGTGGCCAGCAGGGTGCTGAGTGGTCTGGACTGCACAACGCCTATCAAAACATGACCCCAGAGGCCACTCCGTGGAGGGAGGAAAAGCACGGATGCTCAGACCGAGCAGACCTGCTCTGCCACTTGACCGCTGAGCCCAGGAGCGGTGGCTGCTGAACCGCTCGGAGCCTGTGTCCGTGACCGCGGACGAGGAAAGCTCTGTCTCACGGGGATGTGCGATATCAAGGACGGTGATTGTCACACAGCAGTTATCCAAGGAACGTCAGTCTTCTCTTTGTTCTCTGAAAACTGCCCCTCTCCTGTCTAGCAGGGGGACAAACCTCATTCCCGTGAAATAAACTGCAGGCACGGAGTGCTGCCCCAGCAGCGCTGAGCGCCGAGCCTAGCCTGCCACTTGGCACCACGGTCCGTGTGAGCCGTGAAGGGTGCTGCGTGTCCCAGGGACGTGAGACCTGTCACCAGTGGGAGCTGTTAAGTCTGTTTCCCAGGGAATTTGAAGAATTCCCTCCGTCTAGATTCTTTGTATGGGAAAGACACATCTGCCCTGCCTGCATAGCTTACACACAGTCTGCTGAAAGCCAGCGGAGGGATGGGCGAGATGACGGCTCTGTGAGTCGACATGTATAAGGTCCACATGCACAGAACGCAGAGAGAGAGTCAGCTGTTCGCGTGGAGTAACGAATGGCCTTGAAAGGAGACAGAGATGGTATAAAACAAGTGTATTAGTCAGACTGCTTCAGATTTTAAGTGACGGAAACCCTCTTCTAACATTAATTACCTTAAGCAAATAAATAAATAAGGACTTTACTGGTTCATATAACTAAGACATTCTGTGTTATAGATCTTCAGCAGGGGCTGAATATATAATCATATTATGCCGTGAGAACTAGCTTGTTTCTCTCTTTCTCTCCACCTCCTTTGCATCTCTTCATTTTGCCACACAGCCTAATTCTCTCCTCTTCGTGATTAGCTTCCTACTCTCAGCTTAGCAGCCCCAGTGGAGAGAGAAACTCTCTCAACATCTGAATATCCAAGCCAGGGAAGATTCTAGCTGACTCAGCCCTGAACTTGTCCCTGGGTAAGGAAAAGGCACTGTACTTTCTTTGTGGCAGTCAACCGAAATGTCTGGAGTGCCTGTACTAGGCGCCCTTCTGGCCACTGGGGGTGCAGCGGTGAGCAGGGCAGATAATGCCTTGCCACTAGGGAGCTCACAGTCTTGGGAGAGCCCAGCCTTTCAGCTGAATCTTGCTGCCTCCTGCTACCCTTCGTCAGGAGTCAAACAGAAGGATGGAGTCCTTTCAGTTCACAGAGAAGCCAATGCCTTCACAAGATTAACCGAAAGTGGACAAATACAATGATGTGTGCTGAAGGTTCCCACACGTAAGACAAGTTGTCACTCTACCTTCCAAGCAGCAGGGTAGCCTCGGTGTGAATGGTGCCTCCTGGAGATGTGCAGCAGGCAGTACCGTCAACTAGAGATGGCGTGGGCTCCAAGGAGACATCCTGCCTTTGGGGTTTTCTTGCAGAAAACTCTCACAAGGAATGCACGTGGTTTCCACCACAAGTAGGGGCAAGCAGGACAGCCCTGAAGCTCTTGGCATCGTCCTTATTCCGGCTGCAGGAGGTTTCCACAGATAAGAATTATGCAGCTGCTACTGAGTTGTTGATTACACCTGAAGAGCCCATGGCAATCTTAATCACCCAAGAATCCTTTTAAGGGGAAAAAATATATATGTTTACTCATATATAAATGTTTGTTCTCTGATCAAAGAAGGTGGGATGCTGTGTGATCAACGGTATGAAGTGAAATCAATTCTGTGCCGTTTGCACTGCGATGGTGTCCGGTTAGAGGAGAAAAACACGGCTTCTCGAAAGTGCCGTATCTGGAGAGACCAGGAGATTTGTGTTTCTTGATGACATGGGTGTGTGATGGAGTAGGAGGAAGGTCTCCCCAAATATGATTTCTTCAGTATTTATTGAGTTCTTACTATGTGCTGCCGATCCCTGGATGTGTTACAACAAATAGTACAGTACCTCTGCTTCGTGGATAGAGTGTCTGGGGCAGGGACCTACACAGAAACCGGGCAGGGGACACGGGTAAGTGTTCTAAGGGCGACGTGCAGGTTCATGACACTATAATGTGTCCAAAACACACGTGGTGGGCCGTTCATGCTGTGGTGTCCATGAGTGGTTTTGTCTCATCTCAGAATGGCTGCCTAGAACCCCAGCAGGGGCCGTGGCTGGCAGCTGGGAGGCTTGGGAGAAAGGTGAGGGCAGGCTTTTATGTCAGGCCTCGCAGCCGTGAGGCCACCGCCGGCTAAGCGTGCTTCCCCTCTGCAGGCCAAGGTGGTGTGCCACAGACACTCCCCCGGGGCCTGCTGGACAATCACTGTGTTTATTATGCTTCTTACTGTCAGGTAGTCCGAAATCCACATGGACTGCTCTTATGATTTCAGGTTGTCCCAAAAGAGAAACTCAAAAATCGGTGATGAGCACAGCAGGAGAGGGAGCCGGCTGCCTATCTCAAAGGGCACATCACCATAATCACGGGTATGCCGTGAGCATATGCACAAAGAATGTGAGGGGGAAGTGTGTGTCAGGAGCAGCCAGCGGGGTACCAAACCAGGTGCCCCTCCCTGCATTCCTCTCCCCCACCAAACGGCGCCTTTAGAACATGTCACGGGTAGTACCCCCATCTTCTCCCTGCCCCTGCAGAGACCCCACCCTCAATGGCCACCTTTGCTGCTAGTCCACTAAATTCACCCTGGATCTCCCCAGGGCTGGCTGTTGCCTTCATATTTCATGCGGAATGTGCAGCTTCCCAGGAGCCCGAGGCATGCCCTGCATTCTGATGCACCGGCCGGGCTGACACCAGCCAGCTCCAGAGCATGCCTAATGAGGAGGCTGACACCCAGGCGGACCAGCCAGCCAGGCTGCGAGGGCCAGGCTGCTGCAAACCTGGGGCGGGGGCACAGGAAGGCAGCGAGGGCGGGCCAAGGAGGGAGACGGCGGTGCCTTTATAAGCCACTGTGCTATCACCTGGTACTACAAATGTGGACCAATTTCACTGACACGGGGAGTGGATTGGAGGCTCAGATAAGGAGCAGTTCAGATCAAGGAACAGACTTGGGAAAGGCATCAAGTTCAAAGAGAAAGGAGAAGGTGCGAGGACTAAGGGGAAGTTGAAGTTCTGAGTCACTCGTGTCTCAGCGAGCAGGACTGCTGCCCGTTTTAGTGATCCTTCCAGGGCAGGGCTTCTTCAACCTTCCACAGACACTGCTTCATTATCTAAAAGATCCTGCTGGCCCGGCCTGTGTGGCTCAGTGGTTGAGCGTCGACCCATGCACCAAGAGGTCACCAGTTCAATTCCCGGTCAGGGCACATGCCCAGGTTGTGGGCCCGATCCCCAGTGGGGGGCATGCAGGAGGCGGCCAATTGATGTTCTCTCTCATTGATGTTTCTATCTATCTCTCCCTCTCTCTCTAAAACTCAATAATGAAAAAACATTTTTTTAAATAAAATAAAAGATCCTGCTGAACACAAGTTTTTCCTTTCCCTCGTCTACTTTAATCTCACACATTACTCCTCATTTTGATGGGCCCTATCAGGCTACGTAGACCCTTGCTTCCCTGGTAGTTAGGGCATTTACATTGGGGGCAGAGTCAGTGCCTACAGTCACCATCCCAGAGCTCCGAGGATGCAGTGCTGACATGCTTGGCGTCTACACTGCCCTCCGCCTGACGCTTGAACAAAGCCGGTCCCGTCTGGGCACCCCACCAAGCTGCTGATCGAGGTGAGGCTAGTTCCACTTTACAGATAAAAAAGCCAAGAGCGAGAGAAATTTATCCAAGGCCGCGCATGTCAGACCAAAGTGTCAGACACGGGCCAGCCCTTCGTGCTTTCAAATGAGCCAGTTACACATTCACACTCGTCCACCATTCCAGTACATGGAGTAAGGTGCAAACTGCATTCCCAGTAATTTCATTAAACTTAGATATAATATTAGTAAGTGCAACTTTTACGTTTAATGGGAAAGATAATTAAGTCATGGAATCTAACAAAAAATTTCCTTTAAAACTTTGATTTCTGTCATCCCTGTCTCTCTCTTTCTATTCTCTCTCTCTCTCTCCTCTCTCTCTCCTCTCTCTCTCTCTCTCTCTCTCTCTCTCTCTCTCTCTCTCTCTCTTTCTCTCTCTCTCTGTCACACACACACACACACACACACACATTCTCTGTGTGTGTGTAAACAGCCTCCTGTTTGGGGACCATAATTTCATAATAAGAACAGTAACCCCTTTTTGAATTCTTACTGTGTGCCCACACTTTTCATGAATTATCTCATGTCATCCTGCTGACACCGGGAGCCAGGTGATACTGTCCCACTCTGCAAATGAGGAAACTCCTGCTCAGAGAAATTAAGCAGGTCGGCCAAGGTCACAAAGCTCTCGAGTGGCCTGACTTGAAACTTCATGCTTTCAACCCCTGCAGATAATGTTTATATTAAACCACACTGGTCTGTAGCCAGATCTCATAAATACATCTTTGATATAATTAATGTCCCTTTGTTTTAGGATCACTCTTCTTCATGGACTTCCTGCCTACTGGGTTCTTGAAATATCTCCCTTATTAATACCTGCACTTTTTCTTATGGGGAATTATATTTTACTGGTTTTCTTTTTGTGCTTCTTTAGATTTCGTCCTGTCTGAAAACAGAATTCTCCATCTCAAATTTTAAGTTTTTCTTGTCACTGAATACTTTTAGAGTTAGAACCAAAACTCTTTATGATTGGAGGGAAACCTTGGAGGTGATTCATCCCTAACTTGCTCCCAAGGCAGGAATTTCTCCTATGATAGCCCAAGCAGGTGACCATCCGACCTCCACTTAAACATCCTCAATGCTGGAAATCACACTATGCCAAAGGCAGCTGGGCCTGCTCTTGGACAGTGTGAATTGTCAGAAAGGTCTTCCTCCCACGGGCTGTGTGAACTCTGCCTGCCACGCGGCCGTGGGAATCAGGTCTACCACGAACAGTTTCAGCCCCTGTGTTTATTTCCTGGGGCTGCTATAACGAAGTCCCTCATACCAGGTGGTATAGACAACAGAAGTGTGCTGTCCCACAGTTCCAGAGGCTGGAAGTCCACAATCGGTGTGGGCAAGGTTGACTCCTCATGAGGTCTGAGGGAGAGCATCTTTCTCGCGTGTCTCTTGGTGGCTGGTGGCTCACTGGCAATCGTTGGCATTCCCTGCTTGTAAATCTTTGCTTTCGTCTTCACCTAGCGTTCCACCTGTGTACATGTCTGTTTCCAAAATGCCTCTTTGTATAAGGACAACAGTCATATTGGGTTATGGACCCCCCCTACTCCAGTGTGATCTCATCTTAACCAATTACATCTCCAACAACCCTATTTTTAAATAAGGTCATATTCTGAGGTGATGGGGAGTTAAGACTTCAACATGGAAATTCAAGGGGATACAATTCAATCCACAACCGTCCCTCTTCTGCAAATCAGCCCTACAGATATATGAAGAGGCATTTGTGTTATCCCTGGGGCTTCTTTTTTTTCTGGTTTAACAACCTCCAGCTTTTTGCCAACCCCTTCCACCCTGGGAGTCTCTTCTGAACACTCTCTGGAAGGGTGGCAGCCCGCCAGCTGGGCTCTGGGGAGTCACTGCTTCAGTCCCGTGACTCTCCTTCTCCATGTCAGCCCTGGACCTGGTCACACTCAGGGCTGATTGAGTGTGCAGATCGTGGCTCGTGATCACAGACTCTGCCAATTCTCCCCGGTCGCTACCGCACAGGTTGCTCTAAAACCTGGACTCCTCCCTCCAGTAAAGTGCTACTCGGTTCCCTTCCCAGAACATCAGTGAAACAACTCTGGCCAGAGAGAGATACCTTTGGCACTTTTCCGGAAAGTTCCTGACTGGGTCTGAGGCAGTGCCACCCATTTGTGGGTCTTTTAGTCACTTTCCAATTCCCATTTCTACAAACCCTCTTCCACTCTTTCAAAACCACCACAAAAATGAAGATATATGAAGTGTTTCGAAGGCACCTCATTTGCTAACCCTGAAGCTGAAGTGTTGGAAGACTGTGAGTTTGTTTGGCAGGCTCAGCTTTTCATAAACATGCCGTATTAACTTCTCATCGTCCTGTTGTCTCGCTCACTAGCCTTTCTCTCTTAAGACTTGTTTCATTTTCTTGCAAAATATTGAAATTTCCAGTTCTCTGTTTTCCCTGGATTATTTCCAGGGAAATAATGCTTTCCTATTTTGGAAATGGATCCCACATATCTTCTTTGAATACTTCTGATAAATCCCCTGATCATGACTCATATTTTTCAGCACTTTAACAAGTGAACTTCTTAAGCAAGTTTTGATCAGTTTTTAAATTTGGGGGTGGAGAGGGTGGTTCCTTCAAATCTACTGACCTACACTCTTTCCAAGGGCACCCTTTCTTGGGTAGGCTTGCTTTGTAGATATCAAAGTGGAAATAGGGTAAAACAAGTAGCCATCTTAAAAGAAAAAAAATTAGTTAACTATTTTCACAACGCTTTTTGTGAGAATGTGAGATAGGGGAGCTAGAAGGGGTTCAAAGTAGAAAAGGTTGGGGAACAGAGGGGAGAAAGTAAAGACGCTGGATTATGAAGAGACCTGATTTGCATAAAAATGAGATAACTACCAACCTGAAAAACACTCAGGTCGTGAGTTCTGATCCTACCAGGTCAAGTCCTGGAACCTCTGGAAGGCTGTGACCTCTGGTGTGCCTGACACGCAGAGTGGAGCGTTATTGAACTACCTCGCCTCCATCCCACAGCATTCCTTTCTAGGAATCAATGGTATTTAATAATTATTATTTCTATGTGTCAGTTTTAAAACTAACAATTGGCAATTTAAAAGAAGGAAATCTCTATTTTGAAGATATTACTCAAAGTCATTGTGTGCACTAAAAATTTATGTGTGAGCTAAATTATTCATGTGCGCACTAAAATGTACACGTATTAAACAAAATATTTCACCTTGTGTTTGCACTCTGTTTCACTGTCTTGAATTTTTAAAATAAAACCGCTAAGAGGTCACATAAAATAACAGAATTGCTATAACTCAAGTTGTGTTGTTTCATCGGATACTATCGCTGGTTTTTCATCTATGGCTTAAACGCAGGAATATGTTTTATCACGGGAGTTGAAGACATAATCTACACCCCAAGTGAACTCAAAGGTTCCCTACCTGACTGCAAGAATTTGCTCCCGAAAGGAACATTTATATGTGTTTGCCTATATCAGAGACTGTATAGCTGAGAATTTCTGAATTAGCTTCCATGTAGAATACAATATTTATTAAATGATAAGCAATATAATTAACACTCAACAGTAACTGCAACCATTGTTTAACTGAGACTAACGAAGGCTTGGGGGGAATAGGATGAGGAGTGTTCTCATCATTGGTATTTTTTGGAATCACTGGTTCAGGGTGAAAATGGAAAGCTGACCGACAACACACCTGCACCTGGGGTGTTCTGTTCTCACTGTCCTGGGCGGCCACTGCTGGCCAGTCCTGAGGACGGGAAGCAGGATAGCACACTCACACATGCCCGGAGGACTGTTGCAGATAAGGAAGAATTAGGGCCCAAAATAGGGTCTGTGTTGTTTGTGGGTTAAATTATGCATGGTTATTGCATCTCACATGTTTACGCTTCATTTCTAGCTCTACAAATATCTTCAGGGCACTGTCATCAAGAGCCGTTCCAGGGCCCAAACCCTGTTTTGTGCCTCTCTGTACTGGCCCTCTCCTCTGCTAGGTGCCCTGAATGTAGAGCACAGTGCTTGGTTCACTTCTAAGTCCTCTGTAAATGTCTACTGATAGAGAGATTTCTCCAGTCGTATCCTCAGCAGTCTAAACGCAACTCATCCTCTGTGCTGTTTGAACTCATGAGTTGCACCCTCCTCCTCTCTCCTTTATTACCTGCACTAGTGGGCTTGTTTTTCCCTAACACGGTTATATAAGACTCTTGACTCTCTGTAACCCTATTAGCTCGGCTTCACTGCTTTGGCTTCTGCTGCCTCGGAAGACCAGCTCAGCGGAAGGAAGAAAGGCAGGAAGTGGAAAGAAGACCCCAAAGATTTCGATGGGCTGCATTCACCCACAGTCATTCGGATACAGGTTCTCAGCACTTCCCACCCCCACGCCCACCCCCAGAGTGGTGAGGGCTCCCTGTTATCTTTACAAGGCGCAAGTGACTTATCCACAGGGGCACAGGCGGGGTGCCTGGGGAGCCAGAAGCTGCCGCCCTTAGGAAACTGCAGGCCCTTGTCTGCCTTCCTTGGGAGAGATTCAGCTCTGAGAGTTGGAGCAATTCCTCCTTCCCACCTCTAGACCCCAAAGTTTAGTTCTTCATTAAAAGAAGGTCCACAGAGGGGCTTAAACACAAAACTCCCTATAATGGTGAATACTCAGAATTACTTTCCACCTGATACTGCTTCATTTAATTGACTAAAGCAGGCTCCCCTGGCTGCAGGCTCCCTTGAAATCCTGCCCAAATTTGCCTGGCTCCTGCGTGGGCCTGAGGAAATATGCACAGGTGCACCCAGGGGCTGTGGGCTGGGCTCCCGTGAACTGTAATGGTTGCTGCATGACTGATTCCCCAGCTCCTCCGCCCTCCCGCTCAATCCCAGGACCCTCCCTGCTTATGCAAAGAGCAGGCTCCCCAGTGCCGTCTTATGAAGAAGTGGTAGAGCAATTTCATTTAATATTGCTAGTGCTTCCATTAACCTGAGTATATTGCTCTCCATCCTCAATTTAAGACTCCCTCTTTCTCTTGATTATCGCTGTATTTCAGAGCGCCTGAATGTCCTCCCCAGACCTCTAAGCCAGCCTGGAATACACTGATGATCAAAGCTACGGTTCCTTGAGGTTTCTGGCTTTAAAGGAATGCAGCCTCCCGGTGCCCCACCCTGAGGCCTTGGAAACCTGCCTGGGGCTGCCATTTTGGTCCGGATGGGGCTCCCTCTAGTGTGCTCTGCTGTTGTCTGCCTTCTCGCTCCTCTGCCTGCCTCCCTTCCTTCCAGCCTCACTTCCTTCTTTCCTTTCTTCCTTCCCTTCCCTTTTTTTCTTTCATCATTTTTCTCTTTTTGTTGTTGAGGTTTGTAGGACAAAAGTATTTTAGAGCTTTGTTGGAGGTGGGTGGACAAAAGTCTGTTGTAAATTATTTTGAACTCACTGGTTAATATTTAGAGGCTTATGACTCTGTATGATTAATTCATTCAATTATTAATTCAAGAAGTATGTATTAAGCGCCTACTATGTACCAGGTACTCTTTTAGGTGCTTAGGATGAATTGTGAGCCAAACTGGTAAAAGATCTGCTTTCACGAAACTTAAATTCTAGCAGAGAGAGCCCTGGCCAGTGTTGCTCAGTGGTTAGAGCATTGGCCCACGCACCAAAGGGTTTTGGGTTCGATTCCTGTTAGGGCGTGTGTGGGAGACAACCAATCAATGTTTCTTTCTCTCTCTCTTCCTCTTTCTGCTCCCTTCCTCCCTTTCTAAAAATCAATGGAAAAAATATCCTCAGGTGAGGATTAACAACAACAAAAATCCTAGCAGGGAGAGATAATAATAAACAAATACATTTCTTGGAGATGATGATAAGTGGTAATATGAAGAAAAATAAAGCAAGGTAAGGGGCTAGAGAGTGCTGGGGAGCCCCTCCCTCCATGACTGCTTATACCCTCCTTTGAATGACGAAGGCCTCTCTGTGTCCAAATTCTCCAGTGTGGATGACGGTGGGAGTGAGCTAAGAACACCCTTCCAGGGGAGAGTAGGACTGGCAGTGTACCTGAGTCCACTGCCCCTCCCCCATTGCTTCCCCTGGCATGGCTTGCAGAAGGGATGCTGGGGCAGGGCCCCCAGGAGCACAACCCCAGGCTTTCCTCTGGGGTGCAGCCCTGGGAAGATGAAGCATTGCTATGGCCACAGAAAGTGAAATGGTGATGCCCCCTGCTCCATCCTGTCACTGATGTCATGGCCCCTCACTTTATCACCACTTGCTTGCCAAGCTCTGGGGAAAGGCCATTTCCCCCCCGCCACCCCCCGCCCCCATCCCTTGCATCCTGTGGGCAGCCTAGGACTGAATGTAAGTTGGCTTTTCAAACCTGTGGTGTTTGGGTTGATAGGCTGCAGACGGATTCCTCCTGGACCCTAATGCCTTCAGGGAGGGGTCCACTGCAGCCTGGCTAACCTCAGCAAAGACTGGAAACCAAGGGGTCAAATCATCAGAGGGGAGGAGAATTCTCTAAGAAGAAGAAGCTGAGTCAAGGGTAGGGTTCAGAGGGGGAGAAGAATCATATGCCTTCCATGAAGATGGATTTCTAGGCCTCTGTATATAGCTAAAGAGGGATACAGGGTCAGCCTTGGGGTTGGATCCTGGCTTCACAAATCTCTACCTATCTGACTTTGCATAGTTTACCAACCCTCTCTAAGCTACAGCGTCCTGGTTGGTAAATGGGCCAATCACACCATATTCATAGACTTGTTGTGAGGATTAAAAGAGAAAGAAAAATGGATAATTCCTAACATGGGCTGGGCATTGAGTTGATGACCATAAGTGTCCTTTCCTGGAATGAGCATGGTAAGATGTCCTTATTTTTTGAAGACCGAAGGATTAAGGGGTGGAATAATATATCTATGATTTACTTTAAAATATTCCAAAAATATTGTGAAGTAAATATGGTACCTTTCTCTCTTCCCTGGAGAACCTCCAGCCAGCACAATACTTAACCACATTTATCCAAAATCTAGGTAATGTGCATTGTCTTGGTTTTAAAAGAAATGTACTTGTCAGTAATTCCAAATTTATGCCTCTAAGCCAGACCTTTCTTAAGAACTCTAGACTCAAATATTCAACAGCAAATTTGCCATCTCAAACCTAGCATGTCCCAAACGGAATGCCAGAGTACCCATCCCAAGGCCATCCAACCACCTGGTTCCCAGCCCAGCCCCACCCCCACCTTCCCCATCTCCATAAATAGCATCACCATTCATCCAGATACTAGAGCAAAACTTTCAAGATGGTCCTGATCCCTCTTCCTTCTTCACTGTCCACATCCAATCCATCAGCACTCCCTGCTCATCTTACCCTGAAGATTTCCCCAATCCACCCCTCCCCACCATCTTTGCTGCCACTCTTACCTGGACCAAACAGCCTATGTATTCATTTCCCTGCCGCTGGTATCCATTCCCTGTGTGGCCAGCATGATCTTCTAAAAGCACGAATCAAATCACGCCACCTGCCTGCTTAAAACTATCAGTAAGTTCCATGGTGCATACAGTTAAATCCAAATGCCTCCCCTCAGCCTACAAGACCAGGTGTGATTCCCGTCTCCTTCTCCACCTTCTTCTCCCTCCTCTCCTTTTCCACTCCCTCTCTCTTTCTCACTGTACTCCAGGCACACTGGCCTCCAATCCACTTCTCCAACAAGCCAATTTCCTTCTCCTTCTGGGATCTGCATTAAGAGAGTTCCTCTAGCTCAAATTATCTGTCCCTTCCCCTTCCCTCATCCAATTCCTTTTCCTCCTTCAGTTCTCAACTTGCATGTTGCTTCTTTGCGTATCCTTCCATGACGCCCTAAATCTCAGCTAGGCCCCTCTGTGTTTTCTCTCATAGCACCCTGATCTGTTGCCCTTCACAAGGGGAAGAATCATCTATTTCCCAATATATGTCTAGTGTCTGACATACAGCTCCTTAAATATTGGGTCTATAAATGAATGAATCATTTAATAATTCCACTGCCCTGATTTCAAATCCCCGTTTCTGAGCTCCATACCTTGACTATCAGCCATAGGTACCAGGCCACCCCTTCTGCCAGCCCCACTGTGGCCACAGAGCCCCCTCTTTGTGAAGCCCTCACACTTCCTGTCTCTGCCCATCACTCACACCTGCCTCAGTTGCTCCACTAGCATTCCAGTGCCCTTGAAAGGCAGGTTGGCTGACCTGTGGATGAATGCTACTTAGCTCCAACATGCTGTTCCGCACATGTGTGCATGAGTTACATTGTATGTGTTTCGTATGCAATCTTTTATTTCTTTTTCAAAAACTGCTGACTCTAGGTTGTCCGTATAACTCCTGCAAACGAAGCCTGTGCAAACGTAACAGCGGGCTATAGGCCACCACTCACTCATGTTGGGCCCCATTAGAGGCCTTCTTCTTGCACTTTTTGAGGTGGTTTCCTGCTGTTGCCGAGGTCAGCATTTGGACCAGCTTTGAACGTGGAAGCCTCTCCCATCCCGGGGTGACTCTGGCTTTCCTATCAGACTCTGCACTAATGAGAAGTGAATGCTGCAATCGCAGGGCGCACTCCGAGGTCGCAATTACGTAAGGATTATTAATGAAGCAACAATGTCAAAATTGTGTGAAATCAAACTCAGATTTAAGTACTTAAAATAAACAGATATAAAGTAACAGATGTCCCGTTTTGTTCTCAGATGATTTCATCCCTTGTTAAAAATAAATGTCTGGCTTGAAAGGAAAAAAAAATAAAAGGGAACTTTACTTCCATGTTAAAAATTAATTGAATCCAGAGGTTGGTAAAGCAACTAAGTGGTGTGGGTTTTTTCTCTTTTTTTTTCTTAAGGCAAAGACATATTTGTGTTGATTTTTATTTCAGCAAGTAATAAATTCATTGCATGACGCCAACTTTGATAGACCAAACTCACATCTTTTGAAACCCAAAGGGAAAATTTCTCCACAGTTATTATGTAGATAAGAATGGGGCCCCGTGAACCCATCTGAGGAGAATTGAGTTCCATGCTAACCCCTAAGGGTGCAACAGCGGAGGCTTCGACAATCACAAGGCCTGATTGTCATGCTTGAAGCCTCAGAGTCCCACCGAGGGGCTCTTGCCTTGGAATTTCCACGTGGAATTCCCAGAGAAGCCTCCTACTGAAATTAGTAATGGGAAAGGCAAATTAGGTCATCTTGTCCGTCCCCCTGCCAGCTTCCTACACTGTGGTTAATTTTCTCCTCCTTTGATCAGATACATTTTAAATGTTTCAGGAGATGGAAACTGCACCAGCTGAGTCTCTCTAGAATTCCACCATCTACTGAAGTTGTGGGACTCCATTTGCTGCCCGGGAGACTCTGTGGGAATTTGTCCAAGAGTGGAAGGTTGTCTGTGGGCTGGGGGCTGCCCATACCTCCCTAAATGTCTCCGCATTGTTCTGCTTGTGGCCCAATTCAAGGGATTAGGAATCCAGAGGAATGTTCATCCGTCCAAAATCACAAAATGGCCCCGGGAACATTCAAAGAAAATAATTTATTTGTAGCATCTGAGTACAAACACAAGGGGATTGATATTAATGGCCTTGAATAAAAGATGGAGCAGCTCACAGCCCTGAGGTCGGCTCTCTGTGCGAGAGCGGTACATGTAACAACACTTGCTGGACGGGGATAAATAATCCAGATAAGAAACCACATGTTTCCAGGCAGAAAATACATGTGTTTCTAAGCTGTGAGTCACCTCAAAAAGGTAAAAAGACTAAATTTTTTAATAAATTTAATTGCACTATTTCACATCCCTATCTCTGAACCCCACACCTGAAAAAACAAACAAAAACAATAACAACATGACACTAACAAATAAAAGTGAAGGATAGGATATTGGTGATCACTGCACGGCATTATCAATGTACTTGACGGTGCGGAACTGTATGCTTAAAATGGTTGAGATGGTTAAAATAAAGGTTAATGAGATGAAGTCTGCTGAGTGTGCGAGGGAGCGGGGCGGTGCAGGGGCAGAGTGGGGGCACTGGGGGGAAGGATGGTGGCTGCCACCTCGCTCTAAAGCACGTCCCTAGCTCGAGGAGGTAAGAAATGGAGTGATGAAGTGTGCAGCGGGCAGGGAGTCAGAAAACTAGGTGCTCAACGCCACCCCTTCACTTCTCTACATGTGACTCTGCACCTATTCTGTGGACAAAGGGTGGGACAAAATGTCTCCTAAACTCTCTCCGGCCCCAGCATGCGCCCATTTTCTGGAGACAGTGCTGGTGCCAACTCCATCTATTCTCCTTTCCTTCTCACTAACAGAACCTAGCTTTTGGGTTTGAATGTCACTGTGCCCGACTATTAAAAATAAATAAAAACGAAACCTCACTTCCCAGCCTCTCTGGCAGCTGGGGGCTAGCCATGTGCCTTGTCTGACCACGGAGATGTACGTAGGCCGAGTCCCTGGAGACGCAGCCCCCTGGCCTCTGTGCCTGATCCCTTCCACCTTTTCCCTTCTGCTCCTGCTGGTTGTGATGACTTGCAACGGAGGGGATGATACAGAGGGAAGGAGGCTTGGCCTGTGGTGACATCACAGAGCTGCTATACAAGCCCTGGACAGACAACTCAATTCACTCTTGGAACAAATAAGCACCTTGACTTGCTTAAGCCACCATAGTATGTATGTATGCTTCCTGTTATAGCCCAACGCGGTCTTAACCCATATAAATTCTCTGTCATATTCTTTGAAATTCCACATGACTCACTCCTCTGCACGAAGTGCTGAAGGCCAGTGTTAAAATACAAATGCTCTTTGGGAGATGAACATTTTAAGTTATAACAAGCCACTGACATCTTACTTCAAGTGAGTTCTTCAAAACAGCTCTCCTGTCCATAGCAGGGCCTCGCAGAAGAGCTGAGGGACACGCGGGTTGGATGGGAGGGAGGGATGCTGGCCCACTGAGTCACAGCAGTGAGTGCATCCTGGGCTCTGGGGCTGGGGCTGGGGGAGGCGGGAAGTGCTTGAGGAAAGATGGGGAATGGTTGGAGAGGAGGTAGAAAAGGCCACATTTCTCCTTGGATTTGTCTCTTGTGGAGGAAACCTCAACCCCGAGCAGCCCTGGAAGGCTCTGGAGGCCCACAGAAACTGCTTTCAGACATTTGGAAGGGAGATGGGAGAGTTTCATAAAAGACTTTAACTTGAAGATACCCCTGAGTACAGTTTCTCTGCCGGGCATGTGCTTCCCTCCCCATAGCCACCCCTTCATCTCTCACCCGTCTTTTAAGAGCCTGCTCGAACCCCAGGGCCTGCGCTGGCCCCTTCTGTTCCCCAGAACCCCACAGCATGCCTGTGCTGGCTTCGCAGCTCTTCCCCAGCTCAGATGTGCACACCCCCGGGCTGACCTGGCTTTTATTTGTCTTAGTATCTCTGGCAGCACCTCATGCCTTGTGGTGTTTTTTCAGCTAACATTTACCGAGTGCTCACAGTAAACCAGGCACCATACGCTGTTTACGGGAACCCACTCCTTCAGTCCCCAGTGCTCTGGTTCACCTGCACCCCCGCCAGCAGCAGGGTCTTCAAGGTTGTCCTGCCAGGGAAGGGGCCCACCTGCGGTGTGATAACCCTGAGCCTGGTCATCTACTCCCTCCTCTCCCTCAGACCCTCACTCGAGGTAACCTCCTTCTCCTACCAGTAGCACCGTACCTCAGCTACTTCTAGTGTTAAAAGATGTACCCGTTCCTATAAAGTTTTTAATGGAGGGAATGACTTCATTATGAGGCTCAGGCCAAGAGGCAAGAACACAAGGGTTCTGGAGAAGGAGCATTCTAAGAAGAGGGCCCACCCACTGAAATCAGTCCCACACAGCACACGGGAGGGAGACCCCGTCGCTGAGCACCCACACTACCTCGCTGGCCTAACTGATGGGGGAAGCCCAGTTGTTCTTGAGGGGCAGAGTTAGATTTAGGCATCAGGCAGACCTGATTTATGTCTCTGCTCTGCCACCACCTTGCTGTGTGACCTTGAGCAATCAGTTAGTGCCTCTTAGCCTCAGTCTCCCCATCTGTAAAATAGGATTACAGTTCTAACAGCTCACATCTCATAGGCTTCTCTGAGAACACAATGAAAGAATCCACATAAAGCACTGTGGGGTTTCAGTAGGGGAGATTTAGTACAAAAGATCAGTTACAAATATTTTGGAAGGGCTGTTGGAGCAAAACCAGAAAAGCAATGCTACCCATAAAGATTAGTTACTGCGGGAAGAACCTACCTCTGGGACAGGAGGAGCAAAAAGGGAGGTGGGGTGGCTCAGAGCTCACAAGCTCTGTCATGAGACTGCTAGAGTGGCACAGCTGCTCCTTCTCTGGAGCCGCCACCGTGGCCGTGACGAGGAAGCAGGAGCCCAAACCCTTGGCGGCAGCTACAGGAGCCTGGCAGCCCAGCAACCCACGGTGCTGCTACTCGCCAACCACGTTACAGAGGCCTGCAGTCACCTTCCCTTGCCTGCTGCTGCCGCCACCTGGACTAGACACTTAATTAATCAGTTACAATAAGACCTAATGACTTCTCCCTTGTTCCTGTTTCTCAATATTCTGTGAGTGCTTCCCAATGACAAAACTTAATCTAAGCTGGCAAAGAAGTCTGGGAAATGTAGCTTTCAGGCTTCCAACCCCTGTGTACCGAGAAGAAAATAGAACAGTGAAGGTGGAGCTAGGAACTGACTAGGAAATCACCAACACAAATATTACACGCACTGGAGTGTGTTAACTATCATCACCATCATCATCATCATCATCATCATCATCATCATCATCATCACCATCCTTGTTACTATTACTTCTGCAATGGACAACTAGTAGGACCTCAATCAAGTTACTTCACCTCTCCAGGCTTTAATGTCTTTATCTTTAAAGCGAGAGAGTTGAACTGCATGAATACTGGGTCCCTCCTAACAAACTATTTTCTTCTTTCCCTCATTTGTTCAATCAACAGATATTTGATGAGCACCCAGTATGTGCCGGGCACCGAGCAGGCGACCATGGGTACACAATCAGCGAGATCAGGTGTGTACTAAAGGTTGCCATGTAGTGACAGAGACAAACAAGTAATTAATTGTCCTATTTAGTAATCTGGAGCTCATCCAGCTAGTTATGAGCAAAGCAAACGACTCCTCATCCATGCTCTTTCCTGTTTATCTCCTTCCCTCCATAATTGTTCTAGCAAATGCCACCATCAGGGAAAATCTCTTCTTCTGCCTCCAGGTGTGCACATAACCGATAGCCCCTTTCACCAACAAGCTCCACGTGCCACTGTCCATCATCTACCCCCTCCCTGACCTGGGTCCCCATAGGAACTTGTCAGTGGTATAGCAGGGAATGAGCTGTGGGGTAGGTCGTCAGCCTGGGGCCCAGCTCAGCACCTGCGGAGCAGTCGGGGTACTAAGGGACGTGAAAATATGAATGCTCTGGGTCTCCATGATTTCTCTATTTGCCTACTCTGTCACTCTGCTACCCATGGATTTCCCACTATTGCTCATGACCCTACTGTGGAGTGGGGGACCCTGTGCATTCCATCTCTTATTCCTGCTCACTTCGAATGCATTTCAAATATTGCCGTGGAAACATCAATTCCCCGAGCCAAGAAGACCCCTGCTTCCCAGAAGCTACTTCTACAAACTCTAGAATATAGATGAGCCCGGCCCAATCACGCGCTACATCTGGACCCAGCGGATTTGCAGCACACCTGCATTGGAGGTAAATCGATTGGTGCTTCTTAATCCCGGCTACTACCAGGCAGGTTCTCTCCTACTCATTGAAGCTTAGTAGCAACATGCCCTTCACTGTAAAGAGAATTTTTTGTCCTCTCACTTGGGACTAAAGGTCAAAGTTTAAATCTATATTTAATGCCATTTTCTGAAAACTGGATTTGTGATTCCCTTTATGTTGGTATTACATATCTTAAGGGATTTCTGGGGAAGAAATCTGGGAAGCCCAGTTTCTGCGAATGACCTTTACTTTAAATGTGTAAATAGGATGGAGCTTGTGTTTCTGCTTTTTAAACCTTCTAATTGTGCTTCCAAAGACAGTTCTGGAAAAGCAGGGGCTGTGCCGAGTGGCTACACAGGAGCCACTTTGGAAAGAAGAGACTTTGATCTTTGTCTCACACAGATGAAAGGCCGAAGGTTAATGGCTCATGCTCGGTTGGCCTGCTAGGGACAGTGTCTTTTGCAGCTTTGTACCGTGAGCTACAGTGATCCCGTATTAGAATATGCAAATAGTACGGCCTTTAACTGCCTCGCAAAAGGGAAAGTTCAAATTTACTTAATTCTATTTTTCCTCTGAATTTTATAAAACATTATTGAAGTGGTATCAGAATATTATTTAGAATGTCAGTTTTAGAATATTTCAAATATTTACCGAAAGGTTTTTTTGAACGACAGCTTTCACGGTCTGAATGTAGCTCTAAAGACAGATAGAAAATTGACTCTCCTGGCACTTCATAAGCTCCAACCTGCATATTTAAAAGGTAGCAAGAGGGATTTCTCAGTTTGCCAAGTGTCTCTAGGCGTGGTTAGATAGATTAGATAGATAGATAGATAGATAGATAGATAGATAGATAGATAGATAGGAATAATTGCAATATTTAATAAATATGCCATGATAAGTTATTTTTTTAAAAACCACATAGATCCTCAAGTTATTATCACATAATCCCCAACACCCAGTCTTCTAAATTTTGGCACCTGTTATTTTGAAACAAGATATGATTTGTCCTCCATGGGTACATCAAAAGAAGGGTGAGCTGTGGCCACCACATAACTTTATACAAGAAAAATAAAATGAATTAAGCCTGTTTAAAAAAAAAAAAAAGGAAAGGTGAATTTGGAATTTGATTTTTTTTTTATTACTCAACAACATAATAAAGTTTGGCCCTGGACAGTTGGCGCTCTGGGTCCTCCCAGACTGTTTGCCTTCACACCTGCCTGTCACCCCTACAGCTAGGGCGAGACCCTGCCACTTGCCCACCCCTGCAGAGCCTTCCTCTCTGAACAAGGCCCGTCCTGATTACTTTCAAGGGGTAGCTTTCCTACAGATGAGGAAACAGAGGCCCAGGAAAGGGCATAACTGGCCCGGATTCCATTCAAAAATGACCAGGTTTCAACCCCAGGTCATCGGACCCAGAGCCCACACCCTCGCCTTGAATCCACTCCGTTCCAAGTGAAGTCCACTGGACTCTTTAAAAAACAAACAAACAAACAAACAAACAAAAACCAGCCATTTCTGACAGCATTTTTTATTCTTTCATCCACACACCTCCATCAGATGCCTCCTCCCAGCCCCCTGCCTCCTCCCCCAGAAAGCAAACTCACAAACAGGTTGTGGCAGATTTGGGCTGGTGTTTCAGCCGTATTAATGACCAGATCAGGTCTCCTTGTGGTCGGCACTAAGCTGGCCAGATGGACCAAAGCTGTACATGCCTGGGGCAAATTTTGCATAGTTTATAGCCGCCGTGAATGTCAGTTTTCAGAAAGGCATCGCAATACGCACTTTACAATGGCCCCAAACTTAGTCCTGCGTCTGTCCCTTCATTTTCCTGCTTTCCTCATTCATGCAAACTGGTCTCCTCCCACTGTCTCCCCACCTTTGCCCCCATAAAGATGTCCCTGAACCCACTCGTGACCCTTGCCTTTCCAGAATGGCCGCTCTGCTCCGCTCTGCCCTGCATCCTTTATTTAACTGCGACTGCCTTAGGCAAAGCTGAGGAACTAGCTTCCTCCACTGCCAGCTTCTTCCCTGGGGCTTGGTGCTACCTCTGGCTTTCTTCCTATTTCTCCTGTGATCTTTGCCTTCTGTTCTCCGAGCTCCCGTCAATTCTCCCTCTGCACTTTGTTTCTCTCTGATCTCCTCTATTCCTTCACTTTTAACTGTAGCAGACTCCAGGGAATGTCTTTAAAAAAACACCTGAACATGCGATCTTCCCTCTATTCACTACCTTCTCTCTCCCAAGCTCCTCCTTTCTCTTTTAAAGCAAGTTGCCACCAAGTCAAACTGAAATCGAGTTTTATTGTCTTTGCCTGAGGCCACTTCCTCTCGTTCCCAACTCCTAATCTCCAAGCTTAAGGTACTCATATGCTTTCTCATATTGAGACCCTCTCCTCCTTTTTCCCAAGGATCTCCAGAAGTCTTTCTTCCATTCCATTCTCAGCAGAAATGTCTTAATTCAGGGTTTGTGTCTCTTACACCTTAGCTAATGAAATTCTTGACTTTTAAGAAAAAAACCAACACTTTCGTGTCTGGGGCAATTTTGGATGGCTTGTGTAGTTGCAAAACACAGAAGAAATGCCTTGCTCATTGCAGGCTTTTAATAAATATTGAGCGAGGGTAGAGATACTTGAGAGCATGGTTTCTGGAGTCAGGCAGACGAGGGTTCAAATCCTGCCTGGTTCCCTTACAACCTCTGGGCCCCCCAAGAAGTGACTAAATCTCTCTGAGTCTCATTTTCTCTTCCGTGAAAGATAAATTATAATACAAGTACCTATCTCATGGGCTTGTTGTAAAGATTAAGTAAAATAATGTGTACAAAGATTTAGCCACAAGTCTGGTACAAAATATTGTTCAAAAATATTAGTCGTTATTAAATAGTATTTAATGGACAAAGAGCAGACTCCATGGGACAGGATCATGCCTTCTTAACAGCTTAACCTCTAACTCTAATTAAAAAAAAAAAAAAAATATATATATATATATATATATATATATATATATATATATGCTTAATTCTTGGGTTAATTGAGCAAAAGTTGTCCCCACTGCTTCCCAGACCCATTTCTAGTTCTTGACTATGACGCGCTTTTAGGTATGAAGTTCAACATGATTCAGGCAGCCTTCCAGCTTTGTCTAAATATCTCTAAATTCACCTCTTACTCTCTGCTGGCACCGACTGTCTGAGAGCTCTGAGGTACACAGGGGTGACTTTGGTGTGGTCTACCCCTAAGGAAAGAAGTCTTTCTGACTTTCTTGGTCCCCAGCCCAGCTCTGTGCACCACGTGTCCCCTGAGAGCAGTCTAGGAAGGCGTGGCACAGTTCTTCCTCGGGAGAAGTCGCACTCTTTTAATTGGTCGGTAAGTTCAATCACCTCACACCTGTCAGAATGGCCGCCATCAACAAATCATCAAACAACAAGTGCTGGCGAGGGTGTGGAGAAAAGGGGACTCTAGTACACTGCTGGTGGGAATGCAGACTGGTGTAGCCACTATGGAAAACAGTATGGTGTTACCTCAAAAAATTAAACATTGAACTGCCATTTGACCCAGTGATCCCACTTCTAGGAATATACCCTAAGAAGCCTGAAACACCAATCAGAAAGAATATATGTACCCCTATGTTCATAGCAGCACTATTTACAATTGCTAAGATCTGGAAACAGCTCAAGTGTCCATCAACAGATGAGTGGATAAGAAAGCTGTGGTACATATACACAATGGAGTACTATGCAGCTGTAAGAAAGAGAGATCTCTTATCCTTTGAGACGACATGGAGGGACCTGGAGAGTATTATGCTAAGTGAAACAAGTCAGTCAGAGAAAGACAAATACCACATGATCTCACTTACTTGTGGCATATAATGAACAAAACAAGCTAATGAACAAAATAGACCCAGAAACATAGAAGTAGGGTACAGACTGACAAACCTCAGAAGAGGGGGTGGGGGGAGGGAAGTGATAAACCACAGAACTTATATGCATGTATGTGCAACCAATGGACATAGACAACAAAACTGGGGGGGGGAGGTAGGATCGGGAGGAGGGTGTCAATGGGGGGGAAATGAGAAACATCTGTAACAAAAATAAATTAATAATATATATATATATAAAATAAATAAATAAAATTTAAAAAATACAGAAGGATAAAGTCAATCAAAGAAACTGGGAATTCAGTACTGCCATATGTATGTATGTCTCAATTGCCACCATTGCAGTTGAGACAAAATGACTAGATCTGAATTCCATTGATCTGATTTAAAGCACTTTCAAGAAAGTGGCCTTGCCCTGGCCGGTTTGGCTCAGCGGTTAGAGCATTGGCCCACGGACCAGAGAGTCCTGGGTTCGGTTCCCGCTAGGGGCACATATCAAAAAAAAAAAAGAAAGTGGGCTTGACCAGAGGGTTAAGAAGTCAGCATTTCACTACCTTCTCAGCAGACGGTGATTTTTTCATCAGCCCTGTAAAACGAAAGTCTAAAGCCGAAGTGTTAGCAGTTGTTCCCATGAAAAGAAAAGGGAGCCCAATGTCGCTGCCAGAGTCAAGAACTGGAAGCCAGGACCTTTGGAGCTTTGGTTCTGTAACATAATTAATTCTCCACGAAGGTGCTTCGTTTCCTTTCCCTCAACTTCTGCATCTGTAAAATAGGAGTGAGTGGTACCTAGAATGGCCAGAGATTAATAGGCAGAAACAGGCATTAACGAGGTGGCATATGAAATATTTGGTGAGATTCTTGGATAAAGAATTACCAGGGATTACATACTTGCTTTCCACTCCCAGATTTAACTAATCTGTTATGTTAGTGCATACTAAAAATTTAATAGCAAGAAGTCCAAATTTTATTTTGCAAGAAGGGCCTCAGGTACGGCCAGGTTAGCAATGACCCCGGGTGCTGCCGGCTTCACCGCGGCTTGCTCTCCCAGCTCCCCCACTAGCCGCAGTGTGTGACACCCGGCCTGAGTCTCAGGGTCACCCGCTCCACACTGCACCTCTCCCCCCAGCTTTGTTCTATAGCCTCCAATCTTATTTCACAATCAAAGATCACAAAGCTACCTTTTTGCTGCTAAGTCTCAAATATACCCTGACGTTAACCCTTAGAGGCTACAAAACAGTGTCATTTCTTTCAATGCTGTTTCACTATTTATACAAATGGGTCTTCTAAGTTGCAAGAATATACACTTTTGCTCCATAAGACTCCATAAAGTCATTTTCCTTTGAATGAGGGGGTAAAATGTCTCCATAAACACGTTGGTGGGTTATTTTCCCTTGGTGGACCTGTTTGCAAAGAAAGCTGTGTGGCGTTTGCCCTGCCCTCCGATGGCCTCATCAGTGAGCCATCTTGTAGGAACAGCCCTCCCCAAACACCTTCCCACAACTCAGCCCATCGCCTCTGAAAAAAGGTATGTTCTAGACTTTGGGGAATGAAAAGAGTTCGAGCCACAACCCTCACTCAGAGGAGGCACCTGGCCTTCTAGCTTCCTGAATCTCATCCTTACTCTCTTTAATGTTTTTCTTTGCCCTGTTTCTTAAAAGAGACAACTTGGAACGTGTGTGAAGCTGGCCTCTAGGGAGTAGCAAGCTCTCACTTGTGAACCCAACTACGGGGAAGCCAGACAGGGTCATGCCCCCAGACCCCTTACCCAGTAGTCAGTTTGGAATGTCTAAGAAAGGAGACTCTGGCTGCCGATCTAATTGCACAACCCATAGCTGCTCTGGCCGTGAGTCACCGCCCCCCGTGAGCCCACAGCACTTCGAGGCAGGCCTTCTCAGAGCCCCAGTCACATGGCTGACAGGCCTCCTAGCCCACTCCCCTGGGTCCAGGCAGGAAGCACCACATCTTCTCCGTGTCCCTCTGTGCCTAGCACCATGCCTGACACTTTGGACGCCCTCACAAATCGTCTGTCAGATGAATGAACACAGAAAAAATATCGGTTGACAATTAACCCACTTCAAAGGATGGAGAGCTCTATTTCTGGAGACTGTATTGAAATAATTGGTTCAGAGATTAAATCACTAAAGTGCTTACTGGACACATGAGTGAGTGACTTTCTTGACACACTCCATAACAAGTGACACATCTTTGACCAGTCACCAGGAATGTGAGTTTTCTCATCAAGTATTTATTGAAACCCATCTGCAAGCCCAGGACTGTTCCAGTGCCCCGGGGAGGCAGCAGGCAAAGGGATACATAACAGAATGGTGAGACCCGTCCCTGTCCTCATGCACCTTAATCCCGATGAAGAGGGGCAGATTCAGAGGGCTCTTTGCTGAACCCCTTTGACATTCTGAGCTGGCCCCAGAACCCTGGACAAATTTGCTGGCATTTAGACGTGGCTCAGCCAGACAGATTGGTTTCGGTCACAGTGTCTCAAGACCACATCATGTCACAATGGACTATGGTCACATCACTAAAACATCCAGACATGTGTTCAGCCATCATGCAGCCAAACCAGTGTCTGTGGGGAGATGAGTGGTTCCAGTGCAATCACAAGTCTGGGAGCAGAAAAGGCAAATGGAGAACAGCAAACGAGCACACCAACTGGACGAGATGGGGAGGCGCCAGCATTTCCCATCAGAGCTGTTGCCTCTGCTTCCCGTCTGTCTAGATTTCCTCACTGTCTCTTGCTAAGGAGAGTGTGGCTAACACATTTTTTTTTTTTTTTGATAACTCAACACCTATTTCCAACCCCCTTTTCTTTCACATTCCCTCCACGATAGCAGCTGGAAAAGCTAACTATAATTTTTCCCAGCCTGCCTTGTGAGGAAGGGTGATCATTTGATCTTTCTGGCCAAGGAGATGGAAACTAAGTCTACTAAAGGCTTCTGGGAATGCTCTTGCTTTCTGAACACCACCTCGACCCCACCCCCTTCTGTCTAGAATAGAGACACGGAGCCTCAAGTTGGGCGATCTTGTTGCGACCATGAGAGAAAGTCCAAGATAAAAATAGACTCATACCCTGGCCACTTTGGCTCAGCAGTCAGAGCGTCGGCCCGAGGACTGAAGGGTCTTAGGTTTGATTCCTGGTCAGGGGTGTGTACCTGGGCTGTGGGTTCGATCCCCGGCTTGTTCAGGAGAAACCAAAAGATGTCTCTCTATCACATCAGCGTTTCTCTCTCTATCACATCAGCGTTTCTCTCTCTTTCTCCCTCCCTTCCACTCTATCTAAAAATCAATGGAAAAGTATCCTCAGGTGAGGATTAACAAGAAAAAAAAGAAGAAGAAAAAACAAGCAAACAAAACACAGAGACCCCAGTCCTGACACCACCGAGCTGCCAAAGCAGGCTTCAGCCTTCTTGTTATGTGAGAAATACCCAGTTTTGTTTATGTCACGGTTAGGGTTTCTATTACTTGCAGCTAAACGTATGCCTAACTGGATTCGAGGTTTAATTTTTTTTTTTTTTTAACCTGAGGAATGATCACCAAAATGGCAAATGTGAACAACCAAAAGGAAAGAGGGAAACGGTGGCAGAGAAACTGGGTCTCTGGGACCCACAGAGCATCTGTGGGAGAGAAGCCCACTGTGGCTGGCTGGGCACATATAAGTGGGCCCTTCTCTTGATTTGCAGATAATACAGCATGGAACTGTATTTATTTCAAAATAAATAATGTTTTTAATAATACAACCTCAATTAGTCAATCCTTGAGCACCGAATCAGAACTCTCAAGCAATGGGGCGAGCTCACATCACTGATGATAATGTGTAGACTGGTGCTTTAAAGTTTCGGAAAGCACGTTCACGCACCTCTGGTGTGACTGCCACAACCCTCTCCAGCTCCGTGGCACAGATGGGCAGAGGCGTGCCTACCTGGTTTTAGAAGGGCAATTTTTGAATCCTTCAGAAAATAGGCCTATTAGCTTATTAGTCATTATACATGCAATATGTGCTGATTTTATGTTTTTAATAAACTTGTGGTAGTCACTATAGTGTGCTGGCTCATAGTAGCATTACTCATAATAGACAGTGGAAATGACCCAAATGTCCATAAACTAACGAATGGATGAAAACTAGTAAAGTCATACAATGGGATGTTATTTGGCTGTAAAAAGTATTTAAGGACTGATCATACAGCTATGTGGATGAAACTTGAAAGCATCATGCTAAATGAAAAAAAAAAAAGACACAAAAGATTACATATTATATGACTCCATTTATTCTATTTATATGAAATGGCCAGAATAGGCAATTCAGTAGAAACAGAAAGTAGATTAATGGTTACCAGGGACAGGGCAGAGAAGAGATTAGGAAGTAATGTCCATGGATATAGGATCTCTTTTGGGGGTGGTAAAAGTATCCTAAAATAAGATACTGATGATAGTTGTACAACTCTGTGAAGACAGTAAAAACCACTAAATTGTACACTTTAAAAGGGTGAGTTTTTATGGTATGAAAATTATATCTCAATAAAGCTGTCATTGTATATACATATAATGGTAGTTAAAAGTTCAAAATCTAGCCCAGCCGGTGTGGCTCAGTGGATTGAGCAACATCCCCTGGACTGAGAGGTCCTGGTTCAATTACTCATCAGGGCACATGCCCAGGTTTCAGGCTTGATCCCCAGTAGGGGGCGTGCAGGAGGCAGCCGATCAATGTTTCTATCTTTCCCTTCCTCTCTCTCTAGAAAAAAGAAAAAAAAAAATCAATAAAAGCATTTTTTTAAAAAGTTCAGAATCTAGAGCCCAACTTCTTGGGTTTGAATCTCAGCTCTGCCACATATTAGCTGTGTGATTTTGGCCTAGTTAGTTAACTTCTCTGTGCCTCAGTGTTCTCATCTGTAAAACAGACATAATAAGACTCCCGGCTATAAGACTGTTGGGAGGATGAAATTAATTAAAATATGAAAAGTGGGGTGCTTAGAATCATGCCTTCCACTCAGGGAGCACTGTGGAAGAGCAGTGTGGTTGTTATTAAAACCTGAGTTTCTTCTTTGACACAAGGCCCATCATTGATACCGGGTTGAGGCTAAATCCCTTTGAATGATAGATGGTATTTTGTGTGTGAGATTTTGTTGCCCGTTCTTTATGCATTTACTATTTAAATGGGTTATGGACTTGCTTATAGATACAAAGGTAGTCATCTGGAGCACAGATAAACATCCCTCAGGTCTCACTAGCTGGTGATCACAAACACACACAGTTATGATTCTGAACCCCACCTATGCTCAAGTAGGGAACTTCAAAGTGTCCTTCCTTTTTCTTTTGGGAGTTCAGACAAGGAACTAACATGAGCCTACAGTCTGTCTGCCAACTTCCATAGGCACCCAGTGCCCACATTTCCTTCCTCTCCTGCCCGGTTCCCCCAGAGCCGCCAGCAGCCCTGCTGTCCCTGGACAATGAGCATCTCCAGATGCCATTTCCCATCCAGGTTGCCGTCTCCAAAGTGCCCAGAGCTGGGCAGTGGACCTGTGCCGAAGAGGGGGGAATCGAGACCTCCCCGCCACACCCACCTGGGCCCTAAAGCAGTGACACGCCAGAACCTCACAGACACTGCCAGGAGAACAGTGCTCTCATGGCTCTAGCTGGGTTCAAACCCTGCCCACCAGACCAGATGCAAAATAATTGTTCCCACCATTCGAGCCCACATCTTCCTTTCTCTCCTGCCTTCTTTCCCTGTTAGTTGCCCCCCTACAAAGTTCCCCATGCAATGAAAGGAACAGTCACCAACCTCTACGAGCAGGGGGTGAAGAACGGGCCCGTGTGCACGACAGCAGCTGGGAGCCAGCGCGGCCAGCAGAAGGCTCCGTCCACGGCTGATGGAGAGCCGCCCCCTCAACACTTCAGAGGAGTGGGCTGCAGTAGGACAGTTTTCTAAAGGCTCAAGCAATAGATTAATTCAACAAATAGGTAGTGATCACCTACTAGGTGCCTGGCATTGGGCTGGTGCCAGAGGGTACCATAATGAATAAACACATAATCTAGCCTAAAAGCACAATTTCCAATGAGGTGAAACACGGGTGCATTTGAACATGCCATTTTCCCAGTGATGGGCTATCACATTTGGATGAATGCAACACATTCCCAGCCTGGACCCTCCAACTCCCTCCATAGAGAACAGAAAGATAAACATTCTTTTATTTGCAGTTGACATGGTTTTATTTTCATTAACTAGGAGTGGCCTTAATAGGCAACAGGCCCTGGTCTCCAGTTACTGCCAGAAAGGAGAGCTCCATACAGAAGTCTTTTCTGAATCCGTATCTCTGAACATTTAACTCACTCGGAGTTCACAGTCCTACGCTGCAAGTTACCTTTGGACTATACCATAACTAGACATATTGATACTTTCGATAGTATTCCTCTAGGATAAAGAGAAATTCTCCTAGGACAGGCTGTATAATTCATCTAAAAAAGAAAAAATCAGAATAAAACATTTTGGAAAGCATTTCAGCACAAGATATTTGAACAGAAATGGAGATGTCTGATTAACCCTCTGTTAACCAAAATATCCTCTACTTCTAAGAATTTACACTGGCTTCCAATTTACATCGGTTTTAGGTTTCTTCTTGCCCACCCACTTTCTGCTTTTAATGTTAGAGTCCAGTTCTATGGAAAATATTTTCTTTAAGGAATAAAAAATAAACACTGCATCATGCTAGATCTTTGCATTTTATTTACTAAAATGGGCAAAACAGCTTGGTTTTGCTGGTTACAAGAATCCTGATTAATGCAAGTTTTATTATACTCTCAAAGATTTGTAGTAACCCATTCAAAGTATTGCCTAGCAATCCTTAGGGGACCAGCTTCAATGTCTGAGTGGTACATACTTCCACATCTAGACATACACCCCCAAAAATTGAAAACAGAGGCTCCAACAGATATTTGTAAATAAACACATGAAAAGATGCTGAACATCACTAATCATTAGGGAAATGTAAATCAGAATCACAATGAGATATCACCTTATCTCCACTGGGATGACTACTATTAAGGGAGGAAAAAACCAGAAAGTAACAAGTGTTGGTGAGGATGTAGAGAAATGAGAACCATTAATTTTACAGCCAGTGGGAATGTAAAATAGTTAAATCACTATGGAAACCAGTATTGCAGTTCCTTAAAAAATTAGAAATAGAACTATCATATAATCCACTTCTGGGTATTCACGCCAAAGAATTAAAACTAGGGTCTGAAAGAGATGTGTGCATTCCCATGTTCATAGCAGTATTATTCACACTAGCCGAAAGGTAGAATCAATCCAGATGTACACTGATGAATGAATAGATAAACAAAGTGTAGTATTAGCTTACAATGGAATATTATTCAACCTGAAAAAGGAATGAAATTCTGACACGTGCTACACATGGATGAACCTTGAAGACATTGGGCTAAGTGAACTAAGCCAGACACAAAAGGGCAAATGCTGTATGAGCCCACTCACATGAGGTACCTGAAATAATCAAATCCAGACAGAAAGTAGAATAGTCTTTCCAGAGGCTGGAGGGAGGTGGGAAATGGGAGTTGGTCAATAGAGTTTCATCGGGGAAAACAAAAAAGTTCACGAGATGGATGGTGGTGATGGTTGCACAATAATGTGAATGTACTTGATGTCATTGAATTGTGCACTTAAAGGTGATCGATTTTATGTTACTTATAATTTACTATAGTAAAAAAATTAAATTTAAAAAAAAGGAATGGTTGTACTTAGAATGTCACTTGCATGCAAGAATGATCACAGGCCCTTTGTTCTCTTCAGAGTCTTCCCGGCCTGCTTCTGCTGGAGCAGAACCCTCAGCCTTGGCCACGGTCTCTGTTCTCATCACCCAGTAAGGAGTGTCTGATTAAATGGCATTGCTGTATTCGCATGTGATTAACAAAAATAATATTTCACCCTCACCATCAGGACTGTTTATGGCTGCACACTGAACAGGAATAATTTCAGGAGGTTCCAGCTGGCCTTCCTCAAAAGGTAAAGAAAATCCAACATTTGTAAGGTCTCTCTAATCGTTAGTTGTTTCAAGTGAATGCTTCCTCTAAAGGACTATTTCAGCATTTCTGGGATCTATTAAGGAGAGTATAATGAATGTTACAGAACCAGCCAACTTAGAAAAAGAGAGAGAGAGAGAGAGAGAGAGAGAGAGAGAGAGAGAGAGAGAGAGAGAGAGAAGAAAATATTGTGGACTAGCAGAAATCCCTTCTACCCTCTTTATACCAAAGGAGCCACGTCTTCATGCCATAATAAATGCAAACTTGGAAAGGCTCACAAACCCGCCTGCCTCTTCAGCTAATGACAGCCTCAATTATGGGGCCTAATCCTGCATTCCTGACACTCCCCTATCCCTGCATAACTTCCAGGGGAGTCAAAGGGCCCTCAGCCCTGGCCCTGGCAGGAGACATTAGTAATGCAGGAGCAGCGCCTGGGGCATGCTGGCAAATTTAAGGATCTGTTCATATAACGACACACACTTGGAAGCCTTAAATCCTCACGCTTTGACTCTTCACCTCATACTGAAATAAAAAGCCACAGTAACTCCATTAAAAAATATAAAATTCCTCCACAGGAAATGAACACTAGTTTGCTTCCAATTTACATTGGTTTTAGGTTTCTTCTCCCCCACCCCCTTTTTACTTCTAATGTTAGTGTCCAGGTCTATGGAAAATATTTTCTTTAAGGGAAAAAATAAACAAAGCATTGTGCTGGGTCTTTGCATTTTATTTACTAAACTGGGCAAAACAGCTTTGCTTTGCTGGCTCTCACCCTCCAGTAAATCAGTGGGAATCCCTCTCAAATACACCTATAGGCTATTCCCTTAAGCCACCCTATGAGGACACCTAATGACCTCTGGCTTATTGAGAAGTGGCCTTGTTTTATGTTAACCAATTATCCACCCAGCTATATTAATAACAAGACGATAACTCATTTTCATCCTAGACACACGCTGTGCATTATCACTCTCCTAATTAATCCCAGGCAATTCAGGGGGCAGGTATTATTACTTCCAATTTCCTCGCTGCTCTTTATGCCCGAGACGCAGCAGAGGGTCATGCTCTGTGTTCCCTAGGCAGGCCCCTGGGTCCCAGCCCAGAGCCCACTCCACCCCAGAAGCCCTCTCTGTGGACTGAGGAAGCCCTGGGAACTAGCACGTCCCTGCTGATCTCTGAGGGAATGGGGCTTCCTCGGGGGAGAGGAAATCTGGGGTCACAGACGTCAGGCAAGCCTGCTTAATGGGCAGAGTCAACAGTGGCTTCCCTGGAGCTGGAAAGTAAATTTAGAGCCCCAGTACACTGCACAGTTAGGCCTGTGCTCTGTGCAGCGGAGACGCTACACAATCACCCCTAAGCCCTCCTCATACCCACCTTTGTCCCTCCTGGGACGCAGGTGGGGCTGGCTCCAGGCCTCCCTCCCCTCTGCCGAACTGCCAGCTTTTCAAAGTCAAGATCTTGGGCTCAGTGTTTAAACCTCTGCACCCTATATTCCCTACACACACCTGCAAAATCATAATCCAAGGGCCTTCACTGACTCACTCTCCAAAATAAGAGATTCCGAGATTCGCTGAAAAAGGAGCTTCCTTCCTCCTCTCGCCTCCCTGGTTCTGAGAGTCCAATAAGGCCAGAGTTCAACCATGAGCATGAGCATCCGTAGGCGCTTTCCAAAGAGGACCAGCTCCCTTGACTACTGGGCCCCGAGCACTGGGAAGCTTCCTGAATGCATTCGGAGAATAGCCTGCAGACCTGTGTTCAAGTGCCAACTCTTCCATTAACCTGATGGTAACTTAGCCTCACCACGACTCGATTTTCTCATCTTTAAAACAGGAAAAATAATGCTTGCTCTGCCCCTTCCTCTGTAGGTCCTTCTCACTCTCCTTTACAAGGCAGTGACCTTGGAGTCCTCAGCACAGGGCCTTGACCATCACTTCTCACTCTCTCTCCCTAGGCAATCTTGTCCACCCCAAGAGGACATGTCAGTGTTCCCCCCAGTGCACCTTAGGTCTCTTTTTAGGGTTTCTGTGTCCCACCCCACCCAATGCCATCTGTGGTATGCTCTCAGCACCACAGAGGAGGAGGAGGAAAAGGAGGAGGGGGGCTGCCCTGTGGGGCAAAGAGGGAGAAATGCCTCTTTGTATCCCCCCTACCGGTGAGGTTTCTTCTCTCTGGGTTGGGGAAACTGAGGCATAACTTTTCTTCGGAGTTCCCTTTGGAGACCAGGCTGCCACCCGCCCTCTGCAGGGATTTGCCCACGGTCACCTGCTGGCTCACTTCTCCTTCCCTCACTGCGCTCCCAGGAGCACGGCCTGAGCGAGGAACTTGTGCACCCCCGTCTCCGGGTCTGTTTCCAAAGACCTCCTCTAAAAATAACGCCATGGTTTCAGCAGACTTGTCTGAGCTCCAGACCCACATATCTAAATCCTCCACTCTTCCTGAATTTCTGAAAGGTAGCCTCAAGGTCAACATACCCAAAACAGAACGATGGTCCTCCCATATCCCAAAGACTGGGTGCCTTTCAGTGGCCCCCAGCTCTCCTGCCTGCCACCCCCATCTGTTTATAAGGTAGAATCTGAGGAATCACTCTAGACCCTCCTTCCCCTTCACCCCCTCCCCTATACCCTGACTCCATATAAGCCATCTTCAGGCATCTGTTAATTTTTCTCCCAAACGTACCTAAAAATCTATCCAATCCCTCCCTCAACTTCCACCAGAACCCTGTCCTGGCCACCAGTCACTCTTTTCAGGACATCTGTGATTCCCTCTAATAGGTTTACATACCTCCTTTCCAGTTTCCGACTCTAGTAATTGTTCCACATCTGCTTCTTTTGGTTCTTCTACCCAGACTGGATCTTCTTCTCTGGGCCTTTCACTCAATCTGACCTCCCTGCCGAGGACAAATTCCCCATTCGGCTTCTGGCGACCCCACTACCCCTTCTCTTCAATACCCGCCACATTAGCAGGACGATGCAGTCAAGGGGTTGCAAGCAGGCCTCTGTGGGAGGTGACTCCGCAGCTCGGGGCAGCTTCCATGAGGCCAGGGCCTGTGCCCGGCGTGCACGCAGCAGGCACCCAGTGAACTTCACCGTGACTACACTGAGAAACCTAGAAACTCCGGAACCAAGCGACAAGGATTTTAGCAGGGGCATTTCCTGCAAGACAAGCAGGGGCAGGGTCTGTCCTGTCACTGAGACCTACTGTTACTGGTCTCCCTCCGGTGCATGTGGCCGGAGAAATCAAGGGGTCGTCCTATAAAACAAGGAGCTATGCTCTCTGAAGAGACAGAGAACCGAAACAGATTGTAGGCATCGGTTTTAAAATGTCAAGCTGGTATTATCAAGAAGATACAAACAAATTGTAAATTTTCAATCATTTAGCTGCCTATTTTTTAGTTTCTCCGATGAAAAAGGAAAGCGGTCACTATGGTGCACCGGCAAGAGCCAAGTTCTCAGTGTAAGTGCAATCTCTTTCCATTCTGAGAGCAACTCCACAAGGAAAGTATCATTTGCCCCATTTCACAGATTAGGAAACTGAGACACTCACTGTCTGACTGCGACCACACAGCCCGCGAGCAGACGGCCGGGCTCGGTGCAGGCCTCCCTTCGTGCACAGCATGCTCTTCCTGAGTCACTCCAGCTAAGACCAGTGCACGTCGGCAAGTCTCTGAAGGCTCACGCACTTGAAAAAATGTTCATCTGTGAATGTCTAGTAATCCTAAATGAAGTATGATTTCTTCTGCATCATTTCTTGGTGAAAATCGCCATAAAGGCTTTTCTCCTGACCAGTAGATAGCATATTTTGAAATAGTGAGATTTAAAGCAGGGGCCATGAGTTTGTGAAGGACAAGGACCAGGGAGTATTTATTTTGGCGGTGCCGTGAGACTCCTAGGTTCCCGGTCAGCGTTGGTGAAATGAAATTTGACTTCTCTCCCATTGGACTATTGTGTTCAGATAAAGTGTTAGAAGTTTCTGCCTCTGTTTATTTTCTCTCTCTCAGAATTCAGCTAGTTTTAGAGACCAAGAGCTTGACTTGTTTTATGAAAAGGAAACAATATCTTTGGAAGCTTGAGAACGAAGTTTTTCTCTTTAATTGCGGCATGACCCGATCACAATGACTATAGTTCGGGAATGGAATAGAGAGCATCTCGAATAGGGTCGATGCTTTTAAACAGAGAAGCAAACCCCTGCATTTTTATATCTCCCCCGTCCACAACCCAGGTCTTCTGCCTCTGGTCTGGAGTCTTCTTAAGGGAAAGAAAGTGAACTCTTGCCCCAAACTTGGGTCATACTGGGTATTCTTCAAAACAAGCATTCATCAGGGATCATTATGCCAACAGTTTGGAGTGTAAAAGTCCTGATAAAACCCTGAATCTGTTCCGTATATCAGAGATTAAAAAGCAACCTCAAGATGGGCTTAAAGGCACATCCCGAAACGCTTCCTGCACCAGCTCCTGGTGGGTGGCGGCCCCTCTGCTCTCGCGCACCACAGACCCTCTCCCGTCCCCGCTCCCCGGCCTTGGACCTCACTGGCCTCTGAGCCCCTCATTCTGGGAGGCTCTGGCCTGGCTCTAGACCTTCTGCAATTTTTTCTGACATCCTAATTTCTTAATCACCTGTGCTGACACGATCCTGATTTCCTTCAATATGTCGTTTTTCCACTCCTGGGAAATTTATGTCTGTTCTGGCATATGTCCCCATCTTCCTTTGTGAAAAGAGAGGCAAGGAGGGGAAAGAAAAAAGCCCATTAATATTTTTTAGCAATGTCTTCATGTTCTGTCAATAAATTACCTCTCCTAGCTTTTAGAGGCCCCATTGACTCTCGTACTGACCTCCTGTTCCTTCTGTGCTTGGAAAATGCCTCATTATTTATCTTAGCCTCTCTCGCAATCTTCTTTTCATTCCTCACCTTTGCTTTCCTTATCATGTTTTTGCACTTTCTTAACTTTGTACTATAATTTCTCTAGCTGAGTCGCGGTGTGATTTTTTTCATACTTTCTCGCTTTCCTAGTTTTGATTACTTCCCCTTGCACTACCACAGCCTTTATAGAGCTATTTGTTTGGCCTATTTTCCGCGCTTCGTGTTGCTAGGGAGCACGTATTTTCTTTGGGCAGTTTCTATTCATGAATCTGATTATACTCTTCCATCGGCGGCTGTTCTTTCCGATCTCTTGGTGCCCTTGGATTTTCTTGGTAGGAGCTGACAACTTTTGTTCCTTCTGGATCTCCTGCATGCCCTTCTAAGAGAGCCCAAATTCCTGCTGGCATGAGCCGCTCCCCCAGACACCAGGCTGCCAGTCAAGAGGGAGCTAGGTGCCTCGATTTACATGTCACTCAAGTTTTCCCAAGTCCAATGGCCTGTAGGTACAAGGGGAATACCTCGCAGTGGCGTTCTGCACACACTGGCAAGATCTGAACCCCTACTTAGTGCTTGCCCAGGTAACGGGGTGAATTTTATGGGCTCACTAACAAGGCCAGTCAGGTGTGGATGGAATCATGCTAGGCTCCTTGGCAACTGTCCATCCACCTTCTGGGTGCCCCTCCATCCACAGGCATTGTGGCTCATGGGGGCACTGCTGCCATCTCTGCTGTGTACTGTAACACTGACTAGTGCCACCATCTAGCTGCCGCCAGGCACCTGCTCTGCCATGGCTGAAACTGCGGCTCTCAATATTTCAAAGCCACACAGTGTTTGGGTAGAAAACTTCTTCCCTCCCAATTATGCATTGTCTACAGGTGCCTTGGTCTTACAGAGCTTTTAGTGAAGCAGGGCATATATGATTTTTACTTCCAGTTCCCTGCCCTGATCCTCACACAGGGGTCTGTACAGCGTGGGCCAGATACTATCTGCCCTTTTGACTTCGAGGCAACATGTCTGGCCATCCACCTTCCTTAGAATGGGGCCTCCTGCAGGCGTTCCCGAGCTCCGCCTGCAGAGGGATTTACGCTGAACACACCACAGTAGTTACAGTCCAGGACCCCACAGCACACATGTGGACTTCGGGTCCCAGTAGGGCCCGGTTCTGACAGCTGCCATCATCCAATGGAATCTCTGTTCTCAGTTGTCAGCGTGAACAGCATCCCCAGCCCAGCTCTCCCACCTCAGGCAGCTGCAGGGAGTGGATGAAGTGACTGCGGCGAATGGCAACAGGAGGAGGTGGCAGCAGGAGCAGCAATCAACACGACAAGCGTGTTCAGCCTCACACGCGCCAGATGCTACGCTCTTCTAGAATTACAGCGACAAACACGATGAAAGTTTATACTTTTATTTCAGAATTTATGTTCTGGTGAAGAGGGGACCCACAGGAAGATACGTTTTAATGATAATGTTTTTGGTGGAGGCAACGGTAGCACAGAGGAGGAGCCGATAGTCCCTCTTAGGTGTTTACGGCAGATTTCCAGCATTTCTGGAATGTCTACCTGCGTAAACATAGGAAATATGCCAGTCATCACCTCCCGATCCACGCCCGCTCACACCTCAAAAGGGTCACACTATAAACCACTTGCATTACCCCCTTTGACTCCAAGGACCAATCCACAAGCAGATACCAATCTGGGCCAACGGGCTCCCCTGTCATGGGAATTTGGAATGAGAACAGAGACACTGAGTCAAGTATACCCACAGGATGATGGACACTTAACCTAAAAGGTCAGAGAGAATTGGCCCTGAAGTTGATATCAGAGCAAATCAGGACCCTCTATGAGGCAAAGTTATGGGATTCCAAGAACACGTGTAAACAGAGATGGACCTTGGAAAGGCAGAGGGCCAGGGCAGGTGCACAGTACAGGGCAGATCGAAGTCCTTGAGCCCATGTGGTGATTTCCATCGGCTCATGATTTCCTGGTACCAGATCTCATGAAGTCCAACAGCGCTTCTTGCCTCTTATTTCTCTGTAAAATGATCTGTTGTCCTCTGTAGTAACACTCCCCTTAACTTCCCTAGTTTAGCTGGATTTCTTTGCTCTGCACCTGAGCCTTAACTAATATAACTTCACCAGCTCAGCCTTCTGGTACAAGTCTTTTTCTTGACTTGGCCAATGCTTGCTCAGTTCAGTCTTCATTACCTGGCTTAAAAGATCCCTCCTCTCTGAAGCCTTCCCTGACAGCTCCCTTCCCCGTGATCCTTCAGGTCTCTGCTCATAACCATTACATAGTGGTATAAATGATCTGTTTAAAAACAGGCCACTGCCCAGACCGAGAGGTCCTCAAAGGTAGAACTGTGTCTAGTGCTTGTTACCCAGAAGGTGTTCAGTCAGTGTTTGCAGAGTTGCAGTGGCTCCGAGTTGGTTCTGGAAGCAGCCTGCCATTTGGCCCACCACGCTAGCTGCCGTTCAATCTCCCAGGCCCTCGACGGGCTCTGAGTTTATGCTGACTTTGCTAACTTCTCCCTTCATTCCCAGTCCCATCTTTCTCAGCCCTCCCTGATGACCAGGATTACTTGCTTGCTGGGTCCCTCCTGCTCCATGCAAACTTCATACCTTTGGATCCATGACAATTCCAATGCGACCCCCCTGGGGCAGAGCACATGCTGTTTCCCAGGGTTCTAGAACTCTTTGCTGAGTTTTGGCTCCTCTTAATGGCTCTGTGTGGTTGCCTGGGGCCCGTGCTACCTGTGTGTCTGCTCTTGACAGCATCCCCCACCTGATCAAGCCATCTGTTTATTTTGGCTGCATTTCCTCCTTTATGCTCCCTCTTCTAAGAGATGGTGAGTGGGAGCTACTTCCTTTAATCAGCCAGAAGCCCTCACTGCCTTGTCCATTGTAGAAAAATCGTCTCCAGATCTGTAGCAGCTTTCTTCCATGGGAGAGAACATCAGTGCTCATTTGCTCAGGAAAAGCAACAACAACAACAGAAACCTCTTGCTCTGTTTAGACCATTTTTCCTTTATGGATTGCAGTGCCCCTAGCAAACCCACCAGCTTTCCCTGCCAATTGCCAGCTATATATCCAAGCTGCTGCTCACCCCCGTCATCCTGGGGCAGGGGGTGGCGGTGGGAGTTTCACAGCCTTGGGGCTTTTATTCGCTTTACTTTCTGTTCTCAGGGACAGAATGCTTTGCAAGAGGGTTTCTGCCAGCACACCTGATGCCCTAACCTCAGCACGGAGAGGTGTGGGATTGCCCGGGGGGCCAGGTGCTTTAAATGCGCTGGGTTGTAACACCTTGCCCCTCAAAGTTTCACTCTTCTGACCTCTGATTTCAGGCAAAAAAGAAAAAAAAAACAAAACTCAGGCTTAGCTCAGTCTCAAGAATTTCAAAGTGGACTCTCTCGCTTCCCTCTGAACCCCATGTCTCTCTTGCTGATAGAAATGGCTTTTATAGAGTCTGTGACCTTCATGTGCATTGGTCTGGAAATGGAGTCAGAACTATGGGCTAAAATAGCTCCTGCTGGGGACATGTACCCAGGCCGTTTCTGGTCGTCAGGATGGATACAGGAGGTCCACTCGGGATGGCCTGTCTCTGAAGGGGCTCCTTCTTGCTTTAAAGAAACAGAACTTTATGCCAGCCAACGTCTCAGACTGTCCTTTTGACCTTTTGCTGTGAGGCAGGCATGGAACAAGAAACGAAAGGCAGTCTCCAGCCAGGCCGAGATCCAGCAGTGATTTGCAGGGGAGTAGATGATGCTTGTCTTGACTCGACTGCTCTCCATGACTTGCTTCCTCCTTCATCGGGAGATCTCAGAATATTAGCTAAGAAGATACTTTAATTTGGAGACAAAACGATCCCGCTTAAACCTACTTAATAAAGACAGCTGGAAGTTGTTTGCATCCAGCCATAAATGACCCCCCAAAGTTGTTCTTCTAAAATGAAAACCTGGTTCTGTGACATGGGGCAGAAAAGAAAGAACACTTAATGGGAGTCAGGCACTTCCATTGCTAATGCTAGGCTCGTCACTGAGTCCACTTTGGGCAAATCATTCTATTTCTCTGGCTTCATTAGTGACCTCAGCTGGAGCAGTTTCAGTAGAAAAACTGACATTCTAATTGCCAAATCAATAGGCTAATTTTCATTCCTCATCCTACGTGACAACTCCATTGTGCGTGGACTGCTCTTTCTCAAAATTGTCTCTGCTCTTCGCTCCCGGGACCCCGCCTCTGCGAATCCTTCTCCCACCTCTCTTGCCACCCTTTCCTCTCTCTTCTCGAACCCCTCCTGTGCTCTCCCCAAGGCCTGCCTGTTGCCTGCTGGTGCTCCCAGAATCCCCCTTCACTCCTCTTCTTATCACACATCCGCTTCCCGAGTGATCGCATCCACCTCCGTGGATCCAGCCACTCTCTCTTCACTGGTAGCAACTACAGCTCTACTTCAGAACTCTCTCAGCCTCTCTCTGCCTCTCTCCTGAAAGCCAGCCTTCCCTTCCAGCTGCCGCGGGACACCCTGTCTAGTTGTACGTCGAGCCCCTCAGACACAGCGTGCCCCAGACGGCAGGACATCCCCTTGGAGAACACCAGCCTGGCCAGCCTCCCAGCTCACTCATTTCTGTAATTCATCCGTCCGGTTGCTTCAGGAAGCTCACTTGGAATCTTCTCAACAGACTTAGAAGTCTCCTTCCCCCCTCTGCAGACAACATGAGCATAAAGGTCCCCAGACTGCTCTGTACGGAAGGCAGGGCCCCCAGACATGTAGCTAACTGAGTTTGATTGGAGCTCTGCATTGTGGTATTGAGCATTTGCCAGGCTTCGAATAACAGCAATGCTGTTTTCCATAACACTAGCGATCCTTGAGTACGGACAGTGGTGTGCTGATCAGCGTTTAACAACCGGCTCTCTGGGGATGGGGGTGGCAGGGGAAGGCAAGCTCTGGTTGGTAGAGTTTAGCAATGCCTGTGGGATAAATACTCCTGCCATGACCAAAGTCAAGCTACCAGCTGAACCTGGAGATGGAAAGAGGCACAACTGGCTCTCACGAGCCAGTTTGAGCTACAGCGCAATAGCAGGAGACCTCAGCAGACAGAAGGATGTGTGGTAAGGTCGAAGCACTAAAACCACACGCAGAGCTTGGCAGCTGTCTCCTCGGCAACTTCTCGGAACCAACACCCACTCCCATCAAAATATCTCTCTCCTTTCTGTGTCTTGATACTGCTCTTGGATGATTCTTTTCCGACAGCAGTGATTTTGAAAGTCTTATTTGTGGTGAACGTGTTCACTTTCCCACAGTATACATTCTCTGGATCATTTACTCCACAGAAGGGTACTAAGGGCCCTCCATTCCCTGACTCCCTGTTGAATCCTCTTCTCATTGGAGAGGCCACCACATCTCCGGTCACCACCAGGAGGCACTCTTCAGCATCAGGTGCAGAAAGGAAGCCTAACAGCATGCTGCACATAGTAGGGCTAAATGCCCACTGGTTTAATGAATGAAGGAGAGAAAGAAATATTCTCTCTACCTGGAGCTCAGCCTCTTCTCCTCCCTGATTTGCCTAGCTACCTCCTACTTACCATTTGGGGCTCAATTAAATGTCTCCTCTAGGAAGCTTTCCTTGGACCACTTTAATCCCCATCTCCACTCCCACCCCCAAATGTGGTTAGATGCCCCTTCTTTGGGTTTCCATAAACCTCTGTCATTAGTAGAATCGATCACCCTGCATACCTGCATTCAGTTTTGACAGTATTGCCTATCGGACCCTGGGTTTCCTGGGGGCAGGGGTCTCCTCCACAGGGACTGATACAAAGGGGGGCCTCAGGAAACACTTGCAGAATGGGGGTTCAGCAGAATGTAGCATTTTCAAATATACCCTGGGGAGGTTGAGTTTAATTTCTTTTGCCTTTGTCTTTTTCTTTTGTTATTTTTACTATTGTTTTTCCCAACAAATTCCTGCTTTCCATATGACAGTACCCAAAGGAGAAAGAGAGAGAGAGAGAGAGAGAGAGAGAGAGAGAGAGAACATTTCAATGAATTGCAGCTTCCAGCTGGTTATCATTATTTAAATTTTGGCTTTATCTTTGGGGGCAACTGAAGCCTATGAATTTAAGCTATCTCTAACTGAGCAAGGAGGTCGGGTGCCCGCCCAACCACTCATATTTCCAGAGTGCACTTTGCTGTGTCAATACACATTACTTGTCACGTTGCAAAGAGTCCAAGGAGAAGTTTGATCTCCGCTGTTAGATTGTTGTCATGTGTCAAATCCTACAGCCCAGGGGGAATGAGTACAATGCACAGGAAAAGCAGACACTGAGCCATGGTCAGACTGCCTAAAAGATAAACACTGTTGTGCAGACCAGGAAAAGAAAGGTCAAATAACAAGCTGAAGCCTTAGACACTGTGAGGCTTCTCTGCTTTCAATTTCTCACCACTCTGAGCCTTCAATTTTACCAGCATGGGCAAATACACATTTTTTATTATAAATTTATCTTTATTGTTGAAAGTTATTACAGATACCCCCCCACTGATACCCCTCCTCTCCGTTCCCACCCCCCTTTCCCCACCTTCACCGAACTATTGTCTGTGTCTATTGGTTATGCATATATGCATATAAGTTCTTTGATTAATTTCTTCTCCACCAGCCCCCCCTTCCCTCTGAGGTTCGTCAGTCTGTTCCCTGCTTCCATGTCTCTGGCTCTATTTTGTTTGTCAGTTAATTTTGTTCATTAGATTCCACATATAAGTGAGATCATGTGGTACTTATCTTTCCCTGACTGGCTTATCTTGCTTAGCATAATACTCTCCAGGTCCCTCCATGCCGTCTCAAATACACATTTTTCATCCAAATGACCTTCCAGCCAGTTCTCCCACAAGAGGGGACTAGTGTGAGTAGGTGGTCCTGTCATTGGTGACACATCTGTGATGCCCTCACATTGAAGCTGACGAAACAGGGCAGGTGTGGTGACTGGAAGCTCCTACCCACCAGCTCCTGTGAAATGAAAGTTGAGAAAATGTGCAAATAAATACACCTAGACTTAGGGAAGCAAAGTCCACTTCAGGGGTTCTGAGCTACTCAAGCAGAAAGGCTGGGATAACTGCTGCTGGTGGTGATAGTCTTCTTTCTCTCTTTCTCTTTCCCTTCCTCCCTTCCTTCCTCCCTTCCTTCCTTCCTCCCTCCCTCCCTTCCTTTCCTCTCTTTCTTTCAAGTTGTCTTAAAAAAAACAAAAAACAAAAAAACACCCAATGCATACTAGTTGCTCCATATTAAAGAAGGAATGGGCACGTGTCCGTCTCCGCCTTGCAAGACGCCCACTCTTGAGCCCGGACAGGCAGAGGCAGTTGGACTGGTGCCCCTGAGCGCACTGCGGGCACTTGACCACACCTCCCGAAGCCCAGCCGCTGGTCTCGTGGTGGGACAGCGCACGCCACACTCATTGCACCGGACAAGGATTAGGCGAGCGCAATTAGTCATGTATGGAAACGGTAATCACGTTGGACGTTTGTATGTGCTCATTTAGGCATTTTAACAGTGTGCGATGCTATCCTCTCCGAAGGACTAATACGCATTAGCCATAATGAGGTCAGTCAGTCAGTCAGGCATTCTCAGGGGATTTAATTGGGACATGGGTCTCTGCTGAAGCGAAAATTAATAACTTTTGTCAATGTTCTGGTGAAATGTTCTGTCTTATTAAACTATGAGGGTCAATTAGAAAGCATTATGTAATAAAGTCCCCAGCAGCAGAACTCAAATTGAGTTATACCACAGTCATTATTCCAGGGCGAATGCATTTGAAAATGGAAAACCAGAGCGCCATATGGAGGATTCGGGTCAGATTTACAAGCATCGCATGTTAGGGCTTCAACAAGAAGGAAACAATTAAATGTAATACCGAAATAAATCAGCGCGCCCGGCGTGCTGAGCAGGGCCGGGAGCGGGGCTGGCTGCGGCCCGGGGCTGTGACACCGCGTGGCGGCTGGGGGAGGCCTGTTCCTCTGCGCCATCCCCGTGGACGCCAGAGTGCTTGAAATCTGGGGCACACCTGGATGGCTCAGGCCTGCACGCTGCCTCTTATAAATAACTCTTTATTGTGTGGCTATTAAGACGAGAGATTGCTTTTATTAAAGTGTAAGTTATTGTGGTACAGCAAATTAAAGAATTTTAAAGCATACTAAACAGCCACTGATATCCCCCGTTCAGTCGTGTTTTACGGTACTTTAAGTGGGCAGTATATTGTTAGGGAGATATAAAGTCCATGCCAAGGTTGGTTCTGATAAAACAGCGTTCAGGCATTTGGAGCAGGAAGGGTTGGGGGGGGGGTGTTGGTGGGGACACTCACCGCCTACTCCTGTCTGTGGCGGTGGGGCGGGTGGTGAGGATGTCCTCTCTCCTCTGGAAAACAGGGTAAGTGGTTCCTGTCTGCTGCATTCTGGTAGAAAAGTACATCTTCAAACCAAACGGATTTTTAAAGATGCTCTGAGGATAAAACAGTTAGAAAACAGAAGGGAGGGAGAGGCAGGAGGGCCGCACTCTCCCCTTTCGGGAGGACTACCGCTTTCTCCGCTGCCCGGCTGTCTCCTGGTGCATTCATATGATGGAATACAATGGAACTTTCTCTTCTCTGGTGAAGTGAATTGGAGTCTGATTATTCCCCCTTTGATCCCCAGTGTTGATTATGTTTCTCATTAAAAACAAATTGTGACAATGCCTCTTCCTTGGCTCCGAACCATCCTGGAACCCAGCGGGTTCCCGTTCCCTGTGTTTCCACTCCGCAGCCGTGGTCGGAGCCCCTCACCTCCCGCCCAGAATCTTTTTGAAAACACCCATCTGGCCATGCCACTCCCCTGCTTAAAAATGCCTGAACGCCCCCCTTTTACACATACGATAAAATCCCAAACCTTACCACAGACGTGTCTGGGACTCACCTGGAGCCACGCTTCCTGCAGGGTCAGGAACACATGCAGTTCTTGTTCCTTCTGGAGGCTTTGCACACGCAGCCCACCGAGCCTGGAATTCTCTTCCTCCCGACTGCAGGGCTGGTTCTCCTGAGCTGGAAATCTCCATCCTCTGAGAGGCTTCCTGGCCGTTCTGTCTTAGGTAGACCTCTCCAGAACTCCACATCTTCACCCCATGCGTGCGTGCTCCCAGCACAGTACTCACCATAGTCTGCAATTTAAAAAATAACTCTAACATAGCACAAATTCAGTAAGTATGAACTATTGTTATCGTTGTTGTTGCTATTATTCCATTTACCAATACAAGTATTTCCATTTCTCTGTGTTGTTCACATAACATTAAAGATGGTTGTGTCTGGGTGATTAAAAAAAAAAAAACAAGACCTTAATTTTTGTCTACTTCTTCTTTCTCTAACACCTTCTGAGTGTGAAAGCTCTGTGATGGCAAAGACCGTGTCTGTTTTGTTTCCCACGGAATCTTAGCAATGGGCAAGTAGCAGGTGTTCACCAGGTGTTAAGTGACCGAACAGCTCTTTGCGTTAAAGGGTTGCCTTGAAGGGAAACCCGAAATTCTCCAACTCCTTTGTTTTATGGAGAAGGTGTTTCTGAAGATGGTGAAATAATATTCTCTACTGGGAGAGTTGGGACCACAACCTAGTGCCCTCAAAATGTTTCCTTCTTACTTTCTTCTGCCCAAACACCCGGTTCTATCCAGCCACATCTTGTCTTCACCCCTGTTTGAATAAACGCCACCCCAAATCCTATGGTGAAAAAACCTATTTGAAAACTAAAGTTGCCCCATCAATAAGAGAATAGATGATTAACTTCTGGTATATTCATATGATGGAATACAATGAAATGAGAATGAATGAACCAAAACTACAGGGCTAAAAATTGTTGACAGCAAGTCACAAAAGAATACATACATTGTGATAGCACTTATGTATAGTTGAAAAATAAGCAAAACTAAATAATATGTGGTTAGTGGCTATATGGTAAAACTATAATGAAAAAGTAGGAATAAGGACTGTTTTTAAAAAAATAATAAAAGCAATACTCAGGCAGTGGTTACCTGTCAAGTACAGAGGGAGGTAGGAAGGAAAGGGGCCAGCATGCGGGAGGGCACCAGGGATAGAGTGGAGGGTGACAGTGTTCTTTATTTTTACTTGGGTAGAAGTGTTATGATTATCCATTTATTTCTTATACTTCATAATTTGCAAGTCTGTATGTATTAAAAATCGATACATTTTTAAAAATTAAAAGTGACCCGATTTAAACTCTGCCTGAACACACCTAATCTCAAAAAGAAGAGCTTCTTCCCCCTTCATCAGAGAGCCTCCTCCAGGGGCCACGCCCATTTAAGGCTGACGGGCTGGAGTCCTTGGGGCCTGTTTCTGAGCCAAGTCAACCTTGTACAGAAACCATGCAGTAATTGTGCAGACTGTTGGAGGCAGGTGACTTTGGGGACACGGAGTAGGGCCTCCCCGGTCCTTCCACTATTAGCAAACTCTTCCTTGCTATCTTCAAGGCTTTTCCACATTTTACAAATCCTTATTAAAATGCAAACACTCTTGAGAGTATCCACATCAAACCAACACCCTAAATCTTCATTAATTGAGAGCAGGTGGGACCGAGGGCCAGCATCCGAGCAGGGGAGGGACTGGTAGAGGAGAAAAAGGTGAGAGAGCCCGAAAGACATCATGCCAACATTCCCTTTCGTCCAAGGCAGCTTTGCCTGGTTTTCTGCACAACCCCATTGATTTCACTCTCTTCATTTCTGATTTGAACCCTGGATTTGTTACCAGCACAGAATGCTGGAGATGGCCATCAATGTGCCCCCTGGTGATGCTGCCACATGCTGAGATTATCCTCCTCCAGCAATTTCTCTTTCTAATGTTAGTGGAGGGGATTCCCACCATAAGGGTTTCTGGTTCATTTGTGTTGCTGGGTCTCCTGGGGCCACACTTCTGTTTCGAGAGAGAGAATTGGCATCAGGCTCCTTCTGACATGTCAGGCTGAAAAGTGAGTTTGAGCCAAGAGTTCTGTTGCTTCATTGTAGTCATTTCTGAGAAGCTGGTATTTTCTGCTAACAAAGACAATGGGAAATTTCAAAATCTAAAAATTGTCAAGCTACTGGGGTAGTGGTGGGAAAATAGAAATTGCAAAATATTTCTCAACTCCCGTTTGAGTAACTTGCCTTTGATACTTTTTCCCCAGGAGTAATTACAAACAGAAATTCCACTTTTTGCTGAAAAGTATGAAGCTATTCCTCAAAGTTCCTAGGCAGAGTGTCCCCATCACCACACACTCCGGTAGAAAACACAATCTACCTGCACCCCTTTCCTCAGCTGGTGAACAAACGGGAGAATAAATGAGTGTGAACAGACCACTGAGCTACACAGCTTCATGCCACATGTGGGATACTTGTTGCTCATGCATGACTGTCCTAGATTGAGGCCAATTGTTTCTTTCTCTAAATAATGTGGGGTTTTCCCTCATTATAGAACTAATTCGTGCTAATTATAAAATGCTTGGAAAATACAGAAAAACATTTTTAAAAAGAAGCATCCATCATCCTATCCCACAGAAAAATCTTATTAACATTGAGGTTTATGCCACACCAGAGTTTTCTGAGCACATACATGTTCCATGGCTGATCTTGCCATTTCTACGCTGATATCTGTGTAAGATCAATGCCCTAGGGCCTGATCTAATCTCCTCCCCCTTCAGCAGGGACAGGAGGAGCCTGTAAATATAAGGGGATAGTCATCCTGTGGTTAGGTTATGTTACCTTTTACAGCTGACTTAATCACGCGAATCTTTACAAAGACTGGGCTTTTTCTGGAGACTGAAGTATGAAGCATGAGAAGCATCAGAAGCCAAGGGGGTCCTCCCATGGTGGCTTTGAAGATGGAGAGAACTACATGGCAGAGAATGCTAGAAGCTTCCAGAAGTCAAGAGCAGCCCCCACTGACGTCCAGTAAGGAAACAGGGACCTTGGTCCTACTACCACGAGGAACGGAATCCATGACTTGAATTACCTTAAAAGAAGACCCCAGCTCCAGATGAGAACACCTCCTGCCAACACATTAAACTGAGTAGTATGAGACCCTGCAGGAAACCCAATTAAGCCCGCTGGGATGTCTGACCTCCAGATCCTCCAGAACCTACACGAGATAACAAGTGGGTGTTGTTTTAAGTGGCTAAGTTTCCAGTGATTTGTGGCAACAGAAAACAAATAGAATGCTCTTTTTCATTCACATTACAGCTTAAACATTTCCTTCTATAATTGTTAATTAAAACTGTGAAGTCTACATCTAATGTGTGTATGGATCATAACTGATGTAACCAGTCTATATTACTGGACATTTAGGTGTCATCATAGGTGGTAGAGGCTGATCATTTAAAAATCAAGAGCTGTTATCTTATTTTGTTGTCTGTGTTTTGTGTCTGTGGTCACATAAAGAAAAGATTAAACATCTCTTTCCCTCTCCGAGAGAAGTAGAGAGAGAGAGAGAATTTCTAAAGAGTTCATTTTGCTCCCAGATGGAAAGGAAAAGACTTTGGGGAGAATATTATCCTTTGTGTTTCAAAAGTGAAGTTCCTTAACACCTGCAGACTACATTGTCCAAGGAGCAGGAGGAAGGCTGTGAGCCACAGATGTGGGAAAGAGCCTGGCCCCTCCCAAGACCAGGTGGAAAAATAAGGGTTGGACTTTGACCCGTGATGGCACCAGGGCCCATCTGAGCTCGGTGCCAGGGGCGATCCCAGAGCGGGCCTGCCGTGTGGCTGCGGAAAGGCTGGCACTTCCTACCCCGGCTCAGAGGCTCTGCCACGGTCCTCAAACCCAGCTTGAGGTGGAGAAATTGAGAGATCTTCTCCCCACTCTTGGTTAGCACTAGCTTCAACCAGATTTAATTTCATTTTGAAAAATAAAGAAATGTCATATTTCATATATTTTGGGGATGTGGATCATTCTACCTGTTATATAAATAGTACTGTGATACATAGTTGTACATAAATATGTATTTGTATTATTACTATTTTATTTGAATAGACTTCTAGAAAGGGGTCGAAGGATATAAACATATTAAGGTCCTTCATATAAAGTTTAAAATTAGCAGGTGCATAGATTTCTCAAGCTAAATTATATGTAAGACACTAGATTCATAATAAATTCTCACTTCGGCCTCTGCCCCCAACAACCACCCCAACATAGGAGCTACAGAATAGTCGAAGCACCCTCGAGCAAGCCTAGATGCTGTGAACTTCTCCGTAGAGAAAGGCAGCATGCACAGACTATGTGCCCTGGATACACACCCCCCTGTACCACTGACCTGCTGTGTGACCTTGTATAGGCATTTCCTGGGACTGCCACAGCAAAGTACCACAAACTGGGTGGCATGAACAACATAAATTTATCATCTCACAGTCTGGAAGCTAGAAGTCCCAGAGCGAGTTGTCGGCACAACTGTTTTTTCTGAGGGCTGCGGGAAGACTCTGCCGAGCCTCCCTCCTAGCTCCTGGTGGTTTACTAGCAATCACTTGGCTTGTGAGTGACTGTCTCCTCCCTGTGTCTTTACGTGATCATCCCTCTGGTCCAAGTTCCTCCTTTTTATAAGGACACTCATCATATTGGATTAGGGCCCTCACTGATGACCGCATCTTAACTTGATCATCTCCAAAGATGATCAATTCCATATAAAGTCACATTTCCATATAAAGTCACATTCACAGGTACTGGGGCTTGGGACTTTAACACGTTTGGGGGTAGGTACACAAGTCCACCTATATAATCTTAGAAAGCAACATACACTTTCTAAGGTTCTGTTTCTGATCAATAAAACAGGGATGATACTGTCCTTGTTTGGAGGGTTAAATTTACATGAAAAATGGAAGGCTAGATAGATGATAGAGCACTTCCCCAGTGCCTGGCACATGGTAGTTGCTCAATAAATTGGCTAACATATCAACTTAAATGTTTGCTCTTATCTTTTCGTTGCACTCACATGGATACGCAGAACCCCATGCTCAGTGGGCAGAGGTGTATGTTTATGTGGCTACCTGGTGCCCTAAGAGAAGATGCTATCTTACTTTTCAAATGTCTTGTGCCTTTTTCTCGTTCAGCCTTTGCAGGCAGATTGTTAGCCAGACACAGACCTGGCCTCTCCCACAAAGCCCACTTCAGAGATTGGCGCCTGCCTTCTGCTGCTGGTTCGTTGTTCAAAAAGTGCTGACGCCTCTCTACATCCACAGTGCCAGGACTCAGTGCCAAAGCTTCCCACATGAGCAAGGCTTTCCCTGCACACTAGGGTTTCAGAAGGTGGACCTGGCACCAACCTAACATCGTAAGAGAGGCCCTTGTGAACCATACATGTACACACACACACACACACACACAAAAGCCAGAGACTCCAATCAGTACTTAAAGCAAAAATTAAAAGGAATAAAAATTGTCTGATCCCTTTGATGATATTCAGAGGATCTTTTTGCTCCATGAGAAAGCACATTCTAAATTCTGAACACATCTGGTGTCCCCGGCCCTCCCCCACCTGTATCCAAACCCTCTTAATTCCATAATGTAGAAGATCCTAAGAGGCAGTAGGATCTCACGGCGGCGTAACTGGGTATCCTGCAGACTCCAGGCGGGATCTGATGCCCATCCTCAGCCTGGACATTTTCAGAGTCGAGACGAAAGGTTTGAGGGTCAGGGACCAGGACAGCGCCGCGCCTGCGCAGGAGGCCTGCGACCGGAGAGCTGAGCTGCCTGCAGGAAAATGTTTGCTATTCATTTAGCACCGACTCTCCAAGAGAGAAGCAGTTTCTTTTGTGATCCGAGGTAATGTAATCGACAGGAAAATCCAAGTGGCTGACATGAGAATCGCCGACCGCTCTGCGGACCAGACACTGAGTCACAGCGCGGAGCGCACCTCGGGAGGCGCGTCCTGAGCCGGGTCCTGAACCGGGTCCTGAGCGCTCCGCCTGGGCTGCTCCTGGCTCTTCGCTAGCCTGTCCACTCTGCGCCCGGACTGCTAGGAGCTGAGTGACCAAGTACCCGACTGGGGCAGTGGAGCTGAGCGGCGAGGCCCACAGCGTGCTGGAGGAGAGAGTGACAGATCCTGAGACTTTGAGGGAGGCAGCGATGGGAAGACACACACGCACCCCAGCTCTAGACTGTCTACATGAGCCAGTATTGCTTTACTACTTTTTAAATTAAAAATTTCAGACTCTGTACCCACCACCCCAAAACATGCATTACTCTAGTAATTAGGAAGGAAAATGTTGTAAAAACAAATAAATCAGAGAGACTTAACAAACAATAACTCTCGCCACCCCCAAAACATCTGCACATCTGCTGGGCCCTCCGCTGGCCTGGTTCAGCTGACTTCAGCACCGCAGCCTCGCAGCAACAGCAGCAAAGTTAGCAGGTGTCACCCCAATATGGCTGCGAACCGCTTCCCGTGATTCAGAGACATAAATCAGGATAATAGGCCCAGGCCGTCCCCTCCCCATATGTCCCCTTTAGCTGAGCCACAACCACTGACAGCCTTCTGGCCCTGGATGTGTGCTTTAAGACATTACCCACATCCCTTTGGGGGTGGGGGTTCCTGGAAGAGGTTTAACCTCTCCGTATGGTCCAAACGTCCATGCAGTCTATTGTGTGAAGCATGTGGGAAACAGCATGTGGAGAAGTAATGGGTTAAGAACCAGAACCCAGAGCGAGAGCCCTGGGAGGGAGGTGGGGGTGTCCAGCATCACCCATTGCCAATTCCAGGAATCAGGAGGAGGCTGGGTGGCCCAGAATGGGACATACACTGCTTCCCCCAACCCCCAAGAGAATGGGCCTCTTCTGCTCTCACACAGACTTCCTGGCAGAGGCTTCCTGTTCACCTACTACGTTCCTGGCAGAGACTTTTAAGGCCAAAGAGGCAGGAACCTCAAGCACAGTCTTCGCAAACATTTGGGGGCAATTCCGGGCCTGAGTGGGTTCCCTTTCCTTTCCCCGGGAGCAGTCCCCACTCTGCAGGGAGCTGACGAGGGTTCTGGACAGGGGGACAGCGGCTCCAATAAATCTGAGACCTGTCTAGGTGCTTCATTTGTCAAGAGGCCTAATTTACCCAGGCCCTTTAGACTAATTGCAGATTTGCAAAAACTGCTGAGAGTGTCGAACCGAGCATTGTGAGTGTCCCTTGCCATATTTCTGCTAATGTGTTTCATCTGGAGTACATAAAGAGGCAGGGATGCTGAATTTAGACACAGCACTTTGGGGCTAATCCAGCTAAATGATTAGCCCTAAAATTCTGCAGTGATGTCATTTTCCCTACAGTGCTCTGCCAGTCGGCTTGTTTGCTTTATAGTGAGAAATGTGTACTCGCAGACCCAGGCTAGCTGTCTTGGCTTCCCAGGGAAATCTGCCCTCTGTGGTTTCTGTGGGGCAACAACGCAGCCTGCACATCGGTCTCTGGGTCTCCTCTCAAGGTGACACGTCTTGCCAGCAAGAGAGCAATAATGGGAAAATATAACTTCTTTAAGGGACTTTTGAATAAGCTTTGCTCTCCTTTGCGCCCCGCAGGCATGTCCGTAAGAGAGTTCTGTCTGTGGGGGAGCCTCCAGGTTCTGAGCGCAGACAGGATGGCCAAGAGGTGTGAGCCTCAGCTCTGCCCCCCCTCCCCCCCGCTGTGTGAGCTCATGGCAGTTCCGCGACCTCTCTGAGCCTCAGTTTCCTCCACTACAATCACACATGAACACTTGCTTTGCCCAATGTCTGAAGTGAGACTGCTCGAGCTCCAACTCCATCGCTTCCAAGTTCTGAGACCCTGGTTACGCAATCTCCCCGCGCTTCAGCTCCTCCTGCTTTACACATGGATGACAAAAGCAGCTTTGCAGGGTCACTGGACTCAGTGTTCATTCACTGCGCATCCAGCTCTGTGCTCCACACATTCAAGTTGCTCAACAAATAGTACCTCTGGTTTGAGTTTATGCATTTCCCCAACACTGGACCCATGTACTTATTTCAGAAAGAACTGGGCTGCAGTGGATGTTTTTTTCATACCTTTTGCACCCTGGAAAGTTATTTTCCCAATAAGTGCAAATAAGTCTGCATTTGGCATAATCTCAGAGTTTAAAGACAAAAATTCCTGAGGTCGATTAGACTTTCTGGATTTCTTTGATATATTTTGAAGGCAGGGTATAAATATACCCTTCCACATGTAGCCCAAACCTTCACGAATTCCGAAGTTAATATCCTTGTTAATATTTATAACAAACATTTATTGAGTGCTTAGTTTATGCCACTACAATATAAGCATTTTCTATACAACTGCCTGTTCAGTCATAACCACAGCTCTCCAAGGCAAGCACTATTGTTATGTCCATTTTACTGATGAGGAAAATCTTTGCAAGATTAAAGACTTTCCCCCAAATTGCCCAGCTGGTAAGGGCAGAGCAGAAACTCAAACCCTGGTCCAGCTGCCCCAGGACACCACACAGAGGCAAAACCACAGAGAGGGACACCTGCACACATAGGCCACGAAGCAGTGGTTTACTGAGAGCCAAGTACTGTGCCGGGTACCGTCAACACAGTGTCTGTCGTCTTCCCGACAATGCTGCACAGTGGGAAGTGATGCTGGTCCCAAGTTCCAGAGGAAGAAAGTAGAGCTTGTGTGATCCCCCAGGTCAGCTTGAACCTGGAGGAGCTGGGAGTGCAGTCAAAGCCAGCTGCCTCCGGAGGCTGCCTTCATCTCTGTGCTGCTCTGGAAGGAGATGAGCCCCGAAAATGGGCTCATAAAGCAGGTGCCCATGACGGAATTGCTGGACCCATGATCTTTAGAAACTGGCTGTGGTTCCGTTGTAGGCATGATCTTCACAACTCAGCCAGAACAAATGAGGCTGTGTCTTAGCCACCTCCACAAGGCCCTCGGCTTGCCTGAAAACTCGATGGCCCTCTCCTGTAGCCTAGAGAGTTGTTAAATAACAGCCTGGGAGAAGCTGAGGGCAGAGCACTGCTCTGCGTTCTGAGCGGCTGGGTGTTAAGCCATCTTATTAATTGGCCTGCCTGGTGGGAATGTTTGTCCTGACGCATCAAAGCTTGAAGCTCAGACACAGCACCCAAAGTCATGGAGGCAACATCAGTCCTGCATCTCCCGTCTCTGATTAAGAAACCGGGGGCACAGGCCAAATTGCATGATAGATTCCTCACACATCATACCATAAATTTACCCCCGAGGGCCGGGCACGCGGGTCCCGCCTGTGTCAGCGTGCTACCCTGCCGCCTCAGAACCATAACATAGTGTTCTAGGGGGAGGCTGAAATTAATGAAACTCCGGCTGACATTTCAGCACGCACACACATATCTCAAGATTATCCCACAAGTATATTTCTTGTGGAGAGAGTAGTTTTTCCATATTAAAAGGTGGCATTAACCTTCAATAGTCCATCACTTGCTTTAATCCTTTCCACCTGTAAATATTTCAGATAAAAATATCACATGGGCTGTGCTTGTGTCTTATGAATGCGGCTTATATCTGGACTTGAGGGAGATGAGAAGTTGAACTTTTTCACTTGCAAATATCCATCAAAACTAGAGTCAGAGGGTGGTGGTGGAGGGAGCATGGAATTTGGGGTCTGCAAGGCCCAGGGACTTCAGAAAAGTTGCTTAGCCGGTGTGGAGTTCCTGCCCTGCAAAATAAGGGCTTTGTGTAGTTAATCTGCCCAAAGAGGCTGCGTGATTATAGTTCATCTGCCTGAGGGTGTGCCTTTCAGTACCTACAGCACCGTAAGCATGAGTTGCAGCCCTACTGCCTGTCTTCACAAAGCTCATCAGCCTCTTTCGTGAAATCAAGAGCATGCCTTCTTTTCCAGGTCCTGGCTTGAGAGCGGCGCTGTGTGAGCCCCACGCCACACTCCTCATGGAAAGGAGGCCCGGGGTGTTCGCTGTACCTGGTCAAGGGGCAAGCACAGGTGAAAAACCGTGACTGCAAAATGGCAGCCCGCGAGCAGGAGCCATTCCACACGTGCATTTGATTTGCTCACCCAGGGTTTTAAAACTTCTGAGCCAAACGTTAAAAACTGCAAAAGTCAGGAGGTTAAAAAAACTTTTGAAATCAGGAGATTTTTTTTCTGCAAAAACCATACCTCTAGTTCTTCTTGATGAATCAGAATGTCTGGGCACCCAGATGGGATCCCCAGCGAGCACACAGCGGCAGGACTGGTGAGCGGGTGTGTCCTCCAGACAGGCAGGCCCCCCAGGGCCCCCGGGCCCAGCCCCCAGCCGTCAGGGGTGCAGCCAGCTCACCCAAGCACCTTCACTCTGGCTCCTGTGGCCCCTGCCATCTGAGACTTCTAGACCCTTGCTTCTGAGTGTGGTCTGTGGACCAGCAGCACCTGGGAGAGTGTTCAAAACGTAGAGCCTCGAGCTCCAGCCCAGACCTGCTGAGTCAGCATCTGCTTTTTTTTTTTTTTTTTTTAATCCTCACCCGAGGACAGTTTTGCATTTATTTTCAGATAGAGCAGGAAGGAGAGGGGGGAGTAGAGAGAGAGAGAGAGAGAGAGAAACATCAATGTGAAAGAGATACATCAACTGGTTGCCACCCACACGACCCCAACTGGGGCCGGGGACGAACCGAAACCGAGGCACCTAGCCTTAGTGGGAACCGAACCCAGGGCTCTCTGGTCCGCGGGCCGACGCTCTAACCGCTGAGCCAAACCAGCCAGGGCAGCATCTACATTTTAACAAGATCCCCAGTGATCTGTACACACATGAAGGCTTGAGAAGCCCTGGTGTAGGGTGAGGGTGGCAATCTGTGGCCCGCCTGCCAAACCCAGCCAGCTACCTGCTTCTGTAAATGCGGTTTTCCTGGCACGGCCGCGCCCACTGGTTCTGTGTTCTCCTATCTATGCTAAGCAGGCGCCTGGCTGCTCGCACTCTGTGGCAGTCGCTGGGACAGGCCCTCAAGGCCTGAAATACCCGCTAGCTGGCTCTTGACGGGAAAAGTTTGGCAACTCCTGGTCTAGAAGAATGCTTTGACAAAACAGTTTATTCTAAGTTCAATTGGACATTCCAAGTGCTGCGGACACCCCACAGGGAGTCGGTATTCAGGAGCACTTGCTCGCACACTCAGACAGTTTTGTCTTCTTTATGTGGGGCCCTTAGTTCTCCACTCAGGGAGCCCACGAAGCCCTGAGTTAGCAGGGGCGCCTCTTGCATTCGGACATCCCACCTCTTCCTCACCTCTCTCAGCCTTCCAGGCATTGACTCCCTTTCCCTCCCTTCCCCAGGATGGTACTCCCTCAGCTTGGTCAAGCTTCTTCCTGGATCATTTGGGCAAGTAGAACCCTGGGCAAGCCAGGAGGTGGGGGACGGCAGGGCTCCCGTAGGGCTTTGGAGACTCCCAGCCTTCCACAGCTGCACGTCGCCGGAAGAACGGCCGTTTCCTCTCGTCCCAGCCTTGGGGTGCTGACCCCAGGAGGCGCGAGGAGAAAGGAGGAGAGCACTGTCCTGCAGCCCGAGTAAAGCGCCTGGCCCACGGAGGACACTCGGGGAAGATACCCAGTGGGTCCTCTTCACCAGTGGCATCTTGCTGACTTCTCTGCAGGTAGAAAACTCTGGGAAATCCTGCAAAGTCAAATCATTTTCCAGCCAAAAAACTGTCCAGAGCCACACACAATCTCCATATGCAGGGATGATGAATTTTCAACTGACCAGTCAACAAAGACTCTTCATCTTCAAAGAGGAATTCAGCATTTCAGAAGGTGTGCCAGCCGGCAAGGTGTTCACCACATGGGGCGTCCACAGGGACTGGGAACCTCAGGTGGGCTCGGGCCTGCGCAGAGCATCTGTGTGCCCCTGCAGCCGGGAAGATGGGGGGCTCCGAGGCCACGGGACATCCCCAGGGTTTTAGTGTCTGGGCTGGGGGTGGGACCCAGACCTGCCTTTCCACCCCACTGGTGCTGACCCTTTGCCTACTGAAAACGGTCCGCTCAGGAGACGCAGAGGTCGCTGTGCAAACCCTTTGTAATTCTGATGCAGAGAAGTGCGTCGCAGCCCATTCCTGGCTCAGAACCATGTCTGCTGGGGAATGATCCTCAAGGCAGAACTGAAATACTGAAATCCCTCTTGCCACACTCTCCTCTTTCCGTTGTTCTGTCTTTTCCTCAGAAGCACTGTCGGTTGCCATTCTCTCTTTAGCCGTCTTTCGTCTCAGCTAAAGGCTCCCCTCGCCCCGAGCTCTCTCTTCTCCAGGTTAATCACGGCAATTCCTGTCATGTTTTCCCCATTAGTCCTCTTTCCCAACTCTTAAAGGCATGACCCTCTAGCCATTTCCAACTCCCATGCCTCCCTACGAACCTCCTTCCCATCTTAAAAATTATATAAAAAGCCCAGCCGGTGTGGCTCAGTGGTTAAGCATCAACCCATGCACCAAGAGGTTGCTGGTTCGATTCCAGGTCAGGGCACATGCCCAGGTTGTGGGCCCAATCCCCAGTGGAGGGCATGCAGGAGGCAGCCAATCGATGTTCTCTCTCATTGATGTTTCTATCTCTCTCTCCCTCTCCCTTCCTCTCTTTCTAAAAATCAATAAAGAAAAAAAATTATATAAAAATGTATCAACCAAACATATGAACAGGACACCATGTAGGTATCAAAACCCATCACAGCCCTGGCCGGTTCGGCTCAGCAGTTAGAGCATTGGCCCGCGGACCAGAGAGTCCCGGGTTCGGTTCCCGCTAAGGGCACGTACCTCGGTTGCAGTTTGTCCTCGGCCTCGGTTGGGGTCGTGCCGGTGGCAACCACTCGATGTGTCTCTCTCACATCGATGTTTCTCTCTGTCTCTTCCCTCTCTCCCTCCCCCTCTATCTCAAGATAAATGCAAAAAAAAAAAAAAGTCCTCGGGTGAGGATAAAAACAAACAAACAAAAAACCCATCACATCAGACACCACCAGGACCCCTTCTGAAGGATATGATTGAAGGTAGTGGAAATGGGGGCCTAGAGCTGGCATTTTCTCATTTATTTGTTGTGTTGGAGTCAGGGGATGAAGGAGGTGGTTGACAGTGACCTACTAAGAAATAATAATGATAAGAGTAATTGTTACAACAACGATACTGAATACTGATGATGTCCAAACCTCTGGACTAAGGTTTACATATATTATTTTACTAAATCCTCATAATAACCCTGGAAGAAAGACCATTATTATGCCGTATTTCAGATAGGAAACTGAAGCACAGAGAGATGAAGCAACAAGCTCAAAGCCCTCTTCTAGAAAAATAGGTGATCTCCCCCAAAATGTTCCCATCTTGCTACAGAAGGAGACGGAACTTCCCTCGGATGCAAGAAAGACTTTGGGAAGCCTCTTCAGGGAAGGGTGACCTTTTATTCCGCACTGGACTCCCCACACCTAGCCAAGTGCCTGGCACACAGCCCGCGTTCAGCCCACGTGTGTGGAATAGGGAGATGGGTGAACTCCAGTGCCAGCTTGAACATGACGTCCAGGTTCAGTGTGCAACTGCAGGTGAGACCCGGGTGATGACACTCGTCACAGGAGCGCTGCTGTGACGTGAGAAGGGGTTCTCCACCCTGGCTGAGCGACAGATCCCCCAGAGCTCTGTAAAGGAGCAGCTTCTCTGGGCTCATTCCGCGCCTCCTGAGTGGAGTCTCCAGGCAGCCTGGGCGTCTGCACTGGTGACTGAACCTCTCCAGGCAGTCGTGACACAGAACTGAGTGGTGACTCTTTCACCCCTGCTGTGCCAGGGGAAGGGGAACTTTACACTGTCCCCACACGTGCTCTCTGCCCTCGGGTTTGCCATGGGGCCCAGCCCTGAGGAGGCACCAGGAGGGGATCAGGAAGTAGGAGAGTGAGTGGGGTGTTCGTGTCCCAGCTCCCTTCCCACCAAGCCACAGGGAGACCATGGCTGCTTCCTCTACCAAAGGCCACAACTCATCAGACTGCCCTCGATCCGCCACAGCCCTCTCCACGGCTCAGTCCTGGCTCCTTCCCTTTCCCTGCAGCCCTCCTGCTTCTCAGCTGTTATTAGCCCAGGTGCTTCTTCAGCACCTCTTTTTAATGCCCCTGCCCCTGCCCACACACCTGAAAACAGCCTCCCATAACCTCTTTTCAATCTCCTGACTGGCACTCCATCTGTGAAGTCACTAGGTTACACACACACACACACACACACACACACACACCGGTGTGGTGTAAAGGGGGCCCCAAGGAATTTCTTCCTAGACAGAGTGCTTATCGGACCATACTAAGCCCTTTATCCCCCTGCGAGGACACAAAAGGTCTTCTGGGCTCCAGCCGCAGTGACAGCCCAGACATGACTTGTCACGGTTTGTCCAAAGTAAGAAGGGACAGCCTAATGCTATCTTTTAGAGTACTGGTCTGTACTATCATGAGCCTAACGCTAAAAACCATATTAAAATGAAAACCATTCCCTTCTGTGGTTTCTGTGTCCGAATTATTGAAAAGCCAATCTGTTTGAGGTAGCTCTGTTCACTGACTTCCTTCATCTTGAAAGGTTGGGGCAGTGGGTGAAAGAAATATATGAGCCTTATGAGAATGAGGTTGGGAAGAGAGGGCCAGACTTCCCCCTAGAAGGTGAAACGCAGCTTCAATCACTTTCCCCGAAACCTCAATGTTTTCTGCCCAAGTCCAGTAAATCAGGCTGTTCGCACACCACCCAGACTACCATCTGCTGAAACAGGCACAGGACCTAAAGAAGCCCAGGCTGAGCAAGTGCCCTCCAAACGCAGTCTAGAGTTTGCGAACCTTGGCCAACCTCCCCCAAGCGCTTGGCCCAACACCCAGATCTGGGCTGGGTTTAGGGTTTCAGAGGGGCAGTTTCAAAGCCACCTCACTATTACCGAAGAGCAGCGCTTGCTGAGAGTAGTTCCATTTCAGAGCCCACCGAGCAGGGGCCCCAGGAGCGGTGGGGGATCTGCTGCCCCGAACTTGGACAAGGCACCAATCACAAAGCGGGTGGAGGCCTCATGCTTGGCTGAAGCTGCCCTGTGCAAAGTTTGCAACAGTCAGATGGCCAACTCCCATGCTCCCACGTAGCAGCCCAAAGACGGAGCAGCGATGCCCAGCCGTGGTCTCCATGTGCCTCTGCCAGGCAAGGAAGCCGTGGGCAACTGCTGGGTAGCTGAGAGGAGGATTTGGTCCCTCAGCACATTAGCAGGTGACCTCAGGAGTACTATTGTTCCAAATTAGATGTGCGTTTCCCCTACCCCCTGGACCATCTTGGTCAGACTGAGACCTGAACTCCTAGTGTTTACCAAACCCAATTTCTATATCGTCACCATCCATCCCTTCATTTCCTGGGCCACAGAAATCCTGAGAAAAATTAGACACGGAGGTTCGGGAAGCAGAAGCAATAACATTTAGTGAGGTGCCAGGTTAGTTTCATCTGTGGATTTTACGTTCAATCTTCATAGCAATCCTAGTGGGCAGAGGCTGTGATTATTCTCATTCTTCTAGTTAAGAAGGTGCCACTCAGATTTGTAGGCAAAGTGGCATAGCTAAAAAGAAGAGGCCATGCCCTGGCCAGGTGGCTCATTTGGTTGAAGCATCGCCCCGCACACCAAAAGGTTGCGGGTTTGATTCCTTGTCAGGGCGCATACGTAGGTTGTGAGTTCAGTGCCCAGTAGGGGTGCATGTGGAAGGCAACTGATCAATGTCTCTATCTCACATCTCTCCCCCCCCCCACTCCATCTCTCTAAAATTAATAAAAACATATCCTTGGGGGAGGATTGAAAAAAAGAAGAGGCCAGGTTTGTCTGGTGCCAGGGTCAGGGCCAACCCCACTGCCCTGTTGTGTAGGGTGAGGACAGGGAGACAATCTATAGCCCATTTCAATTCTGCTTTCTATTTGTAAAATATGGAAAGTGGAAAAGTGAAAGTAAAACCCAGGCACAATCTCGCCAGTTTTTAGGCCTTTGGCTGCAAGGAAGAGAGAACGCGTGGTTTCTGTTTGCGGAGGCAGTAGGGTGTTGATTGTCTTATGGAATATGTAGTCCCAAGATAGTATGGTTCCAGTGTTGGTTAACTCACAACATCAACAAGAACTCAGGCTCTGTCCATCTTTCCTTCCTGCCACCCTCAGGGTGTGCACTTACTTGGTCCTTGGGTATTGGGCCCTCATGTTCCAAAATGCCCACAGTGATTCCTGTGGCACATTCAGAATATCACAGGAGATGCGACTCTGTCTTTGAAGAACAGGGAAACCTTTCCCAGAAGTCACTCAGTAGACCCCTATCACCTCCCATTGGCCAAGACCAAGTCACATGTCCACTCCTAACCAATCACTGAAAAGAAAATGGAACTACTAGGATTAATGTAGACTAGTCAGGATCCATCCCAGAGCTGGGAATAAGATTCTTTCTTTGAGGAGTAGATACCCGGATAAAGTTAAGGGAGACGCGTGCACACACACACACACACACACACACACACACACACACAAAACCACAGGCTATTCCTATTATTAGTTTGTAAATTACTATACAAAAAAAATGTGAGTTGCTGCTTTTTAAATTAAAAGTGGAATCTTTACTTTTTAGTAAATGATGTCTTTTCATGCTAGAATTTATAGATTTCATTCATTCTTGCCCCCTATTGGTAAATAGTATTAATTAAAGAGCTATACCCACCTTTTCTAACCATCCCTCTGTTCATGGATATTTAGGTCATTTCTAGTTTGTGATATTGAGACAGCTGCCTAGGGTAAGCACTTTTTAAAAATAATTTTTTAACAAACTGTATCAATCTGTCTGTACTTTCGTCAGTACTATACTCGAGTCCCTGGTTGTCCATGCCCTTGCCAGCAATTGAAATTATCACTTCAATTATTGTCAATACAACCAATTAAAAATGGTTTTTCTTTGTTTTAAATGATATTTCTTTAGTGAAGTTGAATGCCTTTTCAATGCTTACTGGGCATTCAAATAACAGGTATGAATTGCTTTTATATCCTTGCCCGCTTTTTCCCACTGGACTATTTTTTTCTGGATCCCAAGCCCACTGTTGAGTTCAGATCTGGTTTAACTATTGCTGCACAATAATCAGAGCCCTAAGGTCCACTCCCTGTGAGGGCTGTTGCTCTTTCTACCCCAAAGAAAAGGTATTTTACCTTGAAGTATGGGCCAACCAGAGCCAATAGTGTTCTGTTAGCTTCCTGGCAGGTTCTAATGTGAAGACTAGGGGCCCATGTTTACCGTGATGCTGTTCTTGGGAACGGTTTATGCAACTTTTTGGTAATTCACATGCTCCTGTAACAGAATCGAATACCGGTCCCCTGTTGGCAATAGAGAGTAAATCTTCACACTGAACCTCAGAACTGTGGTGACAGTGACAAGATTAGTGGACAGCTAGCTGCAAGAGGAAGGCAACAGGAACACAGGATGTCTGCCCATCCTCCCTACACAAGATCCTCTCTTCATTGCGGTGGGCCAGCCAGCAGCTTCCCCTGAACCAGCCTTCATGGCGCTCCATGCCTCCCTTAGGCTGGAAGGGGAAACTGAGCTTAAAGAAGTAGCCCAATCTTCTAGTTGTGTCTTTATTTTCCTGCCTCTCCCTTTTTCCATCACCGTTGACTCCTGGATGGTTTAGAGACAGGACCGTGGAGCCACATACCTGTCACTTACCAGATGTGTCACTTAGGACAAATTACTTAAACTCTCTGTCCTCAGTTTCCATACATGAAAATTAGGAGTGATGATAATACCTGCCTGGTAGGATTGTTGTGAGTTATCATACATAAAGCATATGGTAAGCCCTTGGTAAGTATTTGGTATTGTAATTTTAATTATTATTATTATCCATCAAGATGAATGAGCAACGGTCCTCACCCTCAAGAAGTGCACAGTCTAAGTGGGAAGGCACAGAAGTGAGCGCATAGCTAAGGCAAAGCGCTGCAGGTGCTAAGGAAGCCCACGGGGCTCTGGGAGGGGTTATTCTCCGTTCCCCCCTCACTCGTGGAGTTAGCCCCTGCCGCAGGCCCAGCACCTAGCTCAGGGTCAATGTTCTACTAACGTGAAACTTAGAAGCTGAGCCTGAAGAAGAGCTCCATAGAGCGAGGAGTTGGAACAGACTCTTCTGGCATGTCTAGAAGGGCAAGGGGGAGGAGCGGGAAGAACACCACGAGCAAATGTGTCGTAGCGTGAAGCAGCCTGGAACACTCAGAACTCCAAGTTCAGTGTGGCTGGCCACAGGCGGCTCGGAGGAAGCTGAATGGGCTTGGAGTGGGGTGTGAGTAAGAAGATAGAACACCAGCTAGCAAACTTTGTGGTAATCCAGGGGAGACCTAATGAGGACCTGAACTGAAGCAGGCCAGTGAGGAGGAGGAGGAGGAGGGCTGGCTAGGGGGCTGGCAATGCATTGAAGGTGCAAACTGCCAAAGGAGGCCTGCCTTGATGTCCCAGGGTTCCAGGGGACATGCAGAGGAGAGCTACTGGGACCCTCATGAATGAAAAGACTACACTCTTCATCCCCCTAATAACACTGCAGGACACTTTGTTCTTCTACCAGGTGTTTTATTTTTTGTTTTGTTTTGCTTTTTCCCCTGAGGAAAATAAATCATCGTATTTCATGTATGGAAACAGGATGAGTGTCCACAGTCAGGGCTCCCAGGATGCTCTTCTCCACCCCAGGGCTGCCTCGCACCCCGAGACCCCATGCTTCCCCCACTGGAGGTCTCACAAACACCTCATGGCTGCAGGCTAAACAAGGTAGCCCAGGAAGTCAAGTGAAGCCAACATCTCAAAATCCGTGCTTTAAAAAAATTTTGTAATTGATTTTTAGAGAGAGAGAGGAAGGGAGAGGGAAGGAGAGAGAGCAAAACACCGATGTGAGAGAGAAACATTGATCAGCTGCCTCCTGCACACCCCCTACCAGGGATCAAGCCCACAGCCCTGGCATGCGCCCTGACTGAGAATCAAATGGTAAACGCCACCTCCGGTGTGCGGAGTGTCTCAGGGTTTCCAGACGAATCTACGCTGTCACAGCATTGCTGCAGGAGGTGAGGGGGCATGGCTGGGTGGCCAGTAGAAGGCACACACCTGTGAGTCCTGCACCCGGCCCAATCGCCAGGATGCCAGGAGACATCTCCCTAGCAGACAGCACCCTGGGCTCCACGGCAATGGGAAACACCTTTATAGAGCAGCAAACGTCTCTTCTTTCTCTTGTTTGTAGTTTTAACTGTTCCATTGCCCCCTGAAAATAAGTGTCCCGGTATATCATCAAGCACCACAAATGAACAAATAGAGAGTACTGGGTATTAGCAAGTTTATTTTGTCTATTTCCATTTGGATATGAATTTTTAATTCATAAAGCTATTCACTATTATAACAATTTTAAGTAATCCATTAAATTGTTCTGGGCACTGCCATCACTGAAATATTTTTTTAAAGTAATTTTATTAGTGAGAGCCATTAAATTGCATTTATAGCACTTTGATCATTCCATCCCTTCAATACACTTTTCTGAGATGTCCTTCGACAAGTCACCTGGTCAAGCTTGTCTGTCTCCTGTCCCGTTCCTGTATGTTTGATGGTAAAATACAGTAACGTTTGTTAAAAAAAACTTTAATGAGGCCACTAAACCTCCAGGTTTACTTTGCTTCATGCAATGCATATACTCCTAAAAAGTAGCATTTTTTGGTAAATGGCTTTGTATTTTATATTCTTTTAGAAAATAAAAACCAACACTAAATTCTTTTATAAGTATAAATTGAGATTCCCCATGCCAACTTTGCTTGAACTGAAGTACACCTGTAAGAATTGTTTTACAATTAGGTAAACACTGAACACACATGCATTTGTTTATGAGTTCACTCAACAAATACTTATTGAGTACCTGTTGTGTGCCAAGCACTGCGATAAGGAGCTGGGACTTCAACAGCAAACAAGCCAGAGTCCCTTTCTTCGTAGAGATTATAATCCACTGGGACAATCAGACTAAACAAGTAAATAACTGTATAATACAACTGCAGGTAGTAAAAATGCTCTGAAGGAAAATAATACAGGAAAGAGGAATAGAGAATGCTGAGAGAGAGTGTATTTTAGACATTATATTAGCTTTCTATTGCTGCAAAACAAATCACCACAAACTTAGTGGCTTAAAGCAACACACATGTATTATCTCACATTATCCAAGACCAGGAATCAAGGCCTACAGTTCCCTGGGTTCTCTGCTTAAGTCTCACAAGGTTGTGGTCAAGAGTCAGCCAGGGCTGGGTCAGATCTGAGGCTTCGGGTCCTCTTCCCAAACTCGTGTGCGTTGGCAGAATTCAGTTCCTGCAGCTGTAGAACTCGTGGAGGCAGAGGGACAATGTCTGTACCTGCTTCTTCATCTTCTTTATTGACTTTTCTTTTTTTTTTTTTAGAAAGAGAAAGGGAGGGAGAGGGAGACAGAGATAGAAACATCGATGAGAGAGAACATCAATTGGCCACCTCCTGCATATCCTCCACTGGGGATTTGGCTCACAACCTGGGCATGTGCTGTGACTGGGAATCAAACTGGCGACCTCTTGGTGCATGGGTCAACACTCAACCACTGAGCCACACTGGCCAGGTGCTTCTTCATCTTCTAAGGGCTACTCTGATTAGGTCAGGCCCACCCTCAGTAACCTCCACTCAGTCAATGATTAGTATCCTAATCACGGAAATTAGATCCCACTGAATCACAGGTCCCCCCTGCAATGGGACAGTACACTGGGGAGTGGAGATCATGGGGGCCACCTTAGAATTTTCCCTACAAAACACAGGATAGCCAAGGAAGGATTTCCATGTTGGTTACTTTTGAGCAAAGACCTGGAAAAAGGTATCAGAGACTGAGCCTATAAAGGTAACTCATAAAAATTAAAAGTACATGTGGGACTGGCTTTCTGGACTCACATTATATTTCTGTGGGCCAGCACTATGACAGACACTGAGCAATGCTGTATACCAAAGCTGAGAATGAGCACTATGTGCATTCCTATTTTACCAATGAGGACACTGAGGGTCCAAGAGGTTCACTAACAGCCTCAAGTTCACACAGTCAACCGTGGTAAGACCAGGATGTGAGCCGAGGTGAGGAACCAAGCTACAGAGCAGGACACAGGAATACAACCTGTGCTGTCACTCGGGGGACACACCCAGGAGCACTCAGGGCTGGTTTAATGCTCCACTGTCACTATTTTGAGGTGCTTAATTTTATCTAACTCGGGTTTGTAAGTGAAGTCCGAGGAGACAGTGGCGCATGCGCATGAGCGGAGGGGATGCCCGCCACGCACCTGCCTTTCCGTCCACACACAGCATTTGGGAAGCCCCCTGGCACAGAATGCCACTGGACCCATGATGGCGAGCGTTCAGTGAGACTCACCATGAGTGCAAGGTAAGCGTGTTATGTCCATGACTACATAAACGGGAGTGCAGACGGCCCTGAGAGGCTACACCCTTTCCATTTGAACCAGATGCCTTTTGGGGATCCTGAAAACAGAGGCTCCCCTGTGGTCCAGCGCAGGGGCAGTGATCGGGATGGGAGTGAGGGAGCACTGAGGACTGTCCCCAGGAATCTGAAAACGTCTGAGAATCTGAAACTAATGGCTTATCTCCAATGAGCCTGCTAAATAGCAGCACGTTATTCTAGTAGAGCTTCTGGAACACACTCCCCCTTGGAGACAATATAACCGAATATAGTCTGAAATCTGGGACCAGACTTCTGTGTGGGGATAGACCTCAACTGGAACGATGTCATGGGGTTGTCTGGGGATCTTACTCTGCCAACCACCACCTCAGCCACCCCCATGGCTGCCTGAAATGTCCTGGGGAGAGTTTTATTCCAAAACTTAGGGGTAGATATATGTAAAATATGTGAGATGTATTCCTGGAAGGGATGGTGTTTTAAACATTTATTGTTCATTTATAACTTACTGATAAAAACTAAAATTTGCTATTTAACATTCACAAAACTAAGAAAGTCCAAAGGAACTTTAAGTTCTGTACCCAGGTTTGTGTAAGTTGATTTGAGGACATATGTGGTCCTTGGTGTAAATGTCTGGGCACAAGCATAATTTCCAGGCAGGACCTCAGACTTGCAAGGTCGTGGACATGGTGACACGGAAGTCAAGGTCTCCAAACATTAAAGGGGGACCCAGGAAATATCTGGGTTACAGACGAAACAAACAGAGCATTTATTAAGGTAAATATATAACATGTTAAAAGGCAGATTGGAAAACAGGATAGCAGAGTAGGGCAGAAGGACCTAGAGGCCCAAGAGGGCTGGGGGGAACTGGCTGGGCTGGTGGGGGAGGGGTTGTGGACACATCCTCTTGAAGGTGTACCCTCCCCCACCCCCAGAAACCCTGTATGACTCCACAATGCTCTGTGATGCAGGCCTGGCAATAAAGTCAAGAGTCTGCACTCTCAGAGCTCAGCTGCCTCAAATGGAACCCTGCCTATTTCCAAACAGCCTATCAGGGCTTGATCTGAGCTTCTGCTCAGAATCTTTAGAAAGTAGCCGCAGCCTAATTTACATCTCTGTGTTGTGGTTGCTCCTCCTCTTCTTCATTTTCCTCGTGGGAATTCCATCCACCCCGACCTTCTGGGAAAATGAACACAAACAAAAGGTAAGAAACCCTGGGTGAGCCCCAACAGAGTTCTTTATTGTTTCCATTTCTATTCCCACATTTTAAAATGAGTCTGGTTGAGTCAGAGAGACACCGAAGACGGGACATCTGAGAACAGAATATCACTCTTCTAAAGGAAGAAACCTGGCAGGGCTAGGGGTTCAGGGAGGACTCAGGTTTTCATATGAAGCTCTCAGACCATCTGGGTGTGGTGACAGGTTTCTGACTAAAATTCCAAACACAGTGAGTGGTTCCCTGGTTCTGGATCAAGTCATTCAGAGACTTGGGGATCTCTGTAGGACATCAGAGATAACCAGCACTTCATCATGAGTCATCCTCCCCTGTCAGGCATCGCTGGTCAACCCATTGTGTTAGGCTGATCAGGAGAGCAGCGCTGAGCCTCTGAGAGCCTCTGAGCAGAGGCTGCAGCCTGAGCACAGTCCCAGGTTACAGGGTCCGATCTGAGGAAACAGAGACGTGACTGTAGACCTCAGATTATGTGCCCTCATTGAGCAGAGGACCTCTGAGAATGCCAAGTGTGGACCTCATAGACAAAATCCTTCCTTGAGTTTTTCAAGAAGGAAAAATTTAAAACATTTAAAATGAACACAAGGAAGGAACGCAAAGTTCTATTAATTACAATGTGTTTGGTCAGCTCAGAAGACATTATTCTTAGATAATAAATGTCTGAGTTTCCTAGAGAGAGGAGTGAGAGAAATGAGTCCTAACCCCTCATTCTTTTCTTTGTGTTCTCAGCATCAGGGCAGAGCCAAGAGGAGAAGGAAAGGTGGGACACTGAAAGGTAAGGATCTGCCTATTCCACCCGAGCTCCCCAAGGGTGACCCTTTCTCTCTCCTTTCCACAAGGTACCAGGTCCTGATCTCTGTCACTTGGTAGATACAACCCCTCTCAGGAAACAGAGCCCTCAGAGGAGAGGCTCATGGAAAGACAGTCAGAACCTGAGATACTTCTCAGATTCCCTGCTCTGCTGTCCCTGGGTTTGAAGCAGTGAGGGACCTTGGCCATGGGTGTTGCCCCATAGATGGAGAGAGTCAGAACTTCTGTCTCCTGACTTTGTGAAAGTACTTTGGATTGAGGATGATCAAGTTCCTCTTTGTTGTAACCATTGACCTCTCTGCTTCACAGAGTGTTTTTGAGCATCAAATGAGATAATGTGTATAAAAGTACTTTATAAATGAAGTAACATACACACGGGGACATTATTAATATTAACATTGACCACTTGACTTCATCTACTAATTATTGGGGCTTTAAGAGTCTCATATCCCAATGGTCTCCCATGTAGAGACTCCTGTTTAATGTCTACACAACCACATTCATTGCATGTAACCCATTCTCCTGATCTCCCAGGTTCGAGATATAACCACAGGGAAGAGGAGGAGAAAAGGAGCCTGATTTCTATCCTGAGAAGGTGACTAGTCTTTCCCCCTTTTTCCTGATCTCTCTTTAGCATATTCTATGCAATTCCATGGATTCAGTGGAGCCTTCCATAGTCATGGGAGGGGTTGCCATAGAAACGGGAGTGCGAGTGAATGCCTTGGGGTGAGTGCTGCTGAGTGCACTGTGAAGTCATGGATGTGGAGCAATGGGAAGGGCCAGCAGGCTTCAGGTGGCCCCACCCCCACCAGGCCAGTAGGTCCTCCTTTCCTTGTTCTGGTCCTGGCTGCAGCTTTGTACCTCCTGTCTCCTGCAGCCCCCGGGGCCAGCATCATGATACCAACTGCATTCGTCAGCTTTTATGTCCAGACCCCTCCTGTGAGGTGTGTAATAATGCAACCACTGAAATCAATCGGCTGCTGTACTCAGAGACCCTGGAAGAGTCTACTCCCTCTGGGTCCCCTTTGGCTTCCACAGCTCCTGCGACTGAGCCATTGTTCACTCAGTCCTCTGCCATCTCAGCAGTCCCTCCAGGAGACCTAATACCACCACCTTTGCCTGAGCCTTTCCCACCACCCCCCTCCATTCTCTCCCCTAACCCAATGACCCCCTTGGGTAATTTTCTGTCACCCTCATCACTGGGTCAAACCCTGTCTCCAGAACCTTTTCCTCCCTCGGAATCCGAATTCACAGTGCACCATTCCCCACCCCAACCTAAAGCCTTGTTCTCTTCAACCTTGACACAATGTGATTTCCATCAAGAGTTTTCTGCCCTCCATTCCACAAAGACCTCTTTTGCGGGAGACTCTGCAGCCAAACTTACAGATCCTAGACACCTCCTATTTCTCAGCCCCGGTGAGCATGACTCAGTAGAGCAGTACTCATATCCTAAGCCCAAGGAAGACCATTTAAAGCAAAAGTTTACACAGTTTTTCTGGGGTCTTCCATCTCTGCACAGTGAGTCCTTGGCCTGTGCTGTTCATGACTCGGATGACTCTTCCACAACCTTTGTTTTCAATAACATCTCAAATGCCTCCACAGGCCAAAAATCCCCAGTACTTCCTAATTTCCTACCTGCATCCTTGCCTGAGGTCCAACCTCAACCCTTGCCTCAAACCCTGCCCCAATCCCAGCCCCTACCTCTCACTGAGATCCAACCCCAGGTCCACCTTCAATCCTCACTCCTGATCCTACCACCCAGTCCCACATCCCAGATTAGGGTCAATGAAGCGTATGTCCATAGACCCCAGAATGAATCAGAATGTCTCACCTCATCTGAAATTCACGACCTGGAATGGAATGTGTTGCAGAAGAAACAGGAAAATTTGTGGGTACCCTCTGTGGTTCCAAATTTTAAGAAAGACTCCTGTCCTTCAGCTCCCACCTCTCCTTACTGCCAGCCCTCTAGGGCCCATGCTTCAATCTCCATCGAGCCTGTAAAGTTTCCTCTCAGCAGTGAGCTTCAAGAGAAATTTGAGCATCACCTTAGACAGAGGCTCATCCAACAGCAGCAGGGCCTGCCCTACAGGGTCCATGACATATCTGAGTCAAAGAGCAGTTATGGCCGCTCACAGATCTCTGTGTACAAGGGCCAGAGTAGCAAAAATCTACATGTTGGATTGAGCCAACCAGGAAGCTTCCTTGAAAGGGGCTCAGAAATGTTTCAGCTAGAGGAGGATGGGGGGAAGGATGAGGGAGACAGTCAAGGGCATGATCCAAAAGATCATCTGTTGAGTGACTCAAAGAGCTCTTCACATAAAGATGTGGGAAATGACAGTTACATGATGAGTCTGTCAGGGGAAAACTCAATGATGTCAGGACAGAGTGTAAATCAGAGACAACTAGAAAATGTCCTGAAAGTACACCTGAGCAAAAAGTTTGAGGAAATCAATGAAGGTCAGCTCCCAGGGACTGTGCATAGTTCACAGCACACTATCAGGCAGACTCCTGTAAAATCCCACACCAAAATAGAACAGAGAAGTGTGCCAGCACCAGTGGGTGGGGACTACTGCCTGAATACATCCCAGGAGCTTTCCTTCCTTCAGTCCAGTACACAGCAGATGCTGGAAGCCCACATTACTAAGTATCGTATTAGGATGTTGTGGGGCCTTCCCCTCATAGTCCTTAAATCCATAGAGATCTTTAAATCGAAAGATACTTTATCCCATTCTTTGATTGATCCCAAGTCTTCCTCTTCAACCAACCTGGTTTCTGAGGTGAACTCCAAATCTGGGGGCTTCACACCCCTGAGAGGAAACTCTAAATCCCTCCACCAGGACAAAGAGGGACCAGGAAATTCAGCCACCATCCTGAATCTTCCTCTCCCTGCCACCTCAGTTGTGGGCAAGGAAGGACAAGGGACCCTGAGAAATTCACCCTCTGATATCAAACAAGGACTTTCAGAGGAACCACAAAAGATTTTGAATGCCAAAAAGACTCTTCTGCCTGTCACAAACAGTACCATTAGCAAAACAAGTGAGAGACATCCTCTGATACCCAACATTCGACACCCTAAGCTGCCTGTAAGGCAAGCCAGGACTGGACATGAGCTGAAGGACAAGACTATGAATGTCAGTGACAGAGCAGAAATACTACAGGGCACAAATGGGGAGAAGTCAGAACCTGCTTCCTTGCCCACTGTGTCCAGGGAGACAGTTAGGGCTGAGGAGCTCGATGCTCTTCAATCCAAAACTACTGACATCTTCACAACCAGCAAGCCAGGAATCCCCCAAAAGATAAATGTGGATGAGAATAAAGGAGAGACTACTGTGACCACTGAAGAGTCCCCACCAAAAATGTCAGTTCTCCAAGATCCCAAATTATCAAGTTTACAGAAGCAACTTTTTGATGAGTTAAAGTCTAAATTGGAGAAGGGGAACCACAGCCAGGCCCAAGGCCAACCCACTGACATGCACCATGACTCGGACAGCTTGACTTGCAAAGCCTCCCTGACTCACGCTCAGAGTGTCTCCAGTGTGGATCCGGGATCTGTCCAGGTGCTGCATGTCCATTTGGAGGACAGAGGCGTCAGTAAGGAGCAGCAGCAGGAACCTTGGGTTCCTAAGCAGATCTTAAGGATGTGTGAGGATAAGAATGTCCCACCAGCTGCAAGGAAGGTGAGCTCCACAGACTCCCAATCAGAAGAGCTTGGTGGAGGAGATGCAGGGGATGCAGGGTTGAGAACTTCCCAAGGGAAGAGATTTCCTTCTCAGGACACAGCATTAGAGGAGATGCTTGGTGGCAAGCCTCCCCAGACCCTATCACAGAAGGGACAGTCCCCTGACAGCCTTTTCGTAAGTCAAATGAAGACCTTTTTTCAGTGGCTTCATCCCGAGAGAAAATACACAGAGCAAGAACACTTCCAGGAAAAGGGCAGCCCCATATCATCTGCGCAGAGCAGAGGCCCAGTCAAAAGTAAAACTCCCTTTACTGGGAGCATGGAAGTTCAGAGAGTCATGTCAGACATTGGCAAGTTCCCAGAGGAGAAACTGGGGCATCGGCATGCAGTAGATACCACCTGCCCTCAAGAGCCCCTTCCCTCGGCAGTGAAGTTTGGGAAAGCTCAGCAGAAGGCAGCAGTGGGGACCCGGGCAGAGCCTGTCCAGGGGCATCCATTCAACTCCAGGACTCCCTCCTGTAAAGTGACAAATACCAAGTCCGGCCGCCAAGCAGCCATCTTCACTGGCCAGAGCTCTGCAAGTAGCAGACGTGCCGGAAACGAGGGCGGACACCCCCAGAAAGATATGGCATTAAAGGATCAGCAACTACATCAGAAGCACCCCCAATCTGTGCTCTGCAGGGGGACTGTGCCCCGTCCACGCCCCACCTACAGGCCTCAAGCTGCCCAGGGACCTCCTGCTGCTCTCACCACCGCTGAAGGCACTGTGTTCAGAGATCAGTCTACGATTTAGATCAAAAATGCTTCTCCAAAATTTCCAGGGAAAAAAATATCCCACTTCCAAATAATTCCTTCCTTGTGAAGAATACTGACTTAATAAATGTTTCTCTAACAATAGTGATGTCTTTTCTGTGTCCTGTGTTGGGACATGGGTTTGGGGTATCTCAGGGCTTGAGCTTAGGAAAAGGAAGGAGTTAGTTCAGCTCCTACTGATTGTTCCCTTTGATTTCCAAAAGTGACCAGTCCCCTGGAGCTCTTGTTGAGAAATAATCATGTGCCCTCCCCCAAAGCCCATTTCCTCCCTGATGAAGTTTGGAAGATGGGCTCTGCCTCCTGCCTCATAGCTTAGCCTTAGTGAACATGGACAGCAGCCCACACCTGCCCCCTCAGGGAATGCTTTACATCCTTTAGGGCAGTAGGGAAGATGGGCCTTCAATAGCTGAAGATCAAGGACAGTTATATTAGTGAAGAAGAAAGAGTGGCTTAATCATTATTTAGAAGTCAGTGAACAGAGGATCCCACAGGTGGGTGAACCCTGAATGGGAGTGTTTGGGGGGATATTGCCACAGTGGATCCTGGGCTGGTTGGGGTAGGTCTAGGAACATCATAGATGCTGCTCAAAGATCTTTTTTATGGGTCACGTTGATGTGTTGGGGAAGCACATACTTTAACCTTGACACTGAAGTATGCCTACTGGAAAGTCACCTTGGGGAAGTGGTTCCCATCTCTGATTATTTCTTCATGCTGAGGGATTGATGATATATATATATATTTATTTATTTATTTTATTATTATTTTTTTTTGCTGAGCAAAATCATTACTCAGTTATCACTGGTAGGAATGTTAACCAGGCAGCCACCTACCTCCCAGGTAAAAAGAAAGCTGAAAAGTAAGAAAAAGATGCCTTAGAGTGAGTGAGAAAGGAAGAATAAATGAAGGGAAAGACTGACCTTGCCAGTGGAACAAAGGTTTATGGCTCATCAGCCCCACACTGGGACACTGCCTGCTCCCAGCTTCCTCAAACTGACCTAAGCTCCACCTGCCACGGCTGATCAGAGCACAGCACACTGATGTGTTACACCAAAAAGGCATGGACTGTTCCCTGAGTACTAAAACAGTATTTGCAGGGACATCATCAGGCATGGCATCCCTGTCTATGGGAAAGGTGACCTTGGCGCCTTCCTTCCATCATGCTTATGGAAATAAATACGATCTTGCCCTTAATGTGTACAGTTCCCCTCTCAGGATGGAGATGTCACCTTTGATATTCATAACTTTGGTGGAGCTATAATAAATCTCCCAGAACATCTGCAGCTCATGAGCCAGAGGTGAGTTCTAGACTATTGCCATCTCAGGGCCTGCCAGGATTGGTGCAACGCAATGAACATATAAGCACATGCTGCTTGGAGTGAGAGGGAGCTTTGCAAGGGAGCAAATGCTCCAGAGCTTTGGACGTGGTCCTATTTATTTCCAAATTGGTAACAAGCCCCTATTTACATGCAGCACTCAAAGCACCTGGGCAGGCCAGGTTTATAAGGCTGAGAGTGGGTTAACACAAGGTTAAGAGCACATTAACATAAGGTTACAAAACATCTATCTTCCAACCCCCCAACCCCACAGACTATGCACCAGGGTAACAGATATTTGAGGGCTCACCATGGACCTCCACGGAATGCTGTTTTTTGGCCAAAGCTGCACACATACCCACCCTTACTAGAGCGGTCTGGAGGGAAGGCAAGTCCACTTGTACAGACTGAATCACAAATGGAATGAGTGTCCTAGTGAGCACTTCAGGGAGCTCTCCTAGTAAGCCCTGTGAATCCTGGGTGTAAAGAAAAAACACAAAACAGAAACCGCAGATGTGCACCACAGCCCTCTCTCACTACCACACTGTATCTCGTCCAGAGTTATTCCATTCACCCTACGATGTCTGAAGCTTGGGATCACAGAAAAGGTGCAGATTATGTGAAAGTCCCAGTAGGGACAGAAAGGTGGAATGGAGCCCAAGGCAGGGAACTTGAAGAGGGGAGCAGGCACTGGAGGGCTCTAACATCTTGTGGACAAACGGCCAATAACCCAGCCCCCAGTTCCTACATCATCTCATCTAGGTCCCTTTACTTCCACTCCAGTGCAGTTACTGCCACACTGTGGAGTTATCACCAGGAACACCCCTGTCTTCGGGAGTCCAGTCTGACCTGCCACACCTTTGGCCTCGTCCCCTATCCTTCCAGCACAGATGCCCATTGTTAATTTTTCAACTCCAGGTCATTTTTCCACTCACTCCCTATCCATCCACGAAGCTCTTGTCTGCCTCCCTTACCCAGGTGGACTTGATGGTCTATCAGGTAACATTCAAAAAGGTGCAATACAATGAGCCCCTCCCAGTCCCCTTTAATCCTTCCTGTCTGGCAAATTTCAACTCTGTTTTTCCAGGGATATCTTCCTACAAGTAACTGATCACTATTGGATTTAATCTCACAGTTAATTCTACTGGTGCCCCGGAACTACCTGGAACTCATTCATTCATTCCACAAATACAGATGTCATGCTTACTAACATGTGACCAAAACAAACGGAGCTGAGGTCCCTGTTTACTTAGTCCGTTCTCTCCCCAAAACTACTCAAAAGTATTTCAAATCTCACTTCCTCAAACTGAGGCCATCTCCACTCCTCCACAGATGGGCTGGACCACAGTTCACAGAGGAGCTAGAGGCCATGAGATGGGAACTTTTCAACAAAACACTTAAAAAAAAAACAACACTTTAACATTCTTCCTTTCCTTTTTCCTTCCTGTTATACGGAAAGAGGTTTCCTTCCCAACCTCAAAGGAATGACACTCCCTGGAGCCACCTTCCTGAGAGAGAGCTAGATCCCCTTCTTGGTGGCCTGGTGCACCCCTGCCAGGTACCTTTTGCCCCCTCCCTCTCCTTGTGAGATACCCAACATCTTTTATTTTTTAAAGCTTGTTAACACAGAAATGTTTAAACATTCATAAGAGCAGGTAGAACAATGTATCTTCCCTTGTACCCTCACCCAACTTCCACAATTATCATCTGGCATGTGTAATACATCCCATTTTCACAGTAAAGGGAAAAGGCCCTTTGAAACACCTGGTCATCCGTCTCTCAGACGCATGCTCTGTGCCCACGTCCGAGCTCTCACTCTTCTTTGATAGTCACCACGTGTGAACACACTGATTCACCACAGATGTGCCCGGCATCGAGCTCTCAGGCTTTGGCAATCAGGTCTGCTCTGCCTGTTAGTCAACCCTGAGGGTCAGGCGAGTGAACGCTTCTCTCAACTGCACACAAGCAGTAATCTTACAGAGTAAACCCAGTCACAGTATTGCTGTTCCTCAGTCACACGGTAACTATACGAAATGCTAAATGTATCCAAGTAGAAACTACAGAATGGGCATCACTATATGTTTTCAATTATTTAGAAGAAAACTTTTTTCCTATCACACATGAGCATGACTTAAACACAGTAGATCGGTCACACTTGTTTATCTTTTTCTTCCCTAAATGCCATTAAAAGTAAAAGATTAGATGAAAAGATGCTCAACATCATTAGCCATCAGAAAAAAATGCAAATCAAAACAGTATGAGGTAGCAACAGACACCAACAGAACAAAAAAATTCAGAGAAGTGTCACTGAGAATGTGGAGAGAGTGGAACCCTCATACGCTGCTGGTGGGAATGAAAAATGGGGCAGCCACTTTGAGAAATAGTCTGGCCCTTCCTCATAATGTCAGACAGAGTTACTGTATGACCCAACAATTCCACCTCTAACCATACACTCAGGAGAAATGAAAACACATGTCCACACCACAACTTGTACACAAATGTTCAGAGCAGTAGTATCCAGTACTCCTAATAGTCAAAGGTGGAAACAGCCCAAAAGCCCATCAACTGATGAATGGTAAATAAAACATGGTATATCCATTCAGTGTAATATGTTTGGGCAATAAAAACTATTAATACATGCTACAACATGGATGAACCTTGAAAGCACAATGTTAAGTGAATAAAGCCCGTCACAAATGATCACATATGATTCCATTCATACGAAATGCCCCAAACAGAGGACACTAGAGAAACAGACAATACATTACTGGTTGCTTAGGACTGGGGGTGGGGAAGGGGAGGAGAGGGATGATAAGTAAAGGTTATAAGGGTTCTTTCTGAAGTCATGAAAATGTTTTAAAATTGACTGTGGGGTGCACATGTCTGTAAATATACTAAAATCATGACATTATACACTTTAAATGGGTGAATGGTATGGTGTGTGAACTCAAATAAAGTTAAACAAGTAAAGGATTTAAAGGGAATGAGCACTTGAGAAGGACGAATAGGGGAGAGGACAGGACAGCAGATGTCCACACGTTTCTGGAAGCTGGGCATCCAGGGAGGAGGCTCCGTGAGGAGCAGAGCGGAGGAAGTGCTGGCAAACCCAGTCAACCACCAACCCAAAGACCAACCCCCTGGGGGCACCTGACAGGAAATGAGGGGTTCCATGCGGTAAACTTCTTGAGTTTTCTTTTATTACTTTGTATCATTTTTAAAAACCTTTTACTCTTTGGAGGGAGGCATGCCCGCCTCCAGTAATTTGTAAAATCCTTTAGAAAAGTTCGTGTGCTTCACGTGGGCAGTGGACGCCAGGTTCTTGCCTGGGGCAGAATCAGACAACTGTTTTACAGTGGGCACTGCGCACCTCTGGGTCTGGGGGTGGTGGTGGTGGTAGCTGTGGAAGTCAAAGCCAAAATCTCAGAGGTCAGGTGAAATTCAGGAAAACAATCAATGGTCCATTTTTATAATGCTTTTATTTGAAAATAATCAAACTTGTGGAAAAGTTGCATGCATGGTAAAGCCAGAAACCCTTTGTCCGATTTACCTACTAACATTTCAATGCATTTGTGATTTCCCTTCTCCCTGTCTCTGTCTCTGTTTCTGTCTCCTTCCCCCCTCCCCTTTCTCCCTATATTGAACACACAGAGATGAAAAATATGCACGCATTCCTGCATACTTGAGTTCATGCATCACGCACTTTCTCCTTCAATATTTCACTGTATATTTCTTAAGAAAAAGATTCTCTTACATTCAGTGCAGTTCGTCCCTTCAATAATATAACATTTGGCATCAAACTTTTCACTAATCTCCCCTTCATGTTCTATTTTTGTCAATCTATCGAGTGCTGTCCTCTGTGGCTTTTAAACCTCCTCACAGGACTCAGTCCAGCAGCACTCACTGTGTCTCTGTCTGCTTGAATCTGTACCAAGCTCTCAGCCTTTCCTTTTTACGATAAGGCCATCTTATGAAGAACATATTCAATGTGCCATTTTTATAATGCCTTCTCACCTGGAACATTTTTGGTGTAGCTTTACCTTGCACTGATCTTAACGAATATTTTTGTGGCTGTGAGTCCTAGGGACCTTAGGGACAGTCAGGACCTGTCTTGTTATAAGAAAACAGTATCGGAAGTACAAAGGTAAGTGGAAGGATTGTTCTGAACAGAGACACCTCCGGCAGTCAAGGAGGGATAAGGGAGGGAGAGGCTTCGAGTTTCCTTGTTTTTGGTTGGTGAAGTTGGGGATGCAGGAGAAGACACATAAAGAATGGAGCTGTTGCCCTGGATGGTTTTCTCAGTGGTTAGAGCGTCGGCCTGCGGACAAGAGAGTCCCGGGTTCGGTTCCCGCTAAGGGCACGTACCTCAGTTGTGGTTTGTCCCCGGCCCGGTTGGGGTCGTGTGGATGGCAACCAGTCGATGTGCCTCTCTCGCTTTGATGTTTCTCTCTCTTCCCCTCTCTCTCCCTCCCTCTCTATCTGAAGATAAATGCAAAAATGTCCTCGGGTGAAGATAAAAAAAAAAAAAAAAGAATGGAGCTGTCACTTCCAGTAAAACATCCTCATATGGGAGGGAGAGGATGAGGGTCTGGGGCCAAGGTTGATTCCCCAGACTCAGTGAGGGAATGCAGGCAAGAAAAGTAAGGAAGTGACACAGGGCCTTATTTCGGCAGTTTATAATCTAATAGTGTCACTGTAGTGGTTATAACTATTAAAGGATTAGCTGGCATGAGGAGATGAAATAAATACATCTACAGTATCAACAAAAACTACGTTATTTCAAAAGATATAGAGATCCAGTAGGCATTCTGGCGAAAAGTTAAAAAGTAGATGGGGAAAACAACCATTAAGGTTTCGTAGAAGTAACCATCAGGGTGATTAAAAAACAAACAAAAATGTATTGCTAAATATAATCACAATCGTGCTCATTAGAAGTTATGCTAAAGAGAAGCCCACTCCCTACTCAAGATGAGTTTTGTCCTGTGTGCTGTGGACTAGCATAATTGCTGTATAAAATAAAGAATTAAACATGTTGCAGGGAGAGAAGGGATTGGGCAGAGAGAAGAGGGAACAGCAGGGCTAGGCACCATATGGGTGAAGGCGGTTAGATTTGAGAATCTAGGGGCTACACAGACTATTAGGGGCTGAATAGCCTAACAGGGATCTTGGCAGTTAAAGGGCTACTAGAGAATCTAGTGATGTTTGCCACTGGTGCGTGGGTGTGCCGTGCCCTCGTCTCCTCTGTCATGCTTTCTGTTCATCGGTACAGTTTGTTCTGCTCTCTCATGCCTTTTGATAAATGTGAATTCTTTGGGGAGATATGGAAGTGGGGCTCCTGCTAAGTATATTTTTGGTTTCATACCAGTAAGAATACATTATGTATAAGTGTAAGCTGCAGTTGAGGAGAGAGTAGATCTTGGGGATGTAAATTCCTGGGCACAGCAGACTTTCAAAGGTCAAGTGGGGTCCAAAGAGAGATCACCAAGCAGTAAAAGGGCCTCAGGTGCTATCTGGGTAAGAGGTGGAATAAATAGAAATTTCACTAAGTTAAAACATATGGTGTGGTGAATGGGTGAAACTGGAAGTTATTTTGGAGAAATCTAAAGGGCCCTGTAGGGGTGGACAGATCTGCTGGGCCGGATGGTTGGGAGATGGGCTGTGAATTTATTGTCCCTAAGTTGTCCCCTCACCCACCCTCAAGAACTTTTAAGATCTGTGTTATAGCTCTGTGATGGGGGCCTGAATTTCTAGTTTAGACACTGCTCTCAATGTCCAGCTGCCTAAGGTACCAATGTGTTTTTGAAGATGCAAACCACCTTTATTGTCTGAGGTGACTTACTGCACTATTGCTGAACTGCAGCTCAACTTTCTAGGTATTCCCATCCTTGTCTGTGTAGGTTGGGGCTTCTCCTCCTGTCACTATGCTACCTAGAAAGGAATCCATGTTTCTCAATATTTTGGACATAGAGATATCAATTAGGTAGTAAACCAGAGTCCCTGAAAGATGTTAAATCTTCCCTTACAAATAGATGCACTCAATGCTATCAGTTGTCCTCTAAGTACTGCTTTTGCTGAATCTTACAAATTTTAAGTTGTATTTTCATTTTTATTTGGTTTAAAATTCTTTTTTCTTTGAGACTTCTTCCTTGATCCATGTGTGAATAGTGTGTTGTTCAATACATTTTGGAATATGCCAGCTATCTATCTGTTATTGATTTCTAGTTCAATTCCATTATAGTCTGAAAGCATATTTTGTATGATTTCTATTTTTTTATATTTGTTAAGGTGTGTTTTGTAGCCCAGAACATGATCACGCTTGGTGAATGTTCCATGTGAGCTTAAGAAGAATGTATAATGTGTTGTTGGATAAAGTATTCTATAAATATTAATTCAATAAATTTGATATTTCCTTTTAGTCCTTCCTTACTCGGCAGTTAGCCAAAGGTAGGGAGTATTGGTAGAATGGTGCATATCAGAAAATGAAATAAAACAAATGAGTTAGTTCTGTGCAATGTCTCCACTATTCTAGTAATAATAAATACATGTGTGAGGTACAGAATATGAATTGTGGAGTTTGGATGACTCTGTATGAGTTAAGTGTTCTTACGGTTACATTTAAAGCTGGCATGCCACAACATAAAGTTGAATGGTAAAAGTTGTGCTGATAATTTAAGATTTTAATTTGTCTTTAGAATGACATTAAATAGCAAATAAAAAACACCATGATAAGTCAAAAGAGAAACCATAGAGAAAAGAAAGAGCTTTATATTTTAATACTTTTAATGGCATGTTTTCCTGCTTTCTGAACAAGGGACAAAATGAATAATGTTTTCATTTTGCACTGGGCTCCACAAACGTAAACAGCCTTGAAAGGGACGTTCTAAAGCTGGTACCATTAGCTACTACACTATCACATCCCCAAGACAAGTCCCATTTCCATAACCACAGCATGTACACCCGTACCAAGGGCTGTGTTGGCCACCATTACCCCTCTTAATAGGTGTCTATGAGAATTCGACTAGCATGCTGAGTGATTGTTATATACTTATACTCATAGAAGGAATTGTGACTTTTATCACACATACATGCCCAATGAAGGGCAAGACTGTCATTTCAGCCCAGGCTGAACCAGTCATGGGAGGAACAAATGAGCAGGACTGGTGGCTTGTTGATCAGTAGACACCAGCGGCTCTCTACTTAAAGCCTGTCATTGAGAGTTCATCCCATCCACAGAGGTGTGTGGAGGGAAAGCAGCTTCCTGTCACAGCAAAAGAATAGGAATGACAAGGCTGCCCAGAAGGTTTGGGAGAAATGACAAGATGCCAGGTACTGAGCACCTTACCAAGCACACTGGGCCAAACTCTTCTGTCAAAAAAACCCATCGAATCCATGATGAACCCCCAACCACCCTCACCGGTTGAAAAGTTCATGTGAACTTTGGGGTTTTGTTGCAAAACATATAATCAGGACAGGTTTCAAGTTCCATAATACAGTTCTTCCCAGCCTGGGGACCACGAGCCAGACTGACATTTGTAAGTGCATTTTCACGGTAAAAGAAGGTGCTGCTTAATTGCATTAGGAGAACTGTACTACACTTTGTGGGAAAACACTGACATGTTTTGACAAGCATGAGGAAACCTTACTCCTCTCTGTGCTGTGCTCATTTTCTTTGAGGTGATGGCCATTACCTTGGAGACAACATGCAAAGAAGAACTAGAGTGTATTCCCCTAATGAAAACCAAGTTGGCAGTTCTTTCTCAGTAATTACCACAGCAACCACCCAGCGTGTCGCTACCAAACCATCCTACTTCCTTCCAGTCACGAGGATTGTCATTCTGTTCTGTACAACGCCCTTGTGGCTTAGGAGTTCCCAAAAGGGAGGGGGTGCTAAGTGAGGGGAGACTCTAAGGTAGTAGAGAAAGAGCAGATAGGTAGAGAGGACATTTATTGCTGCTTCAGTGTTGTTTGTTAACCAGAAAAATAGAGAAAGAATGTGGAATAAAATTCTTCAAAGACAGTCTTTCAAAGTACATGCGACTCTGGGGAAAGTGTTTTAGGAAGGAAGTAAAAAATTATGGATGTTTCAAACAGGAAAATCATATAAATGGATATTTCCTAAAAGGGGAGTGTTTATAACTGTGCTTCTTGAAAGCTCAGAATCATATTTCTGTAACAGGGATAATAGTTTGCAAATATTACACTTCCAACTTTTTGGTTTCCTCTTAAATCACCTTCCTCTGCAGTCATCCACCTCCAAGGCTGAGGCACGAGGCTTCTGGCCCCAGGGATACTGCCCAGAACAAAGAGACCATTGATCAGTTTGAATCTTAAAGCTGACTTTCTTGACCTCTTAAGCAGGAAAATCGTCTTCAAAGCCAGGCATTGTTGAGAGGGAAAGGGATTTTCTAAATTCCTTTAGCTCCCATTAGTATATCAAGAGCCATACCTGGTGGAATAGATCCTGGGGATTTACTCTCTGCCATCAGGACGGGATGCAGGAGAGTGGAAAGCTGGCTGCTGTCAGCCTGAGGGGTTGGACGAAGAAGGCAAAAGGGCAGGCAGACAAGGGAAGCCAGGTGGGTCCTGAACTTTCCTCTCAGGTCCTAAGTCCTGGAACAGGGGGGCATAGTAGATAGACTGAGGGGAAGGCTGACAACATCAGGGGCCTAGACACTCACTTCTTGTCACACTTCTCTGGGGATTCTCGGGGGAGGCTACAGACCTCAGGAAGTCTCCTGTATGGTCACTGCCAAAGTAACGTAAGGCAACGGGACAACAGCGGAAGCTGAAGGTGCCCAGGCCTGAGCGTCTGAGGCAACGCTCTAGGTTCCAGTGCTCTTGGGATGGCACGTATGGGATTCCAGGTACAGAGCTACGAAGGCGGGAAGACGGAAACCATGAAAAGGACGTAGAGGCCATAACAGGCCCGAGACCAGGAAACACAGCTGGAAGTGGGTGCGGTTACAGTTCCCCAAAGTCCTGATGGACAGGGATCCCAGCACAGGGAATAGGCCAGTCCTGCCACTTCACAGCAAAAACCAGCGGAAATCAGGATGCCACATGGCCCCTTTTCTTCTCTTCCACTGAATAGCATGGAAGCCTCTTTAACCACCCTGAAATCACCTTGGGGTGGAGAATGAGCTTTTACCTACAGAGACAAGATGTCTAATGGGGAACGTTGAAATCAGCCCCGGAAAGAAACTGAATTTCTAATAAATAAGAATTTTAATTTAAACGAGGACCTTTAAATTGGAAGAGACTCAGATACTGTTAATTGGCGAGTAGGGGGTGTCGAAGGAAGATCAGACTGGCTTTAGGAGGGACAGAAACTATTTGATATTGCACATCTGAGTGGAGTGTGAGTGAATTTCCAACCCTGCTACATCTTTATTCCTCACTGCTCCTTACCATACATGTCATCTCCCTTCAAGTCAAAGCAAATTTGGTGTTTGGAAGTGTCCTCCGGGAAGCCTAGGGGCACGAGAAACTTTCTTTAATGTCCCAAAAAGGCAATAGCAATTTGAAGTTTGCAGATATCCTCTTGAGAAGTCCTCAATGCTCGCATCACTTGAATTAAAATCAAAGCTGCCAGAAGACTTGCTGAACTCCTCTGTGCTCCCTGTAAACGTGGAGGTCAGCATTCTTCGGGAGTGGGGGAGAAGAGTGCTGCCAACCTTTGGGAGGAAGTGGGAGATGTGGAATGAAAAAATCACAAGAGCTTATTTTCTTAAAAAGTCTCAACTGAACCCATGATGTGTTGAAGCAAACTAGACAGACTCAGGTTTGCACAGGAAAGAACAGCTACGATTTGTGATAGGAGGTAGCTAGCAACAACTAATGAGCAGGGCTCCATTCACATCAACATAGCTGTTCCCTCCGCCAGGGAGCTGTGCTGGGCATTGCTCATGTGGCTATGTGCACAGGTACACATGGTCCACGTAAAGCCAAGGACCCTTTAAGGATGACTAAAAGCTAAAGTTCAAGAGCAAAGCTGAATCTGGGAGACAGAGTCAGGAAAATGTTTGCACATGTTGGGTCATCTCCAAGATGCTTGTTAGTGAATACCTACTTTATTGTCAGGCTGTTTTACTGAGGTGCCCATACTGAGAAGACAAGCTCCCCTGCCTCTGCCAGCCCTCACTGATTTTCAGCAAAGTTTCTGAAAATCATGCCTTGCACACAGAGAAGACTGACTCCTTACAAAGCACACAGAGCCTCAGAAGCATCAACTAAAGGTTACTGGCAGACTTGAGCACCGAAGATTAAAGCATGACCTGGTCTGTTTTATTGCCAAACATCAGATGTTCAACAGCATAGAGGCATTTGGAACAATAGTTCTCTTACCTTTCACCCACCTGCCACCAAATTTCAATCAGAGTGTAAAATTCATTTTTTTGTTAAAATAGAGATGCATTCTGTTCTGGTGATGTCTAGCAGATGGAGCCGAGCCAGCCATGCAAGAGTGTAGAGTGGGGTCCACCTGCCTGTGAGAAAGTGTAAGAGGTGCATAGCAAGAAGCCAGTGCTCAGGGTGAAGTGGCATTGGCTGGAACAGGGAGAACCTTCCTTAAGAGTGTATAACAATGTGTGATAGAGGTGGTCAATAATTTCATACAAGGGCAACTCAATGCTGAAGGACAGGCAAGTAACAGTGAAATAACTGTGGATATAACTTAATCCCACCAAAAATTCACAGATTCAAGGAGCATAGACTGCAAAAGGGAAGAGATCCACTGGTTGGAAATATATCCTTGAAGAAGGAAGTCATGCATCCCATATACATTACTGCCATAGGCTGGCACACATTAATGTGATGGCTAATTTATGTGTCAACTTGACTGTGCCATAGTGTACCCAAATTAAACATTATTTCTGGGTGTGTCTGTGAGAGTGTTTCCAGATGAGATTAGCATTTGAACTGGAGAACTCTGCAAAGTAGATTGTCCTCCCCGATGTGGGCATCGTCCAATCTGTCAAGGGCCTGAATAGAAGGAAAGGTGGAGGATGGGGGAATTCGCCCCTTCTCCTTTCTGTCTGCCTGCTCTGGTTGGGAAATGGGTCTTCTCCTACCCTTGGACTGGGGTTTACACCACTGGCAACCCTTGTTCCCACGATTCCTTTCTCTGACTGAATTATACCACCAGCTTTCATGAGTCTAGCTTGTAGAGGGCAAGTCACAGTACTTCTCAGCATCCATAATTGCATGAGCCAATTTCTCATAATAAATCCGAAAGTCATGCCCAGTACATGGAGAAGACTGAGTAATACAATTAATTCATCAACTCCCATCTTTGTGCTGGGAAGGGTATCAGAAATCATCTAAACCAACTTATTCGTGCTTCCATGCACACTGGTTGTATGTCCTGTGAACTGTGCTAAAATAAGATGTAACCCTGCATTCAACATGTTCTCATTTAAGACGACATTGCAGATTCTATGTCATAGAATAATAGATTCTTCTATTAGAAGGGACTTAAAAATTCACCATTTCCAATTCTCCACATTTGATAAAAGGACTCCAACCAAAACATTCTCATCAAGAGGTGCTTTAACACTTGCTACTCAAGCACTTCTAGTGACCAGGAACTACCTCCTAAGGCAGCCCATTCTATCTTTGAAATTATGGTTGTGAGTTACTAAATTACTCTAAGGAATTTCTTATGCTTTGTTAAGAAAGCATAACTTAACCTGGGACATTAGCTAATTTTTTAAACTATTCTCTGCAAAATATTATATGTGTATATAAAAATGCACACACTTGAACAGAATCAGCTAGTATAGAACTTCTCAAATTAATAGGATTAATTAGGAGTTGATTGTACTATTGTGTGTTCACATACACACACAAGCACACATATGCACACATTTGTTACTGCAATTCTTAAATTGTCATCAAGAATGGTTTATTTATTCAACCATTGGCTGCTCTTTTCTTTGGAAATTATTAACAGACCCAAAAGAGTTTTATGTTTTTTTAAAGCTCACCAATTTGCCTTGGGGCAGAAAAAATATGAGTGCAATTTATCATTTTGCCAAAATAAGTAAGCCTTGATGAGGTGAGCACCCATCAACTGCTTAAGTAAGTTAAAAATAGGAATGTCAGCATGGGCTCCACTCGTTCATGGTCTGGATACTGTGGGCCCAACCGGTTCATAGACTCTCACCTCAGCATATGCACAATTCATCTATGTGCATGCTTATAGATAGCTATATGCAGGCTTTCTCTCCAAGAGCAAATGATTACAGATCTCATTGGCATTTTTAAAAGAGTAAATACTTTCCTTCCTACCATATTTCCCTGTTGCAAGCACACTGATTGTAAGACAGGCCACTGTGTTAATACCACCTTCTGATATTTTGATGGCACTGGTACTTGAGTGGACATGGCAGCTGCAAGACATCCCAACTTCAAAAATGGTGAGGAGTAGGTGGGGAGCATCTGTTCGAGTTAGGGAAATGCACTGTTTACTTTCCTGAGCATCAGAGAAATAAAATCCAACATGTTCTTTCAACTAAACCATCGCAAAGAGAAATGATTTGGGTTTGTTTTGGTGCGCTGGCAAAGCCGTTATCCCAGTGCCCCCCTCCCCCACCTTCTCACCAATGTTGTGCTTTCCCCTTGGTCAGCATCTCCTCTGAGGCATGTCTACTTCTTCAGCTTTGCCGTTTGGCAGCAGTGCTGAGTTTATTCCAGGAAACCAAAAAACCAGGGCCAACTGTAATCTGAGGGTGTCTCATTGGATTTCTTCAAGCGCAAGGCTGGTACATCCTAAAAACCAATTGCATCAGGAGAGATGCAGCCCATAAATTATGGACATAAATAGTATTGGGGAAGATTGACCTTCACACAGACAGATAAATAAGTGATATCAGTGAGACAAATAAGAACATGTAGATAAAGAAGTGATAATCTCAAGAAACGTTTCTTCTCCCTAAATCAGCAACCTGAAAACTTAGAAGATCCTTATTTTCTTCACAAGAGAGCGCTCCAGAATCCCTCCATAGACCCATCATTTACCCCAGTCAACAGTGTAGCAAAATTGAGACTGCACACCCATTGTCCAAGCTTCTTTGTAAATGGGGGCGTAGTTGTGGAGGGTGATCAACATACTTGTTTCTTTATGAATAAGCCATAGGTTGAGGCTGGGGCTGAGATGGGGGCTTCCCTTTTCCTGGAATAAACTTTGCAAGACATTTGCTTAAATCCCGAGAGGAAATTAAAAGCAGGTCAGAAGCTCTTCAGGTCACTATTTTTGCCAATTCACTGACAGTCCCTTCCCCAGCTTTGTTCAGCTAATTAATCCCCCAGACACCTGCATTCACCACATGCAAATTGTCACAGAAGGGAGCTTTGTTTCCCCTTCTGTTTTTTTTTAAACATACACTTGAATTATACTCTTCTGACATCAGCTTCCAGCCCCACTGAGGGGTTTCCAACAGCCTAATAACAAACAGATTAGAGGCCAGAGGACCATGTATTCCTCGAGTCCTTCTCTGCATCCAGCTGCGAGGCTGCGCGGCGACTACAGGCGGAGACAGCCCGGGCTGGGGCTCCAACTCTGAGGTTAAAATGGAAACTCGGTGTGAAGGCCTCGGGGGACTCGAGAACACGAACTCCGTTGCCCACCAGAAATGGATAATATTCCCCATTCTGTTCCTGCTGGTATCCGTTCCAAGTTGGAAAGCGGCCTTCTCTCCTAATTCAAGCTGGGGCCAGAGTGGAGCAAGCCTTCTCAGATATTGTAAGCCAGTGTGAGCTCAAAAAAGAATTCACCGCTCAAGGCCAAATAGCTTCAAAGCTAATAATCCTCCAGAGTCGGTGTGTGAGCGCTGCAACTGTCAATGTCAACTTACGCCATGGCGGTGAGAGCGAGACTTCAATAATGACATCACGGAGGAGAGGGCAGAGGGCAGCCGCTGCAGAGGGAAGTGCGGGGCCCTTCAGATCTTTGAAACCTGCAAGGATTTATTGGGACTAACATGTCTCCATGTAGTCACTGCAGTCTCAGGCTACTCTGATTGAGGATTTAGCGTATTCAAAGGGTTTCCGCGGCAGCAGGATGACACGTTTTCGGGAGCTCGATTGGATTCCATTATCTGCTCTCTTCTTCTGCAGACGCACGCCCTCCCCGGCTGGGGCCCCTCCTCCTGTCACGTCTCCCCCAGGCCTCCAGGCAGGCCTCCTCCAACAAGAGCCCCAGCTTGATGTCCACACTGGCCCCATCTCCCCTCCCCTTTTTTCATGTCTGGGTTTGATTGTCAAACAGGCTGGCGGAGCCTATGCACTTTCGAGTCAGGATCAGACCCCAGCGGACTGGAGCAAATTCCTCCAGGATTCCCCTGAGCCCTGCATAACTTCCTCAGCCAGCCCCACAGTGGGAGGAACGCAGGTTCCTGTTAGAATACACCCAGACATACATACAGTCACGGTCACAGATCAAAAGAATAAGCTTCACAGAATCCTAAGGGAGGATGGAGAGGGGGAAATGCTCTGGGCAGGAGTGGAAGGTCAAGGCAATTCAACTCTGTCTGTGGTTACAGTCCATAAATGGGGCTACAAGAACTCACCAAACATGAACCGGTTTGCCAGGCACCATGGTGACTTCAGGAAAGCCCAAGCTAAAGAAGGTTCATCTGAGAAGGGAAACTGCCCTGAAGAGGATGGCAGCCTAAGGAATGTATGCGCGTGCTCCCCTCGGTGGGCATGTTTGGCGCCCCCTTCTGGACGATCCTGTGGTCTGGTTTACCAGAATGTGCTGGCAATATTGGGTCAGCCAGGCCAGTGCTAGAGGCCCTGGAGTGTAACGACAAGAACACAGAGTCCAAATCAAACAGAGCTGAATGCCAGTCTTGGTCCAATTCGCTTGCAGCCTTGCTAAGAGTCTTTATGTCTCTGAACATTTGGTCCTCTTGATCTGAAAAATGGGGATAATACCTCACAGGATCAGGGTTATGTGAAGATTACATAAAATAGGTAAGTCGCTTAACATAGTACCTGGCCCCAGTAAATGCTCAATAAATGTTAGCTGTCATTATTATCATTATAATTCAAATCGCAATCTATGCCTACATCTGAAGGAATTAAAGTTATTGGAACTGGAGAGGAGCATAAAAACACTTCAGAGGGAAGAAATAAAAACTTCTACAGATTAAACTGCACAGCTTTCTATAATGGTTAATGGAAATACATCCGGACTGGACACTGCAGTGTGGTCTACAGGAATGTGTCTGGAATGTTGATGGAGTCCCACTCAGGAGTGACCACATACAGCCTGGGACATATCCTTGAATTAATCAACTTTTGTTCTGGTCCTGACTCTAGGGTATTTTCCTTTTGTTTTAAACTTTGGTTTTATGTCAACCTGTTTAAAGCACAATATACGCACAACCAAATGCACACATTTTAGGTACATAGTTTTGATGAGTTTGGACAAATATGTTCACCCATGTAAGCCAAGACAATCAAGGTAATGAAAGTTCCCTTGTACCCCTTCCTAGTCCGTACCCGCCCTCACCCCGGCCCCAGGCAACCATGTTCTGCTTTCTGTCACTATAGATTAGACTTGCCTGTTCTTGGTCTTCAAATAAATTAAATCAAACAGTGTGTATTCTTTTGTGTCTGGCTTCTTTTGCTCAGCATGATGTTTTTAAGATGCATTATCTTGTTATATGTATTGGTGTTTTATTCATTTTCAGTTGCTGAGTAGTATTGTGGTGTATGGATGTACCACACGTTTATCCATTAAACCTATTGCTGAACATTTGCATTGCTTCCATTTGGGGGTTATTATAAAGAAAGCTGCTACAAACATTCACATCATGTGTTTTCATTTCTCTTGGGTAAAAATATGTAGAAGTGCAATTTTTAATTTTACCAGAAACTGCCAGGCAGTTCTCCAAGGTGGTTGTGCCACATGGCATCCCCACTCCCATGGTGGCACCACGTTCTGCCCAAGAGCAAGGCAGTGCGGGAGGAGGCGTGGGAGGAGTTTCCCTGGCTGGGGAGGAGTATCTTATCACTGACGTTGTTTAGAATTGCTGGCACATGGTGATAATATAAAGCAGATTGACTTTGCGTGGTTTTGTTGTTGTTTCTAGACTCTCTGTAGATGATGTACCCACCCCATTGTCCCCTGCCCTGTAAAGACTGCTCGTGCTGCGAGGCCCTTGCTGCAAAACTGCTCGCCAATTGTTGCACAGTCTTTTTTTTTTACTTTTTTTTCCCTTTATTGATTTTTAGAAAGAGAGGAAGGGAGAGGGAGAGAGAGATAGAAACATCGATGAGCGAGAACATCGACTGGCCACCTCCTGCATGCCCCCCACTGGGGATTTGGCCCACAACCTGGGCATGTGCCCTGACTGGGAATTGAACGGGCGACCTCTTGGTGCATGGGTCGACGCTCAACCACTGAGCCACACTGGCCGGGCAACACAGTCAGTCTTTTTCAGCCTGCACGGTGATGTCTTACTGTGGTTTGAATTTGCCTTTTCCTGATGGCTGATAAGGTTGAATTTATTGGCTGTTCATGCATCTTCTTTTGTAAAGTGTCTGTTCAAACCTTTTGCCTATTTTTAACTGGGCTGTTTGTCTTCTTCTTGTGCTGTAGGAGTTTTTTATATACAAGTCCTTTTTCAGGTACATGTAGGGAGAATATTTTCTCCCAATCTGTGGCTCCTTACGCCTCCCTTTCTGTCTCATGCTGCTAGTCCTTATCTTACTGAGCTGCATGGACATCAGATTTCTGCCTGGACACCAACCAAGTCCACCAAAAACATTTCTACTGCAAACATGTGAGTTGCAAAAGTCACAGGTTCCACAATGCCACTTGCTGAAAGGGGGCGCTCTTCTTTGTTCTCTCATAGGGTGGTTCTCACTGCTACCATTACTGTTAATGCCCATTTACAGACCCTGGTTTAAATCAGGAAGCTCTGTCTCCTGGCCTGCGTGCTGGCAGAGACACTTTCCACCCCTCCCCTTTCCCTCCCCCACCCCTTTTTACCTGAGTGCCTCAGGTAGGATTTTCCAGGGTTTTGCTCCTAAAAGTTCCACCCTTACCCACCACCCCACGTTGCAGGGCCTTGCGCTGGGCTCAGTTTTCTCGAGCACTTGCCTCCAGCTTTCTGTGTTCACAGCCCCCACTCCTGTTCATGCATGTTTACCTGTCCACTTCATATGCATGCATGAAACCTGAACCTGAGTTGACCTAGTTTGAAGCCACCATACTGCCTTCCCCACCGAGCCATCGGGGCAGGTCAGAGTCTTCCCAAAGAGCCAGAGGACTCCTGCACCTTCCAACATGAGCCTGTGAGGAGGCAAGGTGCTGCTTTCCAGAGATGTGGTTCAGGAATGGCTACTAGCTGGCAAAAGAAAGGAAGAGGGGTGGGTGGCCCGGGCAACCGGGACCTGCAAAAGCTGGCCCGTTCTCCACCGCAGGATAATGGTAGCATCTCACTCGTGGGTAGGTTGTGAGGATTAAAAGAGATGCTACATAAAAGGCACTTAGTATAGTGTCTGGCACCAAATAATTGCTCAATAACTGTTAGCTATTAGATCGGGATCCCTTTTATCTGACGCTATGGACTGGTGTTGGTCAGTTAATGGAAAAAGTTGGTTGAAAAGGGAAATCAGAGAAAATTATACTACACACCTTCAACCTTTTATTTTTAACTTAAAACATATAAATGTACATCTATTCACCAGTCTTTGATGTAGGTCCAACGCCTTTCCTTTGAGTACAGGTCCATGGATGGGCGTATCCAGCCATCTTTCCTGAGTAAGCCACACCCAATAATGCATCATCTACCATTTCCAGTTTCCATTTCTTTAAAGTGGTTGAGAACTTACACTTGCCAAGTACTCTGAAGACACATTCTAGATGTGTTTAGTTTTCCCCCAGTCTTTAATGCTTACCCACATCTAACTCATTAGCAATGCTTTCTAGTAACCAATTGTCATTTGATCTTCTCAATGTGTTTAACTTAGTTTGCATAGGAATCATGACTCTTTTTCTTTCCACTCTGATTATATCATCTGTTTGCAGAACATTTCATTAAATTACTTAATTGCAATAAGGTTTTTTACAAAGACAAGCAAAGTAAGCAGGACACAGGCTTGGGAACAGAGACCCACGGACCTGGAGAGCACGTATTCATCTGGCGGGAGCCGACTGCGGGCGGGGGAAGGGTACAGGGGGGAAGGGCATGTTGGGGAGGAACATTCTGGAGAAGGTGGTTCAGGGGTCGGGCATGCTGGTGTGTGGGAAAGCATGCTGGAGAGGAGCTACTGGCCATGGTCATTCCCTGTGTCCTGAGCATCAGTGAATATGTTTCAGGAAGGGGGTGAGGAGCAGCTGTTAGCTCGCAGATTGGATAAGCAGAAGCGGTTGAGAAAATGTCTGCACACCTTGGGTCTGCGTGCTCTCTGTCGTCAAACGTTGTCCTGACCTTTTGGATTACTTCCCACACCTCTCGGAAAATTTGTGGGAAAAGCCTTTGCCAGTTAAAAGACCTGGGTTCTAGTCCTGGTCCTCTCACTTACACACATTGTGACCTTGGCAATGACACTCATCCTCATTTCCTAGAAGGAAGCTGAGTGATTCTGCCCACATCACCCTTGAGGAGCTAATGAGATCGTGTGAAAAATGCTTTTTCCGCGTCACAGCACATCGCAGTCCGAGCAGTTTCTCCAGTCATTTCACCGGTGGCCCTAACCCAGACGCCAAAGGTCAAGCCATGCCACACCTGGGGTTCTCGGGTTCCAGGTGCCAGTCACTTAAGAGAGGAAAGGGCAAAGGCATGTGCCTTCTGTCAGTTTCTCTCGGCGTCTGGCTCTCACCTTCCCTTTGCCCTTTTTGCATTGTTTACCGGGCAGAGTCCCCACCCAGCCTGGGCATTGCCGGGCAGCAGCTGCCATGCTAGGACTGGGCAGTCCTCTCCAGCCAATGTGCCTGCTCCCCACAAGCACAGTTAACCACAGCCAGGTCCATGATGTTCTCAATACGCCTCTTTTGAGGGGTGAAGTTGTTCCTTGGAATGTGAAGAAGGGACCAATGTTAGAGACTTCAACCCACCAAGAAAGTGGCCGAGTGGCCGATCCACTCCTCATGTGCTTGCTTTTATGCAGGTTCATGCAGCCTTCAGGGGAGAGTCAAAGAGCAAGGAGCATCTGCTCAGACTTTACACTCAGAGCAGCCGTTTGGGTAAGTGGTCAGCAGCCCTCCATGTGTGGTGCTTTTGAGGGTCCTACAGACCCTGTCTGCCCCACCCAGTGTCCTTCATCAACTTCCTGAGTCAAGAGATCCCACAAGTTCACAGCCATCTGTCCCTGAGAACACAAACACCCCAGGAAGGGAGCACACTACATTGTATCAGTCATTTTCCCTGTCATCTGAATAACTTAAAATGTTTGTGCAGAGCTATTTTTTGTCAGGTTGGGAAAGGAGAGCTTGAGGACATGGGGAGACAGAAAAGAAAGAGCTGGTCAGTGTTCGCAGGAGACAAGAAAACAGAAAGGAAGAGGTCCAAGGGGCTGCCTCAGGACTGGAAGGGGGGCATCGCCCGAAGATGAGCCTCACGCCTCCGCAGGGCTCTGTGGCAGTGACAGCTCACAGAGGCAGAAGATGAGAACTCAACAGCCATTCTGCGTGTGTGCGTGTGTGTCATCACACAAAAACCCTAGGATGATTTGATATTAAGTTTTTTCCAAGATGAGCATAATGACATTCTGAGAATTTTTCCCCCCATCTAAACCCAGTCCTGATTTTTTCTCTCCATCTGTGTTTCTTTGGCAGAAATTTGCACCAAAAGAATGAAGGAGGAAAGGGTCATTCTGGGAAGGACGGGACGCAGGCCAAGCTGGGAATGCTCCACAGCCTCCGTGCACTTCTGCCGAGGGGGCCCAGCCACTGGCCACCCTGTGAAACGTTAATGATGGGGTGTGCCAGAACCCGAGAGGGGCTGAGTGGCCGATCCACTCCTCATGTGCTTGCTTTTATGCAGGTTCATGCAGCTAGACATTGAGATTTTTGCATACTTTTGTTTCATTTTTTTTTTACAACTTCAGCCCTGCCGTCCATACTGCATGATCTGTGCAGGGGGTCGCAAGGACTTTCCGAGACTGGAATGTCAACCCTGGTTTCCTTGGGAGGGTGGGCGGGAGCAGTGTCCCCACATATCTGGAGGCCGAGGGATAAACCCTGCATGTTCACTTTTAACCACTGAGTGTCTGGGTAGACCCTGGAGAGAGGGTGTCACTGGGACTCCAGACAGCTGACTGGTGGTCCTGCCCTGATGTGGCCCTACAGGACGGAACCTGTCTCCTGGTGAGCGCAGCGGTCTCTGACCTGAGTTAACCTCAGGGTCCTCACTGGCAGGCAGAATGGAGGCAGCTTCTCCAAGGCAGCTTGCAGAAGTGGAGACACCATGACCTCTAATCCCAGTTCTGCCCCATCCATGACCTTGAGCAAGTCACTTATTTCTCCAGGCCCCACACTGAAATAAACCTTAGACTTTATGGCAAGATTAAATGAGATCTGAGAGCAGCTCCTGGCACAGACAACAAAGGTGGCAGCCACTCAGCTGACCTGCGGTGGCCTCCGCGTCCTTGTCCCTGGAGAGTTCCTGGTGCCAGTGGATGAGGCGGGCAGGGCAGGGCGGGAGGCCTGCCCAGAGGAGGGGTTTAGCGGAAGATTCAGAGCTTTCCGCTTTCCGCTCCCCGCCCTCCTCCGCGGCTCCCTGGAGCCCTCCGTGGTGCAGGGGTAGCCACAGAACAGTGTCATGGCTCTGAGTGACCCACGGAGCAGCCCTGGCCGCCCGTCACTGCTGGACGGGCCAAGTTGTGCTAATAGGAAGTGATGGTTGATCCCAGTTCGTTGGAAATGTCCAGGAAGGCAGGATTTAAGGGAGGCTCACATTCCTACAGCCTTCTCCTGGGAGCTCAGGCACAGGGGGGAAACGGGGTGGAAATGCAGCAGGGCCTTGCGGTTTGCGGAAGGGGCGCGGTGGGGTGGCAGGCCCTGCTGGTCGCCGAGGACTGTGCCATTTCTGTGAGCCCTGTATTCAGACTGGGGGGGGGAAAGACAGGGGGGTATTTGGGAAGGACGAAAAGTACTCTCCAGAGATGGGTGGAGAGCAGGCACTGGGGGTCTCAGTGCTGTTATTCTAGGGGCGCCCAAACAGGGACAGCTGGAGGTCTGGACGTCTGAAACGTCCCGGAGCTCCATCGCGGGTTTCGGAGCACAGAATTAAGTGTCACCACCACTTTGTGTCGAGGTTGATGATGGTGCAGCTCAGTATTTCTTGTGACCCATCAGGCCTTCGGGGCCTGCTGGGAGACTTGGTGTCATTGTTCAGCCCCAGGAGGGGGGAGCCACTGACTTACTCGAGGAGCCCATGTCCCTGCTGAAGGAGGTCACTGATGAGGCAGCCCCCAGAGCCAAGGCCAAACCTCCCTGCCAGATGGTGCCAGGGCAGAATTCAAGGCGGGCTCGACTCTTTCTCCACCCACTGCCCCTGCTCAGGTAAGCTGGTGGGAATCACTTGGTTTCTCAAGCAGCAGCCCCTGGAACCCAGATCAGCAATTCTTGGCCACTGGCAAGTCGGGTTAAGAGAAAGGAAGGCCGCCCTGGCCGGTTGGGTTCAGCGGTTAGAGCGTCGGCCCGCAGACCAGAGAGTCCCGGCTTTGGTTCCCGCTAAGGGCAGGTACCTCGGTTGCAGTTTGTCCCCGGCCCCACCGGGGCCATGTGGGTGGCAACCAGGTGATGTGTCTCTCTCACATTGATGTTTCTCTCTCTCTCTTCCTCCCTCTCCCCCTCCCACTCTATCTGAAGATAAATGCAAAAATGTCCTCCGGTGAGGATAAAAAAAAGAGAGAGAAAGGAAGGCCACAGTGTGAGAGCAGAGACCACTTTACACGGGACTCTCCCACTCGTGTGTGACTTGTCCCCGGGACTCTGCTCCCTGGGTCAGAGCACACACGACCTCCTCGTGCAGGCCCAGCACAATGGGGTGTATGTCTTGTTACAGAGAATTAGATATATAGCACAGTCCCTGGCCACAAGGATTATTTAGCCTAGCTGGTTTCTTAGTCTGAGCTGCTATAACAGAGTATCATGGACCGGGTGACTTCTAAGCAACAGAAATTTATTTCTAACAGTTCTGGAGGGTAGGAGGTCCCAGGTCAAAGCACCAGCCCGGTCAGTGTCTGGTTCATAAACAGCCGTCTGTCACTGTGCCCTCCCATGGCAGGAGGGGCAAGAGAGCCCTCTGGGTCCCTTGTATAAGGGTCCCAATCCCATCCATGAGGCTTCACCCTTATGACTTAATAACCACACAGACGTCCCACTTCCTAATCCTATCACACTGGGGGTTAAAGACTTCAGCATATGAATGGGGGGGGGGGGGTTATATTCAGTCCGTTGCACTGCATATGGCAGATACACCAATATCTGTTGCATGTTAGAACACCCAGGAGGTAGGGAAGCTATCACCATAACACACAGCCGTGGAACAGAGTCCCAGCACAGTAGGGACTAAAGGGATGTCAGGGGAAAGAATGGATTCAGAAAGGTCAAGTAACTTGCCCCAGCCTCCCAGCAGGTTTGTGGTGGAGATGAAAAAAAGCATCCGGGTTCCCTGCCCTGCAGCAGCGATGTTTCCCATCCCCCACACCACAGCCCTGAGGTGAAGGGCTACCAGGGGAGCAGCAGGTGACGGCCAGGCCTGCGCTTTGAAGGGTTCTGGGTTTGAGTCCTTCTCCTGGCTCCGAGGACTGCGAGCTCGGCCCTCACATGGGCACAGCGTGGAGAAGCCTCACTGGAAGGCTACATTTAAAGAAAGTGGGCGTGCCCTGGCCGGTTTGGCTCAGCTGTTAGAGCGTCGGCCTGCGGTCCAGAGAGACCCGGGTTCGGTTCCCGCTAAGGGCATGTACCTCGGTTGCAGTTTGTCCCCGGCCCTGGTTGGTCGTGCGGGTGGCAGCCACTCGATGTGTCCCTTTCACGTCGATGTTTCTCTCTCTCTCTCTTCCTCTCTCTCGCTCCCACTCTATCTGAACAAAAAATGAAAAAATGTCCTCGGGTGAGGATAAAAAAAAATAAAATAAAAAAAATAAAGAAAGTGGGCGTGCTTACATTCTCCGAGCCTCAGTTTCCACATCTGTGAAGTGGAGAAAAGAAAGGCCCCCTTAAATTGTCCCTGTGGGGAGGAGGTCATGACAGAGACACAGCGCCCAGTGGACTGTCCTGCGCCGCGCGGATGCTCAGACAACGAATTGTTCACCAGACTGTGGGTTACAGAAAAAGCCACATCGTGCAGAAAACAAGGTTAAAGCAGGTCTGAGAGAGAAGCGATGTCGGAGCCCGAGGAGCAGGCTCTCCGATGAAGAACGGCCTTGCAGAGGGGCTCACCCGGGGGGCGCTTGGCGAGGCGAATGGCTGGGTTTAGCTGAGCCAGGCCTTCCCAGCCCGCTCCGGCCCCTCGGCCTGGGAACAGTGCCCTGCGTGCGCTGCCAGCGCTCCGAGCGCCGCGTAATTACTGAGCAGTTTACTAGCATCAGAGACACCCAGGGTGCACTTCAGCCATCAATTAGCTCCTGCTCATGGCCCCCCTGTGGGGCCCAGTGGTATCAGGACTCCCATTTTTCAGCCAAGGAAACTAAGGTGTAAACAGGTTAAGCAACCAGTCCAAGGTCACACCTTGAGTCAAGCGGTCACAAGGCACCCGGGCTGCGTCCTTGCCGGCTCCCTGGCCTGTCCTTAGCCCACTGGCCCATGCTGCCGCCCATAAAACCTGCCGTTTATGTCTCGTCAGAAAGCCAGTGGCGCACCCGGGACGCGAGGAGCTGCACGGAAAGGCCATTCAGCTGATTTCCAAGGCGCTGTAGGCTTTTTAAGGAAAGGTTTAACCCCTTGCTGCGAGAGGCGATGGGGGTGACCTGACCCGAGTTAGCAGTTCCTTCCCTGGCAGTGAGCTGCCTCCTGCACTGTGCCAGCCTCGGCCTGGGTCTGCCTCGCTCGGCTCGCTCGGGGGCCACACGCTGGCTCTCAGGACTCGCCCAGGTGGTGAGCACAGAGCCCAAGCCTCGCTCCAGCTCTCCCATGTCTCAGGACAGTGGGTCCCCACCTGGGGAAGGAAAGGGGCCTACATCTGAGAGCGTCCACAGGCCAGCTGGCAGGAAGCGGTGGGCAGGGAGCTCACTCTTGCCTGGTGATGCCACAGCTGCACAGAGCCGCCCCTGGTGCTGCCCTTCCCCAACCACACACTTCCAGACCTCTCTCTCCCAAGAGCACAGGCCTAGCCCATGTCCTGTTCTTCCCAGGCCCTTCTAAGTCACCTGCCACATATTCTCAGTTCCCTGTCCCCCTCAGCACCCCTTCTGTAAGTCCAATTGCTCACCTCCCTAAAATATCTCACACATGTTTCTGGAATGTCCATCCAGACCGCTGTCCCAGGCTCACAGACCATTGTAATAATGTCTGAACTGGGCTTACGGTTGCGTGCCCTCCCCTCAAATCCCTCATCGCACAGCACCCAGATTGCCCATCCTTACTGCCTGGGATGAAGCTCCTCAGACATCACCCAAGGCCCCGGCACCGTGCCTGCCTCCCCCACGTCCCTCCCTGCTCTGCAGCGATGCTGGCCCACCCCAGCACACCCCGTGCTCGTCCCCCTGGGCCTCAGAGCCCCTCGAAGGCCTTTGCCTCCTGACCTTGCTGGCTGAGTCCGCCCGTCCGTCGTGACTCCACTCAGGTTAGGCCGGACTGAGAGGCTGTCCTCTGAGCACGCTGCCCTGGCACCCCACAGACACTGAAATGACCTGCTCCTGGGTCCCTTTCCCCCTTCCACAGGGGAGACCCCTGGGCTGCCCCCACTGTGTTCAGTGCACAGTGTCTCGTACATGGCACAAGGCGCCCGCTAACTTTTTATTAAACTTGAGTCAGCTGTGTGATCTGACTGTATCTATGTTTTCAATGGCTGATAATGGGCACATACAAAGAAAGACTGTAACGAATTCCAGTTAGACTACCACCCCCTACAAGATTTATTTGGACGTACAACCCTGATATAATCTAGTCAGCTCCAAATTCTCTGTTGAAATCGCAGACAAGTCAGAAAACCTCTCTGCACTCCAATTTCCTTTCTGGTACATCAAAGGATTCGAACGATCCCTGGTTCTCAAACTGGGCAGGGAGAGCCCGATGAGGGACCTTCGGTCCTGCTGTTGGGGTGAGGGAGGGCCCAGCAGATAGGCTCCAGATCCCGAACATCTCTCCTTCTTCAGTCAGAGACATCCTGCTCTTATTTACTTTGTCAGTTGGTCTACTACATACGACATCATTTGAACAAAAGATCTTGCAGCTAATGAAAGTTAAGGAGACTACTTAACCTATGGCAGTGCCAAATGGGGTATCTCAGGCAGAACCAGGCTGTGTTTTAATGTCCCTCCAATCACACGCTTGTGGTCTCAAGGAGGGAGGCTCCTTGAATGCAGCTGCGATGTTAAGTTAGGCATCTTTCAGTCCAATAAGAGGGAGCACACAGAAGCATCTCTGTTCTTGTGACCTTTGAGAATCTCCAGAGACCTCGAGCAACGAAAGCTACTTTGGATAGAAAAGTTCAGGCTGTCAGCTGAGGTCTGAGCTGGTGAGGCTGCTCACTGCAGAGAGGGCGAGAAGGGAGGAAGGGCAAGGGCTGTGTGGCATGAGGAGGGCTTCGGTCAGACCCCAGCCGACCTCTGGCTGCATCAGCCTCAGCCTTGTAGGGCACTGGTCCGAAGGGGACGGGGACAGACACCCGAGCCCACCCTGTTTGTCCAGAACCCAGCCGGAGCCATTTCCAGTCACTCGCAGGCGTGAGTCCCTTGTTCCAGGCACAGATGGGCGTGTTCAGGGTGACGTGAGGGCTGTGGGAGAGCACAGCCTCCTCCTGGAAGGGGACCTAATGCTCGTCCTCTTATGCATTGGTCACAGCCTCCTGGCCATGTCCATGGCACCCTGAGGACCAACCGCACACCCTCACACTCATCTCTCGGGTCTTGAAGGACACAGACTGGAGAATCAGACGTGCTGGGATTTAAACCCCGCTCAGCCCCCATGCTACCTCTGAATCTTTATGGGACAAGTGGATGACTCTGAGCCTCAGTTACTCTGTAAAATGGGGATAAGTGATTTAAACTGCTGTATTTTAGCCTGGCCGGTGTGGCTCAGTGGTTGAGCATCGACCCATGCACCAAGAGGTCACTGGTTCGATTCCCAGTCAGGGCACATGCCCAGGTTGTGGGCCCGATCCCCGGTGGGGGGCTTGCAAGAGGCAGCCAATCAATGTTCTCTCTCATCGATGTTTCTTTCTCTCTCTCCCTCTCCCTTCCTCTCTCTCTAGAAATCAATAAAGAAAAAAAAATTTTTTTAATAAACTGTTGTATTTTAGTTCTCTCATACATAAAAGTAGAAATAAACACAATGCCCATATCCTTGGGTTGTAAGAGCAGAATAAGATAATGCATGGAAAGAAAGTGCTTAGGACATGCCTGACTCCAGTAAGGTAAATGATCGGGATGAGATTTGGTTGCTCCCTAGGTCTCTTTCTTCCTCACTGATGTTGAACAGTGGCATGCCACTTATTTCTCCTGTCCACCCCAGCTTTCAACCCTGTGCTGGGACCCTGAAATGCTGTCTGTCCTGACTTTCAATTCTCCCCCTTTCTCTGTCCCTGCTGCCCTGTCTGCCATCCACCAGTGGCCAGGTCTGGGATGTCCCCTGCATGCTTCTGTAGGTTTTCTGGAGCAGCCCTCTCCAAAGGGGCCTGCTTGGGGACCCTGGATGGGATCAGCACTGGGCTGAGGACCAGACAACACCCTAAATCAATGCCAAGTTTAAGCAGCCACCTGGCAGAAACCAGGTCACCTCCCAAGGCAGCCCACAGGGACAGCCAGACCTCCATGGTGCCTAAAACCTCTGCATGCAAGACGCCCAACGTGAGAGGCCTCCATCCTTCACTGTGGGGCGGCCTCCTAGGCACCCTCACAGGCCTGCCTCCAGCCCAGCCCAAACCACCCTGCACCGTGGGGCAGCCTCCTAGGCACCCTCAAAGGCCTGCCTCCAGCCCAGCCCGAACCATCCTGCACCGTGGGGCGGCCTCCTAGGCACCCTCGCAGGCCTGCCCAGCCCGAACCACCCTGGGAGCAAGTGGGGACAGTGGAGCCTTCACAGGCCACTCTGTCACGGCCATCTATTATCAGTGAAGAATGCAGAAGAGGACATGCACTGCTCCCAGACCCACGGAAATGCAGGCAGTGGCAGGACGGGGGCATGGGCTGGTTTGGAAGGATGATGTTGTGAGCTGAGTTTTTCAGTTTCCTTTGACTAGGAGGGATGCCACGTTGAAAATAAAGCAAAGTAAACATTTCAGGGAATTGTCCTTAACTCTCAAGGAAGTTTCTAGACTTGGGGTCTCCAACTAATTACAGAGGGGCTGCCATGTGCCTGCACTCACCAGCAGCACCCAGACAGCTGGGAAGTGTCCTGCTCACTTTGTAGGCCATGTTCTGATTGCCGGGGCTGGTAAGGCTGCTAACTGCAGAGCAGGTAGGAGGAAGGGCAGGAGCGGTGTGGCTCCCAGTAAGAATGCTCCCGGCTGCCCTCCAGAGATTTCCTGAGCCTTGTCCTTTGCTTCCTGGTGGGTCAAGAGAAGCCTTGGGCTGGGCTCTCAGTCCGGTACTGCACCCTGGCCCGTCCTGACTTGTTGGTAGCTTGGGTGGCTGAAGCCCCAGGTACCTGCAGGGCAGCGCCCACGGAGCCTCCGGATGCTGCGGACCTGCCTTTCCCAGGCCCTCCTTCGAAAATGCACCTGTCATCTTTACTAAACTTCTCCGTGAGCCAGGTGACAGGCAAAGATCATGCAATGCAGAGCTGTCACCTTTATTTTATTTGGTTTGGTTCTAGTCCAAAGGTCGAGGAAGGAGCATATCTGGTGAGGCTGAGAAGGGCACTGTCTTGGAGGCTGGGGGGGAAGCCTTGACCACCACACTGCCCAGTGCAGGGCCACTTCCCTTCTTGAGCTTCTGATACATTAAAAAAGAAGAAAGATCAAAGCAGAGTTTCAAAAACTGCTCTATTTTTGCATTTACTTTTAAGAAATTAACACTTTGACACGTGTGCCTAAATACAACACAGCATAATTTTGTAATTTGCAATGCAATTACAGAATGTATTTTTACAATTACATACTGATTAATAGGGCACTATAGTCAGCATCATATAGGACATGGGGTGTAACTCTAAAATAGCATAACGGGCATTCCTGCCGGTTCTGCCAGTGCAGCTCTGTGGCTGCGTTAACAGTTGTGGAGATAACACTCAGGTCTGGAGCTGAGGCCCTCTCCAACAGGCCCCGTGGTGGGGAGACGATGCTGGCTGACAGCGCGGGAGTTGGGACACCATGGCCTGTGGGTGTAATGAGGTTACAAGGACACTTGGCAGGGTCAGGGTCCCTATCCCCACCCCCCCAGAAATCACTCGGGTTAGTCGGGCCTGCCTCCACCACTGCGCAGCTGTGTGATTTGGACAAGTTGCTTGCCCACTCTGTGCCCTGGGTTTCCCCAACTGGACATAATAATAGTCTGTTATTGTATACTATATTAGGGTGGTTTTAAGCATCAAATGACATAATACGGAAGAGCGCCTGGACCCACACCTGGCAACAGTTCCTATTACTAGGCTTAGCTGTTAGTGGGCACGCAGGCCTATTGTTGCCAAATCTCACTTTGTTGAGAGAAACCAAAAATCCAGGATTTTAACGTAAACTTTCTGATTTTTGAAACATTTACTGTTTTTTAAGCATTCTGTAAGTTAAGCAAAATACATCTGTCGCAGGACAGGCCCACATCTGGTCCCCTGCCTTAGGTTTCAGGCTGGCCTCCCCCTGGGCAGTACCCAGGGACCCCCATGGCGCCCACCTGCCTCACCTCAGCATGTGCTGGAGGAGAAAGGACTCCAGCGGGGAAGGAGTGTGGTCGAGGGAGAAGGAAATGGAAAGCCCATGCATCTGGGTGGCGATTTCTCCTGCTCGAAATGTTGATCGCCAGCCGGAGTGATGTATGGAGTTCGTTTCTGCAGGTAATTGTTTAAATGTTATAGCGGCTTTAACATGTCGTCTGTTAAAACGTATTGGTGAGACAGCCATTCCAAACTTGTAATGTGGGTAATATTTAGATGATTTACTAGGTGAGCTGCAGTTTCTGATTCAATCAGAGGTGCATTTGATTCAATAGGTGATGCATCTAATCCGACTGGGAGCCCGTCGAATCCAGAGGTATGTGTTTGATTCACGGGCTGATGTACCTGATTTAGAAGGTGATGGATCTAGTCCACGCTGAAGGATTCCAATTCCCCCACGCCAGGTATTTGCTTCACCGTGTGATGTATGAGTTTTAATAATAAGACATGCTCCGGGGATGGTGAGGGCACCGGCTCCTCCCGCTGCCTGGCACGTCTGTGGCTGCCACCTGCTTCCCGCAGAGCCGGTCCTGGCCGATAGGACCGGAGGTGCACAGTGGGAGCACAGCCCAGTTCCCCCAGTGTGACCTGAGCCTCCACCTGTCCTGTCACTGCCCTTCTTCAAAGAGCCATGGATGGTCGTCCGTCTCTCTGTCTGAGTGTCTAGAGCTCCACTGTCAGGGCCACTGTGCTGAGAACCCGGCTCCTTGCATGTGTGTGTGTGTGGGGGGGGGGTCTTCTGGGACCCACCTGTCCACTGAGAGACACTCATCCTCTGTAGGTTCTGCTCTAATCCAGGAATTTTCTGGACTCTCACCTGACACTTCAGGGGTCCCAACAAGCCTTCCTAGGCCAGGCACACAGCTTTTCATCGACATCTGAGGGGTTGATGCTCATGTTTGAGCAGGGCAGATGGGAAAGGGTGCTCCTGAACTACTCTTCAGCCCCTCACTCACCACCTTCCCCTAATGTGACCAGCAATTCCCTCCCAACACTGTCACGTAGGTTTTCCTATGACAGAGGTCTCTTCTTCGTCCTGCTGTCCCCAGCACCTGTCTCAGCACCTGGCAGATGGCAGACAGCAACCTTGGAGGAGCATGTAGAGTGAATCGTTAATAACGGTAACTCAGATTGATTGAGCTCCAAGTATTTTCTAAGTATTCTAGGCGCCAGATCTGATGCATTACAGGTATCATCTCTTTATCTCTTTTAATCCTCACAACATATCATATGTAGCAAGAATTAACATTACCTCCGTTTGTACAGATGGGGAAACTGAGGCTCGGTGAGGTGAATGATTTCCTCGGGGTTACACATTAGCAGAACTGGATTTGACTCTAGATCTCTCAGACCCCAAAGCCAAGCTCTTAAATTTCACATCATTATCTGGCCTCCTTCCTGGCCCAGGACAAGGAGGCTGGGGTCCCCTAGAATGCAGAGGTGTGCCCAGGGGGACAAAACCAAGACACAGGCAGAATGACCTGGTTGGTGAACTGGGGCACAAGGGGGCGTTAGAGGAAAGAACAATTAGGGAAGGCTTCCTGGAGGAGGTATCTGCGCTCACCCCGGAAGAAGAGAAGTGGAGCCATCAGTTGTGCTAACGCCCATTGCCAGCCGCTCTTGGCTAGGTGCTCTGGTGCTCAGGGTGCCCCTGAGCGCAGGGAAGTCGATGAGGCTGAGTCTGCGACAGCTGGTCTTCTGGGTGACTGTTCCCCGACCAGCAACTCTGTGTGGCCAGAAGCTGGCCTGGGCCAGCGCCACAGGCAGGAGTAGCAGTGATCTCGCCCCACCCCAGAGAGACCAGTCAGCTCACCACCTTCCAGGAGGGAGAGTCCGACATTGAGCCCAAGCTCAGCGCGTGCCGGATGTTCCCGTGACAACAACAATTGTCTAGATCCCGCTTCTCTTGCTCCTCTTCCAGCATTTAATCCACAATTCTTCCCTCACTCATTCCTTTCAGGTCTTGCATCCCCAGGACCCTGGTGCCCCTTGTGGGGGCGGGCAGGGCATTATAAGATGCTGTCATCAGAGGAGTGGACTTTTTGGAAGAGAGCCTTGCCATGCTCAACCCACAGGCTTCCAGCAGGATGGTCTGAGGGGAACGCCATGGAGCTGAGGGATGTGTGACAGTGACCCAGACCACCTCCCTGTCGCGGGCCCACACAGCCTGTCCTCCTAAATCTGCTCTTCAGAGTGGGGTCCAGGAACCTGTGTGGTAACACGCCCTCCACTGAAGTTTGACAACGAAGGCGTTAGGCCAGGTGTGGGTGTGCACGTGGTCCAGACACCTGGGCCGGGACCTCAGCATCCCAGGTCTCAGACCAGCCCTCTAGTCCTCCACTAGTCCCACAGCTCCACTGCCTGGGCCGTCCACCTCTGCTCTCTTCATCCCAAATCGCAGCACAGCAAATCTCACTGGTTCCCAGCAGCCCATGGGGGAGGGGACACCACAGGCACAGTGGACTGTGGTCAGGGGTCCAGGGGTCAGCACTCAGCCCAAGAGGTCAGGGAGACATAATGGCATCTCTGCCTCAGAAACGAGACTCTACTGGCCACTTGCTGTGTGTCAGATACTTCCACATTCTCGATCGTCTCTGGTCCCCTCAGCCCTGGATTCTATCCCCATTTTACAGAGAGAAAGTTGAGGCTGGGAGAGGTTCGTGGGCTCAGCCAGGGTCATATAGCAGGTATTTGCCAGACCCAAGGCTGCCTGCCCTCTCTTTCTGTGTGTCTGTCTCTGTGTCTCTTTCTGTCTCTCATGGTCTCTAACACCATTCCCTTAGCCCACCCCTCTCTCTGGAGGCCGTCAGGCACCGTGACAGGCTGTTGTGGGAGACATCTGGATCAAGTACATCCTTGTGTCCTCCAACCTCACCACCCAGGCAGAGGCCAGCTCTACACAAGCTGGTGACGGGCCAGACGGGCTGACCTAGCGGCTGGACGCCGAGCAGCTGCCTGCCCCCCCTCTGCTGCTCTGGGAGGGCGCAGTGGCCCTGCCTGCACACACTTTCCCAGGCTGCGGCCACGAGCGGGGGTCCTCGGACCTAGACAAAGGAATAGCTCAGCCTTGCAAATGGCTTTGAAAACGGGGCCGTGGGGATTCCACTTGGCTGACACACTCTGCCCTGGCCCAGGCTTCCTCCCCAGAGGCTCCCCAGCCCCTGCAGGCCAGCTGTGTCTCCCACCACCACCCACACCAAAGCCCTGACCACACGGAAGTGGCTGCTCGGCCCAGAATTCCCCATCACACCCTTTCCCACGCAGGGAGGGGCGGGAGGCAGGGACAGTGGCAGCAGGACTGTGGGGTGACTCAGCACCAGCATCAGACATGGGTCACAGACCCTCTGTGGGCACGCTGTGGGCCAAGCCCTGCATGAGCCCAGCAGGGGGTTCCCAGGAGACTTGCCTGTCATTTCTTTCTCAGAGGAGATCTCCCGTCTGAGACAGAGGGTGTTAACGCCTCCACATGCTGGTGGGTGTCTGACCATCTATGCAGAACTTGCTAAGGGGTGACCGCAAAAGACACAGTGACTGTGAGCCCAGCCATCCTTCAGCTGAGTGCCCCTGGGGACACATGGAGACGTTCCCAAGAATGCACAGGCGGCAGCTTTGAAGACGTCCCTGTCCGGCCCTCTGCTTTAGGCCCTCTTTCCGGAAACCGATGTGTCCGAGCTTACCCTCGTGGCTTCCAGTTTTCCCACAGAACAAAGCAGGGTCCAGCCAGAACCCGGCTGTGGCTCGTCTCCTGGGCGTAAAACCTTCAGGCACCCAGCCCAGGGCTGCAAGAGAGTCCGGTGAAGACGCAGGAGCGCCACTAGACGCTGCGCCTCCCCCACCCACCTACCGACCGTCTGTCTTGGGATAAGAATGTAGATGTTTCCAGAACGTAATAACTTATATATTTGAATTGAAGTAAAACCAGAATTTTCCCCCTTTTTAACACAAAGTTCTGATCTAGCTGTTCGGTTTTGCCAAGTTACAGTATACGGTGGCGGTTTTGCTACGTTGAGTGACCCAGGTCTCCAGCTCCGGGGTTCTGATGACAACTACTTACAGCACACAGCCCACAGTCACGGCCCACAGTCACGGCCCACAGTCACAGCCCACAGTCACAGCCCACAGTCACAGCCCACAGTCACGGCGTCAGCAGTCACGGCCCACAGTCACAGCCCACAGTCACAGCCCACAGTCACGGCCCACAGCCACGGCCCACAGTCACGGCCCACAGTCACGGCCCACAGTCACGGCCCACAGTCACGGCATCAGCAGTCACGGCCCACAGTCACGGCCCACAGTCACGGCCCACAGTCACGGCCCACAGCCACAGCCCACAGTCACGGCCCACAGTCACAGCCCACAGTCACGGCCCACAGTCACGGCGTCAGCAGTCACGGCCCACAGTCACAGCCCACAGTCACGGCCCACAGTCACGGCGTCGGCAGTCACAGCCCACAGTCACAGCCCACAGTCACGGCCCACAGTCACGGCGTCAGCAGTCACAGCCCTCACAACCACGAAAACTTGCAACAAAAAAATTTCACATGCCCATCTTAACTGCTTCAAACGAAAAGCATTTCGAACGCTCTGAAATGCTCAGAAGGCTGCCTATTTTTCAGGGGGTAGCCGAACAAGGAGGGTCTCCTCACTGCCCTCAGAAGGGGACTGATGGGTGGAGACGGTGGAGGGAGGTCCGCAGAGCGGAGCGGTCAGGTGTCTGCCCTGAGGTCCTCCTCCGCGGGCAGCACAGGGGCCCCCAGCTCCAGGGGCACGTTTCCCGAGGACTGAGCTCACCCCTCTGGCCAGATGCTTGCTGAGCTACAGAAATCTGAACCCTGGTGACTCAAATAACTGGAGTGTCTCAGGAAGGGAGCCCTGGAGACACTGGGGTGGGCGAGCCCGGCTCATGCCTGAAACTCGTCTGGAGAAGTCTGGAGGTGAGGGGCTGGATAACGACAGCGTGACGCAGGAGACAGAGAAGGCGGCAATGAGAACAGGCTGTATTCCACTGAAGGCGGAGAGGGGACACAGGCCGTTTTCTGTGGGCCAGGTAGACCTGCAGAAGGCAGCACATTTGATTTTGTCTCCAAAAGGTCAACCCCAGGAGGAGGCTGGAGGTGGTCCATAGAATGCAGAGGTTGACAGGGGCAGGTCATAAGCTGTCAGCTAGAGGTGGCTTCCCCATGCACAGTGGGGGAACCCCTAGGGGGTTCCACAAATTCTCATCACAAGACAATGAGCCGATGTTGTATGGGTGGCACAGCTGGGGTCCCCAGGGCCAGATTACGATGATAGACCAGGCAAGAAGGACCTTCCCCGCTCTTTGTCACACCTGTCTTCCCTGCTCCAGCCCCACGGAGCCCGAGCGCAGTCCTCAGAGCAAAGGAAGCACAGTGAGGAAGCTGAGTCGCGCTGAGCTGGGGACAGGGAGAGGCCTTACTTGGGTGACAACGTCAAACTTTGGGATTTCACTGGACTGGACTTTTTAATACACATTCTGAAGTTCACAATACTGGAAAGTGATGATGAAATCTACCAAAGCGGAGACATTTCCCGGGGCAGAGGAAGGAGAGCAGTGATGAAACTGTACAGACTCACATTTTAGTCATCGCCTTCTCTCTGCGGGCCTCACGGAGAGTCGGACCTCACAAGGCAGTCAGAGGGGGCAGGTCAAGCCTGGCTGCTCAGATCGGGCTCTAGAGAAAGTACCATGGAGACACCGGCCCTGGTGACGTCAGCCAGAGGACCAGGACTGCTGGTAGCAGTAGGGAGACAATGGGGGGCAGAGCGAGTGTCACCAATGAAGCACGTACTGGTCAGCACAGGGGTCAGGGACCAAGGGGAGCGAGAACGTCTTTTGACAGCGTCCCTGCCCTCAAGCATCCTCCAGTTTGGCGAGGGAAGTAACCATAAGTCACAGGGCTGTCTCTGGCCTGTGCCAGGAGTGTGGTGTGACTTACAAGAACTGGAAAGAGGGAGAGGTCCCCTTCCACTGAGATGACTCGACAGGGAGCCTCTCTGCTGGGCTTTGAGAGACGGGAAGCCGAAGGTGTGAAGAAGTTATGGAGGAGGAAGGCAGGCAGGCTGAGTCCTGGGGAGGCCCCACAGCCCTGCAGGCCCGGCCACTCCCAAGGAGCCCAGACAACACTGCAAACCAGCAAAGAAGCGTCTGTGCCTCCGGGGCCCCGGGCGTGAGCCTTTACTGCAGCCACTGGCTCGGGCTTCGAGATGGCTCTGAGCTAGGCCCAGGTGGGGCTTCTGGACGTCCCTAGCAGCCTGCTCTGCCAGGTCCCTTATGTCTCCAATCTTCTTGGCTCCAGAGCAGCACACGCACAGATATGCGCATGTACATGCATGGGTGTGTACAATCATGTGTGTGCACACAGTAGGTGGTACTCAGTTCAGCTACCAAGGACTTTGGGAAGAAGCAAAGCCAAGCACAGACAAACATGTTTTGCATTCTAGGTTCTCACCAGACAAATCCGTTTTGATAAAGACAGACAGTGGGGGGGAGGAACACAGCCTGGGCACGTCCCACCCACCTGGAAGGCTTGGGCAGCCAATGCCCTCCCTGTACTAAAGCCACCTGGGCTGGTGGCAGGCATGGTGGGGACAAGGGGCAGGAGTCCACCTGGTCTGGTCTCCCGGCCACAGGAAGTGATGGCTCCTGGGCTCACTGCAGCAGCTGTTGCTTGCTGGCATGGTTCAGATAAACAGGCAGATGTCCTGGACGTGACCTCCCTGACTCAGAGAGTTTGGGAACTGAGGTATGCACGCCCTGGTGGGGAGGGAGGAGGCAAGGACAGGACTTGAGCTGCTGACTCACCCTTTTCTCCCCGTCTCTCTGTTCAGTTCCAGAACAGTCGGGAAAGAACCAGGAAATGAAGGTGTTCTCTGGAAGGATGAGTTCCAGGACAGAGAAAGGGCAGGTTCTCACTCCTCCCACCCACGCTGCCCCTTGCCCCTTGCCCCCTCCAAGATGGCAGCGGCTCTGGGATGACTTTCTTGAATTCACGAGACAGCAATCCTTACAAGGTCTCTGGGAGGTAGAGCAGGTGGGAGAAAGAAGGGGGGACCCTGTGGGAAACCAGACAGAGGCACAGCCAGGTAGAGAGGCTGCCACAGATATTTTCTGGGGGACATACGTTATAAATAAACAAGGTGGGGTAACAGCAGGAACAGAAGAAAACCGACTTTATTGAACAACAGAGCTTGAAGGGGCACTTGGCACCCCACAGTCCCACCCATCACCAGGGCTGGTTTCAGGGGCAGGTGCCCCGAGCAGTCCCACAAGTCCCCACACCCAGAGGGTCCTCTCTCGGTTCAATGCGCTGCCTTCACCATCGTGAACTCTGTAATAATATTTTCTCAGGAGGCTCCTGCTTTCACCGTGCACCTGGCCCCGCGGGTCATGTCGCCAGTCCTGCCCGAGGCCTCCAACGGTCAGAGTGCCCCGAGAAGCAAATGTCTGCTCAGGGCCATGCCACTGTTTTCCCCTGCCCCCACTGAGTCTACCTCTGCTCTGAGTCTCTGTCTGGGGCAAGGACTCCCAACTCTGGCCCCTCAGCCCTGGGCCCCGCGCTCTGCTGCCTCACCTGCTCCAGGTGGCTTTGGTCTGTGAGGCATGGGCCACAGCAGCCCACGGCGGGCTCAGGGGGTGCTGACAGGCCCTGCAGGTACTGTACCAGGCAACCTCCAGGCAGGGAAGCTGGAATCTCAGCTCTACCCCTCTGCCTCTGAACCTCTCTCTCTGAGTCTCTCTGATAGTAGCACCTACTTTTAGGACTGTCTGAGGATATGAAAAAACGCATGTCAGGAAGCCAACAGTGTGAGCTCATACGAGGTTTCCCACAGTCACCATTGGTAGAATACTGCATCATTCTCAGGGTTCCCTTCACCCTCCACCCCTCCAGCCCTCAGCCCCTCCTCCGCGCGGCAGGTGGGTTAAGAGGACCAACTCTGGGTTTAAACCGCAGTCCCACCATTTCCTAGCTGGGTAAGCTTGGGTCAGGTCCTTCAGCTTGCTGCACCTCAGTTTTCTCACGTGGGAAATGGGAATAATAATGCTATTAAGCGTATGGGCTGATTGGGAGGAGTAAGTGAAACTATGCAAAACAAGACTTAGCACAGCATCTAGCCCATGGGAAAAGCTCGAGAAAGTGTTTTCTTGCTGATTTTTTCTGTAGCTTCGCTTGCCCTGGACTAACAAATCCTCACCTTCACCTTGAAGGTGCCCTCTAGTACACTGCTATTTAAACTGTGGTCTGGGGACCAGCAGGATGGTCTCACCTGTACTCATTCTGTGTTTCTATACAGCCTCTCAGGCCCACCGCAGACCTCGGAATCAGAGTCTGCCCAGGGACAAGATGCCCAGGTGATTCACATGGGCACTGGCATTTGGGAAGCAGCGTGATTTCTAGTGCATACAGCTGTCACTTCCCAGCCCCAGCCGGAATTATTCAGAAAAAGGCAGAGCCCAAGCCTGCCTTGATGGATTGGGGAAGAGTTCGAGCCCCTCCCTGTCGGCTTACAGTGTGGCTGGTGGACTAGGTGAGGGAGGGCACACTAACGTAAGGAGTGAGTGGAGTCAGGAAACCAGGAGCGACTACTGCAGTAATCCCAGCAAGGGGTGCGGGGTGAGAGCATGGGGAGAAGAAGCTGAGCTATGGAGACGTCTGGTCTGGAATTCAGTAGGCTAGGTAGATGTTCCAGGGGACATGGGAGAAGGAGGGACCAAGGAGAGTGCTGGGGTCCTACACTGAGATGATGAGGATAGTGCATTGATAGAGAAGGTTGGCCAAAAGGAGGGGGAGAAGGGGAGGTGATCAAAAGAAAGGAGGCATGCTTTTCATGTTGGACGCAAGGATTTTATATGCCAACGGGACATTAGTTAGATGAAGGTTTCAATCAGGAGAAGGGCTTCTCGTAGTACTAATTCACCCCTCTGCCACTCATTGCTCTGCGGAGAGCTGAGGGGCTCCGAAGCTAACAGGCTGCTCAGATCCTGGCTCTTCCACTGAGGAGCTGTGCACCTTGGGCAAGGTCACAAACCCTTTGTGCCTCAGTCTTTACGCTTGTAAAGCAACCTATCTCAGACCGTTGCAGTGAGGATTAAATGACGTAATACACGTGACGAACCTCAAACCATGCCTGGTACATAGCAAACACTCAATAAATATCATCCATTATTATGATTGTCTGTTGGTTTGAAATTGTGAGGTCCTTGGGGACAGAGACCTCAACTGAAATGTCTTTATGTTGTGTAGCACTTTGCACAAAGCAGGTGTACATGTGCTCACAGAAAACATGTTGTTCACAAAAGGTGGCCACTGGGCCAGTGTGGGCTCTGCACGGATGAATGAATACAGATGTCCTATCCCTTTACAGATGCTTTTCCCTTCCCCTCTCCCTTTTTCTAAGCACAACTTGATGACCTGTAGGTAATGACCATCAGTGCTCATGCTTACACCAACCTAAGCTCATCTGTGGGCTGCTACATAACCAAGCCTAGCTGTTGGATAAATCAACTCTCCCCAAAGGGTGTTACTGCTGAGCCCAAGGAGACCTGTCCATCTGAAAATTCTTTCATTCACTTCACAAAGACGGCCTGTGTGCCTATCAGTAGTAATGACAGTCACTTTCATTTCCTGAGGCATCAAGCTGGCTTCCAGTGAGACTGAGACTCCACCTTGCTCTGGGCTCCCAGTGTTGGCAGGGAGGAAGACAAAAAAAAAAAAAACAAAACACAAAAAAAACAACAGGCAATGGTAATACAGTGTGACTGACACAGGTGACAATAGAGGTGACACAGGGTGCTGGAGGCTTAGAGGAGAGAGGCACCCCTCTGAGGGCTGGCTCATTCCATGAGAGGATCAACACAAAACTGCAGCCCTGAGTACCTCCAGCACTGCCCCCCGTTTTCCTTTCACGGTCGGACTGGGCTGAGCACAAACAGAGTAGAGGCTGGGAGCAAAATTAGGCAAAGGCCCAGGCACACGTGCAAGACAGAATTCAAGGCCAGGCACAAACCGAAGTCGGAAGGTGGCGTGAGCCCATTTCCCTACAAGCGAGCTCGCTCCTGATTTAGCAAGGAGATGCTCCTGGGGAAACCTGATAAGGGGGGAGGGAGGACAACCAGAAAGGAGAGAGCAGAGCAAGGGGTGGGCTCGGGTAAAATCTGGTTTTTGCCTGATCCTCAGAGTCAGGGGATGAAGAAACGTTGCCCACGTCAAGCACCCCCGCAGTCAGCTCAGCAGAGAAGACGGGCAGCTGTGAGCCGTCAGCAGCGGGCAGTCCAGCACCTGGCTGGGCGCACTGGCCTGGTAAAGCTGTGGGTGGGAATCAACACTGCCAGGCACAGGACCGGCCTCAGGTCCACTTCCCCCAAGATCACTTCACTCTGTCTGCGACCTCTTAAGGACACACTCGTGAACTGGGTGAACTGATGGGCTCATTGGAGAACCTCAGTCTGTGCTCAGTGTGGAGCTCCGAGTCTTTTCCACAAACGCTGTTGTCTCCCTCCTCCTAGGTGGGTCTGTGTGTGCCCACCAAACACGACTTTGGGTGGCAGGGACAAGCTGGTTTGCCCCACACAATTTGGTAGGAATACCCAGGGTGTCTGGGGGCCATGGTTTATACATTGTCACCCACAGATTATCAGCCACAGACTCAAGTGTGCAGGAAGAGGAGGCCAATCGTTCTCGCCCAAGGTAGCTCGGCCTCTTCTGGCCACTCTGAGTCATCCGTGTTTGCTCAGGTCAGTGTCTCTCCTGCTTACCTCACTCAGAATCCGTGGCCGTTGTTTGATCTGAGAGCCCTGCTGGGTACCCGGCGTACGGTTGCTCCCACCTTTCCCATTCTAAGTAGTGGCGTGGCAGAAGCGTTATGATTTTGCGCATTTGCTGGATTAGTTCTCTGAGACTGATTCCTAGATGCAGAATTGCTGGATCAAAAGGTCTGCAAAAGTGTAAGGCTTAAGGCTTCTGTTGCCAGATTGCCCAGGGGCCTCGTGTTGCTCAGAGAAGGCATTGGACGAGTGTGCCGGGCCTTCAGCTTGGAGCCGGCGTGCACCAGCGCTGAGGCGCTGCACCTCTCGAGGTGGGTGGTACTCAACCATCTCACAGATGCGAAATCCAAAGGCAGAAAGTCGTGCAATTCCTCCCAAGTCTCAAAGCTGCTAGAGATTGCAACCTAGATGTGGGGGATGTTCTGTTCGTCCCTCGAGACCCAATCACCACTCTTCCACGGGAGGCTCAGTTTATGGCCTCTACCACGGCCCCCCTGCCTTCAGCCCCTCTTGGGTTCACCCAGAGAGGCACAGCTGGAGGTGAGAGAATGGGGAAGGGTGAGGTCACAGGACTGATTCCCAGTTTCCTCCCTGCAGGTCGTCCTGGTTTGCTGATTCCCGCCACCAGAGATCAACCTTTCTCTGGGTTGAACACTTCTCCCTCCACTAGCCTTTTCTTCCTTATAGATTTCCCTTGACCCCGCCCGCCTTTTTGTCAATAGTCCCCATATTAGTGTCTCCAACTCTTTCCTCTTGGGATGCTGACAACACACCTGGATGGTCTGGAATCAAAGTGCATGTCTGTCACTTCATGTTACACACACGCCCATTTCTTACACCAGCCCCAGAAACACAGACTCCCGTGCACATGTATGCATTTCATGACGGGCACTTTGGGTTCCTGCAACCAGCCCTGTGGAGGTTGAAATGTACTCAAAAGAGCACTGGAATGAGAGTCAAGATGCCTGGCTTGCTGTGTGACCGTGGACAAGTCCCTCCAGCTCTCCGCCTCTCTCTACTTCAGTTTCCTCACCTGAAAAATGAGGAGCTGAACTAGAAAGTCTCAGAGGTCAGATATCCCAGGAGAAAGAGGACAGACAAGTATGCACAGCAGATACGAATTCACACGTGCAAACTGGTGTGTGCAGTTCTGTGAGTAGAGAAAAGGGAGCCCCTTTGCCAGCCAGGGTGCTGGGACCTTTTATTTCTGTGAATTTAGAACCTTTGCTGTCTGTTCTTGGCCAGCTTTGGGTGGCAAAACAGTCTATTCTCTGTGGAAATTCTGACTTATTTTTCCAGCTGGTCTGCCAGTTGCCAAGAAATGTCATCTGAATATCATTATTTAATCGAAGATTAGTCCACGCCTGTGACATGGGCTGTAACTATTATCTTCTTTGATTCTTTACATAAGCACACACTTTCTTCCCAGATTAGACCTTGCATTTAGTAGAGGTAAAGGCTGCCTCTTCTGACCCAATGGCTCAGAGCAGTGGTTCTCGGCCTTCCTAATGCCGCGGCCCCTTAACACAGTTCCTCATGTTGTGGCGACCCCCAACCATAAAATTATTTTCGTTGCTACTTCATAACTGTAATTTTGCTACTGTTCTGTCTTAGGCGACCCCTGTGAAAGGGTCGTTCGACCCCCAAAGGGGTCGCGACCCCCAGGTTGAGAACCGCTGGCCCAGAGCATGGTGAAGTAACTCCCGAGATTGCGGCCGTCTGTATCCCTGTGCGTGCGTGTACATGCGTGAGGATGGGTGTGAGGAGGAGGATATATATGTGAGTGTGAGTGAGGAAATTACCTTTGAAGTGATTTCTTGCAGGGATCCAAAGAGAAGATCTTCCCTGACCACTGGCCACATCAGCGTGGCCTCCCGCCCTAGCGCTGACTTCCAGTGTTTATTTTCAGATTAGAGCATGTGTGAAACCAAGTCCAGCCAAGCCTGCCGGGAGGTATGGGATGGACCAGATGCTATTTGCAACCCAATCATATTGCAGATCTCTTGGGTAAAGCAAAGGAGAAGAGGGCAGGGAGTTCAAACTGTAAATGCTGGCTTGGGTGTTGGAACTCTCTAGACTGCATGACCTCAGGAGGCCCCCACTCAGCCCTGGAATGTCTCCAACCTCCTTAAGCTCCATGTGACACACAAGCTAGCCTCTCATTTATGCTTTCAGGGCTTCCTAGAGCAACCTTCTCACTGGCCTTGGGTTAGCCAGCGGAGGGGATAACATTTTAGTTTGGTTTTCTTCTCTGGTTCCTCCCAATGACGCAGCACCTGGCTTGCCCTCAGGATGGCGCTCATCACAGGGGCAGGACTTGCTCCCTTCTTCATGGAGTCCCTTTAGATTCTTCCTCATTTTCCAGCCTTGTGGCCTCTGCCTGGCCCATGCTATGGCCAAGCATCCAGCACTCCCACCTGATTGGCTGAACGATCATCTGCCAGAGAAAGGAGTTCAGCAACAAGACCTGGGGCTCCGGGACAAGTGGGCTCTTTTCTGATGCACTGTGGGGGCGCAGGAGAGGTGAATGGCTTCATTTGTAAGAGTCGGGGTGGCAGACAAACTGGACCTAACAACCGGAAATACTCAGAGCTCATGTATGCCTCTCTCCACTCCACTGCCTGAACTCTGTCTCTTTCCAGAGCCATTCCATGAGCAGGTTAACTCAAGGGCACAGACAGCCGCAACCGACAGGACAGCCATGCCCACGCCCCCAGCTCTTTGCCTGCCATAGGCTCACAGATACACTCTTTGAAATAATGAAGGCTTGTGGGCGGGGGTGGGGTGGACGAAGATGGTGGCCAGAGTGAATCCTCAAGAAAATCTTCGGATAAAGAGTGGAGTGGGGAGAAGCCCTTCACTTGCATTTTTGTTACACTATATAAATGTGTGTTACACAGATATAAATGCTTCCCACTCTATTGAGTGGGCCAGCCTTCCGATTAAATTGGAAACATCTTTTCAGGCTCCTCTGGGTGGATAAATAAGAGTTGGAAGAGGAGGAGAGAGAAATGGGGAAGAACTGACCAAGGTGAGGGTCAGACCTCAGTCCTCATTTGAGCTATCTATACATTTCAGTCCCAGACTGCTTGGCACATCCCTCACCCTGCCCCCCCCCTCCAGGTAACAATGAGGGAAGGTGACTAGCTGGAGAAGATAACCCGAAGCCCAAAGAGATTTTGGGGGTCCAGTTGCTAGGTGTAGAGTGACTCATAAGGACGCCAGACAAGGATGACAATGGAAAAGGAGTCTAGCAGGTCACGGGAGGGGCTAGGAGAAGGAAGGGGGACCCTGGAGGTTGGGAGAGAATGGGAAACATGTTTTGTAAGATTTCCAAGATTTTTGGGGGCTGTTGTTAAGGACTTTTTCATAAGACCTGTTATCCTGCTGGGGTTTACATCACTATTTGATCTAAGCCCCAACAGGACGACTACATCTGCTACTAAGCTGCGTTGTAAATGTCTTTAATTTTTATATTTCATCTGAAGGGAGTTGTTAAAGTGAGTTTACAGGGTGATGGCTCTTTGAATAAAGGCCATCAATACTGGAGCAGAGCTCTGTATGACACTTAATTTTTGCTCTAATAAGCCCTCCTAAAACATTACAAGATTTAGGAGGGGTTTCCCCCCTTTTTTCTTTTTCCCTTTAACTTCCCTTCGCCCTTTGCAGTGTTTCTCTCCCAATCTCCTGTGCTCTCCTTTCTTGCTTTTCTTAAAGGACATATTTGAAGAGAACGTTTCTGCCCAGATGACACCACTTCTCTTTGCACCGCCAGCCAGATGTGCTCTTGACTTCTGAATAGGAGAAACGTTTCTTTGAAGTTTTTCAAAGACTTTGCTTTTATTTAGAATTTCCCCCTTTCTCTCGCTCCCTCCTATTTCACTGGTTGGGCCTCTTTTCTTTTCCTGGGGCGTAAAAGGAGTGGGGATCAGAAGCTCTCTGTTCCTGGAGAGCCTTCTATTTTCTTCCCCAACGATTCCAAGGATTTTCTGGTGGAGCCGCTGTCCCCGGGAGCAGAAAGAAGGTGGCTTTGGACTTGCCCTGGAAGCACATTTATTAGATGAACATCATGGTGCTGTCAGGAGTGTGGGGGTGGGGAGCACCTGCATCCTGTCCCTGACCATCTCCCTACCTTCCAGAAGGGTGGGCAAAACAGGCCTTCTCTTTCCTGGCCTCGGTCATGGTGCTCAGCTGCTTTTGCATTGCCCTGAAATGAGGTTAAAACAAAGACCAGTAATGGAATCCAGGTGGCACATCCGAGAGAAATAGATAGGCATCCAAGAAATAGACCGGAGCCCCTCCCGCAGCAGGAGGAGAGCCTTGCGCATCTCTAGGGGCCCAGCACCACAGCCTGCGTGCCGCTCAGTGCATTCAGCTCGGGCTGATTCGTGTTCTTCAGTGAGGACCAGGAAAGAGCTGGTGCTTCGTAGGGGGGCAGTGACAGAAAGCTGGCAGATGCGTACAGAGACCAGGCTAGCCTGCAGCATGGCACGGTAGTGCGAAGCATTGGGAGTCAGAAGCCCTAGTTCAAGTCCCAGCTGTGCTCTGACTCGCTGTCTCCCCCAAGTTGGATGTAGGTTCCAGGAAAGCGGCACCCCTGGGGGACTAGCACAATGCCTGGGACTCGGTGGGCACCTAGTCCATATGTGTTGCCTTTATGAATGTGTCTGACTGACAGTGGCCATGATTCTTTGGGAGAGACGTACTTTCTAGATTCAGGAAGAAGACGCTTTGTCTTAGAGTGCTTTCAGAGAAAACGGTTACTAGGGGTTCTCAGAAGACTTCTTACTCCATGAAAATATTTGTGTTTCTAAAAACCACTGGGGTTGTTGAGGAAGCTAAATAGATTTGGGTTTGGGGACATTTTGTTTTATACAAAAATGTATTCATTAAAACCTAGGGGTGTGTGTGTGCCTGTGCACGAGCGTGTGTGCATGCACTAGCATGTGTGTGCACGCGCATGTACGCACATGAACTGGTTTTTGTCTGTCTCAGGTGAGTTGTGTTCACTGCGACAGGTAATCATAGTCAGGGACTCCTTTGACTAACTCCTAAAGACTGAAACAGAACCAGCAGGTTCAAAGCATAGCACCACCCCTTGCCTGAACTCATAGTGCCACCCGACGAGTGTCTAGGTGGGTCTAGGAACCTTTTATTTGCACCATTTGGGTCTAATTCACAGAAACTAGCCCAGTGCCTACACACAGTAGCTAAATAAATTGCTGAGAGAACACACAAAAATGGATCAACATATCAGAGACCTAGTAGGAAAGAGGCTTATTATTCTGTTGTGTGTACTAGCTCACTGAGTATTTAAATCTGTTATTTTGAGAATATTCTTATTTCATAGCCCTAGAGTAGGTCTCCGGAATCCACATTTTAATAAGAACACGAGGGGATTTTGATGCGAGAGATCTGCAAACCACATTTCGAGAAACACCGAGGCATGCGTCCGTGAGTGCTCTTAGCATGCGAGTGAAGTGCGGTGGTGGTTTGGGTCACTGGTGTGCAGTCCTTCCCAGTGATGGCAGATACATTTTATCTCACTTGTCAACACCGATACTTTCGTGGGGGCTGTCCGGAGGACTGTTTTAAGTAGGTCCCTGAGGCCACATCTGGACCGCACAGGAAAAAGTCCTGTGATTGATGGATGATGTCTGCCGTAGGACCGAGAAGGGAGCGTGGCGGCTGTGTGCCAGGTGTCTGCCGTCACCGGCGGCCCCTTGTTCTGGAGACGCAGAACGAGGACTTGGAGATGGAGATCAAAGGATCATGTGAGTCTTAATTCACCCCGCAAGCAGGACTGACATCACCCGTTGACTTCCTCAGGTGACTTTGCGGCAAAAGAAAATAAAATCAAGATGTCTAGTAAAAGGTGTAACTAAACAGGAAATGACGAGTTGTGGGATAGTTGTTGTCTGCACCTACACCCTCGGTGCTCCCCGCCTCCGTCCCCTTCCAGTCCCATTTGATGCAGTGGCACCTAACTCCAAGGTGGGCTCTGGTGGCTCCGCCCGGCAGCATGCTTTATCCCCCAGGAACAGGAGTCCCAGGAGGACCGCCAGGACCTGCTGGCCTGAGGAAGGCCCTCTCCCTTCCCCCGAGGAGAGGCATGAGGAGCTGCAAACGGCTAGAGCCACTGTGCTGTTCCCCGAGACAAGAACTGCAGATGCCAAGGAGGCCACCGCGGGGTCTGAAGGTGGAGCCGAGGTCAGCGAGGGCAAACCGGCCAGGAGCGAAGCCAGGTCCTGGGGGACGTCGTCCGGGCCACTGATCAAGTCTGACCTGGCGTGAACCTTACCACTAGACTCTGCGGTTACATGAACAATAATGTTTCTTCATTGTCTAACTAATTCTTTTAGTCATTTGCCATCAAATGAGTACTAGCTATCAGTGCCTTGAAGGGAAAGTGGAGAGTCAGGGCATTTGGCCCCAGAATACGACAGAAACAGTGGTCCAGAGCGGAGGCCCAGCCTGGCGTCCATATGTGTCCCAACTGTGGGCACATGACTCGGCTTTGTTCCCTTGGTGTTTCTACCGCCATTACTCTCGAGCGAGCCTTTCATTTCAGGATAAAAGGAAGCAGAAAGGAGACAATCCCACAAGGTGGTGTGCTCCGGGCTGCCAGCCTTGGGCTTGGCCTTCAGCGCCTGGGCCTCACCGGGGCACTGGGCAGAGACGCCTGCGCTTCACTTAGTTACGCCGGCAAAGGTCTTTGAAGGCGAAAATCGCTGAACACCAGTATTTTGGTTCTTTTGAACTTTGGAACATGTTATTACATATATAAAATAAAAAATCAATAGCTACTGAATTATCCAGAGTAAAAGTTGGCTCACACATCAGCATATAGATATACAACCATTACTTTTATGTGACTGAATTTAAATTTATGTATTTTAACAGATCTTATTGTAGGGCTTTCAGAACGAGAATATTTTATTAGTCACCTATTTTTCTACAGTCCCAGCTAAAACGAAAGAATTTATTTCTACTAAATACTATAGTTGCTAGTTTGAGGTTTATTCAAAAACCATCTACAGAAAATGATGAATGAAAAACTACTCTGGACAAAGGGACACAGGCCTCTGCCTTGGGTTGTTTTTTCTGCTTTTTCTTCCCTCCCAGTGGTTATCGTTTCTCTTCCAAATTAAAGGTGAAACTGATGAGAATTAGACTGTGCAAGTTGGAAAAGCAATCACTTATATAATAGCATTCAACTAGATTATCTGGTATCATGTAAATGCCAACTGGGGGTCATTTTTCAAAACACCCTTTTGCTCAACAAGGTCCAATGCAAAGACGCATCGTGCCCCGTGCTGGGCAGAGCCCTTCTTACTTCTTCTTTGTCCTCGAGCAGCAACACCTCTCATCAGGACACCCTCTGCTGTTTGTGTATCTGTCTGTCTGTCTGTCTTTGTACGTGCAGGGGTGGTGGCGGGTGGATGGGTGGAGGGACACAGCAGGTCTTCTTAAAATGATATTGTTAATTGCTTCGGTTTGAAAAAAAGAAAAGGTCAAGATTAAGAAAAAAGAGAAAAGTGCCAAACACAGAGCCATTGCTATCTTTCCGCTCAGAATTTGGTCTTTAGGTCTGTAAACCACCCTCTGCTCTTTTCCTCTCTCCACCAAAATCATGCTGTCTGGTTTCTTACCTTATGAAATATTATCGACCAGTTTGAACTGAAAATGGGTGGTAAATTAATGCATGCGGCGTTGTCTCCCATCGGACAGTTGGGGCTGGGAAGCCACAGCTTTTACAATGTTAAATATTTATGGTTAGCATTTCAACCAAAATACGAACTTGCACAATGCAGATCACATTGAAAGTGCTCACCTCGCTTACTGTGTCCGGGATGAACTTCAGAAAAATAGGGCCCGCGCAGGGGCGCACCTTGGATATGAGCTTGAAAAGACCCCAGAAGAGAAATTACTCCCACAGCAAATGACAAGAAAGAGAAGCCAGTCTCCCAGAGGAATATGTTCCCTGTTTCTGAGGTGAGAAACGAGTGGCTCACTTAGGTTATCCGCTTTTCCACCCGTACGTCTGGCTGAATTCTTCAGACTCTCAACCCTACCCCCCCGTCACAGAAACGAAAGTTGCTCATCAAGTATTTTTCTAAAAGTCATTGGTAGGGATCATTTATTTCAGGCAATAATTGTTTTATCTGTGTTATCATTGTTGTTGGAATTGTAAATGCCTAAGGCTAAATACTTGAGATTTGTTGTTAACTACAAATCTCTCAGCAATTACAGGTTTGTGGAAGCTTGAAGATATTTTTAACATGGAATTACATTGTGGAGGATGAAACTGAATTCTCTTTTGGACTTTATTACCATGAGGAAGTGAATTTACCTCCTAAGTCTTGAGAAGGAACAGAAAATGACCTCATATTCTGTTTCCTTACCAAAAATGTTAGAGGAAAGAGCAATACATTCACAACATAGTTTGTAACCAAAAGTGGGCAGGTGAGTTCAGAGACATCTGCAAAGGGACAACAGAGCAAGGATGCTCCTGAGAGCTGGGTTCCAGGACCAGTGGCACCAAAATGCTCGCCGCAACACTCCACCAGATGGTTTCTGCCTGAAAGAGGCTTCAGGATCTCTGAGCCCAAGATCGAACATAATTACTTGACCTTTGAAAAAAAAAGGGTTTCTGGTAGCTTACAAATGATATAGGTGCTATTCCAAGATTATATAATTTTTATGTAATTTTTAACATTAGAGACAAAGGGAAATAATATCTAGGAAGTAGAATGGTGTCAAGAGGTAGGACTGTACACTAAATACCTGCCATTAAGGATTCAAGGTTGGACTACAGGTGGGTTGTAAATGTAGCTCTGAGCTTCCTAGCAGCCACCATGAAGAGGGAAATATGAAAGGTCATGGGATTTAATGTCTAGAAAGTAAAAATACACCAGTTGTTCAGGAAAGCAACATAGCCATTCTTAGTAGTGAGACCAATCAAATAGCTTTACTGAGGGTCCTTGTAAAATAATAATCTTCATTTTCTGTGGCATCCTTTATTACAACAATGAGTTTCAGAGTCTGTCACTTGTGAGAAGAGGATGCCAAGTCTTTATCCAAAGGCACACAAGTAACTGGGCTTCTAAGAAGTTTCAAGGTGTGTCTGTAGGTTAGAGTAGGGAGTTAGGCCTCGTCCTTCTGAACATTACAGTCCGCACGCACTTACTCCTCCTCCAAGCTGAAATGCAGTTGGACACACAGAACTTGACCACGTTCTCCAATAACAAGTTTTCAAAGGTCAGGAATTTTTGTAGTGTAGACACACATTGCCTTTCAGGGTATGTCCTCTGCAGAACGGTGTGCTAGCCCTCCCAGGATGGCAGCTATGCTTTTGTGGAGCCCTCAGTACTCTATTATTGATTAATGGGTTAAATGCACCTGACACAGGACGGTAAGATTACTTTGTTGTCTGCCAAACCTCAAAGGACTTTTCTTTTTCATATCATGCAATGAAAGAGCTTTTCCAAGAATAAATATGGTAAATTAAATGCATCTATTGTTTGTCTGTCTGACCCATTCCTTCTTCTGCGCTATCAGTCCCCCCCTTTTAGGGAGTTGTGTCTTCTCCTCCCTTAAATCCTGCACTTGTAGTTGGGTCGAAACTCACAGTACTCTAGCCCCTTGGCCACACTGATTCATTTGCCTAGGAGTGCCTAGGTATTGGACCAATACAAATTCTGGACCAATACAAATTCTTCCTTGGAATGTTTCAAACTGGAACTTGAGAAAAATTTTCAGGCCCTGCGTGGTGGTGAAATTGTTGGGTGGGACCTGGGGAGCTGTCTGCAGCCACATTCTCAGCCAGGGGAAGGCAGTCGGGCTGCTCAGGGAGCAACGCCTCCGACATGGAGAGACAAAGACAGGGAGCCGAGTGGTCCTGGCCGCACCCTGTCCCTGGGTTTGTAAGCGCCTCTCAGCCCTTTCAGGATTCCCCCATCGCCAAATAAAGCTGGGTTTCCACCACTTGCAAATGGAAGTCTTGACTAGTGTATGCTTCTACCTTTCTTTAAAAATCTGTCCCCAAGTTTGTGTAAACTCAAGTAAGCAGACTGTCTTAAAGCTCCCCTGGAAATGTCTCATATACGTGCCCCAGAGGGGGCCTGTTTGGTCAGGAGATAGTTTGTGTTCACAAAGCTTGTTCTCAAGGATTGCACAAATAGTAAAATGGAGAAGAGCGGTGAATTCCAGGCTGTGAGCACGAGCTCGGGCCTCACCTTCTACCGTTTCCAGCCCCAGACTGACATCTAACACAGCTTTACTGTGTCACACACAGAATCGCAGAGCTCCCTGACCTTGAAGTATTTCTAGCAAGTGTTTAATCAAAGCTGTTTGGCAGCTTACATGATTTAGAGCCAGTTAAATCTGAACCAACAGTCAAACTAGTGTTTTCTTAGTCATTATAAATTGGGACAGTCTCCCCTTAAGAACCATCTCTCCGACTCTCAGTTACAAAGTCAGAATGGGAGTCCAGATTTTTGTGTTAGGTAGTGTGACTTGATTTGAACATGGAAATTCATGCATTAAGAACCTGACCTGCAGTCCAAGCAAACATATTTTTAACTCGTTTAAATGGCGGTTAGTAACTGAGAACTGGGTCTTTTTCATAATGTATCAGATTTTATTGATTCCGGCATTGCAACATCCTTGATAAGAGGATGTAATTGGCACGATGGGTTACTGTAATTGACAGCATTATGTTTTCCTTCTGAATGATACATAAAATGATAGGTTATCTTACAATCAATGGTATTTTTTATTTGATAAATTATGATATTTAACCACAAGGCCCCATTTTTTTTTTCATCATGGTATTTTCAAATAAATTACTTCTCACAAAAACTCTGTGATGTAGGGTGATTTCCGAGGTCCAGGCGTGGGACCCAGCTTAGAACTGGGCTCTGGAATCCCACGCCCGGTCCTGCACACGGGATCAGGCTCGGCGGTTCCAGATGAAAAGCATAAACAACCAGAGCTCTCTAGCTACCCCCCAGTTTATTTGGTTTCACTATTTCCAGGCATTTCTAATAAAATTGGAGTAAGGGTGGGGAGAAGCAGTAATTGACAACATGAAGGAATCAGTCTTTGTACCTCAGAATGACCAGATATTCACAAAGAATGTGGGGCACGTACCCCACCCCGACCAGCGCCCAGCCTCGCTGTCTTCTTTCAGAGGCTGCTGTTGAAAGCCAGTACCAGAAATGAGAGTGTGAGTCTGTGGCGGACTCATCACCTGATCCACTCTCTTTCTGGTGATTCTGTGCGTCCTTCATACAGAACAGTGCAGCCAGCCCACTGCCCATCACACCGCCCATGAGATGAGACCCTCCTGCCGACCCAGCCATCAGCGTAGAGTCCAAGCTCCTTGGCCCTTTATGACCTGCACACAGCCTCGCTTTCCTAGCTTATCTCCCACTACTTCCCACTTCCACGCCACAGTCAAATGGAACTGCTCACTGTCTCTGGGTGTATGCTGAGTTTTCAGTCACCCGGTCCTCAAGAAGCTCCTTACTTCTTCTTTCCCTGTTCCTTTGTCCATTTACAGCCCCACCTGAAACAACGTTTCTCCATCAGAAGTGAGCTGTTTGGACTCTAGACTCCCAGAGCATTCTATCTTCTATTGCTTTTGCACCAGACATGAATTTGTTCCACAACGTTAGGGTGCAAGTCACATCAGGTTTAATTCTTTTCCCCCCAAAATAAAACGATGTTAACGACTACTAAGCAAGGTGCCTGTGGACAGGTGGGCCCTGTAAGACTGAGCTACAGCCCAAGGCTCATGGCAAGGACTCCAGGAGCCAGCAGGAGACAGGTCAAGTCCTGGCTCTGAAATTTACCACCCATAGGATCTCGGACGAGAGACTTAACTTCTTCCCACCTCAGTATCATCACCAAAAAAGACGATAATGGAACCTCTCTCAGAGGGATTTTGTCAGGATTCATTAAAATAATATGAAGAGAGAATGTAGCACCATACCTGGCTGTGTAAAGCTCAATAGATGTCATTTATTGTAGTTATTGGGCTTTCTTCCTGCTCTGTGTTGGGTCTCACAAGAATGTTAGGACTCGAGGAAACCAGAGATGGGCCTGGGCCTTCGCCCTCGGTGGCCTCACTATCATCATGGTTCCTCCTACTATCGGTGCCACCGTGCTCCGCAGTCCTGTGCCACCAGTGGGCAGGCTCCAGAGGGTCCCTTCGCAGGGCTCAGGGCAACCACAGCCCCTCCCCACCCCAGGCTCCCAAAGCATGGTGCTTAATCAACCCAGCACACCTCTCCCAGGAAGGACAGTGGGACAGTGGGCAGTCTCCAGCCCACAGGCCATCAGCTCTAGTCATCCCATCCCCACCTCCCGGGCCTTTAGCCTGAGCTCCGGCTGCGACCCCCCTACTGTACAAGTCCCTCACGTCCTTGATGGCCTGTGTGGGGATTCAGCATCGTGAAAGGTATTGGCGGTGGATGGGAGAAAATGTTTTCATTCTCTTGTGCCTCCTCCAACAGCAAAAATGGATCGCTCATGCAACCCTCCTGGCACACCTGTGTGCCGCTCGAGGTTCAACCCGCTTCTCCTGCTACCAGGAGATGAGCTCTTGTGGGGCGGACCCATGTCAGACTCTCGCTCCAGTTTTCCCTTTGCTTTGTTCGCTCAGAGTCCTTATTCCATGAGTATTTGCCGCGCAGATTTTCGGGGGTGGGGCTAGGCACTCTTTCCCCTCTCCCTGCAGCCACCCCACCCGAGCCCCTGGGGGAGAATGCTGCAGTGCCCGCTGCTAGTGGGCGAGGCCGCGAGCGTCCCGTCCCTCACACCAGCCTGAAATCCGAGCGTCGCCTGCCACAGTCCCCCACCCCTTCCTCACCTCGACTTAATGAGCAAATAAGGAAAGAAAATTAAAGCAAAAAAAAAAAAAAATTAAACAGCTTTAGCTAAGATCAATAGAATTCTATAAAGCTCTGGGCTGTGGTATTGAGTGAGCCAGAGTAATCCCCTGCATATTGCATGTTAAGTTAACTTGTAAGAGAAATATGCTCCTCGCTCAGCCTCACACCTTCCCCTCCACTGTGAATAAGGAAGCAGGGAACACAAATTAAAACAATGTTGATTTAGTTTTTAAAGGGAGTGCCCAGGAGCGTTTTTCTGCATGGACGACTGCAAGCCCCGGCCCAGCCGCACCGTGCCTCTCTGCACAATACAAAGAGAATATTTGATCCCCAGAGCTCAGCCCACTGGTGGATTTTTATTTTGTTTTTAGCTTTTGTTTCTTTCATGCTTGCCTTTGGATTTCAAATTTTTAAAGGCCAACTTGAAAATTCCATTTTCAGTAAAAGGTCTGTACTCCGAGGGGTTCCCTGGAATCCTTAGTCCTAACACAGCAGCTCGTGCCCTAGACACAGGGCACCCGGGAAGCAGGGTGGAGGTGACCGAGTGGGCCCCGGTACAGTGCGGTCGCGGTGCCTTTTGTTGGCCTGGGTTCCCCAGGGGTTGCAGAGTTCAGGTCCTCAGTTTTGCTTGCTCCAGTCCTACAGACATCCCACTTCAGTTCCGACCAGGGCGGGCATCAGAAGCCATCAAGCCCACGTGGTCACTCTTGGTGAAACAGAGGCACTCGGGGTCCTGGGGAGAGACAACCGGGCTTTACGCAGCAGTGCAGGTTCCGGGCAGACCTGTGTCAAACCCCGACGCCACCACTAACCAGCTGCACAACCTTCGCCAAGTTATTTCACTTCCCTAGACCTCAGTCTCCCGTCTTTAAAATAGAAATTATAATGCCTCCCTTGCAGAATGGCACTGAAGATTAGAATGCCTGGCACCAATCAGTCACGGGTTCGATTCCGGTCAAGGACACATACTTGGTTGCAGTTCGTCCCTGGCCCTGGTCAGGTCGTGCAGGAGGCAACCAGTCGATGTGGCCCTCTCATGTCGATGTTTCTCTCTCCCTCTTTCCTTCTCTCTCTCTCCCTCCCTCCCACTCTATCTGATGATAAATAGAAAAATATCCTCAGGTGAGGATTAAAAAATAATAATAATAAAAGATAAACTAATAATAAAAGGTGGCTTCCTGAAGGAAGAGCCCTGTCAGGGCTCCAGGGCAGGGTCAGAAGTGGGACTGCAGACTGAATTCTGAATTCACTTCCGAACCCCCAACACTTAACACGTTAAACAAAAGTAACTGTTTTTATTTTTTCATAAAAACAAAAATCACTGTTTTTAAATAATTTTTTTCATAGTATAAAATTAATTCATATGAACTGTAGAGTATTTAGAACACATCGATAATCAAGAGAAGGAAATAAACACCAACCATAATCTTGCCAACCAGAAATAGCGACATTATCCTCTCGGTGTATAGCTTTCTGGATATTTGTCAGCTTGTCGGCAGAGATATAAATATTTGTTAAAGCAAAATGAGACCATTCTGAAACACTTTTTTTTTTTTAAGAAGGTTTTTTTTTTTATGTTTTTATTGATTTTTTAGAGAGAGAGGAAGGGAGAGAGAGATACATCCATCCGTTGCCTCCTGCACACCCCCCACTGGGGATCAAGCTGGCAACCCAAGCACGTGCCCTGACTAGGAATCGAACTGGGACCTCTCAGTCCATGGGACAACACTCAGTTCACTGAGCCGCACTGGCCGGCCTGAAACACTTTTAATGTAAGCTATTTGTTTATTTAAGAATGGGTCATGAACATCTTTCCATGTCTTTCAATGTCCTTCTCCTATGCGTGTTGTTAAGAGCTGAATAATATTCCATTGAGTCAATATATCTTGATTTATTTAACTGGGCTCCTTCTTGGATATTCAAGCTATTTACAGTGTAGCCATGTTATTGATGACACTATGATGAACAGTTTAAACATCTATCTTTGTGACCTGATTTTAATGCTATCTAAAAATAACTCCTACAAGTGAAATTGCTGGGTCAAACACCCTGGAAAAGTCTAAGGTCTACCACAAGGAGAGATGGAAATAATGACATTATGGGAACAGACCTCAGGCACAGCCTGGAGATTGACAGCTAGGGGTGACCTGAGGAGTGGCCATGACCGGCCTGGGGAAGGGGTGCAGAAGAGAATGGGCCAGAATTCAGTCCAGTACCATCACCTAGGGCCATTTAACCCCAGGCAAGTGTTTTAATCATAGTGAGGCTCTGGGAAGTCTGCAAAATAAGGATGGTGATATTTTCCCATGCACTTTGGGGGTGGTTCTGTGGATCTAATGAAAGGATATCTGTGAAAATGCTTTGCAAACAGCAAATGAAATTAGGGAGGATTTGCTCTACTGGTAGCTCAGGGAAATTGAACAATTTTTTCAAACCTCCAGAGAGGATCTTCTCAGTGTGTGGCTTTGAGCTTTTGTTTGAAATGGTGTGAATTCCCAGAACCTCAGACACGCCCACGGTCAAATGTAAGTACAGAACACACCCAAGGCAAGGGTGCTGGGAATCCTGGCCCCTCCCTATTCAGGGTTCCTCACCCTGGGCTCGCCTTCCTTCCCCGGCGGCCATCAGCTGCCTGTGCAGCGTGTAAATGACAAACACCACATCACCAACTCTCGAAGCAACGACCTGGACCCCGTCCTTCTCATCCCATGTTCTGATGGAGTGAAAAAAGGAAGAGACACAAGCATGCTTGCTAATTTATTCAAGTCTTTCAGGTCACTGGGGAAGTTTCCAAATATCAAACAATTTTGCTCCGTGAGACCTTCAGGGAAGATGGCTAAGTCCTGTTTCCTTCCTGCAGCCTGAGCCCTGAACCTGTCACAATGTCTGCTACCATCTCCCCTCCAGCACGCGTTCTTGTGGTTGCGGCGTGGGAGGTGCGTCAGAAGAACCCGAGACCAGCAATGGTGAAATACAACCGCTCGCTCCTGGTCTGCAGGAACACTGAGCTCTGGTTGGGACTGGAACCCATTTGTTTGGCTCCAAAGAATCCTGTTTTTCCCACCCAGAAGGGACTTTGGCTACGGTGGGGGCACAGTTGGGTTGCTGGTGGAGAAAGTGACCTGGGCCCCTTGGCTAAGGCGACTAAATGACTCCATTTTTATCATCAATGGACCTTCCTCGGTATTTTTCCAATAATAGGTTAATTACCCCTAGAAGTTAAGGAATTTTGCCTAAGGTTATAGTTGCCCTACCTGTTGGGAGGTATCTTGCAGTTTCCGAGTATCGAAACTGAAAATCATGAGTCCAGTGATTAGTGCTAATTTTGACTTCTGTAATCGCTGTCACACCCACTATTGTACCAGTCCCCTGAGGGGGAGCCAAAAGGGAATGGGGCTTCTGTCTTTAAAAGTGGACGAGCAAGAAGAAACGGGGCTGCTGATCTCAGGGGAGACCATGCCCCCCGCAGCCCGCCGGCGAGAATAAAGTGCTCCTTTACAATTCGGCTGTGCGTCTCATCTCGCGGACACATCACAACAAAAGTACATTCATTGACAAGTGGGTAGAGAAGGTTTCCTGGACGTTGGACCAGCACTACCCATCGGGATGCAAAGGCGTGAGGGGCAGCACGACCTCAAGGAGTGTTGAAGAGCTTCCACCTTGTGGTCAGAGCAGTCAGGCCTGGACCCCAGGTTTGCCACCGTCCCTAAGTGGCACCTGGGAAAGTGAGTTGACTTTGCTTGGCCTCTGTAAAGGGGGGATCCAGCAATTTACCTCTCAGAGCTGCTGTAAATAACTGAATATATTGCAGTGACAGCCCTGTTTTTCTCGACCACAGCCTCTCTGCCTGCTCGCTTTGCACCCCGCCCCAGGGTGGCATCTCAGGCTGAGCCCAGAGGGTTCCCAGTCACCTTTAGGCGTTAGAATCTCATTCCCAGAAAATGAAAAAATGCAGACCTCTCTGATTTTAACAATTCGATTTTTCATTCAATTCAAAGCTCATCTCTTTCCCCAGCTCAGGCTCAGGAACTTGTAGTAGGGGGGCCGTTTCTACACCCTCAGATTCCCTTCCCCACTTGCTCTGACCACCCCCACCACACCCCACCTGCAAGGCTGTAGCAGGAAGGAGGCAGGGAGGGGAAAAGACCAAAATGGTCCAGTGAGTGAGCTGGGCTGCCAAGATCTGCATGGCAGATGTCCAAACCCATGGGCACTTCGGTGCCTTCTTCCAGGACCCTCCCCTTCTGTGGGACCTCTGACTCAGCATGGCCCACAGGCTTCCAGGCTGCCCCCCAGGGCCCCTCCAGGGGTGCACCTCCTCTCCCTCACTTCTCCCTGTGGGGCTGGCATTTGGAAAGGCTGTCCTGTTGGGCACAGTCCTATCAAGGGGGCTCTGCTCATATGACTGTCACCGTCTCCACTTAGCTAGTGGGAAACTCAGCATCACCCCTCAAACCCTGGAGTTAGGCCCCATGCCCACCTCAGCCCGTTCTCCTCACTTTGCCAGCTTTTCTCCTTTGGACTTTTCCCGTCTTGGTGCCTCCAACTGCCAGGGGGTGCAGGCTACATTTCCTAAGGAATCCTCTCACCATGTCCCCTCCCACAGAGCTCAGGATGTTCTCCAGTTCAACGGTCATTCAGCTGGAGGGTGGGGTAGGGTGACAGAGATACGTCAGTCACTTCTGGCAAACAGCCCAAATTGGGGTTCCCCCACCAGGAAGTAGATGCCCTTCCCCCAGGCAGCCAAGTCTCTTCTAAGAGATCTTCACTCCCTTCGGTCATACTGAAGTTCGCTGACGCAGCTTGCATTGGGAGCCGGCACCCTCCTCGGGGTTCTGTGTGCAGACCTGCCTGGGCTCGATTCATCTGCACCGCAGCCTTGTGAGCTGCGTGCTAGCGTCACTCTCACTTCACACATGAGCAAATGGAAGCACAGAGAGGTTAAGTACCTTGGCCAGAGTCTCACGGCTGTTATGTGGCCAAGTGGGGATTTGAACCCAGGCTGTCTGGCTCCAGCTTCAGGCCCCAGTCACAGATCCCTGGTGCTGCACTGTCCTTCTCTTAAATAGGCTGGACGCAAGGACTGCACTGAGGTGTCAGGAAGACAGCAGTCAGCTCAGGATGTGCTGCGAGTGCGAACGCCAACCTGCAAACGAGGGGTGTTCACCTCACTGTTCTCAGCTTCCATGGAACCAAAATTCCATAGACAACAGTCAAAGTCCCCCTCAATAAAGTGTTATATAGATAGGTCTCTTTGTAATTTGCCAACCATTTCTCAACAATAAATGAAAGTTTTAAGGCTAGGGAGCTCATGGTTCAGGAGGGAGAGAAACAGCCAGGAAAATTCATCGCAATACAGAGTAGATGCTGTGGTGCTCGATTCTGTGTCATGAATATCACAGGCATTCACTGGACACCTGCCATGGGCTGTTAGGGGCTGAGGCTATGGTGATCAAAACGGACAGGGTCCCTGCCCTGTGGAGGCCCCTGCAATTGGAAGGGAAAGCATCCTATAGAAAGTATTTCTGGCCCTGGCTGGTTTGGCTCAGTGGTTAGAGCATCGGTCCATGGACGAAGGGTCTCAGGTTAATTTGCCAGTCAAGGGCACGTACTTGGGTTGCAGGTTTGATCCCTGGCCCCAATCAGGGTCATGCAGGAGGCAACCAATTGATGTGTTTCTCTCACATCGATGCTTCTCTCTCTCTCTCTCTCTCTCTCTCTCTCTCTCTCTCTCCCCCCCCCCTCCCTTCCACTCTATCTAAAAATCAATGCAAAAATATCCTTGGGTGAGGATTTAAAAGAAAGAAAGAAAGAAAGAAAGAAAGAAAGAAAGAAAGAAAGGAAGGAAGGAAGGAAGGAAGGAAGGAAGGAAGGAAGGAAGGAAGAAAGAAAGAAAGAAAGAAAGAAAGAAAGAAAGAAAGAAAGAAAGAAAGAAAGAAAGAAAGAAAGAAAGAAAGAATTTCTGTTATTTTTGCTACACAACAAACTACCCTAAACTTACTGGCTTAAGATGACAACAGCCATTATTGTTCATAATTCTGCAACTTGGAGAGGGCTCAGAGGGGATGGCTCTACTCTATTCCCTCTGTCTGCTGGGGTCTCTTAGGTGTCTTCATTCAGCTGGGAGCTCCGCTGGGGAAATGCCCATGAAGGTGTCACCCACACACTTGGTAACAGATGGCAGCTGAGAGCTGGTGCGCCTTGATTTTCCTCCACGTGGCCTCTCTCCCGCTGGTAGTCTACATTGTTTGCCTTACCAATGGCAGCTGGTTTCCAAAAGGGAATTCCCAAGAGGATGAGCCCCACTGTGCAAGTGCTGATCAAGTCTCTGCTAGCATCATGCTTGCTAATGTATCATTGGCCAAGAAAGTCACATGGCCGCGCCCAGAGTCCTTACGGAGGGGACCACACAAGGGAAGCACGGTAGGGGCCGCTGATGTAACAGTCTGCCACAGAATGCTTCACAGGATGTCTGTCCCACCGACGGCCTCTCCCAGGTAACTGCATCCAGCTGTGTCCCACACGGCAGGTGGCTCTGGAGAGAGGTCTCCAAGTCAGAAGAAAAGGGACAAGAATCTCTTTCTATAAAATCAGAATTTTTCTTCTGTGGTATCACCTATGCAGCATCAATTTCAAGAGGCACCAAGTAGGGCCCCCATCTCAAAAATAACCCCAGTCCTGCCCTGGCTGGTTTGGCTCAGCGGTTAGAGCATCGGCCCGCGGACCAAAGAGTCGCAGGTTCGATTCCGGTCAAGGGCACGTACCTCGGTTGCGGTTCAGTCTCCTGCCCTGGTCAGGGTGGTGCAGGAGGCAACCTGTCGACGTGTCTCTCTCATATCGCGCTCTCTCTCTCTCTCTCTCTCTCTCTCTCTCTCTCTCTCTCTCTCTCTCTCCTTCCCTCCTTCCTACTCCATCTGAAGATAAATGGAAAAAAGTATATCCTCAGATGAGGAATAAAAAATAATAATAACCCCACTCCCTTCCATCTCTCCCTTATAGCGTCATTCTTTAGAGGGGGATAAGTCACGTCTGACTGGAACAGAGGCTGTTTAGTTATTATTATTCGGGGTCCCATTGTGTTTGATTTGGTTTGTAGAACATGACTGTAACAGGGTCTGTCCAAACCTGTGCTAGACCAGAGTAGATCCGGAGGGCAGTTCACCTGGAGTTAGTCAGACGAGCTGGGCACAGAGGAGCACGCTCCCAGTGGGTTGGCCAAGGCGTTCTGGCTGCTGTGAAGGGAGCCCTCAGTGGGGGCAGGAAAGGAGCTGGCAGAGCCGGGGGCGGCTGCGGTCGGCTGGCCAGCCCCTGCCAGCACAGTCTCCTCCTCCGGCTCTCCTCCATCACGTCCGCTTTCTGGCTTCCCTAATCCCAGGGATTTTCCTAGTGGAGGAGAGGCAGGAAAAGCTTACTCTTAATCTCAGATTTTTCTTCTATCTTTTGTCAACTATTTCTTTCTTTCCCCTGCAGGGGCTCGGCTTTTGGAACTCAACAACCAGGAAGAGGGTCCCCTTTTCTCTGCTTTCTCCTATCACATTCCCTCCCCGAGGTAATGGATACAGAATGACCAGTCTAACTGAAGGGGCAAAGGGCCAGAGAAAATATAGTGTGGGGGGTGGGGGGAGGAGTGGGGATGAGATTCTGTTGACATTTCTAAAACTTACCTCATCACATAAGTACATAGTATGCATAACCTAACCATACAAGCGACATTTATATTGGTCTCATCCCATTGGATAATAACAAACCCTTGTATTGTCTTTGCAAATTTAAGAACGTCTTCAGGTATTTTTATAGAGCGAGTGGGCTGCCTAGGAGATACCTGACTCTTGTAGTCAAGATTCTGGCATCCAGATAGGAAAAATGAGTAAGACTCCTCTTACAGACAGACTTTCTCTTTTGGCAACTGAAACATTTGCAGGAGAATAGGAAGTGACATGATCAAAATTGTATTTTGGGAAGATTAATCTGGCAGCAACATATAGGCTGGTTTGGCGGTGGAAGATCCAATAATACCCATGGATTTAACAGCATCGAGGGTGACCCTGTACTAGGCCATTGATGCAGTCACGCTCATTTCATCCTCACATACCTGTAAAGTATTGTTTGCCAAATTGTGCAGATAAGGAAGCTGAAGTCAAAGAGATCCACACATTTGCCCAAGGGTTAAACTGAAAATAAGTAGTAGAGTCAAGGTCAAATTCACATCCATCTGACTCTGAAGTCCCTGTGTCCTTTCAGAGGCTATTACAGCAGCACAGACAAGAGGTAAGGCCAGAACTGGGGCAGGGAGGCAAATGCAGTGAAGAAAACATCGGGACCCCGTGACCTGACCCCTCTCTGATTTCCAGCTCCCTAAGATTCATGGGTTTATACCCTTAGGGTTTCTTTCTCTTTCCCTCCTTCATCACTGCCATCCATCCAGGGCCCCCACCTTTATCCCTGGATGATCTCAAACTGACCTTTGCTTTTTCAGACTGCCCCCAGTGGGCCCCACTTAGGCACAATGGTGCCTTTGGTGGTCATTGAGTGATTTCAGGCATTCAGATTTCATCTTCCTACGATGGTCAACACTTGGAGGACAGGGACAGAATCGTCTTCCTTCAGCAGTCCCAGCATGGTGCTGTGTCCACAACAGACCTCAACAAACACTTTGGAAATGAGTTGTCATTAGCTAGGACCCAAGACATGTCCTTACAGTGGCTGACTCCAGGGCAGTGCTTATGACTTGTCTGCCGCATGCATGCCAAGCACTTGCCCTGACCCCTGGCCGCAGGCTCTGGCACTGCCAGTCTACTTCTGGACTCCGCCCTCCCACTGCCCGAAGACCTGTGCTCTGTCCTTACACTCCGCAGTTTCTCTCCACACAATCTCGTACTTGCTGCAAACATCTGGCATAGACTGTGGTCCGTTATTTGGACGCAGGAACTTTCTGAAGGCAAAGACTACCCGGATTTTCCAGCAGTGAATGGAGGTGTGTGTGAAGACAGGGGATCCTCTCCAGGGCCAGCATAACAACATTTATGTTCTGGTTGTTTCCCTAGTCATCTCCAAATTCTCGAGGCAAAACAAAATTAGCTTACATTTTTCTGAATGTTTCTCTTATTTTACAATAGGAAAAAGTTACTTTCATAAGAAAAAAGTTGGAAAGATCTTTGTTTTGCTACCATTAGCTTAAAAGAAAAAAAAAGACCAGTGAAAGACAAATGTGCCCAGGAGTCCACAGGAGGTGATTAAGCAGTCACGCTCCTTGCCCTCAGGGAGGTCATTACCTTGAAGAATGCAGCAGTCTCTGCAGCTCCTATTAATGGTATGTATTGACTATATCTATTTTCTAAATCCCTTCCCTTAAGGACGTGGCGTGTCCCACATGGCATGGCCCTAAGGCCAACAAGCTGGCACAGCCTACCCAGCCGTGGTGATCCAGGTTACGACCTGTGGGCTACCCAGAAAGCCTGATGCCAGGCTGTGCTTGACCTCACAGTGGTGGACAGTGAGGTGCAGGGATCAAGCATCCACAGAGCGTGAAAACATGGGTGGCAGTGACTTCAAGTCCCGGGCAAAGGGCCCAGCAGGCCCCACACGGTTGGGATGATTCAGAAGACGCAGAAACATCAGCAGCCAGAGTCAGTGTGGCTAGAAGCCATCGCTGCTCTGACACTTGGTAGCTGGGAGATGTGGGATACATTACTTGTCCCCATGTCTCAGTTTCCTCATCTAAAACACATCTACCTTGCGGGGTTGCTGTGGGGATGAAACAACATCAAACAGGATTTCAGTGCTTATTTTCTGTCAAGCACAATTCCAAGCATCTGCATTTATGAAATCATTTAGTCCTCTCAACAAACCTCTGAGACAAGTGGTACTATTATCCCCATTCTACAATGAAAGGACATGAGAAACAGAAGAGTAAGCAACTTGTCCAAGGTCACCGAGCTAATAACTGATAACTGATCCACGAAGCCACTAGCAGGGTGGAACAGCTGCTCCAAAAGGTTTGAGTCAGAGAGGGCACCAGCTCCGGCCAGATGGCTCAGCTGGTTGGAGCATTGTCCCATGCACTGAAGGGTCCAGGTTCGATTCCTGTCAGGGCACATGCCCAGGTTTGCGGGTTCAATCCTCAGTCAGGGCGCATAAGGGAGGCAACCGATCCATGTTTCTTTCTCACACTGATGTTGCGCTCTCTCTCTCTCTCCCTCTCCCTTCCTCTCACTCTAGAATGAATGAAAAATATATCCTCCAGTGAGGATTAAAAATAGAAATAGGGTAGGGGGAGGAGGGAAGAGATAAACCACAGAACTTATATGCATGTACGCATAACTGACGGACATGGACAACAAAGCTGGGGATGGGGTGGGGGGGATCAGGAGGAGGGTGTCAGTGGGGGGAAAAGGAGAAACATCTGTAACAAAAACAAATTAATAAAATAAATAAATAAATAAATAAATAAATAAATAAATAAATAGGACACCAGCTTGGAGGGGATGACAGAGGAATGACATCTGTGACACTCCCTGTCCTATGGTAAGAAAGGGCAACCAGGCCAAGATCACCCTCTGAAGGGTCAAAATCAAATTTTGCTGTTTTTTTCCTTCCTCTTAATGTGATTGTGTGTGGGTGAGTGTATATGAGTGTGTGTGTGATGAGAGCGAAGAGGCTCAGGGCAGGGTGAGCCCGTCAGGCATGGCCGGCACCCCACACTCACTGCCCCCCCCCTCACTGCCCCCACGCGCACTGCCCCCACGCGCACTGCCCCCACGTTCACTGACCCCACGCGCACTGCCCGCACACTCACTGCCCCCCACGCGCACTGCCCCCCCCCGCTCACTGCCCCCACGCGCACTGCCCCCCACGCGCACTGCCCCCACGCGCACTGCCCCCACGTTCACTGCCCCCACGCGCACTGCCCCCCCCCGCTCACTGCCCCCACGCGCACTGCCCCCCCCCCCGCTCACTGCCCCCACGCGCACTGCCCCCCCCTCACTGCCCCCACGCGCACTGCCCCCCCCCCGCTCACTGCCCCCACGCGCACTGCCCCCCCCTCACTGCCCCCCACGCGCACTGCCCCCCCCCGCTCACTGCCCCCACGCTCACTGCCCCCACACTCACTGCCCCCACGCGCACTGCCCCCCACGCGCACTGCCCCCAGCCCTTCTGCCTTCAGACACACGCAGACGCCAGATCCTCAGGAAAAAGTTTGCTTCACACCTGATTCCCTCTTCTTGCTTCCGCCCCATTTTTTCTTCTCTAAACCAGCTGCAGTTTGATCTGTGTTATACTTTGAGGGTTCGGTTAGGTCTTGTTGAGAAAGAGAAAGTTCTACCGCTTTACAAAAACCTTCAAAACCGCCTGGGACGCGCCTTCTCCGCACAGTCGGCTGGAGGCTCGTTGGGCGGCGGAGCTGGGCGGCACGTGGCTGGAGGGTAGTCTTCGGTAAAGACCTGCCCTTGTAACACAACAGGTATCGCATGCATTCTGCAAACATTTACAAAGACGCTGTTACACGCTAAGGCTCAGACTTCCACGCTGCCTCATGCTCTCGGGGGCTGCAGCCCAGCAGGAGGGCAAACGCTGCAGACCCCGTGGGAGGCAGGGAGGACCGCGAGGGGCAGGTAGAGGCCTCGTGGCCGCTGGGGCAGCTGTGAACCCGCTGGAACCCCTGGTGTGATCACTGCTCCCCAGCAGCCCGCTGGAGAGAACCCCGCAGCAGACTTCTCTCGCCGAAGACCAGTTCTGCACCCAAGCCCTCACAGATTAATCCAGCGCGGCGCTCTGCCTCGCTAGGAGCCTCTGAAGAGTGAAGGCTGGATTCCGGCCCTTGACTGACGGTATTCACCGTCAGTGTGCTGGAACTTGTATCAGATTCGTGGCTATAGACACACAGCATGCGACACCCTATGGAACAGTCACTGAGCTTTCCCTCTGGCCAGAGCAATTTGGAGGCGTGGGGGAAGAGGAGGAGTGAGGAATCAAAAGCTGTCTCTCCACTTTGAAGGAGCAGGGGTGGGTAGGGTGGGGAGACTTCTTCTTTTTTAAGGTGGAGCCCCCATGGTGGGATTAGTGTCCTTATAAGAGGGGAAGAGACCAGAGCTAACTCTGTCCACCACATGAGGGCACAACAAGAAGGCTGCTGTCTGCAAGCCAGGAAAGGGGCCCTCACCCCCCACTGAATCTGCTACCAGCTGGATCTTGGACTTCCCAGAACTGTGAGAAATAAACGACTGGTTTAAGCCACCCAGTCTATGGCATTTGCTGTGCAGAAGCCTGTAGGAAGGGGAATTCCCTCCAGATAAGAGTTAGGATCTGACATGAAAGGAGCTTAGAAAGTGGGGGGTGTTCTGCAATCTATTTCCCCTTACCTGTTTTTAATACCCTGACAAATACCCATCCTTCCCACACTAGCACCCTCGAGTCACTAGGCCTCAGCTTTGCTGGTCTTGAAGGCTGAGCTCCTTTGAGCGAGGCTTTGATTAGCAGCAGCCTTTGGGGGTTGAAAACTTGGGCCCTTCTGAGGACAGATCAGAACTGAAAGCCCTCTGGCGACAGTGCTGGGCCCAGCTTGGACAACGGCTCTAGGAGAGGAGGACAGCCAGCGGGTTAGGGGCAAGGGAGAGGGAATATCTTAGGACTCCTGCCTGAAGGTTAGCCCGTGCTCCCTCCCCTCACCGCCCCACCTTGTAACCGACAGCACTTCATTTCCAACAAAATATGAATCAAGAAAGAGTGTTGGACACACACGGTAATGAAAATCCATGATTCAACTGTGCGTTCATAATTATTTCATAAATAAATGGCTTCTGGAGAGCCGCATCTGTCTCTCGCCACCGAGTGTGCGTCTTTCATTAATGTATCCCGGCCTGCACAGCGCTGGCCTGAGAGCCCACTCTCGCCTCCTCCTCCTCCTCTCCATCACTGTCCACCAATAGGTTTTTGTGGTTCAGAAAGAGCTGCAGCCCCACACTTCTCCGCAAGACTGATGGCTCATCAATAACATTAGCCAGCATTACGGGCCGCATCAGGGTAGAGCAGAATCAATACAGCCAAGTAAAAAGTCTAATAAGTTGACATGGCCATCCTCAGCAGGGCTCACATTACAAGAAATGAGTTTTCTTAAGGAATCAGCTTCAGGGTTGCTTAGGTGCCCCGCACCCAGATGTCCTGACTAAGATTTATAGCTTTGTGTTTAGTTGGTAGAGCAAGGTCGGTCGGGAGAAGTGGAATGGTAACTGGGGTTAACTGCAAAATAAATTGGGGACTTGGGCCACTGTGCCGATGGCGAGGGAGGCGCCTGGCTGGGACAGTGTTCCCCATGGGCCGCTGCTCCCCACCACTGGCTGCGGCTGCCCTGTCCCCAGGGCAGGCTCCCGATGAATTATGAGTGGTAGCCTTCGAGGGGGCGGCTAGCACTCAGGCACTGCCACAGTCACCTCAGAGTGGCTTTACGGATGCCCCTCCTCTCCTTTCGCCTGAAGTCACCCCCAGCCAGAGGAGAGGGGAAGATGCAGCAGATATTTCACTTTTATGAACTCGGATGCTCATCTTTTCTCATTTGTCTGGTCATCAGAGGGAAGCCCTGTTCAATCATGTGAGGCGAAAGCATTAGCATGAGCCCTGGCGGAGGCTCAGTCATTTCTGAGACACCATTTCAAAGCCAGGATTCGCCACAGATTTGCCACCTTCCTCTTAAAGGGACAGCCCAGTGGTACACAGCCATCGGGAGAATTCTAGTAGTCACGAGACAGCCTTCAGCTTGTTAATCTTACCTCTCATGAGCTCAGACAAGCCTTTGACCTCAAGTCCACAAGCATAGACCAAGCGCCGGGTGAAGAGTATGGGCGATTCAAAGGAATAAGAAATGGCTTCTGTTCCCGAAATGCTGGTAAAGGGAGAACACAGGCTCGTGCAAAAAAAAAAAAAAAAAATTAAAAAAAAAAGACTCTGATACCAGGAGGCTGAGATACGGGCTCATTCATTTATATGTAAAACAAATAGACTGAGGACCTACTATGTGCCTGGCATTTTTCAAGATGCTGAGGTGTAGCAATGACTAACATAGACAAAGTCCCTGCTCTTGAGAGCTTACACTCTTGTGTGGGCAGCAAACAATAGACAATCAAACGAGTGAATACACCTTTGAGGAAGAGGCTATGGAAAACAATGAAGCAGGTGGTGGAGATGGAAGGGGAGCTGCTGCTTTGAGTAACGATGGTCAACGGAGGCCTCACTGAGAAGGCACATTTGAGCAAAAACAGGAACTAAGCAGAGAAAACTGTGTGCAAAAGTTCTGAGGTGGGCACGTCCTTGGTATGCTCAAAGAGGCCAGGAGGCCACTGTGACTGGCACAGGGGGAGGAGAGACAGCAAGAGATGGCACCAGGGAGGGAGCCAGGGGCTAGAGCCACAGGGCCTTGTAGGCGAACAGGACTGTGGACTTGATTCTGCACGTGGTAGGAATTCATTAGAGGGTCGTGAGTTGGGGGTTGACATACACATATTTTTATTTTATCCAGATTCCTCTGGCTGCTTTATGAGAATAGTCTGGGAGAATGGAAGCAGGGAGAAAGGTTGGGTAAGAGATGATGGACTCAGCAGTAGAGAGAGTGGTAAGAAGTAGGATCCCGGATATATTTGGAGGTAGAGCCAAAAATATGTGTTCATAGAGTGGATGAGGGATGCAAAAGAGATACGTCAAGGATAAGGCCGATGTTTTCAGCCTGAGCAACTGCGTGAATGCTGGCTTCTTCTCCTCAGATGGGGAGCAGGTTTAAACAGATGGAATCAAGAGATCATTTGAGGGCATGTTGAGTTCGAGATGCCTGTTAATATCCCAAAACGATTAGAAGAGGGGACTGTATAGTCATTGGAGTTCAGCGAGAGTTCTAGGCTGAAGAGATCAATTTGGAGTCATCTGCATATTGATGATGATGCTATTTAATATCATATGTCTGGATGAGATCACTTAGCGAGAGAGCATAGAGAGAGCCCAGAAGCGAAAAACCAAGGACTCTGCTACGAAGTGCATGCACCAGCACTGAGAGGACAGGAAGATACGGAGGATCAGGCAGAGGAAACGGAGGGCGGGTAATGAAGTAAGTGGTGGGTGTTGGACACAGTGCTGCGAGATCGCAGGAGGGAAATTCATTTTACTTGGAGTTGAATATAAACCTTGAAGGGTGAGACCCTTGCAACAGTAGGATGGGGTGGGAGGAGGAGAGGCTGTCAGGAAATGAGGGTGGAGAGTCAGGGCAGAGGAAACAGCAGGAAGAGACCACGGGGAAAATGGCATGATGTCCAGTAGGCTGGCAAATGGAATACATGAGGGGCAAAAAGGGGTGGGCAGGAGCCCAGACAGAATAGCAGAGTTTGGAGCCAGATCCTGAGAGAACATAAATGACTGCATTTGATGGGGAAGTGATGGTAAGTTGCATCCACACCACGTCCACCGCCATCAGAGAACCCAGAAACCATAGCATTCCCCAGCCTACTTAACAGGTCTCTGAGAGATTCCTGAGCTAAAGTGCTTTCTACATTATCACCCAACACTCCCAAACCCTCCACTTAACTAGAACCATCAGGGGAAATGCTTATGTGATTCCAACAAGTCTAAGCCCTTGAAAAGATACGAAAAAATCAAATAGCCAACTGTTTGGAGTGATTCAAGTTTCTCAACTTGCACACACCCCTTCAAGGAAATTGAGCTAAAGCCTCTTTAAAAATCTGGTGCATTTACCTGATTTATCCCATGAAACAAATACTAACATATTGTTTTTAGTTTCCCTCAAAAATCTGCATTCATTTTGTTGTACATTCATCTTATGTTGTATTTTGAAGACCCAGTGACTGTCAATCCTACAATAGCTTTGGCCAAAAGCAATAATATTCTGACCATGAAAAGACCTTGTCAGGTCCTTTGAGGGAAATACTGGCTTATATAACAATGTCCACAGGGGACTTAAAATCCATCGGGGGAAAGAGCACATGAAATACAGTGCAATAAGTGTTCTAGAAAGAAGAGCCTCGGAGCAGGGAGAGATCACAGACCAGGGTGGCTGGGAAAGGCAAGGAAACCCAAAGGAGCAGCATTTGGAAAGGAGGAGTGGACGAGGGAAGTAATGATAACACCATTTCCTGAGTGCTCATTCACGTCAGGAATTGTACTGTATTAAGTGCTTTACAGGGAAAAAACAAAAACAAAAAAGCCAATACATTTAAAAAAACAGAACTACTCTGTGAAGTAAATACTATTTACCTTCATTTTAGAGAAAAGCAGAACAGGAAGGTTACGTGCTGGTCCACAGAAGTGTAGCTGTAAGAGGGTGAGGCGGGCTTCCACTGTGGTCTGTCCGTCCCCAGAGCCTGAACCATTTACCCTCCAGCTCCCGCAGGAGACAAGGCTGGAGTGCGTGGACACAGCAATGCAAGGAAAGAACACACAACCGGAAAGGCCATTTAGGGCTGGACTTCGGTCCCTTGTTAAACCATGAGATGGACCCGTGACCGCCCTGCACCACAGTGGTAGGGAGCAGCGGTTACAAATGAACCCTAAGCAGAACATCAGAGGACTGAAAACGTGCAGAACCCCCAGAACAGGGCTGCCACTGACCCACGCAGAGCCTTTGTGCAAAACGGAAACACGCACTTGCCCCTCCTGCAGACCATGTCCATCGGGCAGAAAATCTCCAGACAACCCTCGTTCGGGTAGAATGAGACACTGGAGTGCCAGAAATGGTGGTGATATATGCACAGCTCTGTGACACCCACGACGGAATAGCACCTCTTAGATACAGCGCCTCCTGCAGAGCACAGCCTTTAAATCTGGTCAAATTTGCCAAAAGTAAGAGATTATAACTATTATCAGTTGAACTAATCTCTTTGCCCCGCCTTCCCTCTTCCTCTCCTGTTGGGTAGCCCCGGAGTTGACATGGGCGTTTGGGGATTGGGCTAAGGGGAAGTTGAGTTGGAGATACATTTAGTTTGGGCTTAATAACATGACACATGTTTGTAGTTCTCAGTCACTCCCATGCACATCAGGCTGTCCTGACCTAGGAATGGTTTCCAGTGATATTCCTACCACCCATGGTGTCCGCTCACCTAGTGTCCCGAGTCAGAGAGGCCGGGCCAGCGGTCATATTAAGACATGAGTGTGTCCCAGCATGCTGAGTGCAAGGAGGGTGTGGGTAGGAGGAGAGGCAAGGTTTCCAACGTACAGAGCCAGGAGCTAGCATGTGGAAACATTTCCGAATCTTACAGTTAATATATGAAATAGACTTAATATGAAATTTCCTCAATTTGACAACAACCCTAAAAATGAACATGATCTTAAATGAGTTTTGAATCAGAAGAAAATGTTCCTAAGCGAGCGATTGTTCCCTAGTACGAATAATGCTACGGAATACATCTTGGGTTAGTGTTTAACATTGTTGTAGAAATTTGACCAATAAAAATGATGGAACAGAATTAAAAATATAATTATTAGAAACAAAGAGATAGCATGATTATTATTTCTCGATGTCAAAATTATAAAATCAGACAACTTAAAAAAATCATTTGAAAAACTCCTAGAATTAAGGAAAATTAGTTGAAATGTTCATTTTTTTTTCATATTTTTAAGATTTTTTTTTTCATAACAAAAATAACACATTTGAACACATACAGTATAAGGGGAAAGGAGATTCTATTCACAATAGCAACCTAAGCAAAAAATAACTGGGAACAAGTTTAGCAATAATTATGAAGAATACATATGAAGAAAACAACAGAACTTTACTACAATTTATAATAAAATATTTTTAAAATAGAGAACGCTGTGTTGTTTCTGGATAGAAGGTGGATAGTCTAGGTCCCGCAGAATAGTTAGTACGTTAAATTTAACACCCAGACTGACTGTGATCTCAACAAAAACACCAGTGGGGTTCTATAATTCATCTGGAAAAATGAATAAATGAAAGTGACTAATATTTTTTAACTAATGGTGGAGCTTTGCTGTCAAATTATATCCAAACTTATTCCAAGTGAGAATCTTGTACAAGAAGATAGTGAATAGACCAACAGACTAGTCCGTCTTCACACAGACCCAGTGCGTGGAAGACGTTAATATATGATAAAGGAAGCATTGCATGCGAATCCCACAATAAACAAAGAAATTAAAGTTAAAACATATGTTTACTAACCAGATTTGTAAAGATTGTGTTTATGAAAACAAATGTTGATGAAACTACGAAGAAACAAAATTACTGGTAGGAAGGCAAAATGGTATAAGGTTTACAGAGGGCAATTTGTAAATAATTGTTCAAATGTTATCTATGTCCTTGGATCCATCAATTTCTGAGAATTGATTCTAAGAAAATAATTGAATAGGTGCACTAATATTTACATGCAAGACTATTCATTGCTGACTATATATATACAGTAACAAAGAAAATGAGAAACATCTAACTTTTTAAATAGAGGACTAACTAAATAAGTTATGGTACATGCAATGGACTACTATATGACTGTTTTTAAAAAATGAGTTAAATCTATATGCCTCAATATGGAGGGAAATATTATCAATAACTGGTTAAATAAAAATAAAATCACAGATTATAATAAAGAATGTACGGTACATTACATCATACACAAGAATACACTCAAAATGGATAAAATACTTAAATGTAACCTGTGAAACCATAAAAATCCTAGAAGAAAATGTAGGCAAAAAAATCTCAGACATCATATGTAGTGAAATTTTCACTGCTACATCACCTAGGGCAAGAGAAACAAAGGAAAAAATTAATAAATGGAACTATATCAAACTTAAAAGCTTCTGCACGGCAAAAGAAACCAGCATCAAAATGAAAAAGGAACCCACTCTCTGGGAGAACATATTTGCCAATGATACATCAGAAAAGAGGCTAATTTCCAAAATATATAGAGTACTCATACAGCTCAACAAAAGGAAGACAAACAAGCCAATTAAAAAATGGGCAAAGGACCTGAATAGACACCTCTCCAAACAGGACATACAAAAGGCCAGGAGACATATGAAAAAATGTTCATCATCTTTAATCATCAGAGAGATGCAAATTGAAACAACAATGAGGTATCACCTCACACCTATCAGAATAGCCGCCATCAACAAATCCTCAAACAACAAGTGCTGGCGAGGGTGTGGAGAAAAGGGGACTCCAGTACACTGCTGGTGGGAATGCAGACTGGTGCAGTCACTATGGAAAACACTATGGTGTTTCCTCAAAAAATTAAAAATGGAATTGCCATTTGACCCAGTGATCCCACTTCTGGGAATATATCCTAAGAAGCCTGAAACACCAGTCAGAAAGAATATACGTACCCCTATGTTCACAGCAGCACTATTTACAATCGCTAAGATCTGGAAACAGCCCCAGCGCCCATCAGTAGATGAGTGGATAAAAAAACTGTGGTACATATACACAATGGAATACTATGCAACTGTAAGAAAGAAAGATCTCTTAGCCTTTGAGACGACCTGGAGGGACCTGGTGAGTATTATGCTAAGCAAAATAAGCCAGTCAGAGAAAGATAAGTACCACATGATCTCACTTATTTGTACAACATCATGAACAAAATAAGCTGTCGACCAAAAGAGATCCAGAATCATGGAAGTAGGGAACAGACTGACAAACCTCAGAGGGATGGCAGGTGGGAGGGGAGGGGAGAGATAAACCAAAGAACTTACAGTATATGCGTATATGCACAACCAATCAACACGGACACTAGGCTGGGGAAGACAGGAGGGGGGTGGGAGTAGGAAGGAGGGGGTCAAAGGGGGGCAAAAGGAGGACATCTGTAATACTTTCAACAATAAAAAATAAATAAAAATATATAATAACTCAAATAAAAGTATGTATGGTACAGAGCCATTTTTACTTTTTAAAAATAGTTTACATATAAAAGAAAATCTGGAAATACACATACCAAACTGTTAACAGCATGCATTGTTGGAAATATGGAAGTAATTATAAATGACCATCCTTTCTTACTTTTTTTTTGCTTATTAATTATTTGAATTTTACATTAAGCAAATACTTTTAAAATCAGAAAAAATAAAGATAATTCTATGTTGAAAAAATAAATCAAGTTCATAAATGAGAAAGGCTTTGGGGAAGGAAATTGCCAAGTGAGTTTATCATTAATCGACATAAATTCTAGTTGGATTAGAGTTTGGTATAAAAACAGTCTCTAAAAAAACAAAAAACAAAAACTAAATATTGAGTAATCTCTAGAGGATAAAGAATATTCTAAACATAAAAGCAATGCAAGAAATTACAAAGTAAAAATATCTGCCCCAGCCGGTTTGGCTCAGCAGTTAGAGTGTCAGCCTGTGGACCAGAGAGTCCCAAGTTCGGTTCCTGCTAAGGGCACGTACCTCGGTTGCAGTTTGTCCCTGCCCTGGTTGGGGTCATGTGGGTGGCAACCAGTGGATGTGTCTCTCTCACATGGATGTTTCTCTCTCTCTCTTCCCCCCTCTCTCCCTCCCGCTCTATCTGAAGATAAATGCAAAAAAAAAAAAAATCTGTATTTAGTTTAATAAAAATTGTGAAACTATATTTTGTACATCACAAATCATCATGAGTAGCCCTCGCTGGTGTGGCTCAGTAGTTAGGGCATCGGCCCTCTACTGAAAGGGCGCAGGTCCGATTTCTGGTCAAGGGCACTTACCTGGGCTTCAGGTTCTATCCCCAGCCCCAGTCAGGGCACATACAGGAGGCAACCAATTGATGTGTCTCTCTCACATGGATGTTTCTCTCTCCCTCCCTCCTTCCCTTCCACTCTCTCTAAAAATCAATGGAAAAAATAACCTCAGGTGAGGATTAACAACAACAAATCATCGTGAGTAACTGGAGGAAACATTTCCCAGCAATGACATAATGCTTACTGCCATTGATAACGGAAGAGCACTGAAAACTTACAATATGAACTCAATTTTTAAATGGACAAAAATATAAACAAATTATAAAAAAGGTAACACAATAGGATAATGAATGTATATATATTTTTAAATCCACTTCATCAGTAATTTACAAAAGGAAGACAGAAAACAAGGAGACACCTTTTCTACTGTTTTCCGTACTAGTATACCGGCACAGATTTAAATGCCGTCATACTCAGCACTGGACAATGTGAGCCTAGAATTCTCCACACACTGCTGGTGAACGGTCAGATGTTCCTACTTAGGGAGAAGACGATATGGAAATATATGGCCCTAGCAAATGCTTCTACTTCTTGGTCTTAGTCCAGAAACCTTTCCTAGGGAAATAGATAAAAGACAGCAAAATGTCATGCACAAGTGTCTTCGTCATAGGAGGTGATGTAATAGCAAAGACACAAACGTAACTTCAGTGTTCAGTGGAGGATTGGTTAACGATATTATGGTACAAACACACTATGGAGAATCATGCAACTGGGACAAAAGTAAGTAAACCATTTTCTAAGAGATATTTTTAACGTTGTGATTCTGCAAGGAGAGTACAATTTTGCCATGGAGATAAGCTGTACTCTTAGAAAGAGAAATAATTAAGGCCACAAGTGTTACCAGGATTTCTGAGAGGAAGCCTAGTGGCAATTTGCAAAGGCGCACACTCTGTCTCACATACACACACTCACACACACACTCATACTCACACACTCACATTCATACACACACTCATACTCACACACACTCACACACACACATACTCACACATTCACACTCACACACACTCATACTCACACACTCACACACACTCATACACACTCACACACACACTCATACACTCACATTCATACACACACTCATACTCACACACACACACTCATACACACACACACTCATACACACACACATACTCATACATTCACACTCACACACACTCATACACACACACACTCATACACACACACACACTCATACTCACACACACTCATACTCATACACTCACATTCATACACACACTCATACTCACACACTCACACACACACATACTCACACATTCACACTCACACACACTCATACACACTCACACACACTCATACACACTCACACACACACTCATACACTCACATTCATACACACACTCATACTCACACACACACTCATACACACACACACACTCATACACACACACATACTCACACATTCACACTCACACACACTCATACACACACACACTCATACACACACACATACTCACACATTCACACTCACACACACTCATACACACACACACTCATACACACACACTCACACACTCATACACACACTCATACACACACACACTCATACTCATACACTCACATTCATACACACACTCATACTCACACACACACTCACACACACTCATACACTCACATTCATACACACACTCATACTCACACACACACACTCATACACTCACATTCATACACACACTCATACTCACACTCATACTCACACACTCACACACACTCATACACACACACACTCATACACACACACACTCACACACACTCATACCCACACCCCCCACATCACACAGGGGCAGGAGTTTCACTTCTCTTCCTGCTCGCACCATGCTATGACCCTGCCTTCGTTCTGCGAGGGAAGATGGGCTAGGGGAAAGAGGCATGCGTGGCTTCTCCAGTGACTCCCCACCACCAGAGGGGTTCCATGAGCTCTGGAACAACACTGCCTGCTGGGCAGCTCAGCCCTACGTCAGAAGCTAGAAGACCAGGACAAAGCTCTCATTACCTAGACAAGCGATCAAGGCCACACAGGTATTCAGAAGCACACCTCCTGTCTGAAACAAGCTTAAAATTGAGACCAAACTCTGGAGAGCCAAGGAGCTGATTTAATGAATATATTCCTTTCTAGTTTGGCTTTTCAAATGTAAACCTCGTTGGTCTGGTTTTTGTTTGGGTTTTTAGGTTCAACATTCATGTCCAAGATTCAGTGATCCGAGTGAGAAAAAACAAGAAAAGTTGTTTGGTAATTGTTGATTGCAGCCAACTAAATTAAAACGGATGAGGTCAGAATTGCTTGCTTGTCTGTAGTGAGAAGGAAATAACGTGTGAGTCCTGAACAGGTTACCTGGCTGTTTCTGTTTCTGTCTACTCGACTCAACAGAGGTATCAGAACCACTCCGCAGCCATTTGCAAAGGCACCTTGGTCCCTGGAGAGCTGGATCCCTGCCTCGGGTCCTGTCACCTTCAGTGCTTCCCAGAACTCAACAGAAGGAATGGAATGTTGCCCCAAAGAGGGCGTAACTCCAGCCTATTCACGGAGCTTTTGAATCTCTTCGACCTGGGTGATAAAAGAAAGGGCACTCGGCTCATCTCAACCCCATTATCATGTGGGGAGGGAAAAATATGGCAGGAGAAGAGCAACGTAGTTAATGCAGCCATTTCTTCCTTCTGGGGTGGGGGTGAGAGATTCCTTATCAGTGAGGTTTTTATTCGGAAGCCTCGGTGAGGGACTGTTCCAACCTGTTTTGTATTCTGTTAGGATTAAGCTGACCCAGGGAGGAGCTAATCAGTGATGCATAATAAACAAAATCTGTCCTGACTTGGTGTACAAATTGTTCTTCAGGGAGGCGCTAGGGTGAGGCCACCAGCGTGGCCCAAACTCAAAGTGGCAAGAGAGGATATATTGGTTTTCTATTGTTCCTGTAACAAATTACCACCAACTGTGGTTTAAAGCAACATAAATTTATTATCTGGAGATCTGGCGGGTCAGAAGGCTGGTAGGGCCTCACTGGGCTAAAATCAACAAATTGCTCACTGGAAGCTCTGGGTGTGAATCTGCTTCCAGGCTCATTCAGTCCCACTGAGGTTGTGGGAATGAAGTTCCATGTCCTCATTAGTTTTCATCCAGGGGTCATTCTCAGCCATTAGAGGACAACGGCACTGCTTGGCGCCTGCCCCGCTCCCTTAATCTGCAGACCCAGCGATGGCTAAGCTCTCCTCATACATCAGATCTCTCTGATCTGTCTTCTCCCTTCTCTCTCCTCGCTTGCCTCTTCCAACACATCCTTCTGACTCCAGCTGTAGGAAGTTCTCTGTTTTTAGGGCCTCAAGTTATTAGACTGAGTCTACCTGGATAATCCAGGCTGCTCTCTCTATTTTAATTCAGCTGATGAGTAAACTTAATTACATCTGTAAAGGTCCTTCACTGCAGTACCTAGGTTAGCGTCTAACTAAATAACCTGGGGTCGGGCATCCTGGGGGACAGCTTTAGAATTCTGCTTGTCACAGAGGATTTGGCAGGTGAAGTGGGCACCGGCAACGTGGCCGCCATCTGAGCCTAAGGACAGAGAGACGACCATAGATTCATCTCGAGGACTGCATTTGACCAACAGATTTCCGGGTCAGTGATATCAGGTATCCAGGCTTATCCTGTTTCCTGCCCTTTGCTTTGATTCCTCTGTTATCCGTTTTGGTTCACAGCCTGGTATAAAGCGCTGCCTTGGGGAACTGGGTAAGGGCTGTTTCCACACTTTGGGGCATGAGTCCTTTTACCACTGAAAGTAAGCACTACCTGGTGCTACCCCAAGCAGACATGCGTCAGACCTAATGACTATTATCACATCATAATCCTCATCACCATCACCAAGACAACGCACATGCATCACTCACTCGCTTCCTTTGTGCCAGGCGTTAGAAGAGGTGCTCCACATGTGTGATTTATTACAGCTTTACAACACTCAGATGAACTGGGCATTGCTTTTATTCCTATTGTGCAAATGAAGCCCAGCGAGGTTAACGGAATCGCCCAAGTTCACTAGGCAAGTTGCAACAAGGTCACATGGTCAGCAAAGCTGCAAGGAAATCTGGGAAACTGAGTATCTAACAAAGGGAAGAAAATCCCCAGAATCAACATTGGCCAGTGGTTCTCAAAGTGACCTGAGGGTCTCTTTTTCAGAGGTCTGTGAGGTCCCCTTTCCCAACTACCTCTCTGCGTAAGGTCAAATTTTCACTTAAAACAGCAGACTGAACACAAGCAGATATGGAATCCAGCTGCCTTCTAGTAAGCCAGACTTTAAGAGGTTTGCAAAAATGTAACTAATGTCTCACTTATTTTTTCTTTTGAAAAATAGTTGTTTTCCATGTAATGGGTTCATTGTTGTTATTTTTAAATAAAATAATGCAAATATTTTTTAAAGTCTCCGTTTAATTTTTCTGTATAAAACATTACTAGATGTAACCTACGTGAACAGAAGCTCCTTGATGTCCTCAGTCATTCTTAGGAGTGAAGAGATCCTGAAACCAAAACGTGCACCTGAGAATCAGGAGTCAGCAAACTCTGGCCCTTGGGACAAATCTGGCCCACTGCCTTTTTGGTAAATAAAACGCTGTTTAACATGGCCATGCCCTTCATGTATGCCTTGTCCATAGCTGCTTCCGCACTGCAATGGCAGAAATGAGTAGCGATAACACAACCTGTCTGGCCACAAAGCCTAGAATATTTTCTGTCTGACTCTTTAACAACAACAACTGCCAGCTCTGACTTGGAGAATCACGATTCATGATGAGGAACTCGGCACACTGCCATCCCGGACAGAACCAGAGTCCTGTCACCTGTGAACAGCACAGACCCAACCGCTGTCCTCAGGAAGCTTACTTCCCTGCTGAGCTGTGGGAGCAGAGGTGGAGCCATAAACAATAAATAAGTCAATGTTGTTTTCCCAGCAGTTCGGACTGTGCCTAACACAGCACTCCTCGGTAAATAGTAAGTATTTGTTGAATATATAGCTGAATGGATAAAATAAATGTGTGTCTGTGACAGAGACAAAGAAAACAAGGAACCACCACACTGCTCCAATCATTAGAGCTTCATAACGATTTTTTAAAAAATAGTTTTATTGATTTTTAGAGAGAGGGGAAGGAAGAGGGAGAGAGAGAAACATTGACGTGGGAGTGGAACATCGACTGGCTGCCTCCTGCACGCCCCCGACCTGGGGATCAAGCCCGCACCTGGGCATGTGCGCTGACCGGGAATCGAACCCGCAGACTTTCAGGGCACAGGATGACACCCAACCAACTGAACCACACTGGCCAGGGCTAGAGCGTCTTTATAATGTTGGATATTATTCCTCTTTCTCAAAGATGCCTTGACCACTTTTACATCATCTCCTCTTCTTGATGAACTTTGTTTTTCAAGTTCCATTAAAAAATCCCTGAAGTCATTTAACCGATTCTCTATTGTTCGCTGTTTAGAGTCTTTTTCTAATATAAATAATAAAATGTGTATCCATCTCTTATTACCTTAGGATATGCCCATAGAATCAGAAATACTGAGTCAAGTGGAACATGTTTTAGGCTATGGGCCCTAACAGCCCACCAGAAGAGCCCGTTTCGATGGGCAGAAGCAGCGCCGGGCACCCTCGCCACCGGCCCTGGAACATGACCGTGGCGACAGGCAGGGTGTGCTCTGTGGGAGAACCCTTCCCCTGCATGAAGGTCATGACTAAACGTAGTGAAACGAAGTTCCTATTTTGTCTTATTCCCAACCTACATGTTTTTTCCCTAAAAAAAATATCATGAGGCTCATTGGAAATCATTTCCTCTCACTAGAAGTCTTCGGCTGTGATGGAGAAATACACGGGACTGAGACAATGTGCAAGGAGAAGTTCCCAGAAAAGAATCCGACTTAACTGTTTTTCTTGCCTAATATTTTCAGACATTTGACGAGAGAGAGAGGGAGAGAGAGGAGCGATAACTGGTTTGTGGAACATGTTACGCTTCGGGAAATGCCTTGGGGCTGCTTTGCTTCTTGTCCCGAAGAGCTTGGACCCAGCAATCTCGTGCAACCCCCTCCGGTTCTAACGTGCCGAGTTTTCTGTGCTTCTCATTCCAGTTCTGACTTCTGCAGCAACGGTTTACGTACCTCCACAACATCCCTGTAACTCTGATCGGTTGTGAGGAGACCCCCTGCTGCCAGGCATCCTTCTGGAGCTCTGCGGCAGCGTGACCCTAACGACCACAGCTTGGCCACCCCGGGGTGTGACCATTTCTCCACGTCCATGTTGGAACTGGCAGAAGGGATTACGTCTTAGAGGCTCTCAAATATCAATGGCCCTTTTTGCCTAAGCTGTCAGGTATATTTTAAATGGCTACTCTCCTTAAACCACACTGGCCCAGGGGAGTCTAACCTCTGCCCAGTGTTGATAGACAAAATATTTAACAACCAATATGGCCCCACACTGACTGATTTCGATGGACGCCAGCCGCAAACAAGCACGTGGCACACGGTGTATCCAAGCGGAGGGTGAGCCCTGCCTCCTGCCTCTGGCCCTGGCCCATGGGAAGGGCTGCCTTCATCCCTCTTTTTGGAGGTTGGATATGGTTCATCACCTTGTGTAACCACGATTTCCCAGATCTTTGTCGTTCATTATGAGAGAAAAGCTGCCCTTGTGGAGATTGTGCCGTATGGGAATTTCCTGTGGTCACCTTCCGATGAGCCCTTTGAAAGAGGCCTCGAAGCCGTGCTGGCTGTTGTCGGCTCAGGAGGCAGGAGGCACAGGAAGGGAGAGAGTGCATAGGGCCCCAGGCTCTGCCAGGCCAGGAGGCAGGAGGCACAGGAAGGGAGAGTGCACAGGGCCCGGGGCTCTGCCAGGCCAGGAGGCAGGAGGCACAGGAAGGGAGAGTGCACAGGGCCCGGGGCTCGCCGGGGCCAGGAGGCAGGAGGCACAGGAAGGGAGAGAGTGCACAGGGCCCAGGGCTCGCTGGGACCAGGAGGCAGGAGGCACAGGAAGGGAGAGAGTGCACAGGGCCCCGGGCTCTGCCAGGCCAGGAGGCAGGAGGCACAGGAAGGGAGAGAGTGCACAGGGCCCGGGGCTCGCCGGGGCCAGGAGGCGGAGGCCTGGGTTTTCTCTGCGGCTCCAGCTCTTTGTGGTCAAAGTTCTATGTCACTTGGCTAGGGCCAAGTCCCCCGTCAGTCAGTCAAACAGGAATCTAGGTGTCTCAATGAAGGTATTTTGTAGATGTGATTGAAGTCTATAATCAGTTTGCGTTAAGTAAAGATTATCCTTGATCTTGTAGGTGGGCCTGATTCAATCAGTTGAAAGGCCTAAGGAATAGAACTGAGGTGTCTCTGAAGAAGAAATTTCACCTGTGCACTGAAGCTTCCACTCATGTCTGTGGGTTCCACCTGTCCTTTCTGACCTTGCTCTGAGCATTTCAGCCTTGTCAACCAGCCCATGCAATCATGTAGGCCAATTCCTTGCAATGTCTACATATCTATATCTATATCTATATCTATATCTATATCTATATCTATATCTATATCTATATCTATATCTATATCTATATCTATATCTATATCTATCTATGTCTATATCTATGTAAAATAATGGGTGAGGTAAGACATCTTCCAGGCCAAGATTTACTGGAGCCTGCCCATTCCAGGGAGCCCCTTCCTCCTGGGACTTCCCAATCACTAGGGGAGAGTCATACTCTGTCGTCCGTGAACTTCCTGCACCATTGTCTGTGGTGATGCTAGGAAGCAACAAGCATAGAAGGCAGGGAACACAGGAATGAGCAATTCATCCACCCATTCCAGTTTAATTCGCACTTCCTGTGAGCCTGGCACCATGGCAGCACGAGGATGCAGTGGTGAATGAAGGAAGGGAGGCCCTGCCCTCTTGGAGCTTGTGGTCTAGTGGGTGTACAGACAGGTAACCAGCTAATTTCACTAGAATACACGGGGACTTTGTTGGGGGCCAAGCAGGCTGCATAGAAGGAACCCGGGGTTGGGGGGGGCACCAAACTGAAGCAAGAGGGATCAGGAAAGGCCTCATGCAGGACATAGTAGCTGAGCCGGGACTGGCAGCCAGCCAGGTGAGGCCAGCCAGGTGAGGGCAGCCAGGTGAGGCCAGCCAGGTGAGGGCAGCCAGGTGAGGCCAGCCAGGTGAGGGCAGCCAGGTGAGGCCAGCCAGGTGAGGGCAGCCAGGTGAGGGCAGCCAGGTGAGGCCAGCCAGGTGAGGGCAGCCAGGTGAGGCCAGCCAGGTGAGGGCAGCCAGGTGAGGGCAGCCAGGTGAGGCCAGCCAGGTGAGGCCAGCCAGGTGAGGCCAGCCAGGTGAGGCCAGCCAGGTGAGGGCAGCCAGGTGAGGCCAGCCAGGTGAGGCCTGCTGGGGGAGCGGGAAGGCAGTACTGAGCATAGGAGAGAGTATGCACAAAGCCTATGGACAGCAGAAAGGAGCCTGAGGCACACTGACACCTCCACAAAGGGCAATATCACTGAAAGACAGAGCAAAGTGTACATTGGAAAAGATCAGTTATCCCCTTTCGTCAACGCTGGTAAGGAGTTTCACATTTGATCCTAAGTGGGACCCATTGAAACGTTTTTAAGCAGGAAAGTGAAGTGGTAAGATCTGTATTTCTTAGATGTCAGTGTGACAACAGGGTCAGAGAAGCTCATTAGGACTGAGGGAGGGTTGATGCCATGTCTCAGTCACTTCTGGCCAAGGGATCCCTTCCCCGAGGACGACAGAGGGACACACAGAGTCTGTTAGAGGTGAGCATGCTGCTCTCAGCCAGCCCCCCAGAGCAGCCCCCCACTTCGGGTAGGCTGACGTTGAGGAACCTCTCTGGGTTTTGTGAAGGCGACTGAAAGACGCCTGCGAGGGACGGAAGGGAAGGACTCAGCATTCACTGGCCTAGTTACTCTGTGCCAGGTGCTCAGATTCAGTCCTCTCTGTGTCTTCACCTCCATCAGTCCTCACAGGAACTCAGCCGAGCTGCTCACGGTGACAGGCTAGTGGACCGGGGGAGTGTCTGCCCTCAACCATGCTCTCCCCACATGCCAACCAAGCCCGCGGCCTCTCTCCCGCCGCCGTCAGGGGGCCAGGCACCTGCCCGCCACAGTGGGAGCGCGTGAGCAGGGTGGATCAGAGCAGCCGGGAACATTCACGGAGCTTCGTGTGCGCCAGCCCCTCATAGCCCACGAGTAAGTGCTGTTATTGTGCCTGCCTTGGAGGCCCGGACCTGAAACAACGCGACGGGATTGCACTTGGTAAGGACAGAGCTGGCAGGGGACCCAAGCGGCCTGACTTCAGCACCATGCTCTTAACCGCTGCATTGCCCAGCCCCAGGAGCGGGTATGCAGGGCCTGGGGCCTCCTGCCATCTGCCGGGTCTCTGTTCAAGGTAAGGATCTGTCTTGAATGAAAGCTCCAGGCTCCATGCTTTTCTCCTATAAGAGTTCCTAACTTTTAGGACTGATGCTTGCTTTGGTGTACCTAGAACTCTTTACCTTTTATTGTCCTTGATGGTGTTGCCTTGGTTCCAGTAATTTACGTTTGAAGGTTATTAAAGGAAACTTTAGACATTCTAGTGCGCAACGTTACTGCTGGTTACTTGTATTACACTTCATGACTTCAAAGCTACAGGGCAGGAGTGAGCAAATAACTGAACTATCCAGATACTTCTTCAACGATCCCTTTTTGGTGCTGGGTCACTCACTTGGTGCACGTGGACATTTGGGACAAAGACTGCAGGGAGCTGGGACACTGAACCCAGAAGAAGCCTTGTGTCCAGGGTCAGGCCCTAAGTGGTAGCAGCCACCTCCAGGTCCTGCTCCTCCACTTAGAAAGACTCAGTGTCACCAAGGCGGGACTGGTGAGCACGAGGGAGCACGGAGCCTCACCGGGCCCCTCCTGGAGGCCCACGGCTGAACCTCGGGCCCCTCCAGGGCCGGCCTGGTGTTAATTATGAGGCAATCCCCCAACCATGCAGCCTCAGCAACAATTTTGGGAGTCAGGGTCCATGTGCAAGGCCATTAACACTAAACATGTTTTAATCCATAATTGTGTGAGATTTATTTAATTTAGGGGCTTTATTTATAGTTCGATCGGAATTGTAATGTATTTTCAGCCCTCCGCTCTGGGAGCTGTCAATTTTTATGGCATCTTTTAATTGTGTTCTTTCAAGCCAGGTGCAAGCAGTTTTCCAAAGCAGGCGGATGGGAGAAGGCCCCCTGTTGTGTTGGGGGAGGGGAGTGGCCTTGCACAGACATGACCCTGTGCCACCATGAAGGCAGCAACACTGGGTCCTAGGTCCTCTGAGGCTGCAGGCATGACCCCACCCAGCCTGGCCTTCCCTGTCCTGCTCCGTCAGTTTGGGCTGAGAGGGAGCTTCCAAACATCTCCCCACATGCATCCTTCCATCCCTTTGTTCATTGAAGGTTTACTGAGCACCTACTGTGAACCAAGCCCCCTGCTCAGTATCAGAATGCAAAAATGAACCAGACAGCAGCCCAGCCTATGGGGAGCTCAGGGGAGGCAAAGAAGAATCGACAGTTGTTAGATTCGCTGAGCAGCTACCTAGTACCAGGCACTGAGCTCCACGCTAGAGACACACGGAAGAGTCTGACCTCAGCTTATGGATCCAGGGGATTTGGTGGAAACGAATTGATCTGAGAGCCACTTGAATGACTGTAATTTGGCTGGGAGCAATACAGAGGAAAGCCAGTTCGTCAATACAGCAGCTTGATCCGGACACCCACAGGTCTCTCTCGCCATCCTCGCTGAGGAGCCCCTGCTGGTGAGAAACGCCCTGTTCGGTTAACCGTGAGTGCGCCTGAGCCTTGCTGCTTGTTGGGCAGAGGTAATTCTCAAACACCGTGGGGGTGGTGGTGGCTGTTTCTGCAGTCTTTTAAACATCTGGAAGCATTTTGTCTGTTTTTCCAAGTTATTTTCTTCCAAATCACACACCGCCACCAGCTATGCGTGCTGGAGGAAAGCACCGGAGATCGAAGAGGGAGACAGTGGGGACGTGAACGAGGTCGGGGAGCGCGCCCTGGGGACAGGCGGCGCAGACGCGGCTGGGCGGGACCGTGGCCTCGAGCTGCGACCACGGCTCACGAAGTCGTGACTCAGGTATCCCCAACCCAGAACAGTGCCTGGCACACACAGGTTCTCAATAGCTATTGAGTGAATAAATAATAAGCGAAGATGAAAAAGAAAGCACTTAGTGACAATGCTTTACTGGTAAAATAGACAATCATGCTTGGTCAGGAAATAAAGGGGAAAAACATATTTTCGGAGCAACTACGCATTGTACTAAGTGCTTTTAGTTATGTCAGTAAATCCTTACAACAGTGTTAGGGGAGGCATTATTCCCACCTTACAGAGAGGACACGGGGTTTAGGGAACCTAAATAACTTGCTCTGGGCATCAGCTTCAAGTGCTAGGAGAAAGAAATGGTTGGGGTGCCCTGGTGAAGGTGTATTTTCCTGTAGGTTTGCAAGCAATACGGCATAGCACATCCTAATATGGGACCAGCTAATCACGGCAAAACATGACTCCAGAATGGATAAAAAATTATAAGTGTGTTATTATTCAAATGCTTTTTTTCTTTTTTTTTGTAGGTTTACAGAAGAACAGCTTCAGGGCTGAGGAGCTGTGTGTAGTCAAATGGAGGAGCTCTGTGCTTGGTGGGTTTGGAGCATTGTGGTGGTGCTTTCGTAACCTTTATGCATCGTTAAGCATGTCTGCCTGTTGTTCTAAATTAAACCTGTTTCTGTTCCTCCCCCCCCCCCCACCACAGTTAATTAGAAGGATCCACGCAATGGAAGAGCCTTCTGGCCACTGGGAAGCACCATCCAGGCGGAAAGAGCCCTGCACTGATCTGGGGACAGCCAAGGGCTCCGGAGGCCCGAATTCTTCAAGGTGAGCTCTCCCACCTGAGGCCAGAGCAAGGCTCTTCTCAAAGCAACCGAAGTTCCTGCTCCCAAGGTCACACAGGGGTGTTGAACGAAAATACCAACCCTTCAAGAGACATGAATAAGCATGTCACCTGGTTGGGAAAAAACAGAGAAGAGAGGAAGATGCAGTACAAGTCACCAAGTATTCATTGGCGACTTACTCTGTTCCTAGTACCAAGTACTATGGAGGCTTAGAAAAGTACAAGCTCAGACCAGGTTCTCTCCTCAAGAATCTCCCCAGAGGCTGGCGAGCACGGGCACCGTCAGGCAGCCAGCGGCGGACAGAGGACATACGTTTACACATCGGACAGACCTAACTTCAAATCCCAGCTCCTCTGTTTAATACCGGACTGGCCTTGAGCGAGTCACTGACTCTGAGCCTCAGTCTTCTCAGTGTCACTGAGATCACCATAGCTACGGGGTCTGGTTGCCACAAGGATTAAATAAGAAAAGACGTAGTCAGTGACCTGTGAGCAGGCATTGCTAATATTAAGAGAAGTAGAATCAAAGGGGTTGTGACTGCTTGAAGGTGGCGAGAATGTCAGCGAGAAGACTCAGAGGAGGTGAGGGGTACCTTTCGACGATGAGGGTTGCTGTGAGAGGAGGTGACACTGAGGAAAGCTTGCTGGGAGAAGGGTCTGATGCGAGTGAGGAAAGTCCCTCTTTCCTAGAGGGTCCCAACCTGGAGGCAGGCAAAGCCGGGACCTCTCGAGATTCTTTATTCTTTATTTTAATTTTATTTATTTTTTTTTTCCTTTATTGATTTTAGAGAGAAAGGGAGAGGGAGAGAGAGATAGAAACATCGATGAGAGAGAACATCGATTGGTCGTCTCCTGCATGCCCCCACTGGGGATTTGGCCCACAACTTGGGCATGTGCCCTGACTGGGAATCGAACCAGCAACCTCTTGGTGCATGGGTTGATGCTCAACCACTGAGCCACACTGGCCGGGCTCTCTAGAGATTCTTTTTTTTTAAAACAATTTTCTTTATTGATATTAGAGAGAGAGGAAGGGAGAGGGAGAGAGAGATAGAAACATCAATGAGAGAGAACATCGATTGGCCGCCTCCTGCATGCCCCCACTGGGGATCAGGCCCACAACCTGGACATGTGCCCTGACCGAGAATGGAACCGGCGACCTCTTGGTGCATGGGTCGATGCTCAACCACTGAGCCACACCAGCCGGGTTCTCTCGAGATTCTTTAGAGAGGCTTTTACTTTCTTAGCTCCACTGGGTAAGACATCTCTTATGGAACACATGGAGAGTTAGTAGCACATAATGCTCGCTAGGTGGTTTGGAGCAAATTGTGAAGGGCTCAGAGTGCCATTCAAAGGGGTTAAACTTTTTCTCGAGGAGACTGTGGTTTGAGGACCTGGGTGAGGTACCTTAGGACATTCACAAGGTGGAGGGGAGAGCAGTGAATGTCCACAGTGAGGGCCGAGAGAGTGAGGGAAGGAGGGTCGTTGTCGAGGGAGGGATGTGAGTGAGCATCGCTGCTGCCGGGACCCGGGGGAGAGAAGATGGCGTTGATACTGAGAGCTAACTGAATTAGCAGCCTAGGCGGCAGATCAGCTGTCTAGATGTGCACAAGCCAAGCCTAAAATCCCAGAAGGTTGTTCACTCATGGGAGAAATCCTGCAGGTGCATCCTGAACACAGAGAGGCTGATACCTGGGGATGTGGCTGTGGGAGCCAGCTTTGGAAAAGTGAGCGTCGAGCACGTAGGGTTGGATCAAAATCTCTAAGGGAGAAAGAGCAGGAGGAACAGGGCCAAGGAGATACCCCTACAGGCCACTGAATTAACGATTAGAGGAAGGAGACCGAGAAAGAGAAATCTCAAAGGAGTGAAGAGAGGAAAGTTTCAGGATGATGAGGTCCATGCCAGAAACTGCAGCTGTCTAGGTAGATGGAGAAGAAAACATTTGATCAGGGACATTTGTGATTTCTGTCAGAATGACAAAGTGGTAAGGCAAGAACTGAGGCTGTGAAGGTCGAGAAGCAAATGGATAAATGGTGAGGAAGAAGAAAGAGGGCGGGGCTAGCACCCTAGAAGATCGGCAGGACAGGAGAGGAGGTCTTTGGGGGTGTGCTGTGGGCTGAATGTTTGTGTTTCCCCCAAATTCATGCGTAGAAACCTAAGCCCTAAGGTGGTACGATCAGGAGGTGAGGCTTGGGAGGTGATTAGGTCATAAAGGCAGAGGCCTGGCGAATGGGGTTACTGCCTTCATCAGAGGCTCCGGAGAGATCCCTTGCCCCTCCACCGCACGAGGGCACAGTGAGAAGTCTGCAACCTGGGCGACAGTCTTCACCAGAGCACGACCAGGCTGGCACTCTGATCTTGGACTTCCAGCCTCCAAAACTGAGAGCAAAATTTCTGTTGATTATGAGCTATCCAGTCGGTGCATCTTGTTCTAGCAGCCTGAAATGCTAAGACAGGGTGCTGGTTTGAAGAGGAAGTTTTCTTTAAGACCGGGCATTTTATAGCCCAGGGGAAGGAGCCGGGGAAGAGAGACTGGAGACGTGAGACGGGAGACAAGAAGATGGGACCAGGAGACTCCTATAGGGCTGGAAACCTGGAAAGTCTTCACCAGAGTTGAACATCTGCCTATCGAGAATATTAACCAGCAAGCAGCGAGGACTGTGGCCCATGTCTGTGCTGTCCTCAGACTCAGTAGGGGGCCAATTATTGGGTTCATTTTCAATGGTTTTTCCTCATGGAGAATTTCACACTGATGGATCGGTCATGGACCCTAACAGGCGGTTTCAAAACTCTTTGTTGTCTCAAAAGTGAGAGTGAAAACAGGTGACTGCTGCCTCACAGCACACCTGGAAGAGGGTGTAACCACGGCTGACTTACCGCAGATGTTGCATCTGTGACAAAGCCCTAAACTTCAGATTTCCCAGGAGGTTAAAGGTCACGTGCTGTTCACACATATGACAGACTCCCTTTGCCCGCCGTCTGAGTTCTCCTGATGTGAGGAAAGACAATGTTGCTGGCTTACCTTTGACCGGATTTTTATCCAGATTTTGTCTGGATTTACAGTATCAGCATCATCTTTCTGTTTGTGGATTCGAAGGCCTCCAGGAGCTCTGCTCTTTTAAAGCACATTTTTGTGTACTTTAAAACCTTTTATTTATCTTCATTGTACAAGTAATATATGAATAATTCTCATGGTTAAAAATTTTTAAATAAAATAGGTTTTGTCTCCAGGTTCCTCTCCAGTCCTTTCCCGACTCAAGGGAAATTGTATTTACATATTCATATATGCAATTATATTTTGTGGAGGTTTTTTTCCCATAAAAATTGGAGATACCGCTCTTCACCTTGCTCTTTAAACTTAGCTATAGATCTTAAAGATCATTCCATATCAGTACATGCAAATCCACCAAAATTATTTCGACAGGACGCAGAGCACGTTCTAAAGCATGGATGAATCATGGTTCATTTAACCGGCCCCCTAATGACGAGGTAGGTTGTTCCTAGTTTTGCACTATTATGAAAATGCCAAATACTGTGCCCTGATTGGTTTTGCTCAGTGGTTAGAGCGTCGGCCTGTGGACCGAGAGGTCTTGGGTTCGATTCCCAGTCAAGGGTATGTACTTGGGTGGCAGATTTGACCCCCAGTCCTGGTTGGGGTTGTGAGGGAGGCAACCAACCGATGTCTCTCTTCCTCTCTCCCTTCCAGTCTATCTAAAAATCTGTGGGAAAATATCCTCAGGTGAGGATTAACAAAAAAAATAAATAAATAAAATAAAATCAAGCAAAATGCTAAATACCTCACTTGAGTGCCTCCTGCGAGCATCCCTCGGACGCTGTGCTGCTGTTGGCCGGGTCATCCTTCCGCCTCAGCGACTTAAAGATGCCGCATGGGCCTCGACACTTTTTCAGTCCTTGGTTTTCCATTTCTCCCCTTTCCCACGGCATTATTCGCACAGGAACTCTTGGCAAAGCAGATTTAAAGGTAAACCCATTCGAACGGTGTCTTAAGTCTTAGTACTGGCCGGTAGTGTGGGCATCCTTGTCCACCACTGTCCCCAGGAACGTCTCACTGGCCACCTGTCTCCCAACCAGCTGCTCAATGCCTGTCCCCTCCCCACCCTCTCCTTTCCCTTAATTCCGTGTGCAGAGTAGTTCATCCATCTCCTTGTTTCTATGGACTCTGTAGAGATGATGTCCTCGCACACAAAAGGCTAGGGAAATTATTTACTCAACAAAGACTTCCATACCCTTTAAAGGAGCTCTGTTGCCAGTAATTAAGGTAACATTTTTTCACCCTGAAATAGACAGCTATCTCCTTCCACGATGCCCAAGGTGGTGCACACCCCAAGGTCACATTGTAGGTATTTGAAAGATATTTGTGGACTGACCAGGTAGCAGACAAATGGTAGCACCACTGAAGGCCAGCTTAATGAATTGATTCAGGGGAGAGCAGAGGAAGCGTGTGGAATTTTACAGGTATATTCCATCCTGGAAAAAAAAAGAAGGAAGAGATTAAAAGGAAATCCCGTACCATTTTGGATGACTTCTCAGAACATGAATCACTTCTCTCAGCCTCGGGTAACAAGGGGCTGGATCCCCAAATTATCTCCATGCCTTGGGTGAGTCAACACAGGCACCTCCAGCGGGCCCTGCCCAGCCTTGAATGGAAAGCCTCTAAGGTAATTCCTCTTCGGAATCTGTTGGTTGATCTGCTTTTTAACATAAAGATTCTTTTCAGTCTGTGAACCAGACTGAGGACTGGAATGTCGAGCAGATGTGAATGCAGTAGCGGAACCTTACAACTATGGGATAAGCCAGGAAACTGTGCTGAACGGAATCGTCTTCGGGCAGACAGCTGCAGAAACAGCCACGACTATTTTGGTTATATAGCTAGAAAAGGAGGATTCCTTGTTTTCATTAAATATATTAAAATAAAATATGCGACTAATTTCTTAGAAATAAAACCACCTAAAAACAAATGTATGCGCACACACGCACACACACACACACTCACGCACTCACACACTTGCTTTACAACTTATTGTCTAAATCTGCATTAGTGTTTTTCAAAAACCATTCTCTCCCAGTGGAAGACTTCCCTGATCAATTTTAACATTCAGTGATTTTTTTGGTAAAGGTAAGATCAATATAAATAATCTCTCTAACATACACACAACAGAGAGAGTGAAGAATTTGCTGATCTGGCCCCAAGGGATCCACCCGAGCCAACTCTGTACCCTTGTGATACAGTGAGGACCCAGGCAGCAGTCGGGAGACCTGCAAGGTAAGTGAGACCTAGAAGGAGGAAGGTGATTCCTTAAAAATTGTGTATTTGGATGCATTTTCTATATGAAAACGATTTCTTTTAAGTCAGTGTCTTTTTTGTTTTTTTTGGTCAAGCATCTGAACCTCCTTTCTATGTTTGGGAATTCTCTACCCTATGACTCTTGAATCTTGGTGAGAGCACGTATTAGTCAGGTGAAGCTAAGTATGCCATGGTGACAAGTGACTCCCCCAGATCTTAATGGCTCCCAAAGGTTTAATTCCCGCTCGCGCCGCGTGTCCATCGCGGCGGAGGCTCTGCCCCGCTCCCCCTCGCTCCTGGTGCCCAGGTAGACGAGCCGGCTGGCCTGGAATGTACCTGTTCCTGAAACAGAGGGAAAGTAAATGGCAAGCTACACACTGGCTCCTAATGCTTCTACTGGGGAGTGATCCACATTATTTCTGCTTCTGCTTCATTGGCGAAAACAAGCAACACGGCAAGCCTGATGTCAAAGTGAGAGAGGAGTATAATCTTCCCCCAGGGAGGAGCAGTGCAGATTTGGGGACAAACATATAGTTATTTCATGTATAGGAAACAGAACCTTCCTTCCACTATAAAAGCTTGAAAAGATTAGACTAGCAGGGATGCCCTAAGTCTGGCCGATCAGACTCACCTACTTGGACTCACTGAGTTGAGCAGAGTCAATGGAGAGGCCGCTGAGTCCACGAGGCAGTGGTGCCAGCCACTGCATCCAATGCCCGGCACTGGAGACACCCTCCAGGACCTCCCAGGACCTCCCAGGACCCGTTCTGTGACCTGTTCTGTGAAATGATTTTGGTTGCTTGCCTGTGTTTTAGCCTCTCTTGTTCCTGTCTGCTTCCCGGGCTCAGTGATCCAGTCTTCATAGCAATTCTGTGAGTACCAAGTAGTATCTGATATTTCTCTTCTATATAAACAGGTCAAAGTCATTTCCTGTTGCTTTCAAGTAAGAAACTGACTGACACAGTAAGGCGCTCAGCCCACCCAAACTTTTCGTCTGTTCAGTCTCCAATCACCAGGTGACTGTTGCCCAAGGCCTGTCACCCCCACCAGATGAAAGTCTTGGGAAGTATCGGGACAGTTGACACTAACGGACATTGGATAGGAACACCCGGGAGGGGCCCGGTTCAGGCTTGGGTTCTGCACACTCATCAGATTGAGAGGCATTGGATATAAAAAAAAAAAAAAAGTGGGAGAGTTTTGTTAGTGGGTGGGACTCATTAACCTTGAATTAGGAAGTATGAAAAGCGCAGTGAGGTTTCATTTGTGTGCTCAGATGCTCTGAGTTCAGGACAGTCCCAGGTGACTGGTATTATGGGTCTGTTCAAGCCTATCAATTATTTTTAGCGCCTTCTTTCACCCTAAAATATGTCCTGGCTTAGACAATAAACGCAATGGCCACTCCAGCGACAGTGGGAGAGGTCCCGGACCAGAAGTCCAGAGCGTTTTGCACTGGCATCTAGCCTCATTTACAGAGACACCAATAAACTTCCTGTTCCTCAGCTTCTCCATCTGTAAAGTGGGGGCGTTAACTTGGTGCTTGGCAAAGTGTGTTCTGGTTTCCAAGGCAGTGTTTCCAAACCCTCCGCGAGGGAAGAAAGAGGAGGCCACATGGGGAGCTCTGACCCCACAGAGAACCTGCGCTTCGACCGCTTCGGGCTTCTCCCCATTTTGTTTGGAAATGGTGTTCGTGTGATGAGAAATACACACACACACACACACACACACACACACACACACAGGAAAATCTGGCCTGGATAATCTAGGTTTCCAGAACTTGCTCTACTGCTATAATTTCGGGAAAGGAAGGGAGTCACTGAGAGGGGCTTCTTCACATCTCAGCTCTTCCCCTCACTGTGAAAGGATAAATGCTAAACTCTCCATTCTGCCAGCCAGCAGGTTCCAGAAAGTGCTGCTGACATTTATTTATTTATCTTTAAATGCATCTTTATTGTTGAGAGTATTAGATGTCCCCCATTTTCCACCGTGGCCCCGCTCACCCAGCTCCCGCCCCACGCCAGGCCTTCCCCACCCTATTGGTTGTGTCCATGAATTCTGCATAAATGCATATAAATTCTTTGGTTAAATTCTTCCCACCCTGCCTTCCCCCTTCTCTCTGAGATTGGTCAGTCTGTTCCATGCTTCCGTGTCTCTGGACCTATTTTGTTAATCAATTTATTTTGTTCTTTAGATTCCACAGATAAGTGAGATCATGTGATCTTTGTCTTTCTCTGACTGGCTTATTTTGCTTAGCATAATACTCTCCAGGTCCCTCCTTGCTGCCTCAAAGGTTAAGAGATCCTTTGCCACTATGGGAAACAGTATGGAGTTTCCTCAAAAAATTAAAAATGGAACAGCCGTTTGACCCAGTGATCCCACCTCTAGGAATATAGCCTAAGAATCCCGAAACACCAATCAAAAAGAATATATACTTATTTAATTTTGAAAAAATATCCCTTAACCCACTTTTTCATCTTGGTCTCCTGCTTCTAGTCTCTTCCCACGCATACCTTAAGCTTTCTTGTTGCTCTGCCTCAGCTCATGAGGTCCCTCATCTCTCCAGGCCAACCCTTAGAGTGTATCAGCCTGGGTCCCACCTCTTCTGCGAGGCCTCCCTCAAGCACACAGCTCTCAGGGATGACTGCCACCCTCCATCCTGGGCTTGCACACCTTGTTTGGCAATTAGTCTAAATTGCTTTGTGTGCTATTGTCTTTCAGCTCTAAACACATTCTTTCAGATTCTGCTCTGTGATGCTGAGACGGGAACTCTGCCAACCTCATTTCTCCCTTGCCAATTGGCTCCCTGGTACATGTTGCCAATAGTGGTAATTCCAGAGAGATTAGATGGAGAGAAAATGGACTTGCTCCTTCCTGCATGTTTGCTGTTCCTGTCAACGTTGCCCGAGGCAGTAGAGGTTGGTTCTGACCTCCAAGTTCTTTCCCTGTTCTCAGAAACAGCTGCACTGAACCACCTCACAGATACTAGCAGTAGCCAGGCTAGGCCCTCTCCTCAGAAATCTGAATCCCAGTTCTTCAGGACCCCTCCTTCAAGCTCCTGAGGTAAGAGCCCTTGCCAGGCATCACTATCTTCTTAGGTCTGAGCCTCAGCTCCGTGAGGCACGTGGTCTGTGCTCCTGAGGTACCAGCAGTAGGCAACAACATCTCTTTCCCAGAAGTCTGAGCCCCGGTTCAATGGGGCCTCTCCTGTGAGCTGCTAGGTTCTGATGACCCAAACTTTTCCTTTGTCCCCTCAGAGGTGGTAGCTACTTCCTGTACTTATTATTCGTTTCCCCTCAGTGTTCTCCTCTTCCTTTTCCAAACCTCCAGCACCTGCTTAACCAATTCCCTATGTTAAATTCTCTCTGTTGAAATACCTAGTGAAGTTTCTGTTTTCTAGATTGGACACTGACTGGTCTACCCATATTTTTGTTTATATCTCAACTATATTGGAAACCTCTTTATTTTACTCTTAGCCACACCCATAAAGCTCAACGGAAATTGGCTTGTAGATTGATAGGGTGTAAGAGTCATGGATAGGAGAAAGGATGGGAGGTGGAACTAGCAGGACTTCAGACAAACACATCTGGGTTCAGAGTCCAGTTTCAGTGGTGTCTGTCACTTAACTTCCTTGAGCCTCAAATTCTCAACCTTAAAGCAGAGAATGAGAATGCCTGTCCTCCGTGTGTTGTGCAGCGCACCTCAGGGTGTGCACAGGAAGTCATCATCGCACTGGATTACTTTCCTACAGGGGGACAGGTCGGTTAAGTGCTTAGCATGGAGCCACTTGTAAGGTTCAGACTCACAGATGGTGCTCTTCCCTCCACCCACCTTGATCACCTCGGATAGTCTTTAGCTCCTGTAATCCACCTGGTGGATGGTCATCTCTAGGCACTCTGGTCCTTTGAATGTTTAGAGCAGAAGCATGATTCCTTCTGACTGTGGGGCTGGATTGAGTCAGGACTTAAGTGAGTCAGCCTGGTAGCATCCTCACATTCCTTTGTGATTGAGTTTTTCCTCTCATTAAACACACACACACACACACACACACACACACACACACACACACACACCTCTCTACCTGGACCCTTCTTCGCAATCTAACACAACTTTCTTCCCTTCGCTACCAAACTCCTAATAAAGCCCACACTCATCCTCGTCCACGCACCCCTGTAGTCCAGAGCAGCTACAGGGACCAGCTTTTGCACCCACCTCTCTATCGGCATACACAGCCTGCGTCTGCCTGTCTCTTGCTCTCACCAGCTACCTTTCTCTCTTCATCTTGGCACATTCAACTGTTAATCCACCTTATATATCAACTATTAATCCACCCTGGACAGAGCTAGTTTAAATGGCTAATTATTATCTTTGTTTTGAACCAGACCTCTTCATAGGTCACCTGCCAGATTACAGACTAACAATGGGCTGCCCTTGAGTCAGGCACTCACACCTGCTTAGCCTCTGGCCACGTTCTGCAAAAGTCAACCTGGCGTGGCTTCCTTGTGTAGGGGCTGAGGCAGAGCAGTTTTAACTAGCAAGGGAAACCGGGCTTGGTAGGCACTGTGATGTGTATGTTGAGGACACGCCTTGTTGGCACTGAAGTATCAACAAATTCCCTGATCACTGAATCCAATGAAGGCTTCCCAATTTTGAGCTTACCTGGCTGCCCTGGAGTGTTTCATGTGGCTGACCACTCACTCTTCGGCCCTTCCCTGTGTCCACGGAGTCTCGGTCTCTCCCTCCCACTCTCGTCAACCTCCCTTGCTGGTTTCTCTTCTTCACTCACTGTTTACTTTGAAGAAGCAGCTAGTCCGTGGACTTGCCAACGTAGCCGTCACATCGAAGATGTTTTTCGTCGCTAAACCCGTGCTCCCCAGAGGTCCTGCAGCCTGCATGCACACGAGGGGCAGTGGGGAGCTGAGTGGGGATTCAGAGCACTCAGGTGCCACGGTCCGTACTCAGGAGCTGCTCGCTGTGCTAGGGGGACTCTCCGGGTTGTTAATATCACAAAAATCCCTCCCCATCCCTCTCATCACTAATTTTTGGAGAGTTCTCCAAGACATGTCTATCAGACGAGGCTCCCAGGTGCGTCCAGGCCGATCTTTTCTATGCTCTGGCGGCACCTCCTGTTGAATCGTCCTGCGCTCCCCTTTTCAGGCTCTCTTCTATCAAAACACCAGCTGTAAAACAGCCAACGAATGTTAAATCTTAAGGTGAATTTAAGTCAATGATTTTCCTCTATAGGCTTTTATTTTAAGCCTCATCACGTTGATACAAAAGATTCTGCCTTCTTTTAAGGACATGCCCATACAAGCCAACAAGCAAGAGATGTATCATTGAAATTTGTGGGTGAGAGGATGGGGAGGCAAATTTCACTCCCCCTGAAATTAGATGACCAGGGACCTATCTATACTTCCTATTCTATAAAAAAATTAATATAGAGTAAAATTGCCCTTTCCCCTGTGTATAGTTCTATAAAATTCAGTGCACAGATCTGGTATCCCATCCGCAGACAGAATACAGTGCAGTCCCCCGATTCCATCCTGCTGTCTCTCTGTAGTCACACCCCCCCACCCCAAGCCCTAGCAACCACTTATCTGTTCTCTACCAATACCGGTTTATCTTCCAGGGACTGTCATGTAATCAGATTTATAATGTGTAACCTTGTGTCATAGCTGTCTTATGCCTTACATCTATGTACATTGATAACACCATCAGACAATGTTATCTATTTTTTTGCTTTCAAACCAAAAAAAAAAAACAAAAAAAATTAACAAAAGAAAAATAATTTATCATATTTACCCATGTACTTATTATTTCTGTTGCTCCTGCTTCTTGACTGAGGTTCCTACTTTCTTTTTAGTAATTCTTCTTTCTGAAGAATTTTCTTTAGCAGTTCTTTTGAAACATGTATTCTGGGGGGAAAAAATTGAGAATCCCTTCATCTGAGAATGTCTGTAATTCACCTTCATTCCTGAAGAATTTTTTTTCTGGATTTAGAATTCTGGGTTGACAGTTCTTTTCTTTCAGCACTTTCAAAATGTTGTTCCACTTTCTTCCGGATTTCTTGGTTTCCAATGAAAAAGACATCCTTCTGATCATTTTCCTATAAGCAATGCACCATTTTTCTCAGGTTTTGTTCTTTTTGAGGTTTTCATCTTTATCTGTAGACTCAGCCATTGGATTATGCTGTGTCGAGGTGCACCTTGCTTTGGCTCTGTCCTGTTTCGGTTCCTGAGCCTCTTGAATTTGTAGGTTTCAGTCTGTTGCCAAATTTAGGAGGTTTTCAGCCACTAGTTTTTCAAGTATTTCTTCTTCACTCAACTTTTTCTCCTTCAGCCCTGGAACTCCAGTAACACATTACATGTTTTGTTTTGTCCACAGGTCCCTAAGGCTCTGTTCAACTTTTTTCCTCCGTGTCGTTCAGAGTGGGTGATTTCTGTTGACCCATCTTCAAGTTCACTGACTTTCCTTTGTCATCTCCATTCTACTACCGAACTAATCTAGTGAATTTTTTCATTTTAATTATCTTATTTTTCAGTTCTAAAATTTCCATTTGGTTCTTTTTATAAAATTATGTTTTTATTGATTTTAGAGAGAGAGGAAGGTAGAGGGAGAGAGAGAAACGTCGATGTAAGAGACAAGCAGCGGTGGGCTGCCTCCTGCGCGCCCTGTGCCGGGTCGGAACTGCAGCCTGGGCATGTGCCCGACCAGAACTGAAACGGCGACCTTTCGGTGCATGGGGCGATGTCCCAGCATCTGAGCCATCCGGCAGGCTCCATCTGGTTCTTCATGTTTTCTGTTTTTTGAGCTGAGATCCTCTAGCTTTCCGTGTATTTCAAGAGTGTTTGCCCTCATAATGGAACATTTATAGAATACTTGCTTATAACTGTTTTTAAACACTTCTGTAAATTACACTTTTGTCACCTTGGTAATGACATCTTTTGATTGTCATCTCCCATGTGAAAAATTTTCTTGATTCTTCATAGGCTGAAAATTTTTATATTATATCCTGACTATATCCTATCACTTTTACTATAGCCAATTTGTTAGAAGTAAGGCCCTAGGTCTAGCCCACACTCAAAGGAATGGGATGGCACAAGAATATAAAAAGCGGTATGTGAGGATCACTAGGGACCATCTGAGAAGTCTGCCTGCTGCCTGCTGGAGGAAGAACTCAAGTGCCTATCAGCAGACGAATGAATAAACAAAATGTGATGTATGCACACAATGGATCTTAGCCTCAAAAAGGAAGGAATTCTGACACATGCTACAACACAGATGAACCTTTTCGACACTATGCTCAGTGAAATAAGCCAGTCACAGGAGGACACATATCACATGATCCCACTTATATAAGGTACCTAGAGTAGTCAGGTGTGCAGAGACAGAAAGGAGAGTGGTTGGGGCGAGGGGAGGCCGAGTCCGTGTTTAATGGGCCAGTCTCAGCTGAGGAGGATGAAAAGTCCAGATGACAGTGATGATGGTTACACAACAGTGTGAATGTACCTGATGCCACACAACTGTACTTAAAAACGGCTAAATGGTCAATTTTTGTTATCTATATTTTACCACAACTAGAAAACAAACAATAAGTCTGCCTACCACACATTAGGAGATTCTTTGTCTTGTTGAAATCCTGTGGAGAACGTCAATGTGTTTTTAGCAGGGATTAGGCCTGAGTCCAGGCTGCGAGTTCCCACCAGCCTTCTGTGGGTCTTGGATCCAATGTTCCTTCCGTTTTGAAAACCCTTGAAGCACTAGAAGCACATTTGGATCTGACCCACATGTACGCCCCCCAGTGGCCAGTCCACGTTGCCTAGGGTCAGATCCATGCTCACGCCTCGGGGATTACCTGCCCAAGGACCTCCCTCTCCATGAGCTCCCTGGAACTTTCCAGGCTGGCCTTTCCTGTCCTCTGGCCAGAAAGCTGGTGCTCTGCGGTTCACTGCCTGTGACTGTGCTCACCTCCAAGAGCAATCGAGGACAGATGGAGATAAAAAGCAAAAAGGGTTTCCCAACCACTGGGGCTCTGGCCACAGGACTGCCCGGGTTAGGGCAGGCACAAGGAACCCAGAGAAAAGAGCCCGGGCCGGATGCTCAGCTGGTTGGAGCGTCGTCCCATACACCAAAAGGTTGCGGGTTCCATTCCCAGTCAGGGCACATACCTAGGTTGTGGGTTCGATCCCCAGCCCACGTTGGGGCGTATACAGGAGGCAACCAATGGATGTGTCTCTCTCTCATCGATGTCTCTCTCTGTCTCTCTCTCTAAAATCAATAAAAACATATCCTTGGGTGAAGATTAAAAAAAAAAAAAAGAAACAGAGGGGAATTTCCCACTCTCCCTGAGCATTCAGTTTTCTTCCCAACTCCTGGACCAGAGGGCTTCTCCTAGAGCCTGTCCAGCCCTGATGCCCTCATGGGTTACAGGTTTCAGTGAGTTCAGGCCAGGGGCACTGAGGGGAAAGGATGGCCAAGTGAGGCAGTTGTGGTGGTGCTTTGAATCCCGGTCTTCAATGCTTCTGCTGTTTGCTTCTCGGAGAACTGAGCCATACCTTCTATCCAGGTGGGACAGCCTCCTCTTCTGCCTTATATTAAGGCCCCCTTTGACTTTGGCATTTAACAAAGGGCTCCTTCTACCCACCCCATCCCCCAGTCATTCATCCACTTATTCTATTAATGTGCATTGACCACCTACTAGTACCACAAACTGTGAGGGCTAGAAAGAAAGGCCACCTTTACGGTGCTTAGAACACACTCCCCTGCGAGGCCCCACTTCCCGGGTTGCAAGCTGGCTCTCTCCCCTCTGTGCTTATGCTCATGGCAGATCTATGACATGTGAGCGGGCTGTGTTGCTTCCTTGAAAGGGCAGGTCTGCATGCGAGCCTGAACTGTCCTCACTGTGAGCTCTGTGGGAGCGGCTGCGGGCTTTGGAAAGAGCCGTATTTTCAAACACACAGGTTTGTGGTTTTTGAAAGAACAGAAGGCATAAAGCATAATATCTTGCAGGATTACTTTCTGCTGAAGACCAACTGATGCGACATCTGAAAATAATCAAATAAGTGTCTTGGTTTCAGCCTGCAAATGACTTTGTGAAACTTTGGAAGGAAATTCTCCACTTAAGAAAAAATAAGAAAAATTGAAATTGAGATCACGAGGAAGAACAAGATGGGGAATTATGAGAGTGCTTTGAATTGTTAATAGTATTTATATCTGTAAAAGTGAATCTCTCTAAAAACCTGGAAGTAGCCTAATAATTTTAAATCACCTCACACAGCACATGCCCCAAACTCTGATAACCTCCAAATTCAATTGCTTATGACCACTTTCAGAGCATTCCAAAATCTTGAAGTTGCTACACAGTGAACAGAACTCTGGATTTAAAATTATTGAAGCCTTTGATATTTTTTTTTTTCCCTGTGAGCTCTTACATTTGGAGAGAAGTCAAGGTACAGTCTAACCCCAGAGGATCAAAATATATTGAACTGATTTTTTAAAAAAATGCTATCAGCCAAGAAAACAGAAGTTGAACTGAACATCAGGATGAAGAGAGTAAAGAAGGGCAGAGAAAAGGCTGAAGGTGCGTAGAGACGCAAAGCCGAAGCAGAGCCCGCGCCTGAAGATGTGGCCAAGGTAAGACAAACCAAGGCACGTTGGTGAGGATAATCTCAGGCCAATGAAATTAAACATCATCAAAAACCCAGGCTCAGGTAAGGAGAGACTGGAGTAAAGAGAAACCTCCCTCCAGCTCCAGTGGTTAAGGGGTGACAGAGTTCCTACAGCATTTCCTTAGTCTACAAGCCGTGTTACTAATGTCCCGTGTGGATGACAGACAGTTGCGCTTTGTGAGTTTCTGGTTTCTAATGATGTATTTGAGCTTTATTTTTTCACAGCTGTCCTGGTCTTAATCCTTTACTGTTTTCTCCTCGGGGTCTGATGGTTTCTAGTTACATATCAGCATTTAAGCAGCGTGGCGCCCGTCAGGCAGCACATCTCCTGGTGGTTGTGGCGCTCGGGTCACCGCTAGTTCTCTGGGAGGACAGGTGCTCCCGCGAAGGGCACGGCGAACGCCTGCGTCCGACTGGCACACAGCAGCGCAGGGTCCGGGTGCACGCTACAGATCTAACCAAATGCCGTTTGCAAACAGCAGCTCAACGAGGATCCCTGCCATGAGGCAAAATGCTTGGAAAGTTACTCTGTGCTGGCATCACTGGGTCTGGGGTCAGCATGCTGAAATCGGGACTCATTACGCTCCTACCATGCCAACTCGGTGCAATTAGCTCAACACGATAATTTTCTGAAGCCATATGTTGATCTTTAGGGGAGGGAAGGCTTCCTATGCCTGATGGCTCTGAGCTCCGACGGGCATGTCCCAGCTTCGAGCAAATGTCTGTAAACCAGGATTACACACAGCAGTCACGGAGGAGGCAGGACAGCCGGCCTGGGCGGAAGCAGAAAAAACTTAGCGCAGGGCTGTGTGCTTGTTGACGGTTGCAGTGAGTTGGTTTCTCTCTTTTTTCTTTTTTCCCCCCTAAGATGGTTTCAGAGAAAGACCAAGGGAGCACCACTGTGTGCAAGGCTGTCCCTGCCCCTACCCCCAAAATAAAATCAATGGAGGGACCTAGAACACAGTAAGTTATGTTCCAGGGCTGCGTGGCCTGGATTCCCATTGGAGACCTATCAATGTGAACTAGCACTGTTGGGAAATCTCTCCAGCTGGCTCTGCTAATCAATACCTCTGTTCATTATCCCTCTCTGATGAATATGGGCAATGATTGGGTGCCTGAGAGTCAGGTGACTAAAAATAACTGCGCCTTACAGAGGATCGATAGATTCCCCCCCAGCATTACTTCAGGCAACTCCATGTTCTCAGCCGCCGAGCCCCCACCAACGCGATCCTCTCTGGTCCTCATTGTTAGGGCAGCTTCCCTCAAAGCAGCTTTATTCAATTAGTAGCACTTAATCTACTGTCATATTGTCAAGTGACTCCGGGCAAACTAGCAGACGGCAAGTGTTCCAGTGACTCAGGAGAGCCACTGGCCACGGCGCAGATTTTGATTAGCTTTGTGCCAAGAGCTGTCTTCATGATGCCTCTTTACTAAACAGGACAACTTCCACCATTTAATAACATTTAAAACATTTTTTTTTTTTTTAAAGAAAGAGTGTTTGAAGGAGAATTCTTGCCAATTACAGACTTGTTATGACAGATGAAAAGATCATAATTAAGCTCGAGTTCCCTGCAGGAGTGTGTTAACGCATCCGTGACATTTAATCATCACATACCTCAACGGAGGTTGACTTCTCCAAAGTTGTTTAACCTTTCGTTTCTTTGCCCTCACCCCGAAACCCATCTATGGGTACTCAAAGGAAATCAAGGAGACCTGGTCAAGGCTTGGTGGCCGGCACCCCTGTTGCCTGGAGGGAACTTCAGTAGCATCTGAAGTTGGCTGGACAGCTCCGGGCTGTGGGACTGATCACAGCCCCACAGGTACAAGCAGCCTGTCCAGCTTCTTACTGGTCAGAGGCCTGGGGCCAGGGAGTTACTATAGAATCTGGGTAGCTCATTTCCCTAGTTATAGGTCAGAAATTGGAGAAGTGGGTGGTACAAGCTGGCGGGGATTTGGGCAAATCTGCCTCTAGGGATGAACAGAAAATAGTAAACTGGAAGGGAGAGTCCTTACAGTCTCCCTTCCAATTTTCAGCTAGAATTGGCTCAAGAGTTGGGGCTAATATTAAACATTGCTAAGTCCAAAGCACCTTCTACATACTTTCCCCCACTGTCCCTCAAGCAGTGTGACAGCGGGAGGACACATCGCCAGTTATGACATCTTTCCATCTGCCAGTTTCATTCCCAGATTATAACAAGTACAATCTGCGGAAAATCACTGCCAAGAGAATATAAACCGAAACACAGCATTTAGTCTGAAAAATATATATAGTCATTATCCTGTTGGCTGCTGTCCACAAATTTCACAGGGCGGGAGAGAAGAAAATCAATTTGCAGAAAGCTGAGGTGCAAAGATACCTAAGTTCTTCCTTTGGTCTTCCTTTCTTAAAAGAGCTTGGGCAAAGGCTTTGGGGGAAAGGGATTCTGGAGAGACACAGAAAAGGCATCCCCAAAGGGATAGCTTAGGTGAGGAAAGATTCAGGTCTGTGTTTGCAGGGCTCCATAGGGACTGGCTGGGATATTTGTAGCCCCGACTCAGCTTTGCCTTCTGAGCGAGACCAGTTTGATCTTCCCAAGAAGTGTATTAAATAAACCAGAATTTAGTCCGAATAGGAGACTGACTGAGTTATCCAGTGAGTGTGTTTAAATAGGGTGAATTACAATGTGAACTGACGTGTTACTGGGTGTATTTTATAAAGGTCTATGGGAGTTTGTTGAGGTTTCTTCAAATCAAAAGGTAAGAACAGATCAGTGACTGATAAATCTTTAATATAAAAATTGTACAAGAATTTTGATACAAATTACAAGAGGTATTTGGACAAAATATGAATAAAATTCCATTTACATCCCCAAACCCTTATGCATTTTATGCAAAAGACATACTGTAGACAGTTATAGTACAGAAAATACAACAAAGGAAATAGCGAATAAAAACTTTTAATTCCCTTAGACTACTAATAAGAACAAAACAAAACAAAAACCCTTGTTCAAGGTACATACAGTATTTATGAAGCTACCGACATCACGATTACGAGATCAGGGTAATGCAAGCGGTCCCCATCCCTCGGTGCCGCTACCTTTCGTGGTACAGACTTTGGTTCTGCGACAGGCTTGGCAGAAAAGACTGGTCTGATGCAGATGAGAACACCACAAACAAAAAAGCAGAAACCCCCAAACTCTGGGGGAGGGAGAGGACATATCTTGGTGAAAATTCCTTTTCCTCAAGATATTTCAATTCCCTTTGGCCACTTTTGCTGTCAAATATGCAGGTTGAATCAAATGTTTTTGTAATTGAGACACACCAGTGGGTTGGGGGTGGGGAGGAAAGTTGTGTGTCCCCCCGACCGTGTGAGGGATCTCGCCAGTTCTAAAAGGACTTGCCCGTGATCAGCAGAGAGAACAGAGCACTTTCTTCCCCAAGGCCACTGCTCGCCTCCACCGTTGAGGAGAGGCCCAGATGGCTGCAGACCAAAGTCTTCTCCTGGTTCCTCCACCGTCCTCCCCCTCTGACCTCCATGTACCCACATTTTCCTCTCCTGCACTCTTCATACTGGCATTGGTAGGGAAATGGTAAGATTTCTCTGCAGGGCAGCTGAACCAAAGTTTGCACAGGAAAGCAAGTGCACCATATAATATAAATCTTCGATAGTCAGATCAGGTTATATGAATACTAGAACATCTCATTCACTTAATTCACGTTATGTAAACCCTGGACAAGGTAGAACACACAAATGTTTCCAAAGCCATCAAAATCAGGATGAAGGAGTGTTCTACCTTCTTGCTTCAGAAAAGATTTTTTTTAAGGGGGTGGGTGAGATCAGAAGAGCGAAGGGCGGGAGTGGAAAGTTAATGGAAAAGTCAGGGGAGATTAAGATGGGCAATGAGAGGAATGGATCACTCTGTACAAAGACATGCAAAAACGCTCCGAATTGAGTACTAGATGAAAAAAAATAAACAATCAACCTTGGTTTATACATCTCAAGTGAACCTATTAACTCAGCACATTGTCTGGGAGTTCAAGAGCACCGTACCTCATGAATCAATGCTTCTCAGGCTACGGCACGGATGCACAGGCAGGCGGGGGATGCTCTGTCTCCCGGTGTGGAAATGGCAGGCAGCAGGCTCCCACAGAACCAGCGCCAGGTCAGTTCACCTCAGGGGGACTACCAAGAGGGCTGGGGTTCCCTCCCCATTTTGGAAAACACTTCCAGGGCCAGATGAGTGGAGCTCTCTCACACCTCCAGGGCTTCCCCAGAGTCATCTCTCAGTCCTCGCATTCCGTAACAGGAGTGGGCAGAGCCGGTTAATAATGGATTGATTTGCCATCTTAGTTGTGCATTATTTCAGTATCATATTTGGCAACAGGAAGCCTTATAAAGTCTTGGTATAGCACTTAGATACTCTCTCTCTTCAAGAAATATATTTTTATACTATCTATGTCTCTCCATTTTTGTTAAAATACCTTTTTCTGTTCTTCCTTCTCTTCAAAGATTCTTTAGAAAAAAATGAAGCAAAAAAAAAAATTAAAAAAATTAGAAATGTCCTTAAGCATCCCTGTTATTTAAAGGGGAAAATGCTAATATTAGCAGAATCTGTGCAATTTTGGCAACTGAGTTTTTAATTAAAGATTCTAATACGATGTTTGGAAAATGACTGTAATATACACATAATGGAGGAACTTAAAAAACATCAAGTCAACTGATTTTTCTCTGACCCCAAGAATCCTTGCTCAAAGTCCTTTTCTTCCCAGTGCTCAGCCTGGTTAATGAAATTACTTAGCACAAGTCTGTCAAATTAGACCTGTTAATGTTTCTATATCTCAATCTGCTGCTTTTCTCTTTCCGTAAGTTCACATCAAACACAACACCTACATGTGTCTTATTTGGTTGACAAATGTATTTGAAATGTGACCGTGGCAGCCAGGTGACAGCATCTGCCAGACCTGCTGTGGGGGCGCTGGAAGGAGGCGTAGAGTCCCCAAGTTCCGTATGGAAGAGGCACAAATAGACCTTGCACTTCATTTAGTCACTAATTAGCCACTTTTCAACCAGCATTTTAAGTAGCTCAATATGCAAAAATAGCAGCCATTACAATACCTACACATTATTTGGGCTCAAGGTATTTTGGAATATAACATTTTCAAGTGTTCTTCCTGAGTACCTTTTGTCCCCTCGTCACTTGATTGTGTAAAGCTCACTGTACTTGAACTTAAGAAAATTCTCCCAAGGTGGAGAATTAGATTTTTATGTACAGGATAGTCTGTTTTAGTGATTAAAGTCACGACCCTCCGTGCCTTCCCCCACCCCCAGACAGTCAGCCCAGTTCAACCAAAATGAAGGTTAATCTGCCGTTTACACAGTGGGTTTGGGGGCTGTCACTGCGAGACACACGTATACATTCAGACCAATGGCTGGATGCTGAAGCTAAAACACACCGTATTTTTTTTTTTTTTTTTTTTTTACCACCATGCACAACCAATTTGTTTACTTTTTGAAGGGGAAGACATATATTTTATTGCTTTCCTTACAGAACATGGGGCAACCTAATCCTGTTTATGTCACTGGCTTGTGAGAAATTTTGCTCTAATTACAGGGCCACACCCAGTACTCCCCAATGGATGGGCATGCAATTGCAATACCTAAGTTCCAAAGGTGCCAAGAATGCTGTCATAGCCAGCACCTCTCTGCTGGCCCTTTATTTAAGAAGTCATCTTGTTGTTGTCCACTTAATAGCTGGAGGGGGCATCTGGAGCAGCCCGGGGCTTACCAAAGATGCAGTTTTGTAAGTGTGTGTATGAACCTAAGTGGTGGTGGGGGTGGGAGGAGCGGGAGAGAGAGAATGAGAGAGAGGCTGATTGTGAATGTGTGTACCTCAGGGAACTCAGTGGGAAAGCCTAGCCCTTGTACTCAATTTCCCCTTCACAAGGGATAAACAGGCAATTACGCATCCTTTTATATTTGATGGCCAAGTGCTGAACTGGAAAGCACACTATTAGTTTGTGTCCCTTCAGGGCCAGGGCAATAAGTAGCCAGGAGAGCTGGGCTGAAGCAGAGAGGGTGTTGTCTGCTGTTAGTGTGACAGTCTTGTCAGCAGCGTTCACATTACTGGAAGGTAATAAAGTGACAAGTAAGTTATTAGAAAGATATGAGGTGAAATTGAACTGAAGCTTCTCGCTGCTCAGCCCAGGCTTTTCCCTTTCCTCTTTTCTAATGGTCCATTATTTGTTACAAACTGAACCTTGTCTTGATACTCTATATAAAAAAGATTTTTTTTTTTTTTTTTGCAGTAAAGGTCAAATGAATTTACAACAATGCTTTAGAGAAGAAGAATAAAGATAGTTATATGACAACTCTAGTATGTTGCTTCAAAAATATATATGGCATTCTAATGAATAATAATGCTGATCCAATTCAGTGTACTTGTAAAAATGCTTCCTTTTTAACTCCCTGTTATTAGGCATTTGGATTTTTAACAAATGCCAAAAAAGACAGTGCTGATGTCCAGCTATTGCCACATGAGCATAAACATCATTTTGGGCAAAATGTGAGAAGAGTAAGGATGGCAGGACCCAAGGATGGAGGAGTGTCTGGGCAACAGTGATGATAAATCCATGCCCTGCTCAATTTTACAGCTGAATCACATACTGCTAACTGAAAATCACCACTTACGGTGAGCCACCTCCAGCTATAGGAAATACAGAAATGAGTCTGGGACGGATCGGATGTGGCCTTCACACTAACATGAACATGACTACAGCACATGGTTTAGCTTTGACGGGAGATGTGAAAACAGAGAAGTTACTTGGATGCTTCGGAGGAAGGTAAATCAGCTCACATTTTGATCAAGAGAACTTGAGCCGAGTAGCATTACAATCGTAGCTACGGGGGCGAGCAAAGGCAATGATGGAGACCAGATCCCCGCTGGCTACCCCTCACTGCTACTCTACTCATCACAGGTAGAGCTAGGCTTCTCCTGCAGCCTAGGTTGACCCATCGCATCTTTTTGCTTCCTAAGGGATTCCAGTATCACTTCCCACTCCAAAAAAAAAAAAAAAAGAGTAAGAAAAAAACCTGCACAACTGCCTTGTTGGCTCTCCTGACCCTAAGGAACTTGAGCTGTTCCACACAGCTGTCCTTGCTTCCCTCCTTCCTCGGACTGCGGTTCAGCGACACACCTGGTCGTGGGGAGCTGGGCAGGGCACGGCATCAACGTGATGTCACCCACTGGTAGGCAGAATTGTACCAGGCTTTTCTCTTGAACAAACACGTCCAGTGCATTAACTATTTTCTTTTCTAGCTACCCCCAAACAGGGCAGGTACCAGTGCTCTCCTTAGTATGCTTTACTCACTGGGCCTTTGGAAAAGCTGATTCCTTCCCGTCTTTTTGGCACCTGCCTTTTATTGCCCCTCCTTACTTGCTGAGACCCTTCCCATTAAAAAGAAAAACAAAGAATGAGAGGGAAAAACAAAATCCTTTAATATAAATATTATGAGTTTGGGGGAATATAAGTGTTTTTAAAAAAATGAAATTTGTTAGTCATAATTTAAAAAAAAAAAGTTCTTGGGAAAAGGAGCGTGTTGATAGAAAGAATGTAAGTTTTTTCTGGGTGATTTGTTTCTTTATGATAGCAGATGTAGCGTGTCTTATTACAGTTGAGTTTTATTTACTCTGTTAGTCAATCTAACTCAACACTAACAGACCAAGTACAAGTTAGGACTGCTCAGGTCAGCCGCTGGTGGTGAGCAGCACATCCAGCTCGATCTGGTTACTGGCTTCTTTATGTTCTAATTGCCAAGGGCTCCCATTCTCATTTGCTTGGCACACATCTGGGGTGTGTACAGAGGACGGGTAACAAAAGGTCACATTTATTTTATTTGGTGAGAACCTAATGCATGGTTTCTCCTGAGTAAAATGAGGAGAATGCCTCTGGAACAGCCCATTCTTGGTATAATCAAAGTTCTTTTTTTTAAAGAGCAATGTATACACTAATGGGGCTGTTAACCAGTTAAGTGCCCTTCTCCTCTTACCGAAAAGGGCCTGGAAATTCACGACCAAAGGAATCATACACTACAAAGATAGTGGCCCCCTTGTGCTAGAAATGTTTTCAAAAACAGATGTTTATCATTCTGAGAAGGAAAATTAACACTTCTAAACCTTTAAAAGGCATCAGGCTGAACTGGGTGGCTGGACTAAGACCAGAAATGCATTACACTGGGTTGAATTATTTCAATACAATTAACAGCAGAAGAAAGAGTGTCAAGCTTTTTATCACATTTTAAAAACCAAATTACTTATAACCTATCCCTTTTCCTGCTCTGTCATTCCCCTCCATAGCATGCAGATACTCCCTAAAGCGGAATAAGCTTTTTTGATATTTACAGAAACATAGTTTAAAATGATCAAAACAGTAAGTTTCAACATCGCCTACTGGACATGCACATTAACAATACTGCCGAATTTTGTACCTGTGACAAAACTCTGGTTAAAACCAACCAAATGGGGAAACGCTGCTTGGATGAAAACAGCATCACTCCAATTTTCAGCCAGCACAGAATGGACTCAGTGAGAGAGAAACTGTTTCACAACAGGAATCTCCCGCGGAAAAACAAATGAGTAGGAATGGACAAAGATGAAGGACTCAACGATTAAAATGCTGATCTATCCTTCCTGTTCACAAACAAGCCTTCAGATCACCATCTTAACTCGAGTTGTAGTTAAGGTAAAACACTGCACTCAGGCGCACACCCCAAACAAGCAACACTTTGAGACCAAGAGCATCGTACAGTTCATGATTGTACCTGTTACGTACCACTGCCCCTTGTAGGCAAACAGGTTTTGTATTGGAAAATGTTATGCACCCACTTAGAAGGCCACCGTTACATCTGGGCATTGGAGGCACAAAAGTAGCAAACAGGGGGGCTACTTAGGAAGGGTGAGTTGTCCAAGGATTCATTGCCATTTCTCTGAAAAACGCAGTTGGACACTTTCACATTTCACGTTTCTGAGCAAGGGAAATTCCACTTTGAGAATCTCACTGCTTCTAGACTTGTTCTAACTGGCTGTCCACATTAGCCCGGTTTGTGGCAAGTAACAAACATTAGTCCTAAGCCTGGTTCATTTGCTGATGGGACCTGCTGACAGCTTTGTAATCCACTCACTAGGGCTCTCTGACCTTTTAGTTGACATTAAATTAAACAGACTAAACACTGATTCGGTACAAGGTGAGTTCAAATAGCTCAACCAAGAGTGTAACTTTTAAAAAACTGCTGAAATAAAAATGAATTATTTTCATAAAACTGGGTATAATTCTGTCTATACAAACTCCAAAAGCTAGTGTTTCCATAATCTTTTGTTGGGATAGTAAAAGTATTTTTCCCATCCCTTTGAAATGAATCCTTTGGTGATGGGGCAACAGCGCAATACAGAGAATGCTGAGGACCAACAGGTTTGCAAACAAGCTTTCATTATTCTAGTTCAATCTTTCACAAACATACTGTACAGAGTCTTATATGGTATAAAACAAAAGAAAACATCTCTGTCTATTCAATTTAACACAACACCAAAATAAAGCAATTAAGACTTTGGGGAATTCAAAGGTACAAGAAAACAAAAACGGTTATTACTAATTCCTCAGCTTTTTACCGTAAACATTTGTCATGTAAGAGATAGTGTTTAATGTTTCTTTTGTACTGCAAGCACTTTTGGTCTTTCCTCACTGTAGAACAAATGAAGAATTAAATGAACCCCATGGCATCCTCTGAAGGAGATGAAAAGATAAAGCTCCCAGACACATCTAGCTTATCTTTAAGAATATATTGTTTCTGAACTCTTCACAAATAAAAATACTGAATCCACAACTAATGATGCTTATTTTTGGAAACAATAAATACTGTGAGGTACAATAAATCCTATAGGAATAATAACAACAGAAACATATTAACAGTTTCCTTTGGCAAATTTAACGGAAGTAAATGCTGATGTGAACATAGAAAAAATAATTACAAAACATATGAAAAATGGAAATGAAATGAAAAGTTAAAACAAAGGGGGTATTTCTAACTTTTAGACTGATGAGAAATGTTTGAGGCCATTCAATGTAGAAAAGAAATACATTCTCTTGAAATTATTGTATTGTTTGACAAACTATTCCTTGTTTATCTTTTTTCCCCCTTCGCTTAAAAAAAAAAAAAAAAGGACAACAAAACACAGTCTGCAATACACACCCTAATGGTTTTGGCTGCAGACTGAACTTGAGTAAATATCATCATTTAGTCAGTATGTTGTGGTAGCTGAGGCTGCCGATGTGGTTAACCAGCGCAGGCAACATGTGTAAACATCGGAAACAAAACACAACAAAACAGAAAAGGTTTAGAGAACCATCTCCCCCCGCTTTCTCACTCTCCACTGCTTGGTTTTAGGCTTGCTTTCTTTCTCTCTGACAAATCGTGTAGGGAAACACAAAACACTAAGCAGTGAGAGAGCCTGTTTTAAACCCCGTTCTTCTGGCTTTTCAGAAGGGAGTGTTGCTCAATTCAAGTTCAGCACATGTTTTCAAAGCTTCCAAGTACGGCTGCTGTTAAACGTCTTTTGAGTTTGTCTATCAAATGGGCCTGAATCATAGCACTACTGAAGAACTTGCAACAAATTAGACAGCCATTCGACAGACCGGCCCAGTTCAGACTTTCTCTTTCTTTTTAAAGGATAAGGGTTAGGTCCTTGCAAATGTGTGTTCAACTCTTTTACTGTATTCAGCTTTGTTCCATAGTGAGTAATTTGGGCTTTTGTATCCTGAAATATTATCCTGCCTCTAAAGAATAAAAGCCTTGGCTGTTTCACACCACATAATTTTGTTTTCCTTTTATGTAACTTAACATATAAGCAAGAAGGATGCAATGTTGATTCTAATAACATTCGGCACTTGAAAGAATCACCAAGTGTTTTTTTTTCTTAAAGCGGTTTTCTGGTGGCCGACAAATTGGCCTGTGGTTATGTTGAGTGACTAATTGTATTTTCTTTTCTGGAAACTTGTGCAAAGTTGGCAGTTTTGTGTTAACACTAATACTTTTGTTTGGCATTTGTGCCCTATACTGACCAGACCATTTTTATACAAGTGAATTTTTTTTTTTTAAAAAAAGACACTTATTTGAAGTATGGCAATAGTTTAAGGATAAAAAAGAAGCATGGATATTACACATCCCCTTGTAGTGTATGAAAAAAGTGCATGACTGGATTTATGTACTAGTACAGGACATTAAAAAAAATCAGATCTGTGCTGAAAAGCATGCCAGCACCTCTTTATCACTATATCTAGCAGGTAGTAAAAACAAGACCATGTTTTTTGTTTTTTTAAAATGTGCATTAATGCTAACATAAATGAATACAGCTAGCCAGCAAACTATTTTTTCCTGCATATCTAACAGCTGATGTAACTGTAAAAATTAAACAAAAGAGTTAAACAACATCAATACAATTGTTTTACATCATTGGCCTCTCAAGGCTAAATATTTACAGGTGAATCTGCCATGCTGTAGTTGAAGATTCTCTCAAAACCTTAAAGTTCACAAAAGACAACTAGTAAGAAGTTCCTTTTTTCTTTTTTTCCCCTCCCTTTTATTATTATTATTTTTTGCAGGCAACAGTCATGGGTACAACAAACTGTCTCTTTGGAGAGGACCAAGAATTATTATTCTGTCAAAATTTGGGCTACTTGCACGCTTTATGTGTGTGTGTACGTGTCTTTAAAGGGTGCTTAGTTTTCACCCCCAAATGAAAGGTCCCACCCCTTTTCCAAAACTATAAAGGAAAACAAAATTTCAAAAGCACTTAGTGTTTATCTTTTTATATCTAAAGAAAATAAAATATGTGTATGTGTGTGTGTGTGTAGATGCAGAGGCATACATGTGCACACACACACACACACCCAAGTACACAAGCACACACTGACTATGGCAGTTCAAATATGTAGGCCATCTGGTGAGAGCTGGCATTTGTAGTGTCCGTTCTGAGACTAATCTACTGAAGTGAAGGGAATGTTTTTGTGGAGATTAGGGTTCTGACTGTGCCGATTTCGGCTTCTCACAGAGGAAAACATCATATTGCAACCGGGGACTTTGCACTTGTGCATTTCTCGCAAATGCACAGTTTTGTAGTGCACTCTCAGGGTCCCCTTGTTGCTGTACATTTTGTGGCAAATGTTGCACATAATCCCACCATTGCTCCCGGACAAGCTGTTGAACATCAGAGATCCCGAAACTTCAGCCCCGAGGCTCCCAGGGAGGGCGGGGGCCTCGGCCTTGTGTGCCGACTCCCCACTGTCACTCGCCCCGTCAATGTCGTCGAGAAGAATCCCCTCATCACTGCCTGCGTCGGACTCTCTGGAGGAGTGGATGCTGCTGCTGGACTGGAGGCTGGAGGTGGTGCTCAAGTCAAGGACCATGTAGTCCTCCGCCATGCCTCTTCCATACCCGTTCAGGTGCGAGTCTTCAGTCCCTGCGGGGGAGGAGGCGTCTTCCCTGACGTCGAGCCCCATGGGGTGCTGGGCTCCATAGATCTTCATCAAAAATTCATCCCGGAGGTCCTTGCTAAGGGAGGGCTGCGATGAGTCCAGGCCCATGTCATCGAGTTCTTTGGTCAACAGTTTACGATGCAGATTTATGTTGGCACTGTGTCTAGGAAAACAAGAGGGAAGGGGGAGGGTAGGTGGATGGGGGGTGGGAAGGGGTGAGAAAAAGGAGGGCATTTTAAAATTGATTCAGCTTTCACTAGGCATCAAATAAGCACATTCATTGCTAATTACACCATTATAAAAGCAAACATTTCCCTACATCCTCAGGATTTGGGAGTAAGTGGTGGTGGGAAGTGCAATAAGGGGAGCTTTTCATTAACATAATTTTATGAGAGTAAAACTCTTCAATGGTGGGATGAATGCGAACCCATGCACCCTCTGCTCAATGATTGTTCTGTTAGCTTTACTAGGTAGCAGCATCAGCTACAATCTCATAGCAGAGATTTTAGAACATAAATTAGTACGATAAAAGAATGGGAACTTTATGCTTGTTTAAACTGAATAATTTGAATTTACCTAAAGACAGAACAAACCTTTTTTTTCTACAGCAAACTATTTATTTAGAGGTATAAAAAGGATCCATTTTAAAAAATACTAAATGGTCTAGGTAATTTAGGTTTTACTTAAAAAAATAATGAAATCTTGCCCCTCACGTTCCTACATTTCAAGTTTTAGGTAGGAAAAAAATTTAGCTTAATAGATTAGCAATTTGAAATAGGATTATAGGCTCTTTAACATAAATCCCTCTTCCCAGAATGATTTGGGATTTCAGCTGAATCTAATAGTAAAACATTTATTTTCAGAAGCTGCTACAGTTCAGAGTTGAAAAGTTTTCATTAAGCAATTCAACTTTTAAAATTTAATTCTTTAAAACAAAAGTTGAAAAACAGATAGTGTTTTTAAAAATAAAACCCACCCACCCTTTTAAAAAAATCACATTAAACAACAGAAAACCCAAAGGGACCAAAATAAAAAAAAATACCCAAAATAAATACCAAAAAAAAAAAAAAATCAAGCACAATAATAACATACGGTCTCTGTTGTAACAACTGGAATCCGTACTTCTTAGACAAGCAAAACTTTTACTCCACTCACTGAGTGCTTTGCTTGTGTAAAAAAAGGCAGGATTTGTCCCAGAGCATCCGAAGGGATGGCATGATTTACAAGGCCTGATATGTTGTTATCTATCTGAAAACATTGCCTTTGTATTTACATCCCCCATTTATTTTTAAGGTGCCCTTGGGCATATACCTCTCTCCACCTGCAAAGGCTCATATGTTTGACAAGTACCTAAACCGAAGGCTACCCTTCCAAAAAATAAACCAGTACACAAATTACAGGTACATAAAAGCTTCTCAATAATGGCAGAAGCACTACATGTTGGAGAATTGTGATAATAGAAATGACCTAAAATAGTCCGTATAAAGTTCAACAGACCTCCTGATTATAAATAAAAAGTATGGAAGACCCAAATGAGTCACACCATTTGGTGACAAGTGTGGCTAATATTTTTTAGAGGTGGTTGAGAGGTATGTGCCTCAGAGACAAGAAAGGTGAGAAGGACTTCTCCACCTTTCCACACAAGACAATATATATAGCACTCTGGGTTTTAAGGGGAAGAGGGGCACAGCCCTCTCCACACTACACTTAGGAAGGCTGAGCTTACCTTGTGATAATAAGATCAGCTTTCTAATCTTTTGCTAAATCGATCACAAAAGAAAGCAAGAATGAGAGACAGAGAGAGAAAAAGAGAGAGAAAGAGAGAGAGAGAGAGAAAACAAATTCACATTCTAGACATCTGGTTTAAAAAAAAAACTTTAACAATAATATAGGGATTTAAAATGTTCTGATCACAAAATCATTTGTCATAAGCGATCATCTCATATGCTGTCTTGATGATTTTCAGATCAGCTGCATAATCCAAAAATCATAAATCAAATTAAGATAAAACAAATTCACAGCATCAGCATCATCCATAAATGAGTTCTACACAGATGCATGCAGTGTGCAGATATGTGAGTGATAAACAGAAGTTGTCCCCACGGTCCCTGCTCTGACACAGTCTCCCCATTTCCTTGGTGTCAGATGGCAGATAACTGCAAGTGCAGGTTGCTAAGCAGAGTGCAGGAAATGCCTACTGCAACATATGGGCATGACACCACCAGAGTTATTACAAGAATGTGGAAATAGAGTTACACTATGTACTATTACTTTGCTGATAAAACAATCTGACAGCCATAAGCAGCTCACGAAATCCTACCCGTTTATTACTTTTAACACCCTCCCCACTTTCTTAATTTCACAAGCACACATTTTACGATTGACTGTAATCTAGAACTCTGTGTTGCTTCTCACACATCTGCAGTTACCACTTCCTAGATTCATGGCTGAGAATACAGCAGTCACATAAAGACACGTTGAATAGGAAGAATAAATTAACATTGACAAAAGGACACACTGATCACAGATGGACACATCTTTCCTAAAATGACTTGTGAAATTACACATCTCCACTGATATGTTCCCAGGAAGAGATGTTTCTCTTCATTTCTCACTTACAGCAATAGAAATCTGTAATCTAATTAGATGATGTACCAGCCCTCAATATCTGTCAACCAAACGATGTGCAGAAATGTGTAGACCAGCTCTGGCACTCTGTTCAACAGTGTCCCTTTTCCGCTGTCAGCAGTACTGTTGGCCTCTGCTAATATAATTACATTGACTTTTATTCAATTAAGTGCCATCCTTCGCTTAAAAAAAAAAGCTACTTTATCAATTGATTCAGGTGTAATGCAATAATAAAGATGAACTCATGGCAGTGCATTAGCTCTGCTGTTCATAACTTCAGTACACGGGTTCATTCATGGTAGTCGATTTCCATTATGCAACCACAGTTCAAGAGAATTGATTCTTTTATGTTCATTTCTTAATCTATTTCGTTTTTGTTTAATAATCCTCCTAAATACTATATGCAAAACACTTGAAATGCGGACAGGAAGGATAAGTTGTGGAAAGCCTGCTGGTTTACACTCATGACAGTGAGCTTTGGAGATTTTCTAACAAACTCACACAGTATCACTGGGGTAGTGGGAAGAAAAGCAAGAGAATGAGGGAAAGGAGAAAGATTAAATCCCTTAGAGTCCTGATCCTGTCCTCAAGAGGCTGGCTCAGCCTCCAGAGTGGACAAAAGGCAACACTTGACTGTCACAAAGACCTCTCGTTAGACTCTGGGATCAGTCAATCCAAACCATTAACTGTCATAAAATACTGTCCGCATGAAGAGACACAATGACCTAGGGTTAATAGCAACTTACAAGTTTATTTAGATCAGAAAAGTGAAGAGGTGAACATAAAGGAAAGAGGCAAGAGACACAGAAAGAACTCATGCCTACTGACTAACAGTTACACAGAGAGGATGCTAAAATGGGAGGAAGACCACAGAGCTTTGGACACAGGAGAAGGACCCCCTGGTGGAGCAAGCAATATGCAGCTGTATGTAGTTAAGTGGAAGAATCCATGAAGGAACCAATTTTGAGTTCTCCAGAAGAAGAGACGGTTTTTCTAGAAAATAGGCTGCGTTTTGAATATTTATCTCTAGAAAAGAAGGAAAAATAATCATTAACAGAAATCCAGACTGTATTAGAACTTATGTTCTTCAAGAACATAAACAGGATACAAAAGCTGTTTCTACTTGCTTTGATTCAGTAGGCAGTAGCGATACGCAGAGGCAAATTCCTCTCAAAGAAAAAAAAAAATGACCGGTATAGAGAGATGAGTCCCTAAGTAGAGAGGGTAAGGATCTGGCATTAATAGGGATCTAGTCTTAATAAGCACAGTAGTAGTCCAGAATTTAGCCCCAAGATGGTCACTTTTCAAGAATAACACAAACTAAATCTGATTCAACCTCCAGTCTCTTGCAGTCAAGTAGAATGCTTTGCACATGGGAGATACTTAAAACTACATTTATTTGCTTTCAATCAATATCATGCATGAGTCTTAAGAAGCTTTTCCAAAAATACACTGTAGAAAACAATGATCCCAAGATTGGAAGCATGTAACAGAAGAATATTGAAGCAAATACAGAGGGTAATTCTGACCCTATTAATAACCCAGTGTGATGCAAGGAACTGCTATAGTATAATTAGGGTATGAAACAGTCCCATACTTTGGGCTATGCTTAGAATTACGTTTCCTCAGACCCTCTGCACTCTTTCCTACTTCCACACTGTGAGTTTACCAAAAGCCTCTTGAAGACTAAGATCACCCTTAAAAGCAAAAGGTAATAAGGTCTATATTATTATATAGGGAGGTCATAACACCAAACTTATTTTTTGAAATGCTAAGTGGAAGTACTCTAACTGAACTAATGAAGACTAGCACTCTTTTTCTGTTTCTTTAATGAAAACTTACATTAATTATGTATCAGTTAAAAAAAGAAAGAAAACTTTATAAAGCAACCACACAAGACACCATATTCATCAAACACAGTAAAGTAAATGCAAGTGCCCTTTAGAGAAAGTAAGTCCTGTCTCTGGCTTTTCTTTTCTCCCATCTCCTTTTCCAAATGTCCAGTTTGACTTAATGCAATGCTTAACCAATAAAAATTAGAATTAAAAACATTTAAAAAATGTGTTTTGAGATTTTAGCTTTGGGATACAGGAAAGGAACTTTTCTTCTTTTATAGGAAGTTCCATGCCCAAATGAAAAAACCAGAATGTGACAATCAAAACTGAATAGTGAATCAAGCTATAGGTTCCATGAGAAGTCCAACATCTAACTCCTAATTTTTAATATTTTGAGTCATTCTAAACTTAGTAAATTACAACAAAATACTTGATAATTATAACAGCTCCAATAACAATGTGAATTAAGGGTCCATTTTGGATTAGTTTTTGCCTTTATTTTCTTGCTCACCTCTGCCACTCAACACACACACACACCTCAAATTGTATCAGTGATATTTACATAACAGATACCATGTATATGTATACATAGTTGGTGTGTGTGTATGTGTATGCATGTATATGTATATGGGGACAGAGAGATAAATATATATCCAATCTGGGAAAATCTAGATGCCAGGTTTGAGTGCATTGTGGGATACTGAGTCAACAATACTCCTGAACAGAAATGTAAATCTGCTATTCAAATTGACAGAAGAAATATTAATATCTCTGTCCCACTTAATTCTCTTATCTGGCTTGCTATGACACTATCTGTTGTCTTTAACTGCTCAAAATTTTTATATTACCATTTATTAATGGTAGGGTGCTTACACTCCTATGAATTAAATGACATTTTGATAGGATGCATTTCTGCAAAAACTACTAATTGTTCTATCGGCTGTTATTTAAAATTTCTCTCCAGAAGATCTGAAAACCATTCCTTGCTCAGGAAAAAATTCAATGTAAAATTCTAGCGAACAACATTAAAAAAAAAATTCAAAAAGTGAAGAAGTACATATTAAATGCAAGATATAAAAGCTAGGCAAATTCTTGCAAATTAAAAGTATGAAATTCACTCACTTCAATCCCTTTCAATATAAAACAAATCATCCATACTAGTCACGCAGACAGTTCCCACTACATTCAAATTATTCACTTGAAGATAAGCTCCCACCAAACTCTTTAGGGGCTTAGCTAATTTACTGCACAGATATGGCACGTCTGTTGTAATAACAGGTAGGATGTATTGGGGTCGACCATTTATCAGAATTAGACTTCTTTTCTCAATTCGCAGTGAATTATGCTGCCTACATGACTCCCCTCTCTCAGACCTGCCATCCCCGTACGGCCCCTAATGTGGCAGGCAAACAAAATTGACAGTCTCATCTTGTCAACAAGGGGCGATTCTCCTGAGAAGCCATTTAACTTTGCCGAGGAAGCAATGTATTAATGTGCCTGTCCCAGGAATGTTAACCATCTTCAAGCTTCCAACCTAACTTTGACATGAATGAAATCACCAAATTTCTTTACTAAATGAATCGTAATATGCTAATAAGAAATCATGACACATATGGAAAAGCCAAACAGATGGTTTGTTTACTCCACTTTGCAACTTTATAAATGTTGTAACTCTGAAGATGTTAGTGAGAATTATTGGTTTGTTGGCAGAGGCAAACATGTCTTTTGCATACTAAAGCTGGTGCTACAGTCAGAAAACTATTTGTCATTGCTGTGGAATACATTAAAAATGTTGATGTTGTGATGGCATTTGGGAAAACATATTGGTAGAAGGAAAGTATGTATGCTGGATGCTCAGGTTAAGTGTAGTATTAATATCCAATGGCCCTCTTCCCTAACTATTTTATTTGAGTTGTATCTGACACATCAGGGTTTCTCAAGGGTGCTGATTATGTGACCGGTACCTGTTGCACTGTAATGAGACACTGACTGTTATACTGTGAATAGGATTTGTTTTCACAACATTTGGAAATTTTCTCGATCAGGCAGTTCATATGGTGCTCAGTTTACCACTATCATTGGTAAGAAAATGATAGTGGGTGTCTTTTAAGGATTTAAATAAATCAGAGGCAAAATTTTTGAATTTTAAGGTGTCTTTTAAGGATTTAAATAAATCAGAGGCAAAATTTTTGAATTTTATATTTGCCCTGGATGAACTAACTCTCAAGTCTTCCATCCCTGGATTTATAGTCTGACTTATATCGTTTAGAAGACATATTCCCCAAATAATAGGAACACATTTTTTTCTCTTGATTTTCACATTTTTCTTCCATTTTAAAACTAAGCTTTCTTTTCTAATGTGTACAACATGGAGCATCCATTTTTTTCCTGAGATCTTTTTCAAAGGAAATACTTGCTAAAAATATTCAAAATGTTTTATATCAATAAAAAGGTTAAATTATGATCTTTTAAAAAGATAACATTAGGGATGTATGAGTTCCTCAAGAGAGGGGACAGAATTTTGTAGATAATATTATTTAGCTATGGTCTTATATAGAATTAATTCTATGTTGAAAATGAAACTACTTAAGGTACATGAACAAAAAGAATGTACAAAATCTAATATATGTCTTTGGTCAAATGATGTCAAAATTGCCAGCTGAAACATGAAAATTTGTTAACCAACCAGCAATGCACCTATGCTACTAAATACTTTGATTTTTAGAAACATTCCGTTGATTTTTGTATGAAAGAGGTGCTTATTTCTACCAATATTCTTAACCACTCCCCCCAACTTCTTAGTCCTATGTATACATTGAGACTACCGCTAATTTTGTGGGATTTCCTGGTGTATCACTATGTAGTGCTGAAATGTTCACCTGTCTGCAGAAGAGAAATGAGAACACAAAGTGATCTAAAGAAACCACTGAGCTCATCTTGCTGCCCAAAGATCACTTTGGAGTAAGAAACATTAGTGGCTATCCCAGCCTAGCGCTTATATCTCATTTGAAACATCTTCTCACTCCTGACCAACAAAGAAAATTTCAATAAAGTACTTTTACTGGTTTAACAACAGCGAGCTCCGGGGATTGTCAAAGTGCTAAGCCTTTTCCAAGGAGAGAAGAAATCAGCAGCTCAAATATAATTAACCTTCCATTCTCAATGCGAACTGCCACGCACAGGAGCTCTGCAGTCTATTAGCTAAGTCATAATGGCCAACAGGCAGAAGCAAAATTGGTCAAAAAGTTGGCTGCTGCTGTCATATTTTTGGAATTATGATTAATGGCACTAATAATGCGGATGATTACTGATATGTGTATCTCCAGCAGTTTATCATATTGCTCTGGCTGCCTACACAATAAACAGGATGCTATCATTTACCTCTTTATTGAAGGCAATCCTTCTCTTGAAGGAGCATATTCTAATTACTTCGTAATGTTTTATGTCTTAAACATTTTGCAGCTCTGGACCTTGCCAACTGCTTCGTGTCTACCATTGATTAATTACTGAATGTTTAATCAAAATTTAGAACCTAATGTAGTCATTTATGAGCTCACTGCAGTGCCAAAGTAGTTAGGCTTTGCTCCCAAGTTTGGAGAGGGTTGGGTTCAAAATCAAATCCCAGGCATGCATGAGGATCCAAGAATTTCACCTTGGGTGCTCTGAGGTTGCCAATTCTATCTCTGCTGATGAATGGAAGGTAATCTAACTACAGGGTAAACAGCATCTTTACCTACCCTCTTCCCACTGGACTTCCCTTTCCTCTTTCCCCAATTCTCTAATCAACAGAGCACCTCCACTGGCGGCTTCTGAGAACAAGAAGGTCCTTGTGAATGCCCATCATGAGAACATAGTTTTGAAGTGGTTAAACAAGTGAAAAAATAATTTGCTGGGACAAATACATGAGTTTTTTTTTTAATGTGGATTTTTTATGGTACTGTCATACAACCATTCACCGTTGAAGTTAAGTGTTTTTTTAATACCATTACTGAACTGCTGAAATGGATGCTAATATAGCTCAGAGTGCTAATGTCAAGTCCTGGTAATAAAAAAGACAGACTGCTGAATGAAATAATTTCAAGTAAAAAATAGAACAAAAGTGCTCTCTCTCTTGCTCTCCACTTTTATTGAATTGGGACTGACTGAGCCAATTGCTTTAGAAGTCTGTAAAACACAATTACTAGTGAGCGGACTGACCCACCAGTGCCCCCGCAGTGACAGAGCAGACTAAGAAGGCAGCGGAGTTCAAGCAGCTCCCCTCAGCTGGCCATCAGACTGAAGAGGCCTCCTTCCGAACGCCGGTTGTTCGCATTGGCCAAATCTGTCTTCTTTCACTTACAAAATCTTGTTATTTCTCATCAATGTGATAACATAACTTCATACATTACCTTCCAAGATAAAAATGTCTATTCTGGCAATTAAGGATGATTTGTCTTTTGACAGTCTTATTTATGAGGGTATTTATGTATAAACACACATACATTATGTGGATGTATTTAGATTAGAACGTTAGCATGATTTTTGAAAAGCTGGTAATAATTCAGATTTGATATATGCAATAGAAAAATTGAGGCATCACTTACATATGTTCAGTTAGCAACACTTGGCTATTTTTTTCCTAAGGTAAAGTCAAAATAATTAGAGCAAGCAAGAAAAAGAATTAAACTAGAAGTGGGTAACATTTTTCCTCCTAGTTAATAAAAGAAGTAATAAACTCCATAAAGTACTAGAGTTACGATCACTAACACTTCAGGCATAACAGCTTTTTACCAGGAATTTACAACTCCTGTTTTAATTCAAGCAGCTTGCATTAGGACATAAAATCTAGGTATTTTTTAAAAGTGTAGTTTTACGTTAAATAACTGAAGAAAACTTGTCCTTTCCTACAAAGTATTCTTTCTTTCTTTCCGCAGCCTGCTTCTCACTCACATACACACGTGCACACTTACACACATATCTTGTCACTCAAGAATCAAAGTTCCTAAATCCCTTTTTTTATGACATTGTAATTTTTTGGCAAGTGTAAACTCCTTTCATATTCTGCCACATTTATTTAGCTGAAGCTTGTGGGAGTCTTACAGCAAAAACATTACATTATTTCTGAGAAGGATTTTTAAAAAAGAAAGGAGAAATGCTATCACCTAACCTTCACTATGAAATTTCAACCGAGAAGAATAAGTCTCCCTTCTTAGCACGACAGATGATCACTTATAGCAAGAGAGAGCTGGTAGAAGCCTTTCACCAACAGAAGAACCAGTCTTACCAGGTCTGACACAAGTGAATGTTAATATATGTGTGCAGTCTTACAGCCTGCTTCCTGGTGGGAGATGGCCTATACATTTTTTTAAATAAAAGATTATCTATAAAAATGAATATCTCAAACGAATAATTATTTATGAGAAAGATTCCCATCGGTAAAGTCTATCCTCTAGAGGATCAGATGGTGGTGGTGGACCCAAGAGAGGCAGCAATCAGGAAGACGACCCTTTCAAAGTTGTGTCCTTATGAAAAACACCACCTGTGCATTTAGTATGTACATTCTGCTCTAATTGTATTTCGCCTGAATTTTCAAGATAATGCTGGTAAGAACAGTAGCTTTTCCTTTCGAGGGAAGGTAAGAACAGGAGCACACAGAAGCATGATGTTTGTGCAATGGAAGTTATGCAGCCACAGGAGATTTAACGTAACTCCCATTCACAGAAATTTGTAAAAATCTCTTGGTGTCATGAAAAGGAAGTCATCTGCCTGTCATGAAGCTTTGTTGTCTATTTGGTAGGCAATGTGGTGGAAGTGACTCTGTATAGTTCTTGGACTGGAAGAGTGAAAGGTCAGCAGAGGCTTAAATGAGCTTGTCTTACATCCAGCTGGGCCAGCAGGAGGTCATTAGGAAGATAGGAGGCTCACTTTAGCCTTGACAGAGTCTCTCCCCATGATGCTAGGAGCCCGTTTTGCTCATTGCTCTTCTCCCAGTATATAAAAAGAACCCCAGAGACAGCAATGACACAGAAGTTTATCTTACTACCAAAGTTTCGCTTGAGGAGGGCACAACTAGCAATTACTCAGAAGGGGGATTTATTTTGTTTGTTTGCCTTTGATGGAAAGTAATGGAAATAAGTACAAAAGACCTATTGATCTGTTGGCTCTACTGTGAAACCACATAGAGTAACATGGAAAAACAATCTCTTCCTTAACATTTAGAAGTCAGAGGAACTGCACAACTTCACTTCCTAAAAGAACTGTGGAAAAGGAGAGTTGCAGTTTGATTGGTAAATATATAGGAAATGAAATAAATGGCTGATACTTTAAAACGTTCTATTCTTGTACTTGGAGAGGATTAACATACTGTACATTTGACAGCTAATTATATTAGGGCAAATATACTAATAGCTACCTTGAATTTGTGCTAAGTGGCTCATTTCTTGAAGGTATTGCTGAGTGAAATCGTGTATTTACTGAAAATCTCTCCTTAGAAAAGTTCTCTATAAGTTTTCAAACATACAGAACGATGGAAAAAAAATGAATGTTGCTGCTGAGAAGGTGGTAACAGGAGGCAGGTAGCATGTTTTTGCACCTTCACCTCTGTTGTTAATGTATGCAGTGGCTCATCAGAGGTAGCTCATGTTAATTTATTCCTGCACACCTGTATCGGCCTGGAAGTCAGGTAATCAGACAAGCAAAAACTATATGTCTCTGCTTTTTAGCTAGAGCTACCCAGAGGCCTATATACGAACAAATTTAGTTCTGGAGACATCAGCAGGTTTTAATAAACCAAATACAGATGTCTTACTGCACACAAATCAAGAAGTTTACATGTTTAAACCTGGATGGATTTAACTAGCAGTCAAAGAGAAGGTTCACACTCAGTACCAATGGCTGTCTCATATTTATTTATAAATCAACCAAAGCAAATATTATTTTGTTTTTAAATTTATTCATGGAGCTGGATCGCCTTTCCTATACCTTCAAGCTCAAACATATACACTTACCTTTCTGATAAAATTTAAGACAAACTTTGGCAATGAGTGGCCACTACACTCAGAGGACGAGAGGAACAAAGATGGTGAAGTAAAAGTCACGTGAAGATGAAAAACAGAGACATATACTTCCTTCTATGCAGATTACCTAGCTTCTGTATTGAAAGGCTTCATTTCAGCCCTGGCCAGTTTGGTTCAGTGGTTAGAGGGTTGGCCCACGGACCAAATAGTCACGGGTTCGATTCCGGCCAAGGGCATGTACCTCCAGTCCCTGGTCCTGGTCTGGTTCAGGTGGGAGGCAACCAGTGAATGTGTCTCTCTCACATCGATGTCTGTCTCTGTCTCTGTCTCTGTCTCCCCTCCTCTCTCCTACTCCATCTGAAGATAAATGGAAAAATATCCTCAGGTGAGGATTAAAAAAACACACACAAAAAACCCTTTGTTTCAGTTGAGGGAACTTAATTAATTAATTAATTAATTTATTTATTTATTTATTTATTTATTATCCTCACCCAAGGACATTTTTTTTTTTTTTGCATTTATCTTCAGATAGAGCGGAGGGAGAGAATGAGGAAGAGAGAGAGAGAAACACTGATGTGAGAGAGACACATCTACTGGTTGCCACCCACACGACTCCCTGGGGCCGAGGACAAACTGCAACTGAGGTACATCCCCTTAGCTGGAACCAAACCCGGGTCTCTCTGGTCCATAGGCCAACTTTCTAACCGCTGAGCCAAACCGGCCAGGGCTTGAGGGAACTTTAAAACTGCCAATCACTAAAGCAGATGTAAATAGATTTTAACATATTAGCAAATGATAAAGGATTTTAGGGAAGAAGAGGACAGAGGGCATTTATTTATTTATTTTTTGGAATAAAAACCAAATGCAATTTATAAATGGGCTTCCCTTAAATAAAGGTGATCCATGGCCACTCAGCCCTTCTGGGGATCAAAATTCAAGACCAAGGATGAGAATATGACCAAAGGCAAACTAGGCCCAGCTAATTTTATGAGTGTCTTCTAAAAAATTTCCCTTATGAAGACTGTAGGTTCTAGGCCAGTTAGTTATAATTACTTCTTCTCAGGGAGTATTTCATGTGTAAATACTTCAAAACGGAGGGCCAACCTCCTGTTACCTGACAGAACAGTAGCAGAAAAACATGGCATAAACAAGAAGGAAGGAAGGGTGTTTAGAGACTTCCAGGAGTAACACTGCATAATATTATCATCTTATACTTTCATAATTCTTTAGAGAGAAAATAATGTACTTTATTCTAACAGCCACCTACTGACCAAATGAATCAGATTTTGTGTTTATTGGCTTGCTCTTTGTCACTAGTGTGGAATGGTCCCCTTTGCTTTCGAATTTCTTAAACTCAGACTCATTCACAGCTGTGAAGGATGCTTAGAATCCTCAGCCGTCACAAACCTTGTGTGTGTCCCACTCTGTGTCTTCTCCCTTTTTGCTTTAGACAAAGAACATTCTTGCTTATCAAAAAGCCTTCAACTTGATCTTATAAAATCTAGAAAGACCATAAGCAAAGATCTGGAAATCTCTGTTAACGAGCTGCCAAAGCCAGAACACAGTATTTAACATCTTTCTACATTGATCTCACTAACATGCCTATCTAGAGACAAAAACACAACTCCCTTGTGTACACCCTTCTTGGAAGAAGCCCAAGAAGACCTGTGTGCCATTCCTGTAAGGTGCGCTAGGCCTGAAGACAAGAAGGCTGCTTTTATCAACAGAAGGGAAGGAGTTATTCTGTTAGTTTTATCACAGGCATCCTAGAAACCCTGTAGCCTTGCACACTTCAGCCCCCTGTCCAAATCCCCTCTAATGCTTTATTTGCACAAGGAAGACATTGTGCAGTCAAGGATGGATGAATCGAGACTCTGGGGAGAGGAAAGAAATGAGCCTGAGGACAGCAGGATTAAAGGCAAAAGATGGTTTCTGTTTGAGAAGGTCTGTTGGCTCAAAGAAAAGTAAGAAAACCTGTCCTGGCTTCATTGCAGGGGGAAAAGCAGGGACACAAAATTCCCGGAGTTCTCATGACTAACACAGTAAAAGTGAAGAGAAAGGGAAGGTAAGTGTAAGGGGGTAGATCAGAAATATGATTCAAGAGGCTTTGTGAATAAGGAGATTAAATTACAGGTTGATATTAGTAGATGAAATGATGATACAAGGCCGAATGAAACAGGAATACAATTATGTCTGAGTTCAATCTGCTGAGATGCAGGAAGAGGCTGGCACCCAAAGGCATCACTGGTTCTGGTTATTTGGTGGTAAATATACATACATTGTATATTAATTCAAGTCATAGACTCAGCAGGGGTGAACACCTTTTTTCTTAAGGAAAAAAACGCCAAAGTTAAAGTATCAGAGTTTTAGTTTAGTTTTTAACAGGGATCAAAATATTTGAGTATTCTTGAAAAGCAAAATTTCAAGTGAGAATCAAAAAACTTTCTCTGTACAGTATTTGTCCCAATTTTCTTCATCGATGATGTGTGACAATATCCAGAATTAGAAAGATTAGGTCTGATGGGATATTTTAACCAAATGAAACGTATCACTTGTCTCGTGAGGTTTGCCATCTCCTGTGTGACTTAACACACATGGGAGAATGTCAGTACTATTCTTCCCATCTAGCATATACTAGTCATTCTGGACAATGGCCTAAATTACCATAAGGCTGGTTACTCACCAAAATCCCAATCCTTAGACCAAAAACAGAGATTGAAACATTCCCCTACCAATAAATGTTTTTTCCTCAGACCAACCACCATCTCAACAGTACCTCCTTATGCATTAGGACATAAAAAACACAGTGATATACAGGAAAGCACCAAGCTGTGGGTATTGTAGCCATTTGGTCCCAGAGTCACTTTATTCCAATGCTATGACTTACACTATTTTCAGCCAACCAACTAAAACTGTGATAGGAATTCATGCAAATAAGCTTAAATTCTGGCTTGTCTTCAAACACTCCATTTCCATAAATATTTTATGCAGATTTTCATGAGTCTTTTATTTTTGTTTAAAAAAAAATCCAATGCATTAACCTCATTATCACTAGTGCACTATTTCAAATTTAAAAGAATGAACATTACTCACAAACTTGGGGAGGAAGAGGTTGGGTATAGTATTGTATTTTATTATTCGAAGTACATAGCTATCTTATCTGCCATATTCTGGGAGTATTGATGGTGACTCGGAACTGAAAAGAACTTTGTGATCATAAACCATTTTTACAGAACAAGGTAAATGGGAGTGCGAAAGAGGGGGTCAGGAAGGGGAAATCTTTAAGAAGATAGATTTCTCTTCAAAAGATGTTTTGAGTTGTATAAAGTGAGCAATTTACTTTTCTCAGAAATTTTGCTTTTCATGAATTGGGCCCCTTGAGCTGTACTTCAGCACAATGAAAAAAAGTTTTTTAACCTTTATTTTTTAAAAGACTAATCTTTTAAATATAAAGACAAAACAGAGTATTCCAGAAGCAGGTCACACTACTTTTCAGTGGTATTTTTATTGTATGTTACTTTGTCAAAGAACCCTACCTAACTGATAAGCACTAGAATTTGGGTGGTGGCTATTTTCAAATTTCCTAGTTAATTTTGTTTCTTCTACATAGACTGACTTTTAGCACGTAATAAAATTTTCTCTAAAAATATCTTTAAAAAACAATGTAAAACCAAAAAACCACATCCAAGATAATAGGAAGAATTAACTGGTGTGTCTGTAGTTGGGCTGGTGTGTTATGTAAATGATCTGCTCACAAGCTTATCTCCCCAAGGGCAGGGTAACTGTGGTACCCCAACACTGACCACCTTGACACATTCCATTTATATTACATTTTCTTTAGGTCTGAAAAAGAACATTGTAGGTTTAGGACCAGCTGCTTCTGTTTAAGCCCAACTGTTTCAGAGCTGCAGCTACATAGCTAAGGTGTGATGTCATCTGAAGGCTGGACCTAATATATTCTAACTGCTCCTAAAAGGACATGCATGCCTCCCCTTCTGTGCATAATTCCCATGACAGAATGTATTTTAAAGATGTGCTCAAAGACATTGTGAAGCTAAAATAAAGAAACCCACACCATCATACCATTTCCCCATATTAACAACTACTTTGGTCCCATTTCCTCTGATATTTTCATGACTCAAAGAATTCAAGGACACACTAAATACTCATGTAAGAATGATAACATTTCTGGTTATACCTACGGAGATGCAGGCTGTCTCGATGTCCTGGACCTATGGTTCTTTCCATCCGTAAATTTCTGTTTCTATATTGGATAAATATGTGTGTATGAAGATAATATATTGATTTAATTAAAAAGCCACAAGGCAAAGCAGAAATATTTATAACAGAAGCTGCGGCTTCTAAGTGAAGATTCATGGGGAAGCAGGGAACTGTGTACATAGTTAACTGGTTCACACACCTAGATGCATGGAAAAACATACACACATACACATACACAGAGCACAGAGAAAAATGGCGTGCATTACTGGGTAAGATGGCATATGATTCTGCATGCTTAATCATAACAAGCACCAACTGCAACAATCCTTCATGAGCATGGCAGCTTGGTTATCTTGTGGTCACTGTGGACAATCTTTACAGTGCATCAAAACAGCTAAGTTGGATTTTTTTAATGTTAAGTCCAACATGACTGGCACCCTCCACCCCCAGCAGGAGCAGCCAATGGAGATTTACTGACCTGTCTCTGCTTCGGCGAGAGGGGAAGGCAGCATTGCAGCCGGCCACCGTGCAGACATGCATCTCTTTTAAGTGAACGTTCCTGTAGTGAAGCTTCACACTGTAGGAGCTTTTGAAACTCTTCTTGCACACATAACAGATTTTGGGGTCTGGGCTAGAACACAGGTCACCTTCTGGGGAGAACTTTTGAGGGCTGCCATAATTCAGAGAGGATGCAAAACTTTCATGCAGGGCTGCCATGCTGGCTCCCCCACCATTGTATAGTCCGTACTGGCTCATGTAAAACATGTCGTAAGTGGGGTCTGTAAATTCTTCCTTCACCTTGATGATGTCCTGGTGAGAGGGCTCACTGTGGTTCTCGTCAGGCCTCTCACTGTTCATCAGGACTTTTTCGCTCACTTCACTGTGAATGTGCTCATCCCCTTCCATGGATTCCTCACCGAGCTTGGGCTCTGAAGATTCAGACTCGTTCTCATAGTCCCGCTCAGGTTCTTGGTCCTCAGAAGTCATGCTATCAGCCCTTCTTATTTCAGTCCTTGAAATGCACCTGGACCTGCCGTGCTTAGAAAAGTCCTTCACAGACATGCCTGGACTCATCTCCTCTTGGGAGTGGCAATGATTGTCATGGCTCACGTCATTGACCACAGCTCCAGGGTCATTGGGGTCATCATCTTCATCGTCAAACTCATCAGCCGTATCAATAATTTCCTTCTCGATCTTCACAGGCATGCTGGACTTCCTGGGCTTCTTCTTGGGGGCCAAATCGGCACTGGGCTCATGAGTGGCCATCATCACTACTGGCGCTGCTGGCTCAGAGGGTGGCACGGGGTGCTGCTCTATAGTACCACTGGTTGGAATGAGGGGACTAGTCGGGAGGGAGGTGGGAGGACTCACCATTTCTCCTGGAGTGAGTAAACTTCTATAAAATGGAGGAACTGGTTGGACAGTCTTTAGCCCAGAAAACACCAGCTGGCTAGGGAGAGGATTCTGTAAGACAGGGTCTAGTGGGGGAGTGGTAAAACCCATTGGGGGCCGGCCAGGGCTGGTGAGTGTGAGATTTGATTTTGTACTTGCTATGACGGGGGTGGCAGCTCCTGATGTGGCCCGAATTAAATCTTTGTCTCGGTTATTCCTTAGCATAGGCATGTGAAGGCGAGGGTTAGGGTTTGCACTGTGGCGATTTCGGCTTCGGAGGGAGCTAAAGACCATGTTGCAACCTTCAATGGTGCATCGATGTTTGATCTTCAGGTGAACAGCATTATAATGAATTTTGAGGGTACCTTTATCATAGAATGTCTTCCCACATGCGTTACAGAACACTCTTCCTTTCCTAGAGGCGGACCCCATCCTTCTCATCCGGTGAATCCGGAATGAGCTTTTTGGGTGTTCAGTTTTGGTCAGATCACTGACCGGGGCAGAATTCTGAATGGGGGACACGCAGGCTGGCTCGGTTTTGGGCTCCACATTAGTAATGCTGGTCAGGGCGTTTCTATTAGGAGTCTGATCATTCTTATAAGGTGTAGGAGATACTTCAGATTCGCTGCTCTCATTGTATTCATTCTGGGTTGAAAGGCTCGGTTCCCGCAGCCTCAGTCCTGGTTGCTCTAAAAGTAGCCCGTTTGGAGGCAATCCCAGCAGTGGGGCTGAGACTGGGTTTATGTACTGGAATGGAAGCAAAAATGCAAGGCTGTTGGGGATGTTTTCGAAGTGATGAATGCTGGAAGGGTTGCTGTTCTCTAGGTGAGCAAGGAGGCTGGGACTCCTGGTGCGATTATTGCTCTCAATGAAAGTCCTTATGTCTGAGTCTGTCTTTGAAGACGGTACAGCCACAGCCTGCCCTTCTTTCTCCTGAATTGCCATCAGCTCTACAATGGATTTGGTTTCTCCAAACCGCAGAAACTGCTGAAGGGTGATGATTTCCTCTTCTCGAGACATGATGGCCCAGCGGTCCAGCACCTTGCCGGCAGCATCCTAGAGGCCACATCAGAGAAACAACAAAGACAAACACAAAAACTTATTGATTGTGTATAATTATTCAATGTAACTGAAGGTGCTCTGTCTGCTCATGAAACACTGAGAGCGAGAGCAGAAAACAACATGCAAACACTGTTAATAAAAGTCGACCCACCAAGCAAACTTTTCTGCCATGCAAATGTAGTAATTAGAGTCACAGTTAGAGAAACAGATTGAGTTTAACAATGTCAAAACAAACAAAATGTAGGCCACTGGGGCTGTGATCTAAAATGCCTTCACTACTGCTATTTTAACAACAATGGTCTATACACTATGCAACTATTTAGCATACATTAGTACAAGACGTGAACTCTTGCTGTGCAACCCAGGAAAAATGCAAAAAAATGGTACCTTAATCCTTATTAAATATGACACCATAGGAAGGAATTAAGTACATTTTGTGAATTTTATTTCTTCAACGCAAGCAGACATGACACTGGATTCAATGATGAAAATTCCTTTAAATAGGAGCTATTATGTGAATTTCTAAATCAAAAAGATGAATAAAGTAACATTACCTCCAATACTTCCATTACTAAGCCATATATATTTTTCTTTTTTTAATGGCTATATTCTAGTGTCATTTAATAGTGGGCAATTTCATAAGGTTAAGTAAGAAAAAACAGTAATTGTACTTTTCCAGAAAATTGATTGTAATTGTATGATTCAAAGTTTGAGTTAGAATTAAAGTATTTGACTTTTATGATCGTGTTATAAATGACAGTTACAGATATTTAGAAAGTAAACCTGTGATGGATTTAGATAGAATAAATGTGTAAAAATGTTGTCTCTTAACATCCTCCTCTGATAGCAAAGGGATTCCACAGAGAATACACATCACTAATCACCAGACCATGTGTTGTTAAATATACATTAAAAAGCATTTCACACTTTCATTTTTGCTAGTAACTATGAGATTTGCCTGGAGGTAGGACTTAAAAATCCTGCAATGTAATGTCAGGCAATCCCTTTCAGCATGGATTGAGAGAAATCTATTCAAACATTTAAATAACGACTCCATCATTTTCGAGGGCACAGCTTCTTTCCACCAGGATGGGACTCTTTGCAGCCTTCCCTGAATGACACTTACTCCAACCGTAACCATCAATTTAAGAAAGCAACAATAAAAAATTCTTATTAATTGCAAAGAAAAAAATCCTAAGTTTATAATGGAGAAACCTGGCAGACACCACCTTAGCCAAGTGATCAAAGCTAACACCACCAGTGCGGAGGATATCACGTACCTACTGGTATGTCCTCTGAGAAGGACACATCATTCTTTTTGTGGTTTTCCTGTCAAAAATTTATGACCTCAATCTAATCATGAGAAAACAGCAGACAGACCAAAATTAAAGAGCATTCTACAAAATAGTGGCCAGTGCTCTTCCAAGTGTAAACTCAGGAAAGATTTAAATAAATAAATAAATAAAACAAAGAATAGTTATAAATTAGAGGGAGCCAAGGAAACAGAACATATAAACATAATGTGAAATCCTAGAAATCCTCAACCACAAAAAGGACATTAGTGGGGAAACTGGCAAATTTGAATAGAGTCTCTAGATTAGTTAATAGTATGTTATCAATCTTAATCTCTTGGTTTCAACAATTGTACTCTGCTTATGTTAGATGTTACATTAGGGGAAGCAGGATACAGACAACTGTACTACTTTGGTGATGGAAAAGTCTCTCTCATAGACAGTTCTACTGAGCCTTGTGATATAAAATTCTCTCTGGACCACAATCATATGGTCTGAACCATGACAACTAGTTTGATTATAAGGAGAGACTTGTCATTTATTTAAGTTACTTTAAAAAATAAAGCTCTGAAAATTATGTGTTATTCCTTATACGGCTGACTCCTAGCATTTATCATTTCACAAAAAGTGTACACGTGGGTGTCCATTCTCACATAAATTGTCAAACACAGATATCCCTCTCTCATCTGTAGATAAAATCAGCCTTCAGATCAAATGCTCTCATGCAGCTATCTGCTCAGAACAGTCAATGTAAATGCTGTGGGTACATGGTGACTCTGGAGGATCCTGGACTCCTGTATTAGCCATTGTTTAAAAAGTATCATTCAGCCCTGGCCGGTGTTCTCAGTGGTTAGAGCATTGGCCTGTACACCGAAGGGTCTCAGGTTTGATTCCCAGTCAAGGGCACGTACCTGGGTTGCAGTTCAATCCCCAGTCCCAGTCAGGGTTGTGTGGGAGACAACCAATCAATGTATCTCTCTCTTTCTTGGCTCCCTTACTCCCTTCCACTCTATCTAAAAATCAATGGGAAAATATCCTTAGGTGAGAATTAACCCCCAAAAATGTATCATTCATAGCAATTGGTCTACCTCATATTGTGTTTTTCTGACTAGGGTAAACAAGGGAGAATGTTGGTGTTGGGGATAGAGAAATTTTAAATTGTGATTTTTGTATAGATTATTTTCATGTGAACCTCTTAATAGCTTCCAGAGCTCAGGGAACGTTTAACAGATGAGAAACCAGAGGTGAAGAAAGGTTGAGATGCTCGTTAAGGTTGCCAAGGTGCTAACTTGGGGTCCATGACTTTCACCCAGAAATTCTGACTCCAAGTTCACTGAGCACAGTGACTGTCATTCCATGATGTCATTTCCCAGGTGAGCACACTGAACATGTGATATGAAGGAGTAGAACTTCTCCTGAACAGGGCTGGTCTCTGGAGCACAGTAGTGTCCTCGTCTACACCATTTTCAATTTTACCATCGAATCTACTCTCTTGATTATTCTTTCATAGGAGCCTTTCACTCTGGATTGTTTCTCAGGCTGAAACCCAATCTGAGCAGCATACATTCAGTTGTTCCTCAGGTTCTTCCCAGGAGGCCTGCACCTAAATCTGCAGGTTGATAACGTACTTACACAGCTGCCAGCCTCTGGTATTAAAACTGGCCTTAGAAACCCTAGCAACTGATCAAACCCACCTGAGGCATCACCTTTCCATCACCCTTCTGACTTCCTCACCCCATAGGGTTTCTTTTTTCTGCTGGCCTGCCACAACGCCTGCTGCTATTTCTGCAACCACTCACTACCTTCCAGACTCTCTTTGAGTCCAGACTAGCTGTCTCTGCTAAAATGGAGGCTGTTATGTTAAACCACTTACTTCTGGTGGAAGAGGTCCAGGTAAGCGAGACTCAGAACATTGTTGGTAGCCTGGGTCATAAAAGAGACGCTTCATTTACAGTGGTAAGAGAAGCAGCAATTTATTGTAAACAAATGTGCTTGGGAGCAGGACAAATATCTACATCACACATTCAAACTGGAGTCCCCCTGAGAGGGAAGCCCTGAGTCCAGGCTACATGATGTGCCACCAAAGTTCTTTGCAAAGAAGCTCTCATTCATCTGTGACCAAGACTGTCCAATGCCGTCATGCTCCTAAGCAGTGAAACTGCAGCAAGAAACCAAGTTGATTTTCTCAGCAATGTAATAAGTCTACAAGCTTCATGCTAGGAGTGGCTATCAGTTTTAGCGTATCCTTGCATAAACTGGTTAAAGGGAGACAGAAATCATCGAAGGGAAAAAAGGGAAGCCCAGGTTCTTTTTTCTGTTTGAGACATAAATAAGCATGGTCTGGTGCAATGGTGCTCAAACAGTGGCTTTAAGATTCCTCTGTTAAGGCAAGAATTTCCATGAGTGGTCTATATGCTATTCAGAAAGGACCAATGCCAGCCTGAGCAGTCAGAGGGTCTTTTAAAAAAACACACACACACAGTCTGCAAGTAACTGAGAGTAACCATTTGGAATCCTTTAGGACAATTTGATACTGCTGCAACAACTAAAGGTATAATTTTTTATTTTTAGTAATTTATTTATATTTTATTTAACTCAAGTATTGGCTCAAGACTGATTAGGGGGAAAACGGATCCTTCCTCACAGATAGTTTGAGAAGTACAGATGTAAATCTAGGCCCCCTTGCCATGTCAAATAAACTTTACCAGAGTGAATAAGAGCTATAAAAAGAATTAGGTATTATCACCGAATAAACATTAATAAAACAAAAATTCAGTCTGGTAAGCCAGTATAAATATCCTGACTGCTGACCAACTGTTACTGGGACATTGGTCTTGTGTATGAATGAGAAATTACATGAGTGTACAACTGGACACTTGTCCTTATTCAATTTTGTAGTTGGTAAGTCAATTCCTTTGGGCTTTCCCATTTGTAAACAGAGTTCAGTGGCCTTTAACCCTTTACATGGGGAATTATTATTTACAAAATGAAGATTATAAGATTTACCCTGTTAAGTGAAATGTAAGGTATTATTATAAGTATTGATTTCCTGTGAAAGTAACTGGCTATACTATTAATCAAAAGATGAGTAACACCAAATAACCCAGACTTATAAACCAGTTTTACTGGGTTCAGAAAAAGTATAAAACACTTAAAATATTTACATCTAAGCATTTTACAAGAAAAGACTTCCTTTTTTTTTATTTTATCAGAACTAGTGATTATCACTTGGTATGAACCTGGCACCCAGTTCTATATGGCTCTGTAGAGTGAGTTTTAAAAATCTTTTTTGGAGTGGGATCAACTTCACATCAAAGCATCTTATATGACTTGTAGTTTTAAAATCAAAGTAAAGTAAGGTTGATTTTCTTTTTATTTGGGAGAAAGGGATAGTAGAGAAGGAAAGGATGTAAAGAGATGGAAGAGAGACCAGATAAGAAGCTTTGGATAATCAGATTGTTAGGAGACCTCAAGCCCAGAGACTCCCCAGTTCAAGAAGGATCCCATCTGTGTTGATGGCAGGCTACTACCAGGTCACAGCATGGAGGAAAAACGATACCCTTTTTTCTGTCCATGCATGGAAATGAGGGAGGAACACTGAACACAGCAGAGATCTAGGGCCAGTTTGCTCTAGCAGTATTCAAATTATTAAGAAATAAGCAGATAATTTAATTGTAAGAGACAGATGCAGAATAATTTAATTTTCTGTTCTAGTACATGAACTTCTTGTCAGTCAAATTTAAGGCGTAATTTAAAGAAAAAAAATCCTAAAATGATTAGCTAAAAACAAAAAATATATATCCCCTTTGATATAATTTTAAATCTTTTAATTAAATGACACTGAGCCATAGGGCTTGCTAACCACTTAGAACAAAAGCAGAAGTTTATGAGACATCCTTTTTGATTTCATGTCTTTGTACAGTGTGCTATCTTAAGAAATTATTCCATCATAACCTTATACTGGCAACTTATTTTCATAACCAGTTTCCAGTTGGAATTTTCTATTCTTTCTCCATCAGGATTAATTCAAATATCAAGGCAAGAGGAATGGGGTTCAGTAGAAGGTACAGAAATTGCCAAATTTCAAGCCTATCCAGCTTGGCATTCTATTAGGTAAAATTAGGTGACTGCTGAATTAAAAATTGATGAAACAGTGCTAGGCAAAACCCTGAATATCATGTTTTTTAGATGTCAAAGTTTCAAGGGTAAACACACAGTCTGAGATCTATCTACACAATGGAATACTACTGGGCAGTAAAAAGGAATAAACTACTGATACACAGTACAACATGGATGACTCTCAAAAGCATTATGCTAATGATTCAAGAAGACAGACCCCCAAAGAGTCTATCATTCCAATCATATCAAATTATGGAGAAATTAACAGAAAAGAGATCAGTGGTTGCCAGGGGTGGTGGGTAAGGGAAAAAGAATTGACTGCAAAAGAACATTAGGGCACTTTTGGGGGTAATGGAAATGTTCTATATCATGATTGTGTTGATGTTTTTATGAATATATATGAGGTACACTTAAAATTGGTAGATTTTATTGTATGTAAAGTATACCTCAATGAAGGTGACTCCAAACACTAAATCGTGCAAATTGCATGAACTCTCACACCCATAACTCAATACTCACAACTTTCCTTATTTATATATAGGCTATCTTACTTTTCATTTCCTAGTTGCAGGCATACACTACGTGCACACAGCTTTGCAAACATTTTGGAAGAAGCTGCTGATGAGGAGCAGTCTGTTAATTCACCTAACCTGCCCCTACCTGTATTTGTTTTGGTCTCTCGGTTAGGTGGACATGTGCCAGAATATGACCCAGAAATTAGGAAATATATCATCTAACTGTTGGGTCACTTCTGGAGCAAGTGATGGGCTCAGACCATTATCTCAGAACTGGGGCATTCCATCAACTTAATAGAGGGGGTTGGCAAGTGGAGAGCTCATGGGTAAGGCTTGTGGGTTGGCTCCAAGAGCTGAAAGCAGCACGAGTTCGAGGGACATACTCTGTGGGAGAGAAGCCTTTGAACACTACACACAGTTTTAAAGAAAAAAACTTATAGAAGCCATAAAACGTCCAGTGCTCTTCTCTCCCATTCTCCCCCTAGTTACCTAGTTTAACACTCAGATGGGTCTGTACACAACAAGGAGATAGTTCAGTTTTAAAGTGTTGTTCTAAAGTCAAGTCACTTTTAAAACTCTTCCCTTAAGCCAACAATTTTAACTGGTCTGGGTGCTCTCCACTTATATCAAAGCCAATTTTTTTTTTTGCTTTTTTGTTATATTATGTTTATCTCAAATTTATATGACTTGGCAATCCTAAGTGTGCATGGGTCAATGTGTGTGTGTGTGTGTGTGTGTGTGCGCGCGCACGCGCGCATGTGCGTGTGTGTGTGTGTGTGTAAGGAGGCAAGAAAAGGAGATGAATAAAAATGGTAAAATAAAAAAGTTCTTAAGGAAAATAATAGATTCTGGGAAGTATGTAGGGAAATTTTTAAAGCAATGTTGTGATAATTTCTGAGAAACACTTGAAATTATGTGGGAAAAGAATTTGGCGTGTTTATTTGTTTTAGGAAATTTACATTTAAACACATATTTCTTGCAGGGCACTGAACAAGAAAGATGTGCCACTAGCATACACAATATACATCAGAGCAGTTTGGTTATGTAAGTAAACAAAATTATATCATTCTCTATTCACACAGAGCTCTTATAAGTGTGTTTTCCCAGTATTTCAAGCTAATGTTTCTAGGAGACCAGCTGAAAGAGCTGCAATATCTGTAGGCAGAATAAAATATACTCATTTACATCATGAGTGCACCAAATGGATCAAATTAGACTTGATAAAAACAAAGTATCAACATTTGCTTTGGGTAATAAAAACCCTACTCAATTTCCATGATTTGGAAATTTGGATTTTGCGGAATTTCTCAAGAGCATCACTTTATCTTCAAAAATGCAATGTTGACCAGTTACATCCTTGCTTCCTCCTCCGCACTCAAGGACAAAGGTGTCCCATGAGAAAGAATCATCAGGGTGTGGCACAGACAGAAAACAAACAAACAAACACACTTCCACATAAAAACCAAGACTGGACTTTATTGGTTAACATTTATCCATGTAAACAGCCCTTTTGGAAAACAAATGCGCTTTCCTGGTCACCCCGAGCCTGGCATCACGAAATGAGCATGCAAACATCAGAGCTACGCATAAATTGGTTGGCTGTGATTACAGACGCTGATGCTAAATTCAATTATGTTTGGAGTATAAAGAACTTTATTTGAAGTATCTTTCCAAATCCTCCTTCTTCCCCACAAGGAGAAATGAACACTACAGGAATATTTACCACTGGTTAGAATGTTAGAGCTCTCAGAAAACTGCATGAGAAGAATTTTCTGTCACAATGAAAATCCTTGTTAGCTGACATGCTAAGAGAGAAGTCTTCTCTCTATAAATACTGTTTGCACATAAGGATCGACTTGAAAAGTTACTTATCACAAGATGTGCATGTACACAAACATGCACGTGTACAGAGACTACCGTTCTTGACTCCTACTAGACGCGAACCTCATTATAAATCCGTCTTACCATAACATTCAGAACGTTCGACCATGGAGAATGGTGGTATAATGGTGGTAAGGCATGTCGAATTACCAACAAAAAAAGTACAAAGTTAAGGAATGCCTCTCTTTGGATGAAACTGTAAGTCTGGGGAGCATGCCGCTTGACTAAAGTAGGTAACGGTAGGAAAAAAAGCAACAGGATAATTTCATGTGACTTTTAGTTACCTGCTTTGATTTATTTTTCAACATGTAAATTTCTACCATTTCTTTTTCTAATCCATATTTGAAAGTATTTTCACAGTGAAAAAGGTATCATTTAAAAAAATTGATAAAGTGAACAATATACCCTCACAACATGATCATCTGTCTAATCAAACTGCCAGGGCACAAAGTTTAAATTGTTCTTGTAATTCTTAAGACATATTGTTTGACTTTTGATAAAAAATTCACTTTGTTTCCCTGGCCGGTTTGGCTCAGAGGTTAGAGCACTGGCCCGTGGACCAAAGAGTCCCAGGTTCGATTCCAGTCAAGGGCACATACCTCTGTTGCGGTTCGTCCCCAGCCCTGGTCGAGGTCATGGGGAGGCAGCCAGTTGATGTGTCTCTCTCATGTTGATATTTCTCTCTCTCTCTCTCTCTCTCTCTCTCTCTCTCTCTCTCTCTCTCTCTCTCTCTCTCCTTCCCTCCCTCCCTCCCTCCCTCCCACTCTATCTGAAGATAAATGGAAAAATATCCTTGGGTAAGGATTTAAAAAATCCCTTGTTATACAGTGTTCTTGGTTACGGACCAGATAAGAATATATAATTCAGGGGACTATCACTTTTTCCCTAACAGTCTGTACAGCATTTTTACTTTAAAAACTGTGATTATGATAGATTACTCTGGGGTTACAACATATTTAATAACAGAAGCTCCAGCTAAGCTCTATTAAAGGCCTGTCAGGATTTCTTCTCTGTAACCAGGAATTTTAGCTTGTCTTGCTTAAAACCAGCCATACACATTTCCTCTATGGGCATTTGTTTGCAAATAAATAAAGCAGGTGCCTTGCTTTGCCACATTAAAAGAAATTTCTGAGGAGTGAATTACTTTCTGCAATGTCTAGAATTTCACTTCAAAAATTCAAATTTTTCAAATAACCTAGCTCCATCCTAAATCAAACCAGAGAAACTTTTAAAAGTATGATCCATTTCAATATTTAATAATAGTATCTTAAGAATCATTTAAGTTTCAAAATAGAAAATCTTAAATCCATCTTTAATATAAAATTACCTGTAGTCCTTAACTTAAGCATAAAATGTCTAACTCTATACCGATAGGCTAACACAGAATTTGCATAAAAGTTCCCAATTTTGATTATGCTTAATACAGCTTACACATATTCACCTTATAGGAACATAAAGAGCATGAGTGAATGACACCTCCACTCTTGTCTTGGTTTTATTATCTGACCATCGGCTGTGTGACTGCCAAATCACCAATACCCAGAGCTTTGGTGAGAGCCTTGCTAAACTTTCTAAGCCTTACGAGACCTAAATTCTATAATTTGACTCTAAAATTCCATTATTCAACTATCTAAGCCTGGAATCTGGGAACACAAATCATTTTAATTAAAATGCTTTAAACCCTAGACTAATATTTTTCCTTTTAACCAACTTGCATAAGCAATTTTTTTTCAGAATACATGTGTTTATGACGGAAAGTGCGTCTTTTATGCAAGAGTTGCTGTATTATCCTATATTCTGGATGCTCCCCCTGACATTTCTATCTGGGGCTGGGTTATCAGTGACAGGATTAAATGTCCTAATTCTTCCAGATTAATTTTCACTCCTGGTTAATTCAGCAATCAGTTCAAGTAAAAAACATTGTTTGCAAACTAGGGAAACTGCTCAAGAAGTCCCCAAGAGGCCTTGGAACCTCCTGGAATCACACCAGTAGAGTCTGTGAATGCTCTGCAACTTGAGGTTCAACCATTCCAAAATAAATGTTGCACCTCCATAAAGCTATCTAAATAAATATCTGTAGTGTTCCGGTGGTCTTTGCAGTTCCCCCAAATAGCAGTATTTGTATATAAGGCCCTCCCCTCAATTAAACCCTTTAAACAGACATAAGTTATTCACTTGGAGATGCTCATGGCCGAGATGCCAGAGGGTAAATCATTTTACAGTTCAGGACAGCAAAGGAACAGACTGAAATCCTCAGAGAAAACACTAGAAATAGAAGGAAAGAGAAGGATGGTCCCTGCAAGTGGTCTTGTTTTCTTCTACCCTCAAACATAAAGATAAGCCCAAGTCCTAGGACACTCATAAATCTGCTTGCTTTGCAATAAACAAAACTCACTAGAGCCCTTTCTGACATGTTTGCTTTGAGCTCTAAATTTTCTAGTTTACCTCTCTATCCATAACCAAAGTTCTTCCACTGAGTCTGAAGTCAGCCTCTGTATATCTGGGGGTCTCTGCTGGGGCTTTACATTTCTAAACATAAATGTCAGAGACCCTGGCACTTCCTGATGTGCTTTCCTATAAAGTCCAATAAACAGCAAAAATGAGGGCAAAAAATTCTTGTCCCAATGAAGTGATTTTACACAGCAGGTAAGGGCTAAAACCCTGAAACAGATTCATAGCTACAACCTCCAGTTTTTGAAGTTTCATCTGTATAACCAAGATTCTTAATTCTGGTATGTTATCAGAGCTTCCAAAGCTTGAATGGACGATTCTTTTCATGTATTATACCATCAAGTACTCCACATCTGAAGCTGATTGAACAACCCTAAGGAACTTGAACATATTCATTAGGATGTGAGGGAGCAGGGGTAGAAAGGGACTGAACACTCACTAAGCGGTATTCCATAAAACAGCAAGGATTGAGTATTCCATAAAACACACTGAGGACTGAGTATGTGATTGAACAGAAAGATGTATTGGGAAATTTAACTTTGTTCTTCGCCGGGTATAAGAATGGCCGTACAACACAAAGATTAATTTCCTGCTTTAGCATTCATCAGGGAACAACACATTATTACTTGTAACAGATACACAAGGCTGTTGATGGATATACTTTTCTTTGATTGCCCAGATTAAATGTGTTCCTAGCAAAGGTGCATGCACACACACATGTACAATTATAAACCCATGTATGCATTAACAGTTTGTGTTTCTGCATATTTATAAGCAGCTATCAATGTAGATATTATACATTTTATTTGTCCACAAAGTAGAAATGATTTGGAGTTGGTAGCTGACTGAACAAATATAGATAAAAACAGAATAATCGGAGTAAATAATCAATATATGTGACTATAACAAAAATCTCAGAAATTCAGCATAAAGGAGGATAGACGGAGGAAGCAAGCATTACAGAGCACAAGGTAATAACCGTGTCTACTTGCCTAATACCCTCTTGTCCCAGCAGTCCTGACTTTCTAAGCAGCCCACTTCTCCACATTAACGGGAGTCATTTGGAGAGCAGCAAACGTGCCATTAGAAGCACTTTTACAAGTGTATATTCATCCACCAATTAGCTTAATGTGGCCGCTTTCTGCATATTTTCTATCCAGGCCTGCACAAATCTTATTAATATTTCCCCCTAGCGCTTTGACAGATTACCTTGTCATTATGCATCCTGGAGCCTTTTAAACAATATGGGTAAACTACTGTTTGTGAGGTTAATGACAATTATCCCCTAATTACTGCATAAGTCACTCAGTCCACTTTATCTCCTAGGCAGGGTTCTGCTCTGTGTATCTGCCATTGTGTCACCGTAAATGAATCTTGTATTGCTATGTTTATCTGCCATTGCCTTGTAAATTACACTGACAGAAGAATGAACAAATTACTGCATGTCATCACTTAAATACTGCTTCTGAAATAGTAAAAAAAAAAAAAAAAAAAAAAAAAAGCCTCGGCACAGAGCCTGAATTGTGATTTTAGCAGATCACAATTAGTAAAAACATATTTAATGTTTATGCTACATTTCAAGGCTGATAGCTTAAAATTTGGAGTCACAACAATGGCACTGGGGGTAAGTGGAAGGTGAAGAGCTGAAAACTGAAATAGCAATGCCAGCTCAAACTCCTGAACACACTTCCCATTGTTTTAATAGCTGATACGGCATCTCTGAAGTATTTTCCAGTTTATCAAGTCTAAATCAAATTCAATGGATTAGGCATATGCCACACTCTTCAGCTGGGATCAGTTTTTTTTATTTTTTATTTTTAGTTACTTATAACCAGTCTAGACATAAAACACAGAATCTGCGTAATTGAGAACAGATAATGTAATAAAGGCCACAGGTTAAGCCAATTTCACTGATGCATTTTTACACATTATTAAACAGGTTCAGAAACACTGTTTTTCCAAAATTGCATCTGAAATTGTTTAACAATGTTTACATCAATGAAATTTGTTTAGTTCATTGCGGCATCAGGGTGACTACATCTGCTCTGATACAATTTACAGGGAAAATAGGACAATACGAGAATCTTTAAATTTAAAGAGAAAAAGACAGATTAGGCCAACGGCAGATAAACTGAAATAATTTGTTTTTAACTTGAAACTTACGATTCTGCAGACTATCAGGTAAATAAATGTTTGCATGAGAGCAGGCAGCAACATCTGGCTTCCTAAGATGACTGCCATTTAATCAGTATCTTAAAAACATTTTGAAATGTGAAACATTCAAAATGCCTCCATTTAAATGACACCAAGGTGGCTAATAACTGGCAAGCATAAGTAACGGGGCCATACCAGGCTGAAGGATGGCTTTCAATTCTCAATTAGTTGGGCATGTAGAAAGCATACATCAAATCGCTTTATGACAGCCACGAGTTTGTAAGGGAGGGCTAAGAGCACTGATGATAAAGCTGTTTGGTGGAAGCATGCACGCACTCACGCACATACAGTACCTCTTGATGCACTCGCTGAACAGGCTGGAAGAAAAAGCTGCAGTGAAAAGAAAGGAACACATGAAAGCCAGACTTGACAGGCCTGGCCCAGGGGCCTCCTGGATGCTAAGCACAACCCCTAGGGCTCCCTCCAATCCCCAAAGACTGATTTTAGTGTCTGTCCGGCGCTCAGGCAATGCAGCTTCAACCTGACAAGTGCTACAGGCAAAAATGAAAGCATCATACGATGTTCTTACGCTATTTTCTGTGTGTGAGGCCACAGGTAAGAGATCCTAGTTAAGACGGACATTGCTGTGACGACCACTAAGGGGTTAAAATTCTTCCTGAGTTTAAAAAACGATTTAGGCTATCTATGGATATAGAACTGAGGAGAGTGAACTTATAAATCATTAACTTTCTTTCTTTTTTTTTTTTCTTTTAACATTGGACTTCGTTGCCTTTTTTCTTAACCTTGCTAGTGGTATAGCCACTCTGCTTGGTTGGGAGTGGGGAAGACAATGTGCATTTAGGGAAGATAAATTCTCGGTGTCACCTCAAAAGAGATGAACACAAACAGTATTTTCTTGAGTTTCTGATGTCAGTGCTGGTTACAAAAAGAAAGACAATCCTGGAAATACCAATACAAATGCCAAATGGTACCTGGGTATCAGTTAACAGGTGAAGTCAGTCATTAAGAAAACAGCAGGATCTCTACTCACTTTCACCCACTCTTTACACACTTCCATCAAATTTCCAAAAACCAAGCCTGGAGATATCGCACTCCCCTTCCTAACAAACCTTCAGTGCCTCCCTGGTGTGCAGAGAATAAATCATAAATTCCCTTACCTGGCATTTGAAGTTCCCTCAACATAAACCCAACCTGCCTTTCCTGTATCACCTCCCGCCCAAACCTCTACACTCTAGCTACGAAGGCTAGTTGCCATAAAAGATCCCGAGTACAACAAAATCTTGCCTGCCTCTGAACCCCCGTGCCTTTCTGACAATCATTCTCATCCATCAAGGCCCAACTTAAATGAACCTCTCTATGAAATGTCCCCTATCCTACCAGTTTCCTTCCTGTCTCCACTCCCACAGGAATGACCTGCACCTTCAGCCATTGCTTATACTTCTGTCATGTGCGTCTCCTTATCCCACTGCCAAGCTGAATCAACACTGAATGAATTCAACAACACTATGAATGTAGGGGTTGGGAGGCAATTTACAGGTCATCTAGTGACACCTTTTTATTTTATAGATGAGAAAATTAACAAATAAGTTAATTTGCCCAAGATCGGGAAGCTAATGTGCGTGGTATGTGGCTGACTTGGAACAAGCCATCCAGCTCCCCTGACACGACTAGTGCGTTTCCCACAATACCACCCTTTCTTCCTGGCATAATGATTCCTGATTCAGGAAAGAGAACACCCACTCCATACCACTGCCACGCCCTGGATTTGAGCAGATTCCAGTCAACCAGGACTTTCTTCAACCCCACACTGACCCTACCAGAAGACTTTTTCCCCTGAACTGGACTGAGCTCTTGACCATCAAGAAGATGTCGCCCTGGCCGGTTTGGCTCAGCGGTTAGAGCATCGGCCTGTAGACCAGAGAGTCCCGGGTTCAATTCCCGCTAAGGGCATATACCTCGGTTGCAGTTTGTCCCCGGCCCCAGTTGGGGTCATGTGGGTGGCAGCCACTCGATATGTCTCTCTCACATTGATGTTTCTCTCTCTCTTTCCCCCTCTCTCCTTCCCACTCTATCTGAAGATAAATGCAAAAATGTCCTCAGGTGAGGATTAAAAAAAAAAAAAAAAACATGTCCAACAGAAATGTTAAGTTATTCCCCAAGACCACGCGTTCATTACCAGTGTGCTGGGGGTGAGAAAAAGTTGAGAACCACATTTTGAGCACACACATATATATATTAAATTTAGTCCTCATTGTTCTTTTTTGTGTTTCCTTGCAAGTACTACAAAATTAGCTATTGTTCTTGGAAATGCTTTTGGCAATGACATTACATTTACGTTGAAAATTTTCTGGATCAAAGTTAAATCCTAGTGTATAAAGAACTAGAAAGCAAAATACAACAGTGTCTCTCACATGCTTGGAGTTCTGTGTTCGTCTACGGAGTGAATAAATAAATTAGTCAGTTTAATATTAGACACAGAAACAATAAACCACTACAGTTACAAATATGTTTGTATGCACATACTTTCTTCCTCATTTTATCTTCTGCAAATAACTCTATATTTATCAATTCCTGAATCCTCATCTGGCCTTCCCACAATCTCACTATTTCTCATTTCTGTTTGCATATGCTCCATCTCTTTTATGAGGAAACTTCAACTCAGGGTTTCTTTAGGGATTCTGCCTGTCAACAAAATAACTACCCAGTTGCTCAGTAAGAACTGTTATCTGAATTCTAAACACAAAACAAAATAACCCCACAGACAAGAGTGCGGTGAAGGCGGGGGGGGGGGGGGGAGCGGAGTGCAGGAAAGGAGGGTGTCAATGGGGGATAAAAGGAGGAACATCTGTAATACTGTCAACAATAAAGATAAAATAAAAAACACACAAAAGCATGGAGGCCTATTTTTTACTGTAACACTATTTTCAGGCTAAAGGATTGCTTAAAGTAATATAGTCTCTATGCCTTGGTTTCCTCATATATAAAATGGGATAAACATAGCTACATGCTAGAGCTCTGAGGATTAAAGAAGAATAATGCCTACACTTCACTGAGCCCTTCACAATGAGCCAAGAAGGACACTAAGTAATATTTATGTATTACATTCATCTACACGCAAATCAGTTTTGAGGTACTACTATCAAACCCACTTTACAGATGGGGAAATTGAAGCACATCAAAACTGAGTAATTTGCCCAAAGTCATAAAGCTAAGTAATTTTGGAACCAGGACAATTCAAACCATCAGTGAGTCCAGAACTATATTGAAAAGCCTTGCACAGAGACATTCCTACCTGCCCACTACAATCCAAGCCTCCATCAAAGCCCTCTCCTGCTTTCTCTTTTCCCACTATTTTTGCTGAAATCCAGGCCTGAAAAGTTGTTTCCTTTGACCCATCCCTTGGTTAACTCAGTTGTCCAGCCACATACCTGTCTTTTTACACCTGTTCTCACAAACTTGGGATTGGCCCACATTATTTCCTAACTGGATTATTTTCATCATTCCTCATTCTTCCCATTTACACCTTTCACCCCACTCACATTCTGACTACATTCTGAGGCCAAGTTGCTTTTCCTGAAGTACACCTCTGATCATATCTGATCACAACCCCTCCCTCCAAACTGAACTTTAATCACTCCCCTTTGCCAAATGGTTTAAGCATAAATTCTTCATGTTGGCATTCAAGAACTGCCCCAATCTAGCTGTTAAGTCCTACCTCTTTTATACACATTCTGACATTGTAGCTGAACTGGAAAACTTAACTTTCAGTGAACACACTATACTTTCTCACCACATGACATTTTTGCAAAGCCAACATCTCCACTACCTCCATCATAAATTCTGTGATCTATTCAGAATTCCCATCTACTTTTCATGTGATTTTAAGAAACATATTCCATTTTATATAGGTCACATGCAACCTGAGATAACTCCTTACAATATAACCAGACCCTTGATTATAGTCTCCAGAAGACTCATCTTCATACCCCAAAAGCACCTAAAAATGGTGCCTCACACACATTTTAAATGAATTATGCTATTTTTTAAGATGTATTTTCCTTGCAGCCACTATGGAAAACACTATGGTGTTACCTCAAAAAATTAAAAATTGAATTGCCATTTGACCCAGTGATCCCACTTCTAGGAATACACCCTAAGAAGCGTGAAACACCAATCAGAAAGAATATATGTACCCCCATGTTCATAGCAGCACTATTTACAATAGCTAAGATCTGGAAACAGCCCAAGTGTCCATCAGTAGACGAATGGATAAAAAAGCTGTGGTACATATACACAATGGAGTACTATGCAGCTGTAAGAAAGAAAAATCTCTTATCCTTTGAGACAACATGGCGGGACCTGGAGAGTACTATCCTAAGCGAAACAAGCCAAGCAGAGAAAGACAAATATCACATGATCTCACTTAGTTGTGGAATATAATGAACATAACAGTCTGAGGAACAGGGTAGACCCAGAGATGTGGAAGTAGGGTACAGACTGACAACTTTCAGAAGAAGGATTGGGGGGAGGGAGGGAAGAGATAAACCACAGAACTTATATGCATGTACGCATAACTGATGGATATGGACAACAAAGCTGGGGACGGGGTGGGGGAGTTGGGGAGGAGGGTGTCAATGGGGAAAAAAGGAGAAACATTTATAACAAAAATAAATTAATTAAAAAAAAAGAAATTTAAAAAATAGCTCATTGCTTTATTCCTTGATAAAGTAAAATAAAATGTATTTTCTTTATTGCTTTTAGAGAGAGAGGAAGGGAGAGGGAGAGAGAGATAGAAACATCAATGAGAGAGAACATCAATTGGCCGCCTCCTGCATGCCCTGCACTGGGGATCAGCCCGACAACCTGGCCATGTGCCCTGACTGGGAATCGAACCAGCAACCTCTTGGGCATGGGTCAACGCTCAACCACTGAGGCACGCCAGTCAGGTGAACTATGCCATTTTTATACCTAATTCATTTCTGTTGACAACGAACCACTTGTCATTTATGTAAACCCAACTATGTTCTTCAGACAGATACTTACTACATTTCTAAAAACAGCCAGTGTGAATCTAATACATAAGGTGTCCAATGTCTGGTTAGGCAGTCAAATTTACAAATGCAGTTATCCATAAGTTTTATATTATGTATTTAAGAAATAAAAATATAAATATTTTCTGATGCAAGGAAAAATTCATTTTTCTCAAAATATTTTAAGACCTTGGTTGGGCCTACGCTTCCAAGTTCATTTTATTACGGAATTGTTTACAGGTGTGGGGAGGCAACTACTTAAATTTTCTAAAATGCAAAATAAATTACAAAAGAGAAAAATGACTGTCAGGAAAGCAAGCTAAGAGAAAAAAGAAATTTAGCGACAAGGAACTAAGTATTAGAAGGGAAGCTCAAAAATGCAAATATATAATAAATATACCTTTAAATAAATATACCTTTAAAATCTGACAGACTAGATATTATTTCCACTTGTGGCCAATAATGAATTACTCAGTGTGAGAGAGGTGGGAGTGGGGTTGGGGTTGGGGTAGGGGGGTGGGGGGGTGGGGAGGGTCAATGGGGAAAAAAAGGGAGGATATCTATAATACTTTCAATAGTAAAGATCAATTTAAAAAATAACACCCTAAATATTAGAACATTTAAAATAATTTAACTGAAACAATAAGAAACTGGCCAGAGTTTGAGGTGCATAAGTATGAGCAGACAGGGCAGAGGGACAAGTGGTAGAGAAATCCTTGTTCTAGAAGATCTGATACGAGAAACTAAAATGGGAATGAGAAACTGAATACATAGGTATATGAAAATAGAGACTGGAGTGGTCCATTTTGAATATATCAATTTAATTCTTAATATGAGCTCAGGTTGTGTACCAAAAATAAAAGACACAGAATGGGGAGAAAACAAAGCACAGAAAATGAATGTTGATAAAGAAATACAAAATGTACTGAAAAAGAAATACTAAAGATGGTCTTTCAGCCAGTCTAAGCTATAAGCTTAGAAAAGGCTTTCACTTATTTTACTTTGCATACCTATTATCATGTGTTTCTTCTAAAGTGACTTAATGGTTCCACAGAATGTAAAATGAATGACTTGTCTCAGAAATGTACTAACTTTTATAATTAGTAAACCACCATGCACTTTTAGCCACCTTTTAAGAAAATCAACTACTTGTTGGTTTTCTAAATCACCAGGAGGACTTTTTTCTTTACTTACCACATTTATTTGAGGGAGAAAAGATAATATTTTAAAAAACTAACAAGGAATTAAGTCATTTTAATAAAAAAAATCAAAATTTCATTAATGGAAAGAATAGGAAAAACATTTCACTTTTTATTTTTTATGGAATTACCTATCAAGGCAAATGACACATTTCTGTCATCTCGCCTGTCTTCTCTGTGTGTATTTTCACAAAGTCTAAAATAGACAATGTCTATACATTTACATGCTCTATTTGTTCTACATTCAATTGTCTCAGAAATAATGCATGAAAGTTATTCTACCAGACCAAAAAGGCAAAGTGTATGTCAACTCTTGCAGACAGGTGAGAGCACTATCAGGCCAACAGCCACAGGTGAATCAACAATGGCTGGTAGTAGCCATCACCAAATCCAGTTTCTGTCTTGTACTTTCTCCCCAAATGTTCTCCTGGATGATATTGCTTTGTAGAACTTCTGTTTCTTTTTCCTTTCCCATGGAGGAAGCAAGTAAAGAGTCCTTTCAAATGAAGGGAGATATTATACTCTGGCAATTCTCTGTTGGTGTAGTAGGAAAAGCCTTATTTTACATCAAGATCTAAGAAGTGGTATAAAAAAAGTAATAACATCCCCCCAAATTAACTATAAGGTAATTTTTATTTTATTTTGCTAACTTATAAAGCATTTCCAAATAAGAGTCAATTGTCACTGTATTGCATCAATGAGGAGAATTCCAATTAGTACTGATTTCTGATTATTGGAATAGTAAGTAATGGGAAAGTGTGTGTGTGTGTGTGTGTGTGTGTGTGTGTGTGTGTGTGTGTGAAAACACTGTGTTAAGCCTCTTTCTCCGTTATACCTCAGTTCCAATAAGAGTAGAAAACAAGAAATGGATTCATATTGATATTTGAATGTGCCATAAGTGCCCACCTAATTATATTACAAACATATTTACTCAACTCATCATCAAAATGAAGTAGTATTTAGGAAAAAATTGATAGAAAATGGGAGTATCCATAAGGCAAATATTCAGGCTTTACGCCCTTTCTCCTTGTATGGAATCCTACACAAATTAGGTTGTACTACTGTGTCGGGGGTCCCTAAGACCAGCCCCAAGATCAGTGAGACTCGTGGGACTCAGCATGTAATCATACTCACAGCTAAGATTACACTGAAAGACACAAAGCAAAATCAGCAAAGGGAAAAGGAGCATGGGGCAAAGTCCACAAGAAACTAAGAGCATCCTTCCAAGCGTCCTCCCCTCAAGAAGTCACAGAAGATGCGCTTAGTTTATCCAGCATCAAACTGTGACAACACATGTGAAGTGCTATCTACAAGGGAAGCACAATTCAGCCAGTGGTTTTTATTAGGGTTGTTATCTGGGCATCCTTTGCCTAGCATGTACCATAACCCAAAATTCCAGACTCCCAGAAGGAAATCAAGTGCTCAACACAAACCATTTAGAACAGTGAACCACTCTACCCTCTTAGGGAATGGTGGAAACATGCCCCTCAAATCCAAGTTCCCAGATGACAGCCAACAGCCAACCTAGCACGCAGGCCTTCCTAAGGATGGCAGTCTCAGGCCTGCTGCATTAACACCTCTCTGCACATCTACCCCCACTGCCATCCCACACAAAAACAGACTGAATTACTGTGGTTCTAGACGGTCACAGCTCAGCTCTGATACTTGATCCAGGATTGGGTGGACAGGTGGGAGACAGGGAAATGCCTGTCTTTATTTAAACATAGGGAGGTATAATTTATTAGTGCCTTCTATAGTATAAAGTTAGGTTGAGTTCAGAAAACATTACTGAAAATTCAGTCTGTATCTAAGGGGGAAATAAAAATCAAAACCCCTGCCCATCATAGTGTTCATAACAACAGATGAGATTAAGCTAATAGAAGCCAAGGGACTACATTGGCTCCATTTTGTTTAGAGAGCACCCATTCAAATGAGTATTTAATATATCAAAGGTTATTTATTAGAAGGTAAAACTAATGGTTCCCCCAAAGAAGGCTCCAATCCAGTAGAAGCTGAGAAAGCAGCTTTTGTGGTCCCTTTCAACATTCAGTTCTGATAACAAAAATCAATATAAGAATGTTTACAAATCTCTTCGTTTTGATTTTAAATAGGGTAGAAAAATCTTCATTGTTGTCTGAAACTATTTTGTCAGTTCTTAGCCTATAAACATGACACTCAACTTATTTATGGCAATCTGTCAGAAACAAAATAATTTAGGAAACAGAAATCAATGTAGCATTTGTTTTCAAACCAATCCACCAAATATATGTCAAAGTACACAAAATAAAATTATGATTTTAAGTCAACACTTCCCAAACCTATTTGATAAGGTAGATAATGACCTTCAGGTCAAACTAAAGGGCTATCACAAATTTGCATTAAAGAGAGAGGTGCTATGTGAATTTGGCTCCAAAGAAAATGAGCAACTACCGTTCACTGAGCACTTACTATGTGCCACACACTAAGGGAAAAAGAGTTCACATGCATTACCACCTCACTTAACTACTCACCACTCAATCAATGCACACATGAAGGCTAACAACTGCATTTTAGCTCAAATCCAGAGTGGGGGCAAGACAATGGACAAATACATGCACTGCCCTTCTTTTTAGATTCCTGGTTTTAGTAAGAACAACCCTGCTGAGTAGGGATACAGCGAAAGAAAACACATTCCTTCCACTTCACAAGGGCAAGGTAAGTGCAGAAACCCTACAGTCTCTTGTGAATAACACCAGTGATCAAGACAGAAATCCTTTTTTAAGTAAAACAAACAAACAAACAAACAAACAAACAAACAAACACAATTAGAGAGTTCAATTGAAGCCAAAATACACCCATATGCATGTATTTCTTCCTTCCCTCAGGATATAGTCAGAATTCAGTGTCTTAAATTAGCATTTGTCCTGACATGTGAGATCGTGTTCTATAACATGACCCTCTTTTCTCTCTCTACAAAAGAAGGTCTGATGCTCACATGTAGCTAGAAAAGAAACAAGAAACACAGCAACTCCTATGAGTCCCAACTGAGGGCGTACTTCATAAACAACATTCTAGGAGTTTCCAGGCCTTTGTAAGTAATGCTCTCAGGCCACAGGTGTTGGATTTGTTTTCTGTGGCTTTCGGGTAAAGCTTTCTGCAACGGATTTTACTGAAGATGAGGGGTGGGATTTGAGGCTATGGGCAAAATGAAGCATGGTGGTCTTTGATCACTCCAAGCCAACAAGGAAGAACACTCCTATTTGTAAAAGTCCCTGATCCAAGAACATTACCATTCTCCCCAGAAATACAGGCAATACACAGCAGGAGAAAGGGGACTCAGGACCTGGGCCTGAGGCACCCACACACATAGCAACAAAGAAAACAGCATGCAAACAGCAGCTGCACTGACATTCAGTGAAGACAGAGGCTGGTTTTTAGATCTTACATCGGAGAGAACAAAGACGTCCCAATTAATCACAAGTAAGACAAGTGGAAAGTTGGAGCTTCTGTATCTATCAACAAATAAAAAGAAAAAATTGTGGCAAATGCATATATTTTGGCATATATTTTTCATATATATATATAAACCACAGATTGCACAGACTTCCTATGGCCACAGCTGCCAGCTCCATTATCCTTTTCTGCAAGGGCTGAGAAAGAAAATAAAAGGAAATGGGGTAAAAATATTTCCATTATATATAGCAGAATATTGCCAGATAAATAATTCTTAGCCTTGAAGAGCATTTTAATATGGATTTCTGGCAAAATTTTTAATCATCTTATAAATATTTTATTAAAGTTTATATAACACGTATCAAGAGGCCAAATCTAAGTTATAGCATAGGGGGAAAAAAGGCAGAAACAAACAAGAGCGATGGCATACAATGAAGGGAAATTCAATAAAAGGGCATTAAAAATCATTGACTATGGGGGAAAGGATACACTCTGGTTCTAACAATTCTTAAAACCCCCCCTTGTGGAGTAAGGGGAGAAAGAATGGAATAGAAAAATCAAATCAAATTAAAGCAAAAGAAAAGAAAATACAGTATGGAGTGTGAAGTCATGACTCTGTGCTCCAACACTAAGTCTTTTATTTACTAGCTGTGTGACCACTCAGTTTCCCAGATATGAACAAGAATAGCAATACCTGATACCAATACCTTTCAGGGTTATTTTTAAGATGATTAGTTAGGCCCTGGCTGGGTGGCTCGGTTGGTTGGAGCACTGTCCCCTATACCAAAGGGCTGCAGTTTGATCCCTGGTTGGACACATACGGGAGGAAATGATTGATGTTTCTCTCTTACACCGATGTTTCTCTCCCTTCCTGTCTCTCTAAAATCAATAAAAACATATCCTTGGGTGAGGATTTAAAAAAAAAAAAAAATAAGGAACTAATTTATCTATTAAAAAAAAAGATTATTAGTTAGTACTAGGGTTGAATTAAATGAAGTACAAATACTCACAAAAAGCCTTGGCTAATTCTAGGCACTCAGTAAATGATTGCTCACATAACCAGTTATAACTTTAACATAAATCCAAGGAGTAACTGAATCCTTGACCTTACATCTAGAAATATGACTGTTCAATGTGATCTACTGAGACTGCATATAAAATAGTAAATAATAAGTAACAACAGACTCAAAGATTAAAAATTTTTTAAAATTGTATTGGTAAATCTTAAATTACTGAAAAATACTATACTTTGGTAAGCTTAAGAGTCTCTTGGTTACAGGTGCTATGTTAAAACATGCAGAGATAGGATTCTTATAATAAGATGTATTTTCCCAATGCTTTACATGTGAATTCCATTCATTGAATCAATAATGTCTTTTATAAAACATCATTTTTTCCTTTTGTTCACCGGCATTTTGGGTGTTGGCTCTGCTTGTGTCTAAGAAGCACAACATGCATGTGCAGAGAAACCAGGATCTTTTTTGTTTTTAATAAAAGTATGGCAGGAATCTGTCTGCTTCTCCAGAAGTACGGTACTTCCTTCACAGAACAGAGAAGCCACTTGAATGAGGATTTATGATGCAATTAGAGCCAAAATATCTCAAAAATGAAGCAATCATATAGGTTATTTTGTAAATATTTTATTAATCCTCTAAGAGCTTCCTAAGTGAGGCCTCACAGATACTTATACTCTTAATCTGCTATGAATAAACGCTTCAATCCAGTGCCTGCATTCCAATGACCCAGGACTAAACAGGGGAGTATAAGGTTTCAGGTATCACAGGTGCAACTCCCTGTCACGATGCAGAACCCAGTGGCTTGCTCCCTCACCCGGGACTGCTCGCTCCAGTGATTTAAGGAGGTTACAAAAGTGCAACAGGCCTTAATGTCAGCTACACGGTTTTACCTACCTACTTTGTCAGGGGCTCTCAACCTTCTTGGGAATTTATTCAGATATGAGATTTATTTCTTTTCTAACTTCTTCCACCTACCACTGAGCTGGAAGGACACTTGTTTCTCATGTGCTTCCAGTTCAGAAATGCTGATAGTGTTCTCTTCAAGGTATGTAAGTAAACAGAATCTTGCTTCTGCTTCCTAACAAATAACTTCTTTAATGACTTTCCTTGATTTCACTTGCATACTTGTGGTAGTAGACATACAGTTACAAGATAAATTTAGAGTCATCTGTCTTTCATCACATGCAGTTGCTATTAACATTTAATGTGTGTCCATCGGCAAGTCTATGGATTGCTTTTCCACTCCCACTCTCTCAGAAACCTCCTGCTGTCTTTGAGCTACGCCAGGATTTCTTCACTTGCATTCTTTATTTTTTCATACCTCAAAATCATCTCCACTCACTAGCCAAAGAAAAAAATTATTTATGCCAGTTGAAACATGATATGCCAATGGAAATGAAATTTGGCTTTATTGTAAGAATTAATAAGTGATCCATCTAAAACAACTCAGGAGCAACCTCCTGAAATTTCTGCCCCCAACTTTTATATCGAGATAGAGGCACCTACTCCTCTATCTTCTCTACCTTCTCAAAAGTTTTAATTAAATTCTTGCCTTTAAGAGCAAAGTGATGCAAAACTAAGAATCAAGAGCAAACTGTATGCTTCTAGTTGGCAAAATGATTAACATAAAGAGTCAAAAGACTAAGTTGGGAGAAAAGTGAAGAAAAACCCCTAATACCTGATAAAATCCCACCAAACAGGAAGTGGCAAAGACACACACAAAGGGCTTTAGCTGTATGACAGTTAAGAATCAATGTCTTCTACCTACATCATTCCTCCCTCTTTCACAATGGAAATGGGGAAGAGAGAGAACACATCCTCAATCCAAAAAGGTCATTTGCTCCATTACTACTTGTTCTTGGTCTTTACCTCTATCTCCTTTGCCAGAAGAAATGCCCCTCCCTCTCTTTGTTCTTTGTTTTCCTGAGTTATTTAATGTTCTCTTTCTCTTGTGCTTCAGATTCCAAAAGGCGCTACCTGAAGTATTTTTCCCTTCCACTCTGTGTGATTTTTGGCTTTACTCTCCAATTTCTAGACCCATCCTCCTTCTTCCTCTCTTAACCTGACCATTTCCCCAAGTCAGAGCTCACCTCTTTCTTCCTTTCTCACATTACTCCATTGGCTTGTCTTTCCATTTTCACTCCTGAAAGCCAACTTTCTGTTCCTTCATCACTCATTCCATTTTGGTTTAGAAAAGGAAGACTGCCATGAAAGGTGTGCAGTCACACAGATAGAAGCTAAGAGTGTGTTAACTGTGTGGAACAGGAAACATACATAATCTCATGAAAATGAAATAAAGCTAACTTTCAGAAGACTGAAGGAGGGTGAACAAGACGATGTTCTGAGATCATTTTGGAAAGTAGAGAAAAATGACGACATTGTAAATTTGCCATTGTGAGCATACCCGTATCTCCTAAATCCCTTGACCGATCTATTTAAATAGAAAATATTCTCAGTGCCATTTCACTGCACTGACAAATTTAGAATTAAATTCCTATTTGGTGCAAATGAGGGTTACATATCAATACTGATGAGAGATTACTTCCTAATTCTTCCTCTGAGTACAGAATTCATAACTCAGGAAGACAAAGATAAATGGCTTAAAATGGGGAGGGGGCATATAGTAGAAGCTAATTATAGCTAAGAAACCCTTAAAACACACACACACACACACTTATTATTTATTCTACCCCCCGAGGCTAATGTTCAGCTGATATGTACTAGACTGGTATGAAATATGGGCCAATGCCTGGGCATCTGTTCTTATTGTCAGTGCCTCTGCCATTCAGGTTATTAAAATTATTAAACATCATGCCTGTATTTTCCTCAACGTATCTATACTTTTCCTATCTTCTCTGAGTATTTTGAAAGAAGTCTTCAATTTCTGTCTCTGAGTTTGTTTTATTGATGACAATATCATTGTCTGGCATAATGCAATGTTGTTTTACAAAATTTGAACAAATATCTTTTCTGTTCATCAACCACTGAAAAGTTAAACCAATCATGATCATGTTCTCCTTCTTCAATAAGTCTTCCACCAAGATGGTGGTGTGTGCACCTCGACTATGAACTATGTGGTAAGGCTTACATGCTATCTCTTCCTTCAACCTTTTTCAATGCTAACTTAGCCCTCAGGATGCTGCCCCAGTGATGATGCTAATACATGATTCTAATCATTTGACTCCCTTGCTCCAAATCCTCCAGTGGTTCCCCATTTCCCAGAGTAGCGGTCAACAGACTCATGATCAGTGATGAAACTTAATTAAATAAATGATATTAAAACTTTTTAATAACTGGGAAGGCCAAGCAACAATCAATCTGAATGGATGCCATAACCAGTGAGAAAAACATCAGCCATAAAAATAATTACTATGGACACACTTGTGTACTGGCTGAATATCATGTTCAAACTATCTACATGTTCTATTGTATTAATATATAATTATTTTATAATATATTATATGCATATTATGAATATTATAAAACAAAATTAAAATAAGATGAGGAAAAATAAATAGAAACAGAAATTTAACATTATCTTCCATTTTTCATTATCTAACTCACTCACTCCACTTAGAAGATGACTGGCACCAAGTATAAACTCAAAACACCTTTTTTGGACAACAAGGCCTTTGAAGACCCGATCCCTAGCTACCTGTCCAGGTTTATCTCCTATGAATCATTTCATGCTCCAGCAATATTGGTTCACAAAATTCCAAAACCGGCCATTACTTCTCACAATTCTACGCTTTAGTCTGGATGGAATACTTTGTTCCTGAGAAACTCCACTTTCATCATTTCACCTCAACTGCTACCTACCTCTTTTGGGAATTCTTCTCTAATGGCTCAAGATACACTGAGAGGCTCCTTTCCCCATTAATATTAACAGTAACAATAGCTAACATTTTCTGAGCATTCACTTTCCATCAAATATTCTATGTACTATACGTGCACTATCTTGAATAATTTCCTCCAGAACCATCATTCAGTGGGTACTATTACTATATCCAAACCAAGGCTTAGAAAAGTTAAAAACCTTATTCAAGTGACACAGCTAATAAAAAGTAGGGAAGGTCTTTAGGCTCAAGTCAGATCCTAAAGTATTACATAGTATTGTAACTGTTGGTTTGCATGACACAAACCTTTGTCAACAACCAGGCAGTTTTTTACTTTTATATTTAAAGCACTTAGCATGCAGCAAGCTCATGAAAAAATGCTTGCTGAGTGAGGGTATATCTACTTAAAAATCTTGCATTTGTTAATTAATAATGAGCTATTCAGCCTATATGCTATGGAATATTCATTTTACACCTACGTGTGCTTTTTATATTTTAAGCATTGCTTACCAACTAGGTAGTGTACAACTAGGTAGTGTATATAAACTTGAGCTCTTCAGGAGTAAATCTTGCATTCACCATACCAGAAATAAAAAGCTCTGAAAAGAGAGGATGTTCAAACTGTATCAATGATTCTCTCAGGGTATGTCAGGATGAATTCTAAAGGTCCCACAGACACTATACTGCTCTGCACTGACACAAAAGGGGAAAGAACTCTAGGACAGTACAGACATATAACATAACCTTTTCTCTGTCTGTCTTCTCCTTCTCCTCCCACTTGCTTGGAGGGTGGAAAAGAGAGGGGTAGGGGTGGGGGGTTAAAAAGGGGAGGGATATGTGGATAGAAAAGATGGTAACAATCCACAAGAGATGCTTTGCTGCCCAGCATTTGTCAGACAAAGTGAGAATAATGGAAGCTAGGAAAAACTGAGAACTAAGCTTTCCAAATATGTCCTGATTGCTTTAACCTCACCTAAATTCTTACACGCATCTACTCTCCTCCACTTGACTGTGTGCTGAGGACAAAAATTCAGACAAGGTCACTTAAGTGGTTCAGTCCCCTTCCATCTTCTTTTAGACCAAGTCCTAGTTCCCTCAGCCCTAAACTAGTACCCAGCCTTCAAACATAGTGAACTTCTGAAATACAAGGATGATGCACATTGTATTTCTTCTTCTTCTTAAGTCTCTTGGAGGTAAAAAAAAAAAAAAAAATTATGTTTAATTGAACTTTAGAACTGCCAGGGAAAACAACATAGAAGCCACCCTTTGGAAACTATTGAATATCGAGGAGATCAAAATGGCGGCGGAGTGAATAGAAGCTACACAGACGTTCTCCCAGGAACAACCTGGAATTACAACTAAAATAAAGACAAATTGTCGGGAAAAAGCAACAGAAAAGCAGCTGGAAAGGACCATATAACCAGGGACACTGAATTGAGCCTGGTAGGTCTGCAGAGGCACGAGAGGGCGGGCTGGGGGCCCACAGATAGAAGCAGATTTAGCTGTGAGCAGCTCCCTCAGGGTTAAAATCCCAAGCCAGCTCCACAGTGCAAAGGGCTGGAAGAGAGCACTAAATTAGCTACAGCCACTCACCTTGGGCTCCAGCAGAGGGAGGGTGGATTGGAACTATGTGGGGACACTCAGGATTTGGAGGGCACTCAGAGTTTTTGCTGAGTTGTGGCCACACAGGACAGTGGCCATCTTGCTCCTTCCCGGAGCTCTGGGGAGAAGCAGCAGCCCCTCCCTTGGAGATTTAACCCCACTCAGCTGGGCCAATTTGAAAAGAAAGGCAAATTGAGGCTCATTAACGACCAGCATCTGCCCCACCCTCAGGAAATCCTCTTACGATGAACACCTGAGGGAGTTTTTCATTCATTTGAGGGCTACAACCCAAGGGTCATCAAGTAACTGAGACTAATAGCCTCCAGGCAAAAAGCTAGAGGATAACCGAACCTTTCCTAGGCTTGCAAATGTACTCAGGAAAGTAAGACTTGACAGTGATGTTTAACATGGGTCCTCCCATACTCATCCAAACCGAGTAGAGGGAGCCACAAACAGCAGAACACCAACACCCACAGGAAAATTTGGTGGGCTCCAAAACCCACTGAGATAGCCAAAATGGTGAAACAAAGAAACAAATCCCAAATGAAAGAACAAGAGAACTCTACTGAAGATGAGATAAATAAAATGCAGTTAAGCAAGTTAACAGAAGTAGAGTTCACAGCCATGATCTTGAGGAAGCTCAACAGCATGAGTAAGGATATAGAAATATTGAAAACCAACCAAGTGGAAATGAGAATGACATAGCAGAAATAAAGAACACATCAGAAGGAATAACCAGCAGAGTAGACGAAGCTGAGGACTGGATCAGTGATTAGAAGACAGGGTAGAAAAAAAATCAACCAATCAGAAAACCAAAAGGAAAAAACAATTAAAAAACAGAAAGACAGCTTAAGAGAACTGTGGGACAACTGGAAATGTAACAACATTCGCATCATAGGAGTCCTCGAAGAAGAAAATATGCAAGGGTTAGAGAATATATTTGAAGAAATAGTGACAGAAAACTTCCCTAACTTGGTGAAGAAAGAAGGCATTCAAGTTCAAGAAGCACAGAGAGTCCCAAGTAAGAAGAACCAAAACAGGCCCACACCAAGACACATAGTAATTAAAATGCCAAAAATTAAAGACAAAGAGAGAATCCTAAAGGCAGCAAGAGATAAGCAACAGGTTACCTACAAGGGAACCCCCCATAAGGCTATCAGCTGACTTCTCAACAGAAACACTACAGGCCAGAAGGGAATGGCATGAAGTAATCAAGGTCATGAAAAACAAGGATCTAAATCCAAGACTACTCTATCCAGCAAGGCTATCATTCAAAATAGAAGATCAAATAAAGAGCTTCCCAGACAAAAAAAAAGGGCTAAGGGAATATATTAGCACCAAACCAGCACTGCAAGAAATGTTAAAAGGACTGCTGTAATTAGTAGAAGAAATGGGAAGAAAAATATAACCACACTAAACAAAAATGGCAATAAATAAGTACATATCAATAATCACCTTAAATGTAAGTGGACTGAATGCTCCAATAAAAAGACAGAGTTACTGATTGGATAAGAAAGCATAACTCATATATATCTATTTATAAGAGACCCACCTCACAACAAAAGACTCACATAGGTTGAAAGTGAAGGGATGGAAAAAAATCTTCCAAGCAAACAGAAAGGAAATAAAAGCTGGGGTAGCAATACTCATATCTGATAAAATAGATTTCAAAATGAAGGCCATAACTAGAGACAAAGAAGGCCACTACATAATATTGAAAGGATCTATCCAACAGGAAGATATAGCCTTGGTAAACATATATGCACCCAATATAGGAGCACCAAAATATATTAAAAATTTTCTGGAGGACTTCAAAGGAGAAATCGACAGCAATACAATCATAGCGGGGGACTTCAACACCCTGCTGACATCACTGGATAGATCCTCTAGACAAAAAACTAACAAGGAAGCAGAGAGTCTAAATGAAGCACTAGATCAAATGGATTTAATAGAAATCTTCAGAGAACTACACCCCAAAACTGCAGAATTCACATTCTTCTCAAGTGCACATGGGACATTCTCAAAGATAGACCACATGTTAGGGCACAAACTAAATCTCTACAAGTTCAAGAAGACTGAAATCTTACCAAGCGTCTTTTCAGATCACAATGCTATGAAACTAGAAATTAACTGCAACAAGAACATGCAAAGACATTTGAACACATGGAGGCTAAATAGCATGTTATTAAACAATGAATGGGTTACCAAGGAGATTAAGGAAGAAATTAAAAACTTCCTGGAAACCAATGAAAATGAGCACACAACAACACAAAATCTATGGGATGCAGTGAAAGCAGTTCTGAGAGGGAAGTTCATAGCACTACAGGAAACTATTGAATATCAAGTGAAAGGTGCATGTGGGACTTTATGAGAAATAACTTCTTAGGAAAGGGGATACTATATAAAAATTTTGTTTTCAGTTATGTCAATATAAATTTGCTGATAGTGCTACCAGGCATCTCAAGTCAGTGGACATTTTAAAATGCGGAACTATGGTGCAGAGCAAGCTGGAACATGGGAATCGGATATGGGTCCTCTACCCAAAGGGGGAGCTATAGCTATGGAAATTTTCATGGCAGATCTAGACAAAAGGGAACAATAATGTTAGAGGACAGACATCTGATGTGCAAGTCAGATGGCTTCCACCCCGTCCCCATGAGATGTTTCCAGTGTGCAGTCAGACAGAATGGCACTTGACACCATGGACATTCCATCTCTGCAGAAGGGAGAGGCCATCCTGGCAGCATGACACAATAGAATGCCATGGACCAAGAGTCGGAAAAATTTAGATTCTGTCCTAACAGATCACAGTTCTGTATTTCTCCCCTTCAGAAGGAGACCTCACTTCCCCCCCTTACTATGCTTGTAATGAGAAACAAGCTTGAAAGTACTTGGAAAAGGTAAGACTGCTACATGTGTATATAAAGAAGCACTTATGAATTCCTTTAAGGAGCTAAGGTTAACTCTTTTGAATTAAAAGGCTAAGTGGAAGTGTACTTTAACATATAAAAATAAAAAGGCAATTATTTCTAGAGTTGATCCTAGTTCAACCACTGACAAAGTAAACTTGGGCAGTCACTTCACCTCTCCTTGCCCCAATTTAAAGTGATTTAAATTTCACTCCTGACTATCTCATTAAGGTATTATGATGATTAAGTACTTAAAATGTCTTAAGATCCAGTGAGTAATGTGTTACCATTTGAGGGAGCAGTCATGTGATATTACAGCTTTTTGAATTATTTTAAAGCTGTCTGATGTTTCTCCAAATTCTCTGGGTCTTTGATATCACAGATAAACAGACAAGACACCCAACTCCTGACTGAAGTAGCGCTTGTTTTCCAAGTTCTAAGAGACCTGGACGGTAACTGCACTGACAGAATGCACAGTGATCAGCTGTAAAATTTAAGGTTGCTTGTCCTTGATTACCCATCTTGAATCAAGTTAGGATTATACATGCTCAATTGAAAGAACACATCCTAGGGGAAAAATGAACTTCACATACACATCACTGTATGTTGTTGCTTTCTTAAAAAATCATTCATCACATAGCAGGAAGAGGAACACTGTCGTGAAAACAGGCCAGGGACAAGGAGGGTCTGAGTTGAGGCACAGGGGTAGAAAGGAAGGGATGAGTTCAAGGTCTGTTGAGAAGACTAAAGCAGCAATATTTTCTTAGAAGACTGACAACTTTTTACTTAGAAGTGACAACTTTTGGGTGGGTGGCCGTTGGATAGAGGAGGTGAGAAAGAAGAAAGCATCAAAGATGAACCCTCAATATTGTAAGCCTGGCTGTCCAGTTCTGTATTGGTTGGATGAAGGTTTGGGGAGAAAGATAAGTCATCAAATCATACACATATTGGCCCTGGCCGGTTTGGCTCAGTGGTTGGAGCGTCGGCCTGCGGACCAGAGAGTCCCAGGTTCGGTTCCCGCTAGGGGCACGTACAAAAAAATAAAAATAAAAAATCATATACATATTGAAAATAAAGTGCCTGGCCAGTCCTGTGTCTGAGTGGTTCCCAGGGCCCAGCAAAGGGACTAAGTTTCTAGCGCACCCTGAAGACAAGGGGTAACATCTCAAAATACAGACTCATTTTTCACTCCACCTTCACTGGTCAAGCAGCTGCCAAGAACAAAGGCTGCATCTCCAGATACCTGGCACATAAATGCAGTATTGCCTCACGAACGGATTGCTTCTCTGAGGTGCCCACAAGTGTACTTGGGGAGAAGCTTTGGGAACAAGTAGAGGAGCAGCTATCCTTCTGTGAGACTGGAGAGATTCCATGAAGGAACCCTGAGGTCATGAAGGGGGCAGAGCTTCAGGCAGAGGAGGCAGCTGCTGAGATTACTAGGAAGCTGGAGACACAGGAGAAGAAACGCATGAAGAAGGAAAAACAGCAACTGGCTGCAATTGCCCTCACGTCTTCAGAAAACAGCAGTTGTATGCTGGAGGAGTGTGAGGTGACAAGAGAAAACCCCAAAAGAAGAAAAAGCAAAAGCTCCAGGAGACTCCTCAGGAGAATGGAATGGAAGACCCACCTGTCTCTTTATCCAAGCCCAAGTAAAAGAAATCTTTTTCCAAGGAGGAGCTGGTTAGCAGTGATCTTGAGGAGACAACTGGCAGTGGACATCTTTCCCAAAAGGAAGATATCTTTCTCCAAAGAGGAACCAGTGAGTGATCCCGAAGAGGTAGAGAACAGGAGTGTCCCCAAGAAAAAGAGTAAATTCCCTTCGAAGGAGGAGCCTCTCAGCAGTGGACCTGAAGAAGTGGCAGCCGCTCCAAGAAAAAGAAAAGGCTCCAAAAGCCAAGCCAGGAAGATAATAGCGGATGGCACCCTGGTGTGGAAGGACCCAGCGACCCATCCCCCACCTCCTAGTAAAAACAAATTCACAAGGCAAAAACATAAAATAAAGTGTCTTTGGATGCTACTGTTTGGAAAATCCCCTCATTAGCATCCTAGTTTATCTTCAGATCATGTAATAACAGAAAAACTGAAAGGGTTTTCGTTATACCTGACGCTCCCTCTGAAAAATTTTTAATTGTTTGAAAGTTTTAAAATACTCCCTATTTCTCCCAAGATACTCCTCGAAAAGAAGGAATAATCACACTCTACACTAATCCTATTCTCCTGATCACTAAGAACACCCATTATAAACACCAAAGGGCCAGCTCATCTTGGGATCACCAAGTGCTCCACCAAAATGGACCCGAAATGGCAGACTTCTCTGTCCCAGCCTCAGTGTTGAAATGGAACCGTGTTGAGCCGGACAGTTAGCAAATGCCACGCCATTTGAGAACAGAGCAAAGAAAGGAAATATCAAAAGGCCTTTCATCCCTCTAGGTGTAATGCTATAGAAGCAGATCTGACTTTATACCATGTTGAAATCCAGGAAAGCTTCAGTCTCGTGAAAACAGCATGCCATCTATTAAATGTATAAGGATAAGGGCTTTGGGTTGCATTTCTTAAAGATCATGTTGGGTAGGGTTAATCTGCCTAAACCAACAAAAGAACATCCCCGCACATACTGGACTGTGAACACAGGTTATATACTTGCCTCTTCGTCTGACCAAGGCAATGCTTTTAAAAATGTCAAAAGTTATTTCAGAACTCATAGTTGTTGCTATGGTGTGTACTGCTGCAAAGAAAAAGCTAATGGGCTCTCTACTTAATGTGATTAGAGCCATTATTGACATAATGCCAGGAAGACGCAAAACCATTAGCATTACACTACAGCTCACTTTAGCATCCACTCAGATTTAGTATTTGATCCACAATTTTAATTTTGTTCTGCTCTATTCAGAGCTGCATTACACAAAATGCATAATTAAAAGCTGCTGTGATTCTCTCTACTTCTCAAATTAAAAACATAGCAAACATTTGTAGTTCTAATCCACTAGAAATTAATAAATCAAATAGTGTCTTTTATCCTCTTTCCTCCTTGCAATTCAGATTGCAGGTTGGGAATACTTTTGCCTGCAACAGAGGATGCTGCAGACGGAGCAGCTGCTCAAAGGAAAGAAAAGTCCCCAAACTGCCTACTATAAAGGCACATGAGAACCAAGAAGCACTGATACAGCCTTATAACTCCAAGTGTTAAGCCAGAAGCGCTTTCCGCAAAGAAAAATTTTAATCAATTCACCATAAATCCTTTTGATGCATTTTCCTTCATTAGCTCACTTTGTCAAGCATACACATGCTCCTAATTTAATTTAATCAAATTCACCATGTCTTTCTGTCAACAGTGAAGCAATTCCCATGTCCAAGATTTCCTATCAACTCCCTACCCAGACTCAGGGCAGCCTGGAGGGGAAGCTGATGAGCTGTAGTTTTGCTTTATCCACCAGTAAGAAGTGAAAGGGCTTCCCCATAAAGATATGACATCAGGAGCTGAGACACTGACAACATTGCTAGTTCTACTGCTTCTAGAACTCTTCATCCCCCAAACAATAGAGTATTATGATCCATTACAATAAAAGTAGTTATCTCCTGCCCTGTGGGTGATAATCCTAGGAAAATTCTGGAAGGACCACAAAATAACAGTAGCAGAACAGAGAAGGCAAATGTGTATTGCAAGGTGCCCCTACACTGCCCTTGTGCCTCTCCTCTGCACACCAGGGTGCGCCAGTCAGGTCGCTCCCACCAGCTCTTCCAGCAGGCCATGCTTCCTCCACCTGTGAACCTCCATGCTGCCCACTTCCTTCAAGCACTGCAACTCATCCTTCAGACAGATCTCTGATCAAAGCTCACTTTATCAAGAACTCCAGAAGGCTCCTAGGTTACGTGCTTTTTAAAAGCCATGTGTGCATGTGTGTGTGTTTAAAGAATTTATCGCAATTTTTATATATTATGTTTGTATGATTAGTTAGTTACACCGTCTCCCGCCACTAGTCATAAGCTCCATGAGGGCAGGAACCAGTATCTGCCTTGCTCACCATTTTAACTTCTAGAATCTAGAAGCTCTGCCTGACACATGGCAGGAACTCAATAAATACTTGTTAAATGGCTAAATGCTGAATTAATCTATCACTGTCACCCGATAGTTTCCCTAAACATAGCAAGTTCCTGTCATTTTCCATAGTTCTTTCTTGCTACAAGGTGATTGTTCCTAAAATTATATTTTAAATAAACATAATGAAACAAAGGTTCTGAAATACACAAAATGTTTAATCGTTTGTGGGTTTTACACATGTCTACAGGGGGAAAAGAACAAAGTGAAGCTGTTGGAAGTGATGTAGGATCCACAAGAGAGATAAAGTAGCAGAAGTCCTCAAGGGGCCTCCGACACACAACTGGAACTAAAACACAAGAGTGGCCTGGGCCACCACAGGGCTCCACTGGGACAGACAAGGAGGGGCAGGAGCAAGCCAGAGACCACTCCCCGAAGAATGGGTCAAAATATCATTGAGCTTTAGAATGTGCTCTGATTACCTTTAGTTTCCAGTATTTGCTTGTAAAAACAAACATTCCTTGATAAAAATGTAACAAGGACATTTTTTAAAAATCTCTCTTCAATTTCTTAACAAAACAAGACTTCAAAACTTATAAGCAGAAGCCAAGGCCATATCACTACCACAGACAGCCAGTTATTTAATGAAAGGGCTATTCTTATATTGCTCTTGACTTATTAGCCAAGCATCTTTAAATTTGTAGCTGTTTGTGCTTACCTCCCCAACACAAAGAAACAAATACTCTGCATGATTTGCTTGTAGTTACAAACAAGCTAAAAAGCCAAGGCCTTCGTTGGAAGCCATTTGATACATCTAGACTATTTCCTTATAACCTTAAAAAAGATTATAAAATACATATGGAGAAAAGGTAAATGTTATATAATTATATTTTCTTTATTTAAAAAATGTTTTTATTGATTTTTTAAGGGAGAGAGAGAGAAACATTGATGTGAGAGAGATATATCCATCAGCTGCCTCCTGCACACCCCCTACTAGGGATCGAGCCCACAACCCCAGCATGCGCCCTGATTGGAAATCGAACCGGGACCTCTTACGTCCTTGGGACAACGCTCAATCCACTGAGCCACACTGGCTCGGCTATAATTATATTTTCAATGTAGCTTTGACATTATAGAATTAATTTGCTTTAAAAAAAAAACAACACACGAATCTATCTATTTCTTTGTTACCAGAACACTGACATAAGATGTCCTTTCCCTTGAGTGCTTCCCAAAAGACATGCATCCACAGAATAGACTTTGGAAGAAAGTTTCTTCAGCTCCTGCTCTAGAACTGACTCCCAGAACAAAAGGGATACTTTGTTTTGGGGGGAAGGATACTTTGGCTCCCTATTTGAACCTCTCAGCATGTCTTTCTGTAGGAAGTATCATTCTCCTTAGGAAAAGGCTTGGGTGGGCCCCTGCCCCCTTCCATATCTTGCAAACAGAGGACAGGAGCAGTCAGGCAGAAAGAACCTTCAGCTGTATCTGGCTCCTTACATCATAAGGCTGTTCGTTTCGTGGTTTCATGGCTATAACTACTATACTCCTTTCCTTCCACTGAGCTGAAATCTGCCTTCCTATAAATTTTGGTCCCCCGAGGCATTAACAGAATCAGTCAGCTTTCTGGTCCACCTGTAAGCCCTCACAGATGGGGAGGAGATTCCACTCTGGCAGGCTTTTCTCCAGACCAAACACTGTCAGTGTCTTCAACTGTTCCCCAGTGGTTTGTCTGCAAACCTGTAACCACCCTGGTCATTGCTGGTGGTCACACCTCAATTGCTCAGTGCTCCTCACACAATGTGACACCCAGAATTAAACACAAGGTTCTGTACCGTGGTCTGAGCCACACAGAGAAGAGGGAGATACTTTATAACATTGCCATAAATGTAGTTAACAAGCAAGTATACTTTTTCTTAAAGAGGCACATGGCGTGAATGACAGAACACAAACATCTTCAACTGAAAACATTCTGTGTGGTTATAAAATGCTGCCTTATTCTTAGGCGGCATCTATAACCTATATTCTGGTCTTACTCTTCAATGAACAGTGTTAGTGTAACACAGACTATTCATCTTTAAAACATCTTTTAACACAAATTACAAGATGGAAGGGCTGTTAGAGTAATAAGTATAGATCCTGTCATATGCAGGTGCTTATTAGCTTCAAAAAATGTTAGCTCTACATTAACCATTAAACTCCTGGCAAACTCTTCTAGGTCACAAAAGAATGTCACTGTGTAAGAGTGTAGTTAAATGGAAATAACTACCTTGTAGTGCCTGCATTTTCGCCTCTCTCTCAAAGACCTTCCAGCTCTAACTAAAGAACAGAAGCATGAGCCCTGGCTGGTTTGGCTCAGCGGTTAGAGCGTCAGCCTGTGGTCCAGAGAGACCCGGGTTTGGTTCCTGCTGAGGGCATGTACTTCGGCTGCAGTTTGTCCCCGGCCCTGGTTGGTCGTGCGGGTGGCAGCCACTCGATGTGTCCCTTTCACGTTGATGTCTCTCTCTCTCTCTCTCTCCCTCCCACTCTATCTGAACAAAAAATGAAAAAATGTCCTCGGGTGAGGATTAAAAAAAAAAAAAAAAAGAAAAGAAGCATGACACTGATATTAAGCAGATGAACAAAATGCAAATGGAAATTCATTTCACAAAATAACAAGAAGACTCAAAAAAAGAGAGAAAAAGTTGGTGGTTGGAAAATATATCCCCAAGTTAGACTGAAATGGTACTTCAGAGGGTGTGTCCCTGTGCATACTGGGTACCACTCAGCTGCCATCTGTCTGCCGAGGAACACAGGGCCTAGGAAAGGTTTTCAAGCTGCAGAGAGGTTTATTTTACTTTCAGTGTTTGAAAGGCAATACTATAAGAGTCTCCCGCTACCAATATTTTATTGTTAAAAATGTTAAATACACAGAAAAGTTGAAAGAACTGTACAGTGAGCATCCATATATGTACCATCTAAATTCTACAATTACTAGTTTATTATATTTGCTTGTGAGAGTCTTTTTTATGTACCATTGATCAGCATGAGACAACAGTCATATAATTTACAATTTCAGGGGGAAAATTACTGATATTACTGGGTCAGCACTCATTTTTTAATGTATGGATATAAACATTTCAAATGCTTAATTTACACTAATATAATCTTGCTTGCATTTGAGTTCTATTCCTTCTTTATGCACTCGGGGTAGAATATCTGCTTGGATTATTTATCTGTTTATTTTAACAGCTCAGCACAAAGATAGTAAAATGCTATCTGTAATAGCTTAACCTTTGGAAGCACACTTACCTATGACAGTCTCCAAATATTTCTAAAAACCTGGAAATTACTTAAAAGCTGCTTGTGGTCCCCTGTGTCAGCTTAGGTTATTATCATAATAACAGCCACAAAACGATGATAAGCAGCTAATACTCCTACAGTATTTACTATGTGGCAGGTGTCAATCTAAGTGCTTTGCATATTTTAGCTCATTTAATACACATGATACCATCATAAAGTAGTAGTTAATATCATCACCACTATTTCTTTTATATGTTTTTATTGATTTTTTTTGAGAGAGAGGATGGGAGAGAGAGAAAGATAAACATGAACTGGCGGCCTCCTGCACGTCCCCCACTGGGGATGGAGCCTGCAACCCAGGTATGTGCCCTGACCAGGAATAGAACCCGGATCTCTCAATCCATGGGACAACGCTCAATCCACTGAGTCACACAAACTGGGAAATCACCACTATTTTTTTTTCTTTATTGATTTTAGAGAGAGAGGAAGGGAGAGGGAGAGAGAGATAGAAACATCGATTAGAGAGAACATCGATTGGCCACCTCCTGTATGCCCCCCACTGGGGATCGGGCCTACAACCTGGGCATGTGCCCTGACCAGAATCGAACTGGCGACCTCTTGGTGCATGGGTCAACGCTCAACCACTGAGCCACATTGGCCAGGCAATCACAACTATTTAAAAAAGGCAAAAGATTTATGCGATCTGAAGAGAAATCGGAGTATCATCATCAATTTTTTTTTTTATTCCTCACCCAAGGATATTTTTCCATTTATCTTCAGATAGAGTGGGAAGGGGAGAGAAAGAGAGAGAAATATCAATGTGAGAGAGACACACTGACTGGCTGCCTCCCTCAGGACCCCAACCAGGGCTGGGGACGAACCGCAACCGTGGTATGCGCACTTGACCGGAATCGAACCCATGACTCTTTGGTCCACGGGCCAATGCTCTAACCGCTGAGCCAAACTGGCCAGGGCTCACCATCACTATTTTAAAGATATGAAATATGACACAAAGAATCAGAGGTGGAATTCAAACTCTAGCAACCTATCCCACAGACTTTTCGACCAACCAATACACTGCACTGCCTCTCTGGCAACCAAAAGAACTCTATGCCTGATGGAAATTTAATGTTTCATCTCTGCCATCTGATGCTACTGCAAACTTATTAACTGATTGGAAGATTGAAACAATACTCAGTTTCTATGCATTTTTAAGAATCAACCATTATTTGTTTGTTTCTGAGCTAAAAATACACATGTACAAGGTACATTATGGTTAAAATGTAGTTGGAATAGTAGGTAAATACGCACACTGAAAATGAAACCAACGCCCACACACACCTACATAGAGTCCAACATACAAAGATGTGTGATCTTGAGCAACTTAATTAACTTCTCTAATAGTCACTGACCAAACTGGGATAATCATATAATAGAACCAAGTTCATGGATTATGAGAATTATATATGATCATCTAAATTCCACATTGCCTGTAACATAATAATGTAAATACCCAATAAACACATGTAAAACATTCAGAACTGTATATAGCATATGTAGACACCAAAAGTGTTACCAATAATAATGATAATAATAGACCAACATGTCAATAAAAATTAATATTTACTGATACCATGAGGGATCCATAATTTTGTTTTAATGTTACCAAAAGAATAATTTAAATCTTGACCAAACACAGCCTTCCAGGATCTTCCTGATTACTTCAAGATGACTAAAGAGTACTAATGATTTAACAGAATTGTTTAATTTATAAACAATCAAATTGTTATCAGTACAAGGTCGCTGCTGGCTATTATATCCCACTATGTTAACCCAACAGTATCAGCAAAAAAATATTTTTAAATTTCTCTAAATATTCAGCTACAGTAAATCAAATCAAGAGGGGAAAAATATTTCCTTTTATACTGAGTGACACAAGAAGGAATTGTGATCTCTGTTTTAACAGTTTAAACTGTAAATTGGCACTGAGGAAGGGGCTATAAAAACAGACTCTGAGACTCTCAGATTTAGAAGGATGACGGGACATGAAATCTTCCTGGTCGCCAAACTCCACGGCCTGCAGATAATTTATGAAACCTGTTACCTCTTCTCGAACCGTAACACTATTAGGCAAAACCAAGACCCTAAGATTCCCTCCCCTCTGTGTTCCAGATTTAAATGAATAAACTTAGAGGAGTCAACCACTACTGCATTAAAAACCCCAGGACATTCAGGGCCAGACTGGGTCTCAGAGAACACTGATGGAGTCACTGGGCGCCTCAGATGGCAGTAAGTGAAAAGTCATGTGAAGGTCCAGGGGCTTCCCTTGGCTGGCCCATCAGTTCATGCAGGCGTTACTAAAACCCTGACAATACATCTGACTGGACCATTTAGTACAAATGGCAATTTGCTGTACATTCTTGATATACGTATATTTTCTCCGCCATGCCTAACAGCATGTAAAACAAAAAAGTCCCATTTTGTACACACAAAGGCACTTATCGGGGCTCAGTGGCTCTCAACACCATGCACTTTGAAAGGATTGATGATGGTGTGGTGGGAATGGGACAGGAAATGGACATCTGGGTTTTCCCCTGTTAATAGCATAATGCAACTTTATTGCTAGAAAGAAAGTAAAAAAAGAAAAGGTTGTTCTTAACCACCTTGAGCCACTGACAAAGACACTTGTTGCTGAAGCCAAGAGCGACTTTTGTGCTTGAACATATTTCACTTCCTTAGGCCACACTATTTTCCCTACATTTCCATTATTTCACTGCTCTCAAATTACATGTATCTGTGTGGTTTCTTGTGTGGTTTCCTCAAACAGAAGACTCCAAAACTATTAAGTTACGTGTTTCTCGCTGCAAGTGAGCAAGTTAATCCTTAAACAGACTAAAATTTCAGTAAAACATATTTAACAATAATTAGTAATGGTTACATGGTATGAAGTATGGAGCCAGAAATCCCCAGAGATGAAAATACATGAACTTCACATCCATAACAGGTATAGCAAACTCTACTGCTGCTGTGAGGCCAAGAACTCTGAAAACTGTTTGCTTAAACCCAAATCCCAGCAAACACGTAGGCACGTCTGTGTATATATATTGAGACACACTTATTTGTACCACAAAGAAAGAAGAGCAGTGCAACAGGCAAGCTGCCCTTGTATAAAAATTTCTTCAAGAACGGTCCCTTAGCAAAATGACCTGAAAGCCAATCATGAAGCAATGCCACTGGCTTTCACACTTCTAAGTGCCCACCTTTCAGCATAATGCCTAAAGGTTCTTTCCAGTCACACACACTACCAAGGAGACTTCTCTGTACACAGTGTGTGCTTAATACACAGCGCATACTGTACAGTGACTGATAAAGACAGCAGCCAAAGAAAAGTACACCTGGAGCTCTGAGTCTCCTTCCAACAATTCGATTCCTCCTGGCGTTCCCAGGAGAAGGGGGTTGTGATTAACTCAAAATGACACCGAGTCTTCTTGTGCCTTTGTTTCAAGTACCCTTTATACTCAGGCACCTCGTAGGGACTCCTAACTCTTCTTCTTGTTAAATTTTGAACAATATATGCCATTTTACACCTCAGAGCTCAGAAGAGGCAGCACAGTAGCTGGTGCATGGATGTGACAGAATGTTTTTATTCCACCCCTGAAAAAAAGCTCCCTGTTTTTGACACACTGGAAAATGTGCAGCCAGAGAGTGCTTGAGGCAAAGATGCCACCCCAGCCTTACATCTGTCTGCTTTCATTTGTCTACAACTGTGCTTATAGATAAAACAAGCTTTCCAGATGTCACCACAAGCAGGGCTCATATGCTGACTTCACGGAGACACCGGTGTCGGCTGCCAGCATAACAGAGTTGTAAAACTAAAATATTTAAACTCTGAGCTACTCAACACAACTTTGAATGTCACACAGGATCTTATTTCAGGATTAATTAATGTACACCCCAATAAAATAATCATGTGTTAAAACAGAGCTGGCTGGCATGCCAGTGGGTCTCATTTTCCTCTTTCCAACTGTTCCAGTGGCATGTGACGGCATCATGAAGAATTTCTGAAAGAGAGCACTTATTTCTGCATGTGCACACCCCACCAAGCCCTCAAGTTTCAGGTGCTACGTCTGAAGAACCTCTAAGTTTTCATTTTTGAAATAGACACGGTGAACCTAAGATGAACAAAAGCAATATGCCGGGCATGAACTATAAAGACATTTCCACTGTTAGAGAGGAAGGCCAGTGACAAGTGACAGGGAAGATAACTAAAAGGCATTGTTACATGCATTCATAAGTGACACTCGGCTTCAGGCAACCTGGTATTAGGGAGCTTCAATGTTTGTCTGAGAACACAGTATCCCTGTGGTTATAATTACAACCACTATACAAAAGAGGACTGCAGTGGTTTCATAACATCTCTTAACAAAGAAGGACTCATTACTCCTGAGTTTCCTGAATTCTTCACACACACACACACACACACACACACACACACACACACACACACGCATTTCTGACTTCCTTTTTTTCTGAACCTGCATAACAATTTAGTTTTTATTGAGAGTTTCAGAGAGTTCAGCTCTGTTCTAAAGAACCATTTCTAATAACATCTAATACAGGTGTTCTGAGTTGGAAAGAGAAGCTGATTCATAGTTGGGTAAGTGAGCCCTCTAAGTCTTCTCACTCTGGTTTTCCTTCTGGTTGGGTAAATCTTTTCCAGCCTTTGTGTCTTTGTAAACTTGGGTCAGGAGTGTTCAGTAAGCACCTGTTACTCAAAATCCTGGTTTGTGGGCCATTCTGGATTCAGAGGCCAAATCCATGTCACAGCCACAAGCCTTTTGCAGTTTTTGCTCAATTTGACAAGAGATCAACTTTGCATTAACCCAGTCGTGGCATCACACAGGGTGTGTCAGGCTGGTCCTACACCCCACTGTGCTCATCTCATTGTTGGAGCTTACAAAAAAGGCACGTTCCATGCAATCCATAACTTTACTCCACTGTACACTTCTACCAAGCAGTAGAACGAAACACTTACTTGTGATGGCTTTCCAGGGAGACCATTTATTGAGAGGGAAAAGGAGTCAATTACTTTGCTTTCCCACCATCCTGAATGTTCCCATCTTCTCTTGAGCTGATCTAGTTCAAACCCTCTGAAAATAAATCACCCCAAAGCACTCAAGATTTCCCTAAAGACCAGAGCAGTCTTCCTGCTTTGTGTGTTTCCACTCTTACGGTGGGAGGCTAATGTGTTTTCGGGATGTTTGTTTTAATGCTAAGAACTTTACTAAGTCAAAACAACCTGCCATAGTGATCCATCTACTTGGAATGATTCTGGCCTCTTCCCCTCCTCCTATTTCAGCCCAAGAGACAGAGACTAGTGCAAAAGGAAGAACAGAGTGTTAAATTTCAGTCATTTCTAAGCGTTGGGACAGCAATTATACTTCTTGTGGTAATAATCTCATTCCTGGTTTTGTAGACTCCATGTTCCTCCTTCATTTGAGGCTGGAGTAAATTTCTAGGTTGGGGCAGGAAGAATCACTGGGGAAGCCCACATTGCACTTAATCTTAATCCCCTCACACCAATATCAATATACACCCATTTTAGTATTCTCTCAGAACTATAGCTGGACCATGTCACGTGAAAGAGTCTGTCCATAAGGTTATCTTGAGTGACACTTACTTAATCAAACCCTAACTTACAGCTTTTCAAAAAAGTACATTCCCATAAACATTGAATGAATGATACATCAGTCTTTCAAATATTTGAGCTAAAATTTACTTTCTGTTCTTTAAAGCTCCCCTGGGTTTCTAGTGGGTGTGCAAATAATTAAATAGTAGCAGTGTGAAAGATTCACATGACATCTTTAATCTCATCTTTGCCTTTAAAATCCACTAGGGAATCTAGAAGTGACACCTTCTATACTCTTTTTTCACAGATGAGAAAAGAGATAGGTGACTTGGTTACCTGTTTGCCTAAGGGCAATAAGGTGAGCCTGGAGCTGGGCTGGAGGGGCACCAGTTTACTTCAAAATCAACTCGGAGCACAGTCTTAGGGCCAACTGTCCTCTTCTGGCTGCAGACCAGAGGACATACTAACAGCAATAAGTCTGCCAGCCAGGAGAGAACCTGTTCTGAACTCTGAAACCTAATAGTTACTCTCAGGTCCATATTTGAATACAACTGCGTTAAAAAATAACCCAATTTAACAATTCAGAAGTTCTGATATATGTTTTATAAAAACGTGTGAGAGGCCTCAAAGCCATGGAGAGCCATCACTTTGAGCTGCCTCATTTGTTCCTCTTTTATTACAGTCCTGCACGGTGGGCACAAGCCCTTCGCGGAAAAGAGAACATTAAATCTCTATTCCAAACTGTTTCAGCAGAACGATATTAATAGTTGAATATTATTTTGTCTGACTGATAAAATGCCATTCAAATAAGACCAAAGAGAGCACTGAACCCTAGCCAAGCCCTGTGAGAAAAAAGTGACGAGCCATCTTCAGCAACGATAATTTCTTGTCACTCTTAAGACTCCTGGTAATGACATTTCCACTGCTCTACAGCCCGAAAGCTGGACCGAAGTTGGCTACTGAGAAATAATCATTTCTCTGGGTCTTCCTTAGTAAGGAAAGCAGCGGTATGAAAGATTCTCTTTCCTCCTTACATGTCTGTTTGGTTTTTCCTAGTGTAGGATCAGTAAGGAACCATGGTGAACACATGAGAAAATCACTTTGTTTCCATGGATATTTTACCGCAGATGGAGAAACAGGACGAGATTTCAGTTTAGAAGGGAGAGTTCAATGCTGGAAAATATTCAGACACCGGTGTGACTCAATTCAGCAAAAGCCCTAATACTACTACTTACAGACTCACCTTCCAGCGCTCTTTGTCTCTGTGCTACCACATCGTACAGAAAGGCACTGTTTCCCTTTCCTTACGTTTCAGTGTGTCATTACACACAGTTTCAGTAAGGTTAGCCTAAAACTATAACAATGTCCTTATCTTTGAAAGGTTTCTAATTTTCTATCAAATTCACAGTCCTTTTCCTCCCCAACCTACACACTATATCTTGATGTTTCAAATAGCATAAAAAAAATTAACAACTCGTAAGTTAGGAAGCCTCTACTTTGCTTGAGATAAACCTTTTTAAATAATCAAACACATGACAACAGAACTAATAGGCAAACAGGGTTTATATAAAACTAACACGCCTACACTTAAACTAACTGAAAAATTACACTGAACCTAGTTTGAACTCACATAAATAAATTAAGCAACTTTGTGGAAACATTCACAGTGTTTCTACATGAAAGCTCTGTGTCAAATGTTTTAGTGGGAAACAAAATTTTTCTAATTGGCAAATAAATGGTTCTATCTTTTCGGGCACTGAAATATCTGACTCAGGGCTCAGCCTGAAATACTTCAGATTAAGTGTGCTGCTTGAGATACTGTATTAACTGTAAGTTCCCATTTTAAAAAGAAGCATTTATGAAATATTTGCATCCTAATCCCTACCATTCAGTTAGCTTTACTTGCTAGCCAATCAAGGAACAAAGATTAAAGTCTAAACTAGCTCAAACCCAAAAACAATTTTTAAAAGGTAATGGTCTGGGGCATCTTATCTGGGCAGCGGTGGTAGCAGCTGCTCTGAGAGTCTGCTCCACCGCCCAAGGACGGCGAGAAGAAGAAAGATGCCGAAAAGTCAGCCAAGAAAGACAAAGACCCAGGGAACAGAACTGAGGGCAAGGCCAAAAAGACGTGGTCCAAAGGCAAAGTTTGGGACAAACTCAATAACCCAGCCTTGTTGGACAAAGCAGCCTATGACAAACTCTGTAAGGAGGTTCTCAGCTATAAGCTTATAACCCAGCTGTTGTCTCTGGGAGACTGAAGATCCACAGTTCCTTGGCCAGGACAGCCCTTCAGGAGCTCTGCAGTAAAAGCATATTAAACTAGTTTCAAGGCACAGAGCTCAAGTAATTTAGACCAGAGACACCAAAGGTGGGGATGCCCCGCTGCTGGTAAAGACGCATGAACAACAGGTTCCAGCAGCTGTACATTTAGAGAAAGAAAAAAGGTAATGGCCTGAACCAGGATAGAAGTCTTTATTTTTAGGGGGGATAAAAGGAAAGAAAGAGAGGGAAAAAAAAATACTGATTGGTAGATTTAGTCAAAATTACAAGTAAAATATTTTCAGGAATTACAAAATCATCTAGGTCATGCTTTACTCATTACTAATTACTCTATTTTAGAAAATGTTTAGCAAGTCCATTCAGTATAAACTTTTATACAAAAACAATAGGATTGAAAGTTAACATAAACGTTTTTTAAGCCAGCACTGTCAAACAGAAATATGTAACCCACAGAAATAATTTTAAGTTTATAAGTAATGATAAAAAAAGAAAAGAGTAGGGGGAGGAGGCCCAGAGCCCTGGGACATTTTGGAGAAAAAAAAAAAAAAAGAGGTAAAATTAGCCCCCCAAATTAGCTTGACTATATTTTACTTGACCCAACATGTCCAAAAATATTGTCAATTCAACACATTATCAATATAATAATTGTTAATATTTTACAATTGGTATTTGTATTAAATCTTCAAAATCTGGTATTTTACAATTTACTGCATATCTCAATTCAGTATGGAATACTTGAAAGGTGGCTATATAACTAAGGAAATCAATTTTTAATTTTTAAGTTTAAATAGACATGGGGTTAGTGGCTACTGTATTAGATAACACAGGTCTATAGTTTAATAAATCTAATTCACCTTGCATTGAGATAATAGTTTTAACGTACAGCATAAGCCTAGGACTAGATAAATCTTTTAAAAAGCAAAGTATAGCCCTGGCCGTATAGCAAAATGGTTAGAGCGTTGGCCCACAGACCACAGAGTCGTGGGTTCAATTCTGGTCAAGGGCACATACCTCGGTTGCGGTTTGGTCCCCGGCCCTGGTTGGGGTTGTGCGGGAGGCAATCAATCAATGTGTCTCTCTCACATCGATGTTTCTCTCCCCCCCCCCCCCCCCCGCCCACTCTATCTGAAGATAAATGGAAAAATATCCTCGGGTGAGAATTAAAAAAAAAAGCAAAGTATAAAGCATCAATCATTGCTGGTCTGAGGGTAGGAGGGCTGAGTTGAAATGTTATATATGCAAATATGATCCATGGTTTACATAAATGTGTTTCTGACATTTTTCATTTTCTGTACACATGTGTGGTGATGTGTGATTTAGCATCCTAAGGAGAAAAACATACCACCCATCTTCAAAGTCTTGGCTGATATTTTATGTTACCCGCCTTTCTCCTCCCCAAAGGCTAACTCCATGGCAGGTTTGAAGTGCTTTCAAAAGGAAACATTCTTGAGTGATTTGAGTGTTACATAAGGGGGGCTGAAAAGTTTCTTGCCCTCTAAAAACTCAGATCCTTCCATATGGTTCAGGTGACTCTAAAGAATGCTAACCAAATTTGAGGAGGCAGCAGAAATTATTGCTCAAAACCCCTCGTGGTAGAGTAAGAGCCCTTCAGTGTCTGATGAGTTATGTGAACTGGATCAAGCTGTTTCCTAATGTCTGCTTCATTAACACACCATTTAACCCTCCCTTGAAAAAATGTTTTGCAAGAAAATAAATAAGAGTATCTTCCTATTCTTCCAATGAAACCCAGATTTAGTTTAACATCTAAATCAAATATCAACCCCTCCAAGTCAAAGGACTTCCTCATTATTAGACTGAAATCTCATCTTCCCCTAAATTCTCATCTAAATATAATAAATACCGCCCGGCCAGTGTGGCTCAGTGGTTGAGCGTCGACCCATGCATCAAGAGGTCGCCGGTTCAATTCCTTGATTCTTGGTCAGGGCACATGCCCAGGTTGTGGGCCTGATCCCCAGTGCGGGGCATGTAGGAGGCAGCCCATCAATGTTCTCTTTCATCGATGTTTCTATCTCTTTGTCCCTCTAAAAAAATCAATAAAGAAAAATAAATGTAATAAATATAATAAATATCTTTACTGGAACACATTTTAGCATATATTTACTTAATATTAGACGTGTGTGTTTAAGAACATCTCTTTTCTGTTAGACTGTGAACACCTAGAGGGCAGGGACCACGGCCTAGGCATTCTTATGTCTTGCATGCCAGGTGCTCAGCACAGGTGTGCTAAACAGAAGGTACTCTGCACTCCCTGAAGAAAAGAAAATACAAAGAGAAAAAAATTTAAGAGGGGGATCTCTACTCTCAAGAGGCTTTACTTTCTAGTTGGTATTAACTCACAATTAAAATGCAATACATCTGGTTTAGTGTCAAAATTATTACTCCCTAACATCCAGGTGCAGCCCTGGCTGGATGGCTCAGTTGGTTGGAGCGTTGTCCCATACACCAAAAGGTTGCGGGTTCCATTCCCAGTCAGGACACATACCTAGGTTGTGGGTTCAATTCCTCACCCACATCGAGGCATATACAGGAGGCAACCAATCAATGTGTTTCTCTCACATCGATGTTTCTCCCTCTCTCCCTCTTCCTTCCTCTCTCTCCTCAAATCAATAAAAACATATCCTCAGGTGAAGATTTTTAAAAAAAGAGCCCAGCTGGTGTGGCTCAGTGGTTGAGCGTCCACCCATGCACCAAGAGGCTGCCAGTTCGATTCCCAGTCAGGGCACATGCCCAGGTTGTGGGCCCAATCCCAGTGGTGGGCACGCAGGAGGCAGCCCATCAATGTTCTCTCTCATCGATGTTTCTATCTCTCTCTCTCCCTCTCCCTCTTTTCTCTCTAAAATCAATAAATAACAAAAAATTAAAAAAAAAAAAGAAAAATTCAAGCAGGGTCTTTGAGGAACTGAACAAGCTGAATATTAAACCTAAGCTCCTACAGGCCAAATAGCTCAATATGAGCAGAGGCACGGATATGGAGCACAAGTGTGGAGGAGGAGAAGAGGGCAGTCCCATGGCTGCAGCAGGCTTCCAGAAGGCTTAAAAAAAAAAAGCAGAAGCTGACAACTGAAATGAAAATGCGACCATGTTAAGAATAGCATGGAGAGCGAAGACAAATATTTTTTATTTTATGTTGCAGTTATTGAAAAACCACTGAGAATTTTGAGTAGCAAGTGAAATGTTGAAAGTGGAATTTATGGAAGAAGGATCTGGCCACAGCTTCAAGGATGCACACGGCTGGAGGCAAAGCAGGGTGGCTATTCAAATAGGAAGAAGCATTTCCCAGATGACAAGATCTGTTAACTGAATAGAGGAGCAAAGGTAAAAATCAAATATTTTTATCTAACTATAATGAATACCTTGAAAGTTGGAGAATTGATAGTAATTCTGAGACACTAGGAAATCAGAAAGCTTAAGAAAGGAGATAATGAACTTCACTTAGGCCATATTAAAATGAAAGAGATGGTAGTTAAATTAGCCACTAAAGATACACGTTATAAGTTGTTCCTCTGTAGCATGCCTGTGTGTGTGCACATGTAAGTGTGCATGGTATTCTCCTGGTCTCTCAGAACTACTTTCACTGCAGTGAAACCTCATCTCTTTTTAAGTTATACAGAAACAGGAAACAAATAAAAAATTATGACTGCATGTGTGCCTACGCTACCAGATTTATCAAAATCATTATTCCCTCTATAATATATATTGATGTTCACAGCATGCTAAATGAACTAAACGAGTAAACCACACTCTAGTATGCCCAGGCGCTTCTGTTTTTACTGACTGATTTATGAAGAGTCCACTGGTTGTTTGTTCTCAGACCTGACTATAACCATTTCATCTATAAATATAGTTTTATAATTTAATGAAATATTATAAAAATCAATGAAATATGATTGTAAAATACAGGTTCATTCTACAGAAACTAAGCTGAAGGCTTTGTGAAGTACTGACAAGGATGGGTCACTAAACAAAAACCTGCTGGTGTGGGCCAGACAACTGCAAAAGATTGAAGAATTCTGCACTCAAGACTACTTATTCGTGTCTAAGTTCTAGGTTCACTTTATTTTATATATTTTTTATGTTAATCTTCACCCAAGGATATTTCTGTCCACTGATTTTTAGAGAGGAGGGGGGGAGAAACATCGATATGAGAGAGACACATCGACTGGTTTCCTGCCACATGTGCCCTGACCAGGGTTGGGATCGAACCTGCAACCCAGGTATGTGCCCTTGACCAGGAATCGAATCCATACCCCTTCGCTGAGCAGGCCAACGCTCTAACCACTGAGCAACACCAGCCAGGGGTCTAGGTTCACTTTAAAGCAATTGAAGGTGAAAATCATAGTGATACGTTATGAGTGTCGTTTATGTTAAGAATTCAATTAGAAACTCCAGTCAGTACAACCATCCATACTTCAAAAGTTTGGAGAATGAATAGTTTAAAATGCTTAAACATGTGGTTTGTTTTTAGTGAAGTTTCACCACTTCAGCTGATTAACTAGCTAACTATTGGTTCTGGCTGCACAAGATAAGAGGGATTTGCTACTGCATATGGTTTCCTCAAAGTAACAAAAGCACACACTGAGAAATAATTTAATATGTGTTTACCTGGCAGGTCGTAAAGGTGCTCCTGCTGAGATGTTACGGTCCATTGAGAAATCACATGACGTACTTCTGGTCTTTTAGGAATATATGTCATGCATCCAAAACTAGCAAAATCTCCACCCTTTGGGAACGGCCAAGTCCTGCCCAATGTTTTTCTCCTATGGCTATCCATAAAGTCGACTCAATTAATAATGAGTAGTAAGCATCATTACAAATCAGTCACAGCAAACTGCTGCTAAGATCTTTATGGGCTATCTGAAATGGTGTTTCAACTTAACCAGCAGCTAAATTTTTTTACAGGCATTACTAAGATGACAGTCTTTATCATCATTAGTATAAATAACATCCAGAACAGTAATGCTTTTATGAAAAAAATTTCCTGTTGATCATTTACACTACAGAGTATTAAACAGATTTAGAACTCCCCAGCTTTTATTTTCATTTTTATTCAAAAGTTTCATAGAAAACTGTAATTGAACGATTAAGCCACTTTGTTTTCATATAAGTCCTGATCTGAAGAAACAAAGTATGCACACGGAGAAAGCACTCATTACCAACAACACTGATACAGGTAAGCAAAGCTACTGATGTGTGTTTTTTAGAAAACACACACAAACTTAGGTCCATGATATATCCATTTCCCAACCACTGTATCCTGATAGATTTTAGAATCAGAAAGAGGTTGTCTGCCCTGTCTGACATCTAGATCTGATCAACCACCTAAGTTAAAAGCCATAAATTAAGAAGACCTCTTCAAAGTTCAATATTAAAACAAAAATATTTTAAATTTCTCATTAGGCATTGGGATGTGTCAGAGGGAGCTTATTATGGTTTCATTTAGAGCTTTATTGAGCATCTATTATAAATATGACAAAACTGCGCAGCCGGTGTGGCTCAGTGGACTGAGAGGTCCCAGTACCAGTCAGGGCACATGCCTGGGTTGGGGGCTTGATCTCCAGTGGCGGGCATGCAGGAGGCAGCTGATCAATATTTCTCTCTCACATTGATATTTCTATCTCTCTCTCCCTAAAAAAAAAAAAAATCAATAAACACACATTTAAAAAAAAGAAATTAAATATGGCAAAATTCTAGGTAGACTATAAGGATGAATGAAATGCTAAGATAATCCTGCAGATTTATAGTGACCTCCTTTTCTCTTTTCTTTAGTTAATAAACATTTAAGACCTACATCGTGCTAGGGACTGAGAATACCGAGCTCCACAAGACCCTCAAGAAGCTTACCTGGTTTAATCAAGAGCTAGGCAAAAAGGTAGAAAGAAGGCAATGTGGTCGGTTCCATGCTGAGAAAGGGCACTATGCCTGCACGGAGGACGGCCCAGGAAAGCTTTCCAGCAGGTTTCTTCTGAGCCAGCCTGAAGGGATTAGCAGGTGAGTATGAAGCATCTACGTAGAGATAGCAGCAAGAAAAAAGGCACTGAGAATGTGGGCAAGCATGGTAGGAGATGAAGAAGTTTGATGAGACCTGAGGATGGAGAGGCAGGCAGTCCTCCACTCAATAATATTTATTGACCACTTGCTGTATTCTTTGATTCTGTTCTAGGCACTGGGAATATGAAAGTTAATGCAACACACAAATCCCTATTCTGATGGCGCTTAAATCCTAGCAAAAGAGAAAAATAATAGGCAAGCTAAATAAAATAGGGACTACGTTAGATATTAATAATATTTTAAGGAGGAAAAGCAAAGTAGGGAAGAAAGGAATGTTTGGAATGGAGGGAAGCTGCAATCCCAGATACTGTAGCCAAGGAAAGACTTGTGGAGGAGACTTGAGCGTCAAGATCTACTATCTGGCAGGAAAGCATTTCAGGAAGCGGAAACGGCAAGGAAACCAGTGTGGCTAACTGTGAGTGAGGGAGGGAGAGAAAGTGGGAGATGTGGTCGGAGAGAAAAGGAGGGAGGCAGGCCATGCAAACCTGGTACATCCTGTAGGGCTTGGGCCTTTTACATGGAGAGATCTCTCAGTTCTAATTAAGATTTGGCATGCTGTGTTGAGGAGTTTGGACTTTTTCTCCACCCAGGAGAAAGTCACTGAAACATCATTAGCAAGTATGACCTTTTATGAATTGGAGCAGAGAACAGATTAGAAGTGAGAAGTCCAGTCAAGAGGTTGCTATAGAGATCCCAAAAGGGGAGGGGGGTGTGATTAGGGCCTGAATAAGGTGGTAATAGAACATCAACTCTTATCTAAACTATTAACAGATTTAAAAAATGATGACTGTGGTCTAACCTACTTTGCTTTCCTGGCCTAGCATGAATGAGAGCAGCAAGAGGGAAAAAATCAGCAGCACACATTCCCACATATTGTTTAAATTCAAGACAAAATGAAACTGCTCTTCTGTTCCATATAGTGGGCCCATTTTTATCCTAGAAGTCATGCCATCAGCTCTGAGGATGTGGGGCTTGAAGGCCGAGAGACCATTAGGAACTTAATCAGACCACATACTCAAAGCCAACTGCACAGTGCCACAAATGTCAGTTTGCCATCAGGTGGCTCCCAGGGCACCTGTTAATGGTGGGTGTGTCCTGCCTAGAGATTTGGAACTAGTAAACCTCAGGGATGGGGGCACTTCATGTGTGCATTACACAAATGTACCCAAAGTGGCCAGTGGGGCTGAATGTAGCTCTGGCCTGCCTCACCAGGATCAACCATGTACTCTGGTTTTGAATCTATCTGTCCAAAAGGGCACTTCTAATTTCCATAAAGGCTCAGCATAGGCTAGGCAATGTGCACTAAAAATTTTTTTTGAGTTTTTAAAAATTTATTTTTTTACAGTTGCCCCCCACCCCTGGCTCCCACCCCACACCAGGCCTTCACCTCACTATTGTCTGTGTCCATGGGCTATGCATATAAGTTATTTGGTTAAAGAGCTGCAGTATATTTTTATTGATTTTAGAGCAAGGAAAGGGGAGAGGGAGGGGGGAAGGGGGGGAGGAGGAGGGAGAGAGGGAGAGAGAGATATCAGTTGGTTGCCTCCCACACGTACCCTGACCAAGAATTGAACCCACTACCTTTAGGTATATGGGGTGACACTCCAACCCACTGAGCCGTCAGACCAGCCATGGCAGGAAGCATCTGAGATTCAGGGAACATTACACACTCCTCTGGACTATACAGCTCCTACTATAGAAGATTCCATCTCTTTTTCTTTTTAAACATAATGATGTCACAACCCACAATTTGTCCTTTTTTTTTTTTTTTTTTTTTACTAAGATACAGTATTCAGAGACTGCATTTCCTTCCCAAATGATTCGGTTTAGAACACATGCACAAGAATATAGGTTTATTTCTTCAAAACTAGCACTGGACTATTAAAAATAGCATCATTATTGTGTCTACAACACACATTCAAAGGGCCCTAAATTGTACTTAAGCACAATTACCTTAATGTCAGTTGAGATTTTACGATACAACTGTGAGGCACTTTATTTTTAAGGCAGTTTAACCTGCTTCATTCCTAAGAACAGACATTTAAGTTTTAAATCTAGGGTTCTCAATAAGATGATTAAGCTATGCTCAGCAGTTTCTTTAAATATTTAAGAGAATTTTCATCATCTAAATATTTATGGCAACAACAGTGCCAGGTGTATTTTTTTCTTCTGTTTGTCGGGAATATCCTTTCCAAAGGTGGGGAGGGAGTTGTCACAACAGCTCCCCCCCCCCCCCACACACACACACACACAATCCTACCAAGCTCTTTAGAATCCTGGATATTAATGAGAAAACCTTATTCAAACATGTCCTTTCGAACTGATGCCATAGTCTCTAGGTACCTAGCAAAGCTGCTGCCTTGAATGGAAGTTTGCAGGGCTTGTATCTGGAGAGTGTTTTCTTTTGAAGTGAGTATCTTCTGCCTTATAGACTTCATTTTCATTGCCACAGCAGCAGCCTTTTAGCAGTCCTTCCTCCACTATTGTGATGTGCGTGATGCTCTTTTTCTGAAGATGGTAGAATAATGCCATAGATTAGGTGTGACCAGATACTCCTGGGAGTCTGGCCTTGCTGGGCAGTAAGGTACAGTGCTCAGGCAGTCTGTTCAGCCGTGCTGGCTATTAGCTCTAGGACCACTGACCCCATGCAGGCTCTGAGCAGCCTCTTTTGGAACCGCAGTGTCTGAAGGGGTCTTCCTAGTCATCTCCAAGTGTGAGAGAAGGAGTTCTTAAATACCCAGTTTATGACCTAGGCCTAATTTTTAGATATTGGAAAGAACAATTTCCATATCTCATTCATCCTAAAAACATCTCCATGAAGTAGGTGTGGACAGTTATTATTCTATCCATTTTAGATGATGAAAGTACAGGACTGATCATTTTAACGATGTTATTTAAAGTCAGCTTTATCGGCAAAAGCAGGGACCACACGTACCCTTTGACATATATCTGAATATTACAAAGTCTGTCATTCAATTCATTTCCATATATTTCTTGGTTGCTTATTATATGCCATACAATTGTACTGGAAGCCAGGTACACCAAGTAACAAATCAGAAATGACCTCTGCTCTCAAGGAGCTTACAGTCTGGTGGGACAGATGCATATTAAATAAACAAACAGGTAAACAAATATAGCATTACAAAGTGTAAAACGTGCCATGAAGAAAAGGTATGGGAGCCATGAGAAGAGAAAAACAGAGAAAAGGCCATTTAGATTGGGTGACACTGAGGCTGAGAACTGAGCAGAAATTAGCCAGGGGAAGAGTCTGGACTATAAACAACCTACCAAGATATGGGGCACTGTGTGCATCCTCCAAGGGAAGCGGAGAGTTTAGCCAGGCATACCAATGAACAGGTAAAGAGCTTCCAAAGAATCTTCTCTCTGTTTTCTGCAAACTCTTTATCTTGAGCTATAATGCCTCGTATTGGGAAAGAGTGCTTTACTGACACTGAGGAGACCTGGATTCCAGTTTCAGCCCCACCACTGTGTCCCAAAATCCTATCTCCCTATCCTTGAAGTGAACTCCTCGGAGGAAGTGAGCTCCTCTATCAGAGAGGGTCGAACCACTTTCCCTGAGATACTGGATAAGAAATGGGAAAAGAATGTGAACACAATACGACTGAGAACCTGCAAATGCTAGACAAAGTTAAGATATTATTAGTTAATAAAATTACTCTACTGGCCGTAAGAGGAACACAGGTATGTTCAGCTCTTTAAAAAAACACGAAATGTAAACAAATTAAAAAATTTTAATATGTATACTAAAAATTATAGTTAAAATTAACTACACTCTTACTATTTGTTGGCCATTATGGCAAATTCTTTATATGCAATCTACTTTAATTCTTATGTAAATCTTCCATGGTATGTATTATTATTTTCATTTTACAAATGAGGAATCAGGCTCAGACAGGTTAGATAGTATTACTGAGGTAATGTGGATGTTGGTGATCAATTCCACAGTCTGATTTCAGAGCTATGTTTAGAGATTTTAAAAACTAATTTATTGTTATTTAATTACTAATTATACTACTATAAAATGACCCGGTATTTTAACTATATCATGTTATATCCCATCAATTGTTCCTTTGACATACCTCAAACTCATCCCTTCCCCCTCCCATTTGCACGGTCAACAAAAACAGCTCCTCCTTGAATATTTTAAGCAGCCTTCTGATTGGTCGTTCTCCCTCAGATATCTTCAATCTCCAATCCATCTGCCCAGTTAACTGATGTCATACCTACATACTCAGAACTCAACTTTCTGGATGTCACTCCTCCACTTTAAACCTTCACTATGGCCAGACTACGTAAATTGTTAAGACCACATTTTGTAGCTGGGTATTCACAAACTCAGAGCCTCAGCCCTGCAGCCAGCTGCTCCCACCGCCCAATGCCACCTCTTCACCAGCCCTCCAGTCCACTAGTTACATTCATGCTGACTTTGTACCTGTGTTTTCACTACATTCCTTCTCACCCCTGTCCCCCTCCAAGAATACTCCTCACCATTCAGAATCCCACTCATCCAACAAAACTCAACGCATGTGCCTCATTAAGTTTCCTCTAGTCCTCAGTAACCTCATTTGTCCTCAAACCCAGGGCACTTATAGAGCAGACAACACACTTGACTTTTTTGCCACCTCTTACATTCTTATTTAATAGCTAGACTTTTCTTTCTAAAAGTATAGAATTTGTCTCTATAACCATATGAAAATTCACAGATGGCAAGAACAGCATTATTTTTCTTGATTTTCAAGGGCTCAAACCCAAAGCAGAAAATTCAAAATAAATCTAGAATGAAAAAAATCTTACACTCAAAACATGTACTTCATGTGCAATGGAACAATGACAGAGTCTTTGTGTCCTTGCCCATCTGGTCACAAATGCAGGTCGATGTTATGCCAACCCATCTTGTACATCTGTTTGCAAATTGTGGCTAAAAGATTTCGTTTTATGGGCTGGATGGGGCAGGGCACAGAGGAGAGAAAAATAATTATCATCATTTAAATAATTTAAATACAGCACTGAAAAGAGCATATCTAGAGACAAAACAGGAAACATCTGTTTAAAAATCACACTATTATTTAATATCTATTTGGTGCTTAATACCTAACAAAATACTTTCACAGGAATGAGAAGGCAATTAATGGGTTGTCATCAATAACTGACCATCAGTATTTGAATCCACATCTACAAGGTGATATGTATCCCAGTATAAATCACTGAAACAGAAGATCGCAGTTAATAGTATGGACTCCAGAACTAGACCATCTAAGTTCAAACCCCAGCTCTGTCACTTACTAGCTGTGTGACTCTGGGCAAGTTACCTAAATGATGTGTGACCTCAGTTTCTTCACCTGCGGAATAAAGTCAGTAATCATACTTACTACATAGAATTGCTGTGGGGATAAAATGAGCAAATACACAAGTAGAACAGTGTAAGTGCTCTATAGTGTTTATTTTATTCTACAGTATGCTCTTTACTCTGTGTGTGTGTGTGTGTGTGTGTGTGAGAGAGAGAGAGAGAGAGAGAGAGAGAGAGAGAGAGAGAGAGAGAGAGAGAATATCTAATTAGCTTTCCAAACATTCAGCTGAAAGGAGTCTTATTCATAGGAAGGGGTAGGATTTATTGTTTCACCAAAAAAAATCTGTGGAACAAGAGAAATAGCTTACCTTATGAGTCAGTGATGAAAACCATTCCTCAACACATCTCTTGACCAGTGATAATGATGTCATGCTTTTTAATGTAATACTCTTTAAAGTTTCCCACTGTCAACACATTTCACACATTTTAGCCTCACAACCACTCAGTGAGAAGGATGGGTAGATGGTTGGATATACAGGTGGTGGATGAAAGGTAAATTAAATGTTAGATTCAGAGAAGTTAAATGGCTTGATTAGGGTCAAGTAAAAATTTACTTTCATAATGCCCAATATCTACTTTTAAAACTAAATCCCAGTGTCTCCACAAGCTAAGAGTATTTCTCTGGAGTTCACATGTCCTGGGGTGTAGTCAAAATTTAAGAAGCACGTATAGAAGCCCTACAAACTCTCTCTCAACTGGTCTGATAAAAATGTTGATCCTATCCATTAGGGGCAGAGTGAGTGGCTAAGTAGGTTTATTACCCTTCCTCTGTGCTGAACATAACCAACACCACAGAAAGGTCAGGAAACGCAGGTCTGTGTTGCCCTGACCTCTGATGGGGTTGCCAGAATGCTTGTGGACTGCTCTAGATACCCACAGGAAACTACTGGGTCTGGAGCATCGGCTGAACTGCTAAAGAACTGGGAAAAAGTGAGTCAGCCTGAGGAATATCAAGACACTTTGCCACTTTCTTACATATTTGAAATGCATTTCTTATTTGCAAGAGCATTGTCTGACTCTACATTTTGTAACTCCTACTTCATAAATTGCCAGTCCTAGGAAAAAAGGTCGACCTGGATAAATAAGTTTGGGAAATGTAATATATTCTGTTTTGTTTACTGGGGGGTGGGGAACGAAGTGGAAATATACAATGTTTATCAGCATATTAAAAAGGTCTGAGAAGTTTTTAATAAAAAATTGGGTTAACAATTTTTAAACCCGGGCATTCTCAAATTTGTCTGACCTCAGTACTTTTGATAGCATGCACTTACTAACATCCACAGAAGAAATGCTTTGTGGAACACCCTTGGGAATACTGGTTTGGATACATTTTTCCACTCTGTTTTGTTTCCTCTTTGGACTGAAGAGTTCACTTGAAGAATATCATTCTGGTACTTCGCTTTCTGTCTGCTAAGACTTGGAATCAAGGTCCTCCTCAGGTCTGAAGAGGCCATAGAATCAAGTAGAAAAACTGGACCAAAACCTCAGTCAGAATTGCAGGAAACCCATATTTTACATAAAAACACGATGCTGCTCATCCAACTGGTATGGCTCAGTGGTTGAGCATCGACCCATGCACCAAGAGGTCACTGGTTTGATTCCCAGTCAGGACACATGCCTAGGTTGTGGGCCCGATCCTGGGGGGAAGAGGGGGTGGGGTGCATGCAGGAGGCAGCCAATTGATGTTCTCTCTTATTGATGTTTCTCTCTCTCTCTCTCTCCCTCTCACTTCTTCTCTCTCTGAAACCAATACAGAATAATAATAATAAAAACCACAATGTTGCTCCATTTTATAAGATTTCTATCAGCAATAAGATTCATCCTGCTGAAAGGCAGGACTGTAAATTGGCATCCAGGCTCTCAGTTAATGATGACACAGGGTTAATCACACAGAGGGCAAAACAAACACATGCATAAATATCAGAAGGTGGTTTCTTGTGGCCTCATGAACTAACTCAACACAAGAGCGACAGCAAGCATGTTCTAATTCACTCTAGATTTATGGCATTGGAGCCTAATCAATGAAACCTTACCAATAAGACTTTCCAAAAGCACAAATGAGAATTGCCATGACAGTTAAATGAATTATTTCTTGCCACAAGATAATTTTTATATGAAGAAGTAGAATTGTGCAGTTTCTTATAGAGAGCACATAAAAACAAAAAACAGAAAAGGCAAGAAATGTAAAAACAAAACAAAAAACCCTTAAAATGTAATATATATGGTTTACCTCCTACATTTCCCCCCCAAAATATTACAACAAGCACTATTTCTAAGCAGCACTGGTATGACAGGATGAGGACATTCTAAGGGTGCAAAAAGGAAGCAAAATATCCCTCTTCCAGGGCCCAGCTCCAAATACTACACACCATGAATGTGCTGAAGGAGAGGAATAAATGACCATGTATTCCAATGTATCCTCCAACAGAGCCATTAAAAGCACTTTTTGCTCCTTTTTGTTTTTCTAAGGAACCTGCTTTTTAAATCAGAAACACAGAATATACGGGCACAAAGGCAGTGAGGAAGGGGGAAAGATAACCATGTACCTGTCAACATCACACAACATGGCATCTAGGAACTAGGTCCCAGTCAGATAGTGACATGACAAATTCAAGATACAGGCAAGTGGGGTCAAGCCACCCTCTCCTAAAAATCTAATGAATGATAACCTGGCAGAGTTGACTTAAATAAGGCATCTCTACCTATACCTGGCAACTTTGTACTATCACTGATATCTGTAGATATGTCATTATTTATTCAAGTTATTTGTCACCAGAATGTTACAAATATATATGGATATATAAACTACAAATCAATAGCATCTTTATAAATATTTTAAGTATCATTATTTAGCAATTATGCGGGCCTTGTCATGTGCCAACACTATACAATTTTTAACATGCCAATAAGCCCATTAGACATATTTATGCTGATAGTTATCAAGTTCAAGGGGTTTCATTCAGGAAATACAATTCAATTAAAAAAACAGCCTTGTACTAAATCAGAAAGCAAATTTACTCCAGTCAAGAAATGATGATACCCTGGTCTTATAAACATACTTAGCACCTACAAGCAAGTCAGAATCCATGAGGAAATGTGCAGGTAGTAACACATCGCCTACATCTATCAGATGTCATCTTGACAGCATCACTCAATGTCTTAGGGAAACTATTCCCTAAGTCATAGTTTCCTCACCTGCAACATGAGGATTCTTGGTCTGCACTCTATGTAAAAATGCATACAAGGTAAATGGTAAGCAATCATGTTCCGAAAGAAAAACAGTAATTTGTGCAATTTACTGAGACTCAAGCTTCTTAGAAGTTCTAGAAATAACTGCTTTAATTCGGGGTTATATGTATTAAGTCTAAATATTCGGGGGGGGGGACTGTCTCCCTCTTTCATAATTACATCCAAACTATACGAGATACTTGATGAGCTTCTGTGATACATTTACATCCAAAATGGCTTGGACAATGATAATTTTGTGGCTTTCCCAAATTTTGATTAACATGTGGATTCTTAAATAAAATAGATCTTGCAAGCTGCAAGAAATATGCAACCCCTCAAAATACTAGAGATATGTCCAAGATTTGATAAAATTTTGTAATCTCTAGATCTACAGAACGAAGAATAAATAAAGTTTCAATTCTAAAACTGCTTTCCCATCCTGATCAGGTAACACAGATGAAAACTAAAAGCATCTAATGGTCACTAGCAGCTCAACTTCCAGGTAAAATTATTTTTAAAGGTACCACCTTTGGAACTTCTTTATAGTATAGTCGATAAAAAAGACAAGGCTGGAGTCAAATGCCTGGGTTTGAAACCCAGTTGTATACTACGTACAATGTAAATTGAGGTAATACTCTTCATCTTTCTCGTGGTTTCTTCATCTGTAAAGTGGGAAGAAAAGAATCTATCTTCTAGGGCTATTGGGAAGATTAAATGCGACAAAGTGCGTACAACCCTCCGCACGGCACAGAACTCAGATGTAATGATAACATTAACGCAGTCCTACCCTACCTACGAGGAGCAAATGATATCCCACATCATGCTGAGATTTTCTAGTAACAGTCAGCTCTGCTTGGGCCCCAGTGTTGACATTTTTTACTCTAATCTTTGTTTATAGAAGGAGTAAATAATCCAAACAAAGAACATTCCAGTATGCAGTGCTGATGGTTACATGATAAGGCAGGGCCTGGTACCAACACGGGACTGGCTATCTGTTAAGGTGAACACATAACTTTGATAATGAAGCTGTCTCCTGATTTATAGAAGCTACCCTGTCTTAACTCCTGGGATTCAGAGCCAACCAAGATCTAGAGAAAACTGTGCCTGGAGGGGAAGGGGAGATGAATATGCAGCCAGGATTTAAACAGAGAAGATTTTAAGCTTGAAACACTAAAGCTGTTCTGAAAGAAAACAGTATTTTAAGTTCACAGAGAAAATGTTTTAAAAGAGAATCAGAAAGGTTCTAAGTCCCATATAAGTATGTTACATTACAGACAAAAAATTTGTATACACTCTCCTCCCCTAAATTCCCTCTTTACCACGGTGCCAAAAACTTCAATGAGGTCATCTGAATTTCATTTTAGCATTCACAATAGTATTAACACCCCAGCAGAACAACTTAGTCTCTTAAAGCTGAGAGGCCACAGTCTTATTTTAGCACGTTTGTAGAACGGTCACAGGTACACAAAGTCTCATTTAACTACATTGAAAATCTCTTTAAAAAATTCTGGATTACTGCAACCCAACACTTCCCCAAATAAACAGTATAAGCATAGCCTGCTGGTAGCTCTCTTCACTCTTATTCCAGAGATTTAGTAAGAAATGGATTCTGAAAAGCCAGCTGAAGAAACTGGCAGGAATAATCAGTCCATGAAAGCTCTTAAAAACCTATCATAAACTTTTCCCATTAAAACTTGGATGAAAATTGCAGAAAAGTTTTTACCTTTTTAATGGTCAAGTGTAGATTGAAAGAAAATCATACTGAATTTCACAAACTTTTTACATGCATAACTAGTTTTTGGAAAAGTCACAGAAATACTTATGAGAGTAGATGGAGGCCACCCACTTGGCCCTGGACGGGACCTCACAAGACCTTCAGGAGGACAGCACTTATCAGGGAAAGTCCTGGACAGAACCAGCTTCTTTCCTGCGACTATTCTTACGCCACACTCAAGCCACGATCACTACCTGCTGTTTCCTACGCATGTCTCATGATTTTCTGCTCCTATGCCATCTGGCAAGTTGAAATCCTACCTACCCTTGCTGCACCAGATTGAAAAGAGGAAAATTCTCTATAAAGCTCTCTCAACCTTCTAGGATGGAAAGCACCTTTATCCCATTTAAGAAATTCCACAGCACTTTAAACCCAGACATCCCATATAGTATTAGTACTTCCTACCTAGCATTGGGTTATTTATGGAGATCTGTCACCCCTCCCTCTCGTCTGCAAGCCTCTTGAGGGTAGAGTATCTGTTTCCTTCTTGTATGCTTCCCATACAACAACTTGCTCACACTAGGCCCACAATCAACATTTACTGGGTGAATAAATGGACCTTAATTACAGGCAGCATTAGCCTAATTCCAAAGACAATTGAGGATATCTTCCTATTTTCTCAAAAAGGCTGAATCAATGAGAGTTTTCCAAAGACAATTGAGGATATCTTCCTATTTTCTCAAAAAGGCTGAACCAAGGAGAGTTTTTCAAAGCGGAGTTACACTTTTACAACAATGCACGACAATGCTTCATTATTATAACACTTCACTACTAATGAGAATGCAAATTCTATAAATGTTTTAGTTATTGAGTATTGATGACCTCTCAGGTATTTTACTAGACACAGAAAATATCAACATAAGTAAGAAACAGTTTCTCTGCTGCTGAGGAATTTAAAGTCTACTGAGAGAGAAAACATAAGACAGGTAACACCAGCATATGATTTTAATTACTACAACAAAAGTCTGCATTGCTTCTCTGACTGAAGTTCAGCATGCTTCTGCTCAGTAAGTCCTTCCCATTTCTGGTGAATGTCATCTTGGACATTTTACAACAGATCAGTCAACTCTTAAATAGCTTTTAGTATGCAAGACAACTGTACACTAAATCACCAAAATTTTGCAATTAATAATACAAAGCAAAAAAGAGACATAGTTCTTCCAATTCTCACTACTAACAGTACAAAACACAGTTCTTTTAGATTCTCTCACTACAAGTCTTTCAAACCACTATCCATTCTGTTTTATTTACGCCATGTATGTGTTGTACTGGATAACTGAATTCCTCCAGTTTCTTTGCACCTAAATGTATTTAACACATTATAACTATAATAATTTTCCTGCCACAAAATTTTCATTATATCATTCTACAATTCAAAACTCTTATTGGTTCTTTAATGCCCAGGGGCCCGAACACAAGCTCTTCACATACTACAGTGGCTTCACCTCCACAAAGTCATTTCTCAACCGGCTTTTCTTCCATGCAAGAAGTCTGCTTCTCTGATCTGTGTATGTTCTGCACATCTTTACTCTCTAACCTAGATGTCCACTTCACCTTTAGACATCATCCCTTTTTAGCACCTTTAATACGTAGCCCAAGTCACACGTCCTCTGGGAAGCTATCTTTCAAAGGAAGTCACCTAACTCTGGTATCTTTTGCTACAGGTCATCTCTATACTTAAGTTCTCAAATTGTAACGTACAAACGTCTTATTGGTGTGTAAATTTTGGTAGATATACTACTAGTGCCATTTCACCTAGGACAACTACTTTACAAACCTTGAGCAGGAAACACATGGATGTCTCTAACCCTCACCCTAGTTGCGAGGGCCTTGCACACATTAAAATTCCACTGACAATGTTGGTCAGGGACATAGCTGGAATTTATACCACAAAGTTTTCTAAAATGAAGCAACAAACTCCTTTGTGGCTACCCATTGAAGTTATAGAAAACCAGGATGATATAGCAAAAGAAACAGAATTAGAACCTTAATTAACAATGAGAATAAGTCAACGGCACTAACCTGAGTAAACAGGCATCCTTTAGGCTGCTAGATTTTGGGGGTTCCATACTAGAGCATGACATTTCAAAACCTGTCAAAGTTCTATTCAAGAAAGCCGGGAAAAACTGTTATCAGGCCAAAGAAAGCAGCATTACTGGCTAAATTTAAAGGACATCTAAAGCTCAATGTTATAATATCACATAACAGCTCACTTAGGAGAAATATGTAGAGGTCTTTTACACATTTCTTAGAAACAGAGGTAACCTGGCTGGGTTTTGAACCTGTAATAATCAGCTAGCCCTTTTCTTACAGTCCAGATTTTGGGTTCTGAATTTAAAGTGGATATGAGTGTGCAGTATTTTTGACTATTCAAGTCTGTTTCCAGGCCTTAATTGGGTTAGACCACTTTTTCCTCTGATGTCTGACAAATGACTAAAAAGACCTGTTTGTACCTCCTATGTCAGAGAAACTGTCCAGAAACAATTCATCCCTGCAAGGCTATAGTCACAACACACTGCCAAGGTCAGGAAGACCTCTGCTAATCAAGAAAGCACTGGCTACACATTCACTCTAGCTGTCTCAGAGAAGCTGGCTTCGGTGACCACTTTTAAAAATCCACAGGTCATCAATCATCTTTACAGAAGAGCAAATGTCCAACTTTCCCCTCGGCCGGAGAGCCTCCTGCTAGGCCTTCATCCTGGCTTCCTAGCTGCCTAGTTGGTGCTTTTCCTACAGGTGCACAACAGCAACTAAAAGGAAAGACTCCTACTTGGTATGAAAGAAAAGCAAAAAGATCCACTATGTGATGAAATCAGGAAATAAAAAGGCAGGAAGCACAGGTATCAGATATTGGAACAACTTTTCCCAAAGGTATCTGACCTCCTTTCATGTACTCTCTCCTTTCACTTACTTTTAAATATGGTGTATCATGCCGCTAAGTCAGGGAAATTCACTGCGTCCCAGCAGAGCTACATATATTGTATATGTTTGCACCAGCTCTTCAAATAAAAGATCTAAAACTTGGCTGATTTCTTTTTCCTTAGTTGGAAATCAATAGGTGTTTAAGTCTTCACAGATTTTTGAATCACTTCCTCCTCTTCGAACTATGCACATTGCAGGCTAGGGAAGGTGGAGAGCAAACTCCCGGCGAAGAAATTGGCCTACAAATGTTCTCAAGTTTTATCAACGGGTGATGGATGAAATCGTCAGGTGATTCACTGCCAGAGGGTGGTATATGGTGCTAAACTGACAGACTGCAAATTTTACTGAGCTAATCAGCTTTACTTTGTCCTTAATTTGGATAGCAGTCATGGAATTTTACACGGACAAAAGTACTATGTTTGCTTCCAGATAATCCCAAGTGTGAAGGTCTCCATTAAAAGACTTTTTTCAGACCTATACCTGGAGGTTGTCAGAAATCATCCACTTGGTTCCACCAAAGACAGAGAGAGGAAAGGGCAAAACTAGGAGGTAATAGCATTTGGGCTTTTATTTAATGTAAATGCTTTCTCAGAAATGCTAATAATGGACATTACTAAATTTACTCTTAATCTAACTCCAGCAGCAGAAAGATCAAGTCTTTTTGCTGCTAAAGTAAACAAAGGTATTTTTTTCCACATTACACAAATATTATTTCACTGAAAGAAACACAAGGCAACCACACTAAAACATCTGAGTATTTGTGTGTCTATGCCAGACAGTAACCTGCTAAAACATTCATTTTAAATTCTATCAACAGTGCTCCATAAAAATCTCATTGTTGTGATATTTGTAATATTAATGCAAGCTTTCACAACAGACCCAAAGATTAATGTGGGGCCTACTTTTATTTCTGTTTAAATCAATTATTATATTGATCTACCTACACACATGCATATACACATACACCTCACTTTTTTAAAGATAACTTGACAAATGTTATCCTCTTAAATATTTAGACATTTTCTCCTTCCTTGAAGTGGTGGGAAAATGAAATACTTGAAAAATTTTCTTGAACATCACAACTTCATTCTCTCAAATAGAGGAACTGCGCACTTTCTAAAATTGTCCTCCTTCAACATGCGGCAAATAAAAGTCTTAGGAATTTAAAAAGTTGTTGTTACTGAGGACACTAAAACACCTTGAGTAATAAAAACCCTCAAGCCAAAAACTCAGAAGCAAACTAATGAGAGACCCTTTTTCTGCCTCTGTTGTAAAACCTGTAAAATGGGTTAACGCTGACACCAAGTTCTGAAGACTATTAAAGGTCAAGAAAACAATAAAATAGAACCTGGGCAACAACGTAATTAAATAAACAACTGGTTGAACTAACATGTTGCAGGATGACAAAGGCACATCAAAATAAAACTACTTTGTTGTTCTACTTTATACATTTACTTACAATATTAACACATGGACAACAGCATAGTTTAAGTGCACTATATAAAACTTTGATGTTTTAAGGGTTTCTATAAAAAACTATTAAAAGTAGTTTTATACGAAAACATATTATATTCTTTAAATAAAAAAAAAAAAATCCTAAACATTAATTAGTGAGTATATTTGCCCAGGGAGAAGGCATAATTAACTTTCTTCATATAAAATAAACTTTTAAAAAACAAACTGAATTAAGAAATAAGGTGTTTACACAAATAAATGGTGTAGAATATTATTTGGTTATTATTGTTTTCCCCTTGAAAGTCTAGAATCTTATTAAAGTAAGTAAGTTTTATGAGGAGAAAAAGGGTTCCTAATAATCAAGAGATTTTTCTCAAGTATGATGAAACAGAGAGAGGAGAGAAGGACCAAGAAGAAAATCATAATCTTCTTTGAAAGATGCTAGTTTTATTCAGAGTTGTACAAAAACTATAAGTTGGAAAGAAGAGTATGTTGAAGGCATCAGGCTACTGAGAAGAGAGAAGGGCAGTAATTACGGTCAGTGATTAGAGCTACAGGTAAAACACTAAGAACAAATGCCTAAGAGTTTCTTAAGGAAAACTTCCTAAGGATTATCAAACTCAGGAGGTTCAAAATGTTAGGCTATTATTATTCTCACACTGGTGCTTGTGCCATATGAGATGACAGGTTAGTCCTGGTGAAGGTCCAAAACGAATACTCTTTTGCAAGAATATTATTAACAAGGTGAGCAGGAACTGCCTACGTGGACGTGTCCTGCCACTTTCTTCTGTAAGGTAATAGTAGGATACCACAGTTTTCCAGGGGAAACCCGTACCACTTAAGTCATACTAAGGCGAGAGTCTCAGTTATACACTGTGGTTCAAGTCTTCATCGAAGTACCACCAGCCAAAAACACAGGTCCACCGGATCACTCTACAGCAGTCTGGTTTCTAAGTGATGACGTACTTCCACTGACCCCAGACCACAAAATCTGAGAACTACTAGGTTTCAAACTCATTTTTTACACTCCTGTGCAAAGAACCAATGTGCTTTCCACCCTTCAGGGAAGACAGGTGCTAAAACACACTGGTGATGTGAGTAGCTAAAAAGTCAGTTGGGAGGATAACAAAAGAAAGGAAGACATGGAAATGCAGAGCAGGAAGAACAAAATGAGGAGAAAAAGAAGAATCTTACACACTTCCATCATTTTGTCGCCCAGCTCTGACATCTATTGTTTAGATAATTCTTAAAGAAAAAGTAAAATACTGGTAATCAAGGAGAGGTTCTTAAAAGCAGCTCTGTAACCAATAATCTGTTATCTGTATCCCTCTTTGAAATCAAATTCATAAACTTCCTTCCCTCTCTACTATCTTTTAGATGTTTGTAGTTAACATACAATTCTCACTGTCTTCCTTCCCACCAATACGCAAACAAGGTTTGCTTGTTTGTTTTTAAATTGTTGTAATAATATTTTTCTTCTAAAGGATCTGGATTTCTAGAGTCACAGGGCTCTGTTAGCAAATGATCCATCTCCTGACAATTCTGAAAATTATAAAAATACTCTCACACAGAAAAAGAAGTCGTTATCAACCAAACCACCTCTTTCTTCATTGCTAATGGTAATCGCTGGAATAAGCCCTCTCATCTTGAAATTAATAATTCCCAAATATTCCATCCAAACCCACTGCACTGACTTGCTGAATCTAGCAGCATATCCTGGTTTTTGAAACTAGCAAAACGCCTCACAGTTACACTGACCCAGAAGGAAACAGGAGGCAGGAAAGAGAACTAACTCCCTTTCATGCACTGCTATCAGTACTGTTGGCTATTTGCAGAATTCTTATGTCAACAGGGCCAGTAAACAAGTGTTAATATTGCAAGCGGAGGCAATGGCCAGAGGAAATCCAATGCAGTTAGCTGAGTGGAGCAGAGCATGGAGCTCCGAGAATGAATTGTGTCAGCTCCTGGAAGCCAGCAGTCTGTGGCTGTCAGCGGTGTGAAATGGAGCTGCTTCAAAGCCGAGGGGGCTGTGACCTGAACATTGCACATCCCTGCGCCCAACGAGAAAGGATCAATGACTGTGTTTGCTGGGCTCCAGTCATCCCCTTGGCTAATGAAAGCTGTGCTGAAAGGCATGCTAAGGGGCCTCTGGGCAGCCTGCAGCCTGGCATTAGTCGAGCCTGTTACATAGCTTGGCTGGTGAGTACACCAGGCACCAAAACCTCGCTTCCCCCACCCCCTTCCCTGCTCTATCCCACCAACTCCCCTCTGGCTGTCTGTTTAGTGTCATTCAGTTGGGATGGATCCTGTTAAAGATCTGACGCGTAGTGAGGACTCGGAGGTGTCTGGAACGCCTGCCTCTAATCATAAACACCACAGCTGGCAATGATGTGGTTGAAAAAAAAAATCACCTTGATCCAGTACACATTCTCTTTGATGTTTCTGCAGCGAGTTCACTGCCCAGAGAAAAAGGTACGTTTTTTTTTTTTTTAACTCTGAGGGGGAAAAAAAAAAAAATCAAGCTTGACGTTCTCAAATCATAACCATATGACTTTCAATTCCACGCTTTAAAAAATTTCATATATATATATATATATATATATATATATATATATATATCATCACATTTTGTTCTAAGAAACTCAGAGAAGAGGCATCTGACAATGATAACATGAAACAGGTTTGGAAGATAACAGCAGTTTGAGAGGAAAACACTTCCAAAAGGGAAAAAAAAGTCAGACTGCCACTACCAAAAAAGGAAGAAGCCTTCTGCCAAAGATTGCAAACTGCAGTGACCTTAAGTAAGAGACTGTAGCTGATTCAAGGGAAAATGAAAACTTTTCAAAGACAACACTGCTTGTGCAGCGCCACTGTTTATAAGTGCCTTATGCCCTCTTGCCTTTCGGGTGGCCTGGTAAACACACAGCCTCACTGTGCTTCCAGCCCAGGGCTGCAGGGTTCCAGTGAATATTCAGCCACATTAACATACATATTCTCTCCCTCCCTCCCTCCCTCCCTCCCTGCCTCTCTCTTTCTCTCTCTCTCTCTCTCTCTCTCTCCCTCTCTCTCTGGTGTGTGTGTGTGTGTGTGTGTGTGTGTGTGTGTGTGTGTGTGTGTCTTAACCCTACCAAGACAGGGCTGATGTGGGCAATGTCCTAGTGATACCATGCCTGGTATCTATACTGTGAGGTGCTTTTCCAAGTTAAATGCTTAGTTGCTCCAATGATTATAGGGAACTTAAAAGAACCTAAACACCCTATTTCTGTCTTTTAAAGAAGTGAGTTTTACAATGGATAACAATTATGCAGATCTCAAGATAACTCATGAGATCTTCTTACATAAACTGAGATAAACATTACTTATCACCATATCTATATTACATATTCAAGTACCCCAAATACCCCAGGACACAGAACGAGAACTCAATGATTCTTTATATCCAGCTGGCAGTGCTTTCGAGTATACAGACTTAATATACAAAGCAGCATACAAAACAAGATCAGTCTAATGTGCTTCCTTTGCCTTTTTAATCATAAAACCCAAAGTAATTTCAAAAACCTCACGTTAAGACTTTGTATTATACCTCAATAAAAAAAAGTGCAAAAAATAAATAAATAAATAAAACGATGTAGTCACCCAGATAGTTTTAAAATGCTTAATTTGTCAGGTGAAAACCATCTTTTATATTTACTCCAGATCTAATGAGATAACCAGGCAGTTCTAATTATAAATGAAGTAAATGACAGATGTTTCTGGTGTCTTTGATTCTAAGGAGAAAGAGCAAAACTGCTTTAAACTGGCCCGTTGTACTGACACAACAAGTGTTTAAGAACTTACTGCACCGACAGCACCCAGGAACGCAGCAGCACATGCAGTAACAATATCCAGACAAAACCAAAACATTTGGATACCGCTGTGCTGTTCTCAACTGGCTGAGGTTTAGCAGGCTAACAACATTCCCCTACCATGACGGTGGTGCCTTTAGATTGAGATAAGATTCAAATTTATTGAGGGTTATTTACTGTTGTGTATAAGGATCTGCGTGTTCAGGAGTGAAGTGGCTGGTAGGAGGAGGGCAGCTTGGCTGGGCTCACAGCTGAGAAACCTCAGGAGTTTGCATATCCCTATAAGGTAATTTCTTTCCTTTTTTATCATAGGCAAGGCAATTAAATGTTAGTTAGTCTTAGCAAAATGAAAAGCAAGGATATGCTAATATACACCAAAATTCTGACATTTACTACAATATTTACCTTATTGTATTAAAGTTTTTATGATATCTTAAGTATAGCTCTGCCAGAAATTTTGGTCCAGTTCTAATCACAAGTGTGTGTTTTAAATTGTACTCCTTGCCAGAAAAGAGAGAGAGAAAGAAAGGGGGAGTGGAGGAATCCTATGCCAGAATTTATACAGACAAATTAATTTTAATGACACCAAGGGGAAAAAAAAAAAAAAGACTTAAATAAATGTACACACCTGTCCTGATGTCCTGTGATGGAAAGCAGACTTTATTTTTATTTGCAGTAGTATAAAATTCCTTAGTTTACTTCTTTCCTCCCAAACTTAGAGCAGATAAAAATTCATGTCATTTATTTCATTTTTGAAAGAAAGTCAGTCAGGGGTGTTTCTATAAACAAAGTGAAGTGGAAGCTTGATGGAACCATATAAGTTTTCATTTGCAAAAGGAGTTGGAGGAGTCACAGAGTAGGAAGTTTTCTAAGCTGATCAATGAACTTGATAACTACACATGTCTCAACCATACCTGGGATTTTCAATCCAAAATGGCATTTGGCACAAATATTTCATGCCAGGGTTTCTACCAAATCCTTTAAAAAACTGATGGGTCTGAAGGGAACACAGACAAACCGGTTAATAGGGCACACCAGTCACTTCATGAGAGTGAAATTCGGGAAGGAGGAGCAACAGGAAAGGGTCTTCATTGTCTACTGTATATACTTCTTTGAAGCTTGTTATAAAATATTATAATAAAAACTAAATTCTACAATGGAAAACATACCTTTTATGGAAAAATGCCCCACTTCAGTACTATCCATCTTACTCTCTTAAAATCTCTGATACACGAGATTTGAGATGAAAAGGTACAGAAAAGTCTGATTTCGTAAAACCAGAAAACAAATGTCTCTATAATATAGTTTGATGGGTCAAACAAGTAAAAAAAACACAGGATGTGTTACCAGCATGTCCTTATGTTGAGACATGCTGCTGGCCCAAATTGTCAGATTAATCCTTTTTTCTTTTTAAGATTTTAAAAAATTGGTTTTTTAGAGAGAGAGAGAGAGGGAGACGGAGAGAGAGAACCATCAATGTGAGAATAAAACATCAATCAGCTGCCTCCTACACACCCCCTACCCGGGACTGAGCCTGCAACCCAGGCATGTGCCCTGATAGGGAATCAAACCGGCAACCTTTCAGTGCAAGGGACCACACCCAACTAACTGAGCCACACCAGCCAGTGTGTCAGATTAATCTTAAAGAGGCACAACCCCAAATTCTTTTAAATAGGGATGAATGTTCCCTTAGCTGGCCCCTCTCCACTGTGAAATGTAACAGAGAACAGTGACTAGGGTCTCTTTGTTGCTCAGAGGTGTGACCTTTATTTGCATAATAAATCCCAGTGCCTGACTGGACCAACAAAAGTAAGGATAGGTCTCAGGGTGATTCTGAGGCACAGCCCTAACTGAAGGGATCAGGGGCAAGAGACAGGACTTTGAACACTCCAATGTAAAGTCTCAAAAGACAGGAACTGGCCCTTTCGAGTAGGCTAAAGCTTTTGCAGCAAATCATCCTTGAAAGCAGACTTAAGAGGTAACTTACTCTTAGGTTGTAGGGATTCAAAGAAAAGTGTTTCTTTGGATGGAAATAGGCAAAGATATGCGTAGGAGAGTTTGTTGCTTTGTAGTCATTAATGAGCTCTAATGGAAGTGGCTGCACTCAAAAGGCAGCACAGTCTGGTTAGTCCTTGGGATGCTGCTAACCAAGCAGTCATAAAGAGGACAGGTTAAAGGTCAGCCAAGCCATCTCAGCTGTTAGCGCCAATGACAACAGTAGCTGCCACTTGTGGAGTTCTTCCTTTGTGCCAGGCACTCAACTACCATTAACTCCATTTTTTTTTTTTTTTTTTTTGCAACCCTGTAAGGTAGATATTATCATCTATATTTTACATAAGGGATAAGTGAGGTTAGTTGCAGTTAAGTAATTTGCTCAAATTCATACCTCTGGTAAGAGACAGAATTATATTTTGACACATACTACTACACCAAAGACTGTGCCTAGTGTCCTTCCACGTAGAGACAAAGGACTCTCGCCTCAGAAGAGGTCAGATGACCATACCCATGAGACAGTCAGCAGACTTTGTTGGCAGGAGCAAACAAAGTCTTAACCTATTCCTAGGACCAAAATCCAGGGACCAAATCAAATTATTTTCAAGAATTCTCCTTGAGGAATTCTAAAGGACAGACATCCACAGACTTTGGCTGCCATATCTTCTACAGGACTACATTGGTTTCTTTCCCCCTCAGGTAAATGTGCTCAGGCATATCAGTTCCAGGAGGCTCATGAGGAAGCATTTCTCATGATTGAAATCTTGAGCTGAGAGTATAACCATCATCCCAGACTATTCACCACCCCAAAATACCACCACAAAAGACACTTGAGTTCTTCCAGCTTAAAGCATTCCTGACATAAAGGTCACAGGAAAGGAAACATGGAAGGTCTGTGCTCTAGGACATGAGTGATTTTGAGGGTGGGGGAGAGAAGCAAGGAAGAACATGCTGAACAAGAAAAAAGCTGAATAATCAAAAAGCATTAATGGCTAAGTATAAAACTGAGCAAGAAAAGAATTGGTGTAAGTTCAACTTCAACTGAGAGCAAGAGATTCCCATGCCTCCAGAATACAGTATGTAGTTGAGTATAAAGGCATTTTCACTATCTATCTTGTTCCTGTGTTTGGAACATCATGGTTCAGAAGGCAAGAGTTTGGAAAGCAGGAGATACGTCTGATAGCACATAAGAGAGTAGAAAAAGAGTACAAAGAGAGGTTTCCTTTTATCCAAACAAGCACAATCTCAGTAATGTCTCTGAACGTATTTCATTCCTGAGTACAGATAGCTAAAGTCTGCATACTGAGGAATAATTGTATTTTTTAATTCCAGAGTCCACTGTAATGCGTATATTACAGGCATCTGCTACATTACCACAGGTTCCTTAAACCAGGCTACTTAAATGACTAAGGAGTCTTGTGCTCAATATGGTGCAATCATAGGAAAGAAAATAGCAAAGAAAAACAAAGGTCCATGGCAATTTTGAAGAATTTTCTCTAAGAAAGACTAAACTGGCACTTCTCCAGACATACTAATATCAGTAATTTACCCCAGCCTCTATCCAATCTACATGGGTTTACTTCAACCCCAAGGTGGCTAGCTGTAGGGCTCATCACTACGACAAGCAGTGAGACACAAGGAAGAACTCCCCAGGCAGGAGAATCTTTAAAAACAAAGTGCCAAGGGATAGGGCTTAGGTTTCCTAAAGGGAAGGAAATGGTCAGGCTTCCCTGGACATTTTCTAGAAGACTCAAGATAGGATATATTTGGCCAATGTACCTGGAAGAGATCTGCCTGTGGCTGCTTTTGAAAAGAAAAGGAAGGGGGGACAAAAGCAGTAGAGGCACCCTCTCTCAACTCACTCGCCAGGTGTTCTTCCCCGAATCCCTCGGCAACCAAATCAAAACCTCAAGTCAAATTTCCACCAAGCAGTAAGGACTTTGACCAAGTAGGAATGGGGAAGTAGTTCATAATTTTGCAGTGTAAGCAGTAATTCCATGACCATTTCAGTGCTTTCTGAAATGGTGTATTAACATGGCAGTATTTTCTTACTTACTCGCCATAAATAGGCAACTGTGAATGGTTTACATCATTAGATTAGAAAATATAATAATGATTTGTGCATGTATACACATTTCTTAAACAAAAACCATAATGTACTTTTCTGAGGGAGGGGACTAGAATTAGACACTTACCAACTATTTTTTCATGTGTGTGTGCCTTTGTTTTTTTTAAACACTTATTTTATGTTTTCCTTTTAGAAATTCTTTATAACATGAAGATTCCTTAAAAGTGCCACTTCCTACAAACAGGAGACACTCCATTTCATGTTACACTGGGATTCTGAGTTTTCTGATCTTACCTTAAATGGGGGTGAGGGGGGTAACAAGCAAATATTTTTAAACCACAGCAACAAATCCATGAGATAGCTGCAATAGCTTTTAAATACTCATATTTTAAGCCTGTCTGTGACAATGCTTCTTGGAAAAAATTAAAAAGGTCCCTCCCTCCAATAACATGCTCAACGTCCTCTTTTGCCAGAGGCATTCACTCATTATATAAATCAAACAAGCACACAGCACCAGACAAAAAGTGACTAGCAATGCCTGGCGCATTCCTCTGCCTGAGCTAAGACGATTTTGGTGCATTGCATGCAGATGTCAGGTATTTTAATAAAGAGCTCCATTGTGCAGGCCCACTACTCCTCCATAGCTCCCAACACTCCCCAAAACTGGGGGGGCTGGGGAGAGGGGAAGAGCGACAGCCATTCCAGCTGGAATTGGAACCTCGTCTGAGTCAGGAAAACCACAGCTCATAAGCAAAGAGGAAGCATAATGTTCTACAAGGACAAAACATTAGCAGAAATGTCACTCAGCCCCGGTTCCACATGTTGGCTGCCACGGCCTCTTCCTCCTAGCATGCCCGATTGATATAAATTCCATCTGCTCAGCAGCCAAGTGACAGAGAAGAAATACCGGCATCTGGTCTCCATTGCTGTCGGGTTTTTGTTCCATGTTAGACCTTAGCTAGAAACATATGAAGAGATGAAGGTGCTGGCAAACGACTAAAAGGCCGAACTGGCATAAAGGAGACTTTCTGATGCTTTTCACACTTCCCTCTGGGTTTTTTACATGGAGGGGAAGGGTGTGACAGAGACCCGATAAACTACACAGTGGGAGCCAATAGGCCTGACGATCATTTCATGATTTTTAAGGTTTGGGATTTTTAAAAAGAGTTTTAATGTTAAAAACGATAAAGCACTACACTTATTGCCCTTTCTGTCCCTTAATGCAACAGAAGGCAACTAAGTCACATAAGAACGTTCTTCAGCTAGTATTTTTGTTTCCTTTCTCTTAAACATCCACTGGTTTGGACCTATTCCACAGGCACTTTATATTCTCCTGAAGAACAGCTGAAAGATGCCAAAACTCGAAACCACCAACTCTCTTTTAACTCCCAGCTGCCCAGGAAAGTATCAAGTCACTATCAAGCCTAAAACTCTAAGGGGAAATACAAGTAAGTCTAAACCCCCTAATGAAAGCTGGATGCCCCAAGCATTTATTCCCACCTCACTCTCAGGTCATCATTTAATTATTCACTTGATCAGGAGACTAGAAATGTAAAGAAGAAATATGGACGCCAAGGTGGGAAGACAGACTACAGTTATCAGTGTCTATTCGCATGTTTGCAAAGCAGCAACAATGAGGATGGCTCCAAGCGTAACACAGAAAGGGCTTGTTTGTTTCTGGTTAAAGACTGAGGTCCGGTAAGAAAGCTGCTTTCTGAAACAACTGTGAGGATGAACCCTATTAAATCCACTTCAAAATATGACCAAAAATGTAAAATCTTTTTAGCAAAAGAACAGAAAACAGATTGAGAAGATCGCTGAACTGCTCTATTTTAGAACTCTGATTTTAGCTTCACCTAAAAACCAAACACAACCCCACCAACACAGAAAAAAATACTGCTAGATAGGATGATGCTGTGAATTAAGTTGCTTCTTCAACTTCCTCCTTTTCTCTTATCACTTGGTGGGCACTTTAAGTGAGAACACTGTGCATGGTGAGAAGTGAATCATGATAAAGACAATAATATTAAATAACATGACAAGGAAGCCAGCAGGAACAGAGTGGATGATGACCCCCTCAGGGCTGTCAGTCCTGGGACTGATCGCCACAGGTGCTAAAGACAGGAAACTGTCATGAAGTATGATCTGCCAGACATCCAGAAGCAGATTTACCCATGAACTAAAGGAGACCTAGGCTTCCAGTCTCTCACCTGCCCAGACCCTTGCAGAACATTCTAGGTGGAGAGGGACAGTTAGCTTACAACTAGGAAGGATTTCTACGTAGGCATTTCTAGTTACTTGCGTAAGGAGATATCAGAGGAAAAAGGCCCAAATCTCCTTGACTATGATAATTTTCTGTTTTGGGAAGGAAGGGGTTGGCTTCTTATTCTAAATACACATTCACTATTGTGCCTAACAATTATTAAAAGTTTATATTAAATAGCAGATTTTCTAATTAGGATTCTGTTGTTTATATATTTAACAATCTTTTGAAAATGTTTTACATACTTTAAATAATCATATGTCACTAAAATAACACCCCACTGGATGAAAGAAATAGATAACTTCTATACAACTTACTTTCACTGCCTCAAGAAACATAAAAATCCGGGCTGAAAAACATAACAACTTAAAAAAAAGGAAAAACCCACAAAGCAAAAACAAATGAAAAGCAAAAGCAAAAACCACGTAAAGAGCTAAAGACCAACTAAAAATACATATTTACAACAGAGACTACAGTCTAATTTCCTTAATATAGTTTTTAAAAAGTGCTAAAAATTAGTCAGAAAAAAGATTTATAATGAGATTAAAAATGGGAATAGAAATAAATGATAATCATAAAAAGACAGTAAGAGAAATACAAATTAAAGCAGTACACCACCACTTATACCCTATCACCCAGCAGGAAAGCCAAAGATCAAAAAATGTGTTTCAACATCTTGTCTACCAGTATAAGGAAAGAGGCACATAAATTACGACACAACCATACAATGCAGCTGTTAAAAAAGAGTGAGGTACCTCTTTATGTGCTGACATAAAATTGTTTACAAGATATATTATTAAGGGAAAAATGAAAAGTGTTGGACAATGTGCTGATTGTATCCTCCCTCACCATTTTTATTAAATAAACAGAAGAATATATGTGCTTTATATGCATAGACAATATCAAAGACTTGCTTTCAACTATATAGTCCTTTCTAAAATTTATTTTTTTACAAAAGCATCTATCTTTACCAAATATGTTATTACTTTAAAAATGCATTCTATATATCACATGGAAGGGTCTATCATTCTTGAACTCATAACTAAATATCTTTTTATTTACCTTAATTTTTTTCATCACTCCATATACAAGATAGTTAAGTTCTTCTAGGCACAGTTGCCCTTGCCCTTATGAAAGTAAATTAAAAGAGTTCATTCTGAGCTGTTTTTTGTTTCTGAGCCTCCCTGAAAAATTAAGATTCTCATTCTTTTTGGTCTTTTCAGATTGCTATTGCATTTAATTATAAATACATACATACCTACATACATAAACATACATAAATAACATGTATACATGGTATGTCTATTTCAATACCCAAATTATAGAAATGCATATATATGATATTGTTCTTCATATTAGAAATTTGATCATTTTCTATTTCATTACACTCAGTGAGAGAAGAATAGCAAAGATCATTTTAAGAGTGAATCCATTTACAAATGAAAACCTAACCAGTATAATGCCTAATTGATTTACTTCCCTGGAAGATTTACTTTAGCATCATAGTCTGTGTTCACAAATAGTAGGATTACTTTCCAGACACAGTTTAATGCTCTTTTTGCCTTGTGATACACCTTATTCTCTGCCATTTCCTCGGCCATGTCTGAAGAAATCCTGTACTGCCAAGATATATTCTCAGATAAACAAAAGTATGATATTAATCACTCACTAAAAGGGCAATAAGCAATTGAAATGTTTTCCTATCTGTGCCATGGTACTAGCACAAGGTATGGCAGACAGTATATGCCCATAATTTACTGCTTGAACTTTCCCTTGATATGACCAATGTCGATGGAAAGTGAGTTCATAAAAAATAAACTTTTATTTTCTTAACAAATTTATTGAGGTTCTATGATGTACTCAGAATGTTTAAAAGCAAACAACACTAAGAACCATCCATCAAAGAACTTACAATCTAGTAGAAGAAACAGGCTAGTAAACAGGCAATTAGGATAGAGTAAATAAAAATTGTCATGTGGGCACTTGAGGTGGTACAGCTGACAAGGAATATGGAGAAGAGCAGCAATTTCCTGGAAAAGTTATGGCTAAGTTGAGACCTACAGGCAGGTAGGAACTAGCCTGGAGAACTGCTGGGAGCAGCCCATTTCAGGAAGAGACAGTGGAGGCAAGTGACACATGTCCAAATCAAAGAACCACCAAACAGCCAAAGAAGTTCTTACGGGGCAGTTCCCATCCTCTGAATTATAGCTACTAGACTCTCATTCTTAAGCTTTAGATGTAGGCAAAATGCCACACTTGATGGACCCACTAATCAAATCAAGTACACCAACCCCAAGTTTGAAAACATCAGAGGATGAGGAACGATGCCATAACAGTTATGTGCAGGTGTAGCATCAAAGAGATAGGAACATTGTAGTTGCGTCTTCACCCCCTCCCCCGCATCTATGCTTGTTGCCCTGCTGTGGGGTCTAACTGGAGGTCTTATCATCTATGGACCCAAATGCAATGCCATATTGTATGAGTATTCAGTTGCTTGCCTGTGAAGCCCAACAACACAACTTCCCTGCAGTCAGGGGACTCGCAACAATACGGCTGCAGGGGTGACTGAATAAGCTTCAACAGCAGGCCAGAGCACCACTCCTCCGTGAAAGACAACTGATGGGTCAAATCACCAGGGAGCTGCCGAAGAGTTATTAATGGTGACAGGTACACTACCTGGGAGACAGGTTGAGAAGGGAAAAAGATTATTTATAAGCGAATAGTTAACAGCTGTACCTATTGCTAAGCATTACATGGATGCCACAAACTGTAGAATTCAAAACTGGGATTATTCAAGCACGAACAACTACCTGTCACCCAAATGTAATGCATCGCTACAAATTAAGGCGGGAGACATGAGACTGCAATGCCGCCTCGCCTAGGAAGGCAATGTCATCCCAGAACTCAGATGAGAGGCAAAGAAAGGCTGAGATAACCATGAGATGAATTATGGTCCTTAATAATAATGATGAATTTGCAAGAACAGCTTTATAACTTTTCCTGGGGGCTTTACCAACAGAACAGATGTCAAATGTATCTTGTATTTTCAAGAGTAAGCCGAAGTTGGGATAGCAAAATTAGAAAAATAAAAAGCTTCAAATAGGAAAAGAAACTATGAAAGTTTGGTTTAAAAAATAAAGTTATTGGAATAACTACTACTTGAGAATATTTTTACTATATTTCATATATGAGTGAATATGTCATCTGCTACTCTGATATGAACTAATATTAACACTATTCTCACTTAAGTAGATACTATAAAAAATCAACAGTAAAAATTATTCTTCTAAATTCAATGTTCTGAAAAGCCCGGAAGTTCAATATATATTGAACTAAAAATCTATGAAAATAAATATCCTCAACAAATATTTACATTTTAATTTCTATAGGAACTGAAAATTCCTATGACCATATATATTTTTCTACCACTATGAAACAAGAGTTGTCAAGAGAAAAAGAGAGAGAAAAAGTGATATTCAGCCCTGGTTGGTTTGGCTCAGTGGAAGGGTCGCAGCTTCAATTCCTGGTCAAGGGCATGTGCCTGGGTTACAGGTTTGATCCCTGGCCCCAGTCAGGGTCATGCGGGAGGCAGCCAATCAATGTGTCTCTTTCACATCGATGTGTGTGTGTCTCTCTCTCTTTCTCTCTCTCTCTCTCTGTACCTCCCTCCTTTCCACTCTATCTAAAAAAGTCAATGGAAGGATATCCTTGGGTGAGGATTAACCCCTCACCCCCCACGCCAAAAAATAATATTCAGGAACTGGTCTCATTTTAGAAAATGAAGCTTATATTGTCAATGGGGTGTAAATTGAGCACAAACTTTTTGGAGAACATATGGGATAATGAATACACTCAATAAATAATTGCAATAAATGCAGCCACTCTTATCTTCTCTCCATGATATACTAAAGCGAATAAGGCAAGGAACACAATGCCCAAACTACCTATGCTATTCATTTATTTGTGTAAAAAATAAAAAGTAATATTTATATGCATACAACTAGAGACTATTCCTGTAAGAATGTACAAGTATAATAAACGAATAAAGGGGGTTACATCTGAGATGGGTAACTGAGCGGCTGGGTTGTGGGGCTACCTCTGTGTATATACTGAATACATTATTTATATTCAAAAATATAATTGTTTTATAAGTGTCTACTTACTGACCTGATAATTCTATTTCCAAATATTTATTCTATAAAAACACTGAAATATACACAGTAATACTTACGTATAAGGATACTCCCTGAAACAATGTTTGTAAAGCCAAAATATTGGAAACAACCCAGTTATCTTCAAATAAAAGACTATGTAAATAAATTATGGTGGATCCACACATGGAAGATCTATATGGAGGTTAAAAAGAATGCATGAGATCTATATATGCCAACATGGAAAGAGGCCTGTATTAGTTTCTAAGAGCTGCCGTAACAAATCACCACAACCTTTGTGACTTAAAACAATAACAATTTATTTTCTCACATCTCTGGAGGCCAGAAGTCGAGATCAAGATGCTGTCAGAGCTGAGCTCCCACCGGAGGCTCTGGGAGAGCAGCTGCTCCATGCCTCCCTTCCAGCTTCTGGTGGCTGCCGGCAAACCTTTGCTCGCAGGCACCTCACTCCAGTCTCGGCATGCCCTTCTCCCCTGTGTGTCTGTCCCTAATTTCTGCCTCTCTCTTATAAGGACACATATCATGGTACCTGGGGCCCACTCAGATAATCCAGGGTCATCTCATGTTGAGAGCCTTACCCACATCTGCAAAAAGCCTTTTTCCAAACAAGGTTAAGATTCATAGGTTTCAGGGATTTGACATAAATATTTGGGGGAGGAAGAGGCAAGCCATTTTTGGTCTGTCACAAAGACTAAGATATAGCATTAAAATTTTAAACAATGAGCTATAAGAAAATATATGCAAAATGAATCCATTTTTATTAAAATAATAATTAATTAGTAATATATGTGCATGAAAATACATGGACTATACACCAATAAAAATATGGGTTTTCTCCAGGGGAAAGAGCTAGTAACAGCTTTCTTTTTTTAAAAAAAATTATATATTACTGCATTGTTTGAATTTTTATATCAGTCTTATATTACTTTCAAAAGCAAACAACACATATTTGAAAAGAAACTTTGATATATTTTAACATCTCCCCAATTATCTTACCTAACTGTAATCTTTTTGGTCCCTTTTGAGGAAAAAAGGATTAGTCAAACCTTTGTAACAGAAGATAAATTACCAATTGTTTAGTAGAATAAAATTTTACATATAAATATCAGATCATAATTTCTAAGTAAAATATTCATAAAATAAAGTTCTAAGAAAGAAAGGTATATACTAATTCTGATTTTTCAAACACCTAACCATTATTCCATTAAAAAAAAAAAATCAACCCCAAATTCTATGACCTCTCTCTCAAAAACAAAGATTTTTGAAGCATTTCAAAGGTTGACTGAGCTTAAGCACGAAAAGCTCAAGTGGCCTTAGTTGTTTACCTTGTCTTTTACATAGTTCTTCTCTCTGCAGGTATTCTCACTGAATATAGCTTCATCTTCAAGTTTCCTTTCATCCACAAAACTCAGTATCAGTATCCTCACCTTGCTGAATGAAACATTCTGGTATCAAAGTTCAAAAAAAATCATTGTACATTTCTCTATTCCTTTGTTTCCTTCCACAGAATTGCTAAGCACTCTGAAAGTCAACTGAGGTTCCCTAGATTCTCTTTCTCGGACATCTATAAAAATTGAACAACCTTTTTTCTCTGTCTAGAAGAGAAGATGACAATCACAATGTGCTTTTACAAAAAAGATTATATTGCACTAAGCAAACCTGTCAAGAGTGGGAAAGGTACTTAATATAGGGGAAGTGGAAACCGTAACGCCGAGCTGGGAGTACTGCTTACATTAACTGTTCATTCATCCCCAGAAGTCTGTGAAACGCCTACTATGTGAAAGGTTGCAACACAAACCATGGTGTATGCTGTAAATGGTGCGGGTTGACCTTCTGCTGTCTGAGAATTGGACAAGAGAAATAAATGAGTTCACTAAAGGCAGACTGTTGCTCTGGCGTGAGGCGAGCCAGCAAGCTGAGGCACGAGGAGATGCAGGAGAAGAGCAAGAGTTGGACAGGTGTCATGCAGAAGCCGTTCTGCAGTCAGGGTTCCGGGTGCCTGATAATTATGGATATTGTCAGATCTGCCAAGAGACGTATTTAGCAATAAGCAGGGAGGGGGTGGGGGGGAGGGGGTAGAAGCTGGCATATTACGAAACTTGCCACCCACCTCCCACTGGCACTATCAGTTTCATATGCTCTATTAAAGACAATCAAGGGCTCCCAGCCTCCCCTGAGATCAAGAGGAGATGGTGATTATGAAAATAATAACAGTTTTTAAAATTACCTAAATGTTCTAAGGGAGCTTTGAGCTTTTACTTCTGACAGTGTTAAACACTCACAAGCAGGAAGGTGAAAAACAAAAACAAACTAGGAGACCACAGTAGCCTCAGTCTGAAAGGCCACTCCAGGGCTACTTAAGCCAAACACCCTCTCTGCAAGTTCAGTGGTTAGTTGATCCCCTCCTCTGGGTGGCAATCCAAAGACATCTCCTTCACATGTACAAAGAAAAAAAACTGGTGTAAAGACCTTACAGCGGATTTCTGTTTGAGACTATGTTTCTGGGAGAAGAGCAAAGAGAAAAGCTTTTATTTCAGTTTTTTTTACAAAAAACTGCCTGGAGATACTAGTTTGTGAAGCCAAGTTTGTTAAAGTACAAGTGTAATTTATTTTTATATAAACATAACTTCACAGAGCTATCAGTAGGTTCCATTTCAGTAAAAACAAACAAAAAAAGAAGCTGCAAAAAATAATTAAAAAACATATGGTGCAAACCCCGGCTGTGTTTATTTTATGACAGTTAACATTATTTACAGTGTGATCTGGTCAGAATTAATACCCAAAGGATTATACACAAAGTATGCCCAATTTTTCTTTTTAACCATGCACACCAGCAGTTTTGTCAACCCATCTAAATGAATTTGTCCAGAGATTTCTTTATTCCCCCAAAGAAATCAATTATATTTTTAACATCTATTTTAATTCAAAATGCTTGAGTAATACCACCTATCAGCTGCCAATAGCAATTCAGAAAGAAGCTCACCCTCTCTTTCTCTCTCTCTCTTTAATAACAGCAAAGTTTGACAAAAATGCATTTAACACTCTGACATTAGTTGCATCAAATTCTTTAATTATACACTGTTCATTTCATTACCTCAGTTGGTAATTTATATTAACAATTTTAAAAGATTCAAGTACATTTTCTTTTGTAAGAATGTAGATACTATTTCATGTTACACATGCATTATCCACATATCCTGTTGAGCAAAACTAATGTAAATAGCTTAACCTTGCTACTGGAATAGTTTTTGAAGGTACTGACTATAGAATCTGCCAAATGGGATGTGGAGATAGAACTTCTTTTCCTTTTCATGTTTAACTGAGAGGTAGAGAAAAGCCAAGGCACACAGAAACAGAAAAAGAAAAAATTAAGAATAATTCCTGCCGTGAAAAATCTTACAATTTTCCAAGAACTTTTATTAAGGCTCTAGTATTTTATTCCCATTTGAGAGTGATATTAATATAAATACCAATATTTACAGGACCAGGTCGTGTTTAGCAATTCCAGCTGAAAGAAAAAATGGCTGCCTTTCCTCCCTGGGCACCAGGCAGGGGGCACCCTCCTCCACAGAGCCTGTAGACACAACTCTCTTCCCAGTCCTGCCAGTCACAGGAAACAGCTTCTTGCAATGGTGTGCTAGAGCCAGCTCTCACCAGCCCACGAGAACTGACTGTCAAAGGTCCGAGAATTTTGTAAGTTCACTGTCAAATGTAAACATTATAAAAAATTCAACTGTATCAACTTACAATTAAAGAAATGATACTAAAAATAAAGGTAATAGATACTCAAAACTTATCACTTCTAATTACTTGACTACATTTTACTATTATTTGTGCTCTTGAGGTAATTTGCTTCTATTTATGTCTAGTATGATGGAAACATGATATAATAGTGTGGTACTAAACATCTCTTCCCTACCCCATGTTCCGTGACTTGAGCAGATAGGCTGAAATCAGCCACAGAGGCATATTTTCACCATAGAAATCAGCAAACACTGCAATTCAAGTCGTTTTTTTATTTCGAATTTCGAGAGCTGTTGTAAAGCATTTACCATAACACTAGCTTCTTCTGAATAATAGATAACAGTCTCGTTTCAAAACTTAGACTTCATTTAAAACACACATTCATTTAAACTTCATAATCCCATCTGTACCCATTTGGGAAGGAGAAAAAGAAGGGAAAGAGATAATTTTGCTATGACAGATTTAAAAAAATAACTATAAATTTTATTTGGATCACTTATTTTTATGAAGTCTTGTAAAACAACATGGAGCATGATTTCCGGATATGAAAAACATTAGATGTGACAAATGAAATATAGGGTTTGTGCCTTGGACAGGAAACACCCTGCACAGCGTCCAGAAACAAACACAAAGATTAAGTCACAGGCACAGAGTTATTTATTTATTTACTTATTTAAATGCCTGGATTATTCTGTGTTTATAATAAATAAGTAAATGAGATTCTAGCCATTGTAATATTTTTTTTAAAAATTGTCAATTGATCTATGATATAAATACACCTAAGGAATAAAGCATAAAAGACTGAAATTATTCTGAATCAAAGCCAATGAAGAAAAGACAGCTTATAGGTGCTAAGATGTAAGAAAAATTTAGAGATAAATTACTTTTGCTTAAACATGTAGCAATATCTGTTAAGATGAAAATCAGGATGAATCAAATACTCATATACTTAAAACTAAATCTGGATAGGAATAAAAATCTGCTTATTTGCATTACACAGTACATTCACAGGCTTATTCTTTCAATCTCTGGTTTATAAACTGAAAACAAACATTACATTTTTCAACATTACTGCTATTTGTAAATCATCTACTAAAAGGAAAATATTGAAACTGAATAGCAAACCATTCAGAGATCTTACAAATGCCAACAAGGAGAAGAAAGGCAGGATAAATATTACTCGAGTTAAAATGAATGTTTTATAGTTCTTCCTACAGCAGCTGGCAAAATTTTATGGAAGTGAATTTTATTAGAGAGTAACACAGTCTAAAAATCAAATTTTAAGACAGCCATTCTTATGAGTAATATAGGAGATTTCAAATAAAATATATGTCTGATTTCTAAAATTTGTTTTTAAAGACATCTAAATCTACATAATACAGATACACTTTGATTGTGATCATGAAATAAATCAATAATTATAGACGTGCTTTTTAAAGATAAACAATACACAATGCAAAGAACTCTAGATGTGACATCAGAAGATCCAGATTTGAATACTTAGTTTTGGGTACTGTCAAGCTTTTTCTCTATCATCAAGGGTAAGTTTTAGTTTTAATACCCTATTAAACAAAACTGATAAAACTTGCTCCGTCTAGTCGGTAGGTCTCCACATTAAATGAGTCAGTACATGTGCACTCCCTTTGTAAGCTCCAAGTGCCATGGACCCCAAAAGTCAATAAACAAGTTCTTGTTATCTAGTATCTAGTAAAGCCATCCACTCTGAGTTAGGAGAAGAACATTTCTTTCTCTGTAAGACTGTCTTCCTGTTTTAGTGTGAATGAGAGAATCACATGATAGAAATGCAGGAATGGAACACCTAACTATGCAACCTAATTCTATCTGCTTTGTACCCATGGTGGCAGAACCAGATTGCTTTAATGGTAAAAATAAAAATATTGACAATATCATTTTAAAAATCCACCTGTGTCTCTCTTCCTTCATTTTCCCTTCCCTTATTCTTTCTTCCTTAACTGACCATAATCTAAAATTGAAATATACTTTGTCATTTATTATACATAACAGTTTATGTACTCTTATCTTAACTTAATTGATAAAATGTATGTTATTCTTCCAGAAGCAACTCACGCACTAAGTTGCTTTTTCTCCAAGTACCTCTATTCATTTTCTATTCTATGTAAGTCACATGCCCTTAACAAAAATATGGGTCTCCACCCACATAACAGGAGAACAGGGAAACCATGGCCAAAACTAATTTTCTATTCACCTAACAGGAAGATGGCTTTTATATATTTTCATAAATAATCTAGACGTGACTTCCTCAAAAAACACTCACAATTTGGAAAAATTAAACTTTTATACTCTGACTCTGAAACCTGAAGCATAAAATGGTTTAAAAATAAATGTTATCACCAAATTTTTAACTTTTATCAAAGTTGACATACTTCTAAATATAAAACAATCTAAAAAAAATCTGTATATAGTGAATCCTCAAAAATCCTAGGTAGATGTTCAGTTCTGAGAAATAAAACTAAGAAATCCAAACTTTGGACTTTTTGTTATAGCAGAGTTGCCCATGTGTTTTTTAAAAAAATGAGATGAAACACTTCTTGCCATTTAATCATCTTTGCAAGGCTGATGGTAAAGAAAGCACTGGGGTGAGCCCATGAATTTTAAAGCAATAGGTTAAAAAAACAGAAATTTCAAAGATGTAGTCTCATTTCACATTAATGTTTCTGGACAGAGGAATAGGAATTGTTTAAATAAGTTGCACAGATGTCCTATGTTCAGTGCAAACATAATTAGGTCCAAAACCTTACCAGTTCTCTAGATTCCCATATACCCAACCTTGAGCCCTGGAATCAATCTATGAGCATCTTCTCTCTCCCTCACCCACCAAATCGAGTCAGCAAGTGGTTTTATCTAAACCTTTTGTTTACTCTCCCTGCCACTACCCTAATGCCAGGCTTATTTCTATTTGAACTGCCATGACTGCTTCCAAGCTAGACAGCCTGCCTCAGGACTCCTCCCTCCTCAGTTCCACATAACACTACCAAATAAAGCTTCCTAAGGCACTAATCTGGTGGTGGATTATTGCAGTACTGGCCCCAAATTGCTCAGGCTTCCTTGTTTGTATATTCTAAAATATTCATCTTCCCACCCTGGCTCTGGGCTTTGCTATGTCACTAGCTTTGGGCAATGGGATACTAGTAAATATGAAGCAAGCAGACACTTTAAAAGTGGTTGTAAATGTGGACTTGTCCTCTCCTACTACTCTTTCAGGATCTTGCAACTATCTGTATATGAATAAAACCAGGCTAACTTGCTCAATGGCAAGCGACACAGTGCCCAGTGACATCCATTGCCCCAACCAACATCCAGGTGGCCATCCTTGACAAACCAGTCCACCTGTCCCTTCCACCTCATCCATGTACCACATCCCTGAAGAACTTCCCAGTTGACCCACAGACTTGTGAACAATAAAAAAAAATAGTAGTTGTTTTAAGCCACCAAGTGTGGGGTGGCTTGTAATGCAATAGTGGATAACTAATATACTCATCACTCAAAAAGAAATCAACTCCCAATGAAATAAAACTTTAAACCTGTCAGTCAATGTGTTTGGTACTCTGGTTCCACTCCAGCTTTCTAAAACTCTCCCAATGCTCCTCAACACTATTCCACATTTCAATCGTACTGACTTGTTAAGGGCATTCCACATTGTGTAAAAGTATGAAATGCTGATGATACTGTATAAAGGCCATCTAAAACACCCAATGTGAACTTCCTTGTCATGAAGCTTGGCAATATTTCTGCAGAAGGTCTTGAAAGAAAATCACTAATAAGATGACATATATACATTTTTATTATAATCTAAATATGGGTTTCCAGCCCCACAAATTAAAGCACAAAAACAAGGACATTTGCTTTTGTGTTCATTTGTTTTCCTTTCTTTTTATAATCATGATTTCCAGAGCCTATCTAAAATGGAGAAAAAAATATTCCCCTTTAACATTAAACAGAGCTCTGTTTATATTCCATAAATACCTCATAGAATTTTAGCTCAAGCTAATACTCTAATTCAAATGAAAAGAGATGAATCTTCACATTTTTATTCTTTCCCCACAGATATATTTGGGAAAGAAATGATAAAAATTTGGAAACATTTTCTAAGCCAAATTTTGGGTTTTGTTCTAAATCAAATTTTTATTAACAAAAGCAGTTTTTATCTGTTAATATTAATTATCTTTTCAAAGCAATGAACTGTATGCTCCTCAAAGTTAGTTCAATTATACAGGGGGGATTCTCTCTATTTACTAAATTATTTTTATCAAAACTAAATGTTTAAAGTATGACACTTAACATATTATCATCTATCAATCTCACTAACATCTATCCAGCAGAAAACTACTCATGGAAACAGGTTCAGAGGTTCCATTTGTAACATAATTATTTCGGTTTATCAACTACTCTAGATAGGGAAAGCTGTATATACTATTCATACATTTATTCTGTAGAAGAACATGCTGCAATTCCGTGACTGTCTTTCAAAAAGAATACATATGCAATGAATATCAGGACCACCTTTTCAATATATACTATAGAAATCTGATGTCATTTGATGCATAAGTATATTGAGTCTCTCCTTGCATCTCACTCAAAACACTGTAGTATCATTTGCAAAAAGTTTACAAAGTGTTCTTTTTTTTAAGCATCTGCATATTACTATTTCACAAGTATTGCGGTAAGTAAGTGGAAAACAGCAAAAGAACAATGATTCTCCAAGCCCTCCTCAACGTTATATAATTTACTAAGTTTAACTGATTATAAGATATATATCTAAAAAAAAAAAAAGAACACTGTAGAAAAATAACACCTTACCACTGTCACCACATAACACGTGTTTAAATTCTGCCATCTTGACTTTCAATTATTATAAAATAACAGGTGAAGGAGAAGGTACACTTATCTTTCATGATGAAACCCAATCCAATGATTTTAACAAAAGCCAAACCTTGACTAAATAAATGGCAACCAGACTCATAGCAAGACAATTTGACCTGTGGCATAGGCAAATCTAAAAAGTTTGTGATATTTAAACTATCAGACACTTTTCAGGTCTGGGAAACCACAACTTATACCCAGGATGCTGTTTGGGTCTTCAAAGCAATATGCTCCAGTGAATAAATCATTCATGAAAACCCTATACTATAGCATTCCTTTTATAAAGTTCCTTTTTAAGAAGTATTCCCCTTCCAAGGGTGTGCCCCCTTCAGGTCTCAGATACTTTTCCATATGGGAAATATAACGCAGTAAGCTTCCTTCCATCTGGTGCCTTGAAAAACATTTATGAAGAGGTTTTACTGTATATCTTTGATAATCCCGATACTCCAGACATCTCTTTGTCAAAGTTATCCTAAAATGTGAACCTCAGAAATCATAATTTATATTAACAGCCTGGATCCAGGTGTAAGGTAGAACAGAGAGAAAAAAGGACAAAGCAGATGTTGCTGTCAGACGGCCTTCCTTATTGTGCTACCAAATCTAAGACTATATTCTGCAAGAAGACCCAAACGGCACCAGACTGTCATCTTCTTAAATTACACACATATTATCTATGAGGCAAATAAGCAATCAGGTAAACTAAAAATCTATGTACTGAGTGAAGAAAACTAACACAGGGAATATAGACTAATTCCAAATTGGATATTATTTATTTTAATATAATTAAAATAATTATATTTATATTTTATATCTTATAATCTAATACAAAACATCTACATTTTAATTGACCCAATTACTCCCCAAGTGGCATTGGCAATAGTAATTCCACGGAGAGTTTCTTGTTCTATGTGAGTGACTTCATAGGTAGCTTTTGCAAAATGATCCTGATGGGGCTGGCTCAAAACGATATTTGAATTCTCACTAAAAGAGAATTTTAAAATAAGTTTTTATTAACTTGTCAAAACATTTATGAGCTAATGAATTGGAAGAAAACACTTCTTTGCTACCTAACTTCTGTGATCTAATGAATAAGTGGGTTTTCTATGATAGACAGCAAAATCTCAATAATTCAAACTAAAATAAATGCTTTTAATTCAAAAAGTGGAGGCTGGGTTGAAAATTAATTTTGTTTAGTCAGTCATTTAATTGCAGAGTTTGAATTAATAGTACAACCAAGACAGCTGGGTTTATTTAAATTTCTTTAAAACATTAACTTTTCAAGTAGTTGGAAATATGTCCAGACAATCTATTTACATATAACTCATTATTGCTCTAATTATAGGTCATGCTTATATATTTATTAGAAAATGTATACTAATTACCTCTGCTTTCCTTTAGCTTAATTTCAGCCCACATGTCCACCAAACTGAGAGCTCAAAAGAGGAGCATGGTGTCTGTCTCTTAACCATTTGAATATAGTAGCCACTCAAGTAAATATTTGCTGAAAGAAGACATTTTCCTGAACCCTCAAAATAAAAATAAAACACACTACATAAGGAAAATTTGTCACTTAATGGGATGTTAAAAAAGGGATGGAGGATTGCCCAGCCAGTGTGGCTCAGTGGTTGAGCGTCAACCCATGCACCAGGAGGTCACCCGGTCAGGACACGTGCCCAGGTTCTGGGCCAAATCCCCAGTGGTGGGCATGCAGGAGGTGGCCAATCGATGTTCTCTCTCATCAATGTTTCTATCTCTCTCCCTCTCTCTTCCTCCCTAAAATCAATAAAGAAAAAGAAAAAAAATTTTAAAAAGGGATGGAGGATCAAATTTGAAACAAAAACTGTACATTAAATAATGAGAAACATTAAATTATAAATCTTAACTAAATAAAATGGGTAATGTATAATTAATTTTTATTTACTGCCTTTAACTTGCCTGTAAGTTTTCTGGATTTATCTCCCCAAAGTTTTAACCAGATGTCTCAATTCATTTTTCTTTATTTAAAATTAAAAAAGACAATTTTCTTTCTATATCTGACCCTACCATACAACTATTCAACATGTTTTTATTTTGCAACTCAAAGATACAACCCAGAGTGATGAGACATTAATCTGAAATTCTTAAATTTGCAGAAGAGGTTTATAGAAGAAATTTTAGCATATAAAAATTTTGTTTCAGGAGAATACTAGAATTTTACATATGGGGAACTCATCGCTAGAAAGATTTATATGTATGTATTGAAAATAATAAAATAATTATTTAAACAGTATATGCTTCTGACTTTTCATTAATCCGCACTAACTTATTCATTAACTCAAATGCTAGTATTTTCTCACCACATATGAAAATATGCCTATTATGATTAGGTACATGAGTATATGGGTCTTTATAAAATTAACATAGAGGGAAGCATCTGCTCCCCACAAACTCCAAAAAATATCTAAAACTTTGATTTAGAGTAAACCAAGTATTTTTCAAATCCTTAAAATAATATTTTTATAGATGGTTTTTCAACAGCTATATTTTAGAGGGCTATCCTTATTAGACACAAGCATGAACGACTACAAAAAATGCATAAGCAAAGGAAGCTAATGGCCTTGCTTAATTAAAATATAAAAGTTCATCATCTTAAATTCCATTTAGATGATTTTAAAGGAGGCTTCAGTAAGTCACTCTCTTGACAGAGCATTCAGATTGCAGAGAAGGCTACAAAGGCCTTAATGACATTTACACTCCTAATAAGAGCTGTTCACACTTCATGGTTTTTCCTTGTTATTGCTCAGGACAGACACTAGCACCTCATTGAAAGATCAGTGCTGCAGGGGAAAAAAGGCCCCTTGAGACATCTCAGACTTGAGGAAAAGCACTAAATCAGGTGATGCTACATAGATGACATGTTAGATTCTGAGGGATTCTTACTCACCCTATGGCCATGGATTTGAGGCAGTTAACACATAGCTAATCAAAACCCTCCCCCACTCCCAGAAGAGCTAGCCATCCTTTCCTGTAGCAGACATATTGAAGGCTAGTGAGAAAAGAAATAAACTTCTTTCAGGTGCCCTAGGTCTGGCAGGATCCAAATGTCTTGTACTGATCTCAGTTAATCTCCATCGATGTGCGGCTGAATGAATAAAACACTGACCTTTCACCTAAGAGACCACAATTTGAATCCAATGTAAAGTCACCAGAGGATCAATGGGCAGAGGCACTCATAATTTTGAAGCAATAAAGCACCGCAAAAAAGGGAAAGGGAAAAATAAAGTTTTGTTGTGTGTGTTTTTTTTTACCATGATTTTGGCTACAGATTCAACCCGGTTTCCCTGGCTCAGCTATTATGAATTGGATCTCTGATTCAGAATTGAAAAGCTCCCAGCGCTGCCCCTATGGATCTCAAAATCTGGCACAAGCCCACGGCTACTGCAAGGCAGACATTCCCTCACATGTCAATACATGGAAAAGCAATCCCTGCTGGTGATGGAATGATGGCTGACTCAATGGAATATACTCAGCATGGACTCTAATTCTGGCAGAGATGACAGGACACGGAGACAAGTAGCTCTTAATTACTCTTTCAAGAGGAATTTTAAGTGTATTTTGTTGTTGCCAATTTAAAGTTTCTAAACATGTCTGCATACTTTAAAAAGAAGCAAATGAATGAACCTATTTAAGGTGCATCCCTTGCTACCTAATTTTGTGTCTTATCAACACACCATTAAATAAATAGGCTTAATATTAATGGGTCCTCTAGAGAGAGAAACTTATAGGATAGATACACTATAGTTTAAATGTCATTTCTCTGAAGTCTGGCCTAACCTGACCATAAACCAATGTTTTCAGTGGTCTGTGTTCTAAACATCTCCTATTTATTCCACTAAGGAATGTGAAGGGGGAAATGCATGTTGTGCATAGTATTTCTTCATAATTGTATCCCAGAGAGGAGGCAGTGTGCACCAGTCTTTGAGTTACCACATTTTCTTAACTGCTATTTTTAAAATCAAAAAAGAAAAAAAAAAATCACAGCAGAAAAAGCATATTAAAATAAAAATAGAAAATACAGTAACCACATTACTCATACTAACTAGAAAGCTGCCTCAGACACTGTTATTATGGCTTTGTTAAAGAGAGAAAATTACATGAAAACAAGGAAACCAGGTTAAAAAGCATTTCCTTACAGAGAGAACCTTCAGTTCTCAAAGTCTCTGACAAATGCTCTCCTGTGGGCCATAGGTAAGAAATACACAGTAACCTGAAGATGAGCTCTGGACAGAAAATGCAGACCAACCAACATCTCATGCTCTTATTTTGGGGTTTTAGGTATTAGGGTCTATTGTAGTCACTGCAAGACATTCCACTGTTGAAACGCAATACTAGCACTGTCCAAACTCCTCTCCAAGTCCCCCATCCAAAATATACCTTGACTGAGGAAGGAAGAAGGAAGGAAGGAAGGAAGGAAGGAAGGAAGGAAGGAAGGAAGGAAGGGAGGGAGGGAGGGAGGGAGGGAGGGAGGGAGGGAGGGATGGAGGGAGGGAGGGAGGGAGGGAGAGAGAGGACACAACAAGTCACTGAACTGCCACCAACAAATCAAAACATTTCCAAGATAGCAACAGGACATAGCTATGAGGACATAGGTCAGGGGTAGGTTTCTAAAACAACTGTTCATGAAGTCACTGGCCAGTGATCTGCCTTTTTAAGTTTGAAAGTTATTAACAACAGATGCCATGTCCGTGAACCAACAGAAGTCACACCCCTTAGAAAGGGATGGTGTTGCAAAATTCAGGTGAATCAAAAAAGGGCTCTGATCAACAGGCCCCAGCCTGGCCTCACCACATTCACAACACTACGGTTCAATGCTACGCACAACTGAAATGCAACTCTCCCCCATAAACTTGTTCACACCTCTTCCCAACACAGCATTCATTCTTCCTGTTTGGAAAAATATTTGTTCCATCCTTCCTACTATGTAACAACATCTTTCTTCTTCCTTAAGACTTTCCTCTTTCAACAGGTCTTCCTGGAGTAATTCAATTTGGCAATGGTCACTTACATTCTACTAGGGAATGTATTGGCCTGAGTTCCATTTTCCAATTGCTGCTAGCATTATGTATATGGCTACTGTGTATGTGTCAAAGAAGGAATCTTTATTTATGTTTGTCCCACCTGTATGGATTTAGCAAAAGCTTCCAGAAACCCACAAAGATCCACATCTCACTTTCTACTTTTCGCAGCCCTTCATTATTTCACATATGAGTATTTGAAATTCAGGTCACTCAAAAGAAACAGATGGTAGACTAGGGCTGGGCTTGAGAGACTCCCATGATTCTTTGCTATAGTCATAACAGATTTCAGTTCCTGTGCAAGTCTGTCTCATGTTCTACCCCCTTCTTCTGTCAAAGTGGGGGAAATATTAGAAGAGGACACAGTGGCTCAAACATAATATATGGACAAAGGAAATCACAAAGCTTTTGTTGTTCTAGAATCTTAAGGGTTGTGGTGGGCGGGGGACTGGAAAAATCACTCTACTTAAGCAATTAACATTTACTGAGCTCACCTATGCATTTAAGAAATTATTTCTCCATCCTCAAAATTTCACTAAGAAGGTATCATCAGGAAAATGAGGCTCATAGAAATTACGTACTTTTTGCACAGCTAGAGAGCTAACTGGTGCTAGAATTGAGGTCTAAACCCAAAGTTCAGGAGCTTTCCACTTTCAATTCAACAAGGAGCATGTTAGAGTCTTGGTCTGGAGATCACATGGTTTGATCAGTGCCATCCCAGAGACTATCCATTTCAAGTAAATCTGAACTAGTTTTTATCAAATGGCGAATGGCCAGAGAGCTGTGGGCTCATTTCTGCTCCTCCTGGGAAATACAAAATCCTTTCTCTGTGTCCCATAGACACAAATCCTATTCTAGCAGTCACTGCATTCCATCCTGGAATTTGGTGAGCTATCTATTTCTACTTTGCAAGGATAAAAGGAGGAATATTTTTATTTTAACTCTGAGCACAAAACATCAAGCTATGTCCTTGGGTATAAGGTGTTTGTTTTCATTGCTGTTCAAACAGTTACAGCTTTGGCAAGGGATTCAAAATCCCTGTAGTATTCCACTTCCAGTTTTGACCATGTCTGAGGCCTTCAGCCACGATAACTTTAAAACCAGGGATAACAGTCTCTAAAAATGTCTCTCTAATAGGGAGGTTAGGAGGATTGCTGGGATAACGTCTATAGAGTGGTCCAAGCACTCTGGAAAACAGACACCACAAATACACTACATTGCTCTGAAACATCTACCTTTTGTATATTTCTGCCAAAGACAGGAGGATCTTGACCATTCATACCTGTGATCCTTCTCTTCGGAAAAAGATTCACATGTTGTTGACATGAAAAGGACATGATGCAAAGACACTTTACATCATGGTGGTAATAACGCAATCTTTACTTGAGTCAAATAATCCCTCTTCTATGTCAATGCTACAATCACCTGCGCATTTTTGTAGTTTTGATCATACAATTTGCATGATCTGTTTATAGCTGCTCTGTCCATTTAAGTGAGGAGTTCCTGGGAGATCTTCTCTTGTGTACTCAGCACATAGTAATCAATAAAAGTTGCTATTTCAAGGACTATCCAAGTCTGTTCCAGAATTTTCTAAAAATCTGTGAGGTCAGATAATACCCATAAAAAGGGTGCCTATTTTAAATAATTTTACTTTATGCAATAGTGTGGAAGCTGAGATACTCTAAAAAGTTTAATAAATTCATCAAGTACTCATTCATTCTATGCCAGGTACTTGGAAGAGTATTAGAAGAGTTATTGGAATAGAGAAATGCAAAGGTAATAAAATGATAGTCATATGCAGACTGAGTCAAAACTTAAAAAATAACACACATGCATACTCACAATGTAATACTGCTTAATACTAATGGGAGTCCTGTGGGCTAGTTACTGCACTAAGTACTTTATAAATATCACTTCGTTTAACATTTAAAGATGAAGAAATTCAGGTTCAAACTTGTTAGATGACCTATTGTAGGTAACAACTATCAAAAAGTGAAACCAGGATTCATACCCAAGTCTGTCCCACTCCAAAGTCCAAAATCTTTGTCACTACATCCTCCTGCCAATTATTTGTAATCAAGCATGTACTATGTACATATATGTTTGTGTGTGTGTATATGCATATGCATATGCACATATTTATTTACAGCTGAATAGTATATACCCTTTGCCTGCCTGGTTGGGAAGGCACTCTGTACTAAGGGACAAAGTGAAATATAAACATCAGGATTTAAGGCTGCTTTATACACAAAGGTTTAAAATGGCCATGCTGGCAACAGTCTGTAATAGTCAACATCATCATCAAGTGTTTCATCATCATGATAAATGTTAATAGTTAACATGTACTTGATACTTAGCAAGTGACACTACTAAATGCTTTATGTGCATACAGGTAAGGGAACCGAGGCATAGGCGGATACAGACATGGGCCTATTTTCACACATCTAGTAAGAACTGGAACCAGGGTTCAAACCCATTAACCTGCCTTACCATGCTAATCTGATGCTCTAAGCTTTCCTGGTCCAACTGTATAAAAAGGAAGGCTAATTATGGCTATTCCACCACACCTGAGTGTGGCCCTAACCTGTGCACATCCTCTATGCTGCACAGGAGTGGCTGCTCAGCCTGGCTCTACAGGTCCTAGCCCCACCTCAGTCAGCTGGCTCCATTTATATATAAGCTCTGATCAGTGCCATGTAGGGAGAAGTCACCCAATCTTTCCAGCCTGATCCATGAAAATCTCCCACAAAGAACCTCTACCCTCTCTCAGGGCTGCTGCCTGGATAAGGAAGCTGAGGATCAGAGAATGGAAGAGACATAAAATAGCAGAGGCCCTAAATAACCTCTCCTTGAATCACTCTGGGAGGAAAACATTCACCAACCAGGAAGGCTGACTGGTCTTGATGAGAGGGAGAAACAAACCGCTACTATGTCAGGCCACTAGCATTTCAGGGTTTATTCACTAAGAAAACTAGCATTTATCCTAATGATATTAACTAAAGACTACAATGGATTTCCTATCTTTTTCTAAGCATTTGACATCTTCAGAGAAAGAGGTTTGTTTACAACATGCTTTCATCTACATTACTTCATCCTTTGCCATTCAAAAGCAAGAGGGGTATAAGGAGTTATCTCAATTTTAAAGATGAAGAAACAATGGCTGAGAATGGCAAATTTTTCCAGACTCACATAAATAATTAGTGGCAATACTGGGACTTTACCCCAATCTTCTCATCAATATCTAGTTCCCCCTTTCCCGTTTAACTTGATATCCTTTTATGGACCCGGAAAAGAGCTACTTCATTTCTGCTCCACCCCCTGCACATGACACAGCTGAAATCTTATTAATTAGGTAAAAAATAAAATAAAATTTAAAAAAAGATTTATTTTTGTACACATAATAACAAAAGGCAGGGATCCCCAAAAAGGTTAAGTCAAAGAGCAGAATTCACAATGAAGCATTAACGATAAGTATCAGATCCAGAGTCATGGAAATGAGATAGCAAAGGTAACCAGAAACAAGATGGAATACCAAAAAATAGCCGAGAATAAACATAAAAGGGGAACCAATTTCATCTAACGTTGTCTATGACCCACCAAATACAAGAGAGACCTTGACTTGGTCTGTCAGTTCAGGTTTCTCAGGCCTTCTGTGTTCCCCAAACCATGCCACTTTCATGCTACAAGATTCTTGTTCTGAAAGGACAGCTTGGGAGTCTCAAAAACACAAAACCTAAAAGCATCCAAACACTGCCCAGAGAGTCAGAGACCTGAGAGTTCAAATCAGATTTCACAATGTCCTCCCTCACGTTTAGGAGGCCTTATGTGCCAGGCTGGGTTCTGAGAGGTGGGCTGCAGTGATGACCAAAAGACCACGTGGTTCTTATCCTCAGGAAGCTTACAGTGTGTCAACTGTGCCAATTAACAGCTTCTGTGATCAGAGGAAAGTCACTTAACTTCTTTGAGCTTAAACTACTTCAAATGTTAATTCACTGGGAATTCAAAAAGCTAACTAAGATGTGAACTTGCTCCACAAAGAGCTGTTTAAATACAAGTGTTTGCTTAATACTGACTTTTTTCTACCACATGGCTACCACAAAACACTTACTCTATACAGACCAGTAGCAAGGGGGTGTGGGAGCTTTGATTCTCTTCTTACTGCCCTCGCCAGCCTAGCTGCGGTCACAGAATTTAGTCCACGGGAAGCCTGAAGAAGCCTAAGGGCCAACTGAAGTTACTGAATATCCCAAGTTCCATGGTGAAACATCAAGTGATACCAGGTTAAGCAGGTTTCTTTACTCACTCATTTAATACATATTTATTGAGTACTCGCCTTTGCAGTGTTCCCCAGTGAGGAAGCGGGGAGGGGGGGGGCATTTTAACAGTTGATTTAATGATTAATTTTAATTTGGATTAGAGCTTCAGGGAAACAGAGACCTCAGATAGAGCCACACTAGAAAAGACCTGCATTGGTTAAGCTGGACAGAAAAGGTCTCTGGGGAAAAGTGGGGCTTTGGCTGACACCTAAAAGACAAGAAATTGCCCATGCAGAGAAAGAAGTAGGGGAGTCCAGGCAGAAGACACTGTGTACACAAACATACCAAAGTGAAGAAGAGCTGAGTGTGTCAGGAATTGAGGACTTCTTATGAGCTTGATAGAAAAAGGCTAGTAAGTGGAAAAGGTTGGTGGAAGCTACTAACCTCCTCTCACAAACCACTTACTCCAGAACTTCTCAGAGCCTTTGTAATGCTAATGTTATCAAGAGGCTCTAAGTCTGAGTCTAAGAGAAGGATCCAGAGTGTACTTCCTCCCAAGTCTAAAGTCAAATCTCCGGAAGACGAATGCCCCCAGAATACTCCAGGACAGGTTCTTCTAAAGTGCTGACTGCTCTATTAATTCTGGTTGTTTCAAGGCACAGGTGATCTGAAATGTGCATCACTACTCCTCTCACGAGGCTGCGGGCACCTCGGCAAATTACTCAAGAGTGCCTGCAGGACTCATTTGCAAAGGAGGAGAGTTCCACAGATAGGCTGGTATATGAGCCCAGGCCAGTCCGTTACAAATTCAAACTGAACAGAGACTGTGAAAACTTGATTTTTAAGTTTAAAAATTAAATTTGATTAAATTCATCAAGGATAATCATTTATATTTTTTAAACCCTAGTTCAAAGACAGGGAAAATGGAGAAAGAACAGGACACTGCTTTTATTTGTCATCAATAAATGTACCATGAGATACAGACTTGAAATTAGAATTATTTCTTAGCAGAAGAAAATGACGTATTTTCCTTTATATTTAGATTTTAGCACCTAATTGCATATTTCCTTTTACTGCTACTTTGAGGAGAAATGCTTCAAATTTACCTCATTTTTCCCCCCTGTACTTTACTAATGAGTGCTTTAATCAGTACACAGGAGAATACTGGGATGTTTACCTTTAAGATATGCCTGGACTCTTAGATCACTGTAGTCCAAGTTATACTATATGTTCTTTACACCCAGCTGGCTAGCTAATGAATTACACAGATAATCACAGAAGTGAAAAGTAATTTTTATCAAAACAGTACAGGATTTTTCAATGATATTGCTAGTCTTTTAAATGAATCTGTGGCATCACTATCACCCTCCTTTTTCTTTAAATAACCATTTTATACATGTTTGCAAATGATATTTGTGAATGGCCTGATCCTCTCTCTTCCCCCACATCCCAAACCAAAAGTGCAAAATCAGATTAGACACAGGCTATTCTTCCACATTCAAAACTATCTCTGAAACCAGGAGTAGTTGGGTATACATAAGGGATGTAGGATTGGTTGGGCCCAGAGAGAGTTAAATTAATATCCTGGCTTCACCAGTTCAATTCCCTGTACATCCTCATTTTCCCAGTAACACAATCTATAGCCAACTGCTAACCAAGTCAATATGTGGTAAGACTAACAGCCACCCTAACTTGACTTGATAATTACTCTCCTTTAACTGGCATAATATTCAATATACTGTTGTTGAGAGCAATAATGCTAAAATTGATGCCTTGAGGGCTACAAGACAATTGAGTTTCAGCCAGATAAAATGACTTGTACACTAATAGTGCATCATAGGGTTCCACAACCTTTGGATGCACATTTTTATAGTCTACTTGTACGAAAATGTTATATATATAATTATATTCAAAGTCATTTGTGCATACTTTATCATTACTACATATAACTTTAAAAATATTGACCAATAATCAAATGACACTATTTTATAGGACAGGGGTTTATTTCTATAGCCTAGCTCTTGTCTTGGGGGTATTTGTTTTATCATTTTTTAAACAAGCATTTTCTCACTACACAGGTGATAACAGTTTTGTGTCCTTCGACTTCTTGCTTTTTTATTAAACCAAAAATTGTTTTCTCTAAGGAATAAGTAGATAATAAATGCTGAATAACAAAAAGAATCATTTAAATAAAACCTATATTATATCAATTCTGTCAATAAACAACACAGAAACTAAACCTAGTGTTCCTCTAATGTAAAAATCATCTATGATTTTTTTTAAAAATGTCAATTCTAGACTCTGAATGGAGAAATAGATTATATTACATTTGAGACTTTGTCAAGATGCACATTAAATTAATGAAAACTAATAATAACTTAAGTATAACAATAAATGACAGTGTTCTTTATAAGCAATATTTCACCCCAAAATAAGAGACTTTATAAATGGTGAGTTTGTGGTTTTGCTGAATTTTTCTCTCATAATAATTTCTCTTACAATTTTGTATCTTTACAGTCTGAGCCCTCATACAAAAAGAAATATGGAGTATGTTTTCTATACTTGCCTCAGAGCTATGTTGAAATTCGGGGCGGGGAGAATTAACATCTACGTAATAATTTCAAGTAAACAAAACAAAACAAAAAAACCAGGCACCAGTCAAAGCAGAACATTAGGACCACACCACAGAACATCCAGAAGGTTCTGCTGCAGTATACTGGGTTATTAAGGTGGCAAAGAATCACAGTCATGCAAACATCTATTTGTTTGGACAGAAAGACACCATGCATATGCTCCACATATCTTAGGCAAACATACACACGGAGAACTAAAATACAGCATTGATGATAAAACTAATAAGCATTGAAGTGGAGGCAATAAAGACAATACTAGGTTGGGGCAAAATACTTTAGGTTTTAAAGAAAGGACAAAGTGCTTAAACAAGCTAACTGTTCCATTCAAAAATCTACAAGAGGTTTGTTCTTTCGTATAGGATAAAATCCATCCAGAATGGATTTTAATAATCATGTTGTAGAAATATCTGCAGAAAGATGTGGCCCAAATGTGTCTTGAGGCCAGCACGATCAGGGATTATTAAACTGGTTCCATGCTTCGCTTCTCCTGGCCCCTTCCTCCTGGACCGTGTGCTCCCTCAGGTCCACTGACCACTCAGGACTTAATGTTCCACTCACTTCACTGAAATGCCCCCATCCTGAGGCAAATGAGACAATGCTTGTGAAAGTATTCTATAAACTGAAAATAAAATACATAATCATTCCTATTACAATCTCATCTTTAGAAGGCCACATTTTCTGTGCCTTCCAAGTTGACATCTCACTGAACTAAAAAATGATTCTCTGCTAACTAAAGCAGTCATGGGAGCAGAAAGGTTTTTCCACCTCCCCTCTTTCTCTACGTCCACTCATCATCCCTCCCCTGCTCTCCTGTCCTGGCTAACACCTGGAGGTACCACACAGGAGAATGACAGGAATGTGTGTGTTTTTATGCCAGGTTAAAGGAAGGGGAGACTTGAAGCTCCCTACTAGTCACACACCAAGCTGGCAGCCAAGGCCTTGCACACAACACAAGGAAACTCAGGGAATAAACAGGCTGGCAGAGCCAAATGCAATTTTTTTTTTGAAGGGGTCAGTTCTCCTGGTATTATCCCCATAGGAAATTTCAAAAATCACTTCAGAGTCTACCTTTTCCAACTGTGCTCTCCTTTGGCAGGAGGGAGTACTTCTTCATCATCCAGTGTAGTCTTTTTGGATCCTGGGGTCTCCCAACATGCTGTTTTCAACATTTACCCTTCAAGGGTCGTAGGAAGACAGATGGCCATAAAAACATTTCAGAGGCAAAGTACACAATGCAAAACCACTCATAACATACTGCAAAATATGATGGAAAGGGGCAGGGAGGCTGTGGGGGAAGGGAGTGGAGGCTGCGAGCCTCCTGGAAAAGTTTTAAGACCCTTACCAGATAGGAAGTGCCACGGACACAAAGAAGGGGCTCAGGTTGGAAGAACAGATGCTGTGAAGGCCAAATGTATAACCATGTCTGCATGTTTTGGAGTGTGAAAGTTGACTGGTTATAAAAACAGGGAATTTACAGAGATTACAGTTCTTCCTTCAATTTGGATGAAGCAGCAATAATAGGGTGCACAGACAACCAAGAAAACACCAAACCTACAAATTAAGGGTGAAAACAAGTCCTACTAAACCCAGATGAAGTGTAATCTCAGATTTCCACACACCCATCACCCACCTCCAAGAGCCCTCTGTCTAATAGGGCTACAGCAAGACTTGCCGGAGAAGCCAGGAAGCTCATATTGCAGGGAGACATAGTTGGACTCAAAAAGATGCAAACAAAGCAACACTAGGCAATAGGCCACTCTTTCCTTTCTAATATACACCACCGAAGCCTGCTACCAGCCGACTGGGACATCACTCCTTCTTTCCAATTCCCCGACAAGCCCGCAGAAGACTGTTTTAACCAGAAGAGGGTGTGTGCCTGCCTGGGACTGTGAGGGGCAGGAAGGAGACCAGGTTTGCCAAGGGCTCTCACCCAACCCCTCCTCGCTGGCCACAGACACCAGCTTCAACGTCCTCCCCCTACCTGAAGGATGTACCCCCGAACGTAGTCCCGCAGAGTCCAGCCCAGGCCGTGCAGGATGTGTAGCACCTCCTCCTGCTTCAGGACACTGAAGAGACGGTCCAGCAGGATCTTTAGCCGCACGGGCACCGCTTGTGTCCCATAGAGCATCAGGCTGCTGATGTCAAACACCACGTTGGACTGCACAATCTCCACTTGCGTGGGGTGGTACAGGTGCTGGGTGCTGAGCTTATCCAAGGCTGTGGTGGTCCCATCAAGGTTCCGGAGGTGGATGGGAATAAAGAGACAAAGGGAGAGGACAGAAACAAAGCAGAAACAAGTTACTGGAAGGTAGGGCTCCATCTCTGAGCATGCATGACAACTGCGGATGTTTAAGCAAGAGTTTGCAATATAAATGTTCTCTTCCCACCTACTCCCTGTTTTGTTTCTAAATTGCAGGCTGCAGATTACAGCAAGTAAATACAAAACACATTCAACTTTCAGAAAGAGAGCCACTGATGATGTTTCCAAATGACTGTAGCTGACTCTTAAAAACCAGACTAATTAATTTGCTAATTGAACTATGGTTCTACTCAAGTTATCATGGTGCCCGCCCTCCCCCAACCAAAGAAAAAACAAACAATTCCCACCTCATGCCCTAAGAACAGGCTCAATCGATTTCACTTTTTAAAAATAAGATTCACACCCTGGCCAGTTTGGTTCAGCGGTTAGAGTATCGGCCCACGGATCAACGAGTTGCGGGTTCAATTCCAGTCAAGGGCATGCACCTCAGTTGCAGTTCGTTCCTGGCCCTGGTCGATGTGTCCCTCTCACATTAATGTTTCTCTCTCCCTCCCTCTCTCCCACTCTATCTGAAGATAAAAAGGAAAATATCCTTGGGTGAGGAATGAAAATAAATAAATAAATAAATAAATAAATAAATAAATAAATAAATAAATAAATAAATAAGATTCGCCCTTTATAAAACCTGAATGGTTTAAAGAGGAAGAGAAGCATGTTCTTCAACTATAGGGGCCTAAAAGGCCAAATTTAGAAGGAATAAGGAAAGTTGACATCTGTGTGAAGGGCTCTCAAGTTCAATTAGTGAGGGGAGATTATCCAGAGACTCAGTTCTCCCAATTTTACCTTTTGCTGCTTACCTGGTAGATTTAGTTTAGTGTTCACTGACATATTCTATAAAAGTTATTCAAAAGAAACAAGCAAAAAAGAAAAGAAAGAAAGAAACTCAGGCCATAATTTAGTCACCTTTTAAACAGCTCTGACCAGGGTTTAGTGTCAGATGAAAATGGAAGAAAAAAAAAAAAAGACCAAAAGCAAAGTTTGGGAATGTCTGTGTATTTCAGCTCTGTTATCTCAGTACAGAAAACTAAAGATGACCATTCTCAGAATAAATACTTTTAATAAAATCAATATTCCAACAATTAGGCCTCTCCCTCCTCAAATCTAAGAAATTCTCTCTCTCCCCTAGATCATAAAGCCAAGATAAGATAATATATTCTAATCCCCATCCTTATCTGAGTTACTGGGAACCCTGCTGCAGATAACGGAATTATATTTTCCCTCAGTTTCTCTAAAATGAACAATTAAGAAAACATGCTCTCGTCTACAGGACTCAGAGACGCTACAAAGATTAATGAGATAATGAATGAGAGATGCTTTGACCTCTTTGAGAGAACACAAAAGCATTAGATGGACTGTCAGAATTATACACATAAGACCTGCTAGAGATTAAAACAGATAAGCACCTGAGCCTGAAAGATGGTCATCTAATCTCATGAGTGAGGATACTGGGTAACAGACAACATCCAGGCTCAAATCCTAACTATACCTGCAAGTCCAGTACCCAACATTTCTGCAAGTTCTAAACCAATGCCTGGCCTTTCTCACCCACTGTTCCTTAGCCCATAATAGCACGTACTAGACTGCACTGGACTGTCCATGTCCACTCTGAGCAACTCTTATTTTAATATACTAGTATTTCCACATATTAATGCAGGTATTTAAAAGTGCATGCACACACACACGGTTTTTTGTTATTTCAAATATATTTTTTCAGGGCTCCTCCTCCACTCTCGTTTCCTCCTGACTTGTGGTCACTAGAGAGTTCATGTACTCTTGATAAATTGCTTTCTTACATCCATAGTGTAAAGGCCCTTATCATTTACCCGCTGGCTTCATTCAACACATTTACCCCCAGGAATACTTTGTCAAAGAGTTCGGGTTTTCTCATACTTCATTTCTTGCAGCTGATTTGTCTGATCTTTCCTATTCTAGTGGTTAAGTCAACTTTGAATAAATAGCCTTAAAAATTAATTTAACATTTGGGAAAGATAAGGGATTCACAAGCCTAGGGATTGACGTCTTCTCTCACTCCACAGGGCATTCAGACTGCAAAAAGGCAGGAAAGAAGTATTACTATCCCTGTTCTTTTTCAAGTACAACTTACCTACTCAGCCTTCTGATGAGTGGCTACTCTGCTTACAGAATCCAGTGACTAGGTCAGGGAAGATCTGTTCCTCCTCCCATCCTCCTCCATCAACCCCCCTGGCCCAGATCAATCACTTCTCCACAAAATACACTGGTTATACCACAACAAGTATGAAATTGAGAGGGCTCAGTAGGGGGAATAAAATTACACCAAACCCAGATTTTTGTCCATGTGTTTGACCTTGCACTTATGCATTAAGTATACGTAAGTGTGTGTACCAATGTGTTCAAGGGCTAGGTGGAAAGCTGTCTTATCAGTCCTCTCCCTCCCACTCTCTTAAAACGGCTGACAGTTTCAGAAGATAAAGAAGACTAAACTGTTGAAGGCAGAGAAACAAAGAGAAATTGTTCAGAGAACTGAAAGAGCACAGGTGGAATAGGTACGGCAAAAACATTTCCCTAGATATGTTTTTGAGGACATCAGAGAATGAGAGTATTATAAGCACATTACCTGATTCTTCTTTATAAATATGATATATGTCAAGAAGTAGGAATTCTGTCAAAAGCCACAGAAACATAGTGTCACAGGTCAATAACTCTTTCTGTAAAGGACCAGATAGTAAGTGTTTTTACTTCTTGTGGGCCATACATTCTCTTTCCCAACGAATCACCTCTGCTGTTACGAAAGCAGGTGAGATTGAAACTAATGGGCATGTCTGTGTTCCAATAAAACTTTATTTGCACAAACAGGCACATGTCCATATTGAGCTCTGATATGGAGGATGAAAAGAGTAGACTGGACATGTTTAAAAAATTCAAAGGAAAAAGTCCTAAGAGTGTGATTTAAGCAGCAATTACCTAAGAGATAAGCCATAGACAAAGGCTTGAAAAATACTAAACTGCAGATGTCAACTGTAAATTTCAGCATAAATATGTCATCAAACATTATGATCTATCAAATTTCTTGAATGTATCAACATTTTCTGCTTTATATCTGCCAGATTATAGTGAGTCACCAAGTTGTCAACAACTTTTGGGGATGTCTCCTTGATGGACAAAGAGCAGGTGATGATTTTTTAAATGTCACTAACAGAGATGAATTGAGAACTTAACTTCTGCCTAATGCTATGATCGTCCTATGTCTGAATGTGGAGGATTCAAGTCTGGATTCTAGTAGAGTCAGAAATATGAATTGGGTTAGTGGGACGAAGCAAAGTTAGGGCAAGAATTTTTTCAGTGGCATGGAGTGAGAAAAGATAGTCACTTGCTGTATACTTTATGGGCATAACCACCTGCTAAATTGTCCTGTACCAGTGATATTGCCAAAATTCCATTTTTAAATAAAATCTTAACCCAAAATTGGGTATAAAAATATATAAAAGTGAAGCTATTCTTGGTGAAGCTAGAGTAAGCATGGATTAGAGAACTTGCAATCATTTGTTGCTCTCTTCTTCCCTTTAACTTGTTTAAACATCTCAGTTGGAATCCTAGAGTTCCCAGAAGCACAGTTTGAAAACACACTATTCTACACAATAAGATGGAATCAATTGTTTTGCCTGCTTTGCATCTACTCTCCTTCATTCTAGTAACAGAGACCAAATTTCCCTTGGGAGAACCAGTCTTCCCATTTTATAAAACAGAATATTCCCTAAGCCAGGCCTGGAAAACTAGTGCATCCCAGTCCCTTGACCACAGCAACTCATTCAAGAATGGGTAAGTGATCTAATCTGAACAGTGAGATTGAATCCAGGACTACAGAGTTAGAAGTAGTGGGAAATTTTTCTCTTTCCTTAAAATTTGAAGCTGGTCAATATGCTTGAGAACCAGACTCACATGGAAGACAGATGGGATGCAAAGAAAGACCAGGTACTGCCAATATAGTTGGATCCAGAAGACATGGGAATGGTCATTTCGGAGACTGGTACTTTACGAGGAATTTTCAGGTACAAAAACCAAGAAACTCTCTTTTGATAGTTTAAAGTAGGATTCTGTAACTTGTGTCTAAAAAAGCTTTGACTAAGACAGCTACCTTTGGGGTACTTCTCCAGCTGGATACTAAGTAATTTCAAAGCAGTTGTCAGTGATTCAATAAAAGGTATGTTAGTTCCAGGCCAAGTGCAATTTCTCCAATGAGTGGAATGAGGGTATCCTTCAAAATTTCATATCTTATACAAATTTATAAAGAGTGATGAATGCCATCAATGTTAATAAATAAAAATAATTGCAGGGGAGGAAAGGAAATGACCCTTTAAGCACTAACTAAATGCCAGGCATCATTCTAGGGTGTTACAATGATCTCATTTTATCCTTTTAAAAAATTAAAAATGCATATTATTACTATTATTGCCTATTCGGAGATCACAGACTCAACGAGGTTAAGTAATCAGCCTAAGGTCACTTAGTTATTTCTCCCAAAAAAATTCTGTTTCTACAACATGTTCAGATAAACAGTCAATAAGAAACTCTGAGAACTTGAAAATCTTCATCATGTTAGAAGTCCCTAACTCCCAGCAATCTGGGCTTCTTGCCCATCACCCTGCTGAAGCAAGCATTTCAAAGGTCACCAACATCTGCCTTACTATGAAATCCAATAGCTTTTCTCCTTCATTATTTTCCATGATCTCTCCATAGCAGCTGACCTTATTGATCACTACTCCTCCTAAATGCTCTTCTCCTTCACTCATGCATACATTCATTTATTCACCAGCACTTAACTTATCACTGAGATAGGTGTTGCATGCAGATGCAAAAGTAATTTATGTCGTGGCCTCCGCCTTCAAAGGTAGACAGATACAAGCAATATAAATGTTATAAATAAGATTTGATAAAGTACTGTAGGATACAAGAGAGGGTAACTCTGCTGGGAAGGCATAGTCTTGTAAGATAATTAGGGATTTACAAGTGAGAAAAGAGGAGAGCTAAGGTAAGATGGAACTAAGGTCAGGTTTTCAAACATTATGTGCATCAGAATCAGCTGAAGGGCTTGTTGGACCATGGACTGCTGGGCCACCTCCCAGAGTTTCTGATTCACTGGGTCTGGGGTGGGGAACAAGGATGTGCATTTCTAACAAATCTCTGCAGGATGCTGATGCTGCGTGGCCAGGGACAGGACATTAAGAACCACTGAACTAATGGTGTGTGTGTAAGAGAAATGATATCCAAAGAATGTGTAAAACAGTACAAAATAGTTAGAGATAAGTATTAAAAAGTCAGATGAGCAGACTGTAAGAAACCTTATTTCTGAAGGCCAAAACCTATAGAAAGCTTACAATATTACTTCTTAATACAACACAGAAAATATTAAACATTTTATAAGATGAAAATGATTTGTAATTTTAGGTGTAAAACTCTGACAATTGTCCGTAAGTTTCATTAAAGCGGTGGTTGTCAGCCTGGGGGGTATGGCCCATGCTCAGCGGTGACAGCCACTGACTTTGGCGCTGAATGAACCTCAGCCACAGACCACAACCCCCTAAAGGAGAAGAGTCGAGAGGGACATGATCCTGTTTAGTTTGAAAAGTCACCACAGGTGACTCAGATAGAAGCATGCACACCTCACACTGAAACTCGAAGAGATAGAGTTGGGGGCAGGGATGGACTGGAGTCACGTGAACAGAGCAGGAAATCTTTGCAGTACTCCACTAGGAGATGCCTTAACTCACTGGACTTCAAACTATTATATGCCTAAACCTGGCATATGTGAAGGCCTTCCAAAAAGTATGGAAACATAGAGACTCAATTTCCAGACCCTGCAATCCCATATTTACTGTTTCCTAAAATGGATCCACCTGAGAACAGGTCTGCATGCCCATGTGCATTACCCATTCCCATTTCTCCTTTGAAAATAGTACCCTGCCTTCTTTATGAAATAAAGGTATAGTGTGACTTGACTTACAGGACACACTCGCTGGCCCAGGGTTTAAAACTCTCCTGGGTGCCAAAATAATTGATGATTTTAACTGCTGCAGAAGGGCCCCTCTTTCCTTGACTATAGATATACAATTAAAGAGTACCTAGGACCTGATATTTGGGTCTGTGTTGGGATATTTAGAATTCAAATAAAATGGAAAATGGGGCAAATGATAATGCACTCGCCTCTTGCATCTCTTGCATTTCTGTCTATTTTAATACTGTATCACTCTTTATTAACTATCCCTGAGAGCAAAGCAAAAATGTCCAATACTGAAAATGGCTCCCCCTGACCCCAGCCCCACATACTCTAAGGTAGGCCATTCTTTTCAACTATTCCTAGTACTCAGCCCTAGGTAGTCATCACTTGGGAAGATAAGCCCCTGAGGGCATGGAAATGATGCCTACTCTCAAATTCAGATGGAATATTTTCTTGTACCTATACAATTTTTAAGATACTAGATACAATCTGTGGATAGAAATTTTACATGATTTCTTGCAGAAACCATGTTTATCATTTGATAAGGTAATTACAACCCATTTAATCAAAGAATATCAAAATAATTATTTTAGTTATAATTGATCATTTTCAGCTGATGAAATTTTCCACATTCTATTAGCAAAACTAAAATTATTTGAATGCCAAAGCACTTAATTTTTAGCAGAATATAACTTCTTTCATTAAATACATAAAACTATTTTACCCATGAAAGCTAGCAAAATTAATAAATGTTTTTATATATGATCCTTATCTAATTTGTTCCTAAAGTCCAACAACAGATTGTGATACACAAATGGAATCATTTTAGCAAAGTAATACCATGACTTCTAAAATACTTCTCATTTCATAAGAAAAACCATTTAAGCTATATATTATAGTACATCATTACTTATTAACTAGTGAGAAATAACATTTCTATGGCAAACCAAATAAATTAATTTTATTAGCCCCACCTTTTATTCTGGACTGTTTTAGTAATCTACAAAACATAGTTCATAATTTATTGTTTTTATTATTTTCTCAAAATGTATGTTAAATGTTGAATTGAAATGTGGGTTTAATTTTCCCCAATTAAAATTAAGTCAGATTTGGCAGTCTGAGCTGACCATAAGCACTGGTGGAAATATTCATCAATTAAGATATTTAAGTTTGTAGTGATAATGAAAAAACTAATGACTTAAAACAATAATTTAAAGTTCCTAATGATTAAAAAGTGTTTGTTGTCCCACAGATTAAGGACAGTTTCTAGGGACAGACTCCAAGAGTTGTTCAAATCCCAGCTCTGCCCCTTACTTGCTGTATGACCTGGGCGAATTACATGATACATCTAGGGGATTGAAGGAGAAATCAACTAAGACACAGGGGGAAGGAACATCAGTATTCCAGAGGAGCTGCCTCTCCAGCTGCCTGGCTGGCTGATCTGCCTCTAGGAATCCAACTATTGCACTTTGCAGATGCTCCCTAACCTACACATTGAGCTCTACCCAAGCTCCATGCCCTCAACTCCAAACATGTTCATGACTCCTATTGCTGTGAAAGGTAGGGCAGGACTAAGAAGCTAGACCAAAATGCTTGACATCATACCCTTTTTGGCGGGGGGGGGGGGGGGGGGGGTGTCTGATTGGATATGTCATAGATGCTCACTGAAAAACAATGTTGTAAATCTGAGAAAAAGGAAAACAGAAAGATAATCATCCATAATTCCACCACCCAAAGGCAACTATTGTCCAATATGTTGATGTACTTGCATCTACTTTTTTCAAACCATAATTTTATATAATTGAGGTCACACAATGGATACAAATTTCTATCTTGGTGGTGGTGTTATTCCCACTGAACACAATATAGCAAGAACATTCAAAATTATCTTGGGCTGCTTAGCACCCATGAATTTTTACATTGATATTTCCTCTGGATCAATCCCTCCTTTCTGGCCTAACTTCCATCACTTTAGTATAAGTTTTTAGACCCTCATAACTTCATTACTGCAAGTGATTCTTGGCTGGCCTAATATAACCCTCAAGTCAGTCTTCTCAAAATACTGCTTAGAATATCTCATCTCTGCTCCAGGGTTTCCAATGGTACTGTCTCCCCACCCCCAATAACAATACACAAAATCCTTAACCGGGGTCAGAAGACCTTGGTTAGTCGCACTCACTTTCCATCCTAATAACTGTGACATAAGCCTTCTGTTCCAACCAAAGTGAGCTACCCAGTGCCTTTCACACATTCCTAGCACTTTAATATTTTGTCACTAAATGAATATTTCTAGGCCCTATGCTAAGTTTTGGAGATTTAGTGAAGAACAAAACAGATATGATTCAGGCCCTCTGGAAGTGAATAGACTAGCGAGGAAATTGGGCTTTTTAAAAATACACACTAAGCCCTGGACGGTTTGGTTCAGCGGTTAGAGCGTCAGCCTGTGGACCAAAGAGTCCTGGGTTCGATTCTGGCCAAGAGCACGTACCTCGGTTGTGGTTCATCCCCGGCCCCGGTTGGGGTAGTGCGGTGGCAACCAATCGATGTCTCTCTCTCACATTGATGTTTCTTTCTCTCTCTCTTTCTTTCTCTCTTTCTCCCTCTCTCTCCCTCCCTCCCTCCCTCCCACTTTGTCTGAAGATAAATGTAAAAATATCCTTGGGTGAGGATTTAAAAAAAATAAAAATTCACACTAAGCCCTGGCTGGTTTGGCTCAGAGGTTAGAGTGACGACCCGAGGACCAAAGAGTCGTGGGTTCCATTCCAGTGATTCCGGTCAAGGTCACGTATCTCGGCTGTGATTTGGTCCCCGGCCCAGGTCAGGGTCCTGCGGGAGGCAACCAATCGATGTGTTCTCTCACATCGATATCTCTCTTTCTCTCTCTCTTCTCCCTCCCACTCTGTCTAAAGATAAATGGAAAAATATCCTCGTGAGGATTTAAAAATAAATACATAAAAATACACATTAACATGCCCGGCTGGTATGGCTCAGTGGTTGAGTGTCAACCCATGCACCAAGAGGTTACCGTTCGATTCCCGGTCAGGGTACATGCCCAGGTTGTGGGCCTGATCCCCAGTGGGAGGCATGCAGGAGGCGGCCAGTCGATGTTCTCTCTCATCAATGTTTCTATCTCTGTCCCCCTCCCTTCCTCTCTCTCTAAAATCAATAAAGAAAATATATATATATATATTTTTTTTAATCCTCACCTGAGGACATTTTTTCATTTTTTGTTCAGATAGAGTGGGAGGGGGAGAGAGAGAGAGAGAAACATCGACGTGAAAGGGACACATCGAGTGGCTGCCACCCGCACGACCAACCAGGGCTGGGGACAAACTGCAACCGAGGTACATGCCCTTAGCGGGAACCGAACCCGGGTCTCTCTGTACCGCAGGCGGACGCTCTAACCGCTGAGCCAAACCGGCCAGGGCAAGAAAAAATATTTTTAAAAAAACACATTAACACACAGAATTACAAACTGGGTATGTGACATGAGAACATCATTGAAATGGGGGTGGAGGTGGAGTGTTTCAGGCAAAGCCAATTAACTCTGCTAGGACATGAACAAGGGAGACGAGCACAAGATGAAGCTGGAGAGACAGGCCGGGTCTGTCTGAACTACATTTCTCAGATTTTTTTTATTTTCAATGCTGTTCCTTAATTGTCTTTCCTCTTTCTTATTTACTTTTTTTTTAGTTTCAATTCAAATTCTGTTTTGTTTTTCCACAAAGGCTGGAGAGGTTCCCTTATCTAAGAGCAAACTGTCTCAACAATCATGACACTTACATGACCCCATCATGTACATCCCAACCATGTGTTGCCCATTTACTGTGTCATTTATGTGCCTATTTACTAACAAAAGCTTATGTTAAACAGCAACTCTATCTGCAACATAATCACTCAAGGTGTTTAGCCCTCATATTATTGAATGAACATAAGGAATTGTACATAGAATAGGAAAAGGCCATTAAGTATTTGCACTGAAGAGTTAAATGTATGATTCCACTGTGCCACCAAATTCTTATTTTTACCCATGCCCCTTTCTCAACCCTCTCCTCTGCACTTTGTACTCCTCTAGATAACACTGTGGGTAGGTAAATCAGGCAGTTTAGAGAGTGAGTTGGGGCTGCTAGCCAGGTAGGAATTCTGACCAAACTTTGCATAATTTATTCCCTTTCTTACCATTTCAAGCATTATTTGGAGGCATCCCATGGATTTCTAGGTAAAAACAGTATGAACTCAAGTATTGTTAAAGGAAATATGCTTAATATCACAGTACATAAAATAGATCATAATGTACAGACATTATAAAAATAGACAATATGAAAATCATAGTACAGATCACTAGATTTATGATAAATGTGCTAGATTTATGGTCTCATAGCTATAGAAAAAGGTAGAGTATAGATTTTGGAAAGTGATCAGAGAAGAGTGACACAATAAGACTGTAAGAATAATACCTATAGAGAAAAGATTGTTTTTCTTTTGTAAAATACCTGGAGAAATAAACAGCAAACTCTCTTTAGTATGCAGAATTTTATCTGGAAAAAAGGGGTTTAACTGCACAATATGGGTACTAGTTAGAAAAAGAAAAGAAAAAATCATACTATAAGAGCTTCTTAAACTGTGAACTAGGTTACTGAGGGAACATAATTTACCTGGATTTTTTTAAATGCCAGAAACAGAAGCTTAAACTGGTAATTTTCTGGCTATAAAACAAAGGAGAAATTGAAGCCTGGATGTAATTTCAATAAACACTTTGATAGGATCTATAGCTTTTCAAAGAAAAGGGGTGGCTAAGCCACAAGGCTCAAAAATGACACATAAGTCTGGATGAAGAAAACTCATACCTGTCAAGAATGGAATCACCATAAGAACAACAGCTGGAATTTTTGTGGTTCATTAATGTAAGTGTATGAGGTAAATCTAAAATAAGTATAAAATGTAATGCAAAATATGTAATAAATGTAAAGTAATATATACTTTTAACTGTATTGCTAACTTAAAGAACAAAGTAATGTCCTTTATAAAATTCAGTTTTCAGTGTACAAAATAGTACAGGGGTGGGTGAGGGACAGTCATAAAGAACTTGTATCTGTCAAGTGAAATGTGAATAACAATTTTTTTATTTCAATTTTTAATAACAGGAATTACTCCCCAAGCCTTCAAATAAATTAAAATAAATGTAAACCTGTAATTCTACAGACTTCACTTCTAATATTTTCTGTGAAGGTCACAGAAATAAGAACATATTCAGATACTTTTTTTTCTTAATGTAGGAGTATAAAAGTGCTTTTCACTGATCCTAGAAAATTGGCTCTCAGTGATAGTTTATAGTTCTTAGTTTTCCACAACTTTTTTTTTTTTTTTTAACATAACTTCCTTTAAAAGCCAAATTCAAGTGACTTAGGAGGTTTTCACAGCAATACGCTCAAACATTTCAGGCCCTGATGTCCACTGGATCCCACCTAATAGCTGTTCAGGCATGCCAATATGAAGCTTAGAGCCCATCAATAAAATACGAAGTGAGCAAAGTGGAGTGATTTTTCAAAGCTACCTACCTGACAGAGTACAACAATTAAAAATGTGTATGAAATGGTCTAAGAGGAAACCTTTTATTTCACTCATTTCCAATCCTGCCCTGGATATTTTAAAATTTTTAAACACTAATTTGAAGCAATTTTTACAAGTTAAAAAATAAAATGAAAGCAGTCTTATTCTTTTATTTTGGGACAAAGCCTAGTGAGCCCTAAATTGCATGGCTAATTGTTTTGAGAACTCTCTGTCTCTTGCCTCAACTCCCCTTAGGATTCCAAATTATAACAGCATCAAGTGGTCAGCTTTTAAGAGCTCTGGGTCCTAGAATACTATTTTAATTTCCAATTGATTAATATTTAACACATGTTTTTAAAGGATTGTTTTAGGAATTCTTTCCATGATTACTTTCGGAGTTCAAAAATGAACTTGTTAGTGACAGGATTTTATTAGAGGAATTTCTGGGATCAGATTATAAAGTTTTGATTACTTATAAACAGAGTATTGCTCTCTTTCCTACTTCAAATACCCAGGCCATAACCTCTGAATTTATGAGGATGGGTGGCTCTTCATTCTTGCTAATATGACCAATAATTTCCAATTATATCACACTTTATAATATGCGCACTATACCCAATATAATGATATGTCATTTCAATGTAGCTAGCCCATGAACTTACACAGGTTTAATGGGATTTCATGTATTTAGAATTTCATCATAAAGGGGCCCTTTGGAATCATTATAACATCAATGCTTTCCCATTATAAGACTCAGCTATCTTACTAGGCAAGAGCCTCAGGGCGCAAGGCAAAAGCTTCACTTACCCATAGATTGTAAGCCAGATCCTAATAAAAGCCATAGCACTTGGGGAGAGCATTAGTAAATGGCAATGATGGCATACTAAAAACTTCTTAGTGAATCAGGGGATCAATCACAAAGGCGGGCAATGATTGTTATTAAGAGAAAAATTTCTTATGACTTGGAGTAATATTTAGATCTGCACATTTTATTCACTACTTTTGGGGGAAAGAACTATGTAATTGGGAGCATATTAAGTACAAAATAACTCATGTTCCATTTAAGTCACAACTTTCTAACTGTAACTGTCAAGGTTGAATTAATTAGGATATTTAATACCAAGGAGAGAGAAGGCTTGCTTCTAGAATTTTTTTTTTTTTTTTTAAAGAAAAGGAATGACATGCAGCTGAAAGAGTTGATCCCCAAGTCTGGTGATAAAAACTGTCAGCCCTTCTGTGTGAAGGGTTTATTTTTTTTCTTGAACAAATAGTGTGTTGGTGTTTTTAAGTAAAAAAAACTCCACTGAGCCTCCATAAACCCTGATTACATTACTATACTTTATATACCTTATGTAAATGGTCCTTCATTTTTATTCTTGTCTCTTAATATATGAGGAATAAGTATATGAATACTCTTATGATGTATTATGAACATAATTCTAAACTATAGGGAGGGAAAGGGGACAAAAGTAGTTCCAATGAGCCCCCACCCCACACTGTCCTATGGATTTTAATCATCCCTAGTTGACATGCAGCTCTGAGAGTATATGGATACGCACACACAAACACCCACAATTAGTCCAGGGTAGAATTTGAGCTCCACTTGAGACCATATAGGTAATATTTCAAACTGATTGGCATTTCCCCCCTGGGGCCTTATGCATAATAAAGTCTTCACAACAGACTTTGGAAATCATTAAAGTCTGACTGAGGCACACATAAAAGTAGACTGTCAACACTAGGCTGTTCAGAAGCTCACTCTCTTGGCTAGTAGATTAAACAGGTTCTTGGTTTTACTTCTCCTTCCTCTTCCTTACGTGGCCCACTTTTAGGGGCATGTCTTTCCTCATTTGCAGCAACTCTGTCAGAAGGTGGTAAGGGGAAAAAAGAAAATTTAATCTGCAAACTTGATAATAAATCTAGGAAGAGACTTGGTAATTGAATCTACTTGCTGAAACCAGGTTTGGGGATTATTATTATTATTAGTGCTGCTGTTCTATCCAATCTTTAGTCATGAAGGCTAGCTGAAAATGGACTTCACAAACTTTGCTTTATGTAATTTATAAATCAATGAACTAAATGCATGGTGACTACAAAACATCCCATTTTAAAAGTAACTATTGGAATATGTTACTTGCACGAAACATGTTAAGTCCTTTTATTAAATAAACAAATGAAGAATGAATTCTTCTGTAAGAGAATAATCACCCTACCCCAATTTATTAGCTTTAAAGACTAAATTTTCTTGAAACCGCATATGTCTATACAAGAATTTCATTAAGGCCCTGGCCGGTTTGGCTCAGTGGTTAGAGCGTCGGCCTGCGGTCCAGAGAGACCCGGGTTCGGTTCCCGCTAAGGGCATGTACCTCGGTTGCAGTTTGTCCCCAGCCCTGGTTGGTCGTGCGGGTGGCAGCCACTCAATGTGGCCCTTTCACGTCGATCTCTCTCTCTCTCTCTCTCTCTCTCTCTCTCTTCCTCTCTCTCCCTCCTACTCTGTCTGAACAAAAAATGAAAAATTGTCCTCAGGGGAGGATAAAAAAAAATAAAAAGAATTTCATTAAGGTAACAACGTAAATGCAAGGCATATTTATTTTTGATAGAACATATGCTCTAAACTCTATCAGATGAGGTGAAGAAGCATTTCAAAATTGAGAGAGAGCAGTGATACAAAAAGCAAGCATCTGGTAGGAAATACCTAAAAGAAAGAAATTATTATATTCTATCTTTTTTTTTTTAACGAACATCACCTTGCATCACAAGTATTTTGCCTTTCCCCTCTCAGCAGGTTAGCCTGAAATCTCATTCTAAATCTATAATCAATCTTTCTACTTTTTTCCCTTAAAACTCTGGGCTATCACACACACTTTTGACACTGATGTGTGTTTTCTTCTGGATTGCTGGATTTGCTTAATGCATATATCAAGTATCAAATTGCTTTGCATACATGACTGGTGGAATAAAAGACCCTACATATAATGATTTGCTCATTTAAAAAAGGGTTAAGAAGGCAGTCTCAAGTCTTAGGAAAAATCTAAACTAACCACTTTTTAAATGCAAGAGCAAAAAAAATGTTAAGGACTTAGAGCAATACTTGCTGATTTTCCCACTAATATGATCAACATATGATTGAGCAGATAAGGAAACCTTGAAGTTACTATCCCATTCTCTACTAACTGGCTGTTTGACACATATGAGTTACCAACAAGGCTAAATATCTTTGAGGCCACTGGCAAAATAACTATTTTATACCATCACAAATATCTGATGGAGCTCAAACTTTCGGGAAAGAAGTAACGTCTTCCTGGATTGATGTGAACAAAGAAACCAAGGGAAGACATTGATTAGCACTTTGAATCCTGGTTACCAATTTGATAATGATAATGACCCTAACTTCTAATGAAAAGAAAAGTTCTATTAATCAGTACCAACAGACATAATCAAAAGAATAAATCCAAATGTTAAAGTGTAGCAATTTTTCTTTTAGATACTTTACTGTATTTAAAAACCAGTAATAGAAAACACTTGCCAAGTGCATTTAGTCTCTGACTGAGGCACCCATATGTGATTTCCTAATTTACAGCTTGCACGTACAGATGTTCACACTTAGTAAAAGGACTTCTTAATAGCTTTTTTTAATTAAAAGTGTGTTGATAATAGGTGTTTTAAACATATCCAAACAACACAGCTGAACTGACAAATGCCTGTCTTCATGCCTCACCATGTTTCACATTGTGGCAAGATTTTATAAGAGAGAAAAGATTATGATTCAGTCACATGTATATAGGATAAATGTTACCCCAAAAACCTCCCAATGAAATCTTTCATTAATTTTTCTCTCTATGATCTGTTTCCAAGTAGAAAATGTTAGATTGCTACTAGGTGTATGTAGCCGAAAGCAGAACCACACAGCCTTTGCTTGCTGCCTGCAGTTTTTTTCCTTTGCAAAACTTTGAACCCCATCCAGCTTTGACACACTGCCTCTTCAGTTAATAACTATCAAGTTTCCCCTTGTCTCCTGTCTACTTTTCTTTGAGGCAATTGCGCACTCAGCACCCCGAGATAATAACACACATCTATAAGATAAAAGCAATGGCATTAATGTAATTGTCTGCCTCTCTCTCTTTAGCCTAATCTTTTTTTCCTTCAGTTTTGACTGCCTGTGTGACACCTGTTTTTGTCTCCTCTGATCCTACGACAGGTTTTCCGCTGACAAGGTTTTTGCCTGACAGAGATTCTGCAGACAAGAACATAATAAAATATGAAGAACTGCTTGTCAGAGTTTCTGCCAATGCTCACATGAAATAGAGAGAGAGAAAAAAGACCTTTTTTTCAAAAATAAGGGGCCCTGTGATGGTCGCTTTTGGCCTGTCAGGAAAAGGCCCTCCCTGGCCAATTTCTTCAAGCCAAACAGGTGTTTTCTTTTATGTTAGAGGTTGATTTGTTTTTTAATTTTTACTGATAGTAGAAAACATGAACAGCCAAAAATGGGAGGGGAGAATTTCTTACCCTCAGATTTATGCAGGCAAAGGAGTATTGAAGAACTACTAAATAAAAGGTGGAAGATATTTCACTCAAGAGCACATCTTTTGAATAAAACAAAAATGATGCCAACATCTGTTAACGATCCAATAAATTTAACTTCTCTAAAATTTACTTCCTGGTTAGTTAGGCCACTAAACCCTCTCACCTACCTTTCACTTGTTTTGCTGTCTGAAGACGACACAGAAGGAAACAGCAAGGGTGAAAGCAGAGGGAGGGCTGGAAAAGAGAAATGCAAGAACGGGACTAAAGGCAAGGTGTTTGCAGGCTGTGCTTACCACTCCACATGAGAAGAGGCTGCTGGAAAAGAAACTGGCGATTAGGAATCAGAGACTTTAGATCCAGTTGTAAGACTTACTCCCGTGTGGGAGTTGCCAGGGTAGGCAGCAGCACAGGGAGATGAGGACGTGCCCTTCCTGAGCTCCCAAACCAGTGCAGGGATCAGCATCCCACAGAAACGACTCTTCTGGTCCAGGTAAAGTGCACTGAGAGCATGGGGCAAAGGGGGGGGGGAGGCACGGATGACACGCACGACACATTGCTCCCGATGACCAGGGCAGAGGAAAGACTGGACAGGATCAATAATGGGCAAGTGTGACAGCACAAAGTACTGGGAAAGAGTTTACAGTGATGAGCCAAGGGAGGACAAGATCCAGGGTGCTGGTCTTTAGGGTTCTCAACACCGATTTGAACTACTCTACCAGCAAACCACTTTAACCTAAGCTTCGGTTCTCCAAATACATTATCTAACACTTAGGGCCTAGCACAGCCAGGACTAATAGAACTATAAGTCAAGTCACATGTGGAATTTTCTAGTCTCATTTAAAAAGTGAAAAATAAGCAATAAAACGAATTCTTAAAAAAATACTTTTATTTAAAATAAATCTAATATACATTAAAATATTATCAATACCTAGACAACATAAGAACAATTCTTAATGAGATATTTTATATATATATAGATTTTATCTCCAAAATCCAGTGCATCCTTTACATTTAAAACATATCTCAATTTGGACTAAACACATTTCAACTGCTTAAATCCCCAAGAGTGGCTTCCTTACTGAACAGCCAGTTCTAGAGCTGCTTTGCATTCCTTGGCCCCAGTTGAATTTAAGGCCCAGCAAGTCCATGCTTTCAACCAGATGGGTTTGCACTTGCACTTTTGTAGTGTCACTTGACCATACAAGCAGGCTAGGAGGCCTGGGAGACCAAAGCAGGGATTTCCCTGGGTATCAAAGAGCAGCTCCAAGGAGAGAGCGACCTTACTACAGGGCCTCTTAACAGACACTGCTTATGAGTCTATCTAGTTGTGGCAGTAACTCCTTAAAATACTTTCCATATGATGCTTTGGCTATATGCTCACAAACTAGTAACAGATTAATTCAAGAAGCTTTTGAAGAGTTACAAACATCTACCGTGCAAGAAGGCAAAGCCTGTAGGGAATGGGTTGCATAAACAACATTTTACACAAGTCAGAATTTTTCTAAAATACCATACTTATCTTATTCAGGGATTTCACACTCTTCAGTAAAAAAGGGGAGAGGGACATGTCTCAGTTGGAAGAAGTCATCACTTATGACACAAAAGAGAAGGAAGCATAATTGAGAGTATCAACATGATATTGCTGAGGCATATTGGGTCCTTATGACCCAGCAGAATCTCCTACTTATCTGAACAGGGCATCCGGAGTAAAACGTGAGGATCTGAGTGTATTTCATTTATAAACCCCTTCAATTTGTGTTCTGCTTAACCTGGTGAACTCCAGTTAATTAAGATGTTCCTATAAACAATTAAGCTTCCTGTAGGATCGTTAGCAAGATATAAAAATTTATGATGTAATAAAGGGCAATAAAATGATAAAGTGGTTAGCCCATCAAAGCACTTCACATGTAAGAATATAGGCGTGAAAATGGGCAAAAGTAGCTGTAACCCCGTTTCAAATTCATCTACTTCTGGTTTTCGGACTTTCAACAGATAAATATTCCTACAATTCATTTCAATTAGTCTGCTCTTCTCATAATGTGACTTTTGGGATACAGTGTTTCCTACTTCGGGTTCAAATAGGGCTCAAATAAAATTTTAAGGGAAATGGAAGGTATGGAATTGTCCTGGATTTTCTGGGGAAACCAGTTCACCTGGGGAACACCTGGCCCCACAGCCGAAAGAATTTGTGAGCTAAACTCTGCCACTGGTCACTGAAGAAACTGCCCCAGAAGGAGAGGAAGCTCACACCATCACCGTCCACCTCTATACCTTAAGTGAGGCTCTAGATATTATCATTAGTGTTATGTCCACTCTCTCATTTAATCCTCTTCAAAAGCTCACTGTGATATTTGGGTACATTCCCATTATTATTTGAATTTACAGATTAAAGAAATGCAATGGGCCCTGGCCAGTTTGGCTCAGTGGTTACATCTTCTGTCCACGGACCAGAGAGTCCTGGGTTCGGTTTCCAGTAAGGGCACGTACCTCAGTTGCAGTTTGTCCCCGGCCCTGGTTGGGGTCATGTGGGTTGCAGCCACTCAATGTATCTCTCTCATATCGATGTTTCTGTCTCTCTTTCTCCTTCTCTCCCTCCTGCTCTATCTGAAGATAAATGTAAAAAAAAAAAAAAAAAGAAAAGTCCTCCTGTGAGGATTAAAAAAAAAAAAAAGAACTGCAGTGGGATTTGACCAATGGTCTGGCCACACCCAACTTTTATCCACTAACAAACTAAGCTAAATATGCCCATCAAATCCTCAAGGTTGAAGTTTCACTTCTGCAAGAGTTTAATAATGAAAACAACCAACACTAAGTGGATTATCTCATTTAATCCTGGGAAGAACTCTACAAGTAGGCCTTATATTTTCCACATTTCACAGATAAGAAAACAGAGATTACATAACTTGGCCAAGATTCTATAGAGAGTAAGTGGCAGGGCCAGGATGTGAACCTAAGCAGAGCTGCGCTCCTACCGACTCTTTGTCGTGCCTCCACTTGTGCACCTTGAAGCTTCTTTATAGGCTGGTGCTCCCACTTCGTATGTTTCAATCTCAAAATCCTCCCTAAAAACTCCTTAGCTGTGGTTTGTTCGTGTACACTTTAGAGGCTAGAATTGACCAGCTCCACCTCATGTTCCAGCTGAATAAAATGGAGCTAGGGGAAAAAAAAATCTGGAGAGCTAAAAGGCAGAGAGCCCAGGATTTTGAAGGGGAGGCAATGTTTGTGTTGTGATTAAAAAAAAAAAAATTTCAAAGCACCATCTGAAAGGTGGGCAGGCAGAGAAACAAATCAAAATAAGCAGCTCAGGGACACAATAAGAATATAGTTAATGCCATTAATCAAGCACCAAACCTTTGCATTTGTGGGGTATCCTCCCTTTAAAGCTAATCTGTGGTGATCAGGGAGTAAAGGAGAGAAGCAGAAGAGGGTACCATGCCCTCAGGTCAAGCAAAGAATGCTCCTGTGCCAAGCAGGAAAATGGCCTTATTTTTGCTCTCTAAAATAAAAATAAATGGAGAATTGTTCAGGGACTTCATCTACAGACAGACCAGGACCCAGCTGCCTCGCCAGAGCTAGTTGTCAGCTAAAAGCTGTTTCCCTAATTAAAAGAGAAGTTTGCAGCTAGGTACAGCCAGGTTTCAGAGCACAATGTGGAAGAACTAAGGCTACTAGAAAGCATTGGTTCCCACTTTTTCCAGACCAGGGGACCAGGAGAAGAGGACTGTGGGGTTTCTAGCCATGTGTTTCTAAGCAAAGCCCTAGAAGCATGACTATCTACCTACATCTTCCCAAAGGATCAAGTTCTCACTTTGCCTGCATTCACTGGGAAGCCCCCATTTATTTCCCTGTGCCAGGGACTCAAGTTAACACCTTTCTTACATATTTTACTAAATCCTAAATAATCACCTGCAATAATTTTCTCTCAAAGCAAAAGTCACTCTTCTTGGGACAATCTCCAGGGCAGTCAGAGTAGGGCCTGCACTGTTTTGTAGGTTACTATCTGGGGGCATTACTTTCCTTTGTCAGGAAATTCAATTTTATTCACCCTCCTCTCTTGATCTTGACAAATTTACAAATTATCTTATAGAAACTGCTGCTGAGTTACTCAGAGTAAGTATGATGTCATAGAAATGTCATACTTGATTGCTTATGACGAGGACCTATTTGGTGTGGGAAGGGGAGAAGATGAGGAAGGAAAAAAAAAAAGGATTGGGAAGGAAAAGTTACTATTACTAGCTTTTGGACTCAAGTCAGTGTTACCAGTTGGGGATAAATTACTTCCACAGATGCTTAGACAATTTATAAGAGCACAGACCGGTTCAAATAATAAAAACGTGTGACCTTTCACAGGTTAAAATGAAAAATTACTGGTTTTGATCTGCCCCGCTTAAGTCCTTATAAAGTACCATGCCACCAACAAATTTGAGAAATGTGTAAACAGAACACAGAGATCTCGTGATTCTAAATGTAGGACTGACCTAATCAAATATTTTTTATTATGGAATGCTCAGAACCAATGGCCCTGATTTATGCAAATTAGGCCTAACTATGATTTTCTTTTAGGTGTATGCTTGCCAGGAGCTAGTAAAAACACAGGGCACTGAGCTAAATTTGCATGGTACATGCTTATATATATATAATATATATATTCATTATCTACCTGAAATTCAAACTTAATGGAATGTCCTATACTTTCTTCTTTTATGTCTTTTTTTATTAAGATATAATTGACATATAACATTGTATTCGTTTTAGGTGTACAGTCGTCCTTCGTTTATCATGGTTAATCCGTTCCAGACTCTAGCGGTTGCACCTGGAGTTGAAGGATTCCTGGGGTGCTCGAATACATAGGCCTACAGTCCATACGTACAGTCATTTTAATTTTAATTGTAATACAGGGGTGTATAATTGACTCAGACAACCAAGCGTGCGCTGTATCATTTTCACTGTCGCGATCAACTTTTTAATGAATATATTTGAAAAAAATGCGATAGAGTGAAGCCGCAAAAGTCGAAGCCCGAAGTGGCGAGGGATGACTGACTGTATACCATACCTGATATTTTCAGTTGGGTGAGGGTTATTTAAAGAGATAAATACCCCTGTTCTGATAAGACATACGAAGTACAAAGCTGAGAATTCAATTTCAGTGATGCTGAAAAAAAAAATTACTTCCAGTGAATTATAAAAAAGGTTTGAAATTAATGGATTATATAAATATTAAGTCTTACAGTACACAAAACCATAAAGCTGGTTGCTATATGACACTAAATTAACTTTATACTGCTCACCATTTCCTGTGGCACAGAACTGAAGAACTGAAGAATACCTGGCACAGTAGTTTACATATAAGGTATGTTTAATAAATATCTATTGATTGATGGTCCAGATGATGCTGGCCAAGCCAGCTCATTTGACATTAAAAAAATCTGAATAGTTTGGAAACTGGCAGGGAAGCAGCTGGCTTGATGAGCAAATAATTAAAGTAATAAAGCTGGACTATTTTTTCTTTGAATGAACTGCAAATAGTAAAGAGAAATCACATTTATGGAACATAATAAAGAAACTGTCCCAAGAATTCCAGTGCAACAAGCATTCTCTCAGGCAGACCTCGGCCAAAGTAAATAACTAATGTTAGTTCAGATTGCTTAGAAGTGAATGAAAATTCCAGCATCATACAGCTTGTTGGAATGGTACATCCTATTGGTTTACAGTCAAAGTATTCTACCAAGAAAATATTTTGCACCAAGAAAGTTGCTGTGAGCTTCATTAAACTAGGTAATATATTTCTTTTTTTTTTAATCCTCACCTGAGGATATTTTTTCAAATATCTTCAGATAGAGTGGGGGTGGGGGGGTGGGAGGGGAGAGAGAGACAGAGACAGAGAGAAACATCGATGTGAGAGAGAGACATTGATTGGTTGCCTCCCACATGACCCCGAACAGGGCCGGGGACAAACTGCAACAGAGGCACATGCCCTTGACCAGAATCGAACCTGCGACTCATTGCTCTGTGGGCTGATGCTCTAACTGCTGACCAAAACCGGCAAAGGCTGTAATATATTTCTTATTCATCTAGCTTCATATCCTTGCCAAATGCTTACTAGACATACCAAGAAACTGGAATTTTTCTTAACACACTGTTGACTGGCAATTTTACGCAGAAGTCATCTCATGTCACCGGCTGTTTTTTTCGTAACTGAGTATGAAAGTGAAACAATCTAAATAAACTTCAGTATACTTTATACATAATGAATTTAAATGAAACTTTGTACATATCTGCTACATATATTTTATACATATTATATATTTTAGTAATTTTTTTCGGTGGTATACTGTATAGCAATCACCTATGTTTAATGGTATGCAACATGTTTTGCAAATGTATCTGGTTTTGCTGCGCTTTCCTTTTGAAACATACACTTTACACATTCCAGTTGGATTTTTTTTATACGTAACTATTTATTCTAAAACATGGTCATTTAGTTGCCCTGAAAGCCTAAAAGGTGAATCAATGTAAGGAGCTCTTTTAGAAGTACCAAAAGAAGTGTTAGGTTCTGAGCTGCACTCATTTGAATCAGCAGATATCCATTCCCTAGCTACTTCAAGTAGAAATTTTTTGTATCTTATTTTATTGTGTCTATTGTAATTACAGGAAATTTTGAATGCACTGAATAAAGCACAACTGATCAGAAAGAATGCTACTTTTTTAGACCACTTTATACTTTTTCGAAAGATACTGCTGTTCGCCAAGTATTGGTCTGCTCGATCAACTCCTTTCATGTGTTTGTTGTAGTCTAATATGCACGCAGGTTTAACTATATCTTGCGTAGAATTTCTTTTTCACTTTCCAGTTGTTTTTATAGAAGCATCGTGGATAGTTGATATCATATTCACTAGTCTTTTATCTTTCCATGATGTAAGGACAATGGGTCCTTTCCGTAAAAACGTCATTTACCCTCTCTGAAGATTCTTTGACTTTTCTTTTAGTACCTTTGGCAAGCCACAGTTTTCTCTTATGGTAGCACAGATTAACGTTTTATTTTCTAATAATATTTCAGCTGTAGAAAGGCTGTTGTAGTCATTATCTTGGTATACATGATACCAAGAATCAAGATATGGCTCTAAGACAGATAATATAGTTTCTTGCAGCCTTTTGCCTTCACCCGAATACATCTCGAAGTTGCAAATGTATCCACTCTCGCTTTCACAAAGCATTCTCACTAAAAGGCCATATTTTATTATTTTTGCCGGATTATATGTTCTGAAGCTGATATGCCCTCTATATGGTATCACTGCTTCATCTATGGGTAACTTCTGCTTAGGTACATACAAAGACTGAAATTTTGGAAGAAAGTAATCCAAAAGAGGCCTAATTTTATACAGTCTGTCTTCATTAGATGTATTTTGTGAATTATCACTAAGATGGAAAAATATAAGAATTTGCTCAAACCTCATTCTGCTCATAGTTTTAGGAAATACTGGAGCTTCAACCAAAGGGTCTGGTGACCAGTAATCCCTCCAATGTGATTTTTCTGTTTGTCCCATCAATATCAACAAACCGAGAAACTTCTTTAAATCAGTATTGGTAACTTTCGTCCATGGTACAGTTTTAGTAGATTTTTTGTAAAATTGTTACATTTGGTGGTGGTATAAATTTGTCTGAGAAACAACTAAATTTAAAAAATCATCACTAAAAAGTAATTCCATCACTTCCCTGATGCTCCGTGGATCACTAAGGCTGGCAGTTACATCCGAAATATTTGAATAATCCTCCAAAGTTGGTGTAATATCATTTTCAATCCACTCTTCTTCAAAATCACTTTCACTATCAGATCTTACTACATTTCTTTTTTGTCGTTTTGGTGGTCTAATATCCGACTCATTACTGTCTTCCAATAAACTATCAATTTCTACATCAGTACAATATATTTCAAAATCACTCGGACAATTAGATAAAGTGTCTGCATATAATTCATTAAAAAGTTCTTCACTTTCACGATCTGTCATGGTTGAAACTTTTGTAATACTATAATTGTGATAAAACCTAAATATCAAGAAAAGTCACTTTTTGTATAATAAACTGAACACGATTGAACATGATGAAGAAAGATTTTACAATATCCTTGATAAGTATGTTCAAACTGCGAGTGGTTAGAAGATAGTCCAAGTTTAGATGGCTCGACACTGATTGTTTTTGTTCCCTGCACCTGCGATTTTGCTGTCTCATGCTCGGAGGAGTGGGAAGAAAAGGAGTGCGCATGAGAATATAGAATGGTGTGCTGGTTTTTGAACTTCGACCCTCAGGGCAAAGAGTCACAAATACAATAATCCTATATTACCCTGAGTTTCAAAAATTGAAATAGCTAATGCAAGTGCAAATACGAGTTAACTTGTGATCAGTCAACAACATCTGGGCATGAAAACACAAGTTAACTCGTGAGCGGACAACAGGTAATTGTAACAAACGGGCTTCCTCAGAGTAAAAATTACTAATCTAGGAAAGGAAAAAAATACCTTTTTAAAATCTGCCCACCTCTTTTATCAAATATACCCCATAATGATAAAAACAAAAATAAGTTTTCAGATGTTTTGGATTATCATTAAATATTTCCTAAAAATCATTTAGAAAATAATTTACTTAAAAAATTTTTCACTACTTTATTTATATTGTTAATGGTTTAGAAATAAAGGCATTATCTAGACTATGGACATTAAAACTAATTTGTAAATAATAAATCAAAATGGTTAGTACAATAGTTCTTAACCTTTCACCCTGCCGTCAGTTTTTCACGAAGGCAACAAAGTCCTATTATAACACTTCTCATTACAAGCCAATTCTTCAAAGGAAAATGAGTAAGGAGCACTCTCTCTCTCCCCCACCCTTACCCACCATTGGGTATATAATGGTAATACTTGCTGATTCCTAAGACTATGTAAAAAATCTTTGGCTGAAGTTTTAATTCTGTGAATGGAAGAATTACTACTCTAAATGGTGGGAAAGGTTCAAAACGCAACAAACTTGTAAACTTTGATATCACCAGAAAAGAAGCCTGATATCTTATTTTGGCACTTTTGAACCAAGAACTTATAGAATATGTTTTTTGCTTTTTTCCTCCTAGACTCACTCTGATCACTGAAGGAAAAGCATAGAAAAGCAATGGCAAAACAGAGGAGAAAAAAAGAATATAGTGCTAAGTGTATTAAGTGCAAGTATGTTGAAGTCCTTTTTTGTTGTTGTTGTTAATCCTCACTTAAGGATATTTTTCCATTGATTTTTAGAGAGAGTAGGAGGGAGGGAGGGAGAGAGAAAAAGAGAAACATCGATGCAAGAGAGACACATTGATAGGATGCCTCCTGCACGACCCCAACCAGGGCCAGGGATCAAACCTACAACTCAGGTATGTGCCCTTGACCGGGAATCAAACCCTCAACCCTTCAGTCTTCAGGCTGATGTGCTAACCACTGAGTAAAACTGACTAGGGCTGAAGTCCTTTCTTTATCCAAGAACTCTAAACAGAAATATTATGGCAAAATTAGAAACTCTGGGCTATTTCTGGCATACCAACTAAGTTACTATATACTATAGGCATGGACATTCTATACCCAAAAAGGTTTATTTTAAATAAAGTTAACTATAGTAAAGCTCTGCTTTCTATTATCAAAGTGAAAAGGCTGAAATTCACTAATGGGGGGAAAAGGGCAGGAAATCCTTTATTAATTCAGTAGGAAATACCTCTTTATATTCAAGGAACTACTTTTTGTTGTTGTTCCCCTCACTCCCTTAAGTCAGTGGTGCTAAAGATTTCCAAGAAGTAATTTGTGAATAGCACCAGGGCCCAGTGAGCAATTTTAAAACCCAGGTGTTATAGTATGATAAATTAATCACCCACTCTATTTAATTTTTAAAACATCTTTCTCAAGATTTTTGTAAAGCCACTAGTGTCAACAATTCAAGTAGGTTTGAGAAGAAATTTGTAAAGTACTGAAGTGAATGAGTTGGTGTGTGTGTGTGTGTGTGTGTGTGTGTGTGTATAAAATGTACAATGACCCATGAAATCCAACATCTTATAAAGAAACCAAAGATGCTGCTAACAAAGGAGATACAGGAAGACGTTTATTCAAAAGAGGCCAAAAGTTTTCTAAAAATTCTTTCTGTAGAGAACACCTGATTTTGGCATTTGGTTATTTTTCAACAGCAAACATAACAAATTTTTTTACAGTACAATAAAGGTGGAATGTGTTCAGTGCTACACACTTCTCATGAAACACTTCTATGAGATCTATCTCGGTAGTTTTATTGCTGTTCCATTCACTTAAAACCACTCACTAGAAAAAACAAGTTGCTTCCTTCTTGTCCTACACATAGGACACTGCACTGTGTAAGGCAGCCAGGAAGACACTGGGTTTCACCTCTGAGCAAAAACAACTGGAGACATGATTTCAGGGTTTCTGTGCAGGGGGAGAGAATGAAGCTATTAGTTGAAATGCTAAGGGCAAAAACGGTGGTTCTCTCATCCCACTGCCAACTCAAAAGCTAGAAGCTAACCCCTCACTGTTATAGTTGCCCACGAATGGGGGAAGAGTGGGATCTGTATATCTGCATGTACATATTTTGAATTGTATACAGACATGCCCATGTTGTGGAGGAAAGTGAGGTCAGAGTGATAATAGTGGTGAGGGAAAAGTAAAATCTATGAAACTCCAAAAGTAATATCCCAGGATCATAGAATTTGTAATGACAGTAGGAAAAGCACAGTCTGATGTAACAGAAAAAACCTTGTTCAAGTTTGGTGAAAAATTACATCCTTTAGAAAGCCTTAGAAACAACCATTGGCCAGGAATAATTTATGTTGTTCAAGAAGGAAGAATTATTGCTTCCCTACCCCCCATTCACTACTAATGCAATATGCACGTGGAGGTTAGAGAGATGAAACAAACTGGTGGCAGTTAACTTCTACACTCACACGGCTACCACAGTAGACAGATGATGGCAACACAGGATGGCTTTGGAAAAAATGAGTGCATAAATGAAAAGTTCTTTGTTTAATAGCTGACTCCCCTTTATTGCTCATCCATTGTCCAGTTTGTTACTTTTCCCATGTATTATTTATTTTAAAGGCTTCGTATACTTTATCTTTAATTCTCACAATAATTCTACGAAATAAGCATGATTAATCTTATGTTACAGATTAAAACAAAAATCCCGAGATACAGAGATTCTGACCTAGGTGCCACTGAAGTTGCAGAGCCAAGAATTAACACAATACCGCCCCATGATTCTTGATGGGCTTGAGACATAAGCTTGTACCTATTACCTAGCAAAGCCAATGCTTGTTCAGGTTGAGAAGGATATTTCAAAAGTGTTAATGGGCTGATTGTGTTCCCCCAAAATTCACAGATTGAAGCCTTAACCTCTACTACTTCAGAATGTGACTATACTTGGAGACAGGGCCTTTAAAGTGGTGATTACATTAAAATGAGGCCAGTAGAGCAGTCACTAATCCAGTCTGACTGGTGTCCTTATAAGAAGAAGAAATGTGAATACAGGTGCACCAGGGATGTGCACCCACAGAGGAAAGACCATCTGAGGACACAGCGAGAGGGCAGCCATCTGCAAGCCAAGAAGCGAGTTCTCAGATTGAAACCAACCTTGACAACACCCTGATTCTGGACTTCTAGTCTCCAGAAATTTCTGATGTTAAAGCCACCCAGTCTGTGGTATTTTGTTATGGCAGCCCTAACAACCTAATACAGGGACAGCGAAGAAATCATCAAATGTAGTAACCAACATAGACTACATAAGTAACAGAAGCTCATCTGTTATTCAAAACTGGACTGAGGGTTGTTAAAGATGTTGGCCTTTAATTGAAGCAAGAAAGAGTTCCATCCCTGGGGGCACTGAGGGACTGTGTCTATACCTGCCAGGCACACTCCTTCCAGTATTTCACCTCATACCTCTATGCCTACCTCTTCTCTCTCTTCCTCACAGAAACATGGCTGAAATGCCCCCACAAGGCTAACATACATGCCCTAACAAGCAAGGTACATGATAAATGAAAAGCTTTTCAAGGCATGTCTTGGTATTGTTACCTCAGATCTTGGTAGAATAACATGATATTTATAAAACTACAACCCACTGGATATTTGGCACTGCTTGGGAAAGAAGAATATGTCCACTTAAGATCCAGTACCCCAGACTGTCAAAGAAATCTCAAGTCAGAATTTCTTTTATAAACATTACCTATCTTTTAAAATTCTATAGTCTAGAAAATATTTCTGCTCATTTACAAGTATCCTTTTGCCTAAACATAAAAAAACACGAACCATACATTAGAACAAGTGAAATGCCTAGGGCACATTGATGGACAGTTCTGCCCATCTGGCAAAAAGTCTCAACACTCCCAGCCTTGGCTCTGGGTCACCTTTGTCCCCAGCAGACACCTACACAGAGCTCACACCACCAATACTGGCCGCCTCCAATCCCAGCACACACTGAAAGGGGTTATTTACAGATTATTTTCTCAGATACAAGCCAAACAATATTCCCGTTCACTGTGTCACCCACATTAGATCATATAAAATGTAACATCTGGGAGGATAAACTCAGTCCCTAACGCATACGACAAGGGTGAGCAGCCATTAAGAAGTTCTCCTAAAGCAAAAAGGATTTTCCAGCTTCCCTCTGAGGTCCAGGCTCTGAAAGGCCAACTGTGGTGTGTTTGAGTATCCATCAGGCCTGGTGCTCGCTGCCTGCTGCGATGTCCAGCCAAAATCCCATGACCCAACAGTCCTATAAACACCTCACCCTTCTGCTGAGGGCGGCTCACCTAACTTACGTCTTGGATGTTAACTGACACTTGGAGCACAGCTGATCCCTTTCTTCTCCAGACCAGTGATAGCTCTAAAAAGACATGTACATTCACATGAACATGACAAGAATAGAAAGAAAGGTCCAGAGTTTCCTCACCATGTGCCACCCAGCCATGTTTACACTGATCGCAAGTCCTCAGGTTAATCTTCCCTGGCTGAAAACATTCACACGTGCAGTTGACCAGTGTGCAACGGATGGCCTGAAAAATAAAGGAGGGGAAGAGAGCATCAGCATCTGTTCAAAGGTACTTTACTTCTTCCACATTTTACTAAAGTAGCACCCACTTCCATTTTTAAAGTCTTCATGTTGGTAGGGGCCTGGAGAAGTTTTTGATACCATCAAAATCTCTTTTAAGAAATGTAAGAAAACAAGGCTCATTCACTAAGACAGTATTTCATACCATTTATACATAATCTTTAAATTAGAAACAGAGTAGGAAAAGAATAAAGGATTATTTACTCTATAAGATGCTGGATTTGTAACACCAGGATCCAAAAAGAGAAAAAAAATATTGCTGCTATTCCTATTTAAGTTTATCCATTTAGCAGTAATGTAAAAAGTATACATTTCAAATACGATGTTCAAGTGAAATGCTGATAAAAATAAAATAAAACATACAAATATTAGGATATTACATTTCTTATGCTGAGTTTCACTTAAATACTTTGTTTCATCTTTCAGAGACATTTTGAAATACACTCCCATTAGCCCAATAAGACCTAGTATATACCACATACTTTCAGAATTATCTATCCCTTCCCAATTCCTTGCCCCCCCCGATATATTAATTCCACTTTCATTCCGATTTTGACAAATACAAAACAACCCTCCTTTTATTTTAATGGTTATGCAAGAAAATAAGTCTAAATTGGTTTTAAGTTCAGATGTAGAACAGGAAAAGCCATTCACAGGAACATTTTATATCTGGAACAATCCAACTCTATCTCAGAAACTGAAAAACACACTCTAAAGTCTTTCATTTCTTTACAAGTACCTTTAAAAAGCATCTCACCAGTTTATATTATAAAGCGAATCCATAGAAAATTAGCATAAATGAAGTGTAACTTTTTTATGGATAAAAACCTATACTTTAGAATTGTGCTAAAGCTGACCTATGCTCCTAGACTACAGTTAATAAATTTATCTCATACATTTAGTTCTAATTTGCATGGAAATTCTGAAGACAGAATGGATTTAGTCCGATCATTCACAGATTAACAATCTACTGTAACTACCTGAACTGCCAGGAAAAGATCTCTCTATAGCTTTATATGCAATCAATGATTACTGATTGGGGGGAGGGGGACGAGGGGGCAGAGGCCTGGGGCTACTTGCAACTGCAATTCTGTGCCTCAGAGCTACGCTCACTTACACACCTCCAGATGCTCATATTCCTGGAATCATTTGGATTTTTACATAAACTGTCTCATTTGTAACAGACAGTATTTGAGATATCATTAATATGATTGGGCCAAATTCCATTTATAGAGAATAAGACTGAACAGGCTTTTGCTGTTCCCTAAGCTTTGGATCAGACAAGTTTAAAATATTCTCCTTTCATTAATGAACATTAAACCTACAGGTCCCTGTTCAGTTTCTGAACAGACCTCACTGAAGACTCCTTTCTTACTTCACTTCCATCCCTAACTTGCTCCTCTATTACCACTAGGGAAACACTCAGTTGTATAATCAGCTTGATATTTCAGGGTCTCTCTTCCACTGTCAACAGTCCAATTACATACTACCAGGTTGTAAAACTTTGCTGCATGTATTTGTAATTAAAGGAACTAGTAATAAGAAATAGGGACGCCAAAGGAAATGCTGACTAAGCAAGAATAATATATGTATTTGTAGGCTATAAGGGGAAATGCTTCTCCCAAAATTTCTGATCTCAAATTCAACAGTTACCGACTGAACAATATTTCAGAACATCCCAGGTTAGAAATAGCTTCTTTAAATAACATGGTCATTAGTTAATGAAATCACAACTTGATTGAACTACAGTCAAAACAAAACCATTTAGAGGGCAGTGTTTCCACTAAAAACAAGGCACTTTACAAACTATCCCATTATAAATTCAGATATGGTAACCAAGTTGACATTAAAATATTTATATAATCTTAAGTGTGATAATAAAAGCTTTCATAAGTTCTGAAAACAAAACAAAAAACCCTGGCATTACCAAAATTAAGGGATGACCAATAAAAAGACATAATCTCTTAAGGACTATATGTGAACTCAGGCACAAAGGACATACATATTTTAAGTCATTTGATAATATTTAATTATTTTATAAACGTAGCCTAATTTTTCACGGTGTTTAAAAGCACACTTTTTAATTATAGCTATATTCAGGGCCTGAACAAATTAAGAGATTGTGGAATTGCCTTATTTTTATATATATTTATTTATTCACTGGTTGAATCATTGATTCATTTACTCTAAACTAGTTTATGATTCAAATATTTTCTCTTCTTATATAACTTTATATGTCTGGCACATTTGGGAATTAAACTTTTCAGATCATCATCTTTCTTTATAAATTCTACTCTTTTTGTACCTAAACATACAAACATTGGAACACCTCAACTCCTTTTATATATAAACACTTAAGTACTGGAATATCCATTTTATATTTCTATGAATTCCAGAAGGTCTATTTGTTTTAAATCCAGATTTATATACACTACAATTGTTCCTTAAGGGACTTATATATATTTAAACAATATGGTCTAAATAAATATTTTGAGTAAGAGAATATTGTGGCTTCAAAGGAAATTTTATTCTAAATAACATTTTTGAAACGACATAAAACTTTGACAGACTATTTATTCACAATAAAATAGAACCAATGTGATCACTTGCCAACTCGCACACACTTAAAAAAAATAAATAAATTATCATAAAACTATCAAAGCCGGTTAAGCCTCAAAAATGTACATGTTTTACAAGGAGACAGTTGGGAAGAACAGAAATGGATAAGCTTTCATTTTTATGAGCACATTCATTTCTTCCTTCACCTAACGTATGAGTGCTACCCACTCACTGCTGGGCACTACGAACTATAGAAAATCCAGAGACGATGACAAAACGGCAGAAAGGGGACATCAGAAAAAGTACAATCTAGTCAGATTGTTCCCACCTAAATAAACAGGGATCCTTACGTAGGTCAGGCTAACTCAGGCTACCAACCCTTCAAGCCTCCAGGATCCAGATTCATCAAGAGTGCCCTGTAATTCTTACATGACCAGCATTCTCAAGCCCCGATTAATAATAATAATAATGAACTTTCTTAACCTGCAACTTATTAAAAGTATTCCTTCTGCTTACCTTTACCATGGATTTCTTGAAAGAAAAATCCATGCACCCAGCACCCAATTGCTTCCACTTCCTCACCACCACCTACATTTTAATTTTGCAATCTGAATTCTGCAACTGAAACCGCTTTCTCCAAGAGGAATGTTCTCATCACATCTGGTGCCTTTTCTGGTCTCCTTGTCCTCCCAGACCTCGATGCAGCTTGCAGCTCTAACTTTCCCCTCATAGAGACCAACTATCCTAGTTTTTCTGGCAGCAACTTTTCACTCTCTCCACTGTAAATAAATACAGGTGTTTCCCATGACCAGGCTCTTTGCTCTTTAATTTGGCAATTGCATCCCCTCCTACAGCTTCAAATATCCTCACTATGCAAAAATCATCACTTCAGAGCCAAGTACTATGGCAGGAAATAGATGGCAGAGTCCTTGTGCTCAAGGACTTCACAGTCAGAGTTTGTGGGCAGGGGTTTAGAGGAGAGACCCTAAGAACAGAAGGAAGCCCTTAAACAGGTCTGAGAAGCACCATCTCTCCCTTTTTATTCCTGTCTTTTCTTCTACCAAAGGCAGGATTTTTAAATTTATGTATAACAGTAAATGATTATCTATTATTATTCATAATAGCTAGATTTACTGGATAATTGTCATTTTCTAGATCCTGTGCTAAAAACTTTACAAACATTAACTCTCTTAATCCTCAATACCATGAATTTGGTACTATCATCTCTTTATTTCACAAACAAGGAAGCAAAGATAGAGACAATTAAGTACCTTGTCTGTTGCTCAACTAGTAAAGTCACAGGATTCAGACCCAGGTGTGTGTGAGCTCTCCATCCCTCTGACTGGAAATCTTCTTACAATCCCATTCACAGTTAGGCCCTCATGGACTAGAGCCCCTCTACATGCCCACTTCTCAAACCTGTGTATTGTTAACTCCTTCTCATCTTTCAGATTTCTACTCAAATAGTACTTCCATCCCCCAGAGCAGTTGCCCTCATCTCCTAATCAAGGCAAATTCCCCCTTAGTTTTGTTTCACAAGGGATCTTTCTGTCATAGCACTTACCACAGTTGTAGACATTATATTTGTAATTTATCTATGATGTAGTGTAAGTAAGTATAATATTATATGTACACATCTGTATGATTATTTGATTAAGGTCTGTCTTCCCCTCTAACATTTAAGCTCCATCAGGGCAGGGCAACATGCCTGTTGGACAAATAGGTGCTCAAAAGGCACTTTAAGAAACACAATTCTCTGAGCCCCTCTCCTCATCTGTAAAAGGACAGTTACCATAACATCCCAAGAGTGTCAAAAGACTTAAATGAAATAATGAATATAAATTATGTGGCACTGTGCCTAGCAATAGTAAAAGCCCAATAAATGAAAACCATTTATGACCTCAAGAAACTTTCCACATATAATATTTGAATTATTTTTTCCTTAAGATTCTTCCCAATGTATTAAGTTTTTCCAACACCTTGTAAAATGCTTAACACATATTTAGTCTTAATTAATAAATGAACACTTTGACATACATGAGGCCACATTATTCATACTATAATCATCTACAATGGGTAAGTCAGGGATTATTAGTTTTAATACCTGGGTTCAGAAATATTTATATGCCTCTTAAATGATAGGGTGGATTTCCCAATTATTAATCAGTTTATTTCTATTACTCATAGAAAAAGGAAAAAAAAATACAATTAAAACCAGTATATTATAAATACATTCAAAAGTATATCTCAAATACATTAAATAGGCCAATTTAATATAAAAACATTTAATTCAGTTTTGGTCACTTTTATATTTGAATATTAAATAACAGGGCATTTGAAAGTATTCTGGATGAGTTCCAAAGCCCACCTCAAATAATAGAGCCTATCACTACAACTGAAGTCTCTTTCACTTTATTACACTCATAGCTGGCTTGAACTCTGCAAGTATATGTGAACTGAGCATCAATCTTCTCACCCAAGACATTTCTTAGGAAAGCACAGATTGAAGCTTCAGCTAACATTTAGTGTACCTCACAAAAGAACTATACACAAGGCTAATTAATACATCTCCTATTAGCTGTTCCTTGTTTGGGAAACACATAATTTACCTGACACAAAATAACAAAAGGCAAAAAGCAAGGCCATGGAACAAATAGAAATGTAAAACAGGAAACATTACTCTGAAGGAGCAATCATAGAAAGAAAACCAATCCCACAAACCAAAAACACGAACAAATAAAAAACTACTAAAAATAAAAACTAATTTCAGTTCTAGGTTTTGCCTTAAAAATTTTTTTTTTTGTTCTGGCTGGTGTGTCAGTGCTTAGAATGTTGGCCCATGTACTGAAGGGTCATGGGTTCGATTTCTGGTCAAGGGTGCATACCTGGGTTACAGGTTCGATCCCAGACCAGGTCGAAGTGCATACAGGAGAGCCAACCAATCAATGTGTCTCTCTTGCATCGATGTCTCTCTTTCTCTTTCTCTCTCTCCATCTCCTTCCCTCTCTTCCACTCTCTTAAAAAAAAAAAAAAATCAATGGAAAAAATATTCTCGGGTAAGGATTAACAAAAATTTTTAAAATAATTAATTAATTAAAAAATTTTTGTAGGGTGCTCCCTTCAAGTGTTCATTATCCTTGGCCAAATCTCTCATATGTAACTAAAAACCCTTCTTAAATCCACTTTCTTCTTATTCATGTCTCAAGTGGATACCAAGATTTACAACTTGGATTATGAAATGTTACTTGAGTAATTTTTAAATGTTTAATAGTTAAGTACATGACCTGCATTAAAACTAAATTATAGAAAAAGTTAATCATTAATATAGCATCCATTCTGTCCCATCAGCTTCTACTGCAAATTTAGATGGTATAATCTGTGTATAAATTAATTGGCTACAGTGACAAGGTTCACTGTTTTTAGTTTTAACAAGAACAAATGTCTTAACAAATTACATTTTCTACTTTGGAAGTCACATGTAGATATCATAAATATACAGAACTGGCCATGCATGGTGTCAAAAGTCAAATGAACCTCTTTATAGGGTGGGAATATTTTCCTTCAAAGACTTCTATCTAAAAATATATGAGCAAATAAAAATGTGGAAACTAACTTTTCCAGGATTGTCACAGGCTACACTGCAGTAATTACAAATTAACAGCTACCAAGCATTATGAATGAAAAGCACGATCTTGTACGTGACCAAAAAGATGCACAGAGATTAACATGACTTCCACACATTTATACATCTATGAGAGTCCAAGACAGTAATTCAAGCATTGCCACAAAGAATCTAAAAAACTCACATGATAGTGATGGTGATTAAGTCAGGAAATAGCTCACTCTATAATTTTCAGGACAGTTTTATTCCGTTCCGTTTTCACATGGCTGATCCATAAAACTAATTGAAAAGAAACAACTTCCAAAAGAAGTCGTTTGAATGTTGGCTAAGATTTGAAAAACCTATATGATACTGCCTTTGTAGGAGAACTCAGTATCTTAAATTTAGCCAAGTCACAATGCTGCTTGAGCAAAGAAATTTCTTTTTTTTCCCTCTCATGGTGGATAGCTTCTGAGTTTACTTATGACCAACATGAACTAGACAACTGCATGAGAAATTTACTTTTACTTGATTATAAAACTCATACACAATGAAAGTAAAGGTATGTCCACCTGTTGTGCTACAGGATTTTGCAATCAGATGTAAAATAAGACAAGAACACGTGAGTTGGACAGACGTAGAGTGTTAATCAAAAGACGTACAGTTTTAAATAAAAGTTTTCTAACTTTTAAAACCTAAGAGTCTTATCTAACTCTGACCATGAAACTATTAATATAGATAGTTTAATACACAATCTATAGTTGTAGTAAGGTGGATATGTTTTCTGTATTCACACAAAGAAACATATAAATCTGAATTTGAATGGGCAATGTTTACAAGACGTCATTATCATTGATCACGGTGTGTACTGTACAAGGGCTCACGGAGTGTTAAACTGCAATGTAAATGCCACTACTAATAAAATAACAGTAATAACAGCAAATGAGAAGCAATGTCATTATTCCTTCTGCTTAACAAAACCCATTCAAAAATTCACATAATGAAAAATTATAGCAAAAGTATATATTTTATTTGGTGTTAAAAATAAATTAGAACCTGCCAGAATGGCTGCCATCAACAAATCATCAAACAACAAGTGCTGGCAAGAGTGTGGAGAAAAGGGGACTCTAGCACACTGCTGGTGGAGCCACTCTGGAAAACACTATGGTGTTTCCTCAAAATATTAAAAATTGATCTGTCATTTGACCCAGTGATCCTACTTCTAGGAAGCCTGAAACACCAATCAGAAAGAATATATGTACCCCTATGTTCATAGCAGCACTATTTACAATTGCTAAGATCTGGAAACAGCCCAAGTGTCATCAGTAGATGAATGGATAAAAAAGCTGTGGTACGTATACACAATGGAATACTATGCAGCTGTAAGAAAGAGAGATCTCTTATCCTTTGAGACAACATGGAGGCACCTGGAAAGCATTATGCTAAGCGAAATAAGCCAATCAGAGAAAGACAAATACCACATGATCTCACTTATTTGTGGAATATAATGAATAAAATAAGCTGATGAACAAAATAGACCCAGAGACACAGAAAGGAGTACGGTTCAGACTGACAGACCTCAGAGGAGGGGGGCGGGGGGGATGGATGAGATAAACCAAAGGACTTATATGCATGTATGTATAACCAATGGTCATAGACAACAATGCTGGGGGGGGGGGGGGAGGAAGGGTGTCGGGGGGGGGAGGAGAAACATCTGTAACAAAAATAAATTAATAAAAACTGGGGAAAAAATAAATTAGAAATCAAAGAATTACTTAACGCTTCAATGGAAGGTTCTTAAAATTTGTCTAATTGCTTTTATTGCTGTATGAAGAAAGAGCAACATGATACAGATGATCAATTTGTTGTACTCAAGTGCCCTGAAATTTCTTGATGTCTTTTCAACAAAGAAATCTTGTCACTGAGACAGATTTGAAAACACGTGGTCATTCCAGACCCACTACCTCATCTTCACAATACACACATCTGAAATAACTGAAAGAGATTCACTGAAAATGTGCCCCTTGAACAACATTTATTGTTAAAAATCAAAAGATTTAAAACCTCATTTTGAGTTTCTCTTGAAAAGTATGATCCCTCCCATTAACTGGTGAATGCATAAGCAAATTAAGGTATATCCAGCCCTGGCTGGTTTGGTTCAGTGGTTAGAGCATCGGCCCGCTGACCAATGAGTCTCGGTTTGATTCCGGTCAAGGGCACCTCAGTTGCGGTTCGTCCCCGGCCCTGGTCGGGGTCCTGCAGGAGGCAACCAATCAATGTCTCTCTCTCACATCGATGTTTCTCTCTCTCCCCCCACCCCTTCCACTCTGTCTAAAGATAAATGGAAAAAAATATCCTCGGGTGAGGATTAAAAAAATATAAAAAGAAAAAAAGGTATATCCATATGATGAAATATTTGGCCACATAAAGAGACAAACTATTGATACACACTACCACATGGATAAACCTTGAAAACATTAGGCTAAGTAAAAGAAGTCAGTCACAAAACACCATATATTATGGTCTCATTTGATTCCACTCATTTGAAACATTCAGAACATAGAAATCTGTAAAGATAGAAAGCAGGTAGTGGTTACTTTGGGCTTGTGGGTGTGGGAGGGGATGGGGAGCAGCTAAAGTGTTTCTTTTTGAGATGATGAAAATGTCACAAAAATGACTGTGATAATAGTTGTGCATAACTGTGAATATGTAAAATCCACCGAATTGCACACTTTAAATGGGTAGAATGTGTGGCATATGAACTATATCTCAATAAAGCTGTTTAAAAGGAGGGGAAAGTAAAACCCCTGCATCACCTAGTTTCTTTTAGTGGTGTTCAATCATTTAATTCATAGGATACTGTTCGCCCAAGAGACATAATGTGGCATCATATCCACCTTTAACCCAGTAGGTCTTCAATGCATAAATACTAAATCAGTAAATAAACAGAAAGCAAAAGTGAACAAAAGAATTTCATGCTGCTTAAACTTGAAAATCCCTTTGAAAATGTTAAACCCTAATACATCCATTTGAAAATTGACAATTACTTTTAGGATCAGTTGCTACTTTTCTATCAGGAAAATCAGGATATCTTTTAAAAATTGGGAGGGGGTGTCTCTCAGTTATAATCCTCGGCATAACAAAATCAAGATATTACAAAAACTCTAACAGAATTTGTTTCACACTGACAATGGTGAATTCTGTCATGCACACTAGCAAAAATATTTCTCAATTTACTGTGATGAAAAAAAATTACTTCAGCAAAAGTCAAGAAATGAATTTGGTTTAGGGGGAGGGGGCAAAGAGGGAAAACCATACACTTCTGAATAGATGTTTCTATATGAGTGTGAATATTTCTATGACTATGTGTGAATATATAAATACAAACAGGGAGAAAGGACATACACATAGGCACATAAATTTTCACAGACATGGATCCAATGAGCATCTGTAGTCATTATATTATGACCACAACCTGCTATCTATCGACATGAGGAAGACCCCATTTAAATAATTTAGGAGTTCAGAGTAAAAATCAACAGCGGGATATAGCCAATTATATACGGAAAATACGCATGCTTCTATGGCATCAAACAAGATGCAGGCTTTGGAGTGTTTGTGTTATTTTTTTCCCCCCAATTAAATTAGGCCTATGGTAATACAAGCTATTTTGTTAGGCAGTTAGTAATATTAGAGAAACAGGAAATGAAAAAGTATTTCAATTTGGGCAGAAACATTTTATTTTCTTACCTAACGGTTAACAATTAAGATATTCCATTTATTGCCCGTATGTTTACAAATTTTACACACTATTTAGGCAGCTGTGCTAACATAACTAGAAAGGAAATATTCTTTCCATGAACATACCTATCATCTAATTGAAAATAAGGGGTTAGCTAACTGTAAAAAAGAACCACATTTCAACTAAACTCAATCTGCATTTACCAGAATACACAACTTTATATGAGGAGCCAAAGCATTTCCAATATCATATGAATGCTGAGTAATATTCATCTCATTTCACCTTAATGTTGAATCAGCAATTTTGTATTCCATTGATATACATTTTATTCATTTTCACTAATGCAATTTGAAAGGTGGTAATGTGATTACATTTCTCTGTGGCAATCATGAAAACAATTACTAATATAATATGATAGGGAAGACATTAATAAGGAAGGGATTTATAATGAGATGCAAGAAGATTTATAAACCTTTAAACACTCTACAAAGAAATATTCCTCATTAGGCAAGAAGCAAGACAAAATAAAGCTTAAATTTTGGTATTTCAGAAACAGCCTCAATCCAGGAAAGAATGATTTATATGACGATACATTCGTTGGTGACCAAGCAGAGATGAGCAGGACTAACCCAAGATTTGTCCCCTGCTGTGCCAAACGTAAGACATCATCCTAAATTGATGATGCCTCTCGTTTCCCGACAGACAGCACGGGAAGGACTCCTTTAAAGAAGTCCCTCTAAATCTTTATCCACTATAAAAGGAGCCAGCCGCATTATTTCAAATGCCAAAGCAGAGGAATTAATCCATTTACCAACCAGGAGTGTAAGGTGGATGACCTTTGCACTAAATTTACTCCTCTGGGTTTGTAAAAAGAATTTACCCCAGTGAAGCAACCATGGACACAAGTTGTGTTTTAGAATGTATCTTTTCAAATGACAACTCAGACTTCTCAGGCCAATTGAGGCAATCTTTGTGAGACTAATAATACCCCACATTTGTGTGGTGCTATGAAGCTTGCATAATACTCCAAATACATTCTCGAATTCAATCATCAAAATCCCCCAAATGAGAGATTTTTCAAAGAGCAGAAAATGAGACTTTGAGATGTCCTTAAATGGCCAAAGTCAGTAATCCAGGGCTCTTTCCACTCTGTGTATGAGAGTCAAGGATCGCTGAATAATCCCCTTTGCTAGCCTCCTCCACAGTGAGATTTCCGCAGATATTTTTTCAGTTCCAGTAGGAGTTTAAGACCAAATAGGAGATGTGGACGAAACTATACACAGAGGGAAAGGAGTGGGGGAAGGTTTAAACAACTTGAAAAGATAGGGAAACTGCTAAGTAAGCTGTTAATTTACACTGGGATTTTCTACAAAGTGGTATATATTTTAGACAGAGAAAGCAACTTAGAACAGCTTGCTATGGAGTCTTTAAATGGTTATATTAAGAAAGTCCAAAATCTGAAAAAAGTGAGACAAAGTATTCCCAAGAACACTTGATTTATTTTACATCATCTTACTTTTACCTGTCTTGGGATTGCCCATTAGTAGCATATCTCGATAAACATTTTAATAACTACCATTGTGCATATAACTGTGCATCATAATTGTGTCTGATTATGAAAGAATACGTTTCTTTGCCCAAGAGCAGACGTCACCTCAGGAATCATACCTATTACAAATAATAATAATGATATGATGAACAGTCTACATGCCCTCTTATACCTTATTTATGTTAGGTCATAGACTCCCCAGAGGTCTGTGCTGAGACCTGGACTAGCTTCATTAGAGTGTCATATAAATCACTAAAGGCACATCTTGATTTTACCACTGGCTAGAGTCACTGAAATTTTTCAAGTGAAACCTCTCAGGTGATACATTTTTTAAAAACACAAATACAATATTATTATTTCTTCTAAAAGGTGGTTTTCTTAAATTAAATCCAAAGGGCTACGTTCAAATGCTCAGAGAAATCCCACAAATTTCTATGGAATCCATAAGCATCTGAGGATAAAACGTGCCCTCGGGTGTTGAAAAAACATTATTCTCTTTTTTCTTTAAAGGATTAGTAGGTTTAAAAGACAAAGAGAGACATATATTTATAGAAAAAGACAGCATGGAACAGACCATCGAGCTGCTAACAAATGCTTCAACATCACCAGCACACGGAGAGACCAATGCAATGGCTGTCAGGAACTCTGAGCTAACTCTTGAAAATTAAGAAATAAATAGAAAGCCTTGTGGAAAAAGAGGGAGTCTTCCAGAACAATGTTAATGTCATCTTGGGCATGTGGACTGGGTTCACATGTGTGTCAGCTGAATCAACATAATGGGCTATAACAGCTTCGAAGCAGATAATATGGTCCATTGGGTCAATAATCCGTGAACTAAGAAGGATTTACTTGATAGACTATAAATGGTTCATAAGAACTCAAGAATCACTCCATCAGATCAAAAATCCAATTTTCATATGGTGCCTTTCTACAAATTAGCCAAAAGAAAGTAATAGCTCTGAAGGACTTCAAGGTCTATCAGTTTAAAATTTACTTTTTAAAGAACAGTGTAGAGGAGGAAGTAAGAATTAAATGTGTCTCTCTCTCCCTCTCTCCCCGCCCCCCATCCCCAACCTATTTCAAGGGGAAAATACATTTTATGGAAAGCTAATATAACACAGGAAATATTCAAGGAGCATTCCACATTCTTCTATGGGTGCCTGAATGTATGGATCCAAACAAATGACATATACACATAGATGCATTTTTTCATTCTCTCTCCTCACAACTCTCTCTCCCCTCTGACCCCTATATGTCTCCACACACCTAAATATACTATAACTAAGTAAACTATAAAATTATTTCTAGGATAGTAACTAAAAATAAAGATTTAAATTTTATTTTTGCTTCTTTACATGGTTTGTGTTGTGGGTCTGCTGTGTGAGGCCTGTGGAGACAATTTGGGACAGCATATAGATATTGGCAACCTCTTTCATCTTGCGGTATGGAAAAGTAGGCAAAAGAAACTACAAAAAGTAATCAGTAAAAACTACAAAACATTTTCAACATTTAAGAGCGAGAGGAGTGGGTCAGTTCCTTGGATGGCTAAAGCTCATATAGTCAATGTTTATAGGTAACTCAACTTCAGTACACTCTAGAATGCACAGAAATAACAGCCTTTATCCTGTATTTGCGAATTTCATTGCATATTCACACTAGGTGATAGCGGTTGTAGATTAATTTTTTTTTTTGACGTAAGCCTATCTATGTGAATAACTGTATTTACCAAGTTTGTGGCAACAAAGAAAAGCAGAGAAAAATGCTCCAAAAATATAACAGGCTATAATTAGAATTCCTAACAAGAATTCGTTTACTAGAGAAGAAAATGTGATCTAGCACCTCTCTCTCAAAATCATATTAGTCTCTCTTCATCATGAGGACTACAAGAAGGAATCTTTTTCTTTTTATGAGAGTAACACTAAATATAATAATAGATGTTTTTACATCAAAGTATACTAGCTATTGACATAAGCTTGGTCCTCTTAACTTTTATACAAGGAAAAGAAAAATTCCAGTAATTCTGAAATAGACAGATAAAACTTTTCTCTGTGGCTACAGCCATGTACTATTATATGTAACTGCTTATTTTTAAAAAGAGCCTTATTGGTGCTCTCTGAAGGATTTTCTTTTATACATAGCTTCATCCTATAATTTTGTCCCTGTTGGGCACGCTGCCTAAATTCAAACACAAACAGTCAAGCAATGAAGAAACATTAACACATTTACTGTGAACAAAAACTCCCAGTTGTACAGTGAAATTTTAATACATTTCAACTTATCTCTTTTACTAATGGGGAGAGTACAAACCCTGCAGGAATTCGCTCTGCAAACTAGTAATTACAGTAGACTCACTTTTTTTATAATGCATATGTATAGTCAGACACACAAAAACCCTGGCTGCCCTTTTGATGTAAGTTACAATAGGAATGTTTTTAAAATTATGAAAATCTACAGCAAGTCTAAAGGAATGTATTATTTCATGGAAAACTGTCCTTTAACTCTACATGGACACAAATAGACATATATTTAGATACCTGCTTTACACACCAGAAGGCACACGCTTTATCAGCATGTGCTTTTATGTAATTTTCCCCATCATCTAAGTGAAAATAATAAATTCATTTTTTTGTACAAAGCTAGATGTGATTTTGACTATCATAATTTATCTATCACATAAAGATGATATTCTTTCATTCCATGCCTGGTTTTCCTACTTTGCACCCTCTAGTACCAGGGATTTAAATCTGTATATTGAGATCTCATAGTATCTCTTCATTAAATAATTAATGAAAAAGACTCTATGTACATACTTGCAGAGAACAAGAACCATATACTGTAATATTAATAATAGAAGTACAGGCAGCTGACAGAAATGAAGTAAAATCTCTGTTGCTATTCACATCACCTGCTAGACACTTTATAGTGTTGGTCCCATAACAACTTTCTAAGAAATTGAAATCTGGTAGACTGCTAAAAAGCTATCGATATATAATTTACGTTAACTCATTGTTCTAAGTATTGGCATACTAGGGGGATCGGGGGCGGGTCAAAGCAGAGAAAGCTTGTAAGTAGACATAATTTTTGTAATATTTTGTGAAATTTTTTTTAAAAAGGAGAAGTTGCTAAAGTGTCCATTTGTGACTGAGTTGCAGCTACAAATTCCAGCAGTATCTATGTGAAAATGGAAACTACAAAATTCACATAAAGTATGCATACAGCATATACTACCAAAATTTGCAAGTGGCTGTATGGAAATCACTTCCTGGCCATCCAATTTCAGATAAGAGAGTGATAAGAGAAAACATTCTCAGTAGGCTTGGCTGTGACAGAATCCACTCACCATTACAGGGAAGAGACACTTTAGTTATATACTTTAAAAAAGTATATATTACTCTAAGGACGCATACCTAGCTCTTCTTCTAGGCAATACTAGTAACATTCTAACCTTGGGTCTCCATGTCATTCCAGGAAAAGAATACCTCTTCTCTGTCATTACCATCTCTCTGCTCCCAAAGGCTACTTAAATAATAGTGTGCCTAAAACTAAAAAAGAAAAGAAAGAAAACTAGGCTTATCACAGTTCAAGAGCTAGTCATTTAGGCATTGGCTCTGTCACAGGCAATGTATATATCCTTGGGCAACACCTACTGCTGCTATCTGGCAATGAAATGACACACTTCCCATTTTAAAAAAATGCCAAATACCAATACATATATAACATATAAATGTGAAATATAGCTAATCTATCTCTCTCTATATATATATAATGTTCTTTCCTTAAAGTCAGATTTTATAGCTGTCCGTTTTATTCCTTGATTCAAGTGTTACTAAAAATATCAAGTAAGTTGTGGCTTTCATATGAATAAATGAACAGAAGTACACTTCCAGGACAGCTACATGTAAAGCTTCAGCCTCTGCAAGATCCATTCACGCTATATAAACACAACTGAACACTGAAGAGCAACACCGTTGCTACGTTGCTACGTTTGTGGTTTATCATAGACAAAGCATTCATGCTTTCATTTGCTGTCTATTACTCCAAACACAGTGCTAGAAGTTGTGACACATAAACAAATACACCATCTGCTCCCTCCTAACTGAATTTTGAAGGCAAAGCAATCATTAACATAAATTTAATGCCAACCATACTCAAGTAATTCGAAGGGTTAAGTAATAATTCATATGCTGTAGTGATTTACAACTTTCTTAGAGTCAAAAGGAAAGACGTAGAAATTCAATATTCTGATTGCCTCGCTGCAAGCACAGTGCTAGTTGTGAACGAAAGCCTACATAAGCAGCCCTTCACAACAAACACACACACACACACCCTCCTAACACCTTCTCCAAATGAATGGGTCCCTAGATTTGTCTTTCAGCGAAGGTAAAAAGGAGGTTGAGAGAGTTCATTTGAATTCCCTGCACAGGCTGATGAAATCCTCCCAATCTGCTTTTCTGCTCTGGAAAGGAATGAAATGGTATAGAATCCTGGCTAACAGGTAATACATGAAAAACAGGTATATACTGTGTTAATATACATTAAACACTTTTATACATTCCAGTTTTTCTTTAATGATTTAGAGGGCATATCCACATGTTGTGGTGCATCCACTTCTTCAATATGAGTAGCACTGGGCAAATCAATGGATGATTGGATGATCAAATACACACAAAGCTTTGGCGGTCTGCAAAGAATGATAAAGGAAGACAGCAGCAACCAACAAAGTTTTACTGCATTTATCACTCACCCACATTCAGAACTCTGTTATATAAGAAACTTATACCTGGCCTACATTCCTTCATTATGTATTTTAAATAATCCAAGAGGGACCCTAAATAGATAACCACAGACCACAGATACTCCTATTCATGAAACTGGACATCAATGCCAAAAACAAAGAATAACAAACAAATGACAGAGACTAAGTTGGTTTCCTGCAAAGTATTTCATAGTTTTGTAAGATGACTGTTTCCTATGCTATTTGCACAATTAGCATGTTCCACTTGGGTGAACCATAAATAGATCAGGAAAGCACAATTCAATATGATTTCACTTAAACATTATCTGAATATCCATGCAGCTGGCAGTGAACATGTGTTAATATTTTATGTTTGATCATATCCAGTAAATGTGAGGCTATTATTTTAATTGTAAAATATATTACCTGTGTTCAAGTCAGCACTGAGGCATAGCTGCCAGATGGCATGCCTCTGATATAAGCAGGAGTGATAGAATTTTATAAGTGGGTGTGTATTTGTACAGTATTTTTTTTTTCAGACTACTAGTCTACAGACAGATACAGCTTTTTACCTCTTAATCAGAGACGAACAAACTTTAGAGTTAGATTACATGATGCTCATATAGCCAAATACTAATTATCAAATATCATTGCAATAATTATCTCCATGAAAAAATACTTTATTTATTTATTTATTTTGGTTAATCCTCACCTAAGGATATTTTTTCATTGATTTTTAGAGAGAAAGGGAGGGAGGGAGAGGGAGAGGAAGAGGGAGAGAGAGAGAGAGAGAGAGAGAGAGAGAGAGAGAAATGTCAATGTGAGAGAGACACATTGATTGGTTGCTTCCCACATGATCCCAACCAGGGCCATGGATCAAACCTGCAACCCAGGTACGTGCTCTTGACTGGGAATCGAACCCCTAACCCTTCGATCTGCAGGCCAATGCTCTAACCACTGAGCAAAACCGGCCAGGGCCATGAAAAATACTTTAGATTCTTTGTATCAATTCAATGAAATAGAGATTTCCCCCTCTAATTAATCGACTTGATTTATTTTTAATTTTTTTAATTGACTTTTTAGGGAGAGAGAGAAATATTGATGTAAAAAACATCAATCGGCCACCTCCCGCATGTTTCCCCCCTCTCCCACCAACGCAGGCATGTGCCCTGACCAGGAATTGAACTGGGACCTCTCAGTCCATGGGACAACACTCAATCCACTGAGCCACACAGGCCGGCTACTTGCTTAATTTTGAAATGTTAATGATGGGGAGAGGAAATCCTCTGGCGCTAAAAGTAGTATAAAGTGGTAGTGTTGTGTCAGCTACTGAAGCTCGTTTGTGTGTGGGGTTATTATACCCAAGTTAATAACTTGAGGCTCTCTGCACACAGGTGTCAGGTATGTTCCTTTTCATTTGAGAAAACAGAACATATAAAGAACAGGGGTGAGAAACGTAAAACCTGTGCTAATAATGCCTCCAATGTAAAACTGCTTCTTGCTGTAATTTGGAACCACAGAAAGCAGTGCTAGTGAACTTTTCCTCTTATTATTTAGACATCAAAGGGAGTCTGTACACTGAATGTGAGATTTACCAATGTGCCAAGAAAACAAAGTTTCTTAGCACAATCTCATCTTTTGCCATGGGCCACATGTTTCCACTTCTTGAAAAAACACAGCAAAACAAAACCCTTATCTACTAAATATAAGAGAACAAGTCTGTATCAGAATCATCCGTGGCACTTTTCAGAAGTACAGTGGTCCAGAACCACACTCCAGAATTAATGAATGAGAATCTCAAGAGCGCTTGCACAAAGCCAAGAGGGACTTCTGCGCCTCATCAGATTTTGCACCCCAGGCATCCTTTGAAGCCTCACCTAGTCTCAGCCCTGTAATTGTTGATATCACAGTGGTGTTTGTAAGAGGCATGGAACTATGCTCAGAACTAAACAAATGATCAAAAATGCAAGAAGATGTTCTGTTTGAAGGACTTTTAAGGGAAATCCCAAGCTTGTTTCACATCCCTTTGGACACTGTGAGGGAAGTAAGCAGTTTCCTGAGAAAGACCTCAGGAGCTTTTCCAACGTTAGAAAGCAGAGCCTCTCACAGGGAGCTGTGGTCCAAGCCAACTGTTGAAGCAAGTTCCCACTACGTACTCCTGAACCTGAAACTGATGGACAGGGGAGGAGGAACCTAGGGAAGGCCAGGGTCTGGGTACCTAAATGGCTATCCGTTTTCATTTTAAATGGATGCAGGAAAGAGACATAAATGATTAATAACGACTAATCAATTCCCTTAGTAATTCCCTTCCTTCCTTCTACCACCACTCACCAATTTTTCAATAGGCACTTTAAAAAGCAGAGTTTGCCTACAACTGGCAATAACTGCATCACAGTTTTCTATAAATGGAAGGCAGATAATACCTGTACATTTTAAAAGGTAATGTGTAGCCCTGGCCAGTTTGGCTCAGCAGGTGGACCCAGGTTCAGTTCCCGCTAAGGGCACGTACCTCGGTTGCAGTTTGTCCCCGGCCCCAGCTGGGGTCGTGTGGTGGCAACCACCTGATGTGTCTCTCTCACATCAATGTTTCTTGCTCTCTCTTCCTCCCTCTCTCCCTTCCGCTCTATCTGAAGATAAATGCAAAAATGTCCTCGGGTGAGGATTTAAAAAAAAAAAAAAAGAGGTAATGTGTAGGAAAGTGCCTACACATTAGCCACACAGTCCCTCCAGTATATCTGCTCAGTCATGTTTCTCTTCTCTTCCCAGTTCCACCCTTTGTAAGTAGCCATTGAAGTATGGAAGCCATATATACAGCAATCAAGTCTGACATACCTAAAATTGCTAAGGACAGGGTACTAATCTGCTTTTTTGTTGTTTTTTTTATGTTTGTTTTTTGTCATTCCAAACCCCTTACAGCAACTAAATCCATCATTCCAGGCCCTTATGAATAAGCAGGTTCTTCTCCTAACTTATGATAAGTGTAAGTGAATTGGGCCAAATGGTTCCCAAATTTGTTTTTGAAACATTGATATTACCCTCTTCTGACTTCTTATTTAAGAAAAAAAATTTTTAATAAATATATATATTAGTTTATTAGCTGTATTAAAATGTGAGGTGAAGTCTGTTAATTTACTATATTTAATAATAATTTAATTACATAATAGAGATTTTTCACAGCTAAGCCTCCTTATTATGAAAGGTGAGGGTAACTTTCAACGACATGGTGCTTAGCAAAGGGGCTTTCAATGAATTTTTCCCCAAGTCAAATAACAATGCTGAAGATGATATACATTGCAGGAACAGGGAACAGAAAAGGAAAATCCAAATATGTGTACCCACTAAGAAAAATTGAGAAAAAGCCCTCCCCTCAGTGCCACACAACCCATCCGGGTGCCCACTGTATGCCCATGCAAGCCTACTTTTACAACTCTGGCTGACAGCAATGCCAATTAGTGTCAGCTGTGATGGGGTTTTAGCGACATGGCCCTTTGTCTTAGAGGAAGTGGGCTACAACCACGAACTTACTGTATAGAGGCAACCTAACAACCCATTAGGTGGAAATGACTTTATACCCACTTCCTCCAGGGACTACATCAGAAACTGATGGCTTAGACAGATGGGAACATTTTTACATTTCTGTATTAACTGTATCCAGGAAGGTGGATTTTTATCATTTGATGCTGCCCAATCCTCATTTCATCTCCTTTCTCTGTTATTCCTCATTCCCTACAATACTGATATATAATATTACCTAATAAAATGATGAACTAAACCCTTTAAAAATAGAGAGAGCTGTCTCACAGTGTGCATTAAGAACGTTCTATGGGTCATCCACTAAAACTTTAGGGATTGCTAAAACAAAGAAATTTGATTACTGGAATACTGTTCTGGAGTAGCATTCTGTGTTTTGAAAAGATGTTGATGGTAAATTATCAAACTGGTATTAGATTGGATTAAATCTATCATAAACCAAAGTAATCCTACCCCTTAGCCTGGAAAAGAATGGAGCCAGGCACGGCAAACAGGAATGCTTGCCCTTTTGTTGCAAAATCAAGGCTGGAGCGTGCTAACCCAGCATTATACTCATATGTACATGTTGTTATAGTGCTAAAAACAAAATTTACCTCCACTCATAGCATTAGATAGAATGCTAACATTATACAAGAAAACTTGCAATCGGTTAAAATTTAAATTTTCATGTTCTCTAAAATGTGAATTCAAAAACAAACATAGGTTTATTAAATGCAACCCATATAAATACTTGTTAAATGTTGTTTTTTTATCCTCACCCGAGGACATTTTTGCATTTATCTTCAGATAGAGAGGGAGGGAGAAAGGGGGGAAGAGAGCAAGAGAAACATTGATGTGAGAGAGACACATCGAGTGGTTGCCACCAACACGACCCCAACCAGGATCAAACTGCAACCGAGGTACGTGGCCCTAGTGGAAACTGAACCCGGGAATCTCTGGTCCGCAGGCCAACGCTCTAACCACTAAGCCAAACCAGCCAGGGCTTGTTAAATGTTTTAACAACCAGGTTTGTCCTAGCTAATCCACTCAAAAGAAGTCCATATGCAAAACTGCTCAGTTGAAGAGTATCATTTAAAACATAAAACATCCATGTACATAAACTTTATCAGCAATAAGCACATCTCAAGCACTTTCATAATAGAGATATCCAACAATCAGAACATTATTTTTGGCTTCAGTTTGGACAGAACCAGAAGTATACAGGAGGATGGAAGTGCTATGAAATCTGGCAATAACATGAGGTTTGCCAGTAATATTTTACTTTTAGGTGAGCTTCAACCCCTCAAGTGTGCTGTTGGTGTTCCTACTCATAAACTCAGCTGAGTTTACTAATGCAGTGAGAGATGTAAATTTTTCTTTAATATTTTTCTGTTTAGGTTTTCTTGAAAACTCTCCTTTAGAGTTCCCTCTAACAAATTAAATCTCTTAGAAAACATCTAATATGGAATATTCTGTCACCGTCCTGATTAAAACATGTTTAGAAATTTCATATAAATTGACAATTTCTTTCCTTGTTCACATCAAATATAGAAAAGATATAAAGGTATATAAACTCTAGTAAATAAAACTTTATATGAGTTTGTATAGTAAATAAAGTCTTATATACATAATAGTAAAGGTTTTGACTTTTATTTGATTTGGACGTTGGCATGATAGTCAATTCTTTTTATCCTATTTAAATTAGCTTACAGTTTTAAAACACTAACAATATTCCTACTTATTCAACAGAAATATATGTTATTATAAAGCAGATATCTAGGTACTATCGTAATTAGAACACCACTCTCTCAGTCTCTCTCTCTCTCTTCCCCCTTCTGAATGTTTTTGTACATGGAGATTTTTTTGAAAAAAATTTTACAAAAGAAAAGCAATGCTCTGTTAATATCATTACATCCCAACACGCTTTAATTTTATAAAAGCAACATTGAACTACTATGTTTATTTTTTAAAAGCTACATGACATAATTTGGCTTCAAAGCAAAACTCTTAAAACTTTATTTAGAAATAAATTATTTCCAATGGAAAAGATCCTGTAAGATAGTGGTGATGGTTGCACAACACTGTGACTGCACTAAAAACCACTGCATTGGACACTTTAAATGATGAATTTTATGATATGTGGATTTTACCTCAATAAAAAAAAAAAGGAACTTGTAAAACAAAAGACAAAAATACTTCTGGGTGTTAGTCTGTTTTTATGTGTTTGTTTTAGTTAAACTAATAAGGTTACTGTACCAAACAAATCCCCCTATTGTTGGGAATTATAAAAATAGAGTATAAATTTTAAGGGACACATCTCCTTCAACACAGATCTCATACAATGTCCTCTCCCACCTGCCAAAGAAAAAGTCACTATTTTAAAAGCAGTACTTTTAACACTGCAATTGCTTTCTTTAAAACACACTGAATAGGCTATGTCAATATAAGGAGGACCTAATTCATAGAAATAAATTGTTAAGGACAATAAAGAGAGGGCCCTGGCCGGTTTGGCTCAGCAGTAGAGCATCAGCCCAGGGACCAAAGATTTGCAGGTTCGATTCTGGTCAAGGGCACGTACCTCGGTTTCGGTTCGGTCCCTGGCCCGGGTCATGCGGTAGGCAGCTAGTTGATGTGTGCCTCTCTCACATTGATGTTTCTCTCCCTCCCCACCCCGCCCCTAAAAATAAAAATGGAGGAATATCCTCGGGTGAGGATAAAAAAAAAAAAAAAGAAAGAAAGAAAGGAAATATCTTACTTCAAGATGTAGTATTTTTAAGAATATATTCTTATTCTTTACATATTTCATATCTTGTCTGGAGAGTTAGATAATGCTGGCCAATACTTCTTATGTGCTTACTATTACTATATACCAAGCACTGTTTTAAATACTCTACACATAAAAATTCATTTAACCTTGATAGTTACTTTATCAGGAGAGTATTACACTATTGTTACCTCTATTTACAGGTAACAAAAAGCACGTAGACATACACTAACTTTCCCAAGGCTGAGCCACGATTCTAACTTCTGCAAGTCTAGTCCAGGCTATAAACCACTAGGTTTTACTAGCTCAAAATTTTTAAACCTTTGTTTATTTCCCATAACTACCAAGAAGTAACAGTACTATTTCCCTTTCTTAACATTTAAGATGGATTGAATTTAAGTTTTTCTTATTGCCAGAGAAAGAATCCAAAGTGGGAATTTCAGAAAATACAAAATAGGAGTGTATTATAGTGCCAAAGTAGACTGGTGCTATGAAAACTAGTATTTTTAAAATTCAGAGTACACATTGATATACTTATGTCAAATTTATAAAGGAGTTAGTCCAATCTCTCAAGAACTATCATTTTTTAAACCAGTCAATTAGAAGATCTACTCATTAAATGGAAGAAAGGGCTTACAACTTCAATGATGAGCAGCTTTTGTGTCCTAAGTAAGAGAATGATTATTTAAAAGTAGCTTACACAATGGAATACTATGAAGCTCTAAAAAAGAAGGCTCTCTTACCCTTTGGGACAACATGAAAGGACCTGGAGAGTATTATGTTAGGCAAAATAAGCCAGTCAGAGAAAAACAAATATCACATGATCTCACTTACATGTGGAATCTAATGAACAAAATAAACTGACAAACAAAATAGATCCAGTGACATGGAGGCATGGAACAGACTGATGAACCTCAGAGGGAAGTGGGGAAAGGGGTGGGAAGAGATTAATCAAAGAACTTATATGCATACATGCATAACCAATGGACACAGACAACAGTGCAGAGAAGGCCTTGTCGGGGGAGGGGGCAGGCAAGAGTGGGGTGGAGGGGGTTCAATGGGGGGAAAAGGGGGACATCTGTAATACTTCCTACAATAAAGACTTTTTAAAAACTAGCTTACATATATATTTAGAACAGTGAATAAAGAAATGTGTAGAAGACACAATTTAAGAGAACTGAGAAAATATTTTTTAAAGGGATTCAACTTTAAAAGGTAATAACGAAAAAGAAAAAAAAGATATTGTAGCAGAGATTGTGAAGGATGGATTAGAGGAGGAAATGAAAAGGTACTCAGTTTTTTCAAAACGGGATTCACTTGGATAACGTGAAACCTCAGAGGAAGAAAAAGACTGAGAAAACAAGGAGAGAGAGAGACAGCAATCCAGGAATGTAGAAGAAAGGGGATGATGTTCCTAGAGGTGCCATTTAAAGGAACCCAGGGCTCAGGCCACAGCTGTAAACTTGGTCATAACCATTTCAACTTTGTTAGGCGGTTCAGGTCTAAACATACAGAGCTATGATAAAAGTTACACTTAGAGGTGAATGAACTATTTTATTATATTCTTATGGAATACATTTTAAAGGCAAAATATAAAATAGTGCTGCTCTTGGTTTTTCTACCTTACCAATCTTGTTAAAAATAATACATTGAGAAACCAACAACTCTACTTGAACACAGAAGAGTGTGCTCATGTGTTCATATATGCCAAACAGATGCTTTTTTTATTGGGTGAGGTCCTTTTTTATTTATTTTTTTTATTAATCCTCACTCGAGGATATTTTTTTTCATTGATTTTTAGAGAGAGTGGAAGGGGGGACAGTGAGTGAGAGAAAGATAGAGAGAGAGAAACATCGATGTGAGAGAGACACATTGATTGGTTGCCTCCTGCATGTGCCCTAACCAGGGCCTGCAACCCAGGTATGCGTCTTTGACTGGGAATCAAACCACTGAGCCACGCTGGACAGGGCAGGTGAAGTTCTTTTTAAGACTTGAAATTGGAGGCGATGGTTTCCTACCCTTTTGAGGCAGTTCAGATGTCCAGATGGAAAGCCCCTTAATATTCTAGTCACAAGCTCTAGGAATCTAATTTAAAAATTAACAAAAATCGACACCTTTTTAAAAAACACAAAGGATAAGAAACTTGGATCCCATCAGAGTGATTCCAAAATCTAAAATCCCACATGACTCCAACCAGGCACATGCCCTTGACTGGAATCAAACCTGCAACTCATTGGTCTGCGGGCCAACGCTCCAACCACTGAGCTAAACTGGCCAGGGCCAGAATGATACTTTAAAAAAATATTTTTTTATTGTTTTTTTAGAGAAAGGGAGAGGGAGAGAGAGAAACATTGATGTGAGAGAAAACATCCATCAGCTGCCTCCTGCATGCCCCCTACTGGGGATTGAGCTTGCAAACCAGGCATGTGACCTGACTGGCACTCTAACTAGCAACCCTTTGGTGCAGGGGATAACACCCAACCAACTAAGCCACACTGACCAGGGTAGAATGATAATATTTTTACACAGGGTTTTTACATACATTAGTGATCATTTGTTTCAAGAGCTTCACACAGTGCCAGACACACAGTACATGGTAACTGAAAACTATTATTGTATGAATTCTTATTTTGCACAAAATAAGCATTGAAAAAATACATTTCTGATATAAATAATGTACGGCTTCCAGACATATAGTTTATATACATTTAGATATGCCCTTGCCACATACTACATAATCACATGTGGTAAAAAGATATTCTGATAGGCCCGGGCCAGGTAGTTCAGTTAGAGCATCATTCCCAAATGCCAAGGTTTCGGGTTCAATCTTCCATAAGGACACATACAAGAGTGAACCAACGAATGCATAAATAAGTGGAACAACAAACCATTGTTTCTTTCTCTCTCTCAAATCAATAAATTTAAAAGAGAGAGAGAGAAAGAGAGAATCTGGCAGGAGGAGGGCATCAGAGAGACCTAAAAACCTTAAGTGCTACTTCCAAACTTATCATTCACTCAAATGTGAACCTGAAATAGATGAAAATCAAACTCTACACTTCAACTTTCTCTCCCATGACATGCACGAGTTGGAATATGCTCTAATTCTCCTCCAAGTTCTAGGTTTACACATTTTATAATAATGTACTTACTTTAATTATATGCTTATTCTTCCTAAATATCATACCTCTCCAACCTAAATTTAGTCTCCTGAACAGAAAAGAACTTTGGGATCTGGGAGGCCTAGAACACTGCATGGTGAAAGGAGGATGCTCAACATAGGCTGTCTGAATGAAAGGCTGGCTAACTCTGATCACTGACTGGCTGGAGAAAATGGCACCCCAGGGGGCCTTTCAGAACCACTATTCTTGGACTCAAAGAGCTTTTCTTGTAAAAGTTTCAGAAATGAAATGATTAGTGCAACAAATATTTTCTGTGTGCCTACTCTGTGCCAGGAACTACAGATGAAGACAGTAGCCTCAAGAAACTTAGTAAGCACCCTGCCGGTGTGGCTCAGTGGATTGAGCATTGTCCCATGGACTGAGAGGTCCCGGTTCGATTCTCATTCAGGGCACATTCCCAGGTTGTGGGCTCAGTCCTCAGCAGGGGGTGTGCAGGAGGCAGCCAATTGATGAATCTCACATCAATGTTTCTATGTTTCTCTCCCTTCCTCTCTCTCTAAAAAAAAAATCAATAAAACATTTTTTTTTATAGAAGAAACTTAGTAAGCAAGGTAAGTAAATAAGCAATTTAAAGTAGAATGGGGGTTTACACTGGATGCTATGATGCACAGAGATGGTGTATCCCTAACCCGTCTTCTGGAACAGCAGACAGCTTCACCGAAGAGAACAGTAGGAGCCTAACGGTCCAAAGGTGAAAGTGAAGCTTGTGTGGCTCCAAGATAAAAATTTGGACTCAACTGGACGACAAGCTAAATAGAAGGATACAGAAATAAGTGCACAAACTACGTACGCCGTGCTAAGACGGAGATGGAACTTTATTCCTGTATCTTTGGAGAAATGGGGCGATATCTCCTATTCTTCCTTTCCTTGTGTTCCAGGTAGTAAATGAACATAGTTAACATGGCCACAAAGTATTCAGGTACCCAGAGATGCAGCCAGAGGATGTGCCTTACGGAATATGTGCTCTCAAGCATATTTCTATTCCAGTTCCTAATCAACCTAATCTGGAGAAACATCTTTTCTGGAGGCCTCCCGGAAAGATCGGGGTTCTTTTTCTTCATAGCAGCACTGTTCCCTCTTCCCCTCCACTTATTTCTCCATTAAGACTTGCATCCCTTACTGGGCCTTCCTTCTAGTCTGACCTTTTCCCCTTGTTCCCTGGGACTCGCGGTCCTCAGTTTTGATTGAGTGGAGAGGTAGAAAAAATAGATTTGACTTTGTTTTGTTCTTACTGTTCTCTTCTTCCCACCCTACTGTCTTTTGCCTGAGGATCACAAGCTCTTAAGAAGGGGAGTCACTTCTATTTTATCCCTTATTAACAAATCATTTATATCTCATACATATTATGGGTAAATATCATATATATCCCCAACCATTCTACAGAAAAGGCCTTGCAACATAATACAGACATCACACAGTGCAGTGGTGAGGGAGGAAAAAGGGTGGCAAAGGATTGAGCACACCATGTAACCACAACCAGAAGGGTTACAGTACAAGGGAATGTACCTAATAAGGCAACTGCAGACAGATATGCTGAATCTGAAGTACTTTAAATTACAATCGAGGAGTGGCATTGGGAGCCCTCTTTGCTTGTCTAATGGTTTTCATGCCTGCCTATAATTAGTTTCACTAAAACTTGAAAAGAATAGCCAATGAGTAACATTTTCCCTAAATATCCCCAGAAGGAATTTGAGGTTCCTAACAATGTTATGTATGGGAAGAAAACGTACACTACAGATATGAGGACGAAGGGGTAAGAATCCTGTGAGAAACTGACAAAATATTTAAATGATTATAATTTATCAGGGTTATATGGGTCTGTGAACTGAAAAAGAGATGGATGGGTAGGAGGAGTTTACCCAACAGAATTTAAAAGGCATCAATGAGGAGGAGACGCAATACACCTGAAAAAAGCTTCTGCCTGCTTTTAAACAGTCATCTACTCTGTAGTAAACTTAATTCTTATTCTAATCCAAAGTATTTCACCTTTTCTTGCCTCAGAGTTCAAGAATGCCAACATTCAGAAGACCATAAGTACGTGGCATCTTTCCCAGGGCGCCCCATCACATACTAGTCATGAGTATATACCCATTTTCAAGATGATGCATATAGAGCAGACTCCTGCTCACTGGCACTTAAGAGAGAGTTTTAATTTGTTATGATAAGGCAAGGAGAAAGTAACTGTCAGTTAGGCTGCCATTTCTGTCATACTTTTTAATAATACAGCTCCTGTAATTACACTGTGGTTCTTTATATTAACTCAGTGAAAGCTTGCTTGCTTTTAGCATGAAAACAATTTATGAAATTACAGAAACAGACTGAACAGAGCAGTTCATTTGTTGAAGCAATTATCCAGATCCTTGTCAAAAAAAGTACAAGCAAGAGAAGATTGTGATGTGCAAAAAATGGTTCTAATTCTGTGCTCTAATATGTACAATATGTCTGTGGTTGTGCTGAATTATGTTAATAAACTGCAGCCGAAATATATTTGTCACAACACTAAGGAAAGGCGCTATCAATCGTCCTGCCAGATACTTTAAATTAGTCACCAAAGGGTCCAGCCAGAGTTTCCTCTACAACCAGCAGATGAAGAGAAAGGCTCATTGGACAGTTTTTCCTGTGGTGCCAGAAGGATTTTTCTAGTATTTTGAATTAACTGGAAAATGGCTGTAAAGTGCACTGTGGCACAAATGCTATTTTTAAGTGACATTTAAAAATTCAACCCTGGACACCAATCTGACATTATTTTTGACTGGCTATCCATCAAAACCCAGGTTCCCAAGCAGCTTCTAAGAAGGGGAGTTGTGAGCCTGTTGCAGGGAAGGTGAGGGAATATAGCAATCAAGTGATGCCAGGATTACTGCTCAAACATTTGCATAAAGACCAAAAAACTTCCAAGGTAAAAAGAAGTATCACTTCATACTCTGTTAAGGCAAGAAGTCTAAAATTAGTTAGAATCTATCCATAAATAACTGTAAGAGCAGCATCGTGAAACTATGTCATCCAAGTTTCACTAAGCACGTGCTGTAAGCTCTCTGAATAATGACTGTGAGTTCAATTTCTAAATGTTCTACATGCAAAGAAACTATTACTGATTTAACTGAACTAAATACCTATTTCCAAAATTCTTATGCATATAAATGTATCATATAAACATTTCCCAATGAAAATGGCTCAAGGAAGAAAAATTACTTCTCCATACCAAAAATAACCTTGCCTTTCTTCCAACTAGACCACAGAAGTTGAATAAAAGTACACTACTAATTGTTTCCTTTTAATTATTTTAATAGTTAATTTGCAGGAGGTGAAAAGGAGAACAGAGATCTAACACTAAAATAAAATGAAGTGCTAGAAAACAGAAGCAAAAAAAAAAAATCTCAAGCTCAAATTGTGAATTGTGCAAAGTGTTATACGCAATAAAATGTGAACGTCGTTCTTTCTCCCCACATCTGGAGATAGTTTAGTATACCAATTTCCAGAAACCGAGCAATTGTCCAGTCTGACTAGCCCCTTTCATTCACAAATAAACAATTAATGGAATGGGCAACTAATTTTCCAAGTGTTCATATTCATTAGGCTGTTTCCTGAAATTAAGTATCTGCCTCATGATACAATACTGTACACATGAAACAGTCACCCACCCCCACCCCTTCCCCAGCCACCTTTCTCATATCAAACTTAGAGAACTAAGCATTTGTGTTTCTATTCTCCTTCCTTATAATAGACTGGGATTGGAGAATTAAATCCCTCAACTGTGCTGAATAAGTTGAAAATATGATGAGATACCCTCACCAATTCTTAGCAAGAATTTCTATTCTCACAGACTCATCAATTCACTAAATATTTATCAAACACCTACTATGTGGTAAGCATAATTATAAACCCTGGCTTGCAAACATAAATATGTCCTTGAGGAATTTACAACTGAGTAGGGAGATAAACCTGACCACAAATAACTATACTATAAAGTAGAATGTGATCAATGTGACAAGAGAGGCATAAACAAAATGCTTCAGGGTTCAGGGGACAGAGACTACTTCTTTTGAGGTAATGAGAAAAGGCTTAGTGAAGGAAGTGGTTTAGAAGATGGATAGGCTTTTGAGAGGCACTGGACTGGAAGGTCCTCAAGGTCAGAGACCATGTCTTGTTTATTTGGCATCTCCCCGACCTGCCCACCACCTCCAACACACACACACACACACACACACGCGCGCGCGCGCGCGCGCACACGCACACATGCACACACACATGCACACACACGCATGCACATGCACGCATGCACGCACCCCCAGCACAGTGCTGGGCCATTGGCACTATGAAAAACTATTTCACTGAATTCAACAAGCCAAAATGGGGAAGAAAGATAACCCAAGAAGATGGATGAGTACTGCCAATGGCAGCAAGAAGGCATGGGCTTGTTCGAAGAATGCGGGGATTTTGTAAAAGAGAATACTGTGGAACAAAAGATTAGAAAGGTAGTCTGAAAAGTAAATTGGACTAATATAAAAAGATAGGCAAGTTTCATGTTAAATTTGAAATCCGCAGAGAACACTAGGAATTTCTAAGTACATGAATAATATAATTAGTAGAGCTGTACATCTCTTGTACCAGTTTAAGTAAGAATATATCCTGTGTACTTTTCCAACTTTAAAATGTGGAGCACACAGGGAAGAAAAATGTACTATGTTAAAAAAAATAATTAGAAATCTGCAAATTCTCCTACCACGAAGTTGACATAGTGCCTTGAAGGCCAGGAAAAGATTCCATTATGTGTGTGGAACCTAGAAAAACATTTCTTGAACAACTTTTAAGTTAAAAAGGAAAGGAGAATCAAAGAGAAAGGCAGCCCCAAATACCGTAAGTTATTCAAAATCGGTGGTGGCAGCAGGGTGTGGAGCATTCCACTACTACTGCTCAGGCTCCTCAGAACAGACACTTAGAACAAAAACAACACCTATAACTGCTCTGCTTTTTAATTCCTTGGAGTATGTTCAAACAGTACCCCTCACACCCTTCATTTAAGTGACAATAGGCAAATGTAAAGGAGAGGCTCCTAAACCTCTCACCATGATTTAGGGCCCCTACACCTGTCTATGCAACCACCAAGTCAAATTTAAGTGAGAAGTTCTTATTAACTACAGCAGACTGTGACATTTCCTTAGGAACAATGAGGAACAAGAAGGAACAGTGACAAGCATGCTTGTCATCTGGACGTGTCATACAGGATTGCAAAACTTCCTGAGTTGTCTGAGATTCCAGGCAGACTGTACATTTTAAATTGTCTAGATGATATCATGAGACATTTGGCTTAACAAAAAAAGTAAAAGCCACAAAAGGGAGAAGAATAGTACCCTTAAGGAAAATCACCCCCAAAGAAAGGAAGGCAAATTGAAGACAAATCCAGATTCCTGGTTCATGTGCCCTCAGAGCCAAACCTAATGGAATAAAGCTCAAAACCAAATTACATGTCCTATAAAGTATCAGAAATTAATAATTGGGATTGAAACCCAAACACATGTTAAATCTGACTGTCACCAACTTCAAAGAAAAATATAAAAATATGGGAGGGGGTACACCCTGAGATTTCAATGTATGTACTTATAGAAATAGTTAGCCATTGTCCAAAACTTGGAAATCTTTCCAGCATATTAATGTGTAAGCTTCTTATTAGCGAGGATGGTGTCTTTCTCATCCCAGGATCCCAAACTCTGGAATGGTACCTAACACAGAGCAGGCAATCAATATATGTACGCTGCAGGACCAAATTCAGTTCCCTGTGATGCTTTTATTTTACAAAGCTAACATAACCACTTGGTAAACTTAATTTTTTCCTGAAGGAAAAAAAACGCAAATAACTCAACCTCATCAATGTAAATGGCTTAACTGTCATAATTTATGGAGTTAAAAATGCGTTTTTCCCACCTGTAAAAAAAACCACCAACAACAACTCTGTAGACACACCATGATGCCCCTAGCCAGGCAATATTTGCTGCTGAGCACCAGAAAGATGCTTGTAAGAGTGAGGATGCAACATAAGGAATTCATCACTATTGCCACAATGAATGAATGGCGAGACAACTCATACGTAGTATAGTAAGTTAACCATTCTGCCTCACATATTCCTACAGCTCACGATCTTTGAGTTATCATTTCTCAGGCTCTTGCTATGAGCCACGTACTAGGCTAAATACTTAACATTCATGTACATACTTCACATACATGAATTTAATTTTCATGACGACTGAGCAAGAGAGATACTATTATCATCTCCATTTTACGGATTAGGAAACTAAAGGTCAGAGAGGTTGAATGACTTGACCAAGATCTTATAGCTGATCAATGGGAAAAGTAGAATTCAAAACCAAGTCTGGTAAGTTCAATGAGTCATATTTTTCCATTACATCACATCACATTACATCAAAATAACTCCAATTAAGTTTGCAAATTTGGAGACCATGACCAGTTAATTACGTTTCCACAACCACACTGAAAAGGTTGAGCACACACGGGAATTTTCTTATGTAGCTATCCCTAGTATCCATAGCATGCTCTTTCCCCCGATGCGAACCATGCTGTCCTCATTGCTATTTGTGCAAATATTATTACATCTTTAAGAAACCATTGTGTTGCCACACATAATATGAATACCAGTTATGTGAATTACAACAGGTAATTGTGAAAGGCTTACAGCGCTGGCAGATCTGTAGACTTATTAAGACAGTGAGTTTGAGAATATGAAAATTAACATGGGGTCATGATAATCACTGATAAATGTAAATGTCAAGGTCTATCTTCAAGTCCATTTTAATCTTGGCACTGCAATCTAAATGAGGTGCTTATTCTAATTTGTAACAAAAAAAGAAAGAAGGCATAACATATCCATCCAGATGTTTTGAGGATTAATAAGTAAAACCTTCTAAAAGTATTTAAAGAATAAAAAAAAAGAGTTGCCTGCTTTTGGACTAAAACTGATGGTCAGACATAGCTTCTTAGTAAGATGTAAATTACAAGTCAATCAGTTTGTTTTTTTTAAAATGCAACTATAAACATCATCCATGACAAATTATATTGCTTCAGAAAGAATGCATCACTCAAAGGAAGCAAAGCAGAACAATATAAAAAGGATTATGAAAACAGTCCTATTTCTTGGAGTACACTCAGGTCACATTGGCAACCAAGGGAATCCCCACAAAGTCCTTTAGAGCCAGCCCCTCCAAGTCTGACCTATGAATGAAAGGGGGGAAAAATGTGAGGTTATCTATAGGAGCTTCTGAGTACAAGGCACATACATATGGTGTTTGTGGCAGGCCCGAAGGTTACTAAAACATTTCAGTCTTTTTTTTGTTTTTTAACTTTTAAAAGAAATTTATTTTTAAATTACAGTTGACATAAACCTTTCAGTCTTAATAAAGGGTCAGGTTCCAGGGCCTAGGTTTCATTTATGATTCTCTGGAGCATCGGCAGTTCTCAGCACCCAATTTTATTTTATTTTATTACTCAAACTCGTATAATACTTGTTATATTTCAGGCACTGTTTTAGGCATCATGAATTCACTTAATCCTCACAATTTATTTTAAACTATGTAGGACATAGATATCATCATTCCCATTTCACAGATGAGGAACTTGGGGCAAAGAGACTTCAATAACCTGCCCAGTGCCACACAGCTACTACAAAGGGTCGGAACAGGATTCAGATCTAAGCAGCCTGGCTCTGGAATCCATGCTCTCTGTCACTGCACCAGGCTGCTCTTTCCCAGGAATGCTAGTAAAACCATGCCTGGACTAATCTCTAAAGTGACGTGTCATTTTACAGTGATCAAAAGCAATTTCCAGAGCGACCTTGTCTAAGATATGCACCCTTCTACACAGGCTTGTTTATGGGAATCCTATTGATGACCCCCAACCCCATGTTCAGCGCAGTGCTACACTATCAGTGAGGCCAGTGCCTTGGGGACTGTCATGACCAACCCCTCCCTGCCACGTGACCTCTGAGATGGCAGGGGTCTGCTGGCTGGCTGCATTGTCTCTGTGATTTAAACCAGACCATCTGGCCGCCTTGTTCTCTGAGCTGGAGCATGCCTAAAAACGCTCAGATTGCATTTAACAACTTTTTTTCTCTCTGGCCAGATATCAACTCTAGAGTTATTTTATACAGATTTCAGTTTATTCTATACTAGCACAGAAAAACTTTCTTTGATATCAACTCTTTCATTACCAAAGTCTGTTCATGGGATGACCCAGCAGGAAGAAAGCCATGGGGAACATGGTAGTAAACTTGAAACAAGGACGACCAACCTAATACTCAGGGCTCGCTCCTTATTTACAAAATGCAATCATCAGTAGTCAAGTTCTGTAAATTTCAGTCTCAAGAAAAGGAACAGAATTTCACATTACAATACTTAATAAATCCTAGGCTTAGAGCATCGACGAATTCTTCAAAACTACAAAACCAAGATCAGATTGAAGTAAGGAGTAAGAGTAGGAGAAGGAAAAAGGATGACGATTATTTCCTTCTACATGAGCCTCGATTGTTCAATTACTTAAGTCGAAAAGCTTTCTAAAACCAAGAACCTCATTTTAAAAGGTCAATTTATGCCTGGCCAGTGTGGCTCAGTGGTTGGGCGTCAACCCATGCACCAAGAGGTTGTCGGTTCGATTCCCAGTCAGGGCACATGCCCAGGTTGTGGGCCTGATCCCCAGTGGGGAACATGCAGGAGGTGGGCAATCTATGTTCTTTCTCATGGATGTTTCTATCTCTCTCTCCCTCTCTCTTCCTCTCTCTCTAAAATCAATAAAGAAGAAAAAAAAAGTTTTTTAAATCAATAAAGAAGAAAAAAAGGTCAATCTACGCTGGGGCTTAGAATAAGAGAGGGGAAAAGAATAACGGAAGTGAATTACAAAAATTCAAAGGGAGTAGTGGCTCTGGTGGTGGTGGTGGGGAAATGAAACAAACTTTCCAGTTAAAATGCTCATGGAAAATAAATATGTATACCACCAATGCTCATCCCAAGAATAGGAGAAGAAAGAGGGAAACAGGAGAAAATTCAACCCTAACACAATGCTTCAGAAAAACACGAATAGTTTTCTTTAAAAGGAAAAAAGGGGGGACATCTGTAATACTTTCAATAATAAAGATAAATTTTTTTTTAAAAGGAATAAACAAGAAAACTCCTCTGGCACACCAAACTCCTTGTGATTCAGGGTGAAAAGTGTAACATAAAAATCCAGTCCATAAGTGCCAGAGGAAAAGAAACTTTCCCCAAATAACAAAATAAAAATAAACCTTCAGTTAAAATAATATATTACACACTGATATAAACTGAAATGCTCTTGTCCATGGGTTGATCTTATGAAACCCTTAAACATGAGCATGTAACACTAACAAACTATTTGACATTATTATTTGGGTTCAAAGACTCCCTTTCTCTAAATGTTTATAGCACCATACCAGTTATTTCAACTGAGCTGACACAATGAATTTCAAATGATCTAATACTTCTGACTTACCAGCGGATTAGCACATGATTACCCCGAGTAAAAGGATTATTATTACTGCTGCTCTAAGATATTAACACTTTCTGTAACACACTCTAAGGACGCTACATAGATCACTAAAAAAAAACGTGACAAAATACATGGGGGAAAGAGGATTTTTAAAAAGGAAGGTGATAAATGTTCTCTTTTAGGACTTCTTGCTTAAAATAAGGTTGGCCTCGTATTGACAGAATCAGCATTTTGCATCACACTTTCAGTGGAGTACAAGTCACAAATAAACAAGGACGGTGCTCACTGCACTCAGGAAATTATGCCACGTGCGGCCTTCTTCTTCTTCTCATGAAGATCAGGCTCCAAACAAAAACCTCCACTTTGTAATAGACAACTAATTCTCATGTAATGAATGACAGAACACAGCGTTAATGTACTTAACAAGACAGAGCTAAATTCAATGAAGCTTGACGCCATTTATATGAAAAAGGGTTACATTTGTAGACAGAGCCAAAGGGAGAGAAGATAATTCTGAATTAAATAATGAAGCTTCTGCTTTGGTTTAGTCCTCTCCCTGGAAATAGAGATCATAGCTAAAATATGACCCTTAAAACTGGCAGCTGCAACAAAGCGAAATACCACTGTATTAAACTTGAACTCTCCCCCATGAAGAGGTAACAGCTAAAAAACTGCTCAATTTCTTTTGGCAAAAGTGCCATTTCTTTATAGCCAAATATCTGGCCTAATAAAAATGTGTCCTTTCCCTACCTATCGCCATGATATGCAATTCAGCTCACACATAACACTGTCACAGAAAGTTCAGATAACCCAAATGATGTTTTAGTATCTACTGAATCTTGTGGATACATCATGAAAACAAAAGAGGTGAAAGTAAACCATGTGACACAAAATTGAAAAGATAAACTTAGGTTTTTTTTCAGGGTTTTTTAGGGTTTTAGTGTTACGTTACCTTACCCAGAAGGGGGGAAAAAAAGTCCTAGGACACAAGAAGTGTGGAAATCTTTTTAAAACAATTGTTCTTAAGCCTATGAATAACAAAATGCCATCTCCCCTTTTCCAGTGTAAGTTCAGAAAACAGATTTTAAAGTATATTAAAAAACACAGCAAATGAACTATGCCAATCAAGCACCTACAACCTGAAAACAATTTATGAATTATTGTAAGTAGATGAGAGAATATTTTAACTCCTCTACAGGTTTACAGTAAGAACAGTGATCTAAATAGCACACTTAATGCATCTGGTGATATGACTTATTTCCGTAGGATGTGCTTACATACATGGAGGTAACACCACCTGGAACTGCTATACCTTAAGCCAGGGAAGCCTCGGCTTTCCACTTCTCTCTCCTACCCACAGTGTTATCTGGTTCTGCTGTTGTCACAGAGCCAGGGAATGAAGCTCTTCCAGAAAACTTACCCAAGATCAAACTGTGCCTGGTGACAGCAATGTCCAGGCCATAAGTAATGTTCAAAGGATTCAACAACGCCTGTGACTGATCATTCTCTTTCCCTTGCCATCACCTGCTGATTTTGTCCAGGTGTTTTATGGCTATCTTGAGGATCTGGAGAACAGACAGAGGGAAGACTTTGCCAATTTCTTTTGTCTGGGATTGTGAATGAATTCCTTACACAGATGGCGGACAGCCTCAGCTCAGGGCAGCGCCAGGCGATATTGCCTAAAAGGAGAAACGAAGGGAGACATTATCTTCTCCCACAACACTGCCTGTAATGTGTCTGTGGTTAGCAAACTGAGACAGCATGGCTTCTCAGAGGGAAAAATGAGGAAGGAAGAAACTCAACAAATAACTGGAAAATATTTACTTGTTTGAGGTATTACTAAGCATTTACCAAGGAATCAAAAACGCTGATCAAAAGCATTAGTCCTGAACAAATGTGCTTCTATCAAAGACTCTTTAACCTAAGGTTCAGTTATTTTTTCACTTGTATATCAAAGTCACCAGCTCTCCTAAATTAACAAAAAATTGGACTTTAAAAATCTAAGTCAAACCTTTCGCAGCTATTTCACTGCTGTGTTGGAAAGAAAACTGGACTGTCGTCTAAATCTATGCTGTCGAACATGGTAGCCACAAGCTATACGTGGACAGTGAGCACTGAAATATGGCTAGTCCAAACTGAGATGCGCTATGAGTGTACAGCACACACTGGATTTTGAAGACTCAGGATGAAAAGAAAAATGTAAAATGTCTTGATAAATATTCATATTGAATACATATTCTTTTATATCTACTATATGTGAAAATAGTAATTTTTGACACACTGGATTAAATATATGTCAAAATCAACTTTACCTGTTTATTTTTACTTTTGTAACGTGACTATACTAGGATGTTTTTAAATTGCATGTAAAAATGCATATACTTCTATTGGATAGGGCTGGTCTAGACACTAGTACTTTTGTCCATTTCAGTCTTGTTGACTATTTGGTCATGGCCTTTCTTCATTAACTTTCTGAGCCTCTTTTTCAAGTGAAAATGATGGAAATCAAGGGTACAGACTCCAAATTTCATAGCTCCTAAAATTATAAAATTTTACTTAGCTATTTTTCAGACTTCCCTTCCTAAAATCTATGGTCCATTTTCATTTAGACTTGCTCTAAAGAAGCAGTAAAGAGTAAATCATAGAAAAACAGGTTTTATTCATTATTCAATTAATTTAAGAACCTACAGCTCCCTCTGATGACTTTTAACTAAAGTTTTTCAGAAAAATTTACATGTTTTTAATGTAGGCAAACCTTAGTAATCATATGAGTTCCATCAGTGACTGATAACTCTAGATGATGTTAAATCCACCAATGTCCTGCGTGGGTACGGGTTTGTAAAGCAATGAAACGAGGTGTTTGTTTTGTGGATTCAAGTTCCCCATCACAGGTACCTATGATTGTAATTCATTTTGGTAAGAAGGCTACAAAGCAGATATTCCCTTAATAAAAACCTCAGAAAAGCTTTCGTGGTTTCTTCACTGAATCAGAGGGAGTATATTTTAAATTACAAGGTGTGGTTGACCCCTCTTGGAGGCACAATTTCTGAAGCAATAGCTGCACAGATCGCATCAGTTATTACTAACTTTGTGATAATTTATGAAACACCTCCTCGAACAGCTCTTGGGTGGCCAGGCCCAGAAGAGGATATTTTTAGGAGCCTGGTGCTCCCACAACTTGGCCTGTCAGAATAATGTGATTGTAACAGGGCTAAGGATGAAGCAACTAAAGAAAAACAACTTCAGGTGACAGTTTAAAACCTTAGTTCCAAGACATCATTTCTCCACTATTAAGGAATGAGCAACAGTAAGTTCCTTGATAGAAATAAACATTTTATCTTGCAGGTTATGTTGAGAATTTGAATATTTGCTGCCTGAATTGTGGAAAGGAAATGGAAAACAGGAGGAGATTAAATGCAGGGCAGAAACACAGTATCTGTTTAATACGTGTGTTTTTACCAAAATGATGGTGAAACTCAACCCCACATCCTGGCTCACTGAAAGCCTTGATGGAGTATGTTATTGTGTATGTAAAACGCACCTACACAAACATCCCTCATTAATGGATATATTCCAGTAAATGAGAGAGAAAGAGTAGTCACGTCAGCCATAATACAATGAAAGTGCAGCATACACGACTGAGGAGTTAGAAACTGGGAGAGAAAGAAAGCAGCATGTTTTACCGGATAGAATTATTCCCTGGCATGATAAGTTTAAAATTCTAATTGACAGCTAGCAGAAAAGAGCTATTAATGAATTGTGTTCTATTTTATGTATCCAATGGGAGGAAAGCACAAAATCTGGAAACTTTTGAAAGAAAATATGAAAGTAAAGAGCACTGGCAGATAGGTGCAAGTGGAAGGATGGAAAGGTAGGGTCAAATCTAAGGAGTCTACAGAGAAAAACCATCTGCACGGCTGACTTCAGCAATCATACTCTATAAAGCAATTAAGAGGACTATTTTAAAATTTCAATGTTAAGTCTGAATATATATTTGATTTTAAGAACCTAACTTATATGCAAGTAAAACATTAAATTATTTGCTTTTACAAATATTCCTAATGCCTAAGAGATAAATACTAAAGTGAGGCTAATTTCATAGTGGCTCTTTTCTTGGCTAATACCAGATGTATGCAGGTCATAACAAGAATGGCTCTTACCAAAAGACTTTGAGAAAATCAAAATAAAGCTAGTTTTGAGCTCTATCAGTAGTTGGTGAGGTGAAAAGAATTCAGTAAAAAGCAAAGCAAAAAAGCAGGAAGGGACGTTACCTTAGGAAATGATTTATTAAGTATTTTCGTACCTTTGTTTACTGTTTCTTTAAACAAATAACAATCTGCTTAAATGTAAAATCCATATGTAAAATCATATGGATTTCAAAAGATCATTCTGTTCATTTCACTCATCATTCAGTTTTATTACCTTAAAAACAATTCCTTAACATATACCAAATATCTTTAAAAAATATTTTAAAATGCTACTTAAAACTCTTAACTACCATGTTTTTAAAAAATCTTATTTCTTCACAGCAAAGAGCTTCCAGAAACCACTATAAATTCTTGCCCTCTGAATGTTTGGGAATGGTCTGTTCATGTGTTATTAATAATCCAGACACAGTATTCATATTAATGGGCACAGAATGAATATTCAGTTGCATATGGACTCATACCACAGGGATATCAAAACCAAAACCCACCTTTACTTGTGCCTGCCAGACATACACTAGCATAACTACCTGACTACACCAAACTTTTTGTGTTTATACAGTTATATAAATGCTCACTATGGCAACAGAGCTAGATACATGCACAAAGAAATACCTGTAATTTTAAAGGGGGAGGCAAGAAAAAGTGCTCACACAACATAAAAGTTAATTTTACATTAGTATCATTAATATTATACTCACACTGTAACAGCCAAATAAACCCTGTGCTTTAAAAACAAATCAGGTCACTTGAGCTGCCTGTTGTATTCTGCTAAGAAAGCAAAATCTACCACGCATGGCTAGTGTTGACACTCTTCCTCAATGACTTTTATTGTCTCTGGTCGACTTTTAAATCTTCCTTTTCCATGTTTTGAATCAGAATCCTTCACTTGTAGAAAGTTACATTAGTGGTATTAAAAACACATAAAAACTCCAAGGAATGGTTCCAAATAGAAATTATACTTTAAAAAAAAATAGTCATGGTTATTTCCCTAGTTTACTTGGGCATTTAAGTTTTTTCTTTAACTCCAACAAATATTTCTTTAAAAAATGGTTTTTATGTGGCTGAAATTAGAATGCACACAAGATAGTTTTTCAAGGCCAGCAAGCACTTCCTAACCAAATCCCCCACTTCCTTTGCTAGCTAAACATAACTCCTTTAAATGTGTACATCCTTTAAAAAGTTAGAGGGGAGCACCTCACATGTAATAGCAGGCAGCTGGGAAGCCAATTGGTGTAGTCCGAGTGCACATTTTAGAAAGCAGCTCTGTAACATTCAATAACTAAGTGGTAATTGGGCACAGAAACATAAACTGTCAAACTGAATCAAAACCCCTTTGCTTTTCAGAGTATTATTTGTAAGATTATACTAGAATTAAATTTGAACATGCATCCACCCTATGCATTCAGTCAAATTATAAAACAAGGAGAAAAAAAATGCCGTGCTTTCTTTGGATAAAATTAATGTCAGCTTTGTGTCCTTAAACCAGACCCGATCGGGAAATGAAATATGTTTAGTCCTGAAATAGTTGTGGTAATTCAATCCCTGCACTCTCCTTATTTTCTTGATGACAAAGAAAAACTCCCAACTGGCAGGGCCACCTGCACTGATTACTCCTCCATCCACACCCACAGAATATGAAAATGAGCCAATGATCATTAACCTTAATTTCTTCTAACATAAACCTCGGCTCTTTTTCAGTCTTGCTACTCAGGGAACTCCCCTGAGATAGAGAAAAGAGAGAGGGGGTACAAAATAAGGAAATAGGGACTGAAAGCTCAGAGCAAAGGGGGTAAAAAGCAAATGAAAAATAGAATCCACTGGCTTTTAAAAAGCTGCACAGCTGGCTTATTAAACTTCATACAGCAAAGATGTTACAAAGATAAAGAGATTCTGGGGCATCACCACTCTCTAGATAGTGGAATACTTTCCTGTCCAACACTCTCCTTCTAAGCAAACAAAAAGAAAGGATGCTTCCTCTCCACCCTCTCACTCCCCTTCACATCACTCCTCCACCCAGCCATCACTATATAAAGAGAGCGAGCAATAAAAGATGAATCAGGACAGCAGGAATGCAGGTGTGGCTGGAAGATCTCCAGTATGAGGACCAAAGGGCCTCTGCCACCAGGAGAGAGATCACAGATTTTTCCAAGGTGAGCACTTCAAATACAGTGTTGAATGCATCACACCTTCTGGTCATTCACATTCAAGTATCACCAACTGGAATCATTTTAATTCAAGCTGTGTGGGGCTAGATCCCATTGGCATTACATCATCTTCTAATGGATGAGGAGCTAGTTGGGGCCCTAAAAAGAAACACAAGCAGGAGAGGAACAGGAAAATTTCAGAAATAACCGTCTGTTTTGCACAGATGTGTATACTGAAAATTAGCTTGTTATGTTTGCCTACAGATTGCCCCAGAAGATTCTATAGCCATGAAAACAAAGGACATATCAACATAGCAATATATGCAACTACATGTCAACATACGCAACTACACGTAACCCTCTATAAAGCAGTCCTGAAGATGGAAGAAAAAAATCAAACTTTAAAAATTATTACAGTGATAAATGAAAGCAAAAAGTGTGTTTTTTTCCATTAAAAATTATGAATACAAAGACAAATAAATGCTTAAATAACACAATCAAAGCATAACTGCATTATCTGCAAGTATAATATAAAATGTTTGTTGTCTACCCAACAGACAGAGAACAACTTTTGCTAACACGGTTATCCCCTCATTATTTCAGATCTCAAATCAGTAGAAGCCATGAGGAGAGTGAGCAGAAAGGCAGGAAAAACAAACACAAACAAAAACCTGGTTACAATTTGATACTGGATTCCACAGGGCAATTTAAACTAAAACCTGGCTCTAGGTTGCTCAGTGTTCACTGCCTTCTTGCTTAGCTACTGACTGTAAACACATGCATATATACATACACCCTACCTTCTGTTTTCTCTCTCCTTCCTCTCCCCACCCTCCATCAGACTGTCAAAGGTCAATGGTCCTCTCTGGAAGTGAGGACAGAGTACTGAAGTGTTCTGTGCCATGAGTCATCTTAATAGATACTCTAGTGACTGCTTGTGACCCAGCAGTGAGCTGAGATAGCAGAGCTTTTAATAAAGCAGCACTTTTGCACACTCAGAGCCTGGTTAATTTAATACCTGCCGCTTGTTTACCAAACAGGACAGGCATGTCTCCGTGTCGATAACTTCCCAGTGACAGTGAGGCGACTGAATCTGGGCATGGAACAGATGCACCTTTTTACGCTCTGTTAAACCGTGTCACAGACTACAGCCCCTGAGCGCATTCCTTTATTTATGCCGCAGCCAGCTGAGCTAATTGTCAGAGACAGACCTGGTTCTAATTCTGCCGAGTCCAGCAACTGCTGGAGTATATGTGCTGAGGCATGAATGGCGCAGAACGCTTCTAAAAGGGAACAGCTGAAAAACAGAGTCAAAGGGTAGAAGCATAATCTACCAATGTTTTACCTAGAGAAGACATCAAAAGTGTCACATATCTCAATAGTAGGTTATGGAGGTGGAGACAAAGGAAAAGCATCACTAGAGTTTGAATGAAGAAGAGGAAAGCAAATACCTGAGTGGAGAGAACACAATAGAGCAGAGATGGCCTTCATTTTTCAAAGAATATGCTTAGGCCTATGCAATTGTAAAATATTCACAAGCTCAAAAACTGCCTGATCAGGGGCCAATGTTCCAATGCAGCTTATACCAACAATTCTGTGCAATACCAGGACTGAGCATTTCAGATATCCTGATGCAAACCCACAGTGACACCAAAATTACGAGAAAATCAAGTCCCTCACTCATCCCACCATACAACTTCGGTTTGCTTGATCATGTGGAGACAAAGGAACTTCCATGTATTGTTCTCCTCACACCCTGTAGTATTGGAAATGTTTCTTATTAGCTGTAATACCATACTCATATTTTATCAGTAGCAAGAGTTCATTCCAGTTAAAGTTCTTCACCCGTCATGGGCATTTTTCAGCAAATTAATGTCTTTTACTTGCATGACTTCTCTTCATATTATAATTTGGGGTTTAAACAGATCATAATACTTTACAGAAAAGAAAAAGAGAAAAGAGCTCAGTGTTGATAATTTTTACTACTTATGACTAAATGACCTCAACTGAGGAATAAAAAATTAAGTCATTTGTCTTATGAGGTACAGAGGACATTTTATGGTGTACAATTTAGCTAATAATGGGTTGGGGCCAATCCTTAACAAGTCACATGTTTCCATTGTCCCTTCACCCCCTGCTTATGTTTTTACCACATCCTAACAAAAACATGACCAGAACTGGTGAAAAACATACGGTTCCAACTAATGAATCACATACTTTCCCGCAAGTACAGTAAGTACTACCAGCTGTGTGACAGTCTTGCTTTGGCAGTGGAACCAGTGCAGAACAAGCCGGCCCATCTGAAAGCAGCTGTATTGAAAAACCACAAGCAATATAAGTGTGTCTGCCTTCTCGGAGGAGGCTTTGTCTCTGTTCTGTGTCTCTGCTCTGTCCCCAGAATGTGCCAGCCATCTTGTTTAAGGAAAGTTTCCAAAGTTACAGAGGTAGAAAGAAAACCCACAAATTGAAAAACAAAAAACAAGTTTTCAGAAAGTGTTGTCACTTCGTCAAGTGGAATTAAAGGAATACACCTCTCTCCCACATCCACCCTCTCATGTGCATCTTCTGGGGCTTGCCTTAGACTAAAGGTTGTGTATGTCTATGTATCTAAATAAGGGAGGGGGATGCGGGACGAGGAATAGCACAAGTCCCAGCTATTTACAGACAGGACAAAGAATGCACACACACACACACACACACACAGAACAATTCACAGATTATCAACTCATGCCATGGGAGCTACTACAAAAACATAAACTTGCCACTTTTACAATAGGCTTCATTTGTAACCACAGAGCATTCTGAAAAAATTCTCTGGCAAGCCCTAGATATTTTTATAGAAATGCACTTTTCCCTTCTGTGAAACAACATTCAAATGGATAAATATTACTGTTGGGGGGGGGGGGAGTCCATCAGCATTAGTCTAGAAATGTAAGTGGAAATGGTAGGATTTTTTTAACCTTTATAGTGTGTGAAGGCAATAGCTAATAAAATTTTACCAACATCATTAAGTGATCAGTAGCTTTTATGTAGCGCCTAAGTACCATCTCAGGCTTGCTCTGAAAAAAAGAAATACCTACAGTTGTCATTCTGGGCTTTTCCAAAGTCTTAATCAGGAAAACAAATAAATAAATAAAAGTAGTAAAATTATCTCTTTTTTTGGCAAGTGTTTTAAATACAGGGAGGTCACATGTAAGGACTTAACAGAGAAGTCTTGCCTTTGATGTTTGCCTTTATCACCTAATTTAACCAAACACATTATTCTAAGCTTATGTTGTAAAGATGCTTCATTCAGCAAAATTCTAATCCAAAAGTCATAGTAACACATCTTTTCTTTCTGTTTATGCCACAGTTCTATGAATGATTTTTAAAGACATTATCACCAATGTAACACTTCAAAAATGGTCAGAAAATTCACTGCATTAACGGAGAAAACGTGGGCTCTTGTGGTTTAAATGCCTAAGTGAATTCTGCTGTGTGTGGATTTAGGTGCGTTCAGGCTTGGGTTGGTCAAAGGCAAGTACTTTGGGTGAGTCCAGAAGTCACATGATCCATCTGGCTAGATCAGGACAGACAGAGGGTAAGGCCAAGAGCACCAATAACAACAGGAAAATAGCAAATGATGGACATGAAGCACAAGACTTTTCAAATATTCACTAAAACATGGGTTTGAAAAGTAGGACACTAATAAAGAAGACATATGATTTTTTTTTAAATGACTGGTTTGTAGTACTCTTAGTTCATATTAAATTTAATGTAGAATGTTAGTCTAAGAAGGAAAATATCCAAAATTAGATAATGAAATTACACAGTGAAATCTATCATGAAAGAGCTAATATGGTTGAGCCAATCTTATGATAAAATTACTATGAAATCACTGAAACTCAAAGTAATTCATTTAATGGCAGGGAAAGGCAGTTACAATATATTGACATTCAAAAAGCAGCTTATGAAGCAGTATACACAGTATGATCTTGTTTCTGTTTTTAAAATGAATACAAGAAAAAGAACAGAAAAAATACCCTAAAATGATTAACACCTGTGTGAATAGAGCTATTGCCAATAGTTTTATTGCTGTTAAACTCCATTTTCTAAATTTTATTTACTTAGCATGTATAAATCACATATAAGAAAAATAAGTGCAGAGGGGTTTTTTTCCAATGCAATAAATTTGATTATTAAGAAATCTAGTAACTAGATTTCTGGTCTTGAATAGTAGTTATACTTGAAAACTTAAGAACTATACAAAATTTTTCTCAAAATCAAAAATTGGATTTCTTTGAATAATTCTTTAAAAACTACTTTTTTCATGTGTGTGTGAGTGAGTGAGTGTGTGGTGTGAGTGAGTGAGTGTGTGTGTGTGTATTTTCTTTGTAAAATCTGAAGACAAGTACTGAATTTACTTATGCATCCCCCCATTTCCCAAGAGTATACTTTCATCATTTGAGCTACAAACTAGCCTTTGTTAATTCAAACTTTACAAAATTAATGAACCATAGATCTAAATCTTCACCTTTCTAATAAAAATAATACCTTTAGCACTTCTAATTGCCAAAGCATTCCCATAAAATAAAAGTACATGCCCACCGCTGAAACACCCTTCCTTCATGACCAAACACAGCAGCTGCCCTGCAGAACACAATCCAGGGGCTTTGGTAGTATGTGATACCATAATAGGATAAACACAAAAGCACAAATCTGTAAAATATGCTTATCCAGGTTGAAACATGGCAGAAATAACTAGATTAACAACCATATTCTTGTAATGAAGGACTTAGAATCATACCCAATAATCGGGAGGATTTACTGTTAAACATTCAAAGCTTTTCATTCTATGACTTCTGAGAGGACTGGTACAGTCAGTCATTTGGAAAATATTTATTGACAAATTACCATGGCCTAGCATTGTGTCCATGTTTGGGTTTTAACACACAGAAAGAGAGCCTATGAGCTTCTTGACATCAAAAACCATCTACTGTAGGAGAAAATACTAATATTTTAACACACTTTCTAGATGGGTAGAAATCCACAGAGAAGATTCCAGGGAAATAGAGGAGGGTCAGTAACTCCTCTTGGGCTTTGAAAAGACTTCAGGAAAAAGACAGAACTTAATGAAGCTTAAAAACATGTTTAGTAGCCAACCAGGCAGGATTAGGAATAGAGAAGAAGGCGGACAACATGGGAGAATGCTCGATGATGGGAAACAGCACAAAATTAGCAGAGAACTACAACCTGAACTGTGTTGCTAGGGCATCAAAGTTGAGGCAAGAAAAGACAAGAGTGGAGGCCAGAGGAGGAGGTAGGGTCCAATCACAGAGGATCTTGCCTGCCTCTTTACAGAGCTAAGTTTCCCTTAATCTAATTAAACAGTAAGAATTGTTCAAGCTCCACAGCTCCCTTCTCCCTCCAGAAGTGCCAGGACTATCCTTGTCATCTTGTTGGGGGGAAGAGAGGGGAAGGAGACACAGGACACAGGGATACAACTAATCCCTCCTTTCTTTTTGTTTCAAAAAAGCATTTACCAAACACCTTCTATGTGCCAGGCACCGCTTTAGGCATTTTCCAGAAAAAACAGTAGTTGCTCCTTGATCACTTCTGTGGATCCCTTATTTAGTAATAATTTCTTTAAAAGCAAAAACAAAAAAACTGGCATGGCCCACTATGTCTTTTGGAGCTTGAAAGTAAAGAAAGACAAAGAAAAAAAGAATCTGCATAAGTAAAAGCACAATAATCCCAAATCATTTTATTGGTCACATTTTGCCAAACTGATGAAGTCATAATCAAAGAGAACAATTTGTCAAGGCATTGCTAATTGCAGATATTAGCATATCAAATCTAATATCTGATTGGACAAATCAAACCTTGGAAAAATTATTCTCTTGACAAAGTAACAGGTACAACCACTTCATATAAGCCACAACATAGATAGTGTATATTGGGGATGTGCTGCCATATCTTTGAGACACAATCCCAGGGCCCAATTTCATGCATTTAATTCATAAGATACCAGATAAAACATTGTGATGCAAGTTCTGACACTAGTCAAATTTTAGTACCAACTTTTATGCAAAAGTCTATACCCCATAAAAGCCACTTTCTCAATAATTCCTAATGCAATACCCTTGGAGAAAACAATATAATCGAGTTTTATAGGAGGGCAGGTTTGCTAATACCAGCTGGAAATATCTGGGCCCTACAACATGAGAGCTGATCCTATTAAAATCCAGATACCAGCTATTATATCTAAAATTGTTGCTTCATTCATATTTAGCATGAAGACGAGTCTATCTAAAGCAGGCTCTACTTAATACAATGTGGTTTTAATTGGAGTCTGTTTTAGATGAGCCACCTGTATTTCATCTTTTTAAAATTATCCATAATTTTCTGCACAATTTGCCTCTGCAACATAACGAATAGCAGTTAGTTATAGATTATTGCCATTGTTTAGATGTCTAAGAAGAGAAGGCAAAACTCTCTATTTACTAAAACACAATGGACCTGTACCAAAGAAAGTAGGAGACCAGGGTTCTGGTTCTGTTCCAGTGCACAAATGAACAAGAGCATATGTGTGAAATTATTATTGAGCCTTAACTAGAAAGACAACAGATTAAAAGCCCGATTATTCTTGCTTCATTATGGCTACACTGAAGCCTAGTGCTACAATAACTAAAATCTCACTTTATATTCCTCTCAAAAAGAGCCTCTTTTAAAAATAACATTTCTAACTGGAAATTCCATTGCCACCCACTACTTCAAATAACCTTTTCTTCATAGTACTATGGCTCTATTTTCCAATTATTTTTATTTCAATATATTCATGGTTTGTTCCCAACTAAAACTATTTACAAGTTTTATTTTTTTTCTTTATTGGTTTTAGAGAGGGAGAGAGAGATAGAAACATCAATGTGAGAGAACATTGCCTGGCCACCTCCTGCATGCCCCGCACTGGGGATTTAGCCCACAACCTGGGCATGTGCCCTGACCAGGAACCAAACTAGTGACCTTTTGGTGCATGGGTTGACACTCAACCACTGAGCCACACCGGTTGGGCTATTTACAAGTTTTATATGGTCACTATTTTCTAGGATAGTTTCCATCTTCATTGTTTATCTGCCTAAGAATTATTACAATATTGTGAATATGGTATATCAAACATTATAATGATGATTCCCATGCAGGTCCAAGTAACTAGCAGTTTCCAAATTAAGATATATTGTCCGGTGGCTCAGTGGTTGACTATTGACCCATGCACCAAGAGGTCGCTGGTTCGATTCCCGGTCAGGGCACATGCCCAGGTTGTGGGCCGGATTCCCAGTGGGGGGCATGCAGAAGGCGGCCAATCAATGTTCTGGCTCATCGAGGTTTCTATCTCTCTCTTCCTCTCCCTTCCTCTTTTTCTCTCTAATATCAATAAAGAAAAAATGTTTTAAAAGATATATTTATATGACGTCTATAGCAAGAACCACGCAACAAAAAAAACACCTAATATGCAAATGTCAAAGATGATTCTTCTTTTAATCTGTTCTGAATTACCAAAAATATATCTCAAAGTCAATAAACGAAGTTAGAAACTCATTGTTTATCAAATATATTAAACTGCTTTTTATCACATGCTAAACTTAGGCCTGCTAACAGCTATTTAGCAGGGAATAAAGTATCACAATCCACTTAAATTTGTTGGCGTTATTTATTATACTATGCTACCCAAATTTTTCTCTTAATGCTTTCCAGCTAACAGAGGTGACTTCTGATTAGTATTTCTCCCTAAACAGAGTGTGTTCCACAACAGGACTCTACTCACCTTGTCTTTTGATAGGACTATTTACGTAAATTATATCCTTCAATTCCAATTTACCTACTGTGCACACTCAATGAACTTAAGTACACTACAGAAACAGCACCATTCTCTTTTGCAAACATGAATGATTTTTTTCTCTATTAAGTTCTGGCTTTGTTTTGCCTTCTCCCCTACTTAACACATTTGTATGTGAGGGTATTATCAGCTTCTATTATTTTCCCAATTTCTCCAAATGCAGTTTTGTTTTGTTTTTATCCTCACCCGAGGACATTTTTGTATTTATCTTCAGATAAAGTGGGAGGGAGAGAGGGAAGAAGAGAGAGAGAGAAACATCGAGTGGCTGCCACTCACACGACCCCAACTGGGACCGGGGACAAACTGCAACCAAGGTACGTGCCCCCAGCGGAAACTGAACTCGGGACTCTCCGGTCCGCAGCTAACCGCTGAGCCAAACTGGCCAGGGCCAAATACAGTTTTTTAATTAGTTGCATGAAATCCGAACATCTGTCTAGTGATAAATAGGTAAACTCAATTTGACAATTGTATTAAGAGTAATAGACCCAAAAATCTTACCTCAGAAAAGCATTGCCACTTAGTGATCAAAATTATCCTATAAATTGACCTTCAAAGATTTCAGTCTTAAACACCAAAGTCTGAGCCCAAGAATCTGCATACAGGAGTGGCATGCACTACAGCAGGGGGGGGTGGAAACACCTAACTAATAATAAAGGTCTTTTCCTTTTAATCCAACCCAATAACACCAGCAATTTCCTTACATATTCCATTATGGAAGTTGTAGTTTGAGTTCAGTGCCATGTGATAGAATCTATTACTAACATGTTTTGTATAAATGACATAGAGCATACATACCCCATATGGAAACCATATTTTCACAGTAACTGATGTTTAATAACAAACACTATAACTTGGAGCATCTGCAGCATTTTCTCTTGTTCGCTTAGTCTGATGCACTATTTTGGCAATTTGTCTACTTAGAAATTTGGTCTATGAAACCGAGGCTCTTGAATTTTCTCACTGCAGTTAAGAAGGGATTAATTCTATCCCATGTTGTATTAGTTACAAGATAATTGGGCTCTCTGAAAGGCACCACCATAAATTACCTTGATCCAGAAATTACTCTGAACATTGGTAGGTAACAATGCTTTTACATAAACAGACTTGTTTGTGGAAGTTACTAATTAATTTTGTTTATTGAGTTTACAATTTTATGTCTTTTTTTTCCCCCTTGGTCTCTGTCATGTAAAATGTATTAGACAATGTGCCACAAGCTTTAACTAGTTTCATTTAATATTTTATAATACCTTTGAGTACTTTGATAACATCAAGTATTTTTCTATTTTAATAAGCATAGTCTTTATGTCAGAGTGTTGTGAGAATATACAACTTTACCAAGAAGTTCAAAAATAAAATTAGTGACTAGGTCAGAGTCTGAATTAATATTGCAGATTTTTGCAGGTGGGCACAAGTTATAATTTTAAGTCATACATTTCAAAGTGGGAAGGATGATTTTACTACATGGATTTCTTACTCAACTCTTACTGGAGACTACAACAAGCTAAATATATTTCTGGAAGCCCAGGCCGGTTTGGTTCAATGGTTAGAGGGTCAGACTTCGGACCAAAGGGTCAAGGCTTTGATTCCAGTCAAAGGCACCTCGATTGCAGGTCCAAACCCTAGCCCTGGTTGACTATCTAAAAATCAATGGAAGAATGTCCTTGGGTGAGCATTAAAAAGATATCCTTTTTATCTGGACAAAATCTCGTAATAAACAAAGTCAAAATCTCGTAATAAACAAAGTCAACAGATTAGTCTTGGGACTTTTTTAGATGTGGTGCCTAAATGCCACAATCTGGTTTTCAAAATGGGTTTCTTCAATACAAAGTAGAAAGAAAAATTGCTTATTTAAAAGATCAATAATGCCCTGGCCGGTTTGGCTCAGCGGTTAGAGCATCAGGCCGCAGACCAGAGAGACCCAGGTTCGGTTCCCGCTAAGGGCACGTACCTTGGTTGTAGTTTGTTCCCAGCCCCGGTTGGGGTTGTGTGGGTGGCAACCAGTCGGTGTGTCTCTCTCACATTGATGTTTTTCTCTCTCTCTCCCTCCCACTCTATCTGAAGATAAATGCAAAAATGTCCTCGGGTGAGGATAAAAAAAAAAGATCAATAACAAAACATACACCCCTACACATGACAAAGGGTAAGGAGTATGAAGTAGAAGGCAATAAATAAAAGGAAAAGACTCGCAGCAAGTGAAGATTAGACTAGTAGCACAGGAGACATTATTGGTGGTTGTTTTTAAATGTTGAGAGACTGGGAGTAATTCAAACTTCAGATAAAAAAAAGGATACTACTAAAAGTTTGCACAAAGAAAATGGCAAAATAATCTCAGGAAGGTTCCTTGGACTACTCTGGAATATTAGGATTGAAGATTTAGGATGGGTGAGCTAGCACACCCAAAGACTAAATTAAAATTTGAAATTATATTGGCATGTCAGTCATAAAAATCATAATGCTGCGAAAGTATCTACAGAAGAAAAAGTCTACTGATACAAAAAACAGGAAAGTCTAGTCAACTGTGGTTTACTGTTCAGGAAGGTGCATGTTTTAAAGGGCTTTTTTTGTCTAATGTATATGTCTATGTGCTATGCAACGTGGCTGAAAGAGGAATGCAGTAACAGATTCCAAACGTAAGGCATACCCCCCACCCCCCATCCCCACCCCCAAAATACCTGAAGAAAAGTGAGGAATGTTGGATTGACACTCATGTCTTTCTTTTCTTTTTTTTTTTTTAACTAAGCCACTGGAATTCTGTATCTCACCAGATCCTTACAAGAAGCCCAACAAGTGGGATGTTATTTGAAGACACAGACTTCATTTAATTAATAAAGAGTGTTGATGTGAAATCTGGATACGATTTTAAAATAATTTGTTCTATAATCATTCCATGAGCAAAGGTAAATTTTAAAAAATTTAAAGCCCCAGCACTGCTTTCCTAGCTAATGGAAAATACAGGTTGGAGGAGCTTAAGAATAAGGTCCTGCTGTGGTTCAAAGACAACCACTCTGGGTGTTTTTTCCCCTGCCATCTAGAAAGGTGCCATTTTTTTCTCCTTTTTCTTTTCTTATCATACCCTTTTGGTTTACGTTAGGCACGTGAAAAGCTGTAGAATTAATTTTGTTTGAAATTTCTCAATATCGAGCTCTGTGAATGAACGCCTACAGAAAATGATGCAAAGGAATAAGCCCCTTTAGTACTAGTTCATGTATTCAGACCTAAAGTGAACTTGGAATTATGTGAGAGACACAGCAAGAAATTCAGCAAGCTCTCATACAGTGCAAACACAAGAGTTCACGTTGTGATATTCACTACATCAAAGCCATCTATCGAGAACGCGCCAGGGCAAGCCTCTGCCAGGAAAGACCTGCCTGTGTCAATGGATTGCTTGCTCTAACTTCCCAAAATAATCCAGGGTGTGATTTAAATCACAACATATAAAATACACTTGGGCTTTATCATGCTGATTTCCAAGTGTTCTAATTTATGTGGTTAATCCCTAAAATATACATATACATTTTAAATAGCAGCTTAAAAAGGCAGCAGCCCCATGTATTTCAAAGGCATGTACATGCAATTAAGCATATAACACACACACACCTTCAGAGTGGAACAGGCAGGAGAGTTTCCTAGCTACTTGAAATTTTTAAGACACAAATGAGGTGAGATTAAAAGAAAAAACGATAAGAGCCATCTGTTGCATCGAAGGTTAACAACATATATCAGGCAAGGGAAAAAATGCATAGGTTCAAATGTTAAGGTTATTGTGTATAATTTACACACAGTGAAATATACAGATCGTTAAGTGTCTAGCAAGAATATATTTTGGAGGGAACATAAAAATCAGAGACTGATTTTTTAAATTGATTTTCACACTGGGATGTGGCTGGTAACAAAATCACTGGGACATTATTGGTAACTATAATTAGCAATAAATGACTCTGAGCAGGATTGGATCCTCTTCCTAAGTTTTAAATGACTGCTTCAAGCTAAATTTCTGGGAACGTCTTTGGTCTAGTAATCAGTCTGGGAGTCTTGTAGAAACAAGCTTTCTCGTGATATTTCCACTGCCTCGTGGTTTCTGGCAAGGTTGCACAGTCTACAGAAACAAGATTTTCTAAGTGTCTTGTTATTTCCATTTCCTATCTCAAATGAAACCAAGTGCATGCGGATAAAAATGTTAAAAATACACACCTATGCAAACTTTTCATTATCAAGGTTATTTCTAAATTCAGTCAAATGAAATTTGTCAATAGTACTTTTGAAGATTCAAAGCAGCTCTAGTTGTACTGATCACTGAATAAAATAGAAAACTTGGAAGAAGAAAACCAAATAATTTTGTATTTTTAAAAAGTAGGTTATTCTCATACCATGTCAGCATTAAGAATGTCAAGACTTAAGACCTATTAATAAACTAAGCAGCCAAAAGTCTTAAGACTACAGGACCTTTCCAGTACATGATTCTTTACATTCAGATTTTAACCTGCATTCCTTAAGTGGCCTGTGGGTCACTAATTACCGCCATACCTCATTTTATTGCGCTTCATTTTTTTTAGAAAGTGTGCTTCATAGATGTTGCATTTTGTTTGTTTGTTTGTTTGTTTGTTTTACAAATTGAAGGCAAGAGCCTTCCACCAGCAAAAAGATTACAACGGTCTTTACTGTGATAGTCACTTTATTAAGGTGGTCTGGAACTGAACCCACAATATCTCCAAAGTATGCCTGCCTGTACACTTAAAACCCTTATATAACATATATAGGGTACACTGTTACACATGACACCATATTACTCTCATAAAAGTACAGATCTAGAAGAAGACACACTTTATAGGAAAGAAAAAGAATCAACTTTTTCACCTATAAAAAAATATGCCAAACAATGGTAAACTCTGAAAGGAATGGAATATTTCATTTTTTAATGTTTCCTTTTCTCTATTTATTCTAAGTAAATAAAATTGAGTCTATTTCCAAATGACCATAAAATGCCTAACCTAAGACCACTGGACAAGACTTACAGTTCTCAGCAGGGAATTTAATATCTAAACACATGATAATATAAATCTCAAAAGTTAAAGATAATTAGACATTATGACATCGAGAGTAGCAATGTAACTTCAGGATAATGATTCAGTTATTAGTGATTTGAAAGTATAAAATATTTAGAAAGTCTGAGGTTAAAGGAAATTCTCATAAGAAGAAGAAGAAGTAAAAAGGAAGTCATGTATATAATAGGCTATTTTCCCTTAAAGAAGTATTTTCTCAATGCTGACTTTAAAAGTACTGTTATGAAAAATATATATTGTATTTATTTTTACAAAAACAGAAGTTAAAATATTCCGGATGACATATCAGAAGTCATTTCATAAAAAACAAAATTAGTTCAAGTCAACAGAAATAATGGAAATTCATATTCATGGCAACGCTATTATTAGCCCCTGTTAAGTATTGGGACAAACTATGGCCATTTTATTCTAATATTAAATTACAGCATTGGATTACTAATTACCAACATCTAGAAAAGAACAAAAGCTCACCCTCTGGCCTCTTTACTTCTGTAGGCATAGGTCTAATGTATATTTCAACACTAATTTCAAGTTGTAAGAAGTAATTATAATCTCAATGTATCATTATTGAATGCTATTACTGTATTCTCTCTTTTTTTTAATTTGTGGTGTTTTATTTTTAAATTTTTTTTCTTTATTGATTTTAGAGAGAGAAAAGGAGAAGAAGAGAGAGATATGATGAAAGAGGACACCAACCGGCCACCTCCTGCATGCCTCCCAGTGGGGATTTGGCCCACAACCAGGGCATGTGCCCTTACCAGGAATCAAATCGGCGACCTCTTGGTGCACGGGTCGAAGCTCAACCACTGAGCCATACCAGCCGGGTTGTATTCTCTCTTTTATTACCTTCTGCTAGTGTTTCCTATTTAATTCTGTATCAAAAATTTTTATTTCCCTATAATAACATAACAAATCTTACAACATCGCATGTTAAAAGGCAGGAGAAAATCTCCAAAGTGGATTACTTTTTGCCCCCACTAGTGACGGTTATAGTGTTGTTGTTTTTTAAGACCAATTTTTGGCTTTAAAGTACATGAACCCATGTCCATGATAGTGCTGTTAATGATGCTAAATAAAAAGTAGCAATATAAATTTCTTCTTCACAAAAAAGAGAGGCCAGTGATATACTTCTGTCCTTAATCTTGCCAAACCACATTTCTGATTAAGAAATTTAAGCAAAAGTCTGGCTGCTGTGGCTCAGTGGTTGAACATCAACCCATGCACCAAGAGGTCGCCGGTTTGATTCCCAATCAGGACACATGCCCAGGTTGTAGGCCTGATCCCCAGTGGGGGCACGCAGGAGGCGGCCAATCAATGTTCTCTCTCATCAATGTTTCTCTCTCTCCCTCTCTTTTTCTCTCTCTCCCTCTCTCTTTCTCTCTCTCTAAAATCAATAAAGAAAAAAAGAAAGAAATGTAAGCAAAAGAAGAACAGTAAGTCAATAGTCTACAAACACCAAGAGTAATGGTTGCATGCAAAACAAGTATATCAGTTATGTTAGATTAAATCAGGAAACCAAATATCCAAAGATGAATACGCACTCATGCCCTCTGTCTCTCCCTGTCTCTCTAAACTGCACCCATCACTGCCAATAGATTTCACATCCAGACAACCCAAATACACTGTATGAAATATAAATACATTAGAGTTCATCTGATTTTGATACCTTTACAATATTTAACAAAACACATGAGGGACAGAATCTTTTCATGTTAGAAAATGGCAATTGTTAACTACAAGTTTTCAACTAAACTTTCACTTAAAGGATAATAGTTTCCTCAGAAAGCAGAATCCTCCTGTTCTTATTATATGTTTAACATCTAAAATTATACAACCCCATCAACAGGTCAGCCCATTAGGCTATGCAAACTTGTAGAAAATACCTGAGTTTATGCAAGAAACTGTGAGGGCTGGCTTACTGTGAATCAAGCATGAGCTTAGGCATGTATTGTAAAATATTTTAAAAGCCCTTCAAGAAGATCCAATAGGAGGCACCAAATATGTGAACTTTAGCTTGAAGCATAACAATCTAGTACGTGAAGAGGCCAAATGGGGCATCAGAACACCTGGAACCAACACCTGGATATGTCCCTTGTGATCAAATGACATCAAGCCTCTGGATTTCAGGAGCTTTGTTCTCACAAGGAAACACTCATTATAATCCTGTTACTTTAAAAAGGTGCTATAAGCCCGGCTGGTGTGGCTCAGTGGTTGAGCGTCGACCCATGCACCAAGAGGTCGCCAGTTTGATTCCCAGTCAGGGCACATGCCCAGGATGTGGGCCCAATCCCCAGTGGGGGGCATGCAGGAGGCGGCCAATCGATGTTTCTATCTCTCTCCCTCTTCCTTCCTCTCTCTCTAAAAATCAATAAAGAAAAAAAATTTTTTTTAATGAAATAAATAAAAAGGTGCTATAAGGACTCAATGAGCAGTAAGTTCATAGCTCTAGAAAAAGTTAAGATACTATCATCGTGAACAGATGTTGCCAGGATGGGAATACAGAACATTGGACCTTCAAAACAAGACCTAGAGATGCTCACAGAGAAATAATTGAGAATTTCTGGATAAAGTAACTACTGGGAAAGTACAAAGAATGAAGGCTTTGGTCTGTAAATCAATTCCCAGAAATATTTATTCTCAAAGTTCACGTATTACTTCTTAAATTTTCATATTATAATACAATCATACTATGTATAGTATTTGAGAATTTTTTAAAACACTTCAGATTGCAAATCATTTTAAAAATCAATTGAAAGATAATAAATATTTGAGAAGATCTTAGGTTGAGAAAGGAAAATACTGGTTAGAAGATGAGAAGTCAATTCCTCCTTTTAAGGATTGTTCCCTTTCCTGAGAAAATTAAAAATCCACACTAAATAAATTTGCTAAGGTACTGTCCCAGATATTTTAAAGTCAACCCTTGTTACTATCCCAATCCATTGCCTCTATTTAATTTCCTGGGTTTTTAGACTAATTATTAAATAGTATCAAAAGGTAATAACACTTAATCTCATCACTAAAACTTTCTAAATTAAAAAAATATACATTAAGATGCCAATTAAATAATTTATCAAAATAAAGACACCTATTATCACATAAGAGTATGAAATTAGTGGGTCTCTAGCTGAGATTTCTAAAACTTTTGTCATCCAAATAGACACTACATTGCAATGGACATGCAAGGATTAAATGAAATAATGCATACAAAAACATATAACTCTCTTAGGACTTTTTCTGGAGCAAGCCAAGACTTAGTATGTAAGGTGGCATTATTTAATGGAATGACCATTTTCATGTTGGCTGTTAAAATTTAATAGTCACCAACTAATACATAGCAAGTATTAGTTTAAAGATTTGTTCTCCACAGTAAGTAAACACCCAATGCAGCAAGTTACTATGCAATGTTGACCATCTGCTCTCCACCTACTTGTCACAGTTGAGACTTACCATCATGTTCATAAGCCAAAATAAACTGTGACCCTACTTCTAAAACACTCATTTTACACATTACGAAAATATGACCTTGCCAACATGTTCTTTCCATCTCCCTACCCTGAACTTAAAATTATCTAATACAAGTTTTCTTTTTCTTTAATACTTCAAAATGAGGGCACAAGGGGTTTTGTTGTTGTTTTGTTTTTAATGAATAGGAGGAAGAAAACAATACCTATAAACACTCAACAGGTGTGCGCAGCGTTCTGCTGTGTAAGTGCTGTTTGAGGCAATATTGCAATGGCTTCTGATTCTAACCCAAGAAACATCTCTGAGGTCCTTTCGGGTGACACTCCTAGTATTGCCCCCCACACTTGAACTCTTCTTTGAAAGACAGAGTGTATAGTTTTAACATATTCCTCCTTAACATATGGCTTTCCTTATTTTTAACTCGGTGATAAAACAAGAGAAATCATACTTAAAAAACAATGATCAAACCACCCCTCCCACAGCATCCTCACTAAAATGTTTCTTTCACTTCTGTAGACACAAAATCTTTGAGGCAAATCTACAGCCTCAAAGTTGCCAAGTGCCCGTTTGGCAGCACAATGATTGTCATCACTAATATCCCGTGCTCACCTAGGATTCAAGAAACAGGGAAGGAAAACAGTGAGTGCCTTGGGGGCCACATTTTCTGTTTTCTTAATTTTGGCTTTCAAAATGTGGTTCCCGTGGCTTAAACTGTCTACACAAAAGTTTTGTTTTGGAATGTGAAGTAGTAATCAAACCCTTCTAGAAGAAGGTACAGCTAAGAAATTCAGGAGCCATGATTCTACAATCAAATTGCCAGGCTCCAATCTCAGAACCTCCATTTATGTTTGCACTGAAAGTGTAGGCATGTTCCTGAACCTCTCTGAGCCTGTTTCTTTATCTGTCAAATAGGAATATTAGTGTACCTAGTTAAGGAAGGAAGCCCTATAAACTCTTGCCACAGCATCTGGACCACAGTAAGTGCTCACTAAATTGAGCCATTATTACCATAGTAGAAAGAGGACTAACAAATGAATAAAGATCACAGAACTGTCTTTTCTAAACAGGGAGCTGGGATTAATTTGGGATTAACACATACACAGTGGTGAGAAAAACTCATGTCCAAACTTGGGAGAACAGAATTCCAGTATCAGGTCTCAAATAATTACTTAATCTCATAGAACAATTTTACTTTCTATGACTCTCATTGACCTCGTATGTAAATAAAAGAGGTTGGTCCAAAATCTGTATTAATGGTTTTCAACCCAGGCTGTATATTTCCAATAGCTGTGGAAACTGAAAGAAGTATCCACACATATCCCTCTCCATCAAATTCAACTTTAATTACACTGGTTATAGTGTTTGGCAGCAGCAACTTAGGTCTCTCCTATCTTTTAATTCTATGTTTTCTTGCATGAAAAAGTATGGCGATCTAATATTTCTAAGCACATTAAGAGCAGCAATCACTACTTATGCTTCTTGGTATTTATGAGGATAGCAGGTATTCAACCACCATTTCTGGTCTCTTCTGGGATAAATGGGATAGGCACCTGGCTATTTTTCTACTCCCAAACTGATCTCCCCAAGCACGGTTTAAGATTAAATATTTTATGTTTAGGAAATCATCAAACAGCTTTCTTTAGCACATTTTCCTCAAGTACAGAGGCAACAAGTAGCCAGTTTGTAAAACCTTGAGTTTTCATGACTCTATAAAGTTCCTAAGATACACATGAATGAGAGTACACCGAACACCTGAAAAAGTACTCCAAGAAAAACTTAAAGAACTTTCTGATAACCAACCTTTAGAGAAGTCAAAGTAAAGATTCACAGACTTGGAAATGGTAACCCACATCAAAAGACTTTGAAATACCTTTATCTACCTTTCCAAGGTGACAAAGTTTCCTACATGTATCAAGTCAAAGACATTCCAGAGAGAGATGTTCATTCCCAACTTACCAATAGAGTCAGGGGCAGAAATGGGAAGAGAATCCAGATCTCTGGCATAACCTTACATGGCCCATCAAGTTAGGGCAACATGAGCAGAGAAATGAGGGGGTTGCACTAAATTATTCAAGGTTAAGTTTCCATGCACCTTAAATATGTTTTGATTATAATTTTATTTTTAAGCAACATTCTCTTTTCGATAGTATCAAGAGTTAAATATAAACTTTCACAGGCAACAAAACTTAAAATTAAAGCTGAAAATTCCTTTCACTCTTTAATCATTATGGCTATTAATAGAAAAAAGAAATAGACTCCAAATGCAGTCTAGATATGCTAAGTCATTTCGGGTCACTGGGATTCTGAACAATCCCTTATTCTCTAAAACGTTACTCATTTCTTTAAGCTTCTGCCTTATGTTTATAGAAAAATCACAACTTACCCTTTAAACTACAAACCTGAAAGGAAATGTGTAATTAGTGACATAAGACAATTAACAAAGTATCAGCCTAAGAGTATGGAGGGAGAACTAGACAAAGAGACAGTAAATAAATGATACACATCAACTATCTAACAGCAAAACCAGTGACTGTCAAGGAGGAAATGCACAGGACGGCTGCTGCTTTTAGCAGGTTTCTTTTATTTGCACTTTCCAGTTTCTTATATTTTGGATAGTGTTTACTTAGGCATTTTATTTTGCTGATTCTTGTTCTCATAAACAGTTGAAGAAAACTAGGACTCGTTCTAGAAGCAGACTTTGTAAATTAGCACCTAACTCTTCAACTTCTTATGTGTTACCAACAGTCTTCAACACTGTCAATCTAAGCCATAACAAGGGAAGCTGAATTCATCTAACAGAAATCGTTACCAACTGTTGTCATAATATTCTCTTAGGTAAACTCTAAACAGATACCACAGTGTCTCTAGTCCCTGTCTATGGAATCAAAGTTTAAATAAAAAGATAATAATTAATAATGTTCTTTAAACCTCAGCCTGGATACGAGAAAAGACTCTTCGAGAGAGTAGGGTAAGAGACACAAGGAGACAGTCTAGGTTTCCTCCAGCTACTGTGGCCAAGTCAAGGGATCTTGTCTCAAATTCTTCATCTTCAAAATGAGTACAAGTGTCTGAACTACTTCCATTCTTCACAAAACATTATTATTTTGTTATTTTCACATGTTTTGAGGCCCTTAAATTAAGGGTATCCAGTGTGGTCAGAGGTTCCTATTTGGGTTTTCATACTTTCCATTTGAGTTTAATAATTATATTAAAATATCTGATATTAAATACACCTATATTACCACATTACTTATTTAATACTTAGAAGAAGATATCCAAAAGTTATCTGTGGGTCAATAGGGTAGAGTATTTGAGAATTTGGACATCAGAACTGGAATCATACCCTTGTCTCATCACTTATTAGCTGTGTAATGGTGGGTAAGCTATTCAAAGTTTAGTTTCCTCAGCTATCAAGTGGGAATAATAACAGAACTTACATATTTAGGGTGCTAGGAAGATTATATGGGATAATATAAATTAAGTCTTAGCCCATTCCCTGTAATGGTTAAGTAGCTTAATGAAGAATAACTACTATCAAACCAAACGTCCAACACTTTTGTTCTGAAAGCATCTAGGCCAGTGGGGCTGCACGAATTTCTCAGATGGCCACTCAATTTTAGAACTACTCTGGGGCTTCTAAGTCCCTCAAAATCTAAATAGGAAAACAGTGTGGACAGACATCCAATCTAAAATACACTTCCAGAGACTCTCAAAGACAAAGTTCCTTTCAGGACAATCCCAAGAGCTCTGAAAAAGCCCTCAGACTATTTCAGGACACCCACATGTACACAGAATACCTCTGCCTTCTAGGAGCATAACAGTTTTACAAGGTAAACAAGGAGCCTGGCCAGTGTGGCTCAGTGGACTGAGCGTCATCCCATGCACCAAGAGATTGCTGGTTCGATTCCTGGTCAGGGCACATGCCGGGGATGCGGGCTCAATCCCCAGTAGGGGGCTCGCAGGAGGCTTCTATCTCTCTTGCTCCCTCTTCTTTCCTCTCTCTCTAAAATCAATAAAAACATATTTAAAAAAAAAAAAACAAGGTAAGGAAGGAAACCTAGAGTTGAAGATGCTAGAGAACAACTGAAGCATCCAAGCCCTGCCTCTGAGCAATCTCAGTACACTTGGAGGTCACTATTCCCTCTGAACTTCAGGGTGTGGACTAAGAAAGCCAGAAGCCTGAGACTTTGGGATGGGAACTTAGCCCACTGCTGGGGCTATCTTCAGCCCTGGATGGGAGGTAGCAGAGCAGTAGAAAGTCCTTCTAATTACAGAGGACATATAACAGTCAGCTACCTGTCCAATTCAGGAGGAGCTGTGATGTTATTAGGATTCTTCTACTACATATAAACAATTAATAAAATATGTCCAAATATTCTGTTTTTTTAAAATAAATGTTGTTTCCAATGGAATACTACTTTGTAGTAAGGAAAAATAAACTACACAAACAATATGGATAAGCTCTCAAAACACTGTGTTCAACAACAACAAAAAGCCAGACACAACATAGTACATACCGTATGATCCAATGTATATGAAGTTCCAGACAGGCAAAATTAATCTATTATGACAGAAATCAAAATAATGGTTGCCTCTAGGGAGAAGGAAATTGACTGACAAGGAACATGAGGGAATAATATGGGGTGAAGGAAATAATATGGATTTTGACTGGGGGGATAGTTTAACATGGGTGTATACATGTGTCACACAACTAATGAAACTACACTGAAAATCTAGGCATTTTACTTATATGTAAATTGTATCTAGTTAAAAAATTAGAGGTCAAGCAAAAGATATGCTGAAGTTTTAGAATGAATACAAAAAGAGGGATGGAGATCAACAAAGATATAGGCCATATTGTAACAATTGGGAATGGATAGAAGGTCCATTGGGATGTTATCCATACTGAGTCCCAAGTATAAGTAACATAAGATCCTCATGTGGAGTGTCTCCAACAGTTCTGTGTTACTTGTCAGTTCAGCAGGCCATGCCCACCCATGAGCAGACACCAGAGAGCAAGTTCCAAGTATTACATACGGGGAGGTGGGGAGGTGAACAACCAGAAGAAGAGGAGAATGAATAGTAGCTGATTTTATTTAAATGCAACCTGTTTGTAGAAGACATTTCCTATGTATACACATATTCCCAAGCAAACATCTACATATGGTTGTATTTTCCTGATGTCTATCAGCCCTTTTTGTTCCAAACTTGCGCACAGCACATGTTCCAATTAACTCCACTCTTTGTTGCAACTTGCTGAGTCGGGTGTCCCTTGCCAAAAAGGGATAGGTGGTGGGTTACATAACAAGGATTGGGGTGGAATTTGCTGCCAAGTCTACACAGAGAGCTGGTGGAATGTGTGTGGTATGGGTGGGAGCTGATGGAAGGTGGGAAGAAAAGGGGAGACCACAGGAAGAATAACATCCTCAAAGACAGATTTTGACAGAGGCAGGTCTCATCAGTTGTAAAGAAGGTCAAAGGATAGCTGAATTGGAGGTGAGGAGGAGTTAATATATAGAATGTAAATTAGGTTGTTCTATCACACAAGAATTTTTCCCCTGGGGTGATGCTTCTGGGAACAGTCTAAGATGACAATAACTTTAGGAAGAGACTTGTTCCAAGTGCAACCATGATGGGATTTTTTTATAATGAGACAGAGAAAGGGAGGTCGTAAGGTTAAAAAATAAAGTGGCCTTCAACAAAGTTTTTCAAGTAAAACAAATAAAAAGGATCCAACAATATGTGCATTCCCATCATTTTAGTAAGTAAAATGCTATCTATGCACTAGAAAGAAAACTTGAAATCTGATTTACTTAGGCAGGCCTGAAGGTATTTTCGACACTTAGACCAATATGCTATTCAAAACTCACTTGCAAGTCAGCCGGTTCCACTCCACAGTCATCGACTATATTCCCAAACCTATTCTACAATCTCCAAATCTATGAAAGAGTTTATGTACTATTAACAGGAATTTATTCCTACCACCAAACAAAATTAAGTGACAGAAACAAAACATTAAAAGGCAGTCACTGTAAAGTGTCCCTGGGACTCGTCCCTTTGAAGACAGGATTATAGAAAGTCACCAATGCACTCAAAAAACTTTGTGTGTTTTTAAAATGACAATAATCTTTTTAAATTTCTCAGCAACAGGTAGTAACAGACACTATGGGACAAAAATTATTTACTGAAGAGATAAATAAATACTAAGCTTCTAAAGCAAAAACTTCCTAGACAAGGCAGATATAACAAGAGTGGAAAATACTCCACTGTTAAAATTATTATCATAATTACTGCCATATTATTGGCTTTTTAACTGAAACTATATAATTCGGAGATTTTCTAGGCTTTCTATTAAATCATTAGACTATCAGAACATCAAACTATGAAGAGGGAGATGACATAGTTGGCCAAAAGGAGGCCAAATAAGGACTGCATAGTGAAAAGTGCTCCCCATGACAGCAGTGATGAGTGCACATCCAGGTTCTATTAGCCAAAACCAGATTACATGTGTGTAATGCTGGAAAGCAGGTTAAAAACAGGATTCTGAACATGGAACTCTCTTGGCTTCCTTGAAGACTAAGGACTAGGAGGCTAGGTGTCACACAACAAACTCTATTCACTAGAGTGAATACAAATGAGGACAGAACTTATCGTGGCATGTTTAATAACATAATTTTGCTAAGGCAAACTAAGGGGTGGTTAATGAGGTTCCATCAAATAAGTTATGTGAATTGTGTCATTTGCAGACCACAAAATATCACATTAGTAAGGGAAATAGTGGACAAGCAGTTTCTAGTCTCTTGACCAATTCCACATTAGGCAATCTTGCAAATGACATAATTAACACAACTTATTTAACTGATCTCCATTTGCAACTTAGTAGGAATAGTTTTCCAGCAGAAGTATTCCCTCTAAAGGTGACCAGGCACATAAAGGCAGTTAGCGGATACGAGGTACTCAACCTATGTTAAAATGTAGTTTGAGTCAAGCACTTTGGCTTAAAACCAATGATGTCTTTATGCCAAAAGAGTATAGCTATTTAGTCTCCTTGGACTCCGTGACAAAAGATGAAAAAAAAACATAGAGGCATATAAGTGCATGTATATACTTATACATTTACCCATGCTTTGCACCCAATTGGAATGTTAAATGATGAGCTCTACAAATAACAATCTGTTTGTACTTCCAGTGAAAGACAGAATGAGTCTGACTAATAGAGAAATTCCAAAGGTGTTTCAGGACTGACAGCATCAAATAAGCTCATGGTCCTCAGCACACTGCCGAGACTTAGAGCTGAAAAGCAGCATGTGCTGTGCCCCTTACCCAGCCAATGTTTTGAGAGGCTAGTGGTCTGCAGCTCAGCAATTCTTTAGGAACTATTAGTTTTGAACATGACTTTCTCAAAGTCCTTGGGAACAGGAGAAGACCTGGAAGAATGCTTTCTTAAAACCCTCATAAATCAAAAGGGAGAACTGAGTCCACTGGCAACATATCTTTCTTTCCATAAGCCTAATGATTTTCTTATGAAAAGTATCATTTAACTCAAGAAAAAAACTACAGGCACTGGCACAAAATAAAGACAGACAAGGGAGAGAGGGAGGGAGGAACACATTCTGCCTGACCCTGGATTTTTTTTTAGGAATTTTCAATAAGAAATCAATGACTATATATGTTTGAAAAGCCACTTCCATCGGTCTCTGTTTCTAACTTTTAAGCTTACAATTTTATGATTTTATGTTCAGGTGGCAAAATCTCTAAGACAAAGACATTTGATTTATTTCTGAAGTTTAATTAATAAATTAGCTAAAGTTTTCTTTCAGATCATGTGCGGTCATCAACTTCCTTTACTTGAGAGGCCAATGCTAGAGAATCATAAATGAGCCCAGCCAGTGTGGCTCAGTGGTTGAGCGTCGACCCATGCACCAAGAGGTCACCCCGTTCGATTCCCGGTCAGGGCACATGCCCAGGCTGTGGGCCCAATCCCCAGTGGGGGGCATGTAGGAGGTGGCCAATCCATGTTCTCTCTCATAGATGTTTTTGTATCTCTCTCTCCCTCTCCCATCCTCTTTCTAAAATCAATAAAGAAAAAAAAAATTTTTTTAAAGAGAATCATAAATGATATGACCACAAGCATTGGTTCAGCCTACACTAAAATGCCAAGATCATTCATCCAGTTGTAAACTTCTGGGATATCCCAAAGACCAGAAAGAAATGTCAATACCAACTTCTATGGAGAAACAGAGACCTTACAAATCCATTCTGTAATATTCTTCCAAATACTCCTGCAAGGAAAGTGGCAGCCCACAGTTTTAGAAATGGAGAAACTGAGTACTGATTAGTTTAGACTTGCAGCCCACACTCAACCCCCGATGCATACAGGAGGAAGATAAAGAGCAGATAAGGCAAAAATGGAGATGAATGCAGAGCTGGTTTCAAAAGTACTCTGCCCTGAATTCAGAATATTAGATGTATATTGTCACTCACAAGACACAGAATTCTTTAACATTCAAAACAAGACAATCTTGGGATATATTTTAAAACGGAATTTTACTTGTCAACCATTTTTAACAAGGAACAGAGGGCAAAAACGAGGCCAAATCCATTTCAATAATTATGTTTTAAAATTGGAGCTGCATTGTGTCTGGACCTGGACCAATCGGTTGGGCCATCACTGATATGTTTATGTTTTAGTGGGAAAATAGTTTGTATTTACCTATTCTATAAAGACTAATTAAAGCATTTTCAGTTTATCATTCACTCAAGATACTTCACATCTGGAGTATAAATAACAGTCTCTACCTAGCTGCTTTCAGAGTGGAAATTATATTTGAAAAAATTGTTAAAGTTTTTTTACAATTGGCTAATTACTCACCTATTTATATTTATGAACACTGCCACTTCAGACCAAAGCTTAACTTCTAAAAATGTAAAGTATAGTTTCAACTTGGTATATGGTAAGGGTAGTATTGCGCAGCATGATGTAATCAATTACATTCAGAAAAGTGAAAAATCCTCTAGAAGCTTCCACTTCAAAATATGTTGCAGCCTCTAAGTAGCAAAAATCCATTGAAGACACTATGCCTTTTCAGTTCTGAGTGTGGTCTATCTTCCAAACTACTACAAAATTATAGGTCCACAAAGGCATATTTGTGTTGACATCCCATTATACCTAATAAACAATATTTTTTATTTTTAACAATTCATTTATCATCTTCTTCTTTCTATTTAGGTAACTCTGAAAAACAACCATGTTTATATGCCTCAGTTTCCTCATCAGAAAGACAAAGATAATAACTGTTTACATTCAGATGCCACCCACTTATCCTACTCCACGGGTATGTTACAATGATTAATTAGATACTAAAGGCAAAGTGTTGTAAGCTGTACAAAAGAGAAGGCTGGCATACAGAAACAATGATCATCTTGAGCTATACTTTCAAAAGAGCGCCTCATGATGTTGTAACCATATCTACCTGTTTCTCTTCCAAGCTGTCAGGTAGATGTTAGATCCTGTATGTTTCAAAATGGTAATTTTCTAATCCAATTTTGCTGATGACTTCAATCAGCAAGAGAGAAAAAATGCAAATAACTTAAAAAGCCAAAATCACCTCATATTTCCAGTCACAAGCAAAATCAGACCCATGCATATTTTACTTTATTACTCTGACAATTCTACATGCAGCTTGACTTTACTGTTGTTTCGAATGATTCATATTACAAAGGTTTTGCCACTGAACTGAGGAAAATATTACAGGGTTTGGGTTTCTTACCCTCCACCAGTCACTTGTCCTAGAAGCTAAACAGAACTCTCAGCTCTGGCTGATCATGGCTGGGAGCTCATTAGGCTGTTCCTCACGTTAAATTACTGAAAAGGGTGATGTATTTATAATACAGCTTGCGATGCTATAAAATGGCTCATCAATCTGTTTTATTCATGGAAAGTCCACATAAGGCCACTAGTCTGTTACTGGCAATAAACCTTGGGTGCATCTTCAAAAGGCCTGCATATTAGATAGTGATTTATGTCTCTGTCCAAGAAATCAAACATGATACTAACAAGGCGAAGGATAACTCAACTGACACTTTCAAAAGCAATATAATTTCAGTAGTAAATCAAGTGGGCATAACATGTACAGGGAAGAGAGAAAGACAGATGATTAGCATGTATGTATTAAAAGAAAAGTCGTGTAAAAAAAAAAAATCCTGAGTATTCAGATCTTAAACCATTCTGAATCTCTTCTCTGCACAGTTTTTCTTACATGGTATTTCTTACACAGCACAGTCCCTCCTCATCTCTCATTTCATAACTAGAATATTCTTTTGTAAAGACACTGATATAGCCTAAATAATTTGCCTTTTTTTTTTTAATACCCAAAGAGACAGAGTTGCTCGGCAGTCCCTACCCTTAAAATTGTAAGGCTCTTTTGAATGAGAAAGACCAACAAAAAAGAATGAGAAATATTCAGAATCAGAATGAGAAACCAAAATAATTAGTTAAGTCTTATAATGTTTTCAGAGAATATTACATTTATCAGAAAATTTTCTGTTAGGAGTCTGGAAATCCCAACACTTAGAGCTCTCACCTTAGATTAAGTAAAAAGGTGACTATAAAACAAATAATATTTTTTAACCATTGAGGTTTCTTTTAGGTTGCCAACAGTCCCTTAAACAAACAGTATAAATATTAAAGTACATATGTAGAAAATAAAAGAATTTCTCATACAAGTGAGTACTGAGTTTAAGATACCTTACCTGTACTTGTAATTTTTCCCTTCAACAGTCCACTTAAAAACAAAAACAGTCATTTTAATAAAAGATTAAGGTAAGTTATGCAAATTCAATATCCTACCACATACACTGAACCTGTTTGCATTATTTTATTTGGAGAAGAAAAATCTTATTTTTAAAAGACAGGGTTTTTTGAATATCCTTTAGTGTACATGACATTACCACTTTGCTTCTCCATCAGTGTGTCTTACATTCTCGTTCAGGCAAAACTGGAAAGCTACTTGTATTTTCCCAATGGACTGCTCAATCTTATAGACAGGAATCGTGCATGGGACAACATTCCTAAAAATGAAAGGGAGAAAGGCATCCTCCCTGTTATTGTTAGTCAAAATAAAACACTCAGCTCTGGCAAGGAGTGACTCTCAAACACTCTCCATTTCACTGGAAGCAAGCCCTCCTGATGCGCTGAAGTTGGCGGCCCAGCCCGACAGGATCAGCTACGCTTGCTGAAAGGCCTTTTGCGGTCATTTCTTTCTAATGGTTTATAAGTTCAGGTTCTGAACTCTTCATTTCAAATGTAGGGGGATTTTTGTGTTTATATTTGGCCACAACAAATCTAAATTCTAAAGTACAAACTAGTTTTTACAGCTAAAAATTACTTGATTTTCAAAATAAACACATTTTTTAAATGCTGCAAAATGGTTTAAGACTACTACAGAGTTTAAGACTAGAAAGAGAACAGCGGGATCATATACTAAATGGATCTATGTAGTTTTACTATTAAATAACTTTCAAAATAATCACATATGAATTAAGTGTTAGAGTTGATTTTTCCCCATTATCTCACATGTCACCAAAGTTTTTAGAAGAGAGAAAAAGAAGAAAACTCACCCCTTCACCCCCCCCAAAAATGAAAACATATTTAAGTGCCCACACACAGAGATTTCATGCCTTTGAATGAACAAACAGAAAATAAACTATCTTCTCTTGCCTCTTGAAAACAAAATGCACACACATACACACCATCGGCCAGACATCCTTCAGGTTATTATTCACAGTTAAACAAAATAAAAAGGGCTTCTTTTTGTGTTCTCTTTCTCTCTCTCACAGTCCAAGAATCCTGCCTCCAATTTTCTGTCACATGGAGCACTCTGGGGGCCCAGGAGGGGGAAAAGTGTTTGAGAAACAGAAGGAGCAGTTCAGCAGGCATCAGTTTCTCTGTGCCTGTGAAGTGGACATTGGCATATCTTTGCCTAGGCTTTCCCTGTGGGGTTCATCTGGTCGGCAGGGTGGGGAATAGTTGTCTGCGCCATACCAAGGTCAGCCTGCTAGGGCTGACAGTCTCTGTCTCTGTACAAAGAAAAGAATCAATACTTTTGGACTACGGCTGTGCCCTCAGTGTAAAACAACAAACATGCAGCGTCTGACATGTTTCTAGGTGATTTGTGGCAGAACCTCTTGTCTGATCTGTATCCAGGAGCTGCTGTGTTACTGCTCTTTGCTTTTCGCCTCCCCCACCCCATTTGGAGGCCCCCTCCTGCCTGCCCCAGCTCTGTGATGTCTAATACTTTACTCAGGTACAGAGGCGGGTGTTCTACCCTACAGCTACTTGTCACTCAATAAATCACACCTACGAGTGCAGTCTGCAGAATGATCTGGGCTTTAACAAAGGATCAGAGGGACAAAGTGCAGGCAAGATACTGTAATTATAACAAAACTAAAATATCAGAGAGAGGGACAAACACACAGGCTCTGAGGCATGGGTAAAATCTCAGTAGAAATGGTAGCTTTTGTCCTCTCTTTTTTGGTTTTACTCTGTAAGTGTACCCCTCTCATCCTTCCTTGGCCACTACCCTCTGTTTGTTTATTTTTTGTTGTTCTTGTTCTTTGTTCTAACTAAAATTAAAGGCATAACATGAGCTTTATTAAAGCATTCACTGAAACAATGCTCATCGCAGATTTTAAAATACATGTAAGTTGTACTAAATGAAAAAGGCACGTTCAATAAGTACCTTTAGTATCTTCACGTTGTATCCTTATCTAAGATATTAGGGCAGAGGCCCCAAATCCTCCTGAAACTGCCTAAATGTAAACACTATACCAACAAACAGCTATTAATTATGGCTTGAAGTTAATTATCTGAACAGCCATTAAGCGATTTTTTTTAAATGCTTGTTTTGATTATATGTTCTCCAATTTGCTTAGAAACAATTTTATACTAAATCTGTTCTTCTCACCCATCCAAGCACCCCCTTCCCCCAATTTATTTTCCAGAGTCTGAACCATTAGCCAAGTCAGATAAGGAGGTTTTGGACAGTTTCTTCTGTTCTAAATATTTTAAATGCAGCAGTTTGAGTTATCCCGGCAATTTCAGTCACATCAGACACCTCTTAATGCAGGAAAAGTGATGTTCCATCATGGAGGTCTTGCACAAGTCTCTACTGTAACTGTTGCTGATGAAAATAAAAGTGAGTTAGAATAGCTCTACACTTCCTTCCTAGTCAATCAATGCCTGACAGCACCAGTTCCTTCAGCCATGTACTTCAGCGATAATGGATCAATAACTGTGGTTTAACAACAGGGAGCCACCAATCATTATACGAATGATTAAAAGGGGTCTCACTCACATACACCTCTGCAGACAGAGAAGACCATAAGATCAGAATACCTGCCACATTACACTTCATACCACGGAAATTCAGGTAAAGGAGGGAATACTGGGGGGAGGGATGGACCATTTAGACACAGCATAAAGAAAATATAAAATGCTTATGACAGTGCCAATTTTCAGCCACTGTTGTCTTAGACAATAATTCTCCAAATTCACCATAATGAAGTTGCATAAAAGCAAAAAGTGGAGAAGACTGCTTACTGGTAAATTATACAAAGCATCAACTCGTTAGGATTACTTGGAAGGTCACATAAACACGCCCTTTACCTTCCACACACCCACAAGGACTATCTGCCGTGAGTATCAGTCTCAGTTCACTATCTTGGAAATCCTTGTTGCTGTGACTTATTTTTATCTCACTACATTAAAATTACTCCCTGAATATCTATGTAAAAAAGCCTAAAAGACTCTAAAAGGTTAGGACTGCTTCATCCAGTAATAAAGTCCCTGGCAGAAAGCAGATGCTCAACCATGATTAACAAATTAATGAAATAAATGAATCACCTTTTTAAAACAAATTTTTAAAATTTTAAAATTTAAAATTTGTAGCTCAGTGGATTGAGTGTCAGCCCATGGACTGAGAGGTCCAAGTTCGATTCCCAGTTGGGGGCATGCAGGAGGCAGATGATTAATGTTTCTCTCTCACACGGATGTTTCTCTCTTTCCCTTCCTCTCTCTCTAAAAAAATCAATAGAGTCTCTTTAAAAAAAGAAAATTCTAGTCCGACCAGTGTGGCTCAGTGGTTGAGCATCGACCCATGCACCAAGAGTTCGCCAGTTCGATTCCCGGTCAGGACACATGCCCAGGTTGTGGGCCCAATCCCCAGTGGGGGGCATGCAGGAGGCGGCCAGTCGATGCTCTCTCTCATCGATGTTTCTATCTCTCTCTCCCTCTCCCTTCCTCTCTCTCTAAAATCAATAAAGGAGAAAAAAATAAAAAATGAAAACTCCAGCAAAAAAATATTTCACAACTTCACTCATGTACCTATAGAATATTACCTTGAATTCACGTATTACAAAGCAAAGCACCATAAATTATCAAATCAAACTATCAAAATAGATCTCTTGTAAAATGGCAAATTTCTCCGTTGCTGACATCTTTCTCATTTGTCTGGGAACAGTAACAAGGGGTCCATCCTGGCATACACTCAGCAAATGACATGGGTCTCAACACCGCTCGTGATACAGCAGTGCACTGGTTCTGTCCTCTCACAGTAAAGACAAGCACGACAAGACGTAATTACAAGACATTATTGTATTTACTTCAGAAAAGGTACATAGAGGGCAGGATTCTTAACCAGGAAACACTTGGCAATATCTGCAGACATTTGGGGTTGTCACACTGGGACAGGGGACAGAGGGGAGCTTGTTACTAGTATCTATGGATAGAGGTCAAAGGTGCTGCTATGTATCCTACAATAAACAACATGGCACCCCACAACAAAATATTAGCCAACACAAAATGTCAATAGTTCCATGGTTGAGAAATACTGGTACGTAGGATGTTCAGAGCACAGAGAAAGAAAGTACCCAACTACTGAAAGAAGAATAGCTGGAGAACAGAACACAGTGGAGGAATGGGAGAACCCAACTCATCCCTAACAGTGGTAGAGAACAAAAGTGGTAAGAGGAAAGGGCAAGAGATGAAAATGGGCCAGATCTTGCTAAGGAGTTTATATCCACCTAACACCAAGGCAGCTGATGGCAGGATTTGGGAATGGGGAGGTATGGAAATGACAGGTTCAGATCTGCATGTTAGATTACTCTGTTCCCAGGAGAGACAACCAAGCTGAAAGTGGATTTCGAAACCAAGAGATAATGGGAGTCTTTACAAAATCAGAAGCACTGGGCCTACAGAGAAATGAAGAGGGGAACAGCAGTTGGCTACCATTTGGATTTGAGGAAGGAGCCAGGGAACGGGCAGAGTCTAGGATGACCTTGTTGGTTCCACCTGAGCAGGACTGGAGAAAGATGGTGATGCCATTTAATGTACAGCAAAGGATAGCTGGATGAGGGCAAGGAAGACACTTGAAACATTAGGGTTCTGGCTGGCTGAGTTTTGAAGTGGAGCATCCCAGAGAGCTGAACTTTATAACTATGAACCTCTGCAGAGAAGTCTGGGATGGAGAAAGAGTTAGGTAGTTATCAGCAGGAATTTAAAATAATGGAAATGAGTGCAATTGCCCAAAGTGAGTAGGAGAAAACCAGGAAAGACTTACTACTTAAAATAATTTCAAAAGATAAACCAGAAAACAAAGAGCTACAAAAGTAAGGATAAAATTAGAAGAATGGCCCAGCCGGTGTGGCTCAGTGGTTGAGCGTCGACCCGTGCACCAAGAGGTCGCAGGTTCGATTCCCAGTCAGGGCACATGCCCAGGTTGTGGGCCAAATCCCTAGTGGGGGGCATGCAGGAAGCAGCCAAATGATGTTCTCCCTCATTAATGTTTCTCTCTCTCTCTCTCTCTCTCTCTCTCTCTCTCTCTCTCTCTCTCTCTCCCTTCCTTTCTCTCTAAAATCAATAAAGAAAAAAAAATTTTTTTTTAATTGGAAGAATGAAAATCCAGAAAATCCAAAGACTTTGCGGAAGTGCAAAAGTGATCAGAAGAATCAAATGTCAGAGAGAAATAAGTAAAAAGCAGAAAAACTTCCACAAGAGGCATCAGATGAGAGGTCAGCTCTCCAGAGGGAAGAGCAGAAACAGAAGCCAGACTGCGGGAGGCTAAGGTGGGAATAGGCTGAGTTCCGAATGGACCACGCGAGAGAGAGGGATGCCAGGTGGGAACGGAGGTGTGACGTGGCCATCTATAGCCAGACAGGAACAAACCTGGATCAGAAAGAGGCTTCTTTTATCTTTGTAATAGGAAAGAATTGGAAATAAACTATAAAAGAATCATTGCATCTATATGATGGAATAATGTGCAGTCCCTAATGATGATAGGAGGATGTTCATAATATTATACAGTTATAAATATACAAATAGGTGTCAATGATATTATACATCAGACTGTGAACATAATCACCTGAAGCTTAATTTGGGGGCTATAATGGATATGTTGTTATGCCTTTCTTAGGGTGACTGGGGTTAGAGATGATCATGGACTTATTTTTTCTAATCCATTATTTTCCAAAAATAACATGTTTAATACGTTTTACATGTTTATTTTAGAAGGAATTAGCTTAAATAGGAAAAGTAGAGGCTCAATAATAGATTAGAATCCCTGCAACAAGAGAGGGAAGGAGGAACTAATTTGAGAGGCAGGTGAGCGTCTCTGTATTACCATGCTAACTGCCTGGAAAGTTAAAAATTCTCAAAACCAAAAAATATCTATAAAAAGAGTAGAAATTTTCATTGTTAAATTGTCTATCTAGAATTTTAGTAACATTTTAAGTATGAGTATTATTAAGTGTTTTTGCAATAATTTCAAAGCATGAAAAGAAGGAAAACTAGCCATAAAGGGGCAGTATAGAAAGGATAAGGAAGAAGGTAAGGTATATCCTAGTTAATTTTCCTAAATGCCACTGTGAAACAAGGCCACCTCAGTTTATAGTGCCTGAAACTAAAACACATTAATTTGGCCAAACGCTTGGCTAAATGCTTGTTTTTACCATGAATAGCTCCCATATTGTTCAGCATATCACCTTCTGGATTCCTGAACTATTTTTTCCTTCAAATGGCCAAAGCCACAATTAGAGGGAACATCTCCAATGTCAAATTCTTAGCAATTCCCTTATCCTTCCAAATTCTGGGAAACATCACAGGTCTTGCAAGTATGTGTCCAACCCTTTTCCTTCCCAGCATCAATAAACAACTTGGTCTGTCTCTTAGGAAAAGGCTGCATTTTGCCACAGAGATGATTCACTACGTAGCCCAGAACAGACTATGCAATGATCAAATAGTCAGTGTCAATGTCCTCTTTATCCAGATGTGATGAGTACTCTTTTCCTTGCCCCCTTTTTTCCTACTCTTTTCTCTATAAGATGCTGGCAATGGCTAAAGTACATATGACCTACTGACCTGGAAAAGTATAAGGTGACAGTTTACATTGTCTTAAAATTATCAACTAGGTTCAGAAAAATAGATGAGGCCAATATGTAAGCCACTGTTACTATTAATATTCTGTTTCTTGGAATGTGATTAAACTTAAGCATGGGTTTAACTGAAAGCTAGGACCTAGAATGGTACCTGGGTACATAGGAGGTACTAAAAAAATACTGGTTGAATGGTTGGCTGGATGGATACATGGATGGGTAAATGACAGATGAACGAAAAGGGGGGCAAACGTGTGCATGTACACACATACATACTTAATGCAGAGGACTCTAACAACAGTATTACAGTCAATGCACTTTAATGTAAAAAGGCTATCCTTTTCATTATGCCATGCTGAAATTTCAGAATCCTGTAAGCTGAATTTCACTGAGAACCACACCGCTTCTCACATCAGGGTCTTTCTAATTTTTGTTTCCTCTGCTGGAATGTTCTTCCCTAGATCTGTGCAGGGCTCACTCTCATACTCAGGTCTTGTACTCACATGTCATCTCCTCAAAGCTGTCTTTTCTGATCATCCCATATAAAAAAGCAGGTCCCTCCCATCTTCACTCCCCATCCCCTTGCTCTATTCTGTTTTTCTTCATAGCCCTTATTATGCTCCATAGCTATTTAGTTTATTGTTTGTCTTCTCCACTAGAATATAATCTCCAGAAGGCTAGGACTTTGTCATATTCACCACTGTACTCTCAGCAACCAGATAAGTGCCTGAAACAGAATTATATTCTTAATTAATATGTTAAATGAATAAAGCCTAATTATTCCCTGCAAATAATTTTATAAATCTATCATCTCTTCTCCTGGGAAGTTTCATCCACACCAGTGACCTCCTGATTAGCTGTTCCCCAAATGTAGTACACACTTAGCACTCGGATCATGATGCTTCCCCGGTCTTCAATGCCTTTTGCTCTTTCTGAAAACTCCACATCGTTTAACCATCAAGGAACAGCTCCACAGCACTGCCTTTCTAACCTTACTCCATGGGAAAACATTATTGCTTCCTTATCTGTACTCCCCCTGGTTCCTAATACATAGCACAACTATGTATTAGTTAGATGTCTATGTGTGTACCTCCAACCACTTAGCAGAATGTGAGCTGATTTAAGTATCTATTAGCACAGGCTGTAATCTGCCTGCACAAATAAAGCCAATCTTCTTTGCACACAAAAAAAAAAGGGGAAAGGAAAAAATTTAATAATGAAAAAATAAGCGTGCCCACAGCCAAAGTGATACATGATCCCATTTAATCCAAAATATGGTAAAATGTTAATACCATTGTTCCCATTTTAATGATAAAGAAACTAAGACAAAACAAGTAATTAGCCTTCCCGAGGTCACATGGTAAAATGGCAATTACAACCTAGGACTTCCTTTCTCCATTGCTAGAGAGAGGGAAAGGAGCGGTGAGTCCATACTTGCTCCCTGTGTCACCAGAAGCATGACGCGAAATGGACAACATGCTCAACTTTTAATGAGAAACCCTGGGTTTTAGTCCTACTTAAGTCAGTCCTTGCTAACTTTGTGAGCTTACTTGGTTAAACCACATAACCTCACAAAATGAGCTTCCTTGTTTATAAAACAGCGGGTACCACCTGCTCTGTCTAAATCATGTTTATTTGGTGACCAACTTCAGTGGTACATGGGAAAGTGATTAGTTCCCCGGAGGTGAAAGTCAAGCATGGGTCCACATTACAGAAAACTCTAGAGCCGTCTGCCACACAATTTCAGAGGCCATTATGATTTAGTATTATCAGACGCCCCACCCCCACCCCAGGATTCCCTTAGTCATGGTCACCACAATCACCATATATTTCTATTGCTTCTGAGACCCTGGTAAAGTGACCATGAACTTCTACTCATTTTCTTATCTATCTTTAAAGAATACACACACACACACACACACACACACACACACACACAAATCTGTTGTGACAGAATTACCTGAATTTTAAAAAAACCAATCAGTAAAATTAATTTCTAAAAATGTTTCAAATGTCTATGTAAATGCATATGAAAGAAAATTTACTTTTAAATGTCTACTACAGAATTAAGTATTAGCAGACTTTTAAAAACACAAAAACAAAATATTTAATCAATAAAAGTAAGCTGAAATTATTTAACTCAACTCCATAGCCAACTCCTTAGCTTCAAAAACAAGTAACAGAACAGGATCTAAGTTTTGGGTGTGCAGAAAACCACACTAACAATCATCTTCAAACCACCAGTTATTTGAAACAGCTGCAAACATGTTTCCTTAGAAAAACAGATTGGGATTTAGGGGTTTACAAGGTGATAGCAATTTAGTTAACCATTCAAAAGGAAATTTCTATTCAACCCATTAAACTCCTAATATTTCTCCTTGGTTGGGGGGGGGGCAGTGGACACTGACACATTACCTCAGGGGTTTATTTTGTGTACTTGATTGAAACAGACACTCTGGTCCTCTACATGGTAGATGTTATGATGCTACATATCGCAAACACTTTAGAACTTATGGTTCAAAGAAGTAAACACAACAAACCTACAATGTGTATTCAAGGCAAGACTCCCATTACATTTGACACTGATCAGACTACATTTCCAATGTTTTCTTTAAATTCTAGGAGGTAAAATACTTTAAGAGAAACACTGAGCACACAATGGGGGCACAGCCAGACATAACTGGCCAGATTTTAACTCATCACAAAAGAGAAAATATCCAACTTAAAACAGGAAGAGGAATGAACACTTGACAGCACAAAGTCAAGGAGAACTTTCCACTAGTTCCTTTCCTAGAAACACAATTCTTAGACAAGGCTATTGAAACTACAGTATTCAAACATTAAGCAAATACTTGTTAGGCTCCTATGATTCCCTGTTAGTACTCTAAACAGCAAGGATATAGAAAAAAACAATCTGTCCTCAAGGAGGTCCCATTCTACTCTGGTTACACCCCATCTGATCATCTCATCTGTTTCATTATAAAATTCAGTGAATCTATCAACAATATCCCTACCATCTCCTCCCACCCTGAGCAATCTCAGTGGTCTGCAATCCACTGTATTTTTATTTTATTTATTTTTTTATCCTCACTCGAGGACATTTTCTCTGCATTTACTTCAGGTACAGCGGGAGGGAGAGAGGGAGGAAGAGAGAGAAACATCGATGTAAGAGAGACACATCAACTGGCTGCCACCCACACGACCCTAACCGGGGCCAGGGACAAACTGCAACCACCGAGGTACCTGCCCTTAGCGGGAACCAAACCTGGGACTCTCTGGTCCGCGGGCCGACGCTCTAACCGCTGAACAAAACCGGCCAGGGCTCCACTGTATTTTTGAACTAACATAAACACAGGTTCAGTCTCATTTACCAACTAGATTACAAATATTTACTCCCTCTGTGTAACTCTGGACCACACTATAACTACAAGGGGCTGAACTAGGTGAGCTCCGATATCTGATCATCTTGGCTTTTTATTCTAGTTCTTAGAGTATTTGCTCTAAAATTGTGTCTTCCTGTAACTACACTCAGGTTCTAGTTCTGTCCTCTGTTATTACACAGGAAAACACACACACACACACACACACGCGCGCACGCACAACAGCAGCATTTCAAAAATCTCAGAAAGAAGGAACATAAATCATCCCTCTGCCCTCAATTCAAATATGCCTGCTGGGATATCTACTACACTGAACAAATTTTTAAATTAAAGTGTAAGGTGTGAATATTATTTCCTGTCTTAGTAAAAAAAAATTATATATATAGGCATGCTTATGAAAACAGATTTTCAAAAAAACTTTGCCTTAATAAGCAATTTCCTGTTTGAGTAAATATACTGTTAAACCTGTTTAAGAACTTGTCTAGAGACTAGCTATAAGGTCCAAAACAGGGGAGGAGGTAATCTCCACCCAAGGAAAGATCTAACTAGCCATTCTTACTAGAGATCTGCTATGCAAACTAAACCCTCCATATGTTCTCAAATCCCTCTATCCTGATTCTCTAAATAGTAGGCATTCATTCTTCCTGTTTCTCAATGAAAAGGGAAATACCATCATAACAAAAGGACCAACTCTGGACTTATGAAAGCTGTACTCATTTTATCTCAAACACTAGACTCAATGGGGAGTGTTCCATGTATTGACATCTTTCACCTCCAGGATCCCAAGGGTGTACATTCCCATGCCAGTCCTTGGCTGCTACTTGCCCATGTTGCTGCATATTAGCATACTAATGTTTTCCCTATTGCTGCCCTTTGCCCAAAATTCCCACAATTCTTACCAGCCCTCTCAACAACAATTCATGAGGCCACAACTTCCATGTCCAATAATGTTCCACTGTAAGTGTACCAGATGGTGGCCATGACTCAAAAAGTTACACCAAGTTTCTGCTCAGGACCTGTTCTTTGTGCTGGGATTGATTTGGGGCACCAAAGGGAATCTGGCTTTGTAGTAAGCAACCGCACCTTCAGAAATTCTACTTAATAAATGTTTCTAAAAACTGCCTATATACTAGTCTGGTCTGGTGTTGGATATGGTTTCTATGTGCACACCAATGACATATTAATGAAAATGACAAAAAATAAGAGCAGGGGTAGTAACAGTATCGGTTTTAAAAAAGAGGGAAAGTAAGATGATGGTGGTTATCTTTGGCTTAGCATCCTGTTTTGCTGGGAGGAGGGTGTAAATTCTCCCCATTTCAAACCTGTCCTCAGCGTCACTGACATTAACTGTACTACTATAATAAAGAATTAGCAATTCAGAATGGGGGGAAAAAACAGAACAATCCACAGCAGGTAGTTGGGGACCAGGTCTAACTAACACCATCTGTTGACTCTGGTCAAATGATTTGGCTTTTCTTTCTCTATAAATTAAATAGCATTGCCCGGCCTGTGTGGCTCAGTGGCTGAGCACTGACCCATGCACCAAGAGGTCACCAGTTTGATTCCCAGTCAGGGCACATGCCCAGGTGGCGGGCCAAATCCCCAAAAGGGGGTGGTGGGCATGCAGGAGGCAGCCAATCAATGTTCTCTCTCATCAATATTTCTCTCTCTCTCTCCCTTCCTCTCTCTAAAAATCAATAAAGAAAAAAAATTAAATAGCATTGCCCCAAGCCTACTTCTCTAAATGGAAGTAAAGACAAATGAAAAATGTTCCATAAATCTAAGATAATATGCCATCACACAATATTTTTTTCGAGTTCTTCCTTCCTTCCATTCATTCAATTATGCATGCACTCAAGCACCTACCCTGCACCTGATACACACATGCCAAACACTGTACTGTGGGCTGGAGGCACCCACAAGAATGAGACATGGCCACAAATCAAGGCAACATGACAGCCTAAATGGGAGTAAGAATAACTAAGAAAGCAATTATAATACAGTGTGGCAGAACAGATAGTGTGGTAGGAATAGGGATAGAGAGATAACAGGAAGCTCTCTGAACAAGAGGGCAAGGAAACCAGAGCAGGTGGACAAGGTGATGAGGGAACTCTTACAGAATGAAGAAAACACCTGAGCTAAGTTGTGAGAAAGATGTATCTATTGCTGTACCACCCTGCAAATTGCTAAGACACACACCTGTGCAAATCTTATAGCTGACTAATTATAATTCAGTGACTTTTTCTGTAAACATGGCAACATGAAATGTGTGCATGAAACATTTCACTTATACCAATGAAGTAGTATGTGGAATGCTGCAGATACCAAGCCTATTCGGAATCGAAGAATATATATATCAGAGAGGTGCCTTAGAAATCATAAACAATCCCATACTAGACCTATAACTTCTTTTAGGTTGAGTGGTCTTTATTCTCTTTTTTTACTGTTTGAAACTACTGTATGTTACCAAGCACAAAAGTGTGTTTGATATTTGACTAGCATCATAAATATATATCTAAGACTAACTGGGATATGTGAAAGCTCATATTGCCAGTTAATTTTCTAATCAGCACATTTACTACTTCTTAAAATTAAGCCATCAAACACCATAAATATGGACACACTCAAGTAAGGATCATTCACAAATATGATCATATTTGCATTTCTAAGAATAGTGACAAAAGGCCCTCTCTATTTTCTGTCTTCCAACTTCTTTTTAAAAGTCAAAGGTAGATATTCCTATATTTTCTTTCCTTTATAATTGAGCATTTGATTAAAAGAACAAGTCTAAAAAAATCTGTATGTATATACTTCCTACCTCTTTAACTCTTCCTATGAAATTATCACTAATTAAAAAATACACACTACTGTGATTCGTTTTTAGTCATATTTACAATAAAAACTTCCAGAACTAAAAATAATAAACTATTTAATCATTATTATTTTTTAAATGTGTTTTTATTAATTTTTTTTAGAGAGAGAGGAAGGCAGAGAGAGAGAGAAACATTGATTGGCCGACTCCTACATGCCCCCCACTGGGGATTTGGCCCACAACCTGGGCATGTGCCCTGACCGGCAATAGAACTGGCGACCTCTGAGCCACACCAGCCAGACAAATTATTGTTTTATTTGAAAATCTATCAATTTGTTAGTTTCTGTGATATATTTCAATGAGTATCTGTATTTTTTAAAACAAAAAACAGTAATTTGCCCTGGCCGGTTTGGCTCAGCGGTGAGAGTCAGCCCTAGGACCCAAGAACTGCAGATTTGATTCCAGTCAAGGGCATGTACCTGAGTTGCAGGTTAGACCCTGGCCCAGTCAAGGTTGTGCAGGAGGTAACCAATCGATGATTTTCTCTCTCTCTTCCCTCCCTCCTTCCCTTCCACTCTCTCTAAAATTCAATGGAAAAATAACCTTGGGTGAGGATTAACAATAACACACACACACACACACGCACACACACACACACACACACACAAACAGTAATTTTAATAATGACTTCATTGACGATTCCTTTGAGTAGGTTATATCCTGTATAAAATCTGAATTTCATTTTCAAGATAGAGGAGGTCATGTGGCTTTCAGTATATTTTTCCCATAAAATACATTTTTTATGCAATTCTACCTCCTAACATACTTTCCTCCAGAGCTTTATTTTGCCAGAGGGCTTTTCTATCTTTCTGTTTTTGGTCTCATCTTCGAGTCTCTGTTTTCTACACTCTGTTAATTTTGGCATTCCCTTGATCTCTGTCATCTCTGTTGCAAATGTTCTCTCCTATAACTCTATATAGATATTTCAATATTTCATTTTGTTTTTCTCGACAGCATGAATCCTTCAATAAAATAGGCAGGTGGTAGTAAATATATCTGATATGCTTCATTAAAAGAAACAATAGCTAAAAACACATGCACTAAAAGGTTACTGACCAATTCTTTCAATGTCTGAATACCACAATGCAACTGACAACCAGTAAACAACATCTAAGGTATCTTGGCAATTAAGTAAAAACATCTTTCAAGAAACCACAGATCTCCTTTCATTACTGAAACTTGTTGGGTGATTCTGTTGCTAAACACTTCAACACACATCCAGCTGACCTGACATGTTTTCTTGGTTCAAATGTGGTATCTAAACAGCAAGTTTATCTGTTCTGCTGCTGGTCTGAAATGTAATCTATACTAATCTATTCAAAGCAAGATTTAGACATATTTTTGAGGTGATATACCCTTTTTAAAAATGGTGATGCTTTGAGAAAGTATATCTATTTCACTTTGATGTAATCAGTCTTATTCAATCTGAACACTACTTGCTTGACTTTTTTTTCCTGCTTAAGTTTATAGTGTTTTAAAATTTGCATACAAATTATAAATTCAAATATTTATGAACTAGTATTAGAATGGTGTTTTACTATGAAAAAATTCAAGCCAAAATTGAACATTTGCTATTTCCATTAAAGAAATAAATTAATTTCAGAGAACCACATTTTTCTCTCTTTCTTTCTCTTTCACACACGCACAATACACATTAATACCACGAAACTACTGTCACCAGAACACACACTTTAGTTGTTTATCTAAGAAGGGTAATGAGATGTGATGATCTACCTTCTTTAGCCAAGTACTCCTTTGTAATAATAGCATCCATTTATTTAACAGCTAACCAACATTTGGAGTGCTGTCTATGTTTATTCACGGGGTTTTTCCCTTCCCAAATCTAACCCGCCTGTACAAGAATAAAATCCATAATCACGCTCTTGTTGATTCCATGCTCTACTCAGCTGAGATGGGCAGTGCAAACAACTGAAGTATTGTTACTGGACAGGATTATCAGCAATGTGGTTAATTGAAAATTAGCAGTGGGACTTTCTACTTAGTGCCAAATGTAGTCATTTGAAGTAGTCACCTTCAAGAGCCCAAGAAAGAAAGTCAATTCCCAATTATCTGAAAGTGAGAATTACCTGCGCAAATAGTACTTTCTACTTCTTATTGACATAATTACATTGAATGACAGATTTTTTTATTCTTTTGATAACATTTCATTTTCTCTAGCATAGCATTTAGGTATAATCAAACAAGAAATGTTTTTAAACCAAAACATTTACCAGATTCTTAACATGGAAAGTAAAGAAAGATGCATTTCAAGTTTAGATAGAGAAAGAGAGCAACACAGTGTATTTTTTGAGAACCTACTATGTGCTGGGCACTATGCTGGACACCAAAGTATAAAAAAGTGAACACAACTTGGTCCTTGCCCTCAAGGAGTGTGTCTTTCATCTGAGCTTGCTGATTCTCCACTGTGTGTACTGCAGAAAAATACTGTCTATTTAAACACTTGAAAAAAACTTTACCCTGTGTGAATTCTTCCTTGGTTTGCCTGTCCTCTGTGACTCCATGGCACAAAGATCAGCATTTATCACATTCATTCATTCAATCATCAAGCAGTTATTAGGAACCTCCCTACTGAGTGCCAGGCATGATGGTGGAAGCTGAGACTATTAAGACAAACCTATCCCTTGGGAAGATCCCAGTACAACTCTAATAAGTTAGCTTACCATCCACTGCATATAGCAGAGCTCCCTTGAAAACAACGGCTTATGCGTCCTTTACCACCAGCCTTAGCATACTGCAGGAGCTAAAGATGTTAATTCTGTACCTGATGATAAGATCTTTAGATGGGATGGGATATCAGAAGACCATGTTTTAACCAGAGTATGTCACTGTGACACTCTGAGCCTCATTTTCTTCCTGAAAACAATGAGGTGGCTATCATTCCCCCATCCCATGTGATCTCAAGGTCTACTAGTATATGAGTGAATATTCTCATTTTAAGTGAAAAGGGTAAACATATTTAACCACCTTGGGATGTGCTTTAAACCATATAAAACCCATCTAAGCTATGATTAGTTCAGTGACTAGGCCTATGCTGAAATCACATCTTGAAACATTATTGTAACCATTATTGTGGAATTTACTTTCTGATTTTGATATATTGAGTTCTTTTCTTGTCTCCCCTTACCCGGAGATGTATAATTTGGGTCTGCTGTATTCTTTCAAAGGAAGAATTGGCAGGGTGGTTGCTGTTACTTAGGATAAGTGTATAATCTCTTTGACTTTCTCTTGTTGGGCAAACTGCCCAGTGAATATCAATTTTTTTAGAGCTACAAATATGGTTTTAATAGATTCACAGATTTCAAATGATTAAAATTCAGAGCACATCTCTCCCAGGGTGAGCAGATAATTCACAACAATCCATGTAGATTCAAAGGAGATGACAATGGATCAATCTGTATGTGAATAAGTTGACACAGTGGTTTACTGCTCCTCCTATCTCTACAACCCACTCCCACCCCCACAACACACACACTTTTCATATGAAGAAAAATGCCTCAGTCTGTTGGAGTTCAAATTAGTCATAATATCCATGTTAGGGACTGAGGAAGACTTACTGTAAATCAGCCACTCAGAAACCACATTTGACATATTTTGGTTACAGTGTAACAATAAGTTGCATAATATTGTACTTATTGATTGGAGCTTGGGATTATAATGGAAAGTAATTGCCATACATTGAAAGTGACCAACCACAAGGTAGAAAATTGTTCCTGAAAAGCCCACAAAGGGAACTATTTTCCTTATAATCTAAAACTCTTTATCCTCTAGTTGGTATATTCTATTACACCCTTAAGGCTATGTTTTGCTTTAAAGGTGCTAAGGTATCTTAACCTCAAATCACCCAATTACTCAATTCTCTCTGAGCAAGAGAAAGTTCTAGCAAAGTAAACTGAAATCTTTCTTTATTCAAACAGTACTGTCTATTCTAAAGTGAAGCTAATGAGCATATCAGAAGAACATCTCAGTGGATGACAACTCCAAAATGATTTGAGGATATTAGAACAGCTATAAATTCATATTAGAATCTGCCTCTCTATTGTATTTCTGTCCCTGTCTTTTACCTTTAAAAATATAATAATTGCCCGGCTGGTGTGGCCCAGTGGTTGAGCGTCAACCCATGAACCAGAAGGTCGCTGGTTTGATTCCTGGTCAGGGCACATGCCCAGGTTGTGGGCCCGATCTCTAGTGAGGGACGTTCAGGAGGTGGCCAATTGATGTTCTCTCTCATCGATGTTTCTATCTCTCTCCCTCTCCCTTCCTCTCTCTCTAAAATCAATAAAGAAAAAAAAAAATATATATATATATATATATAAAATAATTTACTGAGGTAATTATTGTATGTCAGATATTGTATAAAATGCAAGTGTAATGCATTTCATTTGCAAGGTGTACCTTCCATCTACCTATCCAAATAGAGAACTTGATCTTCTTTACCACCCTTAAATATCATTCCTATAAGCAGTATATATTAATCTAAAAACAGGAACATCCAGGAAGGAAAGCAATCAGATACCAAAAAGGAATAATTAAGATCAGTTCGTCCACTTCTAAGAAGCAAAAGATGTTAGAGACTCAAACTGCAGCTTAGAATAGATGGTTGGACACTCTGATATTCATCCCCTCCGTATGATCAATGCTAATAGTTAACTTGATAATTTTTGGATCGTGATGTCACTAAAAATGCATACCTACAATAAAAAGAACACATAATAATTGTATGAGTCAACTGCTTTGGTTAAAAGTGGTGTCTGAAACAGATTCTTTGGTCATATAAGTACTGAACACATGCATAATGTTTAGATCCCACTGGAGACTACTTTTCCATTTTACCTTACACTCTAAGTCTTCACTAATCTATCAGGTGTCACAATTTAATAAAAGCATTAACTATACCAATTGGGGTTCCTGGGTCCATTCATAAAAAAATGCAATGAGGATTTGGATCGACTTTTGAAGATCTGAAAGTGCTGGATCACACACTGTGGCTGAATTCTGCTAAATAACTGTTTTTCAGAAGAATATTGAGTAGCTGAACAGTTTACTTTTCCCCATTCCAAAATCAAGGTAGGGGATACAACTGAGATAATGCTACAGATGCTTTGTGGTTCAATGTGGAATAAATCAAGGGACCTGTGTCCATGAAAGGGAAATGCATTCCTTATTCCAGATCATTCTGGTTGGTCCTGGTGGTGAATGACCAATTTTCCAAGTGGTATGCTAAAGTTATTGCAAAAAACACCAACAGTCCTTCCAAATAACAATGTGGGTACAGTCGTCCCTCGCCACTTCGCACTTTGACTTTCGCGGCTTCACTCTATCGCGGATTTTTCAAATATATTCATTAAAAAGTTTATCTAGACAGTGAAAATGATACAGCGCGCGCTCGGTTGTCTGAGTCAATAATACACCCCTGTATTACAATTAAAATTAAAATTACTAGCCCTGGCCAGTTTGACTCAGCGGTTAGAGCGTCCGCCTGCGGTCCAGAGAGACCCGGGTTCGGTTCCCGCTCATAGCATGTACCTCAGTTGCAGTTTGTCCCTGGCCCTGGTTGGTCGTGCAGGTGGCAGCCACTCGATGTGTCCCTTTCACATCGATGTTTCTCTCTCTCTCTCCCTCCCACTCTATCTGAACAAAAAATGAAAAAAAAAATGTCCTCGGGTGAGGATAAAAAAAAAAATTAAAATTACTGTACGTATGGACTATAGGCCTATGTATTCAAGCACCCCAGGAATCCTTCAACGCCAGGTGCAACCGCTAGAGTCTGGAACTGATTAACCACGATAAACGAGGGATGACTGTATAAAGACCCATCTAAACTCACCTGAGAAGCACAATGTAATAAATAAAGGATTCAGAACAGCAAATACTTCAGAGCACTCTGGGCTTTTAGACCCATACTGAAAACAATGTATCAATTCCTAGAATGGGCTCCTCTGCACTACCAAAAAATCCTTCCTGTCTCACCTCTGGTTCCAGCCACATCAACCAACTTCCCGCTGTGTAACTACTTAGCATCTTACCCTCAGTTTGCCCTGTGTGTCTCCCACTTCTTGAAAAACTGGAAGATGTATACACACACAAGTCAGAACTGTGGGAAGTTAATGTTCAGAGGGCCAAACAAGAATGAGAATCAATGTGTAAATATTTCCCCCTTTTATTTTGGGGGAGACAATTTCATGAGGTGTCCTAGAAGGCTCCAGTGAGAATGAGTCCCCTTAGCAGTAGTACTGATTACCTCCGTAATTCATCTTTGTATTGGTTTTCCCTGCTCCTTCACGCCTACTCTGGGATCTAGCAAACAAAATACCTTCATCAAGTCACGGGCTGTTTTCAGGAAGGCCTAAGTTAAGCCGGCTCCCTCAAAGATCCTAAAATATTAAAATAAAATGATAAAATAATATCTGACTATATCAAAATGAAGGAAGAGATCAGATAATGAATGACATAACTCACAATAAGAAGGAAAAGATAAATAATAAAAGGAAACTAGGAAAGTGCAGGAAGGCTAGATCTTTCCATCCAAAAGAATGGAAGTCCACAAAGAAGCCATACTCAGAAAATTTCTAAAGAGTACGACTTGTAGCCCTTTACTTTTAAAACCAGGGCCTCTATTTGACAGAAAATCAGGCTGTACCCCAGAGCTTCTCATATGCTTTGGTCATATGCTTCACTCCCAGCTAGAAACAGGACATGGAGCCTCATACTGTCTTCTCAGCTCTTTGAAACCGGCTTCCTATCAGATCTTAGAAGCAGGCTCTAGTAAGCAAGTAAAGAAGAGCAGTGTTAGTCAGCCCACTGTTAGTCAGCTCTTTAACAGGAGGAGTCCTGTCCCTCCACATAAGCCTGGTTCCAGTCAACAGATCTCCTGATTTCAATATTGGCCTTACAAGCACTGTCCTAAAGGTTTCCAGGAAACAGATCCAAACTCCATCAGATATATCTGCATAGTTCAACAATGATTGAAAATCCAAGTTGCATAATTCATAAGAGAGCCAAGTGTAAAAAGAAAATATATCCTTACGCATTGTGAGGTTGTCTTATGCCACAGTTTCTCTCATTAAGGAAACTGAACAAATTATTCACAGGTGATTGGTATGAAATCTTTTACTGGTTCCTGATTCACAAAACCACAGAAATGACACATATTTTGCAAACAGCCAGGGATACTGCTATGGCATCATAGGTAATCAGTGTTGAAACAGAGATCTGAGGCACTCCTATGACTACGAGACAAAAATCTTTAAAATAATATATCCTAATATCTGATTTGTCAACTTGGGAATGTTTAACATCGATGTAGAACAGTAATGAAAAAGTATCTAATTGTTCAGGGCAAAATGAAATCACAATTAAGATTTCACTATACATATTCATAATTGCTCTGTGTATAATCCTAAAAGGGCACTGTTCTAAATCCATTCTCTAGATGAGATTAAGTAGGAACAACAAATACCAGTCATCAGGCACCATTCATAAACATAAATCAAGAGAGAATTACCTGTGACATTTTTTTCTGCAGTTCCTTAGTTAAATTATTGGACACCACTGTCAAATTCTGTTATAGAATAAAAGAATGTCATGAAGTAGTTAAGCAACCTGAGACACAGATCAATAAAATTCATACCTTTGATTTAACTTCCAAAAGGAAAAGTTTTCATTTTCAGATGTAAAGAAACCAACTTCATAGAGTCAGGGGGATAGGGATGAGGAATTAGGCAGAGTAAATAAAAGCAAAAAACACCAAGCAAAGTTCTGAATCAAATATTAAATAATGACCTTAACAAATTTCCTTTGCACTGGGTAGGATTGCTTCCTTTTTTTAAAGTGTTTATTCATTCTGTTCTCTGGCAGGAGTGCTTTCTATTTCATACAAAAGATAACGAATGTTCCTTGCATGTGTTAGACATGGACTTACATGACTACCAGTTCTAAACAAAATTCCTTTGCACATCAAAGAAAAAAATCTTTTGTTTATTCAAGAAATTCCTAATGGCTTTATTTATAAGTAAAATTTTATCTTTATTTGATTCCTACTAGCACAACAGAGAGCTGGAAGACAGCAGGTAACTCTCTTAACTAACTTTGCACAGTTTTGAGAAAATAGTATCTGAAGGCAGTTTTTTCTTCTGGGGTCAGCAGATGAGTGGTTCAAAAAGAATAAACTATCCCAAGAAACATCCTGAGATGCAAACAGAAAAAAACAAAACAAAAAACTACCACACAACTGGAGGGGAAGAAGAGGACCATTCTTACATTCTTGCTAATTAAAATTTCCAGTTCTTATGGTCCTCTATATACACAAATCCCAGTCAAGAAAGGCCTGCAGGATCAGGCCTGTACCAAGAAAAAGTATACCATCATCACATTAATTGTATTATTACTTCATAATGCTAACCAGCCAGGTTTATATAGAAGAGATTAAATAACAAGATAATCTTATAAACAATGCTCATTTCATCAGTGTACCAAATAAGTCTGATTTATATCAGTGACGGCTCTTCTAATTAATTTATGCATCCACATGCTTTAATTTACACAGACAGACACCTACACTGGGAGAGCGATAGCTATTTTTTTAATATCTTGAACTTTAAGAAGGGTTCATGTTTAGACTTCCCAATGTTGCTGTTTTAGTTCCCCTATACTTCAAAAATAAAGTGACTGTTAAAATACCTTGCATTAAAGTTGAAGCATGCAGAAAGAAAATATTTTATCAAACTCTCAATACCTATCTCCCTCTGCCAACATTTATATGTTTAATTTTAGTTGGTACAGCTGTACTCAAACTTACAACCAGATCTGTCCATTCCATAGTTATAAACTTAGTTCTTCTTACCAATATTCCCCTCAAAGCCTTTTGGATATGTTAAATTCATCTCATTAAAGCACCAATCTTAAATTCCTACATTTGTTTTAATGCAATTTCTAGTGACTTAGGGTAGGAGGTGGGGGACTCCAAATCTTAAAACAGTATTATTTCTACTAACATCAAGGGCTTTTTAAAAAGTACACTCCACGATGCTGGTTTATAATAGCAAGTACCACCAGTCAACAGTTTTAAATGGAAAAACTCCACAGAGGGAGGAAAATTCAGCTCATCCCAATTCCTTAACCAGAAAGATAAAAACAACTTCTCTACTAAATACAGACCCACTTACTATAAGCTATCAATGACATCACGATAATGCCAGCACTCTTTGAAAACCCTTAAAGAATAACATCGTAAAGGAATTTCCTGGTGTCAGGATTATTCCAGTTTAGTCATTTTACAACTTCCATGGATAGCTTCAGTGTGGGGAGGAGGATGTCTGTTTACTTATTTAATCAGGCAAACAAAAAGGTTTTTTACTTGTCTTTTATATAAAACTTTTATTTATGTATTTGATCAATGTTTATTTGTAGGACCTTAATACAATAACAGATGTCAGCTACATTATCTGTTTTTTATTTTAAACTAGAGGGCAGAGACCCTGTCTATTCAGCTTACTTTTTATAGGATACAAACACAGTACCATACCCAAAAAGGCACTTAAAGATGGTTTTTATATTAACAATGATTTCAAGGGGCTTGGTCTGCCTCTAGGCTCCATCAAACTCCACTGGCATGTATTGAGCAGTAACCCTTTTATATTCTTGGGTAATTTCATTCTTCAGATGTCAGTAATGGTACTTCTCTTTTGAAACAGGGATTATTTAGATGGGACTATTTGCATTTCTTAATGTTAAACAATTAGCTTTTGTCCAACACCTAAATTCTATACTAACTGATATTAGAAGACAAAGGGGGTTAAAAAATCAGACCTAAACATTTCATTTCTTAGCATCAAGTGAGCACATTTCCTGCATTAGGCTGAAGGATCTGCTGTTTTCATGGGGAAACCTGTTAAGACCACTACTGTGGTACCTAAAAATGTAGCCTCTTGCATTCTTTATTTATGTCCACTACAAGCATTTAGAACAAAGGACACACTGAGTTAAATCATTTTCTGTGACAAGAAGAAATTTTGAACAATGTTATATACATATAAAGTCTAAAGGAATAAAAACCAGTAAACAAGTATTTTAAGGGCTTTGACACATCAGAAATGAGAAATGCTTTACTAACTGTATAACTTTGGGTAAGTCTTTTAAAATTTCTGAGCCTCAGTTTCCAAATCTGTACAATTAAGACATTAGATTATATAACATCAGATAATTTCTAAGTTTCAATTTTAAAACCATATGAAAATAAAAATGAGTCTAAAGAAAATTCTAATGAATTCTCACAAATTGAGATTGCATTAAATGACCAAACAAAATATTTTTTCTTTATTTTTGTGGGTGGAGGTAGGTGGACTAAGTGTCCTCAAGGTAAATTATCCATTATGACTAACTCCAACAAAATTTTCAAATAGAACATCACCATTCTTGTAAACATAAAAATATGGATTCACATGTAATAAGATATACATTGTATGTATATACAAAATCCATATACATGCACACACTCCCACACAAACACATAATTCTATTCAAGCCAAGAATTAAAATACTTCTTGTTTGCCTCTTTTCTTTCCCCTTCTACGAAGCTGCCAGGACTTAGGAACTTAAATGTAAAAATTAGCATCTTATTCATCATTTCTTGTGTTAATACTGTTAAGTTCCTAACATGAACAGCTTGTCTTAAATTGGTAACCTGAAATCTAAATAACATTCTCTCGTAGAAACAGTGGTACTGGGAGAGAATGAGAATGTAGTTAAATTCTCAAGCCATTCAACCAAGGTTTATTCAATCCATAATATACCTGAAATGTAGAACTCAAGATACAGAATCTAGTAATTTAATGCTACTTAAGCAGAGAGAGTAATGGTAACAACAGCATAAGAATACAAAGGTCCTGAAAATATGTAGGGGTATCCAGTCCACACTCCACCAACATTTTTAAATGGGGGGGGGGGATCTTAAGTTCATGAAACTACCTGTTATCTGTAAGCATATGTTAAGATACTTGCAAAAGAAAACTTCAAGCAACTACTTAGTGTACTATCATTTTCTTATTTTGAAAAACAAATAAATGTACTACAGAATGCCGCAATTTCTTCCTAAAGAAAAAGAAACAAAAACATAGGTATTTTGTTCAAAATTCTATGTACACCTTGGATTCCTTATGCTTAGGGGGAAATTATAAACCACTTAAAGATAAATATATTTAAATAGTCAAGATTTATGAAATTTTCAGGAAAAAATTTCTTCCTTTTATCTGCTTGGCCAACAGAAGCTAGTTAAATAAGTTTATATAATAACAATGATGCATTCACCATTAGCTATGTGCTAGGCACAGTGCCTTATACTCACACATTATATCCTTCAATCCCTCCAACAATGCCAAGAAGGTAGACCTGAAGAATTCCATTTCATTAATTAAAGCAAAATCCAAAGATCAAAACACACAAGGGCAATATCCTAACTACTGGTTACTCTGTTAGACTTCAATCAAGTTTAAAGTCAGGAAACTCAAGTGCTCCCATTTGAAAGATTTCCTCCTAGATCAAGGTAAGAAGGATGACAATGACTTGGAGCCACACATTTTTGGCTTTCATCACTAACAATTCCATTCAAGAATCTAGGGAAAAGGATAATTTAGTGAGCATTCTGAATTCCTTTTTTTAAAAACTAATCAAGGTTCACTCACATTCCTTAGAAAAATCCACCAATGGTCACACAAGTTTATGTCAAAATGCATCCTAAATTTTACAAGTTTATAATTTAAGTAACTGTGGATATTAATCTTTTAACTAGTAACAGGAAAACTAAAACTATAAATGAAAACAGAACTGCAGTTCATGTCTGCAGAGGATGGAAAACGAAAACAGGTTGTAAAAAAATAGAATATAAAAGGATAAAAATAAAAAGAATAAGGAAAGGAAACGAGAAAATGGAGAAGGAAAAGAAGAAAAAGGGAGATACACAACAGGGAAAAGAGAAGGCCGTGAGGTAGAGAGGGGACTGAGCAAGGAAAGTGAGATCAGGTTTGTAGGAACATGGCTCTAGTCCAAGGCTTGCCGGAGCTCTGGACCATCGCCTCTATCTGACAGAGAGATTACCTCTCCCGTGGTTTTTAAAAAATGCTTTCCGTAACTAAACAGTCTCATTTTATTTTTCAAATTCTCCTGTTTATTTTTTAATAAAAGTTCAAGTTTGAAAACTTCGCTTATGTGTAGAAGGAATGACTTATTTTAGAAATGTACTTTGGAACCTACACACCATTGCTCAGTTTAGTGCTCAAAACCTCAGAGATGTCCGGACATTCCAAACCTGACAGTCTTCCCTTTGTAAAGAAATTAGGGCTGCCTCTTTCCACAGTGCCTGAAAATTACACTTGAATTCAGTCTTCACTGATTGTGCAAAGCCTTAAAAATATGTTCACTTGGTCGAGTAGTAATCTATCCCCAAAAAAGTTGTTTTTATTCACAAGAAAACAACATAAATGTGTCGAAAGTGTCAAAAGCTCTCAAAAGGACATCCAAAATCGGTCATCAGAGAGAAATTGTCCTCTAGCCTGCAGTATGTACGCAGAGCAATGGCAATGAATGTTGTACTCAAAGCCAGGTTCCATCGAAAGGTAAGCTGTGCATCAATCAATTCAGCCTGGTTTAGCAGGCTAACAGCCCCACCTACCCCACCTTGAGCTAACGGCTTACTTCTTTCTACCAATCCACCTACCCATCCTCTCTGTGCCCCACTAAATCACTAATCCTTACTATAATCCCTCAATACTGTAAGAATGCTTTTATATAAAAATTAATTAAATAATGTACCACTTTCAATATATTGATCCTACAAACTGTAACTCTGTGAAGTGGTTCGACACGATGTCATCACTACACAGCAACTTGTCTCATTTACAGTATCTGTTTCACTTCTACTCATGAGCTAATATAATTCAATTTTTTTAACTGCACACAGGCTGCTAGACACATGTGCATGGCAAATGGAATCTGAACTTAGCTTAACAGCCTCATTTATTCCTGATGGTTTAAATTATTTCATCACAATTAATGACACCCCCTCAGCTTCCTGTGCAGCACTGCCAGATGTTCAGAGACCACAAAGCCACTCTCTTCTTTGACGGCTGGTGACAAGTCGTCCTCTGAAGGACGTTCCCTAGGTACGCAGGCCGGATGACACCTCCACTGCTTAGCACCTCTCTGCCTCCCAGAGTAACCATGTTGAGAAAAAAGCAGGAAGGCATGAGAAACCAGCAAATGCATTAACGAGGGCAAATTATGTGAAGTGATCTAAACTAAGAGGAACTTGGCTCCTGTCACAGGAGTTCCTAACCTTGTTGTTTTATGGAAGAACTCTTCACCTCCACCTTCCCAGCCACTGGATCCACTAAGGTGCCTAGCATGGCACCAGTCCTGGGAAAATGTGAAAGGACAATAAAAATATAAACCTCTCCACAGGGATCCTTTTTGACTTGGGTTAATTTTGTTTTGGGGGGTGTTTTTGAAACTTACCACGTTAATCCTGATCATCATTGTGTTTTTCAGAGTGAACAGTTAGAAGTTTATCACTGCCTACATCTTCAACTACAGTTTTCCTCTAATACTGGATGGACACTTCCAGTAACAAACTGTTTACCACAAGTTGCCAGAATGTTGTATAATAGTTTTAACCCTTTTTCTTTTTTAAGCTTTCCTGAGGTATACTATAACTGATAAACAGAACGTTGCACACATTTCATGTATACATCTTGATGAGTCTCATTTACCTCTTTTTGTTAGGCTTAGTAGGATTTATTCTTTTCAGGGGCTGTTGGCTTTTTGTTTTTGTTCCTGTTAGTGTTTTTGTTGTTGTTCGTTAATTATTTTTTAAAGAACATACTGAAAAACAAATTCCACGCTTTTCCTTTTTTGATTCTAACATGGACAAAGCCATTTACATCCTTCCTTAACAACAACAAAATTTCCTCAGTATAGAAATTCAGAAATAGTATCTTATATCTGTCATTTGAATTTCACACAAAAAGTAATAAATTTGCATAATCACAGGTAGCCAACAGAGTATCAGAAATAGTAAAAACACTAGACCTTTTACAGTAAGAATCCAATACTACAGCTCTAATTTGGAAAACATTTCCATCAACTAGCGAACATGTGGCAGACATTTTATGGATTATTTTTTAAATGTAAAAAAATAAAATAAAAATGCTGATCTTATTCAGGGAATAAGGGGCCTTTTCGTTTGCCAAAAAGCGTAATAAGGAAACTGAAGGGCCACCTGTGTCAGCCCACCCTATAGTATGAACATAAGCTGTAAGAGCATTTTGGAAAATATTTTTAAACTGAGATGAGAAAAAAATCAATATCAATACAGATTCCAAGCAGATGCAAAAGGCTTCTGTGCATGGTAGTGATTATGTGTGTGGCCTACACAGGCTAATTTCAGATGCCTCCAAAACTCAGTGTACTTTCTCTTTTATAAGCTATCTGGGATTAAAACTAGGACCTCATCCATTTCAACTCTGACAATGGACACAAACACAAGGTAAGCTAATCAAGGCAAACAAGTTGAATTTCCCCCTCACAGATGGCTTTTTTAATCTTAAATGACTACTGAATTTTACCAGACATGCTACACTTAATATTTTGACAGTTGTTTATTAAAATTACTTTCCTATGAAGCCCTATGAAACCAACAGTCCAGTTTCTATCAGAATGGAGGGATCAGAGAGAAGCTGTATTGATAGCATACTTGCAGCCAGCAGACAACAATAGGAAACTCTTAGCACTCCCGGAGTTGCATCAAATTTTCCATGGACCAAAACTAAAATGAAATATTCAATTACTGAGAGGTAGATAAGTAAAATAAACAACTAATTTCATGTGGCGAAGTTGGGAGAGAGTCATATGGACCTCATTCTGTTGTCTCCAAACACTTTATCGTAGAGGAAAAAGGAGCTGAATAAACTTTAAACTCTCATGTAGGGATGTATTGCTTGTGTGTCCCTGGCAGATGTGGAAAGGAGATGAAATGGGCAAGGGAGAATCAAATATCCCATCGCTGCAGGTTTGCTGAGGGAAAGAGCACTGCAAAGATCTCACATCTGGCAATCATTTGTCAATAGCTGGAAAGAGAACGGCAGGAAACTTTCTGGCTCTTGGAGAAGATGAAAAGACAAAAACCATGTGTCACACACACACATACACACACACACTCGGCAATGGTACAATGACTACTACACTTATTCTCCACCCTTCCTTACCCCCACTAAATTTAATGATCTTCAGATATACTCTACTCCATGGTCAAAAACATGCAGTCACTTGACTTGTTAAAGCTGCAGCGTTATGTACATTTTTCAAATAAACCCCAGGGCTGATGTTAGAAAATCAAAATCAGTCAAGCATAGACCGCCTGGTACTTTGGGCAGGAATCCTTGTGGTTTAGTCAATAAACAGAATCTGAATGAAAGACACCACAGTAACTAGACAGTAACGTTTTGAACAGTTCTTAACCTGAAGGGGGGCTGGGGAAGGCGAGTGCACTAGTGACCATGGACATAAGTCTACCAGTCCATTTACATCACTCACTCTACCTGTGACATGACTGTGTTTAGCACAAGGTCATCTGTTATTTCTAACATACACTCAAAAACAAAACAAAAAACAGTGAACTTATATTTGAGAGATGTTGACAATGAATTTGGGGGTTGGAAACTATATTAGTTGTTTTTGTTTGTTTGTTTTGTTTTAAATAATATACCTATTTAATAGGATGAGGAGGGGAAAACCTCAGATTCTGTTTACTCCACACTGGTGATAACAATATAAAAAATTTGCTAGCTTCACTATGAATTCATAAAAATGACCAGGTTTGCCTCAGTAGGTTTATCATGTAATAAAAAGTTTTCAAGACACCCTGCACAAAATTAATTAACTTACCCAAAATCACAGGAATTTAAATCTGTTCATGGTGATCTATAGATTTCAATGGGCAGCTTTTGGTCCACCCTTATGCTGCATTTAACTAGCAGCAGCCGCCAAGCTCGTCCCTGTGATTCAGTAAGTGAATGCTGCAGGTTGTTTAATAACCTGGCAAATTCACAGTAGCTTGTCAAATTATTACAGGAACAGTGTCATCACTAAACAAGCCTGATCACGGTTAATTACAATGCAGACTAGAGAGCAGCCACAATTGTTCATTAATTACAGGAAGCACCTCATTTAAATTTTATGGAAATTTACACTTGCACCCCGGTATGTCTGGAAAAAAAAGTGATCCTTCACACAGTCACAGAAGAAAGGAGTCTGTGGTTTATGAAACATCACAGTAAATTGTGTCTAATCTGGTACTGAAATATTGGTTCATTATTTACTCTAATTTTCTAAGCACTTTAGTGGTGAAAAATATCAAGTCAAACCCCACATCTTGAATTTCCCAACCAAGAAAAGAAATGTGCTTGGGCTACTATAACAACTTAATACATGATGAGGCACAGTTAGACGAAAAAAGTAACTTTTCTCTGATTAAAAATAAAACATTTAACAGCAATTAAGGGAGTCTAAACTAGAATAACCATTTCCTATAAAATAATTTTATCTACTATACATCAGTTACCCTCCCCAGCTGAAGAAAGTAGTTTCATACCTACTTCAAAAGCCACTGAAGAAAATCAACCACGTTAGACAGTGAATCACAGTCTTGATTTCCAACTATTTTTCTAAATCAAGCATGCTAGCACACAAAAAGGGGGGAGGGGCAGATATCCTTTCAAACGTCAAGCCAAGCACAGACTTCAAGGATTATGATCATTCAAAACCAAAGGTATATTCACGAAAGAGTGTCAGGGATCTTGGGATTATTAAACCATAACATTGCTAAGCCATCTGAAATTTTAGGGATAAAAGGAAAGGGTTAAAAGGAAGCAGGTAAGAACAGGAAGGGACTCCACCAGTCATGAAAACTCATGTCAGCTAAATATGAATGTAGATCAGACATGGATGCTGTGTGTCTAAATGAAAATCCTTCCTCAGAAAAGACATAAACGAACTGTTGCCTCTAAATCGAGGTGCCCAAGACGTTATCCTCAGAATCAAGAGGCCACACAGCAAATCCTCTGGCAGTTACAGTGCCTGGACCTGGAGGAAAGCCTGAGATCCAAACAGGAAAATAAATGACTCTGATGACCCTGGCAAGTCCTAGAGTGAGTCCCCTGGAGTGTAGAGTTGGACTAAAAAATAAGAAATGGCTCATTCTGTGAGGGGAGGCGGGGACCAAACACCAGAATACATTCCATGGCAAGAATGAAAGGACTCTAAGCTAAAAACTACTCCTGGAATTGTTAGCTGGTGAAGAACATATCAAATATCAAGTTTATTATGACTGACATAATACGAATATGTACTAGATATTATTAAAATGTATGGAAGCCATATTTAGAAAGGAAGAGGAAAAAGAGTAGGAAATGGTTCAAGTGGGTACCAGTTAATTCACCAGTTCGCCATAGTTGACTATCTTTTGACAGATTCGACCTTTCCATTCAGTCTGCCAAAATGGTGTTGCAAGAGGAGGAATCCAATAAAATGAGCACTTTCATTTCTTTGCTCATGAGTTTGGTCTTCTTTGCAAGGCCCACGCTGAATTGTCAACTCCACAATCTGTTTCACTACCTACACCAGAGTTTCACTTAAACTTGTAAATGCACATTTTCTCCCTTGATATGTCATAATAATGTGCTCCACTGGTCTCTCAGTTTTACTTCACACACTCACATCTGCAAAACCCATTGCTCTCTGCACCATAACTAAGGTTCAAAAACAAATTATGCAATGGCTACCCATGACAGACCATTCCAGGTAATATCTTTGAAGATCATCAACTGTTCTACCCAAAGAGGTCAAGGATCAGACTATTCTCCAGGAAAAGTCTTCCATCACTCAGCATTTATGTGTCACACACAAGCTGTTAACTTTCTAAAACTGAGAAATACATGATCATGTCTCATGCGTCACACCTGCTCTTCTGTTGTATCACAGCCATACACCACCCAGACAGTACCAGCTTGTGGCACTGAAGAGCTCAGGTGGTCTTCCTAGTCCAAGAACAGGTGTGCAAGAGATGGTGTACCCTTCAGTACCATAAAAACTGACACCTCCTCCCACCACCACTTCTACTTTCACTCCCACTGTGCAGAAGTAATTTTTAAAACGATTCTCTTTTCTCATATGGGGTATCTAAATCAGTAAACTGTTTTTAAAAACTGAACTCACTATGCACATCCCATAAGTCTGAAAATTTTAGAAAATGATGCCAAATGCAGTTCCTAAATAAAAACACTGTAAGTTTGCTCATGCTAGGGAATGGCATCCATGTTAAAACTTCAGCCTATATCTTTGCTCTTTGCATCATTGGCACACACATTCCTTAAATATTTAAAGGTACACGGAAGTGGAGACATTACTACTAAGACATCATATTTATATTTTTAATTTGCAATATAGCAAACTGCTGTGACTGCCTCAAGACCACACAAAATGAACTAAATTCCAAATCAATACCTTCACAAAAATGTACTTTGCTAATCAACTTAGTATTCTACCAGAGGATGCATCTTCCAATCCATGAAGGAAGATACTTGGTATATAGTCCTATTTTTTCTAATACAGTGCCCAGTTGCATGGCTTCCATTCTCCTGAGCACGGAGACCATAATGCGGGAAGCGTGATTTGCTCACCACGTATCCTCAGTGCCTAGCACAGTGCCTAGCACATGATTATGATGATTTACAAAGATGAGAGCTAATGTTCCCTGAGTGCCTGTTTCGTGCCAGGTCCTGTGTTAATTGCTAGGTATACATTAGAACACTTGATCCTCATCATCACTTTGCCTGGTAGATCTCCATTTCATGATGAGAAAGCCAAAGCTCAGTTAGGTTGAATGACTTGCCAAAGGTCTCAAGAGCAGTTTGTGTCACCTGGGCAGCCAGACTGCAGAAATCATGGTCTTATCCACAGTAGTATATACTATTTCTTGGATAAGTAAATGAATGATCCCCAGTTACAGACAACTTATCCTGAAAAGGATACACTGCTGCACATATGCTATACTGGTCCCTCTTTTACACTTGTCTCAATAGTTGTCTGTCTCCTGATGTCACTGATTCATCTGTATGGGTTTCAGGGGCCACTGTTTCTGTCACACCACCCCCAACTGATAAAACATAAGACTCCAACCTGGACTTCCAGCCTCTGGTCTGGCTCCTCCAGGTTTGGGCAGAAGTCTGCACCCAGCACTCTGCCAGCACATGCCACTGGAACCTGGGGGAATACGGCTGAGTTAGAGAGATGCTGGGCATGGAGGCTGAGAACCGCACACAAACACACTTGACCCAGGCAGAAGCAAGGACATCCCAACTGCAGGTCTGAAACAGGCCATCATGGCTTCACAGGTTTTTGACACTTAGTAGGTCAAACATACTGTAAATATCACACATCCTAGTTTATTAACTACCAAGAAGGTAAATTCCAAGATGAAAAGATCCACATAAATGTTATTCCCCCTTCTATCTACATCATGCAACACAAAGTAGGCACATAAATATCTGTAGACAAAAGGAGGAGAGAAGGAGAAAGGTTAAAAAAAAAAAAAAAAAAGGCATGGAGGAAGGAAATAAGGCAAGGGAAAAAAAAAGCTTGCTGATATTTTTTTCCTCTGTCTTTTAATTTCTTATGTAGGAATTAAGAAAATGACATTCTATAATGCCTCAAGTTCCTCTGCACTCTTAAAATATCTATTCAAATTTATTTTTCCTGTTCTTGGTATAGGCGAGCAAAGGCAAAGTTTATTTATCAACATTTATTATTTATTTACTTACTACCTTTAAATTACTTTTAAGAGTTTTATTTTGTTTCTGTTCTAATAATAAAAATAACAACAGCTGTAATTTAGTGAATGTTTGTTTCTAGAATTCTACATTGAAAGCCACTAAAATTTCCTTTCAAAAGTTAAGTTATTTATTATAAAGAGCCAATCTTATCCTGAAATACTGCCTACTATAATTTACTTACTTAATTGTAGACTTTTTAAGGAGAAAAGGATTTAGATTTTATCTAAACCTGTTTTCTCCTTTTTAAAAATTTCCCTAATATTCAATAATTCCAAATGTATACTATCTTCTTCATTAATCATACATCAGTCCATATGTATCAGAATCTCAATCCATCAATCAGCTGCACCTCACCTGTGTCCTTTCCCTATCCAAGTTCTCCTTTGGTGTTTTGTTTCTTTTTTTTTTTTTTTTAACCCCAATTAGGATCATCTGTGCCAATCAATTTTCTTTGTTTGGAGATCACTTTTCAGCCAAGCATGCTACCTTAGAAGGTATTTCCCTTTCTTTCTTTCTTTTTTTTTTTTTGCATTTATCTTCAGACAGAGCGGGAGGGAGAAAGGGAGGAAGAGAAAGAGAGAAACATGGATGTGAGAGAGACACATCAACTGGTTGCCACCCGTACAACCCCAACCGGGGCCGGGGACAAACTGCAACCGAGGTATGTGCTCTTAGCAGGAACTGAACCCGGGACTCTCTGGTCCACAGGCTGACGCTCTAACTGCTGAGCCAAACTGGCCAGGGCTCCCTCTTTCTTTTTGACCCACAAATCAGTTCACTTCTCTCCAAGTTTAAACAATTTCAAAGCTTAATTTTGCAAGTTCACTAGTGAGTATCACTAATTTTTAAGGAAGCATTCAGTCAAGTCTTCAAATATTTTAGATTCAACTCTCCTATTCTTTTCAAGTCTCTCATTCTTTCTTCCTGTGTATGTCCATAAGGCAAAATGGACAGAACATCATCTGTCTTTGAAATTAAGCACTCTTAGACCCAGGAATTTCACAGTGAAACCCAAGAGGGAGAGGAAAGGGAGGTCACATTTACTGAGTAGTTGCAATGAGCCAGTCACCATATGGGCATCTTACATACAGAAATAACCTGGGTTTTCTTTTTCCCTTTCAACAATCTTATGGCATATGAGCATCTGCATTTGAAAAATGAAAAACAAAACAAAAAAACAAACAAACAAAAAAAACAGAAGCTTAGAGTAGTAGGTAAATAACTAGCTCAGAGTCACATGCTAGAAAGTTTCACAGCCCATACTTAAAAAAGAAGGAAGAAAGACTGAAAATGTATTTCAAAGTTAATGAAAAACACGTAAAAGTTGCATTGAGTGGCATTCATTCTGGGGGCATTTGTTGATGTTTCATAGAAAGAAATTACAAAGACAAAGGAAATGGAGAAGGTGTTACCAGAAAACAAGACCAGACTACTTGTTCTTTGGTCTAGGACAACAACATAAGCAATGTGAACGGGAACTGATCCTCTAACTTGAGGAATGAGAAAGAAATGGGGCATGGAGAAGAGCAGAGACACCGTGCATCTGTGTTGTGTCACACACAGAATAATGCTGATTCCACCCCTCAGCTGACGCACGGAGGGGCACTAATGAGTCATGCAATAGTACCTCTCCCTGGAGTGCAATAGAAGGATTGGAAAAACTCATCTTAGACTATTCCATATCAAAATGAAACTCCCAAAAAGCTTCCTATAAAACCTCAATAAATGTGACTACTTAACTGATTAAAGCAGAATCCATGAGCCAGAATGTATATATTGCAAATTAAGTGTAAAGAATACTTTATTTCATGTACACAAAACAAATTCCTACTTACCTTAATATTATTTGACCATGTCATAAATACTAAGTTTCTAGTTCCTTTTTTCCCTCACAGAATGCATTTCATAAACACTCTCAACAGGAAAGGAGACAGTTAAATAAGTACAATTACATTCTATTACAACCTCAGACACTTAGAAATACAGTCTCTGAGAGAAAACAAAAGGTTCTGTGAATAAGCTGGGAGAAAACTGCGCCAGGCCACTACAATGTTTCAATAATCCAAGTCACAAAAAGGAATTAGTAGGAAAGTGGGTAGCACTCTCATAGTTAGAAGTCTAGAATTTCAGAGCAGAAAAAAAAAATCTGTAAGTATTCATAAAAATGGACTCCTGTATTTTAAAGATGAGGAAATTGAGACTCAAACAAAACTGCAGTTTCACTGCTGGGTTTACTGTCCAAAAATACTCCCCCACCCCCCATGGATAATTAGTGTTATTATCAGATAGAGAAAATTTTTTAAGGAAAAGGCAAGTGATATCTGGTTCCTAATTCATCAAAATGTACCAAGGAAAATACAAAGGCTATAAAAGTTGATAACCTAATTAGTTATAATTCAGCACACCTAGACAATTAGGCCTTTTTATTTAGAAGCTTCCATTGTTAACCAGCTAGCTATAAAGTGTGTGTGTGTGTGTGTGTGTGTGTGTGTGTGTGGCGGGGGGGGGGGGATTGACAGAAACAGCAGAAATAAATTGTCTAAATTTTACTTATTATTACTCCATTTTAAATTAAGATAATAAAATGCACTGTAACCCAACCACTGTTTTCACTGGAATATAAAATTTAAATTGATTTGGGGAATTCCAATTTTATCCACTTTCCTTCATGCTAGCATTCACAGTGATGCCATGCTTTCAAAGTTAAGTTCTACAATGACTTTTTGCAAAATGTTCAGTGATTTTTATCTCTGAAAATAAGACTAAGGGAACTTTTAAAATTATTTTGTGAATCATTGCATATTTTGCTTTTAAAGTAAAAACATTTAAGTTAAAAAGAAAGAAAAATTCTAAACTGATCAGCTAATGTTTCTAAACATTCCACCACAGGTTTCATTATGGGATGGTAATTGTCTAGCGCTCATCTACATTTCAGTCTGCTGGTGCTGTAACAGGAAATAAGAGGCCTTGAAAGGGACCCTCTAGAATCCCCAGGGTAAGTAGGAGCTGAGTGCATATGTACTCTCCTGTATGTACCTCAAAGGAACCATGGTGTGTGAGAGAGCTATTTACAACTTACTTTGTGTATAATCAGCAGAAACAAAAGATATGACAACAAGCATAAAGGCTTCTCTCTCTGTCTCTCTCCTCTCAGGAGAATTCAGTAAGGGAGGGCCAGTGGGTATTCACTTCAGTGTCAAAAGGGCTTCCAGAAAACACATTTTCTGTGGGGCAGGGAGGAAATATGGCAAGCTTCCTACATACACACACACACACACACACACACACACACACGTTCTTTGTTTACTGAGATCACACATAAAGACTGTTAGAGACCAGATTTCTGAAAAGAAGTCAGGAAAAGCCCCACATTGCAAATAGAAGCTACCATTGAAAATGTCTGAAGCAGAATGGGGGTATAAGGTGGGTGTAATGAAGGGGACAATGGGAGAGAGAAAGAGGCACAGACACAGTAACTTGGGAAATGAAATGTGTTACCCAGAAAAGAGCTTGTAGAAACTGAGATGCTTCTTTTGCACGGCCAGGGCCCATTTGAACTTTTATTTTATTTTTAAACATTAAACATTCAGGTAGGCACTTGCCTGATAGGCACTATAAAAGTCACAGCCTAAATAAACAAACTGACTTCCATGTCAGCTCAAGTCTCCTCAGTTAAGCTGGCCACAAGCCCAGATCAGTTCTGAAGTGTACGTATTTTGGTGGCTTCAGTCTAGCAGTGAAGACATGAGGGAAACTACCTGAGCCCAAGAAGAACTTGGAAAGGAATGAATAGACAAAACTGATTTTCAAAAATAAAAAGAGAGAGAAAGCCTCAAACAAGTCCTCGTGGAGGACTCAGGGACACGGCTGGGTGCAAGTCCTCTCACATTCCCAGCCAGAGAAAAGCCCTGACAGAACTTCGGCCTCATCTCAGTGGTTAGACAATGCCAAGCAGCAGAAGGAAAAATTACTCAGATCACAAAAAGAATTCAGGAAGACTATTAAGTGAAATGGATTGGACAATAAGCTAGCTAGAAGCCTGTGTGAGAAAGAGCAGAGAAAGGAATAAATTAATTACCCACCAAGGTAAAGATGAGGATGTATGCTAAACACACTGCTGCAAAATAAAAGAATGCAAAAACTGAAATACAGGAAGATGAGCTGGATGTGCAGTTAGCTTATATCTCAATTTTTCAGGTTACGATTTAACTAAAAAACAACATTCCAAGCCTATACTTTCTCAGCCCTGGAACCCCAGGTTAAGACTCAGAAGGACCAACTATATAAACCTAAAGCTTAAGAATGAAAACAGCCCGGCCTGTGTGGCTCAGTGGATTGAGCATCGTCCCATGGGCACATGCCTGGGTTTGCAGGCTTGATCCCCAGTAGGGGACGTGCAGGAGGCAGCTGATTGATGCTTCTCTCTTACACTGATGTTTCGTTTCTATCTCTCGTTCCCTTCCTCTCTAAAAAAAAAACAATAAAAACATATATTTAAAAAAAAAAGAATGAAAACACTGTTTACTGATAAGTCAAAACAATCTTTATCCATTTCCCAAAAGGGAATGGCCAGAACTATGCTCATTCTTACAGAGGCCTCAGCTGAGGCAGAATCGTATAAATGGGAACACAGGAAGTATGAGAGAGACGTTATGAAGAACTGAGTAGGACAGCGGACAGGCCGCTGTGGAGCCCTCCTAGAACAGTGAGCTACAGGATCAGGAGGAGAGAAGAGAGAACAGAAAAGGGTCAAGCATGTGACTCTGCTACTCAACAGGTTGACAGACACAGAAGATGATTAGGGGTGGGGAAGGCACAACATCCTCACAGGAGCCAGGGCTGTTTAATTGAGGTTCACTTTCTGTCTGCCTCAGGAGCTTGTCCTCTTGGGTGAGCTGCCAAAGAACAGGGCCCTAGGCTCCTTGATAGAAACAACCTCTGCAGGTACAATTACAGGAGATTTTCACCACCACAAACAACAACAAAAATATCTTGTTTTTATACTGTGAAATGTAAGGCAAAAGGTAAAAATCTCTTCCTTGGAGACACCCTGAGGTACTTAATGGAACATGAATAATGCTAAAATTACATAGAATCTTCCTTCCAGAGTGCTCAAAGGGCTTTACACACAATATTTATTAAATCCCACATCAGACAAGTAAAGGGTGGTATAATTTCCATTACACCCTTTTTGTTTTTAAACAAGAAAACTGGGGCCTCTCACTACTGCCTTCCTCTGTATTTGATAAATTGGATAGAACTGAAATTATGACCAAGTTCTCTCAGCTACTATGCCGGTGTTTCACTGGAAAAGCCTCCTACCAATTGAGAGTCCATTTATTTCTCCAACTGTTGTTTTACATGAGTTTTAGCACTAAAAAAAAAATGAAGTTATTTATACTTATGCCATGGATGGACTTTATATTAAGAAAACAAAGCACAGAATGAGATTATTTTCAACTGGTTTGCCATCATCCTTTTAATTCAATATTTTGGAAACGGAACACTCCGGGTTTATGCTTACGAGCATATATGCTGCCAAATCTAACATCTGACATTAAGTAAAATTTCAAGTATGCCTATATATGCCCAGGTTCATTTTCTTTCTGCCCTCAAGGCTCAATGCCAACTATCCTAAAGATAGGAAATATGAAAAAAGCACCAGCTTGGGAGTTAGACCTCTGTTTAAATCCCAGCAGTACCTTGGTAAAGCTATTCAGTTAATTACCAATTCAGGGCCCTGTTTTCTGAATCTGTAAAGTGGGAATAATTATAATTACTGTGTAGGGTTGGCAAGGTTGAAGGAGATGACACATGTCATCTAACTGAGCACACCGTAGGTACACAGTATAGGTAGATGATATTTTCCCAGACACCCTCCCCCCCCACCCACCCACACACACAGCACATCACTCTCATGAGGGCTGAGAAGTCTGAGACAGTGAAGAAAGGAATTTGGGTGGAGGGAAACAAGCCTCAAGTGTCAAAGGAATAATATAAGCAATTAGGGAAACTAAAAAATACAGCTACTCAATTACTCTCAGTTAGGGGCCAGCTCAGCTCAGTCAACTTTTAGAAGGCTTCCTAGAATGCTGAGTTGGGAAAGGCTGTAAGATGTACCTAGGCTCAGAGAGACTGACCACTGAAGTCTTCACTGGAGGAAGTCATGAGCAGTGTCACATTTCACTCTCTGCCACTCATACCCCAGAGCCAAGCCCTTCACAATGAAAACATAAGGTAATTTGTAGAGTTCTCTTTCATGCTAGTGGCTTGACCTATAAATTAAAAATAAGGAACTTCTAGGAAACATGAATAAAATCTAAAGAAACTCTATCCTTTGGAAAATAAAACAATAAACAGCAAACCAATAGACAAAGCCAAGAGACTAGGTCAGTGGTTCAAGGTGTTCTTCTCAGCCAAGGAACATCATCAGCATCATCCAAGAAGTTGTTTGAAATGCATTCTGCAGGCCCCACCTGAAACCTACTGTGACAGAACCACTCGGTGGAGCCCAACCTCTTGTTCCCTCAGTGACCAGGTGTTTGAGAATCACGAGCCTAAATAAGCTACAAAACCAAAAGAGAAATGGTAAGGCAAAAGCATTCTAGAGATAACTTAGTTTTAGAAGAGATAGCCTAATAAAAACCAAGGGGAGAAAGAAGCAGCAGACACCAGGGCATAAGATCCAGGATCTCCCAAAATCTCACTGTGAAGGAGAGAGGGGATGTCAGGAAAGAAGACCCTTCGAAGAGAAAACCAAAATGATTAAGCCACTTAAGAATCCGTGGTAGGGCCAATTCTGCAATATGCCGCAAACATTCAAAGGAAATGACTTGGGGACAGATGCTAACTTAAGCATTTAAACTAAAATCACTGTGAAATGATCCAGGTCACCTTTAACTTCGACATTGCACTTGCTCCACTCAGCTTCTCTCCCTGTCTTATTTTTTTTTACCACAATCAAGAATGAGAATGAATTTAACTATTTTTATGAAGGGAAAGAGGCTACTAAATAATGATCACCAAGCCTCTGAATATTTTTTTTTTGAGGGGGTGGCATTTTTTTTAGAAAGGAGTTCACTTTGGAAGAAAATAGGTGTATTTAACTTGACCTTACTTCATCAAAGGCACAAAATTGGGCAAATCAAAAGGTGTTTTTTTTTTTCCCTTTCTAAATTTAACACACTGAAGAGGAAAAGGTGATGGAAAAATGTATGTGAGAAAGCAGAAAAGGGAGTCTGAGAAATAAAATATCATAGAAGAATGTGGTATGTGCCAGAAAATGAAAAATATTAACCCAAAAAAACTCAACATCTCCAGTTACCCATTGAACCACCTACATTAAACCTACTATGGTTAAAAACAAGTTTAAGAATCCACACATGGTTTAAGAGATGAAACAGAATGGACATGTAATACTAGTTTTAATGGACAGTGGTTGGCTGGAGATGCAGGTTCCTCTGGACGAGCCCCTTGCCTCATTGGACATGAAAAGCCATCCTGAAGGAAGGGCCACAGAGAGCACCAACTGACCAGAGTAATACCAACTGCTATAAACAGGAGCCAGGGAAGCCTTTATCACACAACCAAAGCTCATAATACAGCACACTGAAGACAAATGAATCAACGTGATTTTCTTTGCATGCAAAGTTTGAACACAGTTAATGTTAAGAGAAGAAAGGAAATGGGAAGGCAGATTCAGTCCTGCTATTCCATACAGTAAAAACTTTTCCATCTCAAACATAAGTCATACTGTGTCCCACACAATTCCTCCCTCCAAGCCTGCTGAGGATCCCAGACTAAAAAGAGAAAATGCACAAAAGTATACAACATTGAGTTCTACGGAATACACACCCTCCCTCTAACTCTCCTCCCCGCCCCCATCCTATATCTCAATTGGGGTGACATATAGGGAGATGAGAAGTTGCAGCATTCTGTACTAGGTAAAAAAAAAAATGAATATAAATCTTTCCCACCAATGGCATCTCTGTTACTGAGGGTCTCAGGATGTGCCGAGAAGATTAAGTAAAAGGAAGTTTCTTATATTTTCCTTTGAGATCTTATAAAACAAGGAACTTTTTTCCAAACTGAACATATTTTACTCCTGAAATTGAATGGTTTTAGAATCTAAAAGTAGTTGACAACAGAATGGTTTACAAAAGATAAAATACATGCCCTGGCCCGGCCAATGTGGCTCAGTCATTGAGCATCGACCCATGCACCAAAAGGTCGCCGGTTCAATTCCTGGTCAGGGCACATGCCCAGGTTGTGGGCCAGATCCCCAGTGGAGGGCATGCAGGCGGCCAATCAATGTTCTCTCTCATTGATGTTTCTATCTCTCCCTTCCTCTCTCTCTCTAAAATCAATAAAGAAAAAAAAAAATATATATATATGCCCTAGCCAGTTTTGCTCAGTGGTTAGAGCATCGGCCCAAGGACCAAAGAGTCACGGGTTCGATTCTGGTCAAGGGCATGTACCTCGGTTGCAGTTCGATCCCAGTCCTGGCCAGGGTGGTGTAGGAGGCAATTAATTGATGTGTCTCTCTCACATCGATGTTTCTCTATCTCTCTCTCCCCCCCCACTTCCCACTCTGTATGAAAATAAATGGAAAAATATCCTCGGGTAAAGATTAAAAAAAAAAAGATAAAACACAACGTTTCTTTTTAATAATGTTTTTGGTGTTAATAGCCCACATACAGCTATTTATGTTACTGATGAACCTAACGAACCTAATGATCAGAAATGCTATAAAAATACCATTTTCTCTCTACATGCTTTCCTTTTAGTGATGTGACACTTTTCTCTGGTTTCATCTTCCTTCTGCATGAGAACAGTCCCTAATCTCTATTCTTTACCTCTCATATAAATTTCAGTGCTACATTTTCAAGCTCCGACTAGAAATTTCCAAGTGTCCAGTTAACACCTTAAGCTAAACAAGATACAGGTCTCCCTTGACTTTGCTATATTTTGCAATGTCAATCCCATTAACAAAGACTCAGAACCATAAATCATGATTAAAAGCCTTCCTCCTTATTTCTAACCAAGTAATTTCTGAAAGCCTGTCCATTCTTCCCTTTTAATCCCCTCAGCAGTACCACCACACACCTTCCAGATTATCTCTACCGACAGCATGCTCAGATATCTGCCATAACTCTTAAATGATAATCCCAGCTTGATCATTCCACATTTGCCAAGCAGTGCCATATACTACCACCCCCTCCAACTGCCAAACATATTCTCCTAGATGATGTTTAGAGTTCCCCACAAACTACCAATTTAAAGTTCCTTCTTAGCCCTCTAAAACCTAGCTCTACCCTGTCTTTCCAGCTTTATCATCTCCTCTTCCTTCATGACAAATACTTAAGAGACAGTCTAATTAGACTTATTAGATGTCTCTTGCTTACTGATTTGGGCTTTCCTAACTTGACATAGTTTTCATGCTGTTCTTTGTAGAATACCCTCCCCTGCATTATACATTTGAAAATCTCATTTCCTGATGCCACTTCTTCCACAAAGTTTTCTAATACCCCCAGGCGGCAGAGATCTCCTCCCCAGAGCTTTACAAAACCTTGGACTTGAAATATGTGTTTTTCTCTCCTTAAGGGCAAGAACTAATTTACTTCCCTCCCATAGAGCCTACCACACTGCTTTACACACAGCAGATAGTCAACAAATACATGCAAAATAAATAATAAATAAATCTCTGAAAATTCATAGTGACACCAGTGACCCAATGTTACAAATAGAGTGATTTTAACTATATCATTATTCCACCTGATCCTCGACAAATACCCATAAGGCAGTTAGGGGCCAATAATTCCTATTTCACAGAAATTCAAGATGCAAGGAGGTTACTATTTATGCACAGAGCATTCTTCTGAGTATAATTTAGCCTGTAAAGGTTCAGTAACTAATTCAATGTCACCCCGTTGATCTGTGGTATACGTCTGCTGAAATGATACTTTTCTTACTGGACTTCCCTTCCAGCTTACTTCATGATACCTCTAAAACCTGACTCTGCCCCCCAAGTTGTCAACTTATGCTGAAATCTAAAATATAGAATGATAAAATATAATGGCATATATATAGTTTAAAATGGACTAGTCTTCAGAGTAGGGGCAGATATGAAAACCTCATTTAATAAGCTCTTTAAAAGAGGCATTGAGCTCTGGTCGGTTTGGCTCAGCGGTTAGAGCATTGGCCCGCAGACCAGAGAGACCCGGGTTCGGTTCCCCCTAAGGGCATGTACCTCGGTTGCAGTTTGTCCCTGGCCCTGGTTGGGGTCGTGTGGGTGGCAACCACTTGATGTGTCTCTCTCACATCAATGTTTCTCTCTCTCTCTCTCTTCCTCCCTCTCTCCCTCCCGCTCTATCTGAAGATAAATACAAAAAAAAAAAAAAAATGTCCTCAGTTGAGGATAAAAAAAAAAAAAAAAGAGGCACTGATTGCCATATACCTGGAAAGAAAGTAATCAGCCTATATTTTAATGCCCAGAGATAGGAACCCATGTCTAATATCAGCTCATAGCCAACTGGGGGTAAATTTCCATCCCTAATCATAGCTTCTCTTTTGTTTCCAGCCAAAAGTACACAACTACATTTGGTCCTAAAGCCAAATGCTGCCCTGCTGCCTACTTTTCTAAATAAAGTTTTATTATAATACAGCCATGCCTATTCCTTTACATATAGAATCTATGACTGTTTGCGGCTACAATGACAGAATTGAATAGTTGCTACAGGAACCATATGGTGGCCTAAAATATTTACTATCTGGGCACAGAAATACAGAAAAGGTTTGCCAACCCCTGTTTTAATTTGTGCAAAATTATACCTCTTTCTCCAGTTATATCACTTTCAAGAATTCACCTTTAGGAAATAAGAACACAAGTGCAAACAAGAATGATCATTTTTGAAGCACCATGCTTCATAAAAGAAAAGAGCTGGCAACAACCTCAATGTCCATGAACCAAGAAGTCATTAAATAAATTATGGTGCAATAAGACTAGGAATCCACTAAAAATTATGATGAATCTTTATATTTATAGACATGGAAAGACATCTATGACACAAGTTAAAAAAAGGAAGTCACATATCCATAATCCCTTTATGTAACTAGTATGCACCCCTATGTTTGCATGTACACATAAATTAAGATGACTAAAAAGATGCTAATAAAATGGTTACTTGGTGGTGGCCTTCCAGACAGTTTTTATTCTGTGTGTAGTTTTTAAATCAGATCTGCACAACAACCATGTACCCTTTATACAAAAGCTGTAAAAGAAGTTTAAAACTATTAAAATTTAAATCAGGATGCAGAGTTTAGATTCTGCATTTTATTAAGCACTGAGTTTTTCAGAATATAAGATGTTTTTTGGATTTTTTTGGTTTGATGGGGGTTTTTGTTTTGTTGTTGCTATTTTGGTTCTTCTTTTCCTTTTTTAAAATTTTTATTTATTTTTATTTATTTATTTGTTTGTTTGTTTGTTACAGATGTTTCTCCCTTACAAAAGCATCCATGGATTAGGAGGAAGAGGAGAGGTTAACAGAACAGTGCCTTGATGGAAAAGTATTAATTCAATCAGTGCTTCTTCTGAGTTACCATAAAAAGGTTCATAAAGTACCCAAACACCACATAAGATTTTAGAATTATGCTGCTCAGTGACTGATTCTTAGTGAAAAAAAAAAAAAGAAGAGAGTTTTCTCCACTCTCATTTTCTTCAACAAAAGTAAGCTTCTGCAACCCCTGGCTGGTGTGGTTCAGTGGTTAGAGCACCAAAGGGTCTCAGGTTCAATTCCCAGTCAAGAGCACGTACCTGGGTTGTAGGTTCAATCCCCGTTGGGGTGCATGTGGGAGGCAACCAATGGATATGTGTCTCTCACATCGATGCCTCCCCCCACTTTAAAAAGCAATGGAAAACATATCCTCAGGTGAGGATTAACCAAAAAAAAAAAAAAAAAAAGATAAGCTTCGGCAAGATTGGCACAAGCATTTTTTAAACTGGTAATCAAAAAGGCCAAATATGGCCCGGGCCGGTTTGGCTCAGTGGTTAGAGCGTCAGCCTGCGGTCCAGAGAGACCCGGGTTCGGTTCCCGCTAAGGGCACGTATCTCGGTTGCAGTTTGTCCGCGGCCCTGGTTGGGTAGTGCGGGAGGCAGCCACTCAATGTGTACCTTTCACATCGATGTTTCTCTCTCTCTCTCTTCCTCTCTCTCCCTCCCACTCTATCCGAACAAAAAATGGAAAAATGTCCTCGAGTGAGGATTAAAAAAAAAAGGCCAAATATGTACATGACACAAGTATTAAGAACACTGTACCATCGTTGATAAAGAGATGCTAAATGAACACTGCATAAGGCTTGCAAACTAATTAAACAGGAACTACAGAAGAAGAAATTGCTAGCAACAACCAACACAGCTCACCCTCGGTGTGCCAGACTTCACTGGCATCATTTCTAAGCCCCATTTTATAAATGAAATAACTGAGGTTCAGAGAGGTTATACAACTTGTTCAAGGTCACATAAAAAAGAGAGAAATTCAAATGCAGATACATCTGGCTCCAAAGCCTGGACTCTCCCCACCATGCTAATAAAACAGAAATTATACTGCTAATGAAGTACTACATAAAATCCCAATATAAATTTAGCAGGTGAGAAAACTTGAAATTCCTAATTTATAAAGACATTACAAAATTACCATGTCAGTGTATTTGTTTTACAAGCAATTTATTTAAAATAGTGTGCTTTTTACATTTTCTCAGAGTTAGATCTACCCATATTCTCCATCCTTACAATATACATATATGCAAATATATATATATATATATATCTTTTACAGATATGCTATATCATTTTAGATACTGAACACAAAAACTAATATTTTCAAACTGAAATAAGAGTCTGGATACACTTGTAGGCACAAATAGATATAAAACTGAGACTGTTTTTTCTTATGACTTTCTCACAGTAAAATTATTTCACTGCTGAAGATTAAACAAAATCTGTGCCCTGGAAATAAACATATGAAAAGCTGTACAATGATGTAACTATAATTTTTTATATTTGTATTTAACCCGCACTATTTTTCTCTTAGATATATATTTTTAAATACACTTTAATTGATTTTTTTTTTAAGAGAGAGAAACATCGATGTGACAGAGAAACATTGATTGGCTGTTTCCCATATGCTTCCTCCCTGACCAGGGATCAAACCCACAACCTAGGTATGTGCCCTGACAGGAATCAAACAGGCAACCGTATGGTGCACAGGGCAACACTCAACCAATTGAGCCACACCAGCCAGGGCAATATGTTCTCTTTCAAAATTAAAATTACTCAGAGATTAGTGTTTCCTGTGACTTCCCTATAATTGCCCCTCCAAGCTCAAGATAAATAAAACCTTCAACTCCCAGGTGAAGGTTTTTTTTTTCTTTTTTTATTTTGTTAATCTTTACCCAAGGATATTTTTCCATTGATTTTTAGAGAGAGTAAAAGGGAGGGAAGGAGAGAAGGGGAGGGAGGGAGGGAGGGAGAGAGGGAGAGAGGGAGGAAGGGGGGGGGGGGAGAGAGAGAGAGAGAGAGAGAGAGAGAGAGAGAAACATCAATGTGAGAGAGACGCATCAATTGGTTGCCTCTTGCATGTGCCCTGATGGAACCTGCAACCCAGCTATGTGCCCTTGACAGAAGATCGAACCCTCAACCCTCTGGTGCTCGGGCCAACTCTCTAACCACTGAGCAACACCAGCCTAGGCTATGTTTCCTTTCTTGGAGTGTGGGAACATCAGCCTACAGTTTTCTAACCAGGTATTCCATGGATCCCTAGTAGAGGTCTAGGAGATAGGACTCTGTAACTGTACCCCTTTCCATCTAGAGCAGCTTTGACTTTTACATAGTGACTTCCTTGTAAAATTTAATTTGAAAGAAAAAAAAACCTGTAGGTTTGACAACTTTTTTTTTAATAGCCTAAGTTATAGGTGGATGAAGAATGTGGCACAGGAAAAAGCAAAGTCTTTAGGGTCACCATGCTGGATACAGATTTTACACATTTATTCCCTCATGTGTAAAATGAAAATAATTGTACCTACACTGAATGCTTTTGTAAACTGAATAAGATAGCATGGGTACCAACCCCAGCACATTGTGTGATCTGAGAGGTAGCTATGGAATTAATAGTTCTTAATCCTCTTTTTCTCCTCTTAGTTACAAGCAGAAGTAAGCACCAAGCCAAATATTTGTTTTAGATCTTAAGATGTAGTATGCCCCAAGTATGGTTGGCTAAAAGAAGTTAGATGTTAGGCAAAATAACAATGCTAATCAGAGTCCATCTGTGACAATATTAATGTACTACACATGAGAACACAATTACTTTTGATAAAAACATAATCAAGGATTAAAAAACAATAAAAGAAGTGTATTTTGCTCAACAAAATATTCCCAAGTCCTTAACTACACGTAAGAAATTGTGCAAGGCTATAAATAAAAATAAAATATTACCCAGATAAACATGTATGTTGCTTGCTACTAGTCTGTTTAATTCTGAGAGGTATAAATCCTATTAACTTTAGTGTGACCTAACTTCCATGAATAAATGTAAATATTCAAAAAGCCTGGGACAGAGGCTGGGGTCTCACCTGTAAAATTTTACTTCGAGCTCTACTATCAAGTACTAATGATAACGACTATAATAAGGTGGGAAGCTTCAATTTAAGCAAAGGATTAGAACTGATGATACAAAGGTAAACAGAAACCAATAGAATTAGATTTGCCTCTTTGCCTTTAGTCTACCATTAGCCATAACTAATATCACAGAAATAATAGCATCACTCTGACATCCATGAAGGCCAACCTGGTGAGAATTCTGCAGAGTGGCCAAAATACAAGACTAATGGATAACACAAGAGATGCCCAAGAAAATAAAGAAATAAAAAAGATGGAAAAAGTTGTCTGCCAAATGTCTACTATCTCCTTTCCTAGAGATAACTGAAGAAATTAAAATACTGTATTTAAATGTATCCTCTTGTTTCCAAAAAGTAATTTCCCAAAGGAAGCCTGACACAGGGCAAGTTCAAAGAAAGGGAGTTATACAGTTTACTGAATACCTACTATGTACTTCAGCTTCACATGTGTTTTTTCACTTCATGTTCCTGACAAATTCTCAAACTAAGTGTCCTTTTCCCCATTTTAAAGTTGAAAAAAAAAAATGTTAGGGATAAAGTGTCTTACCCAAGGTCTCAAGACTAGTAAGTGGCAACATTAGAACCTGAACTCAGATCCAATCTTTTAACTCCCCCACCAGAGTTTGAAAATGCCAAACACTACTGTCTGTCTGATACAATGGGAACAGAAAAATGCTGAAAGGACAAGTACTGATATTTTAATAATATTTTACTTTTTAGGAAAAAACCCTAAACCAACTTTAATATTCTCATTAGGGAGACATGATATTAGGGTAATTCCACTCTTTGCCTCTTGGTTTACAAAGCAAACTGAAAAGGGTTCAATACAACCACATCCTTTTTATAACTGAAAACTGCTTCCATGATCAGGAAAATATATTTTTAGATGCTGTAAATGCATATGATAGATTTTTTTCTTAATTTGGCATTGTTAACAAGTTTTTCTGCTAATAAGGAAAAAAATCATTTTGAAATTGAGTATAAGGAAAAAATATGCAGCACAAGGTAAGTTTAATATTCTACTGTAAATTTCACTTTAAAATTCAGAACTAAAAGCAAAAATCTCCAAAAGAAAACTCCTGTCATCACTTTACTACATCCAACAGAGTAAAAAGAATTCTTAAAGTGAGTATTCTCTAGAATGTAAGGGAAACTATCTAATAAATTCGTCTAAAATTTGAAGTGCCAAGTCCTTATATAAAATCTTGACTTTGCTACAGAGTTGACTGCTTGTTGGTTTAAGACCTCCCATAAACAATGTGAATGTATTTGTTCATAAAGAACAAACCATCATATAGACAGTATTAATCAGATTAAACTCAAATCTACCTTGACAAAATCATCCATTTAGAGAAATTCTATAAATTGGGCACACAGACCCACCCACAGTTTATTTTTTGTGGTATATTCTTGAGTTAAATTTCTAGTATAGATCAATGATATAACTTATCAATGGAAAAATATCTTAGTTTAACAACTTAAGTTTTTCCTTTTATCTATTTGGCAGTTATCAAAGGGTAGAGTGCACACAGGCACACACACAACTCTATATGCACGTTACTGAGGAAAAGAAAATGACACATAAGAACATGAAAACAAGGAAAGTTTTATGGTTAGAAAGTGAAGAGAAATAGAAAGACAATTCAAAAGTAAAATTCAAACTATTCAAATATCTTTTCTTAGGTGAGTCCAAGATAATCCATATTGCTCCTAGTCATTGGAGGGAAAAAATCAGATGCAGGAATATTTTATAAAGTCACAATACAAAACAGAAGGCTGTTCCATACATTCACATTTTAATCTATTATAAATTAACTTTCATCCGATCAAATCATGAAGCAATCCTGAGTGTTACATGTAACATGCAACTGAAGTCAAATCTTACACACCTTCAGTAACTGTAAGCCTAAAACAACTGGAACAGTGAATAAGAAGACCAGAGTTTCCCTGGAGAGAGACAGTGGTGAAAGCAATCTGCAAAATGGATATATCTGAGACAACTGCAAAGCCTGAAAATGTCCTGAAACCCTGAAGATGCTCACGTGGTTTCACAACCAAGTTCCCTTACAAGATCCACAACTCAGATGACTCGCATTTATACAGCCTTATTTCCAGAATTCCTAATTTTAAATCACACTGGAAACCTTTGGCTACAATTGAATTAGAATGGTTCGGTTTAGCCCTTCTAAATGCCAAGGGGGAAAAAAAACCACCATACTTAAGTTTGTTTTGTTCTTAATCTCGGACCTTCTGCATTCCAAAATTGTATCCCTCTGACTAATATAAACCGTTATTACAGAGAAATGGTTAAAAAAAAAGAAAAAAACACCAGCCAGTGAAGAGGAATGAGGGAGTAGTAATGGTAACATACAGTACCATGAGCTGCAGTGGCCTCCCAGTCAGTGGTGCAAGGTTAACAGATCACTCCTGGCCTTCAGGAAGACAGCAACACACAGGCTGGGGAAGGGGGGAGGGGTGGGGGAGACAAGGACCGAGGCCAGGGGAGGGGGCCCTCGCTCAGGCAGTTTACAGAAAAGGGCAGCTCAGCTCAGCTCCTTTCTGGCGCAATCCTCCTCTCTATCTCCCAACCTCCTTGCGTGTGTCTTGTCATATTTTTCTTCAGCTGTTAATTGTCCAGACTGCAAGACACAGTTTAGGAAAAAGCGAAACCCTTCTAAGTGACCATCACAGCAAATCAGCTTCACGCTGGTGGGTAAAATTTTCCAAGGGAAGTGTTCTTCTGATAGTTCCTGAGTCTTTAAGTCACCACCACCCCCACCCGCCACCACACACTCCCCTAGAGGGCTAAATGCGCTGTGGCAATAAAACATTCATGGGACTTGGAATTTTAACACAATGCCATTTCCCTAGTTTAACCTGAAAGGAATGCACTAGTCACAACAGACTACATCATCCTGCCATTAAACCCTGCCAAGGAACCGCTTTTTTGGCTGTGCTGGGCCAGCTCTGACGGGAAAGGAGTACACAGACCCACACACTGAGCACAGAGGGGCCACCTCTGCTTCCTTAGCCTCCTCCAGCAACACTCTGCTCTTGAACATGACCCCTGCCCCCTCGCAACGTGACCTGCTTGTGATGCGTGTGTCACTCTGGAACTTCTGCAGAGCCACACACTGCGCAGGCCATTTGCTGCTCCCTCTCAACAGGACTTGGGCCCATGCCAAAGGTTCTTTCTTACTATTACTGATACTGTTGAAAGTCTGATGTTGAAGTGCCTGGATGCTATTTCCTTCAGTTGTAGAGTGGTCTGTTTTCTTTTTCCTTTGTTTGCTTTGTACTTTTTAAAAAACAAACTCTGCATTTGCATTCATAATTAGGTTATGATTACTGACAAAATGGTTTGCTTTGGGGACTACTTATCAAAGCTGCCAGTGCTTTCACATTTAAGTGACATTTAATTTAGACTTACAAAACACAAAAACAGAAATAATTCTGATTTCTCCTGAGAATTTTAGAGAAAAACTTAAAGGTGGTGAATTCTACAACATCCATATTTAACCATTTCATGTAAAGTACAAGCAACAAATTAATTTTTAAATGCATTTATTGATTTATTACTTGTGCAGAGATGTCTACCTTCCAAGGAACATAACTGACAAACTAAAGAATAAGTAAAAAAGATATGTACAACAAATGAAATATTCAAATCACATTAAAAGTTTTTAAATGTTTTAATTAATTTTAAACTCTGATGTCAATTAAGCCTTTAAAACCAATACAGCAGTATTAATTTTTAAGTTACCAGATACCACAATTTTGTCCCCCAAACATCCTTTTTGTCTTTATCAACTTCTCTCCCAGCACTAAAGTATGCCTTCCAGATTTTTTTTTTACTTTTGTGATTGTTTTTTTCCTTTCTAATCATTATTTTCAGATGGGGCACTTTCACTCTTGCCCTATCATTTTTCTTATTATCCCTCCTCTCTACTAAAGTCACAGGCAGTTCTAAGAAACAGCAAATCCCTCTTTCTTGCCATGACCCTGAACTACAGCCAGGTGAGGTGTGATTAGCCCTGTAAAAAATATCAGGTGTTCCACATTTAATCACCTTGAGAGAAGCCATGTCCCCCTCTCAATAACAACTGGAGAACACCTTATTTCATCTAAGAGATTAACCAAAAATACAAAATGATGATCTCCAATCAAGTTAACATGCACATATAAAATAAAACCAAACTCTCTTCTTTAGTGTAATTTTTGTCTCCTTAGTAGCTGGAATTAGTCTTAAGCCCTATTAAAAGACTTTTTTCCCTTTCCTTCAAACAGACATTATCATGCCTTGAAAGTCACTCGAACCCCCTTCACCTTAGCCAAGCCATGCTAATTCTAGATAGGAGGACAGCCAATTAATTTTTTTTTAAGGAATTATATTTGACTTGGGGGCAAGGGCTGGGAACTCAACTCAACAGAGAAGCAAAGATTATCAAAACCTATAAAAAGATTTCCATTTCAAAATGTAAATGCTGAGATCAAACTGTCATTTTAATTTATATAAAACACAGCAATAAACCATTTGATTTTTTTCAAGTAATCTGGTTTATTATCAATGTATATTCAAATTTCAATTTTGATGTTCCTAGCGGAAAATCTAGTAAAATTGAAAACAGCAGCACATGAATCCATAAGACTAAAATTACAGAGATAATTTCTATTTAAATCCAGGCAGATATACTTTTTTTGCTCATATCAAATTAATCAAGACAGAGATCCTAAAGTATCTTGGATCAATATTCAAAGAAAAGAGGGCAGGTCTGTGTACTTTGCCCATGGGGCATGTTAACCCCTTCATTTGTGATGCATTTCCTCTGCAGACCTCTGGAACTTGGAGATACATCACTAAAAGAAGTGATAACCAATCTCATTTTATTTCTAAACAAACTGCCAACCAATTTTATAATCTCTTCACTGCTATGGTACAGTGACGCATCATAATGAGGAAGTCATATTTTATATGAAACTGTGCCTTTACAAATAAGTAGAAATCAGTACAATATAGAACCTGCTAGAAAAGAAAGTCAAATCAGTAAGTCGGTGAAATGCAGAAAGTTGCAAACATCTAAAAGTTTTGCAAAAATATTAACTTATTTGGTGGGTACATGTGAAATGATCAAATCTGTGATAACCATAGGTGATTTTCATTTTTGTTTAAACAAAAGAAAATTTTACTATGTTAAATGGCATTTAAAAATACATGTTCAAAAGTTTTGTCAGTTTACCTTTTAATTTCTAGAAAGCAAAATAGGTGAGATTTTTTTCTCACTAACTGCTATTACAAGGAGCACACACACACACATGTTAATTTATTCTTCTCAACAAGAGTCCACTTGAAGTTATGGGATTGGCTAAATCAACTACCACTATCCCACACACAGTCAGTTAACAGACTCTAACCCTGAGTGAGGGCAAGCCTGAGAGGCTAGGAGATGTGAAAGGAAAGATTTGTGGATAAATGAGAAGGAAGAAAAAGGCAAGGAATGGTGTGGGATGAAAACAGACTGAAAGAAAAGCAAGCTACAGGAAAGAAAGGGATGAGAGAAAAAGAGATTAAGAATGAGATGGGGAGGAGTGAAATGGAAAGTAGCAGGGAAAGGGAGACTGAAGGGAGAAAGGGATGGCGGGGGGAGAGAAGAGGAATTGGAGCCTGCGACACAACAGTGGATCAAGCAGCTGGCCGGAGATGCTAATTCAGCGCTTTAACAAATCAATGCCACTTGAAAAGTACAATGTGAGCCCTCACTGGGTAGATGTCAGGGGACTGAGAAAATGCATTCTCAAGTATTTCACATTAAGAGGGAATAATGTGTTAATTTATAACTCTTCACCCTATACACTCGGATTATCTATCTGTGTCAGCGATTTGACTTCTTAAATTTATCAAAAACGCACGCAAAGGGAGGCAGCTTCGGCTTCACCACAGGGAAATGGAGATTTAGGAAAAGCCTGTCCTAGGCTTGGACTGCGGTTCTTTTTGCTTTCCTATTTGGGCTGAAGTATTGGTGGGGGTGGCAGGAAGGAGCGAGCATCTGATGGAGAGATCTAGGGAGGAGGGGAACTCCTGGTCCAGTTACTAACACAACCAAAGAAAAGGCTTTCTTGGCCTGTGGTTGATTGCATTAGGTACCATCCGTCAAAAGTGACACAGAAGAGAAGGAATAACTTGAATCAGCAACCCGAGCTGCCATCATCAGAATTTACTTTACGGAAACTTACTTAAGTCTCTCAGCACACCCAGCGGAAGAGAAGCTGCTGACAATTGGATTGTAATTAAACAGTACTCGTGCAATGCCACTGGAGTTCCAACAACAGAGCTTATCAAAATAGGAAGGGAAGGGAGGGCTAAGCTTATTTTATTTGGTTCACTCTGAGACAGGGAGAGAGACACTGAAGAACCGCTATTAACATCTCTGCATTCAGGAGCCTAACGTTCCTTTCTTAAGAAAAACCTGTTTTATTAAACATCAAATTCTTGGCATTGTTTCCCGATTGTTCCTGAATGTAAATTTAGCTAACTTTTAATGTAATGATAGCACAGTTTCTAACCTGAGGGAGAAAAGACTGTTCGTATTTTTACTGCCAAAATTAAAGCATTATCAGACTTAACTTGCAAGGTGCAAGAATTGTCAACAAAGGCCAAGTGTGTTAAAATTCTGGAATAAACAGAAGAGAGTAAGTTTCAAGAAAGTGTTTTAATTTTAAGATCGCATCTTCAAAGATATGAAGGGGGAAAGTGGTTCTACATATAAAGAATTAAAAAATAGCCAGACTGTGAGTAACTGTTCCAAGTTTCACTTTAAGATTGTTTAAACTACACACAGCAGTATTTTAAACTGTGGGGGTATTTTTATTTGCTACTGGTACAACTACAACAGAAACAGACATTCTCTTATTTTCGGGACATTCATATGTAAATGAATGCTGATGAATGGAAATGAGATGCTATACATGATGGGCAATGTTCAACATTTAGTTTTTAAAAAGGCAAAGTTACCTCACTCCCTGAAGCTTAAATCTCTTCCCTTCTACAGCTGGGTACAGAATGAAAGGAGAGACAATGATGGACCTTCCACCAGTTTCTACTGACTCTGCCTCACAGAGATACTCTGAGAACAAACGTTCTTTCAATCTTTTGCATCTTTCCTATGACACAGTACTACAGAGTCATTTTTTAAATGAATATTTGATTACAAACTGAAATTATAAGTAAATAGCCAGAAATATTACAGCTGTACTGAGCCAAGAGTTAATATGTCCTAAACAGTATAATTATTTAATAAGTGTTTTATTTCTTTCAAAGGAGATAATTACTAGGGAATTTCCTAGGTCAAGACCATAGAGTACACTACTGCCTTCCCGTTTCATAAAATCTTAGAAGACAGAATATATATTCTGGGCAGTATGTTTGCAATGGGAAAGAATCATATTGTGTGCATTTAAGGGCCTCTATGCCCTGAGAGTAGGATTTGTCCTATCCCTGGTTTTTGCATGAATTATCATTACTGTCTGTCCATCCAAGCTATCCGACTGAAACTACCTATTCTTATCATTATGGTACCATTAATCACATTCTCCCCTCCCTCCTCCCCTACCACACTCACCTAAGGGGTTAAAAGACTTCAGTACATTTGTGACTTGTCAGTGACATATAATACCCGGGTCCTTCATGCAATCAACTTTTACTTGACATGTATTTGCTCATCACAGGACCCGCATTACTACTGGGAAAATGAAGAAAAACCTAAATTAACACTTGACATTCAATATGGTCAAGTCCTTAATTGGCTGGGCTTCCTGAGAAAGCAATTTTCTATTCCCCAAACTGTTCGTGTGTCATGTGTGGAGTGCAGCTCTTGGCCATCACCGCTGTCCCTCGCTCCCTCTAATGAGAGCAGATGAATTAGTGCTACGTGACACGATTTGAACAGGGCTTCCTCCTCCTCCCCTCCCCCCAATCTTTCTCTTATACCAGTGACAGCTGTGTGGCAAGGGAAGGAAAGAAAGAAAGAGAAATGCAAGAGCAAAGAATCCTGTAAAGGATGATCATTTTTTAAAATGAACCTTAAATGTCTTGTTGAAACTCCAGAACAACAGGGTCATTTAATTGTGGAGGTGGGTAAGGGGGTTGTTACAAAGACCAGGGGAATTATCTGGCTATGGTTGATTTGGGTTGTATTAACTTCCAGCATGTTTCTTCCATTCCTGGCTAGTTGCAGTATTAGATTGCACTGGTCTAATTAAAATGGAATTTACATCCACTTTAAAAAGTTTTTTAAAGGTCTGGAGAATGGGTCAACTAGAAAAAAAATATGAACAGCATGAAATGATTATTATCCTAAGATAAACATACCTCTAGGTAAAAAAAAAAAAAAAAAAAGTCCTTTCAACAAATGTTTAGGTCATGAAGAACCCACAACATAAAACTGTGTCACTATATTTTGTTTTCAAATGTTGTTCACTCTCTGAACTTAATGCTAACCATTCTATTTTAAATAATTTTGTTTAGTTCCTTTGATTATTAAATTAGTGCAACAAAAATTATTTGAACACTGATTTATCCCATTATTTTGGAGAGGGAATGTATTTTATTTTAGATGTGCTTATCTAGCTCAATAAGAAACAGCTGAATGAATGCATGAACGGAAGGCAGGACAAAATCTGCTCTATTCATCAAAGATACTAAAAGGTAAATTAAAAGGATTTCTCTGAGTCTTCACTTACTCATTTTAAAACCAAAGAGGAAGTAATTTTAAATAACTGAATTGCTTAACCAATCTGATTATGACCAAATAGAATTTGGGGAGGGAAGAGTATGTGGCACATCACACTTTGGGGAAAGTAAGGTAGTCCAAAGTGCATGCATAAGCAAAAATAATTAGTAAACGTCACTAGCACCTCATTAGCACTTTGGTTCTTTACTCATTTTTATTTAAATGAAAGCTAAGGCAAAGTTGCTACTTGTGTACCAGAAATTATATCAAGATTTTATACTGGTGCCACAAAAATCAATGTAAGCATGCAAAATATAAAACTATTTACGTATAATTCCCCTGCCTCAAATAATTAGCTTGATTATTAATTATTCCTATGTAATTCTGAATATCATTTAATATTTCAGTAAGTAAATGTGAATATATAAAAATATGGTGAAACCTGCTTTTCCACTGTTTAAAGTGAAAACCTGAAACCAAAAAGCTATTTCCACATTTTATATTTGTAGGGGGAAAAACATGAAAGGAAATGAAGTTTTATAAGGCATTTTTTCCTTAAAAAAAAAAAAGTCAGTTCATAACATGATTTTAAGTATTGTTACACTAACAGAAGAAAAATTACACCTACCATAAGGAAACCTTTTGGAACACCTTGGATTTTCAAATTTGTTGTAATATTATTTGTTCCAGACAATATGAAAACTCTAAAACTTGAGTGTAACTGAGAAGTATTTTCACTGAAGTAAAACAATACAATGGACACACAGGCATTCTGCATATGATTCCCTCCTATGGCCAAAGCACTGATATTTCAAGTATTATTAAGATCCCTTTTTGAAAACACAGTGAGACAGCTTGTGAATGGGCATTCTATCAGGTGTTTAGAAGAAATAAATAGATAATTTGGTATTCTGGAAAAGTAACTCAGTCTAATACATCCAGTTAACTGCTACAGTAGCATTATCATCACTGAGCAGCAAAGGGCAGTATGTTCTGCCAATAGCTTTAGGGTGACCTTTGCAATGCTGACTAGTCCGTCAAGTTCCATCTCTGAGATGCAAGGTATAGACAGGGATGGTTTATTAACTGAGGTAAGAACTGAAGACCAGAGCCTCCAAAAGGGTAGGCTTTTCACATTAAGGAAATGGGGAATTCCTTTCCTTAAGAAGAGAAGCAGTGTACCATGAGATCAGGCTAAACAGTCCATTCTCCTAAAGCTCTAGCCTTCCATGGGGTAGATGCCCAAGTATTGGAACAGCAACAGCATCTTTTTCCCCCTGTAACAACACTGTAAAGTACTGCAAAGAAAATTCAACTGGGCATTGGTAAACGGGATCAATGACTTAAGCTCAGGAATGAAGTTGAAAAAGAATGTTGACATCATCTCAGAGCTTTAAACTGTGATGAGTCCTTCTTTATTTGGGATAGTTTCCAACCACTGCTAACAGGATGAATCGAGAGAATTCAAGAGAGCACCAACAGGGGGTCAGAAAAATGTATCTGTACTGAACTGAGAAATTTGTTCAAGGATCACCTGTAGAAAAGCAGCCTTTTTTATTCAAGAAAAGTACTTTTTTTATTTAAGAAAGTTAACTGTGACTATGGAAAAGTGACATGCTTAAACTTGATATTCTCTTAGGGATGAGCAGGCTTTGAAGCTCATAATAAACTTGAAATGGTTCTGTGGAATGTTAAGGCTTAATGTAGATGGTTGGTGCCACTGTCATGCCTACACAAAACTATGTCAACCTGGAAATAACTGAATTAACAGCTCCAGGGTATTTAGAATGGAAGGCTTGCCCTTTTCAAGAATTTTACTTTGAACCATGAGAAGACGCTGCATTAAGTTTCCAACTTGTTTAAGCTAAAATTAAAATACTTATTCTGGTTTAGAGAGGCATAATGTTCGCCACCCACTTCGTTCATGTTACCTTCACGTTAGACCATTTTTAAAAAGTATAAACACAGCAGAGAGAGAAATGACTGCTTTAAAATAGCCTGGCACATGGAACAATAAAACTATGCATCAAATACAAGCACAAATGCTATTTTATAAAAATTAATAACATCTAAAAAGGTATATTCTTTATCCTCCTTTCTTCCCACCCTCTTTACTTCAGTGCTTCCCTCCCTTTGTATTGAACATATTTTATCTAAGTCCCAGTTGAAAGGTTTCTGAAAGTGGTGTCACAGCTGCGTTGACACTGAACTTCTAGAACACGGCATAGCAATGTCCTTCTGACAAACTTACAGATGCTTCGTAACAAGCTGCACCAGTCATTTGATGTGAAATACCTGACTTAACTATAAAACAAACTGTTAATCTCTGGTCTTTTCTCCAGTTCAACTCTTCTCTTCAGTTCTGGAAGCAAACCAACAGCTTGCTATGTTTATATCAGAGATGACTCCCTTCTGATTGGTGTCTGATTCTGCTGCTCAACAAGACCCTAGACAGAACCTCTGCACACCTAGGCCTCATTTGCCGATCATTTTAACAAGATGTTGTTTCCTGTTCCCACGAAAATCAATAACAGCGTGACCTTCAATTTGGAATTCAAACCAATTAATTGCCTGTTCTGTTGAAAATGTTGATATCTCATTTGCCTGGAGAATTTCAATTATAAATAGATTATTTCTTTTAAAGAGCCCCTTCAAAAAATTTAGATAGACATTGAAAATCTCATCTTACACAATACAGATGATGTTTTCATGAAGCTTGTACAAAATATTGGCCTTGCACAAATTAGTATGGGGAAGTTTTCCCCTTGTGGTCCATCTCCTCCTCATGACATCATAATCAATTGCCTGGTAAATTACAGCAATCCCACAAAGATTGAGAAACAAAACCCACTGCTTAGAGGTGAGATGGAAAGTTTTTTATATAGTTGAATTCAGCTTTTCATCTACATCAATGACTGACACAAATCATGGGATTCTTTTCAAAATTTAGAAATCTCCCTTTCTTCCACTATAATTCTAAAATTCTTACTTTTCTAACCTTTATTAAAATCCTCTGGCTGTCGTTTTTTTGTTTTGTTTTGTTTTCTTCGTATGTGGGGTCATCAGGAGAAAAGCTATACACATCAAAACTATCGGCAGCACCAGAAATATATTTACTAAACTTTGTTTTCAATTGTGGAAAAAAAATGAAGAATTTGGTTCATCCCGGTGGGGGAATTCCCAAAATGAATGATCACATGCAATGAAACAATTATCTTCATCCATTAAAATATTATCTAAAACAGAGGTTTCTATCTGGCAGCCAGTAGGATGAATAAAGCCTGCAAGTGAGTTTTGTTTGGACCACACACTTTAAAAAATATTTGAAAAGGTTGCCAAGATTTAAAAATCAGGAGATTTCACATAAAAAAAATCTGAATTTCTGGCTTCTCATTTGAAAAAGAAGAGGAGGATCTCAAAACGTTGGGCCTGCATTCCCACCTGCCAACAGCTGGCTGGAGCTAAGGAGTGCCACCTCACTGTGGTTGACACAAGAGTGTTCTGGTCCACCACAGTCCTCACCAGACTGACTCCACTCATTTAACTAACCTTACCTCCACTTGGCCCTTTTAGGCAACTCCTGATCTTTAAAATGTCATACTACTCCATGGAGAGCTTGCAGTTTGTGGAAGAAAAAGAGAAGAACATCTACAAACAGAGATTTAAAAATACATACTTCATGGGCTTACACAATGTTAAGTCAGTAGGTAGCTGATTTTATTTAAAACTATAGTTGTTCAGTAAAACATAAGTGCAAAGCAAAAGAAACTCATTTTCATAATTAAAAAATTTTTTAAAGCAAATCCAGGACTGATGACCTGGTCTTACACAGTGGTTCAAAAACATTTACACTGGTTTTAAATCAACCACATTCTTCTCTGCAGCCCAGAAAAGATGCTCATGTCAAACTATTACTCAGATCTACACCCATTTTGTTTGTTCACATGTTAACACTTTTGCACTTCCTTTCTAGAAAGATCATGTACTTAAGTGAAAACTGACCCTAATATGAAAATAGAACACATCTTCAAGGTAAATTTTAAAAGTCAACATTTAGGATGCATGAATATTATCATAGCAAATACTCATCTTTACTGGCTCCACATGTACACCACAATCTGACATTTATACTTATATTAAATAGACATTACTACAGGTTCAAATGACCCCAAAAGTCACGGCATATTTCCTTAAAAATGATTATTACCTAGAAGCAGATGTCTACGACAAAGTCACTATGCACTACTTGCTTTTTTTCTTAACTGAAAGCAAATGCAAGGGGAAAAAAATCTTTTAAATTTCACCATTTCTAATCAACCACAACACAGTATTTTTACCTGTTAGTGGATTTTACAAACAAATTAAAAGCATCCTATTTAGCAGAGGAAAGAAAGTACCTTTCTGCTTCATCCAACTATATGTACAGGCAATCTCAGGTGTACTGAGCAGTATAGAAGGGCACTAAATAAGCTATAATCAGACATATTCCAACTTATTAAAAAGAGTAAAATTTAAATCAACTTTTAGTAAAGTGTTTTGAAATTATGTTTTATCATTGGCTCACATTCTTGAAAGATTATTTTTTAATTAGGTGTTTCCTTCGTAAGAGAGAAGCATTTTTCTCCCATTTCCACCTTAAGAAAGAAACCCTTGAACATATGCCAAATTTACTTCACAATCAGACTTTAATCCCCAAATTCTCTTGATTCTTAAAAACTTGAACAACTTTAAGTAAACAGTTCACAAAATCATTATGACCATACTTCAATCCGTGACTCCCAGTTGAATAGGAAAGGAAAAAATGCCATAAATATGAGCTCCACAAATGTAGCCCAGGGCCCGTATTTGAATGACAATATTCCTTATGGGAAGCACTTTTCCTTAATATCCATTATGTTTAAAATTTGAGCAATCAGAAGCAGACACCTGTCTCAATTATTAATTCACTTCTCCCACCCCTTTTATAGTTCTCGAAGGTGCTTCCTGAAGAGATGATCCTAAGGGATAGCATGTATGTAAATGTTCACATTACTTTCTTTAAAACAACTTGGTATAATCTAAGACTAAACTTATTCTCTTTCTTAATTGTAGATTTAGAAAAAATATGAAGACTTCTCAAATAATGAGTAAAATGGTAAAAAAAAAAAATTAAAACACGAATTCTTGGGGAAAGTGTAATTCACTATATTCATATTGCTCTATCTACTATAATATTTTTAGAAAGGGAATTTTATGGGGGGAAAAACCCCACCATATACACACAATTCTCACCCATGATGACAGAAGCTTTAAGCTCGTCTGCTCAGGTTCACATCATGGCAGCTGACTGGAAAGTTGTTTTAGAAGACTCCTGATTTGTTATTTTTATTTGCACTTTATTGTTTTAAGAGGAAAAATAAAGAGTGAGATAATGAATGTTTAATAATACTTCACCTGTGTTCTTTGGGGATTAAAGAATTGTGCTCACTTAACTCCTTCCTTATTTCTATTAATCACCAATTTCTAGAAAAGAGTATTTCAAGCTAGGCTTATGTTAAGGCTCATTTCAGCATTCTGCATTTGTAAAAAACATTAGACCAAAAGTACAGGAATGCTGGCGCATACAGAAAAACGGGTTATCAGAATACTCAAAAGGCAGGCAGCAGTCTATTTATTAAGAAATCATTTAAAATAACTATTTGTATAAGTTAAAATAACTAACATCACTTTTTACCAAAAGGGTGTTTTTAATATAATGAACATCCAAGCTTCTCTGGTCATGAGAAAACCTGGAATATATTATACACTCTTGAATGTGGCCCAGGATGCAGGATATGAGATGGGCTTGCTATCAACAGATTAACACTTCATTTTCATTACTCTAATCTCACCACAGGTTGTGAACACTCTTTTTCTTATTTGAACAACAATGGTGTATGAAAAACCAGGCTGACAGGCAGGCGGGGTTCATTAAATGCATAAGGCCTTTATTCCCATAACACATCTCACCTGTATGAAGCCAGGGTTTGGGCTTCCAGTCTGGCTACCGAAACAAGCTCTCCCAGATGTTGGACTTCTCTTTCTATCTTTCCCACTTAATTTAAAATAAATGTCAACAATAAAGTAAAAATGAAAAAATTATTTTCCTCAATGAATTTTGTTTAGTAGATTGTAGGATTGGTAACATCTTTAAAGATTTATTCAGTCCCCTGATTACTTTCCAAAGTTGTCCAAGAAAACAAAACAAAACAAAATAGCTGGGAAAGGAAATGATGAGACATTTAAAGTTTGAGTCAAAGGTATCTCTCTCCTAGCTCAGTTCTAATTTATTTGAAAAGAACTGTAGTTTCACACTGGTTGAAAATGACCATAATTCACAACATAATCAATTTCACTGTTTCCCAATGAATGACAATGAATGACACAGAGCTTCACCAAAAAGCTATGCTCAAGGAGCAAAAAGATTACAAAATATAAGGAATCATTCAAATGAGATTCCTAAAATGCAGAATTCCTTTTTAGGGTGAGCCAGTCCACATACTCACTGCATTTGAGGCAGCCATTAACAATTGCTCAACAAACCTAGAAATAAATCACTTAATTCCCACAACCAATCAATCACAGGTGTAGACTTTCTGCACGTCTGTGCTCCACACATTAGCATACTACCATGTGACAATATAGGATTTTTACTATTTTCCATAGCAAGAGAGTAAGTCTTTCCACAAAGTCTAGAGTCAGTCTTTGGTTTGGGTTCTTTCTGGTACTCTAATACTTACACCTAAAAAAGAAAGAATAAAAGAAAAGTGGTATTAGATAAAGCAGCAGATAACCTAGCTGACTCAAGTTAGGTTCTGACATGAGATCAACAAAGAGAACTTTTGCAGGCATTCTCACTAAAGGGACACTTTCATGAATATGTTCAGTGTATAATTGCTCTCACGTATCTTGTAAGTAGCCTCCCAGACCTGTCCACTGCCCTCTGGCACTGGCAGAGGGTATAGTAGTGGGCAGCTTTCTTTACCTATGCCTGATTAGGTGCCCCAAATAGCCATCCTAATGATTTAAGTCAATGAAATCTTTCTTGTTTAAATTGTAATGGAAGAAAAATAAACATGATTAAAACCTTGCCAATGGAGGTTCTCGTTTTAATATCAGTTTTGTTATTGTATTAAGCCAGCTGAAAGTAATTATTTTTGGCATGTAAAATATTCATTGTCCTGAAATTTTTATTTTCAAACCCCCCAGCCAGTTCAGGCACTCCGATCAAATATGAATCCTAAAGAACTGTCTAGAGAACAAATAGCCACTAAAAGACACCTTAATAAAGTTGAAAATTCATGACAGTCACACAAAAGCACAGCAGGTACAACACTGAAAGCTATGTCTTTCCCATACAGAATGACAGTTTTTAATCTTCAACTTTAACAATCTCTCTATCATATAAGACAATGAGTTAAATTTTATTAAATACAAAACAGTAGTGAACATTCATTGTGTTATGTATACTGCATGTTTTAAATTTCAATTTCATGTCATCCATTATATTAGCTCTGCTATCATTTCTATTCCTTTTTTTAAATGTTTCAGTGAACTCTCATTAAATAACTGCAGTTTGTCTCAGAGAGTCATACCTTCAACATATTAAAGGAAAACTTTACACGTTTTCCTCCTTCTAAGGAAATACTGTCTCTTGTGTAGATGTTAGTGTAACTGTACAAAATGATAAATCCAAGAATTACTTTATATATAAAAAAAAGAGAAATATAAAAGCAAAATCTCTTTTCAGTTAAGTGCTTTCTTACAAGGCAAAGGATCAAATTGAGCTGCCTTTCAGCGCCTCTGAATGATAAGCCTGGGCCCCTAGTTACACGTTTTTATCACGCCCTTACTTAAGAACCCTTACATAGCAAAACTCGGGACAGTCCGCCTGTCAGCACTTACACACTGAGGACCACATCTGAGGGTGGCACCTCTTCCCCATAACTCTGCCGAGTGATATATTGGCAAAAAGATGCCTTATTCAATTACTGTTAAGTTTCAGGTGCATGTCAATGCTTTTATATTAGGGCAAAAAGAGCCAGTGAAAGTAAGGAGAAATTCAGAAAGAGAGAGATGAGGTGAAAGGAGAATAAAGCAAGAAAGAAATCAGGTCTATGGGAACAGGAAAAGGAAGAAAGAACAGAATAACCACGGATGTAGGTCATTAAGAAAATTGATGTCAACCAAATAGAAGTGAGACTTAAATCATACCCCCCTTCATAACACAAACCCTAAGACAGTAGCAAAATAACATTGCAGTCCAAAATTATTGAGTAAATAAGATGTCAGATATGCTCAAGAGAATCAGTGTTTCAATGAGTAACTTCCTACTGTTCAAGACTATTTTCATTTTCTTAACAGAGAGAAATGAAAAACTGATGGGCTTAATTAAAGAAAAACAAAAGAATATTATTTTGTTGTTAAAGGATCAATTCTTTTTTTTTTTTTTTTGTTAATTGGAATGATGATTAATAAGCCGAGAATTTGATTTATAAGCAAGCCGGTTTGAGTAATGCATTGTTTTTCCACAAGCATTTCCATTAAGGAAGGCTCTGTGAATGAAGAAATGATACAGGGATCCCTCTTCTCCTGATCTCTGACTCTGCAGCATGAAATGCTGCACAAAGTGTTTAAACAGAATGGCATTGTACACTGTTCTCACCCAAATGAACTCCAGTCATAAATTTTTCACCTTAGGGTTTGAATGTATACTATGAAATTTGCTAGACTTCCTACAAGGAATGTACAAATTAAAAAAGAATCAATACTTTTATTTTTCCTATTCTCTAAACTTTCTTTTAAACCTGGGGGAAGAGAAGGCAGCACAGTGAGATGTGGGTACCTTGGATATCACAACGCCAGGTATCATTTTGGGGATGTCATAGGCACATATTAAAATTTCTTAGAGCTTGCGCTGCTCAGAATGTTTTTTCATCTTATTTTCCTCACCTGTTTATTAGTTTATCTTATAGGGAAAAAATCCCTCTTTTACACAGTGCTTTGCTTATATGCCAGGAGAGAAAGGCTGTTAATCCTGAATTATGACTCTTTTCCTTTATATCTCTAAAGCTTAAAAATAGATGTCAAAGTTCCCTGAAAGGGTCTTTGAACTCCTTCTCTACTCCTCTCCCAGTCCTTCAGTAGAGGAGGATCACCAAGCAAAATGTGGAAGCCAGCTGCTTTTCAGGAAATAAAAATGGCATCAGCTTTGGCAGACAGGGGTGAGATCAATCATTTTCTACAATCCTCACAGAATCTTCTGACCAAGGCCTAGAGAAGGGTGGTAATATAGTGGCAAAAACCAACCATGAAAGGTAACGAGAGGGTTTTCACGTGGTGAAGATTTCATTCTACGCATATAACAAACCAGGCTCCAAATCTCACAAGAAAGAAAATCTTGGAACCATTATATTCCATGTTCTTTGGACAATAACAAGCAAAGAGTCTCAGAGAAAATTTCTCTTACTGAAAAAATCATCCCATGATTCACTCTTTTCTCCCTACTGCCACAAAGTTCCCTGACAATATTCTGTGGGGGAAAAAGGAGTTAATTCCTAGATCAATTCAAACACTATGATTCAAATTATGGACACAAGCTAAAAGCAAATTCCAGTTTTTTCTGTCATTCTTTTTGATAGATACATTCTAATCAAGAGTCCCAAGTTGAGAAAATACCACTTCAGCTATAGAGTCATTAGCTATTCATGTTTATAAGGAAAATTCCCTCAGAAGCTTTGCAGATTGATAAGGGTAGAGGCCCAATGTAACTTTAAGTGAGTGTGTGCAATGCATATAAGGTGGGAAGGGAGAAGCACTAGAATTTTTGTTTTTCATTGAAGTGGATTACGCCAGCTCACTATCTATAACTGTCTGTTCCTTTGGAATCAGCTCCCTGTGTCACAACGACCTGGCAAACTTGAATGCTTTCACTATCACTGGAGTCCTTGCAATCCTGCGTTGGCTGTGACCCATTCACTTTTGCCCCAACTTCTCAGAGATGCCTTACTCAGCATCTAATTAGTTAGGGAGGATTTGCCGCAGCTCTTAACCCTGACACAGAAGTGGGAGTATGTGCTGCTGTGGTAGCCCAAATCTGTCCTGTCACTACATTAATCAGATTTCCATAAAGGCATGCATGAATAATTGGATTTATCAGTGAATGTTAAGATATACTCATAAACATAATTATAAAAAAATACCTGCAATTATAGATAAGATATCTGCACCTTTAGGGATTTATTTTTCAACTGTGGTTACTTGACTCACCTTAGCAAAAGGCTTTACAAATTATACACACACACAGTACCAGTTTGCAGATGACAGAAAGATGAGAAAAATAATTTCACAATGATCACCTACTGTGTTCAAATGCACTTAACATATCGTGTTGAAATAAAGTCGAAATCTGTGGACAGGTTTTTAATGTATACTTCATACACACCTGAGAATATGTTTGTGCATGCATATTTATTTGCATTAACATGTACATAAATACCATCTATATGACCTACTATTTTTTCATTGCTACTTCCTCAATGCATTACAAATTAGACTGTTTTTCGTAAGTGAAGTCTGCATGCTATACATGGACTTCCACAAGCACCTGTCTCTGCTACAATTGGCATTTTAACAGTTAGCCAAATATTCCTGTTTTCGTGTTACATTATCAGAGTGTATGTTAAGAATTATATTTGAATATATGTCTATAGTTAAAACTTCAAAATAAAACCTATTACCACTCAAATCAGAGAGGGGAACCAAATAGAAGATAGCAGCCTAGTAATTCAACAGGCTGAAATTACATGCCTCCTAATATAATATAAATATTTATTTTAGCATCATGACCATAAGTTTGGTCAATTTAACCCTTTTTTTAAATAAGACATGATCACTAAAACACACCAACTGTAAGAAGAGGAGTAAGAAGGGAGGAGGAAAAAGTGCAGAAACCTAGGGATGAATGATGCCTGGCAATGAAAGTCATTTTCAAAGACCATTAACTATCAGCTGCTTTACTTGGGGCTCTGATTAAATAAGAATATACATCTTATGTTAAAAGAGATGTCTACATGAGTGGGACAGAGTTTAGAATAAAAATGTATTGTATGAACTACAAAAAAGAATCAAACCACAATTACAATTAGGCATGACTTCTAAGAAAAATGGTCTATGTGCGTTTTAAGCTGTTAGTGAATGAACACTCAAATTATTTAAGGGAGAGGGGTAAGAAGTCACACAAAACTACCATTTCCAATTTAAAGTATAGATTAAACAAAATGAAACTCTGTTTGCCTATATAAATAGAAAGAACTAAGAGGCTACTGGGAGAAAATTTCATATCGAACATGCTTTTAAATGGATTCCAGCAATGTTATTATATATTTCTTACAATATATTTTATTTATCATTCCTCTGAAATGTGCTAGATTTTATATTAGTAAGAAAGTTTGCTTTACTCTGTCATATCTCTGGTGAGCAGATGCTCTGGTATTAATGTAAATCATTGATTTAATTTTTAGCTTTCTTGGTTTGCCCCTCACCTATCTAGGAAATTATTTCTCTGGTGATAACTAACACATCATGCTAATGAGAGACTCTAATGCACAATAGAAAAAAATGTCACTATTAATAATATTTGCATGAAGTTAAATAAAGCAACTGTAAGAGAATGTCAGACAGTATTCTTTAATAAGACACAGTTTCACAATGAAATTATGTTGTTAATTGTGTTACATCATTGGGTGAATCCTAAATTACTACATAATGATGCACAGAGTCATTTATAATTCTAACTTAGTATTTCACTCATGTCTGAAAAGAGACCTTATTAAGGAATCTACATTTTATTTGAGAAGGTAAAATATACATCACCAATAATTAAAGGAAAATGCCTCTAGTAATGTAAACGTGTAAAATGTGGGCTATAGCTATTTACCTGTTATGGTTTCATTTCTGTAAAGATTTCAAAATATATTAGACTACTGCATCCCTTGAGGAACTCACAAAGAATTTTATATGCTAGTCTCTCAAATACACAAAATATTTTAGAAAAATCACCTTTTAAAACCTGATTTAAAAAAAAAAACTTTCAAAAGCAGGCCTTATTTTCTGCTTTTAACAAAAACTTCATGAGGTTAAAATGGGCAAAATAACGTTCTGGACTATAGGAGATTAACAGAGAAGATGAGTAAAGGGTTTCTGGTCATTCTCGGCCTGTCACTGATCAAAGTAACCCAAGTAAGAACTCCCTTTACAGAAGTCAAGAGTCGTGCCCTTTAAGGTTATCAAATATTTGTCTGTATGGAAAAAAATGATCCCTTTTGAAAAAATCATAATTGAATATGGGAGAAAAATAAAGAGAGGCAGAAAAATTCACTCAAATTGTTATATCTCAAACTTTAGGAGAACATACTTAATTCCACCAAATCTAAATTGGCTTCAAATTGTGGTATCTTTTTGTCAGTGTTAGACAGACTGAAAGATTTAGGTATAAGCAGATTCAACTTCGCTCATACAAAACAAAAGACAAAGATTTTTATATTTCTACTTCCTAGTCTACCTATAAAAGACATAAACCTAGATTATTGTATTTCAGTTTTCATGAGATTTTCCACTACCAGCTGTGCTGTAGTTAAATAATACCAATGGTGAATTCTCTATAATTCAGGTTTGAAAACTACTAGTCAGTCTTCTCTAACATTTAATGAAATGATCAGGTAAGTCTTGTAGTTTTTATGTTATTACAGAAAACTTTGAAGTAAAAAATATATCAAAGAAATTTTATTTCACGAGCTAAATCAGTTTTCTTAGAGATTAAAATAATCATAATAGAAAAATCTTTTTAATGCCTTAGCAATGAGATACACAGAAATCTGCATACTTGATTAACCTGGACAAACTTTTACCTGCAATAAGACAAAAGCTAGCTTAATATTTATATTGAAACTAGTATTCTTTGAAACTGTTGGCTTCCAGAGATATCATTTTAAGAAAAGTGTCTTTCTTGCACATGCACACACATACATACACACACACTCTGAATCAGCACTGCTGATGAACTATAGGTAAGGAAAATAAACATATTAAACATATACAGCACATATATTTTTAGGTTTACACACAGTTTGAATTTAAGTTTACACAATATTTATACAAACTAAAATATCATCCTGAAGAAGAAGAAGGAAAAACACACACACACACACACACACACACACACACACACATGTAAACTCACACCATGACAGAAAAAGAGTGGGGAGTCGCTAACTACATCAAAATAAAAAAATAAACATAAAATATACTTAAATCACAACACTTGTTTTAAACTGTGAATTTCTCCCTTTATTGTACTACTGTTTAGTAAACAGTATAATTAATATTATAGTTTTATGTAGCACCATTATGCATAAATTACTTCCCTATATTTCTACTCTGTTTATATAGTCACTGAAGATCACATTGACACATACATACACACACATACACAACAAAATAGATCTTTATATACCCAGAGTCAAATAGCTGGATCAAAGACATCATAGTAGCTTAGTTGTACAAGTTTCTCTGAGAGATTTCAAATTATTTTCCTGATTCTGATTCATCATTAATATAATTTACTTTTATTTGTTTTGTGTGTGTGTGTTTTTTTAGCTAAAACGTTTTCTACAACTTAATGTCTCCTTAGATTCAAATCTACTTGAAAATGGGCTAGTGCCAAAGAAGCAATCTAACACCATCTATGTGGTTCAATAGCCATTTATCAATTGATCATTATCTCTATCTGGTTTTATTAACTCTTTTCTAGCTAGAGGGAGACCTAAACCAATCTTCCCTTCCAAAACACACACACACACACCCCTGACCTCCACTAACTCAAGCAAAACCTTTAAGGTAACATCTAATTTTCAAAGTGTGGCACAAGTTATTTAGTCCTAAGGTCAGTGAAAACACACTCGGTGTTCCAACCACGAACAGAGCCACGCAGGCAGGGATATGCCTCAGAAAAACATCTCTCAAAACACACTGCAATGACAAGGAGTATCTCTGGGAGGAAATGAACTTAACTTGCAAGAATGGGAAGTTGCACATAAAGAGTTGCTTATTAGGTTTATGTTGATTGCATTTAAACCCCAGCTTACTGTATCAGCAGTAATCAGGGTCCCTCTACAGGATATGTCAAAATACACCTTATTCAAATGCATTTATCCCATCTAGAATCCTTTGATAAAACTGTTCACTAACTAACTGATACAAAACCCTGGCTCTGTGCACAGTTTTCTGCAGATGTATTTCTAAACTTGTGGTAGTTTATAGCCTAGCGAATTGTTCTCTTTCCCTCATTATGAATACCTTTAAAAATCAAAAGTAAATCAATAAAGTAATTCCCATGAACTGTTCCAAACAAAATAGGTTGTTGTTTTTAAGAAAACAGTTGTAGTATTTTCAATGAGTGAAACAATAACAATTTCTTAACCGTCATCTGCTTAAAATCCAAGTATATGTTAGTAATACTTTCGTGCTGTGTGGATAATAATACCATACTAACTCTTGCTTTGTGTAAAGGGTTTGGTGTAGGCTTTTGAAAAGCAAGACGTGTCTAGGAGGGAGGCACCAGGGAACTTCCCTCCCTCGCTTGAGCACAGTCCAAGATGAAAGTTTCTGGGTTGTTTCCCTTTGCTTCCTCTCACCCTCGCTCCCCCTCGGAGCCGCAGAGCCAGCAATTGTGCAAGAGGAGCCGAGCGCGCAGGGCGGGTATCACCCAGCGCATGGTACAAGCCACCGGCTCCGGTGATTAATTATCAGTAGCCGCTGGCCTCACACTAACACCTAGGCTTTCCCGGCAGAGCCAGCATACCCAACCGCCGCCAGCGCGGCCCGGACCGAGGAGCGGCTCTGGGGAGGACTCCGAGGCTGCTCCCGAGAGTGAGTGCGCCGGCCGGCGGGCGGACGGGCGGGCGGGCCTGCGGAGCCGGAGCAGGAGCCGGCGGGGAGCGCAGGGGCAAGCGGAGGCGGGCGGGCAGTGGGCGGCGGGCGGAGGAGCTGGGACCGGCCGGCACAGCCCGCCACGCACGCCGCCTCCTCAGGCGACCCCGGGCGCTGGCAGCAATTGCTGCACAGCCTCCTGTCCTCAGGTCGGAGTCCGAGCAGCTTCCAGACCCAAGAAGTCAGCTGGGCTGCACGGAGGGACCCCTACATTTTATCACTGGGAGAACCTCCTCTGAGATAGCAGACACTTTGATGAAGTGATTAATATAGATAGATACATTTGTTGGGTGGTGGCTTTAAAAAATTTTTTTAAACTGAAAACAAAGAAATAAATTGTCTTCTCTTGACCCAGGTTGTACTGTGAAACTTTGCAACAAATGCCTTTGCTTTCTTTTACTTCAATATCCTTTCCCCTTTTTCTTTTAAGGAGCCCTTAGGGAAACCATGAAGTAACCCTGCACATTCCAGCAACACAGTTATGACAAAACAGAGCCCAACTATGAAGTGATCAATTATTTTTAAATGTTAAGAAAGAAAAACAGCAGAAACAAAAGTGCATATAACAATTCAAGATTTCTTTAAAAAAAAAAATGAAAGTAACTTACCTGTTGGGACATTCTGAATAAAAGGTTAGTATCAGCGTTTTGCCATGTCCCCATGAACCCTGGTTCAGCCGCAGTCGTTCTGGTTCCGAACTGCATGGAGTTGTCAGTACAGGAGTCTCTTAAAGTCAAGTCTCTTGCCCTCTTTGGCTCTCTGTCTCTCTGTGTCTCTCTTTCTCTCACATCCACTTCTGCCTCTTCTGACTGAAAAGTGAAGGTGGATTTTTTGAGCCTCTTGGCAGCCAGTAGCAGGAGTGTAGTGTAGTTAAGAAGCTGGCTGAACTGTGCATTTCATTTGGGAAGGGGGAGATTTGGGGGAGGGAGGGGGTCAGAGCTTCTTTCGCACCTTCTGCACAGATACCCCTATCATTTATGCATAGATTGTGACTCCCCGAGCTTGCCTTTGCTCAGTTTAACAGCTGCCTGTCAGGTGTGCAGGCAGCACTGGAGACCCAACCATCAGCTTCAAATTCGCAGCCACTGCATGTCATTGGATAGCAGAGCTAAGAGTCAACTGCACTGTTCCACTGTCAGGCACCAAATGACACCCTGCACTAACCCCTCTCCAGACACACAGATAGATACACACTTCTGCACTCTCCAAGCAGCACCGCAATCACTGATGGGCGGTACATGGAGTGAGGAGAAGCTGCGACCCTTCCCAGGGAATTTTTCCCAACAATGCTTTCAGGTATAACATGCAGTATCTGACATCAGTCTTTGCTTTAACATTTGTAAATTGCTATGCTTAAACATTATTTTCCAGTTATACTGGAAGAAAGAAAAATATTCAGATGTAAGAGAATGTAAAGTTGGATCAGTTGTTGTCTAAATGTTAACTCCCAAAAGTCATATAGTATGTGCTAGGGTATTTATAACCACATATAAACTCCTAGAGAAAATAATATACATAGGGACATAACTTTACACTCTTTAAGAAGTAAATACATGAACCTAGCAGTTTTTTAACATGAAGGATGCACAGTAAACATTTGCAAAATACATACATGTATAATACTTAATATCCAGTTCCTAGGCCATTCATTAATTACTAAATTGTATGTTAAGTAATAAGAAATTGAATGACAAAGGGAAGAAGTATACCTTTTCTTAAAGCTCAAAAGTAGAGAAAAGTCCTTTGTGAAAGTTCCTGGATGAAGCATCTACAATATCCTTTCAAATCATAAAAAAGAAAAAGATGAAGAAAAAAAGCCTGTCCCATTCCAGGCAAAAAGTAATGAATATAAAAACTCAATTTTTCATTCAAGATCTCTATGGAAAATTCTATAACGCTTTCCTGCCTGATGAAATATAACCTCAATAGCATGTCATATTTTTAATTAAACCAGTTTTTAAAAGAAAACATCTATTTATTAGATAGTATTTATCTACCTTATTTATGGAAAAGCAGAAATGAACAAAATGCACTGTACATAAACAGTAACTTCAAAATGGAAAAGCTAAATTCATGTCATCTCATAAAAGTAGTCAGCAGGAAAAAGCCATCCTTCCTAAACTTAAAATGTAGGGAACATTAATCTTCAACTACCTACAAATATCGAGGACAAATGTACCACTCTCCTTGCTCCTTCTTAACTGAAGAATAACAATAAACCTTACTCTCTGAAACAACAAAAGAAACAGAAAAGAGCTTCAATGGCAGCTCTGTGTCATTAGTGGACAATGAGAAAAGATGAGAAAACGTACACTATGTTGACACAAATGTGCCTTCCCCTCTAGAACCGACATCTCCTGAAAGCTTTTCTGTTAAACTTCCCTCCGGTTCACCACCATTAAGCACAAAAAAGTCTCAAAAGCAGCAAATTCAATATCTGAGAAGAAGCAAACAAGAACCCAAAGAATTGTTGCCTTAAAATATATTAAGTCCACCTGTGGTCAATAAAAATATTCTTGAGGGGGGAGGGCAGGAAAAGACCCTATGAGTCAATTGTCAACAGTGACTGTACCTTTACAGCTAGCTATTACCCACTTAAACTCCCTCTAAAATTTGCTAGCCTCTTGATTTCTGAAGTGGCACTCAGTGCCTCAGTCAAGCTGCCTGCTCAGCTCCTGACCTTCCCACTAATGGCTGTTATTTGTGGGAGGCTTAAGGACACTGTCAATAGCATGCTTCCTCCTCGCTCTTCTCAGGCTCTGCTGTATCGTTTGCCTGCGTGTTCTCTCTCGCCTGCCTCTTGCTCTCTCTAGTTCCCCCCTCCTTCTCTCCTCTCCCCTTCACTCCCTCTTCCTCTTCTTCCAGCCCCCACCCCTTCTTTCTTTCAGTCCAGTAGTCCTCTTCTTTCCCTGCTATCCTCCCCCAACCATCTCTCTCACTCTCTCGTGTACACACACACACACACACACACACACACACACACACAAATAACACAGAAATCAACTGGCATGCAGCAGCAAGCACCTGCAGTAATAGACTCTTTTATTAAAACTGTTATTCTGCAAGACTTGAAATTCCCCATGGACCGGGCCATGTCAAAGCCGATATAATTAACTAGAGGCTCAGCAACGGATCAATTACCAGACAAGCAAGTGATAGTGAAATCAATGAAAGATCATCAGCCACATTATCAGTGTTGCAACTCATTAGGGCAAAACTGAGAAATGTGCTCAAAGCGAGCCCAAGCAAGGTGGCATTACAAAACAAAGGGCTAATTTGGAGACCCTGCTGTGAACAATCTGTAACAGAATTAGCCTTTTTTCCCCCTAAACTGCACAGCTCCGTAACTAAATGTGACAGACTGAGAGAAGCAGTTTATTAAGACACCAACCCCAAGTTTATTTAGTTCATAAACTCTCTCCTAAAAAATCAATACAGTCTGTACAGGGTTATTAGGCTGACTAGCTAATACATCCAAATCTAGTCTGCTCAGCCAGCAGTCTTCTGACAAAATGCTATCTAGCGTAGGCAAACTGAGCTATTTCAGATATCAATGTCTGAGGTTGCTCTAGATGAAACAGGTCTGCAAAGTAACTAGTACCTGCATATTACTGTCAAGGCACGAGCCTCGGATATCTTTCTAATGTTCAATATATTTTTTCACAACAAATCTATATCATACAGTACTGCACCTGCTAAATGTATTTGATCAAAGAAAATTTTAACTACTTTGTAAAACTACTTTACAAAAATGGCAAGCTTTATTACAGTAAGAGACAACAACAAAATATACCTACAAGGCGCAAAAATGATTTTGGAGTTTGTCCATTGGCTCTCTAGTCTGAAGATTATGAAACAACTATATGGAATAATTTGTATTGAAGTTTTTTAAAAGTGGGGAGGAGGGCAGTGGAGGCAGGTATCACTTCCACAGTAATTGCTTTTTTGCTGCTCTGATTTTATGTATTTCAGGTTAAAGAACTACAAATACTAAAGGCTATGTGTTTGCTTTCCCACGTTTACTAATATAGAGAGATGTATCATGGAAATTAAGAAGTACACCAACTACCCTTGAAAGTCAGACATGCAGATTCCTTACTAAAGATAATTCACATACTTTGAGTTACATAATTGTGGTAATTAAAGGAGGCTCCCATCCTTTCCTCTGTCTTCTTTTCCCTTCTTCCCTTTATCATCAGGACCTTCAACCTGCAGGGTATCTTTGAATGGGTTTATCTCAATTTTTCCTCCTAACTTGACCAAGTCTAACAGTAACCAGAACAGTTCTCTGATCTCAGTTGGTGAGTGGGAATGGGGACTCCCCTGTCCTTAAAAAAAGTACACCAACTAGGTCTAAATGGCACCCAAGTTATTAAAGACAATATGGGAATGTAAATACCCCCACCTCATCGAAACACATAGCAGAAACACACTTACACAAAGTAAGAAACCTCACATGCAGTACACAATGTTAAAACACTGAAGAACGGAAGGAGAAAAAACATTTTGAAAGTGATTTCTGATGTTTAACATTTAAAATGTATTTTCACAGAACTTCAATAAAATCCAATTTATAGATTGCTGTAAATAAACATTTTCCGCTAACTTTTTGAGCTGATACCTTACTAAGCATTTCATAGCACACACTGAGTAATCTGTAAAAGAAAGTTAGACATATGTATTCTAAACCTATACTATACATGCCGATGTTTTGGATAATAATTAAAAGTTGTAATTACAGAGAAATTTTTAAAAAAATCTTTCTGCATATAACTACATACTGTGCATATACCCTCAATGAGATCCAATTAGTTGCAAAGAATTTGCATTTCAGTTTGTGTGGGATAACAAGACTATAGGGAGGCACAATGCAATTCCACCAGCAGAGTAAGAGAGTGTGTTTCTTTCTTGTTAGCTCTGTAAGCAAGAATTCCCACAACTGACTGTTTAAAATGTTACTGATCTTTTCATTATTTGGGTATTGAGGTGGGTTTAGGTTTTCCCCTCCACTAAAAAAAAAAAAAAAAAAAAAAAAAAAGTCACATGTTGGTTCAAATATCAGCCCCAATGAATACCTGTCCTAAAGGAACAAATGAGCAAAGGATTTTGTTCTGCGTGTATGTTTGTAGTTTTATTTTTGTTTTGAGAGGGGGAGATATTCCATACATCTTGTTTTCTTCCTAAAACTTATTAATAATTTCTTTAAAACCACATTGCTTTTTAAAAATAAATTCCCTAACTGGGGGTAGGGAAACCGCATTGAGATAGCTATATGCAAATATAAGGTTTGGTGATAAAGGCATGCATTTTGTACACTGAGAAACTACTCAAGGATTTTCACGGTTTTCTAGCTATGTTTCCAACAATGTAAATCCTAAGCAAATATAAAATAAATGTATAATTTATATACACAGTTTAACAAGCATCTCTAGGACTTCTGCTGGTTCACGGAACAATACCTGTAATTCCCTGGGTTCAGTTCAGCAGCTGTTAACAGATTCTGTAATCTGTAATGACAGTAAACTGGCCTTTGCTCTTCTTTTATTCACTATTCATTTTCAAAGCTTGGTTAAGTACAGAGCTGGGTTAAAGATCAGTGGTTTTTCATGTGACACACTCTGGTATTCATCTAATGGCTTGTCAAGACAAAACTGTCCCTGTTCTTGCCAAAATAAAAATGACGCTCCATATCGCATGACAATCAGCACTTCCTAATGGCAAAACAACTCAAGCTTTTGTAATTCGCTTATTTTATAGAAAAAATTTTAATAATTGGCTCTCTAATCCTATATGTGGAATTAGGTTGTCATTCTCAAAGGAAATTTTAAAAAATGTTTTAGCCACTCTTAACTCTAAAGCAATATGTAAACTAGTTTATTGACAAATTAGACTTTACTGTATAGAAATAATGCTGAAGCTACAAATTTGTATGGTATTAAGGTATATAACTTAATATATGCAAATTATGCAGAAGTAGCAGGCTAGGCCCAGTCACAGAGGTGGGGGAAACCAACTGAGGAAGTGTCATTTCTTTTTAGAACAAAGTATGGGACTTGCTTTGCAACATCTGTTGGGCTGTGTGTAATATTAACAGATGTCTTAAGTGAAAAAAAGGAAAAAGAATTAATAAAAGAAACCTCCTCTGAACAGATAATCCGCCCAAATTTCCATATTCCTGAGGGGGGAAAAAGTTGACAGCAGCCTTTCCTCCTTGTGAAACCTGCCATCCCTACTTTATTGTATAAAGTTTTGTTTGCTATGTGAAGTTAAGGGGGAACATTTTTTGACTCACTATAAAGAAAGGATAAAGAAAAAGTAAAACTAACAATAATTTCAACTGAGGCTTTCCCTTGTTAATAATTATATCATAATCTAAGCTGCCTGTTTTCCCTTGAGTCACATATGTAATTTGATGGGAGGACAGTGAAAAGTTCACCTCCCAAAAAACACTCAAAAAGATGAAGTATAACTGTACTGTGCCTTCATGCTTTGGGGGAAAGGAAGGAAGGAAGATTTAAAAGCAGCTCTTAAGATAGAGTTCTGATATGAACATACCTTCACACATTACAGTGCTCATCTTCCCAATTAGGATTCACCTATCATTTACATCTGAATCCTTGCACTCTCCACTGGCTCCTCATTTCCTTCTATTATCACCCTTGTAAGGTATGAGACACCCCTCTTTCAACGGTCAAGGGTTCCAGAGCAGTGAAGTCTGACGATCATGAAGACAATTTTTGGATTATACTAGCTGGATCCCTGAATTTAAATTTTTAGAAAACTTTTCTTAGTTAACAATTCCCGTTCATGTTTCAATGTATTAGATGACTTAGACAAACCTGAATGTAGCCGCCTTTAATCCAGATATAAAAGATGATGTGTGCATGCCAACCACTGAATTGAACCTGGTGCTTGCTTGTGTGTGAATGCACCTGTATTCTTCTATAAATCTTCCTCTTGGGAGACATCTATTCTATTGCTTATTTTCCAAAAACTTGGGACATAAATTTGAATTAACAGCTTATGAATTAACTAATTCAAAATGCAGTTAAGGATCTTTACATACTCAGACGAAGGGGGGAAAAACTGTGGTGTCCTCGCTGACTGCCACTCTCAATCACTGGTACCTCTCTCCCCTGTGAGAGTCTGTGTTAAAACTGTACATGTTACTTCTTGTTTACAACTATACCTTATCCAGATGACTCTGGTAGTGAATTGGGGGCATTTCAACATATAGAAATCTCAACCAGAATAGCCTGAGGATTTCAGGGGACAAGATCAGGGTCCAAGTTGTCGACAAGACATGTAAGCATACCTTTGGTTTTGCATTAGTTCGTTTTTGAGAAAGCAAAAACGAGAAAGCAAAAACACATGACAATGTAACAAAAAATAAATTAATAAAAAAATTTTTTTAAAGAACACATGAAAAAACTAAAAACAACTGCTATACCTAAAAAAAGAAATAATCACCTACACTGAAAAAGAAAGCTTGTGAACTGAAAACATCTTATGTGACCTCAAACTAAGGAAAGAAAACAGGCCTCTTAAAATAAGGTGTGAACAGGACACACAGGACACAAGTTTAAATCACTTTATTTTATTTATTTATGTATTTATTAAACCTCACCCGAAGATATTTTTCCATTGATTTTTAGACTGAATGGAAGGGGTGGGGGGTGGGGGAGAGAGAGAGAGAAACATCGATGTGAGAGAGACACATCGATTGGTTGCCTCTCGAACGACCCTGACCGGGTACGTGCCCTTGATGACTGGAATCAAATCCGAGACCCTTTGGTCTGCAGGCCAACGCTCTAACCACTGAGCCAAACCAGCCAGGGCTAAATTACTTTAAACAGTGGCACAAACATCCCCATAAGCAAATACTACCTAAAAACTTCATCTTTAAACAGCCCTGGCTGACACTTGTCTCTGTACCAACTAGAACAATCAATGTGATACAGCCTCTGCTGACAGCCTAATCAGGGGCTCAGTTTCAGAGGAACACATCAAGGACCTATCCAAATGCCTTAATCCCTCGACACACTATGAAAAAAAAAATTTTTTTTAATTTTTTATTTATTTATTTTTTATCCTCACCCGAAGACATTTTTTTATTTTTTTGCATTTATTTTCAGATAGAGTGGGAGGGGGAGAGAGAGAGAGAGAGAAGCATCTATGTGAGAGATATATCGAGTGGCTGCCACCCACATGACCCCAACCAGGGCCGGAGACAAAATGCAACCGAGGCACGTGCCCCCAGCCGGGAACCGAACCCAGGACTCTCTGGGTCCGCGGGCCGACGCACTAATCACTGAGCCAAACCGGCCAGGGCTAAAAAAAAATTTTTTTTAAAGATTTGGGTAAGGGTGTGGTTGCTGAGGTAGTTTATACAATGTTAGGGAAATGATGAATCCTTAGAATCAAGACATTTGCAGATGCAAAAGCACCTGCAGTGGGCATGAATCTAGAGCCTCCACATCAAACATTTTACCTTTTGTTTAAAAACAAAAAAGTGACTTTATTAATCTTCTATCAGGTACAAACAGTGACAATGGCTTCTTTTACCATAACTTCAAGTCAGTGTTTTATGAAAAATCTTCTAGAGGAAAAGAACCAGTGATGTGTTTCCTTAAATGAGTATCAAAAAAGAGGCTGGGAGCATACATGGGGAATTACGTTTGTATGACCATGAAGAGCTGCAAGGATTGTAAACATAGTATTAATTTCTTTATTTACTTCCTTCTAAAGTCTGCAGACCGAGAAGCCTGCAGCTCCAGTAAAAATGTCATAATAATAGTCTAAATTACTGTCAGGAAGAAAGAGAGAGATTCACAGACACCCAGGAAATCCAACACTGCTGTTAGAATTACGACAGAAAAAAAAAAAAGGCAACTCTATTGATGGCACCCCCTTACATGAAATTCAGACCTAAAATATAAATTTTAAAAATGCAATAATACCAGTATACTTGGTTTCAAAGTCTTCGGAAAACCACAGAGACTATTTTATATACATACATTGTTTTAATGGAAAAATGTTGAAACAAAGCAAATTTGAATGAACTTGGAGTGTGTTTTCAGAATCCCAGAAGATGCCAGAAACTCATTATCAGCAAGTTAAAAATGGAAAGAATTAACAGGTAGCTTAGGTCTGAATAGTAATGATCTTCGGTAGGGAGTATTGGCTGCAAGAGGCACAAGGAAAGCTGAGGTCCAGGTGATGTTCTGTAGCTCCATCTACTTGGTGGTTCTGGAGATGATCGCTTTGTAAAAATTCATGAAGCTGTATACACTTATGATTTGTGCACTTTTCTGTATGCGTGTTATACTTCTGTTCTAAAAGTTGACTACTGCTACTGTTAATTGTAATACTACTAAAAATAGTGATAATAAATTAGAACTATGTTTAAGAAAGAAAAGAAAAAGGAAGGAAAAGAAAAATTAACGGAGGGTGGGAGAGAAGAGGGAAGGGACCGAAGAAGGCAGATAGTTTATTACTGTCAAAAATCATTCAGGTAACTCATTAAATGTACTGCTTGCTGGCAACAATTTTTTCAAAGGTAAGAAGTGTTGGGACTCAAGTAAATATCTGAGTTTCACAGAATGAGGATGATTGTGAAAGATAGTAAAAGGATGGGAGGAAATAATTAGATGAGCAATACATTAATTAGGCAGAGCAAGAACATGACTATTTCCAAATGCAAAAGAACACTATACTGCAATTTGAGAAGTATTAACCCCACAACATAGGATTCTGAAACATGCTCGCTGTCCCACTCACTGAGCCTGTTCTCTGATTTATAAATATGGCTATTTGGGGGTGAGTAATTTGGGGTAGGCAAGAGTGTGCCTACTGAGAGACTGGGAAGTACTCTGAAGATAGTACTACTTAGATGCGCTGACTACATCAAGACAGATTTTTTTTAAAAGTAACTGAAAATATACTCCTCTGACCACCCAAACCCTTTTTTAGAATCAAATCTCTAAGGCTGACAGTAGCCAACATTAAATAAACAAAGGCTAGAGAGAATGTAACAAAGGGGGAACAAGTGAATAATTCGCTAATTGATTGGGATCCACTTTTGCCCTGACTAGCTCAGTTTCTAGCTCCCTTTCTTCCATTTATTATACAGAGAGACATTTTAAATTAAACATTTTTCGCCATTGTTAGGGAATACTGATCAAAGCCCTATTTGCCAAGTACAAGAAGGTGTGGGGAGGGAACAGGAAAGTTAAGACCTAGTGCCTGCTCACAAGAAGTTTACAATCTAGTACAGGAGATAAGCCATGTATAAAAACAAGCTTAATAAAACAATGTGATAAGAGCCCTGGCCGGTTTGGCTCAGTGGTTAGAGCTTCGGCCGGTGCACCAATGAGTCACAGGTTCGAGTCCAGTCAAGGGCACGTACCTCGGTTGTGGTTTGTCCCCAGCCCTGGCCAGGGTCATGAGGGAGGCAACCAGTCGATGTGTCTCTCTCACATTGATGTCTCTCTCTCTCTCTCTCTCTCTCTCTCTCTCTCTCTCTCTCTCTCTCTCTCCCTGCCTCCCCCACTCTACCTGAAGATATTTGAAAAAATATCCTTGGGTGAAGATTTTTTAAAAAAACAAAACAATGTGATAAGAGAAGCAGCAGCAGAACCCTATACAACTTAGAAAAGGAGATTCCTTCCAACCACTGTGGTAAAAGAAAGTTTCTAAGCCGTGGCAGCATTTGCACTGGAATTAAAGAATTCCTAGAGAAGTGATCCAATTAGCCTAGAACAAAAGGTAGGATCTGTGCTAAGCAATGATGAATGAAAGGGATGCACTGGTTAGTAGGAACTATTATAATAGGAACGGCCCTATATTCCACTATAAGGAGTTGCTATTTATCCTGTTATCCATCCACAGTCAAAACTTCTGAAAGCTTCTCAACAGCAGCATGGGATGATCATTACCGTACTCTAAGATTTATCTGGCAACAGGCAGACTGATGTGTGAAAAGACTGAAGCAAAGACACCAATTAGGAAGCCATTATAATAATCTGGGTAAATGGCTAAGGGGGAAAGAGCAAAATATAATGTGGAGATAAAATCCAGGGGACAAGAATGACTGATAAAATATGGTAACAAATGAGAAGAGTCAAAGATGGCAAGAAGGGCCGGGCCAGTGTGGCTCAGTGGTTGAGCACCAACCCATGCACCAAGAGGTCGCCGGTTCGATTCCTGGTCAGGGCATATGCCCAGGTTGTGGACCAGTCTCCAGTGGGGGACATGCAGGAGGCGGCCAATCAATGTTCCCTCTCATCGATGTTTCTATCCCTCTTTCCTCTCCCTTCCTCTTCTCTCTAAAATCAATAAAGAAAAAAAATTTTTTTTAAAAAGATGACACGAAGGCTCTGATATTCTGAACCCAGGAAAATGGTAGCACTGTCAACAGAAATGGAGATGAGCTAGTTTGTGGGGCTATACAGTGAGGTCGGTTTGGGAAAACAGCAGATCATGTCAGTTACGAGGCAAACAGAAATGTTCAGACAACAGACTGACACTGAGTTATCAGATCTGGGACCCAACTGCAGAGAAGTGACACAAGAGGTAAAAGAAGGTGGCCAAGGGCAGCATCTAGGGGGATACCCACAGTTATGGGGGGAGAAGACAGAAGGAGCAGTATTAACAGGGGCATCATGATTGTGCAATGCTCTGAACGACTAGAGAACTCAGAGTTCACAGAGCTAGGATGGTCAGAATTTTAAATGTTCTAAAAAATAATGCTACATCTACAGCAGAGTAAAACCACATATAGTAGTAAGTAGTAGTAAATAGTAAGAGCAAAACAAAATGCATGGGAATGATGCATACTCAAATCAGAACAGTGCTTGAATGGGGGTAGGTATGGACAGAGGGGATGGCAGTGGCTGTGGTATAATTGGGATGGTAACTAGGGACTTCTGACATACTTGTGCACTATCAGTTCTTAAGCTGATAAATGGGTGTTCATTAACATACCTCATATATATATTTCAGGCTGCAATATTTTATAACTATATTTTGTGTCCTAAGAGAAATATCTTAGTGGACTGATAGGTATAGAAGTTATAGAATCCAGATTCTAAAGGAGTTAGGTAAGCAAATTATAAAGACAAGGAGGCAGAAAAGATTAAACGTTCTTTGGACAAATTCTGCAAAGCAAACAAGTGAAATAAGAGAAGGGTGGTCTGAAAAGTTAGCAGGCCTGCGAGAAGTTGTGTTGGTGTGTTGATGGTTTGCTTCTCACTATAGCAGGGAGGGGGAGTCTATCCATAGGCAAAGGAGATGAAGCCAGCAAAGGGAAGGATGTTGAAAATCTAAGCCAGAGGGGAAATTATATAAAAATGGATGCTACAAGAGAATGTGATCAAGAGCACAAATGAAAAGGGTACTCCTGCAGGGAAAAGAAAAAAGTGTTTTCACAGAAACCAAAGCTAAGTGATGTACATGTTGAGAGTGTTCATGTCAGAGAGCCACTTTGCTGCCCACTTCTCCCACTAAACTGTACACTTGTTGAAGGGAAAAGAGTTTTATCCATCTTTAGTAATCCAGGGTCTAACCGAGTCCTTACACATAGTAAATGCTCAATAAATGAGAGCTGCACAAAATAAATGATCATCTCAGAAAAGATGAAGTCACCTGCTAAGAGAAACAAAGGCAGGGTGAAAGCAAGGACTACTAGAGAGTAGAAAGGGTTTGGTCCAACTGAAGAGGCTAAAATGATACTCTGAATAATAAGAAATGAGTAAGACATAGCAAACAGCAGAAAGAACTCAACCTTGGTTCCCCAAAACTCGTGAGAAATTACAAGCAAACAGACTGGGTTCAAGAAGGTGCAGCTCAAATTTCTCACTATGGCCCTGGCTGGTTTGGCTCAGCAGTTAGAGCGTTGGCCTGCGGTCCAGAGAGACCCAGGTTCGGTTCCCGCTAAGGGCATGTACCTCGGTTGTAGTTTGTCCCCGGCCCTGGTTGGTCGTGCGGGTGGCAGCCACTCGATGTGTCCCTTTCATGTCGATGTTTCTCTCTCTCTCTCTTCCTCTCTCTCCCTCCCACTCTATCTGAACAAAAAATGATAAAAAAATGTCCTCGGGTGAGGATAAAAAAAAAAAAATTCTCACTATAGGAAGTAGAATACTTAGAACAGCAAAATTGTCCCTAATGCAAAATGGAAAAAGGCCTTGTTCCAAAACATATACCCTAATAGACACTAGTACCTTGTAAATCATTGCCTTTATAAGGCATTCCTATAGCACAGAGTTCTTATGAACAAACTAAAACACTGATAATTTAATTTTGGATGAAATTATTTCATCATTGTTTAGATGTCCGCCATTTCTAAGTGCTTACTATGTAGTGTTTTTCAAAATGCCTGTAAATTTATTCCTGGCTAATGAAATTCTCCAAAGCAAACAAAAACCAAAAAACTTTAAGCTATGTCACATATATAATTTGAATGAAGGAGAGGGAGATATGGAAGAATGTCACTTCATTAACAAACATGAGAGGAAGCTGAGGAGAGCTAAGTCCCACTCCTTACTTCCTGATTCGTGTTTTCAGAACTGCAATTGTGGTCCAAAGTCACACTAATTCTCTGTACAATTAGTGAGGGCTGCATTAGCAGAACTGGGCACTCTCAGTCCAGAAACCCTCTGGAGAACAAGGAAATGATGAGTTCCATCACCTGGCCAACATCAACAACCGCCAAACAGTCACCTCGGGGACTTGGACAAAGACATTCATCCGCTGTGCTGGCAGCCACTACAGGCTATCTTCCTAACAGAGTCCTTTCTGTGATGACCACTGTCTAAGTGACCTGTCATAGAGCTTTATAAAGCAGCATTAATACTGTGGGCCAGAATGAGATTGATCTTTGAGCTTCGTGGTCTCCTGTTGTCAACGGTGCATTATAAAACCAATACTAAATACTTTATAAACAGGTCTCCCTACAGTGTATTAGAAAAACAGTGCATATTTCATGCCCCATAGTTAGGTAGCCACATATCCATCAGACTAATAAATTATTTATTAGGTGCTCAGAAGTGCAATAAGAGTCAATAAACTAACTTCTGGATACTTATAAGCTACCATTTCACTGGAAATTGTACCTGAATGAGAAAACTAGAGCACTAACTGAATGGGGGATGGAACTATCCCAGCTTCTCAAGTGTACTGTTAGAAGGAAGCACAGGCCTTATGTGTGAGAAGGGACAAAAATGTCTGTGTCAAAAAGAGTTTTGGTTATTGAATTAGTAAAGAAAGTGCCACCCAACCCCATGCTCATTTCCTTTCTCTTCTCTGGTCCTACCAACCTGGAGACAGCTGAGGGAAGTAAAAATTTGTGGAAACATTTTTAACACACCCTGAATCAGGCCAAATGACAACCACCAGTAATGGTTTGTACTTGACATCTCCAAAGAAACTATACAATGGCTTGAGTGTACAAACTTTCTGCTGCATGCACTGCATGGAATTGAGCATTGATGAATCTAAGGTTTAGAACAGCATTTTTTTTTTTCTATTTTCAGTGAAAAGTCCCAAGACTGAATACACCCTATGATCAGTCCCTGGTACCCAGCCCAATATCATCAAGCATCTCTTTCCTGGTTCCACCCCTCTGAAGAAAGAAAAAAAAAAACAAACAAAAAAAACTTCTGTTCAAGAATGTATTCCAGCCCTTCAAGAAGGAATTTCTTCAGCTGGGAGTTATTTCCCAAACTATCAGAGGCGTGGGCCTTTGTGTAGTATTGTGGGTGCCATGGTTTCACATGTTGGCCACATTAATACTGGAGAGCAAGCATCTGTAACCCACAGTTGAGTGTGCTCCAGCCCCAAAGCACCCGCAAGGCCAATGCCAATGCAAACCACTCTTCCCATCCCACATCTGAACCACACTGGCTTTCTCCAGGAGCCAGGGGCTGAGATACAATTCTGAAAATGAAGGTTTGGGGTTCTTTCTATTCACATGATGGGTATAGAGTGTCTAGAAGAATACTGCCACAGCGACTGGCTCTTTGTGTCTCTCCCATTCCACACCAAGTGAATAAACCATCAAGAGGTTGTCTAATGGTGTTCCAAAATCTCCCAAGGGAAAAACCTAAACAGATAAATGCATCGAGTTTTGCACTAATTTTGTTTTTCTTCCTAGAGTCTTACAGTTTTAGCCCTATAGGCTGGAGTTTTTAAGGTTGAAAAATATTTTATGTGGGTAGGAAAAAGAAGTAGAAATAAAGGAGAAACATGGGAGGACCTGATTTCAATCCTAGAAATAATGAAAGAGCTGATGAAGAAAAAATGTAAGACAAGACTAGTTTCTTGTATTACTTTTGCTACTACAACCACTACAGCTAAGATGATTATTCATATTAATGAGTTCGGTATGTAGACAAACTATAAAAGATGCAGTCTCTGACCTCAAGTACTTATCTCTGTCTTTTGGGATTTACTCCTCCTGCTAGATTTACTTTTATTCTTCATACCCTTGCCCAGAGGAAGTGATCATCACTCAGGACTTGGAGCATTTCCATGGGTGGGGTTTAAATATGGCAAAGAGAAGACAGGGAACGTTTGCCCTTGAACAGAGACAATGTTGGCCCCACAACTCAAGATGTCTAGTTTGTGGCAAAGAGAAATATAAACTCCCTGTGACATATTTACACTGGCCTTACTGAGCTTTATCAGAAAAATGTTATAAAGTGTGAAAGAAGATAGAAGATAGTATTCCAGTGCTTTATCACATCAAGCACACATACAAATCGTATCATTGCACACAAATGAGCTATTAGACAACAATCTCAACCCACCCTTTACATTCAGTTACTTATGTTTTGTGTGGGTGCTTATAGCAGTATGTGGAGATATCTATGGAGTCAATTTTGCCCAGTGGTTAAGTGCCAAAGTTCTGCAGTCGATTACTTGGGTTTGAATACCTGGGGAAACTTTTACTAATCATGTGACCTCAGCAAGTTACTTAGCCTCTCCAAGTGCCAAAATCTCTTAACTATAAAAAAGAAATAATAACTCATTCACCAAATTGTTGTGAAGATTAAATATGTTGATTAGCACAAAAGATTTAGCTGTGTGCCTAGCAAAGAAGCCTCAATAAGTATTAGTTGTGCATATGCACAGGTGTATAAAGAGACATTGCAGCCCTGGCCGGTTTTGCTCAGTGGTTAGGGCGTCAGCCCGCGGACCAGAGAGTCCCGGGTTCGGTTCCTGCTAAGGGCACGTACCTTGGTTGCAGTTTGTCCCTGGCCCCGGTTGGGGTTGTGTGGCTGGCGGCCAGTCGATGCGTCTCTCTCACATCAATGTTTCTCTCTCTTGCCTCCTCTCTCCCTCCCGCTCTATCTGAAGATAAATGCAAGAATGTCCTCAGGTGAGGATAAAAAAATAAAAATAAAAATAAATAAAAAAAGAGACATTGCAAACTATAAGCCCATAGGCCAAGTTTGGCCCTCAGGTCAAATCTGTTTTGCTTGGTTCCATAAATGAGCATGTATACATATGCATGTGCTTAATTCATGGCCAACATGTTAAAAAAAAAAATCAAGAAATTTTAAATTAAACTATGGATTTGTAGCTGCTGGGGACAAGTAGGAGAGGCAAAGGGTGGAGTGCCAGGGAACTAAAGATATGGCAACAGAAATATGTGTTCCTTCATGACAGTGTCTGCTGCAATGAATTCAAGCCACTCTTCCTAGCATGCACTCTCAGATGGCAACAGTCTTCCCTACTCCTCTTTGTATTAAACCCCACCTGTTTCCCTCAATTCCATTACTTTCCTGCCCACTACAGCCATTTGAGTTTGCAGCCCTTGGCTACAAGTCACTCCTCATTCACCTGGCATACCTATATGAAGAATTCATTCACATGTAGATGAAAAATCAGATTTAAATAAAATGTCAGTATCAAAAATGTTTTCTGTTATGTCTACCTCTGATAAGAAATAACACTGAAATGCATTCAGTTCCCTTTCGCATTTTCCTAAACGCTATACAGGATGGGGCAAAAGTAGATTTACAGTTGTTTGTATGGAAAATAATACATAATTAATATATTATAATAAATAACTAATAATACAATAAACTTTGTTTCGCATACTCACACATGTAAAACTACTTTTGCCCCACCCTGTACTGTTGGTGACATGTATAAACAGTGAGTAAAGCCATGACCTGTCACCATATCAGGGCCTCTGCTGCAATCACAGACATGGGCTTTGTGACAGCTTTTTCAATAATGGCAGTTCTCAAAGGTACTTGGTTTTTAACCAGTGGAGACCTTTTGAAAAAAGAAATTAATGCTGAACATACAGGACAAGAAACACAAAGCCTGGGCCCCTTGGCTTCCATAGCTTGAGACACCCACATAGAATTGTTAACTTTTTGTACCCAAAAAGTTAAGAAAGTTTACCTATTCATATTGCTTTACTATAAAAATAGGGAAAGTGGGAAACTGAGGCAAAGTAAAAAAAAAAATGAGCTAGTGGCAGAGCCTCGACCATCTTTTGAGACCTGGGATTCCTAAACTGCTTTTATATCATGGAGGTGCAGAGGGTTGAAAATCAAGTAGTATATGAGAGCCACTACACTGATTTGTGAGAACAGACTATTAAACTTGCAGGTATTTTACAAATCAGTTGACATTGTTAACTAGAAATCAGCCACAGTGGGAGTATTTAGACCACAGCAATCAGCAAATGCTACAAGTCAGAGCTCTCCTACCCCACTGAACCAGTTGTTAAACATTTAAAAGCACATCGCTACTTGAGATTCTGACACCTGGCTAAGTTCGGCATTTTCACAGGGTACATATGGACATGCACAGGTCTTTGTATTTCTTTCTAGAGATTTCAGGATTTTGGTGAAGAGTATGAAGGAAACCAAACCAGACACTTAAGAGTTACAGAACAAAATAAAGCAGTGCATAAGTCTGGAGTGTTTAGGATATACATGGCATTGTGATACGTTTTATAAAAGATGCAGTAAGATCTCAGCTTCCAGAGCTCTTAGGAAATTTATCATTCTGGATAGGCAAAGAGTCTAGGGATATAACTTTAACTTTATGTTTACTGAGCACCTGTTGTGTGCCAGGTACTGTGGAAAGCAGAAAATATTTTTTCATTTGTTCTTCACAGGTCCTATGAGGTAGGTATTATTATTCTCATTTTACCAATAAGGAAATTGAAGCTAAGAAAGTTAAGTCACTTGGCCAAGGTCTTATATTAAGTGTCAAAGTGGGGATTTCAAGATCAAGTTGGTCTGATTTCAAAATATGTGCTCATCCCAATATCCGGCATTGCTTATCCAGCTTTCTACCATTTTAGACAAGAATTTTGTTATAAGATGTTGCATATTCACCCTATGTTTTCAACAGTAAATCTCTTTCTTGATAATTAAATGTTTTCATTTTGAACATCAAGTTAATATGTAGTAATACTAATACTGTTAGGACTTCTAAGGACTTGGGGGGGAGGTGTGAGTCTGATTGTTTCTGGAGGGAAAAAGAATCTCTGGGAATAATCTATTTTTAAATGGAAAGAATCAGCCATTTATGCTCTTAGAGTTAGTTGTAATTACTTCTTGTATTTCTAACATTTTCCTTCTTCCCACTTCTAGAATTTGCTGTTTTATCTTACTAAGAGCCTGTCCTAAGGAACTTTAAGCAATTGTTAAGAAGAATAAAATACAGCTGTAAGTACTGATAAGGAACATCTCCAAATAAATCATGAGTAAGAGGCAAGATACATAAGAGCAAGTATAGTGTATAACCATTTGTGTCCAAAAAAAGAGACAGAAAAAACTGAGAAGGGGTTAATAAATACTATGTGTGGACTAAACTATTTCTGAAAATACCTTTAAGAATCTGGTAAACAGAAATTACTTCTGAGGAGGGATGGGACATTTGTTTTCTCTGTATATGCTTCTATATTCTTTTCTCACTTCTTACAATATTTATGTATTACCAATTACAACAAAAATTTTTACACTTTTCAGGTCCTAAGCAGAATATGGGGGAACAACTACCTTAGAAGTTCAATATCTCAGCATGGATGCTTTGTTGCATCTCTTTAGATGCTCAAAAGCACTATTTTTCCTGGTTCTCAACTGTGCTCATATTTGCAAGGTGTTAATATTTAACACAGGCCTTCTACTTTCACCTGACTTACAGTATAGTTGAACAGATTATACATAAACACCCTAGTTAAATAAAATATATAAATAACTTCTCTCTCTTACTAAAGTAAAAGTGCGACAAAAGTCACTACTTGGGTTATTAACTATAACGCTTACAGGAGTAATATTGTTAAAAATAAAATAATGGGCTAAGTTTCTTGGGGTAAGGACAATATAAAAAAAACCAAGAGAACATGCCAAATGGGTAGATGGGCATGAACAGTGTAAGGAAGCACTGCTCCTTAGGTAGATGAAGGATGTTAGTAAAGGTAAGATTAGAAAAAGAATATACAGGCAAACTGTAGATGCCTTGAAATTTAGACTTTAAGTTTCTAAACAAAAATGTTAAATAAGGAAAGTTGTGTTTTGTCTTGGAAACAATGTGGAAGATGTATCAGAAAAGGAAGAGATCTGAGGCAGAAGTATTCAATTAGGGGATTTGTGTTATATTCAAACATTCCCATAAAATGTAAGCTCAAAGAGCAAGGAATTTTGTCAGTTTTCCGTCTATACCACAAGCATCTAAACACTATAGTAGACACTAAGAGAAAATGGACAGCCCATCACAGAACATGAGGATCTACACAGGGTGATAGAAAGACACAAAGAAACAATTTAGAATTGTTATGTTTTGCTTTTTAAAGAATCTAAAAGAACGGATGCTTAAATAAATTTGAGCTGTCAGGGGGTACAAATAAAGAAGTCAAAGATAATTTGAAGTTTTCCAGCTAGAAAAAAAAAATGGTAGAGAAGGGACATCTAAAACTAACACTTAATTGTATGCATTGGATATAATTTGATATTTTACACATATATGCTATCAATGTATATATAACAGAATTAAATATTTCTACCTAAAATATATTCTCTGAAGTTAATAAATGTCTAAACACTGAGATTATGCTCTGTCCTCGATTCTCTACACTGTATTCCTGACTGGCATCTCAACCAATAGCATAGAGCTTCACCACTCACCTCTAGGCTGGTCATATCATCTTCCTCATAGCACTTGCAGAAATGTTATACATAGGCTGTACATTTTACAAAGCAATCATCTGTCCATGTAGATGGGAAAGGCCATCCCTCCAGAATGTTTGTCATACCCAATCAGCAAATACAAGTTATCTTAACAGACTCCAGAATCTGCCAGATTTCTGCAAATGAATAGCCTTACGTAGAACTTGCTTAGAACTCAGTGTCTCTGAATTGGGACCGTAACAGTTTCTCTAAAAGTGCTGCCAACCGTATTTCACATTTTTGTTAATGAACATGAAGCTTCCCACCCAAAGTTGAAAGCAAATTCATGTCTGTTCCACCTCTACATTCTTACCATGTTTGGCAGGCTGCCTTGTATTCCGGAGTGTTTAAGAAACTTGGTTGAATGTATGAACACATGATGAGTAAATGAAGGATTACAGTAACTTTCAAGAGTTTCTATGCTAGGGGGAGAAATTCAGGTCATTATTCCATTGCCGGTCCCCTCAGCAGCTATGGCAGGCATTGCTAATTGAGCACAGAACTTTTTTCCCCCCTCCTGACCCACCTCAGCCTCTGCAAGCATTCACCATTAGTCAGTCAAAATTCACCCACAAAATGAAACCTATTTTTCCTTCCTGAACTATGCCTCTTTTAAAAAGTTCCAATTTGGTGTCATTGAAAAAGATTTTCAAATTAAGCCCAAAAGAAAAAAAAAACAAAAACGTAAAACACTGCTAAGGTCAAAACTAAATCTAGAACTGTGAACTTACTTATGAAATAGTCTTTCCTTTTGCATTTAAGTGTAGTCAAGACACCTCATATATTGTGAGCACTGGAGTATTGGATGGAAAAAAAAAAAAAGTAAAATAAAGAAATCAGTCTTTACCCGGAAGGTGTGGCTCAGTGGTCGAGCATCAACCCCTGCACCAAGAGGCCACTGGTTTGATTTGCTAGTTCGATTCCAGGTCAGGGTACATGCCCAGGTTGTGGGCCAAATCCCCAGTGGGGGGCATGCAGAAGTCGGCCAGTTGATGTTCTCTATCATCTATGTTTCTATCTCTCTCTCCCTCTTCCTTCCTCTCTCTAAAAAAAAAAAATCAATAAATAAAAAATATTTTTAAAAAAGAATGGAGCAAGCATACCATAGAGAAGGAAAAGGGGCTTTGATCACAAATTTTTTAGAAAAAGAAAGAAACCAGCTTTCTCCAAGATCTCATCAGCATATAAGTACTAAATGCCTTCAAGGAAAACTTGGCACCACACCTAAGTGATCAGCAATGAAATCTCAAGAAGAGTCCATCTTCTGGTTGCCAGAAGAAAGAGGGTTTGGGGGACTAGGTGAAAAAGGTGAAGGGATTGAGAAGTTCAGATTGGTAAAACAGTCATGGGAATGTAAAGTACCACACAGGGAATATATAGTCACTAATATTGTAATAGCTATGTATGGTACCAGGTGGGTACTGGAAATATCAGGGGGGGACTACTTTGCAAAGTATATGATTGTCTGACCACTATGTTGTACACCTTAAACTAACACAAAATAATATTGAATGTAAACTGTAATTAAAAAATAAAATTAAAAAGAAAGAAAAGTTGCCCTGGCCGGTTTGGCTCAGCAATTAGAGCGTCAGCCCGCAGACAGGAGAGACCCGGGTTCGGTTCCCGCTAAGGGCATGTACCTCGGTTGCAGTTTGTCCCCAGCCCCGGTTGGGGTCGTGTGGGTGGCAACCACTCGATGTGTCTCTCTCACATCGATGTTTCTCTCTCTCTCCTCCTCCCTTTCTCCCTCCCGCTCTATCTGAAGATGAATGCAAAAATGTCCTCAGGTGAGGATAAAAAAAAAGAAAGAAAGAAAAGTCCATTTCTAGACCCTTTCAAGAACTCTCTTTATCTCCCAGTTTCCCTTGCACAGCAGACTTATTTTTCTCAAAATAAAAATGAATAAATATCAAATACTATGGAGTCATTTGTTGAGATAGCACACAAGTAATCATATAAAAAATTTTAACAATTTTTCTGGAAATATTAAAAATCAAGACAAATTCCTGAGTATATTTGGTATATATTTTTAATGAGTTTATTTTTTTTTTTCATTTAATGAGACCATTACAAGATCCAGATTTTAATGTACTATGTGACTTGAAGTCCTCTCTGAAAACAAAATTAACTGCTGTGTGATATTTCTAAGAACTTTTTTAAAAAGTATTATCTTTTAAGAAATAAGAGATCAGATGACAAGCTGTTCACCTTGTCCTATTTTATGGCAAAACAACAACTACTAACCCTTAAATGATTTCAGATGGCAAGTTGTTTTGGCTGTTTTTCTGTTACATTCTGTTTAACTAGTGCCTAAACATGATAAACAAATACAAACTACTACGAAAAATTAGAAGCTGCAGTATTTTCCAAATCTTGCACTTCCATCGTAGATAGTGCCAAGTCTACTGCTTTAAATACAATTATCACCTGAAACTTCAGCTTCAAGGCACATTAAGACTGTGTCTTCACAATATTAAAACAACTGATCAATGAAGTCAATGTGTTTGGGGGGCAGTAGTAAGTCAAATGAGATGTTTCATACTGCTGTAGACAAAATAACCAGCTGACTGAAGCTGTGAATTAGTAGTTTCATCTTAGAACTAAAATTCTCATGCAATCTTAGAGAACAAGTCATTTTTACAAATTACTTGGCAATCATGCATTTCAAAGACAGCTTCTCAAATTGCCAGATTTAAAAAAAAAATACAAGCTATAAAGCAATCTATGCACTTTCCTTCTTTTCTAGACTTTCCTTTTCTAAACAAATACATACCATCAAGTAAACAAACAAAATCTCAACAATCTTTTTTAAAAGGAAAATACATATAATAACTTGCCGTATTTGTACCATAACAAAGAAACTGCAGGAGAAGCTCGAGCTGGCAACTCTACCAACGCTAAATGTATTCCACATGGTCAGTGGCCAGTGAGCTCTGCAAAAGCAGGAGAAAACCTGACACTTAGGGGCTTCAAAATGAACACAACCTACTAGGTTCATTCTCTGCTATGATTCTGGATGCACATTTTAATAGTGATTAAAACGTAAGGAACTGCACAGAGCCTAATGTCAGGATGTTTCCGTGTCCCTTAATATCACATGAACATCCCAGGTCAAATATAACATGACGCTAATGGTCTGGAAGCCACGTGGATGACCTGGAACTGTGTATTTTATTTTAGCACATCTCAGAGACTCCTCTTTCAATGGCTGCGGAACAGACACAGCAGAGTTCGAACATTAACAAAGGTTGTTAAGGTAAAGCTTAATCCCAAATGTGTTAGCATAAAACTACCCACTTCAAAAAGATTTTAGAGTATGTTTTATTAAATCCTGAAATGCATGTCCTGGTAAATTTCTGTATAAATTTGATTTACAAATTCCACTGAAAATGTGCCACAGCTGGCAGAATAAATTACTACAATAAATCATTATTAAATAACTGTAAATCTTTGTAATGACATAATGCCTAACTTAAAAAAGTATGCAGAAGTGAACATTCGGTAGAAGAAAAGCACTCTTCACACAGGAAAGCAAATTACAAAACTTACCATGCCAACACTACAGTATGATTCAGTGACTAAACAGGGAAATAAAATTCACATAAATAGTATTTAAATCTGCAGTGGAGTTGTGTTCACTATTGCATCAAAACGAATTGTATGGCAAGGGGTAATGGACTCAGGTTTTTGACATTAACATTCACACTGCCAAAGGGTCGTACATGTTTACATGTACAGCTGTATCCAATATTTTGCTAGACAATAAAAACATATCCCAGGTATCAATCACCAAGCCCAGTTTGCCCCTTCTCTAAGCTTCATAAATATTCCTTTAAAAATAAATCTATTGTCCCACCACTACCCTCTCCTCCATACAGAACTCCACCCTACTTCAAAATAAACTTAAAAAAAAAAGTTATATTCCTTTTGATGTGGAACAGATGGAGAGTTCTTGTAATCCATTACTTTAGATATCACTTGAAGTGAATCACTCCAAACATCCCTGCCTTATTTAGTTCTCCCAAGCCTCCATTTGTCAAAGTGTAGAGACTTGGTACTTGTGTGGCAACCATGAGGCACATTGCTCCAGCCAAGATGAGCTCCAGCAAAACAACAGGCCCCACAGTGCCAGGTTACAGTGTAGATTACTTCTTCTGCCTCCCGGGAAAGGTAAATTATTAACTGACACTTTCACAACTGAAAAACTGTCGAAGATAAACCCACTGAAATGGTTAGTCTATTGAACATTTCAAACTGCCAGTTAGTAAAATCTTTGTCCAAGTCTTCACTGCTCACTCTTGTTTGCAGTTCCCAGTCACAACCTCGTCATAAAATGAAAAGATGTTCCTGAATGCTACCTCAACTTTTTTCTATTTGCCAAGCCTCAAGGTGGCAAAAGTGTCTCTGAATAAGGAAACTTTTCCAACAAGTGCAGGATTGACCAACGTATGATTCAGGAAAGTTACCCCCAACTCAACAAACTGAGCTGTCCAATAAAATAAAGAGCAAGGATGGTCTCTACTTTAGTATAGATCAAAATATTTTTGCAAATAGGAATAGGAGCTATTCTTCCCTGTATTTCATTTTCCAATTTGCCTTGAATTACAGGTACAAAAAGCTATCCCTTTTGCTATGTGCAGTAATTCCTTCACAAAAAATGCATCTACCCAAGAAGCACTTGGGCCCCACAGTCATGTATTTATTTCTTTCCAACAAGATATTTCTCCCTTAACCTCCACTTCCATCCACACAAAGCCACTGTCTGCATGGGAAAGCAGAAAATCTCAAGCCTCAAGACCCGGACCATTCTAGACCAAATAAATAAACCAGTAAAGGGATACCTAATTCTATGAAGGAGAATAAACATCTAATAGTTACATGTGGAAACAATTGACAGTATTTCCAAATAAACTATAAAGTTCCAAATGAGAGACTAAGATGGCATGAGAAGACACACTGACCCAAAATGAGAGGGTGGAGAACATGCATGGGTGCAGAAAGGAGTCAAGAGGAGAACTGTGAGACTTAAAAGGAACGTACAATGTACAAAAGGCAATAGTCTAGCTTACAATAGTGTGCAACCTAAATTCTGAGCTACATTACCTAGGAAAAGCAATCAAAAAATGAAAATGTTGACTATTGCTAGGACAACATCTTCAGTACTAACCATTTGGGGTCATCTCGTTATGTTAAATCTATGTTTATACAACCAAAGAAAAAACTTCCTCTTCTCTTTCTCACTCCACCTTCCATCTCTCTAGGAAACCCAGTCTACTCCCAGACTTCAGTTACCAACTGACCTTTGATGGCCACCAAATCCCGGTCTTCAGCCTAGATCACTCTTCTACATTGTAAATGCATTCAACTAATGTACCTGTCACCAGCAAGGGAATCTCTAATAGGAACTTCAAACTTGGCATCCCCACAAGTATCAATCTGTGACTCCTCAAGTTTGCTCCTCCAGAATCTCCCATTGCAGTAAATGGCACCATTGGCTGCTGAGTAGTTAGAAAACAAGTTGCTCCATTACAAAAGCCAAAAAGACTTTTTTATTCTTTCCCCCTCTATTTTTATTTCTTTTTAAGATTTTTAATTGATTTTTAGGGAGGAAGAGGGTGGGGAGAGAGGGAGAGAGGGAAAGAGAAAAAGATCAATCAGCTGCCTCCTGCACGCCACCCCACCCACCAAGGACTGAACTCGAAACCCGGGCATGTGCCCTGACCAGGAATCGAACTGGGACCTTTTGGTGCACAGGATGTCACCCAACCACCTGAGTTATACCAGCCAGGGCTCCCCATTTTCCTAAGAGTGTTTCCTTGGAACTATAGTGAATCTCAGCACTTATTCTCACCCTTAGAACAGAGATAAAGCTCTCTAAGTATTAAGCACCCTCTCTAGTTTTCAGTGTAGAAATATCTACAAGGTCAAATGCCAAATCACCTCAGTATGTAAAAACAAGACACTTTTAGGATTAGCTCAAGTGTCTCTCATGAGATGTACAGAAGACTTACAAGGAACAGCCCTTCGTCTCTCAAGGAGATGAGACCTCAGTGTACTTTCTTCTGCTTTGATGTATAAACTGAGATTCTGTCCCAAATTTGTAATCACCCTCATGTTATCTTACATGCATGTAAATATGTTAAGAATAAAGTATCCTTTTGTTGTCAGGATTTTATTCCTGAAAAACCTCTCCCTGCCCCTTTGATAACCCATATACAATCTCCAAACAGCTTCTGGTTTATCTCCTAATTTATCTCTGGATTCATCTACTCTCCCTCCCCATGGCTACCACTCTCTTTTAACAGTTGAAATAACCTCTGACCTCAGCTTCTCTGGCACTCACTTTTTCTCCCATCCAAGCCATTCTCCAAATTACAGTTGATTTTTCCAAAATCCTTTAAGAGGACCCTACAAGATCTGACCGCTCTCAACCTAACCAGCTTTATCTTTTGACCCTCCTATGATGATCCCAGATTTTCTGTGCTCCAGCCATTCTCTCACTGCTTTTAAGCCCTTTCCCTTTTTCCTTTCCTGAATCTTCAGAGATGGTTTCTTTTCCTGGACTACAATAGGTTATTATCCATTCCTATAGCACCTTGTATGTACTTCTTCGCAGCACCTGTAACTATTTAATTTATTGTAATTATTTCATTTGTATCTTCCCCATGGGTTGATAAGCACTATGATAGCAGGTCTTTGCACCTATTCCCTGGTGCCTCAATAAATACTTCTGATCAAATGTTCCAACTTACTAGCCAGTGAAAGTAGAGAAGCAACTTAAAAGTGATTTAAAAGTACAAAGGTTTGCCTGTTTTACTATGCATATTTATGATGATCTTAGGAACCTTGCTATATGGTATAATATCTTGAAGCTTGCCATTTTACAACTAATTAAATAGAAAGCCATTCTCTGAAAGATTAAGAATCCTCATCACCACTGCTGCTTGGCTACTACTGGTGCCCAGCTTATCAACACAGAATGAACTCAGTAATACCCTGGGGTTTGAGTCCAACAAGCTGTTGAGCAATTCTTTGACAACTGCCAAACATGACAGACAGAAATGTGAGACACATTTGTCAAAGGTGTGGAGACACTTCTTCAGACATGACATAAGCAGTTATGTTCCTAGTTTTCTTCAGGCCTCTTTCTCAAAATTCCATTTTTAACAACTAATGCAAAGTTTGACCATGTAACTTTATTCATTTTTTTCAACATTTATTGAATGCTTACAATATGTTCCTGGTACAATGGTAACACTAAGAAAAAAGAAAAAAAAAAGTCAGTTGCAAAGCCAAGCTGAATTCATTCTGTTATTTAAGAACAAAATAAACTGTACCAATCCCTATATATGGAAGTCTTATAAATTACTAAGTATTGTACATGTTACCAAATGGCTTTTGTTCTGTCAGTTTTTATTTTTTATTATTCTAATTAATTTGTGTTACAGATGTTTCTCCCACATTGTTGTCTATGTCCACTGGTTATGCTTATATGCATAAGTTCTTTGGTTTATCTCTTCCCTCCCCCTGCCCTACCCCCTCCTCTGAGGTTTATCAGTCTGAACCCTACTTCTATGTCTCTGAGTCTATTTTCTTCATCATCTTATTTTATTCATTGTATTCCACAAATAAGTGAGATCATGTGATAGTTGTCTTTCTCTGACTGGCTTATTCCGCTTAGCATAATACTCTCCAGGTCCCTCCATGTTGTCTCAAAGGGTAAGAAATCTTTCTTTCTTACAGCTGCATAGTATTCCATTGTGTATATGTACCACAGCTTTTTTATCCTGTCATAGTTTTTAGACTTCAGTAATGATTGTATTCAAGAAATTACAAACACAAAGCAAGGAGTATTCATTTTCTATGGCAGTCATAATAAATTACCACTACCTTAGTGGTACCTTAGTGGCTTAAACAAAAATTTATTATCTTATAATTCTATTGGTCTGAAGTCCAACATAGGTCTCAATGGGCTAAAATCGAGGTGTTAACAACAGGGTTGCATTCCTTTCAGGAGGATCTAAGGGAGCTTCTACAAGCCACCTCTATTCCTTGGCTCAGGGAGGCCCTCTTGCTCCATCTTCAAACCCAGCAATGTTGTATCTCTCTAACCATTCTTCTATACTATAGAATCTATAGTAAGGTCACTCTCTCTGACCACAGCTGGGAAAGCTTTTAAAAGATTCATATGATTAGCTGGGTCCACCTGGATAATCCAGAATGATCTCCCTTCTCAGTCTTTAACTTAATCACATCTGCAAAGTCCCTTTTACTATAGTAAAGTAGCATTCATAAGTTCATAAGAATTGGACATGATTGGGAGGCTATTATTCTGTCATTATTTTGCACAAAAGACATGCACATTTTTCGGGTTAGTAATCCCATCTGATAATTAATAGCATTTCTAATTGCCCAGTATGTAAAATCTACTAATTTAATACATAGCTAAGGCACAATGTATCAATCAATCTTCTTGTCACAATCAAAATACTGGAAGAATCTATCAGTTTTACGTACACCTCTACTAGTTTTACTTACAGCTCTAACAATTAAATAAACATTTTTTAATATGTTTTTATTGTATTTTTAGAGAGAAAGGAAGGGGGAAGAGAGAGAGAAAAACATTGATGTGAGAAAGAAACATCGATTGGCTGCCTCCTGCATGCCCCCCACTGAAGATTAAGCAGCAACCTGGGCATGTGCCCTGACCAGGAATCAAATCGGGGACCTCTCGGTCCATGGGACAATGCTCAATCCACTGAGCTACACTGGTTAGGCTAAATAAACATTTTTTTAAAATTACCATTTAACTTATCTTTTAGATAACTTATCTTTGAATGGAAAGAGGGAAAGTACTCCAGGGTCACAGTGTATGTTTCTGGTATAAACAGATTCCTGAGGGAATTTGTTCCGATTTTACCAGTGATAAATTCCAGGCAACTAAATCATCTGAAGTGGGTTATAAGACTTAACTTCATAATAACAGTTTTCAGTTCACACCAAAAAGCAATGTAGAGAAATGGATTACAGCTGGCTGTAATCTCACACTTCAATAATAAGGAAGATGTGATTTTCATGCAAAAATCTTAGCAGTTGGAATTGAGTCTTATTTAGTTAATTGCCTTTAATATTATTTTTTACTTTGTTATGACAAGGTTTCTTTTCTTTTTTTCAGATAGGAGAAGGCAAGGACCACACCTGTAGCTGGTTTTATTCAGGGGCAGTTATGTTTTTTGTACAAATGTTAGAAAGAACTTTAATGGAAAAGTATAGTCATTTTTAAGACTTCAGGGACAGAAAAACCACCAAATAGATTTTTCCTGTATTTTTTACTCTGAAATCTTATCATTTTGATTCAATGTAAAGTTTCAAACTGAAAAGGAATTATCAGTATCATAGTGAATCAGTGTTAATGCCCCTCACAATACACAGCAAGAAAAAAGAAATACTAAGCACAGCTTAAAAACAAATTATAACAAGAACAACCATTCTTAACCATGCCATTTATACATAATTCAACTTTAGTATTACATATTTTAAATCTGTGAAAGCATTCCACAATCAAACTTAAAGCTAAAAGCATGTAAATATCACAGAACAGTTCAATTTTTACAAACTCTTATGAGCTAAGTATATTCTGAATTTTATTTGCAATGAGTATGTATTACTTTTACAAGCAGAAAAATTTGTAATGCTCCTTCCATGGGGGGAAGAGAGGACAGACAAGTGTCCTAACAAAGCCTATCTGAGTATACCAAGTGCTCACCTTCATATTAAAACTAATGTGGAAAAGACAAATTCAATGTAACCTCCTCAACCTGACTAGTGATTACCAAAGTACCAAAGCTGTACTCTCTACTGAGTGTCAGAAAATATATTCATTATTGGCTTGAGTATAAATAGCCTAGTTATTGAATAATTTGTACATCCTCCACACACACAAAAAAGGTAATTATATCAGGTGATGGAGGTGTTAACTAACCTTATTGTGGTATTCATGTCTCAATATAAATATGCATCAAATCATCATGTTGTACACCTGAAACTTACATGTTTATATGTCTCAATTATATCCTAATAAAGCAGGAAAAAACTGTACATCCAAGTGTGGTTCTAAATCTGCATTCTCAATAGGGGAAAAATTTAAATATTATAATGGTTTGTGGTCTTCCAAAATTCAACCCTACCAGACAACAACCTATTCCTTAGGGTTTAATTGAGAAAGGGGGTGGGGTTAAGGATGAGGACAAAATGTCTCTAAAAAGGCTCCTTAGGCCCTGATAGTGAAAAAAGGGTTGAGAAACAGTTCAACTCGTTAAACCCAAACCTGAGTATCAACTATAGTAATACAAAATACTGGGGGATCCCTGAGAACCACAAAGCTACCCCCTTCATACCCTCATCAACTCCTACAGTCCCACTAGTTCTGCAGCATCTTCAAGGGTGACCCACTGTGACCACTCAACAAGTATACAAAAATCACTTAAATAGTCCCATTTAAGTCGTTTGTGAACTCCCCAGCAGATATATGGAACCACAAAGGAGAAGGTGACATAGCAAATTACTCTACATTCTGTTTAGTCTCTAAAATCAAATAAAATTGTTAACCTGAAATTTGGGGAGGGGGAGGAAAACGGGAAAAATAATGGGTGCTGCAGCATCTCTTAAAAAAAAAGTAGGTAACAGTGAATAAAAAGTTTTTTTAGCCCTGATCCACACTTAAGAATTTTCACATGTGGCTATAAAAAGAAAAAGAACAAAAAACAGTTCAGGTGTAGAGGTAGCTATAAGCCAGCTTGCAACTTAAGAGATAATTTCATTTGTTTTACTCTTGATTCTGAAAAACTAATATTATACCTATAGCAACCATATGTCCTTGATTTTCCACAACAATCCCAATTTCATGTAATTACATTCTTCCCTCCGCCCCCCCCCCCAAACAGTGATACTTTAAATACAAAACTATGATCTCATCTAAGACTTTCCACTCAAACAAATCAATACCAGAAAATCCACTGTTAGATCCTAATACTTAAGGGCCAGGGAGAGTTGGAAAAACATATCATTCTACTCATATTTAAAAGCAACTTACTTTTAAATTTAAGATTCTAGTTATTGAAGAAAAGTTAGAATACCAAATAACAAATAATGGATGAATTAATGTTTTGATGAATCCATATTTGTTTTAGGTCTTCTTAATTCTTCAGTGCTTGTAATTGTTTCTGTAGGCTTCCTTACATAGTATTTTTGATTAACAGAAATATCTTCTATTTCAGACCATGACACACAACTCTCTTGCACTTCATCTAACTACAAAGCACTGTGTTTGAGGAACAAGTACAGGAAAGTTAAGACAAAAGACAGGGTAGGTTATTTTGGAAAAGTGACACCTGTCAGATCAAAAGAACCTGTGCTCCAGGAAGAACACTCTTCACTCTAAAAGATGAGTGTTGATCTTCTATTTTTCCAGGGATATCATCAAGTTGGTGCCATCCAAGGCCATATGGGAAATGGATCTCCTTCTGGAATATTATATGAGGTGTGATGGAAGAAGTATTCAAGATAAAATGCCAGAGGAGGGTGATCTAAGAAACATAATTATCTTGTACAACATGCCTTTGAGCAGCATCCAAAGACATTCAAAAGTCTTTACCCACTCTACCCTTTTTATTTTGGTATTATAAAAAAAAAAGAAAATGAAAGTTGTAAATGGGGATGAATCAAAGCCCGCAATCCATTCTAAAACTCCTGAATACGCATTTCAAAGAAAGGGAAGATGAGTATCAGGACAGTGCCAACAAAGTTCACACTTTAAGGAAGCTCAACAGCAGCTCCAAGGAAAAGAAAAGCAGGTAGACCACAGCCATCTCCCACTGGCCTCAATTTTTTTCAATCTTGTGTTCTTGGATTTGTTTTGCTTTTTTTGCTCAAACTAACAGGCATCAAGGAACAGAGCCTGGCCTCAAGAGTGAGGAGATAGGTTACCTGACCTCTTAATACTCCTAGCAACTACTGGGTCCACAGACCTCATTCTGAGATTTAACTATTTAGCATTTTTTAAAAGTCCCTCTTTGTACATGACACTGTAATAAGATAACAGTACAGTAGGTCCCAGAATAATGTTGTTTCATTATGTTGATGAGATGCCTTAGAAACTTAACTCTTGCTTCTATCAATTAGCCTATGGCAAAATTGGTTTCCTTATAGTCGCAGAACCTATTGAGGAGGTTAAGAACTTACTATAATAATAACAATAATGAAGATGCCTTGCATCTAGTGCCTTATATCTTACTTAAAAGTGTTTTAATGACTAATGGACTGCAGTATCCCTGTGAAATCAAAGGCAGATATTATCATTTCCATTCCACATAACAGGAAATCAAGGAAGAAAGGTTAAGTAACTTGACCAAGTCTCACTCATCAATACAGTGTCGTAATAACAGGGGCTGCTAGTCCCTGTCCCACTTAGATGGCTGCTCAGCTCAACCTGCAGGCTAACCCAAAACAGTTCTCTGGCTCGGCAGTTATGGTGACATTGGATTGAGAAGAGATCTGATTAAACCTGATTATCAGTAAGGTCCAAAAGACTCCAGGGAATCTGTCAGTAGCCAAACTCATTTTTATAGAGAACAATTTTCTTCCCTTCCATTTTCAAGATCCACCTCCTCCAAATATTACAATGCAATTGCCTTGAGATAAGGGTGATGTTATGTGAAGTTGCTGAATAAATAAAACATATAGGATGAAGAAAACAGAAAGGAGACACCTACCAACAGGGTCTTCTTCCGGCTAGTGGTGACTGGGAGAAAAACTGCAGAGCCTGTTACTTTCAGATGATAAAATCTAACCTTCTTACATCCCAGTAAGTCTGTTAAAGATGAACACAACACACCCAACTAAAGAATGCTCAAGTATCCTGTCACAATGGGCGGCAACATCTTTAACTGTTACAAGGCCCAAGTTTGAAAACTGCAGAAGCCATACATGCATTTGGTCATGTTCGTATTTATGCACATCATGCCCTCCTAGTATAAAAACTAATCACTCCCCACTGGAAGACTATACCAAGGGGGAAAAAATAACCTAATCCTAACATGAAATCTCTTTATTACTTATTTATTTGGGTTACCAAGTATGTGATCAGAATTAAAATAAGAACTGGGATTGGTTCCTCATAAAAGTTAACCTTGCTCTCTTTCCCACCCATACAAAAGTAATTCTGTTCAGAAACCTTCAATTTTTTTGGCCCCAACCCATTCTTGGGGTGTGTAGCTCACTCACTGCCAGTAATTGCTTCCATACAATACCGTTTAAAAAAATGTTTGCATACTTATAATAATGCATTACATTTATATTACATTTAAGACTCCAAACAGGCTTACAGATTTTCTTTTCTGTATTAAGAAACAGAAACTATTATGCACAGTGTACCAAAGTAGCCACGTGAAGGAAAAAAAAAAGTGGTCTCCATTCCATTTTTATCTTCATATCTCTCTTTCTTTCTTTCTCTCTGAATTTTTAGCTTCCTGAATTTAAAAAATTAATTGGAAGCACAAATTCATTCATATGAGGAAGAAAATCAACCTAAAAATCTAAAATCTATAATGAGAAATCATGAGTATATACCTGTCATGTACCCAAATCAATATTACCCAGTTAAATATAACATAAATTAGATTGGCTGAAAATCATTTCGCTTAGGGCAATGCTATTGGTCCTGTATTAGATTCACCTTTAATTTAATAAAAACAGAAAACTCCTATAATAATTGTGACTCATAGTTTCTTCCTTAAAATTACTGATAACATTTTTAATCCATCTGCTATTTTATTAATGTAGAATTATATAAGTTAACATGATTTTTTTATACCTACATATACTTACCCCCTCCCTTTTTTTTTTAAATAAAAGGCAAATCTCTTTCTGCTTTAAAACCAAAATTGTAAGATTTGGTATTTAAATTTGCTAAATTCAATTTGTTCTTCATAGCTAAGTAATCTCAGAAACAGGTTAATTTTCACTTCCTGCCTTCCACAAATATGCTTCCGGTCAATGAAGGAACTCAAAATTCTCCCCAAAATGGAAAGAAAGAGAGGGATCGAGAGAAAGAGATCTATCCCCTTCAGGAAACATGAAACCTACTGTGATTTTTGGACAGTATCTTTCATCTCAGCTCTTGGTTTAAAGGAAAGTTAGCAACTCTTTGTTGTCAGAGAAGGAATGAAGCAGCTAAAGTCTAGCTTTTGTGCTGCTCAAGCTCTACCATACACAAATATTTACTCTAGTTATGGTCTACATTGAAACCATGCTATTCCAGACCCAGTTAGGAGATTTGTGTCCCTGATATGGTGAACACACGTATGTACATACAAAAATCACAGTAAACAGATAAATCTTATTAGGTGAAATCCTGAACAGAGGTTTTCTAGTATCATAATGTGACTTTACAAGTAGAAAATGTGATCAGATTTGGTTCTTATTATGGCCTCTACAATGCACTAATAATTTGCTTAAAATACATGTAAAAAATTTTATTCTTGGAACAGCAAAACTCTCAGCCCAGGAATAAAAGGTTAAAAGCTAAATTTTGCTTTCAATACAAAGAAAAACAGCATTATTCGACATTATTAAAACTATTATTAAGTTATTAACATTTTAGTTAAAAACAGTGCTTTGCAAAAGAAATTCTTGACTTTAGAAAAGCTGAAATATGCTCAGGTATTGAAATGCACAGAGTCACAGAATCACCACCTGGCCCCCTCCAAAATTTAATACTTAAACAAACACCAAAACTCTTCTGGTAAAAGTAACAGGTTTTTTTCCATGGGCTATAATCATTCATAGATAATGCTTTCATTAAAGCTGGGCAATGAAACTGTATATTAAGCTGAATATGTCAAGTCAAAAAACTTACTTCTGAGCACAACTGGGCATACTCATAATTTCTTAATGTGTCCTGTTAGGTCTACATATTAGCAGAGATGTAAGTGCTATCACTTTTCAACCTTAACTGTGATTTTTTTTCCCACTTTTAGTGCTCTCTGTCCCAACTTTAATGTTCTTTTAATGTAGTTTTTCCTGTGTGATATATCATATTTATCTCTGTAGCCATCCATCACTATTTTCTTTAATTGAGGTTAATTTCTTTCAACTTGGGGGAAGGTAGGAGGAATGAGGGGAATCCTCATTCTGCAGCTCTGAGCACGGAGGGCATTCACAGCTGCTAGTTTTTTAATCACGAAGCCCCGATTTTCAGGATGCTTAAATTCCTCAAATCCACCCTACTGCCCTCCAATCTGGAACTAACTCAACAATCTACTGGGATGGGAACCCAGTTCCCGCCCAGAACCACTTAATGAAAATTTTCTAACTAACTAAAATCCCTCCAGCTGCAACCTAAGTCTTTTTGTTTTGTTTGTTTTCACTCAAATGGCTAACAGCTGGCACCACCTTCCATGTAAAATTATTTCATGTGTTTGGAAACCGTGATTAACTCATACCTTGGTCTTCACTTCTCCAGGCCACAAAAATCAGTTCATTTCTCAAATCTTTTACACATTTTCCACTTTTACCTCTGGGCTCTAGAGTTCTATTGGAGTTTGGAATCATTACGTGGCCAAAAATAAGCACAATACACTATACAGGATAGGGAAGAGGTTACTCTCTGCTCACCTTAGAGCCTAGTTGTAGGGACTTTAGGCTGGGCTCTGGCAGAGACTGGCTGGAGGCTGTCTGCTCCCCACTCCACCCCAACAAATCATGGGTAGCAAAACAACTCCCTCACCCAGTTTTATGGGGAGGTCAAGGAAGGAGGGAGACCTCATAAGTGTACATATAGAGTGTGACTTTTTTTTTTTTTTTTAATCCTCACCCGAGGACATTTTTTCATTTTTTGTTCAGATAGAGTGGGAGGGAGAGAGAGGAAGAGAGAGAGAGAGAAACATCGATATGAAAGGGACACATTGAGTGGCTGCCATCCGCACGAACAACCAGGGCCGGGGACAAACTGCAACCGAAGTACATGCCCTTAGCGGGAACCGAACCCAGGTCTCTCTGGACCGCAGGCCGACGCTCTAACCGCTGAGCCAAACCGGCCAGGGCGAGTGTGACTATTTTAAGTCACCATTAAAAAGAGACAAAAGTTGAGCAAGAGGGTTTTTTGGGGGGACATGCTAATGAATATTTAGCTGTTTTACATTTTATTTGTAGAACGCAGTGCATCTATGCACTTCTGAACAATATATACTTCATTCCTGGAGGAGCATCGGGATGGTCTTGGGAGTGAGGAAGGGATGGAATCTACTGCCAAGGTCAGCCCAAAATGCGGTGTGGTAGACTCTCTACATTACCGGTCAGAAGCAACTCTTCCATTTAATCTCAAGCATTCATTAAGTGGCTGACACTCAACAGGCATGCAATGAGTATTAGTTGAACTGAAAACTGGAGGGGGGAGGGGGTCCTGCTTGGTTTGAGCAATCCTCAGTGAGGGAGGCTGGGGGTGGAGGAGCTTCAGAAACAATGTGATGTGCTCTAAGGGCAGTCCATCAAAGGGATATGGGAGCCAATCAGGCTAATGAGGTAGACGAGGGAGGATTTATTGTAGAGCTGAGCCTTTCAGGAGATCAATGCTGAGGCAGGGTTGGCTTAGGCCTAGAGTCAGCCTAGAGTTGAGGGAGCTCAGAGGCCAAACAAGACACTGGGGAGGGAGTAAGAGAGCACTGTGCTCTGCCAAGTACTTGGGATAGTGTACAGCCAAAGTTTGCTGGGTTTTATTTTTTAATATTGTTATTGAAGTTTTCAAACATATACAAATGTAACAGTATAATAAGCCCCCTGTGAACTGCACCACCAGCTTCAACAATTATCAGCACATGGTCAAACTTGTTTCAGCTATACTCTCCCTAATCCCCTTAACCTCCCTCTTGCACTGGATAATTGTAAAATAAATCCCAGACACCATATCATTTCACTAGTAAATACTTCAGTAGCTATCAAAGACTTTTAAGATGTGATATGATCAGATATACGTTTCAGAAGAATTACTAGGTCAGGGCAAGAGGTGAAAAGACCAGTTACGTGATTTTTAGGCAAGGAAGTCAGTAAAAGCCTACACTGTAGTAGTGGCAGTGAGAGTGTGGAAGTAATGAGAGATACCAGGGAATCTTTTCCTTAAATCGATCCTCCTAGCCGAAGGCAGTGCCTGATGGGAGAGAGTGTGAGTATCTGGAAGTAACTGAGGCTCACTGCATGAAGGTGTGGATGGAGATATTTATTAAGAATTTTTTTAAAAGGATAAAATGCGGAGTTGAGGAGATATGTTTAATTTTGGATATGTTCAATTCAATTGGCCAATTGGACATGTAGGTAGAATAAATGAAATGTTAAAGATGAAAGAAGATGAACTGTTCCAGAGAAGATGAGGGAAAAATTCACTTTAATGCAATATTTGAAAATGGACTCGTGCTCTGGAGAGGTACTAGAAAGACAGAGAAGTGGTCCCTCCCTCCCCTCAAGAAACTTTCAGTCTAGTTGGAGAATCAGACAGATTGCCTACAGAAATACACATGTAAAATTAGGATGTTTTAAAAGAACATTTATCAAAAAGGAATATAACGAATTGTGAAGAGTGAGCTAGGATCTGAAGAGGGGTTAAATTTAAACGAGGCTCAGAAGTCAGAGAAGGGGAGAACGCAGAGCAGGCCAAGGTAAGGAGGAACTAAGGAATGGGGGCACAGGCAGACAGTGAAAGCTAGGAAAGAACAGAGAGAGAAGAAGCTGAGAAGTAGGTAGGGGGCAGAACTCTCAGGTTTCTGACTTCCAGAAACCTGAAATGGGGAACAATGTTAGAGGATTTAGGTCAAAACACTTTGCATCTAGGCAATACCAAGGAAAGCAAAGGGGCTTTCTTTGAGCATTACCAATAGGACCCTGCAAAGTCTAGAAGCTATTTAGGCCATGGCTTAAACTTGGAAGTCAAAGTTTAACATCTATATATGGTTTATGCATGCAACACATAACTAAGTAATTTTGTAGCTTTTTGTTTCAGTGTCTTGACATGCCACCAGTCTGCAAGCTTCAGGAGAGCAGGGACACATCTCTCCCTGTCACTGCTGTAATGGAGGTTCCAGTACAGTACCTGGCATGAAGAAGCTGTCCAATTAATAACGTGTGTTTTCACTCACTCTTTTTTTTTTTTAATTATTTTTCTTTATTGATTTGAGAGAGAGAGGAAGGGAGAGGGAGAGAGAGATAGAAACATCGATGAGAGAGAACATCGATTGGCCACCTCCTGCATGCCCCCCACTAGGGATCAGGCCCACAACCCTGGCATGTGCCCTGACCGGGAATCAAACCAGCGACCTCTTGGTGCATGGGCCGACGCTCACTCACTCTTCACAACACCAGGTTATACAAGAGTGATCCTTCTCCCTCATTTTACCAACAGGGAAAACACTGAGTCACCTGGCTAGTAAGGTGGCAGGGTCAGGCGATGGCCCCAAAGTACTGAGAAGAAGTAACAGTACAGGCATGAGAGCCAAAGGAAGAGGAAGTGAAACTTGGGGAGGCCACACAGCTTAGGACGTGATATCAAATAAGAATAAGGGGCATGGATTTAGGAATAAGATTAGGCTTGGATCTGAAGACCCCTGCACTGCCCCTTACTAGTAACAAAGTTTCCTCATCTGCAAAATGGAGAAAAGCTGTCTCCACCAGCTTAATGTGAAGACTAAAAGATAATGCATGTAAAGTATCCAACAGAATGCCTGGAACACAATGAGCACTCAATTAACACCATCTCTTACCACATTCATGTGGATAGAGTTTCACTGCCAACGAAGCCTGGCTGTGATCCTGAGCAAAGCCTAGTGACATGAAGGGTACACCAGCCTACAGATCTCCAGGCTCTAAGAAAGTGCTCTGGGATAAACTCATCCTGAGTCTGGGGCCCTATGTGGATGTAGAAAAAGGGGGCCTTGGGAAACCTACACAGAATCTTGGAAGAGAGACTACAGGTGCTGCACAGGAGCAGCCCAAGGGTTTGCTCAATGAACTACTTGGCCCCAAATCAATATTTGGCCCAGCAGTCATGGCTAGACACAGAAAGCTCATTTTTTTCCTGAAGCACTTCAACATCAGAGACACCTAACACAATCCCATGGCTCAATACTAGACTGGAAGGTGGGTCCGGATCTGTTCATTTGGATATGGGAGACCTGACAGTGGATGACCATCCATTGTGGCCTTCAGATCAGAGCCAACCCTCTACATCCACAGAGGTGGTTGTGCTTGTCAGTGTAAGTAAAACAGAGATGGTGATAATAAGAAACCTTTCCCCAAAGCTCATCCATTCTTGGAAACCAGAAAGATGTTTTCTTTTCTGTTGTTGTGGGGTGTGTGTGTGTGTGTGTGTGTGTGCGTGCGCGCGTATTTCTTTCTCTGATTTTTAAAAATGTTTTTATTGATTTTTAGAGAGCAAGGAAGGGAGAAGGAGAGAAACATAGAAACATCAATGAGAGAGAGAAACATCAATTGGCTGCCTCCTGCACAGCCCACAATGGGGATCAGGTCCACAACCCAGGCATGTGCCCTGACTGGGAATCGAACCAGTGACCTCTTGGTGCATGGGACAACACTCAACCACTGGGCCACAACAGCTGGGCAGAAAGATGCTTTCTTAATGATCCACTGGCAGACAAAGGTATTTCTAAATCATAAGTACTAACAGGCATCAACATCTCTAAATTAACTTGGTCTAAGGCTAAGAACTCAACTGATAGGTGTTTACAGCAGGAACAGAACCAAAACTGAAATGATCCACAGGAATACTGAGGTAACTGCCTGCAAGTTAGCAGCTTACCCACCATGACCGAGATAACCGATCTCCCAGAAGCTGTCTACTTGAGAAATTCTGTGTATAAGAATACATCCCCACTTTTCCAAAACTCTACCCTCATTTCATACAAGAATTTTTTTCTTAGCAAAGTGACCTAATCTGGAGTGGAATGTGCTGTATCTGTCCTGAGGCCAAAAGGTGGCTCGGCTTGGAGTCTAACAGATGTGAGAAAAGTTATCAGTTCAGTGAGAACGAATAGGCTTATAACCTTCTATACTTAAAACAAGATTTTCAACACAGGCGACTTCAGAAATAATAACTCTTTCTATAGACTGTGCAGGACAATGTGCTTCTGAGTATCTGAGATCAAAACCAAATTCTTAATGTCTGCTATTCTGGAAGTTCATTAAATACTGTTATATGGCACCCAAGGTTTAGGTTTAAGATATGTGTTCACTATCGTCCAAGAGACAGCTATAAGTATAGGCAGAATATGTGTCACAGTCAGCTTGCCTAGTGCATCCTGCATGAATACTCAGCAAAAAATAAATAAATAAGACGTTTACAGATTTTAAAAGCCCACCAACAGCAATACATGAACTATAATGACAAGACAAAGGCTCACTCCAAAGGACAATCAACTTGATAAAGGTGTCACTATTCACAGTTACCCCTACCACGCGTATTTTTCTCATGAGAGAATGTATTTAACACTTTCTCCAATTTTCCCTACAAACTCGTCTTTTGCTAAATGACAGATAAACTCAACCAACAATTTTAAGACTGATTTTATTACCCTCATCACCCAATCCTCTATAAAGAGGCAACATTTCTAACATGAAAATATTTCAGCCAGCATGTTTTAAGTTAAAGTAGTATCTCTGCCATTGTTTGGGGGGAGGAAGGCAGGAACTGGAAAAGGAAAGAGAATTTTTAAATCCCTGTTGCATTATCTAGCAGATGTAAGTGAATAATAACTAATATGTCTGCAGCCTCAGCCTTAATCTTAAAACAAATGATAGTATTCAAATATAATATTTCACACATGCGGACTGATAACAGGTTTTTCCTTTCTTTATTTCTTGAAGACTCTGTGAACGACACAGTACAAAGTACAATGTATTTAATGAAAGGTTTCCAGGCTGATTTCCCTACAGGTTATTTTCTTTCTTTTCTCTGGAACCCACACACGGGGTATACTGCAGGGACCAGGGGTGTATATAAAAATAAACTATGAGCCAGTAGCAGAGCTGATACCCTTCTCCTACAGGGGCAACTGAATTATTAGATCTGTGTCATGAGTGTTTTTTTTTAATATGCCATTGTTCCCACTTGAGTACATTAAATTTTCCATATCCACTTTTAAACCAATATAACCTTTTTTTTTCCATGTTCATAATGTTCATGCTGTACATTAACAGGCAGAAAATCCAATAGCTTAAGTCATCATATAGTAGTTATATGTAAAGCTTGGTGGATGAAAACCTTTTGCATTTTTCCCCTCTTTGAACAGATACTATACTGGAGTTGGCTAAAACCCCAGAAAAAAAAAAATTACACCTCATGGGAAACTGTACTAAAATTTTTTTCTTTTATGTCTGATCACAAATCCATTTTGAACATTACACATTTTTTTAAAGTTTATTATAACTCTGGTTCAACATCTTCTAGCCCAACAAATTGAAGGTGCTAGAATCTTTTGGTCTGGAAGATGTGTTTGCCAATTATTTTTACACTAGTGCACATAAACAGGGTGGACTGGATCTTAGGTATGAGTTATACATTCCCGTACAAAATAATTGTATATTCTATGAAGACTGATTCTTTTTCTGGAGAAATATACAACAACACAAGGGAAATCTTGTACTAGCAGCATAACTGAAGTGGCAAGATACAATATTAGAAAAACAGAGCTACTTTCATTACTGTGATGCTGTGTGTCAGAATGTCTCTCCTTAATGAACCTGTTTGCAATAAGACGCCGGGTGCAAAGAGGCTATTTAGAGAGACTATTGTGTCTATAGCGAGTCCTTCAAATATCTTCCCACCATTAGACATGCCACATTGACCAATTCTGTCCTGATTGCTGTTCTTTTTTACTATCAAGGGACATTCTTGCCCAGACAGACGGATGGATCAGACACTGCAGTTCATAAAATGTTTACACTGTGTACACACACACACACACACACACACACACACAGACGCACACAATGCTACAAGCTACAGAGCTCAAGATCACACAGTGAGTTGAATGTGGCAGTGTCATATGAAGACTTATGACTTTCCAATATCAATGAAAGGATTTAAGTTAAACTTTGCTCGACCTGTCTGTCTGTCACTCTCAACAAAAAGCCCTTTTTCCCTTCTCTTTTGGTATACACCCATGCCCACTTCTCACATGGGAACACTTCAGGCAAATGTTTTCTGTGTCATAAGGTTTCTTCTCTGTTGAGATTTTTCTCCTAATTGCTAACAAGAAAAGAAGACCACACATGTCATGCCATCAAAAGATGGGTGAGGGAGAACATGATAATAATAATAACAAATAGTCAAAATGGCTTTCTAAAAAGATTTGAAATTACAACTCACAGTGACATCCTCAGAGAACAAGGAACTTGTCTCTACAATATAACTGAAACATCTGTGGCTAAATCAGCAGTCTTTTTACCAAGTCTAAACATGAGAGGCTGAGGTGCTTAGAAAAAACTTCCTGTTCATCTTACTCTGTGCTATGTTCTTATCAGCTGCCAGGCATTGCTGTAGCCTCTCCTTTCACACGCCTACAGCCCTTTTTCCTCTTGTGCTTTTTCTAATAGTGTATCCTTTCTATTCAAATACAAATAATATGCCTCATAGCTCAGCTGTCAAGTAGAAAGAACTTCAAACCCAAAGGTCCAAATTGCCAGGACACTAATAAGTGTTAACTACTACGTTACATCTGATAAGGAACCAGAGAACTGCACACTGAACTGAACCTAAATCCAAGGAATTCAATGACAATTTCAATTCACAGATTTCAAAATCTCTCTCTCACCAACTCTTTTTCTCCAGACTCAACCTTATGTTCTAGCAGACTGGACAAACAGACTATCACTTGTCCTATAGCTCTGATTTCCAAAACCATTTGGAATATCTCTGATTTCAAAGTGTTTCCCCATCCAAGCTCTAAATCCCCATTGTGATAAATCCTCTATTAAAACTACTCTGAACAGTTATCGAAAACACACAAGCATTTCTTGCCCAGCCTGTGTGACTCAGTGGACTGAGCATCGTCCTATGGACTGAGAGGTCCTGGTTCAATTCCCTGGGTCAGGGCACACGCCCAGGTTTCAGGTTCAATCCCCAGTAAGGGGCGTGAAGGAGGCAGCCAATCGATGTTTCTTTCACATAGATGTTTCTCTCTGTCTAAAAAATTCAATAAAAACATTTTTTTAAAAAAAGAATTTCTTCATTGAGATACTATCTGATACTGTGAACCTATTTAAACACAGTGAGGATCTGCCTACCGATTTAGGAAGTAGAGGCACAAAGAGATTGGGTGGCAATCACTTTATTTTTTCTGCAAGGAAATTAAGACTCTAACAGACATAAGGAAACTTGTCTTGGACTGAGCAACCCAGGACCCTAAACTAGGACTCCAGACTCTATCTACTGGCCTTGCTCACAACAAGCTATAGCTCTGTATCCAATAACCCTCCGGTATTTTGCCAATAAGGGTTTTCGTTTGTTTTTTAAATAAGTGACAGCTCTACTAAACCATGCTTGGTTATATCGATCATGTGTACTAGTGTAAAGAGAAAAGGAGTACAGACAATTACAAAGAGTACAGAAATGCAGATTGGTAGGCCCCACCCAAGATCTACAGAATCGGAAAATCTGGGGAAGGGTCCAGCAGTCTATAATTAAACAAGACCTCCAAGTAATTCAGATGCATGTCCAAGCTTAATAACCGTGGCTTTAGAATATACAACATGATATACTTAGCTTCACATTAAAATTATTTAAAATGGCTAATACTCCTTAAGGACATAATCAACTGGCTGTGGGCCAAAAAACAAACCCAAAAGGAGAAAAGACAGTCCTGGATTAAGACTAATCATAGGAATATCCCAATTTGGACAACAGACAATTATCTGTAAAGATGTGTCTTTTGATTGGAATACACAATACAAACAACTCCACTGATTCTTTTATTTGGAAGAAAGCAAGCGATCTCTTTTAGAATTAATAAAAATAAATATTTAAAGAATCCCAAATTTGAGATGACGTGATATAAAATATAATGGAAACGAATGAATGTAATCATTAGGATCAATTGTGAAATGGAAAGACACATTAACCAATATGAAGAAATTATTATTTAAAAGTTAAACTCATTGAGTGAAGGCCTGGAGTGGGGCAGGAATGGATGGAGGGGGGCAAGGAGAGAAAAAAAAGGGAGGATATCTGTAATACTCTAAAAAATAAAGATAAAGTTTTAGAAATAAATAAAGTTAAACTCAGACAGGACCATTGTATGGGACAAAGAAAATGCAGTTTTGCCAAAATAAAATGGAGGTGGGTGTATGAAGAAATTAGAAAACTCCCAGCAGATAACAGCAAAATAAGGAAGTGAAAGGATCAAAAGTACTGTCAGCTGAGTGGCAACATTACAAAAGACCTGGGAAAAGTAAGAGGAACAAGTTTGAACTGGATCTGGCATTAAACCTCAGGGAAATTATTTCATGAGAACTGTTAACTCAGGAGGTAAAAAGCATATCAGAATAACTCATGACTTCACAATCAAAGCCAGCACTGTTTAAAATAACCACAAGTTAGATACAACCTAAATTTCTATTCAAGGAGGACTGGTGACAATAATTATGGTACTCCCATAACAATGGAGTTCTATGAGGTTATAAAAAATAATTTACATCCATGATACTAACACTAAAAAACACCTACAATGGAAAAAAGCATTTAAACCAAACACACAGTATCGCCCAACTTCTATTTTGAAAATATGGACACATACATGTATATATGCATAACGTCTGGAAAACCATAAACCTCAATGGCCACAGCAGGTAATTAGACTGCAACTGAATTTTATGTCCTCTTTATTTCTCTATTTTCTAAACTTGCTTATTTTTTAAACAAACAATAATTACTTTCATAATGAGGAAATCATAAAGATGCAGACACACAAATGTTTTTTGGGGGGTGGGGGGGGAAGCAATGAGTGATCACTCTCTTACAGACAGGGACCTAAGGAAGTACTGTTGCTAGGCAGAGGTATTAGATCAGTAATAAAATTCCAGAGACTTCACAAAAACAGGATTCTGCAGCAAAGATACAGACTTTGGAAGGAAAAAACTCTAAACTGCAGGCAATTATCATAGCATATCAATCCCTCTTTTCAGCAAAAAAAAAAGGGGGGGGTGTGATATCAAACTCACCTAAGCCACATACAAACAATAATCTAAATGAAAAATGGACAGGACATAGTTCATTAAATACATATGATGTGCCAAAGTGGTGTCAGCTGAAATTTAGGGTGCCCAACTTCATAAAGGACTCCATTATCCGTTGTTAAATACAAAATAAATATCATAGGAGGGGAAGAGAGGGAAAAGAAGGGAAGGCAGCAAAGGCCTGATGTTAGACACCTATGCAGGCTATGTTAAGGACTTGAAAATTACATTTTTTTGCCTGCTTTGGGGGATTGTAATGGTAAAGCACTGACCAAACAAAACATGTTGCTTAGATAAGGTACCTAGAGATATGGAGTCCAGAGCAGATTTAAGAGATATTCAACAGGTAGATCTGACAAGATGCACTGACCGATACGATATTCTTCCCTTAGACCCAACAACCATACAAACTTATTCTAAACTAATTTATAAATACCTTCAACACTAACAAGCTTTGAAAACATTTCCAATCTGAGGTCTTGCAACTCCACTTCTTCCTTAAGTTTTTGCCTTTGTAGAGCAAACCTACCCAAATACATTTAGATATTAAAAAGTATCTGTTCCGTCAACTGATAAACAAAATGTGATATATATATATATATATATATATATATATATATATATATATATACTCTCTCTCTCTCTCTCTCTCTCTCTAATATAATGGAATATTTAGACAAAAAAAATAATGAAGTACTCATACATGTACAACATGAATGAATACTGAAAATACTACTAAATGAAAGAAGGGTCACAAAATACCACATACAGTATAATTCCATTTCCATGAAATGTCCATAATAGGCAAATCCCCAAAGACAGAAAGTAGTACATCAGTGGTTGCCCATAGCTTCAGGGAGATGGCAGTGTTGGGGGTAAGGGCTAAAGGGTATGAATTTCTTTCCGAGGTTGATGAAAATGTCCTAAAATTGATTGTGGTGATGGTTACACAACTCTGAATATAGTAAAAACAACTGACACCAATATAAATACCCTACGTGGGTGAATTGTATGGTATGTTATATCATAATAAAACGACTATTTTTTAAGTGTTTCGGGGGGATATTTATTGAGTATAATGTGCTTGGCATTAGGGTCGACACAGGATGAGCAGATGAGGATGGCAGGACTTCAGCCCTGAAAAAGCACAAAATCTATAAAAAATAGTAAAACCCTATAAGCCAAGTAGTTCCTATTGTTAGGATCTTCTACCTGGTTCTGTATAAAATAACCCTCTTCAAATCTTTAAGAAAAAATGCTCACCCAAAAAACAGTTCCATTTTTCTTTTAATTCTTAACACCACAGAGGTATTGATCTACAGTAAACTCTCAATTTTTCGGACCTTGATTTAAAGGACTTCAGATTTAAAGGACAACGTTTCTAATCCATGTATCACATGTGAAAGTTAACACCCTGTTAATTTTAAAATCCTTTTAACCAAGACTTGCTTGTAATTAAATTAACAGGTTATTTTTGTTATTAATTCACTGTTATTTTTAGCAAACAGGCCATATGTCGGAAAAACACAACTATAGTCTACATATTTAAATCCAAGAGTTACTGCTCGTAAACAATGTTCCGCAAATGATTAGCATGTGATCACATCTCATCTCGAGGTAATTGGTTCTGTTGTCTGCTGTGTGACTTTCTGCAGCAGCTTTAAGAGGTGTCAGCCAATGTTCCCATGTGGGCTAAGTCACACTCCAGCCGTGTGCATTTGTTTACTTGTGGTGACTGGTGAATGCACATATTTACTAGACCTACTCAGTATAAATTTTAAATTACTGTAATACACATAGAAAACTTCTCTGTGAAATTAACCTTTTCATACATACTTACTTTTAATTACACAAACGTTTCTACATAAGTGAAAACAGGTAAACTAATGTCAATTTTTTTTTTTTTATCCTCACCGAGGACATTTTTTGTATTTATCTTTCAGATAGAGAGGGGGAGGGGGATAGGGGCAGGGGGGAGAGAGAGACACATGGACTGGTTGCCACCCACACGACCCCAACCGTGACGGGGACAAACTGCAACCGAGGTACGTGCCCTTAGCGGGAACCGAACCCGGGACTCTCTGGTCTGCAGGCCGACGCTCTAACCCCTGAGCCAAACCGGCCAGGGCAATATGTCAATTTTTTAACATACGCAATTGGAAAACCTACTTTATCATATAATGAATTTTGGCTTTAACAGACACCCTTGCCCAAATTAGTCCGTTATATCAAGGTTTTACTGTAATAAGATATATCCCAAATCACTGATACTAAGGTTATTTAATCATACAATTAAAGAACATTCTCTATAAAAGATTTAATTGCTGTGCTTTAAAAAAAAATCCCTGAATAAAACATTTCTAGAGACATGTAGACACTCTAAAAAAATTGGATATAATGGTTTCACATTTATATCAGCATATAACACTAGCCTTACATTTCATGTCCAGCCATATAACATCTACCTTCAACTTATGCTTTCACTTGTATAGATATAATGAAATTCACTTTCAAATTTGTTCTTGAAGTGGATGTCTTGGAGAACACTGATCTAAATGCCAAAATCTAAAAATCTAGAGTCAAGACCTCATTGTCAGGGCTGGACTGACTTTGGGTCGGGGGTGAGGGGGATGTTGGTGGTAAATAAGTATCTACAAAAAAAAAGGCAAGGGCACAGAATAAAGGACATACGTTCTTATTAATATAGGGAAATAATCAGAGACTTAAAAGTTTAAATGAATATACATACACTGCAACAAGATTTAAAATAGCAAAGTAGTAAACAATCAATTTTCCAATAATAGGGGCTCTATAAATACATCATGGTTGATGATGAAATACTATGTGGTCATCAAAATTCATATTTCACAAGTAACCCAAGGCTATAAAACAATGTGACTTTTACATTAAGCACAAAATATCAGTTAAAAAAATCATGTCAGGTTATCATCTCAATTTGATAAAATTAAAGATGCATATTAAAAATTCTGAAAGAATAGTCACAAAATGACAAGATGACATATAGGTAATATAATTATAACTACTTTTTAATTTTTGGTAGTATGAATAATTCAAATTTTCTAAAATAAATACTCCTGTTATACGGGGAGGGAGGAATCAAACAATAAATTTCTAGTCATTTCTCACTTCGCATAAAAGTAAAATACAGAAGAAAAATTTTCTGATCCAAAATGACAGTTCTGGTTATCTGAATTTTAGTTCCCTACACTTTTACCATACTAGTATTCTAATGTGCTGATTTCTGTCTTTACTCCGGGCTCTTACCAATGCTGCTGCTTGTGCCAGGAACATTCTTAACCACTCTTCCGAGACCCCTTCACTTGGATAACTCTGAAGAATAAGGAGGCAGAGGTGTCAATCCCTCCAGGAAGTCTTTGGCACTCCTGTATGTACTGATGGACTTAGGGTTCCAATGCACTTATCACATGTACTGTGGTTGCCTGATTTCATATCCCCCCACCAATTCTAAGATACTTTGAAGGCAAAAAAGAAATGTTTCTGTTTTGTGCACCACTACATCCACTATACTTCACAACACATAGTATGAATTTGATAAATGTTTTTGGGGAAAAAAAGAATTTATGTATCAATGGATGAATGAAGAAGTGCAGTCCGTCACAGAAGCTATGCATGCCTCATTCTTAGAAACATTTACTCTTAAGTAAACCAGGGGTGTGTGTTTCATGTAATGAAATATCAGAGTGTGATCAGTCAGTAGTTTAAGCAAAAGACAGGTCTTATGTTGCTCCTGTTTTTAGAGTCCAGAAATCTGAAAGCATGAGCCTAGTAGTAAGTGAAATATATCCAACCACAGCGTATTGAATATGTTAATGTCTTAAATACACAACTTGCAAATAAACAGAAATATGGTGCAATTAAGAGAAACAATTAAAATAGAATTATACCATATTTCCTGAACTTGGTCCCCAAAGATCAGATTCAGATGTTTCATAAGCTTTAAAAAAGTAAACAAAACGTTACACACACTGATCACCATAAATCTTAACCTACCATTCATATTAAATCTAAACACAAACATAACCCTAAAACTTCCTCCAATCCCACAAATACACAGACAACCAAAACCTGATTTCCAGGACAGCAGTTTTACTACATGAGCAAAATGCTTATGCTGAAGAGATAAATTATGCAAATTCTAATGATTTATGCTTATGTTATATCTAAGCTTACTCCTTTGCACATTACAGGGTTCAAGAGTCTAGAAATTTACCCAAAGCTCAGATTGTCTAATGAAACAATTACACTCTTTAGGACACTTTTAATATTGATTTAGATTTAAGATCTATTTGGAAAGAGCTGATAAAAAATTCAAATAATACTCACTGTTTTATATTATTTGCTTAGCACTCGATCATAATAGGTATACAGCAAACTCAGATTAAAAATTAATTCACAAATTAAACCTTTACTTTATGTAAACCATTACTATATTCACTTTCCTTTCATGATGTTTAGAAATGTTTTTAAAAAGTAATTCAAATGAAATATCAAGGCTATGTTTAAACTAGATCATTACTAACCTTAGTTATACAACAACCCAATTAGCCAAAAGTATACTGATAAATTTTCCAAACATACATTTTTTTTTTTTATCCTCATCTGAGGACATTTTTTCATTTTTTGTCCAGATAGAGTGGGAGGGAGAGAGAGAAACATCGACGTGAAAGGGACACATCGAGTGGCTGTCACCGCACGACCAACAAGGGCCGGGGACAAACTGCAACCGAAGTACATGCCCTTAGCGGGAACTGAACCCGGGTCTCTCTGGACCGCAGGCCGACGCTCTAACTGCTGAGCCAAACCGGCCAGGGCCAAACATACATTTTTTAATTCATTTAAAATTTTAAGTTTTTTTTATACATATATAAAAAATTGGAAGATTTCTTTTTTAATCTTCACCCGAAGGTATTTTTCTACATCTTCAGATAGAGTAGGAGGGAGGGAGGGAGGGAGAGAGACAGAGAGAGAAACATTGATGTAAGATACACCAACTGGTTGCCTCTCACATGACCCCAAACAGGGCTGGGGACAAACCACAACCGGGGTACGTGCCCTTGACCTGAATTGAACCTGCGACTCATTGGTCCCCAGGCCGACGCCCTAATCACTGAGCCAAACCGTCCAGGGCAAAAAATTGGAAGATTTTTAAAATATATAATTTAAAATTTCAAACACGAAGCAATTAGTGACAGCTCCACTAACAGTGGAATAGCATCCACTTTTCTTTTTCCAGGAGGTTTGTCAAAAATTCAAAAATTTTGGTTAAAATCCTACTCAAAGAATGTAGAAGAAGAGCATCACATGAATAAGAAACAAGCATGACTGTCTTTTTTGTCCAAGAGACTTTGCTGCTGTGCGCTTCCAGCACTGGCAATTTGGAGAGCACAGTTCCAGTTGTGGAGCTGCTCTCAGTGCGGTGGGGAGGACAGATAATTAAGGTTCAGTGTGCTCTGTGGGATTCTGCCCAAAGGTCTCTGTAGTAGTCTGGTGCTCCTTCTGTCACTGAGTACTTGGACACCTACCACTACTAAAAATAAATAAGACAAAGCACTTTCAAGAATTTTTAAACCTACTCTGGAGTATCATCCAAATGTACAAATAATCTCTCCACAGGGTACAAAGCATTAAGTGCCTTAAAGAAAAAGACTGCAAAATAGGAGGCATACCTGGGAAACACTATGGCTAGGACACAGTTATAAAGGGGGTGCTAGGGAGAGACGGAGGTGGAAAGATTGGCTGGCCTACACTCAAGGTGGACCTTAAACACAGGCGCGTTTATTCCAACCAGAAAGAGTACGGAATAGATGAAGTTTTGGGGCTGAGTAGCAATAAAGTCTGAGATGTTTTTAAAAGCCTCCATTTGGGGTCCCTTGTTTGGAGGGAAGTAGGGCGATGAGATTGAAAAAGAACAAAACAATGATATGACTTCATTTTACAAACCACCTCCGCCTACCCAACTCCACAGTAATCATGATGATACCTTTTTTTTTTTTTTTTTTTTTAAGGAGGGGGCAGTTCCATGAGGCAATGCAAACTAAAACAATTGACCTACAGAATTTGCCAAATGATGACAGTGGGAGAAAAAACCGAAAGAAAATGATCACTTGGGTTTTTAAGCCGGTAAGACCAGGAGAACGATGGTCACGTCTAGAAGCTGAGTAAGGTTCCTGTGCATGCGCTTATGCTACAAAGCATTTCATAAAGACGGCTTCCAGTGTATTTTTTGGAAAGGGATGTACTTGCTTGTACATGAAAGAAAGAACTAGAATCTTAAACTCACCTTTGGCAAATCCAATTCAACCAGGTAAAATTAATCTGTGTCCATATTGAAGCCTCTCATTGCAGTATAAAACTGAACTGCCCAGGCCTTAAAGTATCCCTCTGGCAATGTTTCTCTCAGGGTCTTCACCTCTTCACTGTGAATGAGCAACCATTCTGCATTTTCAGAGACCAGAATAAAAGAGTTGAAAGAAGTTCTACAGCAACTGAGAGGCCACAGGGAGTGTAGCTGAATCAGGCGACCAATTAAGGAGATAGAAGCTCTTGCCATATATTTCTGGAAGGGGACAATTAAATAGTGGATGTGGGTTTGGTAAGGCCTAAAGTTTATACAATTTTGGGGCCCACTTTAAGAAAAAGCATGTAAAAATATATGTAAACTTTACAAAAAGAAGTGAACCATGTAAACAGGTTGGGACCCTTCCCATGGCCCTATTCAGAAGAACAGTCCTAGGGCTCCGTGGCCTTCTGAGAAAACAGAAAAGAAGTTGGCACACTCAGAAATCCGACACTTCTGTTGTGACAGCACCCAAAGAGTTAAAATTACCCAAGAAAATGCAAAAAGAGATGAGTGGCTTAGACTGGCTGATTACTCTTATAAAGATCTCATTTGACAGAGGTGAAATACAAAGAAAGTGTGTGCCAGTTTTTACAGAAAACATATGGGAACTTACCTAGGGAAATTTGCTTTCTCTTAACTAAACAAGGAGTCTTTTCAGGTATTTTGAGCTAAAATTGAGATGGACATTTTTAATTATAGAGAATGTGGAGAAAGAGTAAGCCAATGGAGAATGGTGACCATAATGCATTAATATTCAACTTTATTCCTGGGTAAGGTAGGTGGAAGAGACCAGAACAAGAGTTACATTTTCACGAAGACCCACTGTATAAGGGAAGGAGAAGGAAGGGAGGACGAGAGGAAAGAGATAAAAGAAAAGTACCAGCCTCTTTGCTTGAGTAAACTTACATGAGAAACTTTTTTTAAAAGAAAGATTAACAAATTAATTTCTCTCCAAACTGTGGCTCCTCAAAAAAAAAAAAAGAATTACAACAAATATGAAATGTAAACTGTTAAGGCAAGAGCTCCCTTTTCTGTCCCAGACACCCTGTGTAGTCAAGGTTCCATGAGAATAAATGCTTGGAGGAAGCAAATTCATCAACACTGTCTGTCTAGCTCTAAATTCCAACTGCAGAGGGAAGAGATGCCCGGCACCAAATGTGGAGGAGGGAGCTGTGGTGGGTACAGGTGGGATGGGGATCAAAATCACAAAGGTCCAAAGGTTTCTGACCAGCACTGCAATATCCCCAATGCCATTGTAGTCCTCCTCCTCCTCCTTCCCCATCCCAAAACTCAACTCTCATCCAGCTGTTCAGGCAGCTTCTCCCCTCCCCAACTGCTACTATGAAGAAACTGAAAAGAGCAAAAGATCGGACAATCAATGATCAAACAGGACAGGCTGGAGAGCAGTAAAGGTGATTCTAGACGCCCTTGGGAATAATAAAGTGACAGAGGGGACAGAAAGAGCCAATTAGTACACTCCCAGGCGAGAGAGCTGAGACCAAGGAAAAGAACAGAATTAAACGCCAATATTGCCAGGCTGCCTACTTCAGCAACATTACTCTTCACTGATAGGAAACTAACAAACAACTAAGACAAAGGCAGAAAATTTGCAAGAGTGGCAGGAGCCACTGAGGCAGGGAATGGGAGGTAGGGGGAAGAGGGGAAGGGAGGAAGAGTGGGGGGGTGACCAAGACAACTAATTCTGCCTCCACCCTCCTCTGTGATCTTGAGTGAGTCATTTCAGAGCCTTCTCAGGACTTCATTCCTCTTAACTATAAAATTAAGAGTAGAGGAATGAAACAAGGAGCCCTTCCAGTGCTAACATTCTAGAATTCTAAAGACAGCGTGGTGTACAAGGAAGAGCATGGACTGTGGAGCCAAACTAACTGGGTTTGAATCCCAGCTCTGCCAGTACTAACAGTCTGATATTAGGAAAGTTACTTGACCTCTCTGTACTCGATTTCCCCAACTATAAGAAAGGAGAAAAACACTCTTTACCTCATGGAGCTGTCCTGCAGATGAAATGCTATGCCAGTTGTAATCACGGCTGTGGGCTAATTTTGTATCCACTGCCTTTGGGTACAGGCATTTGTGTGGTTCATCACCTTTCTGAAAAGTTCTTCCTCAGAGGGGCAAATACTCTGCCCACCACTTCCCAGGGTGCTTCCTTCCTAGGCCAGAGGTAGTTATTATTAATTAAGCACAGAATTCTCCCATTAGCCTAGATGCAAGCCCCAGAATCCTCACTAAATCAGAGTTCCCACAAAAAATGAGTCAGCCATATGTTAAATATGGATAATACTATATTCCTTCATCACTACTTCCATCCCATATGATTCAAGCTGGTTCAAAGGTAGCACCCTCAAAAATAGAGTTCAGCCAGGCAGGAGTGGCTCAGTTGGTTTAGTGTCATCCCATGCACCAAGAGGTCATCAGTTCGATTCCTGGTCAGGGCACATGCCTGGGTTGCGGCTCCATCCCCAGTAGGGGTAATGCAGGATACAGCCAATAGTTGTTTCTAATGCTCTCTCCCTCTCCCTTTCTGTCTCTCTAAAAAAAAAAAAAAAAAAAAAAAAAAAAAAAAAAAAAATCAATAAGAACATATATTTTTTAAAAATACAGTTCAAGCAAACCGCTTTTAGTGGAAAGGATCTTTACATAGTAGAATCCCCAGCCTGTAGCTATCTTGTAGCTAATGAACTCTGACTTCCAGCACCATGGACCAAGAAACCATAGCTTCTCTAGAGACATTTACACTGTTACCTATGGAAAATTATGGGTAACCACAGATAAACTGAGTTAGTTGATACTACATGAAGAGGACATTCATCATGTTATAGTCCACAGTCCCAGCAAGGTATTGGCAGTGTGGTGGGGTGAAGAGAAAAGAGAGTCCTTTAAGCAAGGTCAGTGTTCAGGCCAAGATCAGAGGATACAGAAGAAAACAACTCGTTCATGTGCCCACACCCTGCTGGACTTCACCTTAGGATAATGCCAACCTCCTCCCCCGCAGCGCCACCAACACGCAGGGCCTCCTCTTCCCCATTTGTTGTTACACCTGCATTCCCTACCTTAGTTGAGACCAATTCCATCTCCTACACACTCCTCAAACCAAGCCCCTCCTCTGCAACCCTCCTCCATTAACACCCGGCTAAATTATCGTAAAAGCCTCTAGTCTTGCTCCTCTATAATCCATTCTACAATCAAATCTCTCAGATAATTTTCTTGCTTAAAACCCAAAGGGTTTTGTTTTATTTGCATGCAGTAATATGGATGAATCTCAAAAGTACTACACTAAGTGACAGAAGCCAGACTGAACAGATTACCTACTGTTTGATTCCATTTATATGACATTCTGAAAAAGGCAAAACTAGAAAGACAAACACATCCGTGGTTGTCAGGAGCTAGGGACGAGAGGAGGAGTTATCACTCAGGAGCACTAAAGATTTTAGGGGGTGCTGTAAATGTTCTTCATCTGGACTGTGGTGGTGGTTTCAGGATTTATATCAAACACATCAAACGATACACGAAAATGGGTCAAGTTTATTGTGTACAAATTATAACTTAGTTTAAAAGAAACGGGGAAAACCGCAAGGGCTCTCCCATTGCCTATAGGTTCCAGGCATTACTGACCTATCTGTCCCCTATCCTTCCTTCCACATTCCACACTTTTTAAAATAAACCAGCACTCTCCACGCAGAACTTTCTCACCGCTGGCTCGCTCTTCAACACAGCTTTTCCAAATTAACTCCTAAAGTCCTCCAGGCTATCTCCCTGCCTCTCTCAACCCTCACCCTCCACACTAAGTTAGATGTCCTCCGTACAGGCTCTTAAAATGCCTGGTATTTCCCTACCATTTCATTGAAAGAAATGTATTATGTTGTAGTATAATGATCTTGTCTCTTATCAATCAACTGAAATGTGAATTGAGAAAATGGACTACTTTTTATTCACATGTGTTTATGCAACCTGGCACATGGAAGACACTCAGAAAATCTATGTTGGAATAATGTTTCATAAGGCATTATTGTATCCCTACCACTTACAAGAGTGCCCACTTGGCTCAATAAATACAGGCAGCTCTCACTTTCCATGGTAATGTAAGACCATAAAAATGCCCATGCAAGCTGAAACCATGCAAAGCAATCTTAATAATCAATTGGAAAATTATTATTTTTTTGTTTGTTTGTTTTGTTAATCCTCACTCACACAATGGATATTTTTCCATTGATTTTTAGGTAGAGTGGAAGGGAGAGAGGGAGGGAGGGAGGGAGAGAGAAACATCGATGTGAGAGAGAGACATCGATTGGTTGCCTCCCACACAACCCTGACCAGGGCCAGGGATCAAACCTGCAACCCAGGTACATGTGCTTGACCTGGAATCGAACCTACGACGCTTCAGTCCATGGGCCAATGCTTTAACCGCTGAGCCAAAATGGCCAGGGCAGAAAATTATTATTTTTCTATGACCTTTGACATTTTTGCCAAAAACATTAAAAACTCTCTTATTATCAGTTATATATGTATAGGAAAATGGGGAGGGGGGCAGTAAAACATTTTTTTAGGACACTGTAATTCAAAACATTAGAAACTTTGAAAATGAAAGTGTTTTATTTCTTCATAAATTAAAAATATCAAATAGGCCTTGGTGAATTGGCACACGCCTAAGTTTGGATTAACTTCCAACATTTTATCCTTTGTATTTTCTTTATTTTTTCTTTTTTCTTTTTTTCCTTTATTGATTTTAGAGAAAGAGGAAGGGAGAGGGAGAGAGAGATAGAAACATCAATGAGAGAGAACATCGATTAGCCACCTCCTGCATGCCCCCCACTGGGGATTGGGCCCACAACCTGGGCATGTGTCCTGACTGGGAATCGAACTGGTGACCTCTTGGTGCATGGTCAATGCTCAACCACTGAGCCACACCGGCCGGACTATCCTTTGTATTTTCATCATGGTGCAATATCCCTATGACATGCCCTGTAAAATAGGGTTAATAATACTTCCTTTTTTACAGGGTAGTTCTGAGAAACAAAGAAAAACAAATTTTAAAAAGTACTTTGAAAAAATCCAGGCATATACCATCATATCAGCTATACACTCAGTACGCATGCACCAGGCACTATGAAAGCTTTTCAGAGATCTTCTCATAGAATTCTCACAACAACCTACAGGGTTAAGTACCATCATAGTCTCCATTTTACAGAAAAATACTGACTCATACAGATGCCAAGTAACTTGTCCAAGGGCATGCAAATTGTGAGTAGTGAAGCCAGTTATTTGAATTCAAAAAGTGTAACCATAGGTCAAATTCTTCAAAACGTATTCACTACCTTGTCTTCCTTCCTCAGCAAGTGGAAGGACAGGGTCATTAAGAAGGTAAAGCACTGACTCCTAGAAACTGAACTAACCTAATTCACTATGACTAAACACAGTAACCAGCTAGTTTTACCAGGACATTTACAGATTTTTGGCAAAGGACAGAGATGCACAATGTCCAAGATCAAAGGAGCTAATAAGACTATTCCAGACTACAGGAGGAACAAAAAAAGTAGGGGGAGAGGGTGTTCAAATATACTCAATTATTTTATGCTAGTAAGTAAAAGCATAAACACCAGAAAAGAACCAACTGAGAAATAAAATTCACTTTGCAAGAATAGTGAAGGAACTCTATTTATCATGAATGTATAAAAAAGCAACAGTGCTATAAAAACAAAATATGTGAACCCAACAAACTTCATTGACATTTTCAGTACCATGGACCCTGAAAGTTGATAACAGTGTTTGCTGAGGTCTGATTTCACAAGGACTTCCATATGGAACAGGAGCATGAGAGCCTAATGAGGATGCATGATACGAAAGCAAAGGGATTAGTTAACTAAAATAAGTAGGTTCCTCTCTAAATGTAATCCCCTCATAAGGACACATTTAGAACATTTGTATCTCGTTACAAGTATTATTAAGTGAGAAAGACTCTCAATACCAAGCAGTCCCAATTATAATTCATCTTAGGAAATAAAGTGAGTTTTATTTACTAAAAAAGAGAATCAACTTCAAGAAACAGATTAAATATAGTAACAGGACTGTCAACAAAGTCAGACACCAAACAAACCTTATAGCTCAAAGAAGTATCAATTCCAACTGAAAACTGAATAACCACACTAATAAGAATGTATTTTTAGACTATTTTCCAACACCTCTTTGTTCTCCCATCACACCTTTCACCAAGCTACTGCCAGTGGTGAAAAGCAGATGGTCAGTCAGAAGAGGACTTCACTGGCAGGGCACTTGTTTGGGGGAGGGTCAGTTCCAGTTTTCAATCCCACCAAAAAGGAGGGCATGGCTCTCATCTCTGGAAACAGAAAATACTTTAAATGATACACAGTTATACATTAAGAAATACTTTACAGCCCGGCTGGTGTGGCTCAGTGGTTGAGCATCAACCCATGCACCAAGAGGTGGCTGGTTGGATTCCCAGTTAGGGCACGTGCCCAGGTTGTGGGCCAAATCCCCAGTGGGGGGCACACAGGAGGCGGCCAATCGATGTTCTCTCTCACCGATGTTTCTATCTCTCTCCTTCTTCCTTCCTCTCTCTCTAAAAATCAGTAAAAATAAATAAATAAATAAACTACTTTACAAATCCGAAGGGGATATAATAGGAGGCACATGACTAAAGCAAAGAAACATTTTATTAGGTAGAAATTAGATTGGCCTCAGGTAACAGAAAATCCAGTTTTTAAGAGCTTAAATAATTATCAGTTCTCTCACAGAACAAGTGGTCAGAGGTAGCAGTGCAGTGCTGGGTGTCAACGACAAGGGCTCTGCCTTTCTTATTGCAATGTACTGCCTCATGGAGCATCACAGCCAAAATTCAGATACTAGTTTATTTTTCATTCCAGATGGGAAACTTTCACTACTCTTTCTGAGCAGACTTCCTACTACAAATTATTGAGCGAAACTTAGCCACGTGTCTACTCTTAAACCAATCACTGCCAAGGGAAATGACATTGTTATGACAACTTTTTAAAATATTATTCTTGAGATATCTCCTATCCTTGCTAAGATCAAGGGCTTTCCTGTTCCCATCCCTCAACCCTAGCTCCTTAGAAAGAGAGAGATGGGATGGCTTTGAGGGTAGGCATCAGTATTTACCGCAATCGTTTTTTTAAATTCCGACTATAGAAGAGCAGTTTAACATAAAGAAGTCAACAGTTAACATCACTATCTATAGCTGGGTCCCTGTAAGTTCAGAGAACATTCTACCATTAGACAAACAGGGGCACCAAAATGCAATGAACTATTTTACTAGTTAGATGACTAAGAGCCAATAAAGCAAAGTAGCTTTTAAAAAGTACAATTTCTCAGCCAACAGCATGAATCAGAAGAAACTTCTCTTCAATTTTATGCTTCTCAATATGATCTAGTTGACCAATCCTATCCAACCTCACCTCTCTACTCAGTCTCTGCTTAGGGAATGAGGGGGTGGAAAGACATACTTGAGTTTAGATGTATCAATCATTCCATTTTTGTATTTTTTTAAATTAGCCTTCTTTTTTCACTTAGGCGATTTCCCCCTTCCTAAAAAAGCAATCAATGTCAAATTACAAGAGCTTATCTGATTTAAAACAAACAAACAAAAAACTCATGCAAGATACCTTCCTGTATTTGGGTTTTCAGTTATAGGCATACGATGAAGGAAAACTCAAATACTTTGAAAGACTCAAAATGCAACCATCTTAGAGGGTAAGGGCCATTCAACTTTACAGATAGCATTCATCTTAAAACTGGAATCATTAGGCTGACCCTTATTTAAAACATGAGTGCAAATTTATGAAGTTTTTCTCATTTTTTAAGCTAAACTAAATCACATACTCCTCCCAAACACCTATCTTTTCCACCTCTGTGCTTTTGGGTTGTTCTTTTCCACCTTAACATCTGCTTTGTGAATTAACGCTATCATTTCTGTCATTCAAATTTCATCAGATGAAATTCAGGTTCCGTCTCAAATGCCTGTTTCCCCCAGTGGGTAACCCAAGACTTGGAATCATTCTTCACAGGATTCACTCACTGTCTAGCTCTCAACCTTCATGAGGCCTTTAGCAGACCCAAGAAAGATGCAATGCTCTATAAAAGTCCCAGAAGTAATGAGACTAAAAGGACAGCTGACTATAGTTGAAAATAGGACCACTGCCTGCATTTTGCCTCACTTATTTTTTTTTTCCTTTAAAGCTGTGCAAGTGGAAAGGAATCAGCAAAGAAGTGGGAAGGCTCAAGAAAAGATGGTAAAGAGGACTGTACCTCTGACTGGTTTCTCTATACTCTAGAGATACCTGATCGTCATGCATCTACATACAACAGAACAGTTACAAACAAATGTTGGTTGCTAAATCTGACCCTTTTTGTTTTTTTAACACACTCCAGAAGTCACTAAAATACCGGAAACATTTGGGAGACTGAGCCATCTGATGACAATTACAGGAATCCTGTAAGGAAAAACAATGTTCGAAGAAGGTAAGACGGCCATGCACTTATAAATACTACCTTAGCCCCAGAGCCCTATCTCTCCACACCCTCCACATCACTGCCAGTGATAGGTGGCTGGTGATGCTGTTACTCCACATTCTCAGGCTGATCCTAAAGGAGAGGCATGCTCTCACACTCTGCTCCAGAGAGCTCATCATGATTTTGGTTTCCTTGGTTTTCTTATCCTTTGAGATAAGAGACTTCATGATTATCATGAGTTTGTTTCTCGAGGATGTGAAACTTAGAGGAACCAAGACTTTCACAGTAAAGAGATGATTAAAAAGGCAAACCACTGAAAATGTTTGCATGAAACTAAATTTTTTTTCCATGCTCCTTTATTCCCTGAATTGATCCTTGTGGAATTTGGTGAAGGAGTTTGGGAACTAAGAGTAGTGAATGGGAGGAGAAAAGGAGCTAATTAATATTTACTGAGCACCTCCAAGAGCAAGCCACTTTCGGGATTAAGAAACCTTGCAAAGGTAGGTTTACAATAGCCCAGATATGAAAATAGCCTAAGTGTCCATCAACAAATGTACGGATAAAGAAGATGTGGACAATGAAATACTATTCAGCCATAAAAAAGATGAAACATTGCTATTTGCAACAACATGAATGGATCTTGAGAGTATCATGCTAAGTGAGATAAGTTAAACAGAAAAGGATAAAAACCATATTATTTCATTTACATGTAGAATACAAAATTTAAAAAAGAAACAAATGAACAAACAAAATCATAGATATAGACAACAGATTGCTGACTACAAGAGGGGAAGTGGTGTGGGGTGAGAACAAAATAGGTAAAGGGGGTCAATTATGTGGTGATGGATGAAAACTAGACTTTTGGTGGTGAGCATGCTATAATGCATACAGATATCAAAATTATAAGGCTGTACACCTGAAACTTATATAATGTTATCAGTCAATGTTACCTCAATTACAAGAAACAGAAAAGAATACCCGCAAAAAAAGATGGCATCCCAACTTAATGAGAACTAAGATTAAGATAAGCAACTTAACCAATCCCATAGCTCTTTAATGAAGACAATGGGGTAGAAACCCAAGTCCATCTGACTTCAAAGCCCATGCTCCTTCCACTAAGCAACACGGCCTGTGAGACAGTAAATCAAACATGGAGTTGGGTCTAATATGACACAAAATGGCATTAACCAATACACTACCTTAGCAAGGCACAACTGACAGTTTCTTTCTTCTTAAATAATTTATATGAAGTATGAGAAGTAAATTGCAAGTAATTTGAAGAAAGTTAAGAAAATATATTTAAAAATATATATATATATATGTTATTAATCTATCCAGAAAACAGATAACACTATTATTACTCATGTGGTATATTTCCTTCTAGTATTTCATATTTCATCTATATACACACACACACCCTTTTATGTGCCACAAAGGTGGAGTCATACTATTTATAGCTTTGTGTTCATTTCTTTTCAATTAATATATTGTGAGTATATTCCCATGTCATTAAAAATTCCTCAAAAGTTGGATCTGTTAAATAATTACATCAGAATAGATTTCATAACTAAAGTCTTCCAACTTAAAGCCCTGTGTTGACAGGATTAGGAAATTTAAATACTTGAAATATTATATACTCCATGTAGATGTCTAAGGAAACAAGGAAGTTCAGGATAATGCTGAACAATGAATCATGATTTCACTGAATCCCTGCTGTTTCATGTGAATGTACTTCAGCAGAATCACATTTGACAAATCTTTGTTAGCAATATAATCACACACAAATAGTGCAAAATTCAAAATTAGAACTGCAAATTCAATTATGTTGTACCAATGCCTTTTGTGGGTCTCTATGGAATTCAGAAGTATCAAACATTTTAGAATTTTATTTAAATAGTCATGATAACTTGAGCACTTCATTTTGTTAGCAGAAGGTGGGCTTCTACAACATGGTGCATACCAAAGAACCACTTGACTCTCTTTTAAAACATGGTGGTGGCAGTAATGATAGCAACAATAAGAAGTAAAAATGATAATGCCAGTGATGGTAGCTTTCATTTATTATGTCTTTTTCCATGTCTACCTCTGTTCTTAACCCTGAATATAGGTATTTTGAATATGATTGTCTCTAAATCCCATAAGGTAGCTACCATTCTTATCCCCACAAAATAACAAGCAACTTGAGTTCAAGTCCATTCTTGGATCTAATGAGCTGGAAATAGCTTCATCTCTCTAGATATCCAATCACTTCATTTATAATAGAAGAGTTGGGGCTGAAAGCATTATAGATTAAATGAGCTCTCAAGTTCTACAGATTTGAAAATCACCTGAAGATATATATGTGTCCCTCCCCACCCATGGCAACACACATGACTAAATAATCATGTCACTAACTGTCATTATGGCTTCATAATCCATCACAGCACAATATACTAGAAAGTTATTAACAATCAACACATGTTAGTTTTAAAAAGAGACCTCCTTGGCCTCCCAAAGTGTGCACTAGGTAAGTATCACAAAAGACCAAAAGTTGAAGCTTGCCAATTCTAGAAATTTGAACCCTAAAATGAGTTAAATCTGTCAATACTAGGTATTCAGCTGAAAACTCTTGAAAAACTGGGGTTCCTTGCCACCCCAAAAGCTGGCTGACTTAGTGAGATAGCCCCACCAGTAGTTGCCCAGGACAACCAAAACAAAAGGTACAAACTAGTTTGCCAGGGTAGGGCATGAAAATCCATACCAAGTCCCAGGAAAGGAATAAGGGCCATCCCACCAAAAAGAAGGTGGTCTCAGGAAGGAAAGCATCGAATTTCCATGGGGGAGGGAACGAGGAGGCCCAAATCCTGATTTTATCTCACCCTGCTCCTGTGTATTAAGTTAATGTTTTAGCTCAGTGAAAGTAATTACCAGCCAGGCTCTCCAATCCATCAATTCACCCTGGGCATTCCTGCTGATTCTTTCTTTGGTCTCTAGGACCCAAGAATTCCTTTTGTTGATCTGGAAGTGTGAAAGAAAGGTTGGTTGTTACTAGTTTCTCTCTTTGAATTCTAAATTTCTGCTAAGTAATTAGGAAAAGAAAATGAATAACTATTTTCAAGTTTGTAAAGAAAAGCTATAAAGGTTCAAATAGGCACAGGCTCTCACAAAAATAAGATTAAAACCATACATCTTTGACCTCCCCTCTTCCAGGTAGAATGGACAAATGCAATTTGGCTCTAGGCTCCGAACTCAGGGCTTTGATCCAAATCACCTCCATTCAAATTTAGGTAGTTTGCCAAGAGTAGCTTAGTCAATAAATGAAACAGATATGGACTTACTAAACAAACACTTTCTTATATCCCCACAAGGATCTTAATGGAAGGTATTCTTAGTATTCCCATTTTACAGATGAAGTTAACAAAGTTCAGAGATTAAAAATACTAGCTGTGCCCTGGCCGGTTTGGCTCAGCGGTTAGAGCGTCGGCCTGTGGTCCAGAGAGACCCGGGTTCGGTTCCCGCTGGGGGCATGTACTTCGGTTGCGGTGTGTCCCTGGCCCTGGTTGGTCGTGTGGGTGGCAGCCGCTCGATGTGTCCCTTTCACGTCGATGTTTCTCTCTCTCTCCCCCTCCCACTCTATCTGGACAAAAAATGAAAAAATGTCCTCAGGTGAGGATAAAAAAAAAAAAAAATACTAGCTATAAGATCACACTTCAAAAGTAACAAAGCATTCTTCTGAGCCCAAACCTTAGTCTTCTAGGCAATTTTTCCAAGTAACTATAACATGTTATGGTTTAAAGAAATTCCCCCAACTGGAAGTAACAGTCAAAATTATACTAAGGCCCTGGCCAGTGTGGTTCAGTGGTTAGAGCGTTGGCCTGCTCACAGAAGGGTCATGAGTTTGAATCTCGGTCAAGGGCACATACCTGGGTTACAGGTTTGATCCCCAGCCCAATAGGGGCGCATGCAGGAGGCAACCAATTGATGTGTCTCTCTCACATGGATGTCTCTCTCTATCTCCCTCCCTCCCTTCCTCTCGCTCTAAAAAAAAACTATACTGCGGACTTTATGAATTACAAGGGAATCTTAAGTGTATCTACCCAGCAGGCAGGTATTCATTTTGCATTTTCCACTGAACTACATAGATATGATATAGGAAATTCTATAATTACACCTACGATTCTTCCTGCCATCCTATAAATCCATTTCCATTGCACAAATACACTAAATGGGCACTATAAATATAACAAAGCTATACCCACAGAACATACGCATGGGAGGCAGAAGGTAAAGAACCACGCAGCAGTAACAGCAACAACAACAGTGAGCCTTTTCTGCCACTTAAGTTATAAACTCAATTGCTTCCACTGGTCACCAACAAATCCAATATGAAGGTGGTCAGCGACTGTACCACCAATGCAAATGGCAGGTGGCTCTGAACGCCATAGAAACATCAACAAGACTTTGTTTTTTATTGTCCAGAACCAAGGTTCTGGGATTTGCTATAAGAATGGGCAATGTCTGACTTGTTAGGCATATTGACATCAGCTAAAATAAACATATATATTTTTCCTTGTTTTCATTCTACAAGTGATCTACTCTAGCTGTAGAAAAATTTTAAAGTGTAGAAATGTACAAAGAAACAGAAAATAGTCATAATCCCAGTACCCAGAGGCAACAACTGATGACATACTGGCCTATTTCCTTCTGATATTTTTTCCCTCACAGCTAGACTATTTGAAATAGTTCCTTTTCTACAGGAAAGAAAAAAGAAACGAATTCATTCAGACAGAAACAAGAAGGGAAATGTAGCCTATAAAAAATTAATTCCATTTTTATTTATAAATAAATTCAAATTTCTTGAGTAAAATCTTAATGATAACTACAGCAAAAATACTTTTAAATCCTTTGGAAGAGCTCAGTAAGGTCACCATGACTCCCCAGTGCTTCGACCACAAAGCCAGAAGAAACAATAATCTATAATGAGCACAAAGCAGTACTCTTGTGAGAATTGGTTTTGTTTTTCAGAACTTTATTTTCTAAAGTCTCATTTTTACAATGAAACAACTAACCTTACTATCTTGAAGGGGTTCAGGACACCAAAACGAAACACCCTGGTATACTGAATATCGTAACATGAAGGAGAAAACGGCAGACACGGGAAGGTCACTTTGACTTTCCCGTAGCCCTTCTTCCCTGAAACAGGCCATAAAAACCTTCATATGCAGGGTGCCCTCCCTATATTCAGAGGAAAGAAACATGCTCATCTCCGAAGACAAAGGGCTACAGAAAAGATCGAGAACACAGGACTTACTAAATTTCCCCCAGTTCACTACAACCGCCTCATATGCCTGCACCTATCACACTCCTCCACAACTGTGTACCCTTCAACAAACCTTCCATAAAATAATCAGGTCTAACTGTTTCTTTGGGTCTTCATTTCCTTATGACTGTTCCTATGTCACGTACAACTTAAATAAATGTGTATGCTTTTCTCCTGTTAATCTATCTTTGTCAAGTTTTCAGACCCAGCCAGGGATCCTAAGAGGGTCAAGAAAAACTTATTCCTCCCCTATAATCCTATCAGTGAGAAAAGGATCTTGAGTTCACCCAAAGAAGAAACTATATAGAGGGGAGCAAGAGGACCTGTCTTCCTCAAAAAATTGTACTTCTAGAGGATACACTGGAAATATTTAAGTACAGTATATATGCCTTTTCTGCACATGTATAATAAATAACCAAGTAGCAGAGCCTCTATCCTCTCATTTCAAATGGATGGCTCAAGAGTGAGGCCAGGGGGATGGGGAGGAGGGTGTCAATGGGGAAAAAAGGAGAAACATCTGTAACAAAAATAAATTAATTAAAAAAAAAAAAAAGAGTGAGGCCCTGGCCGGTTTGGCTCAGCGGTTAGAGCATCGGCCTGCGGTCCAGAGAGACCCGGGTTCGATTCCCGCTAAGGGCATATACCTCGGTTGCAGTTTGTCCCTGGCCCTGGTTGGTCGTGCGGGTGGCAGCCACTCGATGTGTCCCTTTCACGTCGATGTTTCTCTCTCTCTCTTCCTCTCTCTCCCTCCCACTCTATCTGAACAAAAAATGAAAAAATGTTCTCGGGTGAGGATAAAAAAAAAAAAAAAAAAGAGTGAGGCCAATTGTGCCTAACAAAGGTGAAAGCAATCTGCTTTTCACATTGAAAAACAGAGACTTAAATGGAACCAGTGACTTTGATAATGCTAAAAAGAGCCACTAGAAGATAAATATATTTTGCAGCAATTTCATTGATCATGTATTTATTTCTAAGGTACATATTTAAGAGGGGCTCATACAGAAAAAGTACTTTTGTACTACTTACTGCTAAGTAAACACAAGTTTTAAATAATCTTCAGCACAACAGACATGGAATTTTATTCCCCACAGCCTAGTGATTTTAAATGCCCTGTGACCCTCTTAAGCACTGCCAACATCAACATCTGGTACCTGGCACAAAGAAAATACATTCTAAAAGGCTTTTTTAAATATATAAACCTTTCATTTTCATCATATGCCTTAAATATGTTTCTAAGATAGTTTTCTTTCTCCTCTTTCTGATATACAAAAAAAAGCATGAGCCTTTTCTATCAGGCAGCTGCACTGTGTTTTAGAAGCAGAAGGAAAAAACAGTTGCCAAAAATCAAGTTGTTGCTCATGTTTTCTCTTCCTCCCCCAAAAGAAGTGATTATATTCAATATAATGGAGCCCTGAGACCTGACTGGATAAAAGAAAACCAAAAAACTGTTGTAATTATCTCCCCACAAATATATACACTTGTAAAAAACGACTTCAGAATCCAAAGCATATCCTCTACACTAGCTATTTTCAACCCGTGCCGCAAGAATTTTTAAGACATATATAATACCTGACTATTTAGTCAGGGCACTAACTTCTTTTCCCTTAGATTGTCAAATAAAAAAACGATAACAGCCAACACAACAATAGCCATCTGGTGTGAATGAATCAAAATTATACCTTTTTTTTTTTTTTTTTGGTCAGATCGGCAAGAAATATATTTTTTGGTTTGCCACAGAATTTTAGTAATTAGTTTATGTGTGCCATGAGATGAAAAAGGCTGAAAATTGCTGCTCTACACAATTCACTATATTTCTCTGATTTTTTTTTTTCTTCCTCCTTTATTTTCTCATGTAAGGCTTCTTATGGCCTTCAAATCCTCCAAAATTTTTAGCAAAAAACAATGATCACACTATCGATAATCAAGATATTCATTACCTTTAAATACTGAACTTTAGCAAACAAGCTTTATTGGAGAACCTCAAAAATTCAAGCTCATCCATTAAACCTTACATATTAACCCAGGAAGTTTTAAGTGACTTTTAAAAAGTAAATAAGGTGATAACCAAAACTGACCATACTTTACAAAGAAGTAAATGAGAAAACAATGGGGGAGGAAAAGCTAATATATTTTATTTTCTAAGAGTCCCACTTTAATATAAAACAGAAATATGGAAAGAAGATATTAATACTACCTCCCAATTATAAGTTTTTGAAACAAAGGAATAATCCTCTACTGCACAGCTTCAAGACAGTTGTCTGAGTTCATTTCTATATAAACTTCTCCCTCTCTTTAGTTTTGGCTGAAGTCTACAGTTATCATTACATAAGTAAAACAGCCCATAAAAGTTTTCCCTTTAATTTCAATATCATCAACTCCTAATACAGGAGACATGCAATGGGCACTTCACAGCTAATGCATCAATTTTTTCACAAGCACTCATGTTACGCCACACGCCTGCTTAGTATCCAAAATAAAATGACTATCTTCTGCATTAGAGAAATTTTCTCAAAGAAAAAACATGGCCATCATTCACTTCCTAACCAAACATACTCAAGGAAACTCGGCATTGGGGCCGGTTAGAGTGCAAATATATTAGCTGCGACTTCAGCAAATGCCTGTCATGTTGAATAGCATGAAGAAGAGAGATGGTAATTATTGCCCAGAAACCATTAGAGGGCTCCTTAGTAAAACAAGATGCCCGAGCAAACTAATGGACCAACAGTCCGCTGCAGTGTCTTTTCCTATTCCATTTAGCTGCATGTCAGTCCTATCAAATCATCTGGCACTTGCAATGCAAGCAGGCTCAGTACAATTAGCAAGATCCCCTGCTCCCATGCCCTTTCACTGAAGCTACAATAAGCAGCTATGTTTGTATAGCAAGAAATTCTTTGATTGTTTGTAACAGAGATGAAAAAGCCCCTCCTATAAGGCAAATGCCCACTGGTCTCACTCCAGCAACTGAAGCTTCAGGTCCTGTCATGTATGAGAGAGGCAACTCCAAAAGTAGAGTTGCTTCACATTCCCCATATGTCTTCTTCATCAGTTTCCAGCAAGACACTTTTCAAATCCATGGGGAGAGACCAAAGAGTTTTTGCAAAAACATATCATTTTAAAATTCAAAGACCAAGATCATGGGGGTTCTGCACTCCACATGTGAGACATCTTCAGACCTAGAGATTTCTGCTGGGACCAGATGATATTCTCTGGAAGCAAAGTGGAACTAGGTGAAGCAATTATGGTATTTCCCTTCATTTTCTTGACCAAATCGAGAGGTGCTAACTTTGAGAAATCCAGACACATAGCTTTGTACTACTTAGTGAACTTAATTTGCATAAGCTTTTTCATTTTTAAAAGCAGGCAGCAAATATCTTCTTGGTAAAAAACAGACCAGACCATAGTATGAACATTGACTGAACAGTCACTCCTGAAATGTCTCCCCACTTCATAAACTATCTACAACTGAACCTTTAAGTGGCCATCTGTTTTGGTAATTGTAGTGTTTCTATATTCCTAAATATTTGGAGTTGCAGAATAAAGGGCCTGGAACTAATGCTAGCTCTAGACTTATCCTGTATGCTTCCAACAAGGCAGGAAGGCACCACTCCTTGGTTCAACTTTGAAATGTTGCCATTTCAAAAATCATCAGTGCCAAAACGTTTATGCAAAAATGGCAGTGGAGACAATTCTGAGGACTACGCTGAAATCCTGTTGGAAATGTTTTTAGCGCCACCCCCCCACCGAGCCAACTTTAGTCATGCTATATCTCACCTAACAGTTAATTTATAATATGTACCTCTGTTCAAAGAAAGAAAAAAAAAAAGAAGAAGAAGAAGAGCCAATGAGTTTTATTACAATGAAGGGAGGCAAGGTCTGGATTAACCAGGACATAGCGAACCTTCTAGGAGGAAGGGGACGAGTTAATGTGAGACACTGAATATTTGGAAGACAACCTTCCTTTAAATGAGACACTGCTGGTAACGGTAATGGGGAATTTGCAATGAAGGGAAGGACATGCAATTATAATCTGGCTGGGCCCCACTGGACAAAAAGTGATTTACTTGAAAGCTGCCTTTGCACTCAGTAAATGTTCCTGTTATGGGCTGCTCAGCCGGTGACAGCTTTCCAGATGTCAATCAAATTATCATCTATTTACAGTTGATTTGGTAGTGTCATTTGCAATATTCCCCACGTTTCTGATGAAATTGGAAGCACAGAATTTTCTCCAGTCTGCCCTGGCACTCGAGTGGGCAAACTGCTCTTTGCAAATGTCATGTGTCCGCTTATCAGCACTCTAAGGAGTGCGATCTTCCATCCGGCTGAGTGAATCGCTACCAGATGCAAATCTCTCAATCGTCCAGGGAAGACTATGGCAAATTTTAATGTACTCTGAAAAACTCAGTTTACATCAGTGCTCAAGGTGCAGCTTTACCCAGGCTAACAGTTTTGTATAACAATGAACCTAAATTAAAGCCTGAAAAACAAGGAAATGTTTTTAACTCTTTCAGGCTTTTTACAGGCCTCACGTGAAAGAGCAATGCTTTACAGAAGTAGACTTACAGAATGAAATGTCACAGGAGTTTGCTGCTAGCTATAAAATTTAATTCTTGGAGAAAAGATTTGTGTGTAAGAGTGATTTTTTTTTATCAATAAGGCATCATAAAATAATAGTTTTATTCTAAAAAATAATATATACGGATTGAACACATTTGAGCCAGAGAACTGTTGTAAACACTTCACATGTAAATATTTAATCTTCACAATATTTTGAGGTAGATACCATTATTCTCCCTAAATTACAGATGAAGTCACTGAAACACATGGAGGTCAAAGCTAATTTGTGCATGGTCACAGTTAGTCAAGTACCAAGTTCAAACCTAGACTCCACCATCTTAACCAGTGTGCTGCACTACATTTACATACATACACAGATGCTCGCACACAGGTACGCAAACAAATGCTGCATGTGAAGAAGTATGTGCCTGAACGCATGACTGTCCATGAAACAGACATTACATTCCTTTAAGTGTTTCAAAATCAATCCGCATGTCCTAGAGACACGCTGTTTTCACAGGATCTCTCCAATTGCTGAAGACCGTGTGGAATATGAAATACAAGGAATGAACAGCCTCTCAACTATTAGTATTTGCAAGCAAAGCATGCAGTTATTTCACGTGTCAGAAAACAGATTTTCATTCCTTGGGGGATATCCTGATGGGTTTAAAAGTGGTGGGGGCATCTGTTTCGTATGTGGCACCACTGGATCAATATAAAACTCTCTGAAATCTTCAAATGAGCATTACTAAATAATCCATGGACATATTAGGATTTGTCAGAGAACACAAGTCATCTTTAGGACTAGGAAAACTTTATGCAAAAATCTGCAAGGGCTATTTGAGCACAATCAAATTTCTAGGTGAAAAGAGCCAGACACATGAATGCCTTGGCTATTTTTGCATTCAAAGGGAATTAATACTAAACTACATAGAAATTGCATATGGACAAATCTGAATATCTACATGTGTAACTTGGGTATATACATAAACACACAGAGTGGCCCATCTGAATTTTGCTTTAAAGTGGGGGGGGGGGGGGGCAAAACCCCAATGCTGTACAAAATAAAATTCACTTCAAATTAGAGGGGGCAGTCTGATGTTCAGACATACATTGATGCATTAAAATATGCTTCACCTGGCCCTGGCCAGTTTTCTCAGTGGTTAGAGCGTCGGCCCATGGACTGGAGAGTCCTGGGTTCGGTTCCCGCTAAGGGCAAGTACCTCGGTTGCAGTTTATCCCCGGCCCCGGTTGGGGTCCTGTGGGTGGCAACCACTCAATGTGTCTCTCTCACGTGGATGTTTCTCTCTCTTGCTTCCTCCCTCTCTCCCTCCCGTTCTGTCTGAAGAAAAATGCAAAAATGTCCTCGGGCGAAGATAAAAAAAAAAATGTTTCACCTATACTGACAACCGCATTATACATTTTTAGTTTAGTGGTACTAAAATTTGGTTCTCACTTGAAATACTTTGTGAAGCAGACAGTACAAATGATGTGTTTGTCAGATCAAGCAGAGAGATCTGAGATGCGACAACTAATAAAGGAAAAGTGTGATCAAACTGAAGCAAAGTCTCAGACTAGTCACAAAATTACTTCGGGGAAAATACTGATTAATATTGAGAGATTAAATCAGTTTTATTAAATCACTTTGGCTAAAGCTGGTAATTGAGAGTGATGTGAAAATACTTAAAATAAATGCAGAGAAAAGAAATGCTATTTAAAAGGTGTGCTTAGAGCCTAGCCAGTGTGGCTCAGTGGAGTGAGCATCGTCCCATGGACTGAGAGGTCCTGGTTCAATTCCCGGTCAGGGCACATGCCCGGGTTGCGGGTTTGATCTGATCGATGCTGATCTCTCATCAATGTTTCTATCTCACTCCCTCTCCCTTTCTCTCTTTCTAAAATCAATAAAAACATATTTTTTTTAATAAAAGGTATGCTTAGAGCATTTTAATAAGGTATTATTATTATTTTTTATTCTCACCCGAGGACATTTTTTCATTTTTTGTTCAGGTAGAGTGGGAGAGAGAGAGAGGAAGAGAGAGAGAGAGGAAGAGAGAGAGAGAGAAACATCGACGTGAAAGGGACACATCGAGTGGCTGCCACCCACACGACCAACCAGGGCCGGGGACAAACTGCAACCGAGGTACACGCCCTTAGCAGGAACCGAACCCGGGTCTCTCTGGACCGCAGGCCAACGCTCTAACTGCTGAGCCAAACCGGCCAGGGCTAATAAGGTATTATTAAACAAAGGAAAATTTAGGTTGATTAAAAATTCTTAGCAGCACCCAGTGTTCCTGGAAAATTATGCCGTAAGTATATTGTCAAGTTTTACTTTGTACTTACCTAGACTAAGCTGTGTGAATGTGTGTGTTTCTGAAGAGAAGGTGGGCAGCAGGGGATGGGCGGAGAAATGAGTGAGAGGAATACCCAAAAACCCTAGGATGATTCCTAATATTTCTGTTTATGTCATGCATGTCCTTAGTATAATTTCTTTGCATTAGTTCTATTAGAAACTTACATTTGTATTAGAAACTTACATTACTCTACAAAATTGTATAGTCTCCCTAAGTGTTCAAAACATATTTTATGACTCTAAAATTATCCCTTCATCCAGACTGAGAGATGTGAACCTGGGAAATGTAAACAGGTGTCAGAAACTATCCCCGATTGTTAAATCAAGAATAGAAACTCTCCCTTGCCCACCACCCCGCCCCCACCATGTGGCTCTGCATGCAGAACAGAAAGAAACGACCCCAGGCCTCTGTCCTTACTAGCACAGAGCTCACCAGGCTTTGTATGTCAGGCAGATTATGAAATTAACTTTGCCAAGCAATAAATAGTCTCCTCTCTTTCTTTAGGTTAGACTCAATGTAACGTTAAACAGAGATTACACACTCTTGAATTTACTAACACTGTGATTTTTATCTATAATCAACAATTTCCATTAGGCAAAGTTATATGTTTACTTCCTATGGGAATATATTTAAGTTTTAGTATCCTTGTGTAAAACCACCTGACAAATTACCATTTCTGGTACAATAAAGAGTCAATATAAAGAACAAAGATCTCTTTACGAGAAGAATGAATTAGAAAAATAGCCGTAATAACATCAAATCTTATGCACATTAATATTTTTTTTAAATCCTCACCCAAGGATACTTTTATCCATTTTTATCTTCAGATAGAGTGTGTGTTTGGGGGGGAGAGAGATATCGACGTAAGAGACACATCGATTGGTTGCCTCCTGCACAACCCTGACCAGGGCAGGGGACAGAACCGCAACCGAGGTACGTGCCCTTGACCGGAATTGAACCTGTGACTCTTCAGTCCATGGGCTAACACTCTACAGCTGAGCCAAGCTCGCCAGGGCTACATTAAGTTATTTTTAAATAACAATACAAGATAGCACCTTTTTTTTTCTGTGAAAACAGGGTTTATAAAACAGAAACTATCAATTTTCCTCTAAATCTTCCCATGATCCCCAAAAAGGAACAGAGGTCTATTTGCTCCATACATGTAATATTACCACACTATTAAATCAGTCTACAAAATATGTTGTTTTGTAATATGCACCAAATCTTCTGCATGTAATTAACAAAGACAGAAGTTTTAATGAGGAAAAGGCTACAGTGAAATAAAGAAAGGAAATGGGAAGGAGGGAGAGGGAGCCAAGAAGGGAACACTTCTTGAAGAGAGGGACATAAAAGGTTCTAAATACTATTTGTGGCCCTGGCCGGTTTGGCTCAGCGGTTGGAGCATGAGCCTGTGGTCCAGAGAGACCCGGGTTCGGTTTCCGCTAGGGGCACGTACCTCGGTTGCAGTTTGTCCCCGGCCCCTGGTTGGGTCGTGCAGGGGGCAGCCACTCGATGTGTCCCTTTCACATCGATGTTTCTCTCTCTCTCTCTCTCTCTCTCTCTCTCTCTCCCCCCCTCCCACTCTGTCTGAACAAAAAATGGAAAAGTGTCCTCGAGTGAGGATTAAAAAAAACAATACTATTTGTGGGAGTGGAGTAACAGGTACAGGTGGGAAGGATCTTAATTTCTGTTCACATTTCTAAATTCTTTAATTGAATTTTTTTATTTTAAAGAGTAGTAACTAATTCACTGATGAATATAAAGCTGTTATCTAAAATATAAAGATCCCAGTTAAGTAATTTCTGAGACCTAAAAATGTGTTTCTGTCTAGGACGACTTCTTTGCTATTCTTCTCTGGAGTGGGAAGTGAACTTGGAAGTTTCCTAATGGATAAACTCGTAATAGCCAACAACAGGATTTTATTAGTATACTTTGTAGAACAGAGGAAAGAACACAGGCAAATCCTAGCTAGTATAGCCACCTGTGTGGCTATCAGACAAATAACCTTTCTGAGCTTCAGTTTCCTTGTCTGTAAAATAGAAATAATAACATATAGCATAGAGCTTACAAAAAGTAGGTAGGCTATATATGCTAGCTATAAGCATTACTTACATAAGTGTACACTTATGTACATTTCTTTTATAAACTAAAAATGGTTTGAGTATGTTTCTGACAGTTGCAACTATTACATATATTTCAATATTCAACCTCTGAAAATTTTGAAACACAGGTAGAATTAAATAAGTGAAGAAATATAGCCCAGCCAGTGTGGCTCAGTGGATTGAGCACTGTCCCATGGACTGAGAGGTCCCTGTTCGATTCCCGGTCAGGGCACATGACCAAGTTGCAGGCTCGAACCCCAGTAGGGGATATGCAGGAGGCAGCCGATCCATGTTTCTCTCTCACACTGATGTCTCTATCTCTCTCTCTCCCTTCCTCTCTCCCTCTAAAACATCAATAAAAACACATTTTAAAAAATAATAAATAAAGAAATATAGACTAATAAAATAGTGACTGCAAATTCTTTTGTAAGTCTTATCATCCATCATTTTCATTATGACTTCTTTGATTTCTTTAATTATAAGTTGTTATTTGACAAACAGCAGAGCCCAGAATCCTGTGGTCCTTCAAACTGAAAGGCAAAGAGGCCAACAGCTGTCAGGGTCCAGAGTCACACCAACCTTGCTTCCTACCCCAACTTGACCAATTTCCTATGCAGTGTGATTTGAGGGAGGTTATGTTTTTTTCTCTCCAACCACAATGTTTTTAATCTGTATAAGAGAAATAATAAATGGCTCCAATAAAAGGTCTAGGCCCTGGGTTGCATAATAAACAATCTAAGACTAATTATCTAATGAGGGTCAGAGACATTCAAAGCAACCTGCCCAAGGCCAGCAAGCTGGTGATTCGGACAGGGAGAGAACACAAATCTCTTGCCTTCCAGCTCCAAACACAGACTCTAATACACTTGATTATCCCACAAAGAAGAGAGCCCCACCTCCTGTCCCTCCCACCAGCCATACAATTGAGAAAGAATCACCTTTGCCATCTGACAGAAGTCCATTCCTAGCCTTGGAATTAGATGCAACATCTGTTCCCATATGACTTCTTAGAAACCAGAATTTGTTCATGTCACATTCTAAAGTGAATCAGTTATTTTGGTTGAGGTATAATAGCCTGGGTCTAAGTGTCCTTTGTCAGAACAAGGACTTGGTCAGACAAACACTGTCTCGGAGCTGCATGTGATAGGAAACGCAGGCTTGAGGAAAGGTTGTTGACAATAAGAAAAGAATAAAAAATAAGCCCCCTGCTAGATCACTCTTTATTGACCTTCTGAGTGGTCAGAAGTGTGCTATCACTCTACACATTAGGGCTAGGATAGATTTGAAAGCATTAGGAAGATGTTCAGTTTTTTTAATGAAAAAATTAAAATGCCTTTGATTGCAGAAACCTAACAACTTCAGTCTTAGGGAAGAGCCCTAAATGAGGAGCAAGAATATTCTCAGTTGTTTTACCTCTATCATGGCCCTAAGCAAATAAGTATACAGCACTTTTATTTCAGCATCAGCTTTCATCAGATCAAACCTGGTACCTGCTAAATTCCTTTAACAGCTCAGTGCACGGCAATTCAGCAGCATCCAACACCAAGACCTACTGTGTTGTAATGCAGGGAGTATGGATCTTGGTTTCAATTGTCATCTTTATCCAAGACAGAAAAGGGTCATCAGAAGGAGCCAGCCCTATCATCCCCATAAGGATGCCAAAAGGAAGAGTCGCCTTAGTAACCATGTAAAACACGTTTCGCACTTTAGGCATCTGTGATACATAATTCTATGTCTCCTAATACAACAGCACCCATAATAGACTTAGTGTTTTATACTTTTACATGTATATATGTGTGTAAAAAATACAGTTTCATGAGGTCTTCAGAAATCAATGAGATGGGTATGGGGATGGTATTTCCATCACACCCATTTTATCAATGGGAAAACCAAGGCCCACTATATATAGACACTGTTCTACTTATAATGGGGTTACATCCTGATAAACCTATCACAGGTTCAAAACATGAGTCCAAAATGCATTTAATACACCTAAACTAGCACATCACAGCTTAGTCTAGCTTATCTTAAACGTGCTCAGAACACAATATCCAAAAAAAGCTGACAACACAGTACACTGTAGAGTCAGTCTTTTACCTCGATTGTGTGCCTGCCTGGGGCTGCAGCTCCCTGCTACTGCCCAGAATCATGAGCGAGTATGTACTGCACATCACTAACCCTGGAAAAGATTAACATTCCATATTCAAAGTACAGTTTCTACTGAATGCATATGGCTTTCACACCATTGTGGTCAGTGGAAAAATCGTAAGTGAGGGACCAGCTGTAAAAGCTTGCCTAAGTTTATACAATAAGAAAATACTTGTGGCCAGAACAAGAAGCCGCATCTTCTGACTCGAATTCTACTCCATCAACATTATAAAGGAATACAATTCAAAAAACTGAATAGAAATGTGTCATTTAAATTGTGTAAAAGGATGCTTTAGCCATTTCTTATTGATGCTTAGATGGCCAGGGTCCTAAGGAGTATGTACTGATAAAGGTAGAGGAGGTGATTTAAAAATCCCTTTAGTCTCTTTCTGCCCCCTGCCTACTTACCCATCTTAGTTAATGGGAGTACTAAAAAATCTGTAATGCAAATGTAAAGCCACTAAGGTATCTTATGGTTAAAAACTTCCTTTGCTTTATAAAAAGAATGACATTGTAATTTGAATTGTCCCTGATACCTGTCTACTATGGCCCACTGTTATGCAATCTGTAGGACAGACTAGGAGCAATCTTCCCCACAAAACAGCATATTCCCCTCCATTCATTTATCTTGGTAGGGGTGGGGCAAGAAAGCTGTGGTAAGACAAAAGAAAGGCATTCACTCTGCGTTTGTAATCAGTGTTACAACCCAGGAGTCCAGAAAAACCAGCCTTCACCCAGATACCCACAAAGAGGCTGCAGACTAGACATCCTACAGGGCTGTTGGGTTCCTTAATGTGAATGACAATTGACAGAGCCTGGGGAACTGGCTAATGGTGCACTTTCAGGAGAAGAAGGGGACCTGGCAAGCAGAACCTGCAATGAAATCCAAAGCAATGCTTCTCAAACTGCAGGTCACGGGCATCAGAGGTTGGCAAAATCATTTTAGTGGCATTTAACATTTGTGCTTTAGTGAAATAGAACAGAACAAAAATGTATGGCATATTGTCAAGATAAATATTGTTTCACATATGTGTATAATTGGTCAAAAAGTCTTGAAAACTATGTTTCAAAAGGGAGAGCTCCTGTACCTGATATACACATTAATGGAGATGATGTATTGTTAGTCCTCCAATTTTTTCAAAAGAAACCAGAATTCTGAACTGTTGTATGAAACCTCCCCAGATTTTTAAAGAATTCTCAAACTGTTTTTAAAACAATGTACAGGCCAAACCAAACCTATCTGAACGCTGGACCTGGACTGACTGTCCTTGATCTCTGGCTTCAAAAAATCCATACTCATCTTAAGTAAGGAAAAGAGCAAAAGTTTCTACCCAATGTCCTTGGGAACCTGTTTGGAGGCACTCCCAGGAGGCATTTGTCAGACAACACCACTGTGGAGGGAAAAAGAACAGCCCTTCATGATCAGGTGAGGAAGGAACTATGTGGCCTTGGTGATAAGGGAGCAACTAGACAAAGACACAAAATAGTGGTGAGCCTGGTTAGTGAAGCTTCCCTGAGTAGGGTTAGACAATGGGGATGGGGTGGAACTCTCAAACAGAAGTCAACCTTGACTTTTGCTTCACAGGTACATAGATAAATAGGTAGATTAAATAGATTGATTAGACAGATTAGATAGATATCTTTTCTTTGGGGAGGCGTAAAAAAGATTTCAACCAAAGAATGCCATCAGCAGTCACCTTTGAGTGCTATATCAGGAAGGGCTCTGCCAGCCCATAATGTTCACCACCCTCAACTACCCTACAGTTTCAGGGACGAAGTGGGGCCTGGTAGGGAAAGAAGCCATTCATAAGGCTTACCTTTTGCTACGTGGCTGAACATAGAGCTAGAACTGAAGTGGACAAGAATCTTCATTCTCTGGCTTTCCTACGTGACACCTATTTGGCAGGTAAAGCTCTAAGTTAATATAAGGGACTTAGGCTTGGAGGACGGTGGGGCTGAGCTGAGGCTTCTTCACTCTCTCCATCCCAAGGAAAAGAATCACAGAACCAGTAATGCTACCCACCCACAGTCCCATTTGTCTATTTAAAAACACTTGGAGTCTTCTGTGCGAATGTGTAGGCCCCCAGCCTGAAAGCTGGTCTTGCATCAAACAGAAAGCAAGGCCAGACGCCAGCTCCAGACCCAGCTGTTCCCCAAGCTCGTGGTGCAGGTGTGAGATCATCCCCATGAACCTCACCTGCCTGCAGTTTGTCACCTCAATGTCATTACCACAGGCAGAGATGCGGTTGGAGCTTTTGTTTTACTTCACACCAGGGGGAAGTCATTTTTGGAATTTTTCATCTTAAATAGATTTTTCTTAAATGTATGTGACACATATTCCTCACAGGACCTAATAAAATAGATATTTCTCATGCCTGAAAAGTAAACTACAGCTGCACAGATTGAAACAAAATTTATTTTTTGAAGCTAACATATTCTACTTGGAACATTCAAAATACAAATTTAGCTATAATTTTTTTAAAAGTTCAGACCCAGTGAAAACAGAACTTTCTCAACAAGTAGTTTTTAATTAATATAATGCTAATTAACTGGGGGGGGGGCTAACAAATATGCATTTACTAGTATATCTGGTATCTCTTTTTATCTATAAGGAAAATAATTTAATTTCAGAACAGGGCAAGTTCCTGAACCTCTTTCTTCCCATCATGGAATTAAGCAGGAAAGCCATTATCTTCAGATTCTTATAAATCTATTTTGAGTCTGATATTTCTGTAAGGAAGGGAAGAAGTGATCATTGTAACTATAAAGCTTCTAGTTGCTTTACAATGACTTCTCATAAATACAAAAAAATAAAGCCCATTTCATTACAAGAGCTTAGGTTGAACTATATAAGGGGAGTTATTATTGTTTGATCTCAATGCAAAGAATATGGGTGCTTTCGTGTGTGTGTGTGTGTGTGTGTGTGTGTGTGTGTGTGTGTGTGTTATTATAAATCAAATGTATTCCTAAGCAGAAATAATAGGAATGGGGTTTTCATGACATTCTCAGGTGACTTCCAAGATCTCCTTGTCACAATCAAGATTGTTATGACAACAAGAAATAAACCTCTGGGACTCCATAACCTCTCCAGACACAATGTACTAAAAGGATTTCGCTTGTCTCATCTCTCCTGATTATACAATATATGCTAGAAGCAGAAGAATGGTGACACGGACCACTGGGCTGTGGACAGTGTTTTCTGGTCCCACTTGTTTCATCTCCTCATTTACTATTTTGTGTGTTGCCCTGACACTTGCAGTGAGATGAGGGTGGACATAACTCTAGGCAAGAGCAGTAAGAAACACTGTGCCTTGTCTACAGGTAAGGAATGCAGGGAGGTACATATTTAAGTACTTGGTGTGCCAGCATGTGAGCACACATGAGTACACACACACACACACACACACACACACACACACACTTATACCTAGGCACCTAAAATGTCCTTACTGGCACAGAGATTCAGGCATGTCTGGTTTTATACAACAGATGTTTTCCTTGAAGTTGTGATCAATATTTTGCAACTGAAATATTCAAAGGCCCTACAGAAGTTTACTACTTAAAAGAAATTTTATTATAACTCCTTTCATAAACCAATATTTGCTAATGTCATCACACCTGAACTGTTCAAGTTTGGACTTATTTATGTATTCAGAAACAGCATGCAACCCCATGGAGGTCACAGTTAAACTGACTTGGGATATGTCCTTCCTTTGTAACATTTCACCTCATAGGTAAACAGGTGACCAGCACTTCAAATGGCAATATTTAGAGTAAGAGATATCAGCTAGATATAGTTCAAACAAGAAAAATAGCTCAAAGATTCATATTTGAAATAGAAGCAGGGAGACTTAATATCATATGCCAACTGCCACACCCATAGAATATCGGGGGGGGGGGTCTGCATTACAGTGATTCCACCCTCTCAAAAGACTTACCAAGATAAATAAACCACATCTGTCCACTGGGATTGGCAAGTGCCTTTTTGCTCCCTATTAGTTCTAAGGCACTCAGAGAGATAATGCTCTTCACTGTACCTTATGATCTCAAAGAAAACCAACACTTCAAATATTACCTCTATGTAGTTTGCCACACCCCCACCCCTCACAGTATAAACATTCAGTGTAAAGAACAAGCTATCGTGAAAAGTAATTATGAGGAACTAAGACCCCAGGAAATTACTGAACACATAATCACCAAGACTTCTTTGACCAGCCTCCTAAAAGAGGCTGCTCAAATCAAACTTTCAAATTACCCTCAGAATAAGAGTCCAGTTATGAGTCTGTGACCTGAAGTTGCCAGCATATTCAATGCCAAAAGACAGCAGGACACTAAAGGGGAGAATATGTGCAAACTGACTTTCAGATCATGTGATGTGCATTTTATAAAATCATTTGAAGTAACTGATGCATAAAACAGTCTGAGAGTTTTTCAACCATGCCATAGCCATGACTTCTGGTTACTGTCGAACAACAGAACTTCATTGGAGCTGAAGGCTACTTCAAAGTAAGATGATCAAAATTTTTTTTAATTTTAAAGACTTTACAATATTACTTTCCACATTCTGAAAACAAACCCATTCTTTCTGAACCAAAAGAAAAAAAAATGCTTAACCTTTCTAATCTATATTTTTCAATAAGTTTCTATTTTCATTATTATAAATGGATATCCAACTCAAATGTGTTTTCCTCCTTATAATAAGGGGAAAGCATAAGGCAGCAATAGAGGGATAATTCTCTACTCAAGAAAGCTGGAAGATTAAGTAAGCAACTCAGAGCACAGGGCTGAGAGTCTTATCTGACTTGAGGTTTAAAGCTGCTCACCACCACCTCACCACCCCCGGCTTTGTTCCCTCATTTGATCTAAGCATTATCTCATCTATTAATACCCTTCTTTCCTGATTTTCCTTACCCAGAATCACTGATATCAAATAGCTAAAAGAGAAAACAGGGAAAGGGGCACAAGTATGGAAACCACTACTACCACAGATAAAAATAATTTTAAAAATAAAAAGGAGAGCCCTGGCCAGTATGGCTCAGCGATAAGAGCGTGGCCTGCAGACCAAAGAGTCCCGGGTTCAATTGCAGCCAAGGGCACGTACCTTGGTTGCATACCTTGGTTGCGGTACCTTGGAGTTGTACAGGTGGCAACCAATCAATGTGTCTCTCACATCAATGTTTCTCTCTCTTCCTCCCTCTCTCCCTCCAGCTCTATCTGAAGATTAATGTAAAAATATCCTCGAGTGAGGATTTTTTAAAAAAAGGAGAAACATAAGTAACAAAAATAAATTAATAAAACTTGCAACAAAAAAAGGTGGAATGTCTTCAGCAACATGCACACACACAAAAATATGTAACAATAAAAACTAACCCCGCCCTGGCCGGTTTGGCTCAGCGGTGAGAGCATCGGCCTGCGGTCCAGAGAGACTGGGGTTCGGTTCCGCTAAGGGCATGTACTTCGGTTGCAGTTTGTCCCCCGGCCCTGGTTGGTCATGTGGGTGGCAGCCACTCGATGTGTCCCTTTCACATCGATGTTTCTCTCTCTCTCTCTTCTTCTCTCTCCTCCCACTCTATCTGAACAAAAAATGAAAAAATGTCCTCAGGTGAGGATTAAAAAAAAAAACAAAAAAAAACTAACCCCTACATAGTATTACAACAGACATCTATGAGCCACACATGTCATTTAAAAATTTCTAGTAGCAACATTTTTAATGACATTAATTTTAATATATATATATATTTTAATCCTCACCTGAGGACATTTTTTCTTTTTTTTTTAATTCAGAAAGAGTGGGAGGGGGAGAGAGGAAGAGAGAGAGAGAGAGAGAGAGAGAGAGAGAAACATCGACAGAAAGGGACACATCGAGTGGCTGCCACCCACACAACCAACCAGGGCCAGGGACAAACTGCAACCGAGGTACATGCCCTTAGCAGAACTGAACCCGGGTCTCTCTGGACCATGGGCCGAAGCTCTAACCACTGAGCCAAACCGGCCAGGGCTATATTTAATCCAAATTATCTAAAATATTATCATTTCAACATGAAATAAATATAAAAATTAAGATATTTAGCACTGTGTTTCATATCAAGTTTGTGAAATCTGGTGTGTATTTTATACTTATAGTACATCTCAACTTGGACCAGCCACATTTCAAATGCTCATGAGCCACATGTGGCTGGGTGGCTTCTGAACTGGATGCTGCAGGCATGTGAGCTGCCAGGTGATGCTCCAAGTGCTCTCAATGTACAGATTCCTTTTATCTTGACAACAATCCTACGAGGTAAATACTACCACTACTCTTCTTCTATAGATGAGGAACTTAAAGAAGAGAGATCCCAAATCACAAACTGGTAGATAACAGAAGGGAAATTCAGACCTTGGTCATCTGGCTACATCTACTATGCTATTTATTAAGAGCCCATTGAGTATATGACAGGCACAGAGCTGCATATCCAAATAAATTCTCTCATGTGCTCCTCAGAACCCTAGAGGATAAATATCCATACACCAATTTTACATACTGCTTCATCTTTAATAGAAGACATTTACAGTAGGGACATCATGACTTCACAAAGTAACCCATGGTGGAAGATAGCAAGGGTCTCTAGGTCCTACGTTCAAGGAACATGTAGTCTAGTAAGAGAATATAAAAACCATTACAAAAGTTACTATACTACTACAAGGTATAATAAACTAAAAGAGAGGTACAAAGTGCTATTTAGAGTTAGAAGAAAAAATATTATTCCATTAAGAGAACAGGCAAGGCCTTCACTAAAGAGGTAACATTTAAAAAGTACTTAATTAGGAACCTAGAATCAAATGCTCCAAGAGCAGAGGAAAGGATACAAAAGAAATGAGCTCTGTAAGGTATTGAAGGAATGACAAATAGTTCATAAATGGCTGGAGTGTACAGTACATATAGAGAAAACACATTATCAGATGTGGTACTAAAGTTGTCCATAGGTCATGGCATGGAAAAACTCAAATCCTGTGTAAAGTTTGAGGCGACTGAGTAGCATGATCAAAATTGAGCCTTAGGTAAAATCACTCTAGCAAAGCTGGGTAGGATGGACAGAAACAAGAGATTAAATGTGGAAGGCTGGCAAGGATTCTGTTAAAATGATCTAAGCAGGCAACTGCAAAGGTCAGTCAATTTTAAAACAGGAGGTGAATATGAGGCTTTGTGGGTGTGGAATCCTTAAGATCTGGGGTCTAAACTTAAGTCAAAGCTGACAGAGTTCAACCATTGGTGATGAGCAGAGTGGTGAAACCATTAACAGAAACTTTCGGATATAACATAATTAAGTACAAGGTTTTATTCCCCCTTTTTATTTCAGCCTAAACTTCCTGCTTTAGCTGTGCTTCCCACACCAAGATCTGTACTACTATATACTGACCTTATATATCTGCCTCTTATTTTAAAGAACTCCTTCCCTACCAAGCAAATAGTGGTTAGCAGAAAGTGGCAAAAGGCATTATCTTTCAACTAAGAAAAACTCTACACTTCCAAGTTCTTCAACCGAAAGACAAAAGAAGAATCTCTGATTCCAATTTCCAGCACAGCTGAATAATGCTCTATAGGGGTTTAACTAACGACCATGCGTAAAATATTGGCCTTTTGCTTGAAGTTCTTAATGTTTTAAAGGGAAAGTTAAAAACAATTTCCCTACTGCCTACTTCCCTTTGCATTTATTTATTATTTTTCATGTTTAATTAAAAAATACTTCTACTTTAAGCAAATATTTCCTTTTTTCCCCCTTTAATTACCTGATAAACAGTAGTAGAGCTGCATAAATTTTGCCTGAGGTTAAAGCTGGAGTAGAGCCTAATTACCAGCTTGAGACATTGTTCTGGCCAACTAAAGCAGAACACATTTATCCCTTGTGTTTGAACAACACTTAGGCACTTCCGTTAAGACCTCCTTTACCCAGTATTGATTCTGATTAACCCTCTTTCCTGATTTATGTGGGAAATCAGGGTGTTCTTCACACCATCACTGCAGGATTAAGAAAATGAACCCCAATGCAGTGGAGTTCAGGGGTGCACACAGTCTTCAGTAGAGGACAAGAACGCATACATCATTCTTACTCTGTTAAATGCCAACTTGGGCAGCTTTCTCTTAATTCAACCGATTTTGTTCTAGACAAACCTTCAGGTTATTTTGCTGCTTTCCATAAAGAAGGTGTTCAAAGTACAGTAATGAGAGCAGGTTAAAAGTCAAGGGGGAAATATAGGGAAAATAAACAAACACCAAAAATAAGTATTAAGCAATTAAGAATGACTATTATAAGCTAAGAAACACTGGGAAATTAATGGCACTTACATAAAACAATGCCTCTCAAGGCTAAAAAGACACACACACACAGGTTATGTGTGTGTGTACTTTTTATTTTTCTTAAGAGGCCCAACTCCAAATTCCCAGGCTCAAGTATTTAGTCTTACATGTGTGGTCTAAAGATGCTCAAAGCACTTTTCTTATCCTACAATTCAATCTAGTAATAAAAGTATGGTGCACTGGAAGACTGAATTCAGGGCAGCTGGGAAGTCTCACTGGAATCAAATGATCTCATCCACCAACCATCCAGGACTCCCCAAAGTTTGGAAGTGCTCCTGTGTCACTGAAGATCTCTCCAGAAACTGACAAGGGAAGTACAGAGGGTGGGAAGGCAGCTACCTTCCCATTTTAGGGAAATCTGCATTTTTCCATCCAAGATATAAAAACTACATAATAGGCAGAACAGCTGATCCCAACTAGAAAATCTATCTTTGACATGAGTAATTGGAAGGGATCTCTGGTAACTACCTACTCAGGTAAATTTGTATACACACCAAATAGACTGTGTGCAAGGAATAGCAGTTCCTGGAGACTCTGGATACCTGAGCCATTAATGTGCAACCTTCTTTGGAGGGTAACTGGCTGCTGTTTAAGGAAAACTTCGAAGAAATCTAGAGGCAATGATGATAATGATAACTACTACAGATCACAATGGCAGTAACCAAGCCCTGTGGGGCTAAGGATGTCTGGAAAATACAAGGCTTTGGATTCAGAAAGATCCTAATTCAAACGTAAACATTTTGGACAACTCAAACTTCTTTCAGAGTTCCCATTTCTTCATCCAAAAAGAAAAAGAAAAAAGTGAAGAAGCATAAACCCAGAAAGCTGTTGTGGAGATAAATTTAGCAGTGTTGATGGAAACACCTGGCACACAGAAAGTGTTTCACAAATATTCATTCATTACTCTCCCTTCCAGGGTACAGTTCACAGTGCCTTAAACAAATCAGAGGGAACTGGCCCACCAACAGGAGTAGAACCAGGATTTACAGCCTTTGCTCCTGTGGAGGCTTATATTCACTCAACAAGTATTTATTGAGTACTCACGGTGTGCCCGGCACTGTTTGGGGCATTTGGAATATATTTGCTTTAATTTCTACCTTTATGGAATTTAGTCTACTTTTATTTTTTAGGGTCAAAGACTGAAAGCAAGATTTCTTCACAAAACAATATCCATTTTTAGGATCATGATGACAGTGTGTTTGCCTCACTGTTTTGATGCAGGCATGATTCATATTTATTATGTGTGCTATTAATCTGATGCCAACCCAAATGTCACAGAAAAGGCAACATCAGTATGTATACAAATTAATACAATGTGGAATCACCAGCAGAAATAGTAAATATGCAAATATAAAACGAAAAAACAATTTAAGCCCTGGAAGGAGGGAGGACAAGCGAGAGCCAACATGGAAGTTTAAAGAGAACAACAAAAACAGGAGTCCACATGAGCTCACTGAGCTGGAGTACACCTCTGGAAATGATACTTAAATCACAGGTGAGGAGATCATAATTCATAATATACTCTCAAAAAGTTATGTCCATTATGATGGTGGTTGCTATCATGAATTTACTTCTCTGGGCCTCAGTTTTCTCAATCATCAGAGAAGTTCTGACTGGATCTGCAATTTTAAAGGGAAGAGAGTTTCGAATTTTAAGTTCATTAAAAGGGATCAGGCATTTTTTAAGTAACTGGGCTATAGGACATTGAAGATCTCTTCCTTTCTAATATCTGCATATGACAATATACTCTGGCTTCACTTTACCTCAGAGTCTTGGTAACAGAAAAGGAAAGTCCCTTCATCACTTGTCCCTAGCAGAAAAGCAAATTCAAATATGCTAACAACAACAATGAACAGAAAGTGGGTCACTGTACAGATCAATGAGAAAAATGTCCACGAGTTAAGAAGTGAGATCAACTCAACCCTCTGCCTGTGTTTAAAAAAAAAAAATTATAAGCTATCTGTACAACAAATACTAGAAAAAAAGTGAATAATTTAGTAAAGATGATATTTGTTAGATTTCATAGTCATTAAAATAGTATAGCTATACTCCTTTTAAAAAGCAAAAATACTAGTTGGAAATATATGTCACCGCTTTTAATAAACTCTGTCATAGCACCAGAAATGATGTCCTACTAGGAAAGAGTCCAGAAATGTAAACTAGTAGAACCATATTTATTTATTATTGTACTTATTTTAAATTTTTTTTTTTTTTTTTTGCGCGCGTGTGTGTGTGTGAATCCTCACCCAAGAATATTTATCTAGCCCTGGCAGGTCTGGCTCAGCGGTTAGAGCATCAGCCTGTGGACCGGAGAGGCCTGGGTTCGGTTCCTGCTAAGGGCATGTACCTCAGTTGCAGTTTGTCCCTGGCCCCGGGGTGGCAACCACTCGATGTGTCTCTCTCACATTGATGTTTCTCTCTCTCTCTCTTCCTCCCCCTCTCCCTCCTGCTCTATCTAAAGATAAATGCAAAAAATGTCCTCAGGTGAGGATTTAAAAGAAAAGAAAAAAAGAATATTTTTCTATTGATTTTTTTTTTTAGAGAGAGTGGAAGGGAGGGAGGAGGGAGGGAGGGAGGGAGGGAAACATTGATGTGAGAGACACATCAATTAGCTGCCTCCTGCACAACCCTGACCAGGGCTAGCTATCGAACCCGCAACCCAGGTACGTGCCCTTGACTGGGAATCAAACCAGTGACCCTCTAGTACACAGGCTGACACTCTAACCACTTAGCCAAACCAGCCAGGGCTTAAATTTAATTTTAATTATAACTGACATACAATATCATATTAGCTTCAGGTGTACAACATATATACCTTATAAAGTGGCCACCACAGTAAGTCTAGTAACCATCTGTCACTGTGCATAGTCATTAGGATATTATTGACTCTATTCCCTATGCTATACACATTTAGGTTTCCATCAGACGAGTAGCACATTATTCCTGGACACTGATGAGAGATATGTAGTCTAAACCAATATCCATAGAAACTCAAAGATTATATACTTTTAAGGTTGTATTTATGTTGCATACCAGGCACTCTGCAAATTTCACCTCATTTAATTTCCACCACTCCTTGAGATATGTATTTTTAATGCCTAAAATGGCAATAATAAGGGCCAGAGAAGTTAAAAGCTTTGCCCAAGGTCATATTGCTAAAGAGTGAAGAATCAAGGTTCAAACGATAGTATTTGGTTCAACAAGCCTGCTTTCTAACTATGCCTCTACTGTCATTTAAAACCTCCCAAGAAATGGTACTTCCCAGGTAACAGGCTTAACTTTCAGAGCATGTCATATTTTGTTCCATATTGATGACTGTCTGCATATCAGGTTTAGTGAGGTCACTAATAACTTGGTCCTAGAAGAGAACTATTTCTCACAAATACAGATTATATATACAACTGAGATTTTTTTGGAGTTGATAAAGCAACTACTCACATTAAATTAAAATGGACCAGCCTGGCCCTAGCCAGTTTGGCTCAGCGGTTAGAGCGTCGGTCTGTGGTCCAGAGAGACCCAGGTTTGGTTCCTGCTAAGGGCATGTACCTCGGTTGCAGTTTGTCCCTGGCCCTGGTTAGGTCGTGCGGGAGGCAGCCACTCGATGTGTCCCTTTCACGTCGATGTTTCTCTCTCCCTCTCTCTTCCTCTTTCTCCCTCTCTCTCCCTCCTACTCTATCTGAACAAAAAATAGAAAAATGTCCTAAATGTCCTTGGGTGAGGATAAAAAAATAAAAATAAAAAATAAATAAATAAATAAATAAAATGGACCAGCCTGGCTGGTGTGGCTCAGTGGTTGAGCATCAACCCATGCACCAAGAGGTCGCTGGTTCGATTCCTGGTTAGGGCACATGCCCAGGTTGTAGGCCCAATCCCCAGTAGGGGCATGCAGGAAGTGGCCAATCGATGTTCTCTCTCTCTCTCCCTCTCCCTTCCCCTCTCTCTAAAATCAGTAAAGAAAAAAAAATTTTTTAATAAATTAATTAATTAAAATGGACTGAGTATGTAAAGGGAAAGGGATAAAAACACTAAACGCCTACAGTGGAGTGGTACTCAGGTGATGAATCCAAAACCAAACAGTGGCCAGCAACCCACAGACTAGAGCAATGAGCACAGAAAGGGATTCAAGTAGGAAATAGGAAGATACAATGAATCATAAACAGCCACTGGGTCTGCAGGCCTTAGAAATGTAAGTTTACTTTTAACACTCTACATCCTCTTGTTTTGGGGGTAGGAGGAGAGAAAGTAGTGGCTACAGGTATTTGTTTGTCTTAATAACTTAATGATGCTTCCATTTTATCCAGCAAAGAGAATAAAAATTCTTTTAATTTCCAATGTAAGGCAATGATTCAAAAGCTATGGGCTTCTTAAGAGAAATACCTCTCTTCTGTGTAAATGTATATGAATATAAAGCATGCCCCAGCAGCATCTTTTAGCATTATAAACAACAAGGGTAGAGCTTACAAACAGCAAGGGGTTATAGCATGGATCAAGCTTAACACAAGGTGCAAGGAGTTTGGGAAACAACCTCCAAATCCCAAGGCAAGGGGCTCACTACTAACTCTGCAACAAGTTACAGAATAAACAACCTGAGGCCAGTCTTTTAACCTCCTTTTTCTCTACTTTCGTATCTCTAAAATGGGAAATGTAAGTTACCATAATGTAAATAACAATACAAAATATAAAGTGTTAGCACTACATTAAATAAAGCATGTTGAAATTCCAGAGATACACAAAAGAAAATCCAACAACTAAAATCACCTCTATAGTGTTTTCATATGGTTATATATTTGATATAATTGAAAATTGATCAATATGTATCACTAAAGTTATTAATTAATTGTATTTCTCCTTCCGCTCATTGGCCATTTCCATCCTTCCAAGGATGAGAGAGCAGTGGCTATAGATATTTGTTTGTCTTAATAACTTAATGATACTTATAGTTTATCCAGCCAAGAGAAAAAAAAGATTATTTTAATTTCCGATGCAAGGCAATTTCTCAGCTCCAAGGAAGGATGGAAATAGAATGAACAAAAAATATACATACATGTCATGCCCCACATTTAATAAAAAGTGTGACAACTTTTCAATTAACAACTGCATACAGATAAACCAGGTGGCTCTTTGACCAAATAAGCAACAAACAACACTTCCAAATATGAATATTTATAATAGACCTTAAAACAGTAGAATTTCTCAGCTCTGATTTATGAATCTTTACTCTGAAAAGCTGGCCCCTGGGATATTTAGACTACATTGAGAGGGTTCCTTGGTTATGTGTGGGTATGTGTAAACATACAAATGTAGTGGTGTTAGTTGATGTGTTGGATTTTTCCCCCAAGTACACTCAAAAAGGAAAAAAACGAGTATTAAAATATACTAAGTTCTCAGACATGTATTTTCAACTTAAATCATTATAGTTTTCAGTTCTCAGAAGAGTATTTGTGGTGGCTAAGTAAACTGAGGAAAATGCACTGGGAAGTTACACTTCAGAGATACAAATTAAATGAGGCATTGTGGTTACCAGAGGAGGAGGGTTTGGGGGAGGATAAACTAGGAAAAGGGGTCAAATTTATGGTAAGGGATGGTAACTAGACTTTGTGTGGTGAGCATGCAATAGAATATACAGATATCAAATTATAATGTTGTACACCTGAACTGTATATATTATTAACCAATGTTATCTCAATATATTTAATTTTTAAAAAGAATATAATTTGCAAAGCAATGTACTCGGCATCTGACCATTCTGCAAATATTCATAGTCCATTTAAATTTCATGCCAACTTTTGATTTAAATGATAATACTAATTATCCAGTCCTGTACCTCCCTCTATTATATTCTAGGGTCCAGACTAGGTTTTAAATTCTAATATTATCTAATTTAATCCTCACAAAAAAACATTAAATAGGTCTAAATATCATTTTAAAAAAGAAGAAAACTAAGATGAAAAATTAAGGAACTTGCCCATGGTCACAGACCAGTTATCCAAACGCACTGAGCCTAGATGCAGAAACCCATGCCTTTAAAGTCCCAAGAGTATTTAAAGTAGGGTTAGTTCAGCAATACACAGAGAACTAGTAGTTTCCTACTGCATAGCTTTCAAGGAAGAAACTTTAAGACAGATATAAAGAGGGATGGCAATCCATTAAGAACTTACTAGGAAACTGCCTGGAGCTTATTTGAAGGCTGATACCTTGACTCAAGGAACATATCTAAAACACTAAAGTTGTTGTCATTTACCCAAATGTGTCAGATGTGATAAGGCAAATTCACACCAAAAATTAAAAAAAATTTAAAAACACTATATGTGACAGGTAGATAAAAACAACACAGTGTTGGATAACTGGAAACATTCTAGCTGAAACTGACTAATCTAGTTCAGAAATTAAAATACTCAACTTTGAGGAACATTAAAAACTAATCAAACATTCTAATCATCACTATTCAGTAAGTTTAAAAATATATATTGTAAGCCAAAAAAATTACAGAAGCTCTGAAATAAAAAAGAAGTATAAATGTAATGCTATTCAGCACATGCCCCTTTTCAAATTACTGTAACTGGTCAAGTAGTTTCAAGAACTTAGAAGTGGCTTTGTCTCACAGATGTAAGTCCTCCACAGGGTGACTAAAACCATATTAGGCCTCTCTTCCAAGTTATCAAATAGATCTTTTTCATATTAGGAAACTGAACTAAGTTTCCTGAAGAGAATCATCTAAGTTGTTTTTGTTGTGTTGTTTTCATTTACAAGAACTATATTAAACAGTTTACTAAGAAGCAAACTCTTAGTACTTACTAAATTCTGGTCAGTGAGCTATCTCACCAACAAATTCTTTTTCTAAAATAACAAGTAGAAAACCTGTATGTCAAACATTGTAGTATATCAAATAGTTCCACAATGGCATATAAGAATTACAAGTGTAATTTTTAACTTGAGGAAAACAAATCTTAAATCCACTCAGGAAAAAATGTGCCTGCCTTGATTTCAATAAGTACAATAATATTTGGTATGTAGAAACTGTTTTTTAAACAGGTGGATTATAACCTGAGTGATCTTTGACTAACCAGATAAATGAATTATGAAGAGAGAAAGCTCAGTAAGCAGCTTCAAACTCTGCCCAAAACAACATTCAATGACTTCCCCTGAAGGTCTTTTCCCCTCTCTATGGAGGTGCTTTTGAAATTTCATTCAAATCCCTAACAGCTTCTATCAAATTATATTAGAATTGTGACCTTATGTTACGATGCCTACAGATGACTCTAATTAATTATAGTTTGTAGAAAGGATTAATAAATACATTTTGTAGTTCTTTGCAAAAGATTACATACATGTTCATTAATCAGTAGTAAGCATTGAAGAATAATTCATGGAAAATCTATAAAGATACCCAATGGGTAAGAATAATAAGAAACTTCTGACAAAATCCTTTGGGACTCAGATATATACACACACACACACAAAGGAGATTATATACACACACACACACACACACACACACATACACACACATAGGCTTTGAATGCTATCCTTGAAGAGGTCATGTATCAAACAATAGCGAGGGAAAATATTTATTGTTCCCTTTCCCTGTAGTTATAATTGAGAAGAGGACTTTTTTTTTTTTTTATCCTCACGCGAGGACACTTTTTTTCCACTTTTTGTTCAGTTAGAGTGGGAGGAAGAGAGAGAAACATCGACGTGAAAGGGACACATCGAGTGGCTGCCTCCCGCACGACCCACCAGGGCCGGGGACAAACTGCAACCAAGGCACGCGCCCCTAGCGGTAACCGAACCCAGGTCTCTCTGGACCGCAGGCCGACGCTCTAACCGCTGAGCCAAACCGGCCAGGGCGAGAAGAGGACTTTTTAAACGTTTGGTCATTTTATGACATGACAATGCACAAAACAAGTATAAGTCTAACGGCAGAATTTAAGACTCAAAACTTATAGGAATTCCAAGACCCTTCCACAGCTCTGCACATAGAGTGCTTGTGTTCTTTCTTTCTGAAGGCCATGTGTGTGACCCTCTCTCACGTAAAAACTACTACAGTTGCCCTGACGGGTTTGGCTCAGCGGTTGGAGCATTGGCTCATGGACTGAAGGGTTGAGGGTTCGATTCCTGGTCAAGGACATGTGCCTGCGTCGCAGGTTCATTCAGGTCTGGGTCAGGGTCGTGCAGGAGGCAACCAATCAATTTGTCTCTCTCACATCAATGTTTCTCTCTCCCTCTCTCCCTCTCTCCCTCTCTCTCTCTCTCTCTCTCTCTCTCTCTCCCCCCCTCCCTCCCTCCCTCCCTTCCACTCTATCTAAAAATCAATGGAAAAATATCCTCAGGTGAGGATTAAGAAAACAAAGGAAAAAAAAAACTATAGGCGTACCTCGGAGATACTGGGGGTTTGGTTCTAGAACACCACAATAAAGCTACTACTGCAATAGAGCAAGTCACACATTTTTTTGGTTTCCCAGTGCATATAAAAGTTATGTTTACCTATTTGTAGTCTATTAAGTGTGCAATAGCATTATGTCTTTTAAAAATGTGCATATCTTAATTAAAAAATACTGCTAAAAAATGCTAACCATCATCTGAGCCTGTTGGGTAAATGGCATCAATAGACTTGCTCAACGCAGAGTTGCCACAAACCTTTAATTTGTAAAAAATGCAATATCTGTGAGGCACAATAAGCAAAATGCAGTGAAATGGAGGTATGCCTGTACAAGAAGATAAAGGGAGAAAAGGACTTGCCTGTCATCAATCCCTTTCTGGTCCCCTTCTCCTTAACTGTTACCTCCATGATAAGCAAAGGTGCTTGAAGGTGCTTTCATAGTCTCAGTGCTCCAGCAGGAGTGATGACTGAGAGGCCCCCAGGCACGGCAAACCAATGTTGTCACTTCTAGTCACTGCTTGGCCCGGCTAATGCCATGCCTGTCATGACAAGCACCAGTCACCTTAAGGCGCCACACCTCTACCTCAACAAAACATACCTTTGAAAAGGTATGAGCCACAGAGGGAACCTGTTTCAGGGGTTGCCAAGGGAAGCCAGCCTTGTCTATAAACAGCAGAAAAGAAGTGCGAGAGCCTCAAGGCACAGATACAAGGAGGACTGCTAGCCCTGAGTGCAAATGGTTGTTCTACTTCCTATGTGTGGACAGGGGGAAAACGACATGTTAAGATACCATTTGACCACACTAACGTGGGTTTAGTTGTCAGCCTAAACCTGCCATCTGCTGTTAAGATATCGCAGATCACACCCCAGATGTGTTCCTTCAAACAAATCACATCTTTTTTCCTTACTCCCCTCTTTTTTTTTTTTTTGCTTTCTGTAAAGAGAGAGGTGCCTGCCAAAGATACAAATCAGCTGAAGTTTACTTTAAACTAAAAACTCTTGTTAATTTACTCAGCCAAATAAGTGGGTATGTCATTTCATGCACCCACACCCCAAAAGCAACCCCTTTTCAGAATGATATCTAGAGATACTGAGCAGAAAACCATTTGTTTACTACTCATCAACCCTAAAAGTTGAGGTTATCCTTAGTCATTCAAAAGCCATTTCATCTGAAAAATGAAATTTGTTTCAGTGAAGTAGAGTTCCGAAATCCTTGTCTTCTCCTTTATTTTTGACTCCATACCTCATCCCACAACTGGGGTGGGGACGGTTAGGCAGTGCTATCATTTGCACCTCGTTACACTGGGGCTGGAGCTTTGAGAAAGCTGATATTCCCTCTAAATTTTCACAGATGCTTCTCGTTTACCAGTTCATGACTGCACTACTAGAAGAGACTTCCTGCCTCTAAACTGCTTGCTGGCATGTATGCTGAATTTCAAAATCCCTGAAAAAAGTAAACCTTTGTGGTGTTCTCTTAACTTTCTTGCTGGGGGAGAGGGGGAGGGTCACCAAAACCACACCAAGCAAAAGCTTTTTCTCCTATAAAGTGAGACTAAATCTCTCCAAAACATCCCCTCTTAACTACTGACTGTTCATCTTTATTTGGAAAACCCCACACAAATTGTTCATTAACATAGTAAAGTTATTGTGGAAGGCGTTTTTCATCATAAATTATCATTAGGACATGTACAGTAAGTTGTAGAAAGAATGCAATCACAGCCAGCCTTTCACCTGAGTCTATGTATTTCCTTTTTATTTCATAGGTATCACTTGAAAAATAGTGTGGAACAGAGAAAAGGGACACTTTCTAAACACCCCCCCTTCCACCCTTTGTTTAATGGGTCCAGGGTTTTTCAAAGTTCAGGGCAGGTGACACTAGTCTGTTCTTAATCTTTACTGCTTTAGCAATGTTAAGGCCGATGACGAGGGACACAAATCCCCTGATGGAACTGAATGCATTCCAAGCTCCCCGACCCACTCAAAGCTGTAATCCCCTGCAGCTGGATCTTACTTACCACCATGCACAGCTAATACATTTTTTAAAAGCTAGTCACTGGTGACAAATGTAAACTGGACAGAGAAGCAGCTCCCCCTTCTCCCTGCCTCACTCCCCCACCCCTCAATCTTCCCCCATAACCCAGAGACTTGCTGTTTCTGTGATGAATAGGACCTGCCTTTTAGAACCACCAAGCCTGTGCCATATAGCTCTGCCCTAAATGACTAGAAGATTTTAAAAGCATCTTCAGCTGTCAGACTGTAACACAAACAACAAAAAAGTTATCCTTAACACAAACATTTCACAACCGAGAAAACTCTATAAGTTGAGATTATCAATGCCATCCTGAGTTCACTATTTACTTAGCTATCACATGCAGACAAACTGTTCTGGTATCTTGGCTGCTTGACTGAATTAAGCTGGGTGCCATATTCTTGGGCGTAATAAAATAAATGCTAAAGAAAATTTGAAACATGATCTTTCATGATACATTTTGTTTGGACTCTTCCACTTTTTTCTTTTGGAAGAAACTTGACAGTTAATATAGAGAGTAAACAAGTTGTCCTTTGTGATGGACAATTATGTTTTCACCATGGACTTTGATCATCCACTTAGAAAGGGAAACCAAGTCACCCAAGTAGGTAATAGCTCTGTGCTGGATGAACTCTCCAAAAATTAGGGCAACAAACTATAGAAGCCATGATTAAAGACAGATAGGAGGATCAATAAATATATTCCTAATTTGGGGGGGGATTTCAAATGGTATCAAAATGACATATAATATAGATGACAAATTTTAAAAAATGGATTAGCTATTCACTTTGATGCAGAAAAACCAAGGGTTAACTAACATATGTGACTTTCTTGGATTTATTCTAGTTCCCAGATAACTAGCAATAAGTGTTACGATTTTAAAGTGATATTACCAATTAGACTTGGTGATGGCTAACCACAACTCTGACTACAATGCTGTAATTATATTAGGTTTATTTACTGCAAAGTTACATCTGGAAAGGGAAGCATAATGTTATAACCATCCTCAGCTTTCTTTTTTTTTTTTATCTTCACCCGAGGACAGTTTTGCGTTTATCTTCAGATAGAGCGGGAGGGAGAGAGGGGAGAAGAGAGAGAGAAACATCGATGTGAGAGAGACACATCAAGTGGTTGCTACTCACATGACCCCAACCGAGGCCAGGGCCAAACTGCAACCGAGGTACGTGCCCTTAGCGGGAACTGAACCCGGGACTCTCTGGTCCGCGGGCCAACGCTCTAACCGCTGAGCCAAACTGGCCAGGGCCACCCTCAGCTTTCTAACTTGAGCCCAGTTCCTGCATGATACATATTCACCCAAGTAACTGAGACCCTGGAAGGCACCACAGTTAATAATATAGAACTAAATTCACATATAATTATGTGACCTCTTGGTGTCCTCCTGGCCCCTGCTTGGCCCGGCTACTCCAAAGCTGAGAGCAGGTACTCCAAAGCTGCCTGGTGACCAGCCTCAGCAGGACTCATGGAAAAGACTTTGGCTGGGGGTGGGGGCAGAAGGACTGTACCAGTGAGGAAAGAATTAGGACAATGTGCTCGAAAGAATCCAGCTCTGATTTTCCTACTTGTCACCCATTGTCACTACTCAGAATTCAGACAACTCAGTCAACATATGAGTAATTCAATCAAATGGGAAAAATACAAACTCTGTTGTTCATGGTGATTCTAGTGCCTTGGGACTAAACCTAAGTGTGGGGTGTGTGCAAGTAAGGGAATTTGTAAGTTTTAGTGACAGGACAAGAAAAGGAGATTGAGAGATTACTACATGTACATGTGTGTAAAAGAGTATTTTGTGGTACATGTGAGGAAAATGTCAAATATGTGTAGGTGGCTACACTTTTCAAGACTGAAAGTATAGGAATACCAAACCAAAAAAAGGAAAGAAAACAGGCCCCTGTGATTCATAAATTTCAGAGTTATGATTAATGGCAACACATATTTAGTATGAATCTGTACTGTATGTTCACTCATCCAAAAACATTTATTAAGGAATGTTGTATTCTTCTTATAGTAATCAAAGATGGCAATGCTTTACAACATTCCCTTAGACATCTATTCTAAACTGCAAGTAGTATTCCCACTTCATAATACAAAATGATCTCAAGTCTCAATTCCCATGTGTACAATGATATGTTCATGCTATAAAGTTGTCAAAAAACCTACACAAAATGTAAAACGTTAAGCCTCAGGAAAAAAAAAAATTGAATCATAACCAGACCGCTATGTGTTATTTAAAATGTGATAAAAAATAGTTTGCTTTATTAGTCAAACTTTTTAATACTAAAATATACTATAATTGTGCCCAACAAAACTCACAGGTAGAAATAAGTGTAACTAATCCAGTGAGAAATACTGATTATATTTGATAGGAAAACCACAACAAATTATATTTAACTGAACTTCCAGACACCAATTCATAATACTTAGAAAAACCTAACTAAAAATGCTTAGCCTTGATTAAGCATAAATCTTTCCAATGAAACACATATAAAATGAATACTGTCTCTTTAAGTTGAAGGACCCACTATAGCTAGGTAGTATGAGGCCAAGAAAAAGTTCTGAAGTTTAACTCTCAGGAGCAAACATTTTCTACTTGTGAAGTAAACTCTGTTGAAAGACAGCAGACTACGGTCCCACCAGTAAAAACAGGAAAGTTTTCAGCCAGTGACAGCTTTGCCTACAGAGAAAAAAAAGTGTCATAGACTCACTTTATTAAACCATATGCTCATTGCCCTGTGAAGAAAGCAGGGTCACTAATTAGTTCATTCTGTGAAAGAAGCCCTTCCTGATCCCGTTGACTTTTGTCCCCCTGGTTAGCTCCAGCTATTTCTGTCATGCAACTTGAAAATCACTGGAGGGAGGAAGATCGCCATAACAACCGCTGAAATGATCTTGTGGAATGTGTCTAGTGGCACTGGAATAACCTGAATATGTGCTCCAGATGTGTCGGCTGTCAGGAAAAAAGTAAACACATCTGATGGACAGCGTATGACTAGATGGCCTCGAAGCGACTCCAGAGGCTCGGGGAGGGGGGAGGGGCCGCATATGTGAGCAGAGGGGCCGTGGGGTGGGGTGGGCAGAGGGGAAGGGAGCCAGTCTGCAGCCGCACAAGGCACTGCAGGACCTGGGGCCTGGGGTGCCCGGGAGGACTAAGCGCAACTGTTCCACCCGCATCCCTCCCCTGAGTGGCCTCTGTGGGACTGCAGCGGCCTCTGCGAATTTCCGTCTGGCATGGACTTGTGAGCATTTGGGAGCAAACTAAAACATGAATGCTGAGAGGAAGGGGAAAAAGAGAGGAGCGGGTTCAAAACGCTTTCTGTCTTAAATATTAATGGTAACATGTTTTTAAAGCATTCTATCTTTAGGGGAGGGCCCTCTCCAGGCCCCATACCTTCCCTCTACCAAATGAGTGGTTTTGCCTTTTTGCCCTATATGCATACTCTGAAGCTCTCTTTTTATTAGGTGACTGGGTGATTACATTCCTGATCTGAAATGTTGTCTTTTTTCATGTTGGTGTTGTTCCACAGATTTTCACAAGTTGAACAAGTGGGTTGGTTCCCTAAACCAAAATATTTTTTAAAAATGTTTTTCTAATGAAATACATAGAAAGGACTAGAAAACATGATATGGGCCAAAACACATTTTCACCTTAGATCCTATTCTCAGAGGTGTTTGCAAAGGGAAGGATTTAGATCTATGCCTAGTGCTTATGTTCACAAACAAAATAGCAATTCTACAAATACCTAGAGCATAGTAGGCACCTGCTGAATATCTTCTGAATCAAACTAATTTTTAATGTACTACTTAAAGTGCTTCTGGGGTTCTACATATAAACAGTGGCAGAGAGTACTTTGAAAATAAGTAACCAAGCCCTGACTGGTTTGGCTCAGCCGTTGGAGCATCGGCCCTCAGACAGAAGGGTCCTGGGTTCAATTTCTGGTCAATGGCATGCACCTAGGTTGCAGGTTCAATACCCAGCCACAGTGGCTGTGCAGGAGGCAAGCCATCAATGAGTCTCTCTCACATCGATGTTTCTCTCTCTCTCTCTCTCCCCCCTCCCTCCTTCCATTCTATCTAAAAATCAATGGAAAAAGATCGTCAGGTGAAGATTAACAAAAACAATTTAAATAAAAAACCAAGTTTATAAATACTTAAGAAAAATAAATGGGAAGTTTATTTCCCTAGAGGAACAAAAATGCCTCCCCAAAGAAAATAGGAAACACCATATACCACTATAGTACACAAACCACCTACCTGTGCATGAATCTACCACGTTTTAATGCCTACTCCTACTCCAAAAGTTTGTAGAACAGACTTAAGTTTTAGAAAATACATAAAAACTATTCACTACAGTCTTTCCATAAATGCTTACATCTGTGAAAAGGCTACAAAGGTTTTGTGCAGAAATTTAGAATCGATGTCAAAAGCCTTTCAAGCAACATATTCCAGATTTTTCTTCCAAAAACTCCATATTTGTATTGTATTTTAATAAAATTTCTAGTAGTTTTCCACCATAGTCAAAACAAAGAACAAAATTAATTGGAGGATATTTATTTAGATAAAATACACCATTAAGATATACAATTGCTTACCTTAGAAAATCTTTTAAATTGCTTATGCTTAACATTCATTAAGATCAATAAGTTGTATCACCTGGGTTGACGGACAGCGGCACTCGCCTGGTACGTTCTTTCATTCAAGTTGATTGCCAACTTATGAATCTCCTTTCAATTTCTACGTATATAAGTACATTTTCCTCCTTTGATAAAACTCATTTAGTGACTCAGACTCTGAAGTACATCACGAAAGGGTAGAAGAAAATTGTGAGAAACTATTATTTGAGAGCAAGATAACACATTTAACCTGGAAGAAGAAGATTGTAAGGATGCTTGGAGGCTAAAGGACTCAAAATTTGAAGAAATAGGTGAAAGAACAGCAAGAGTGAATGGCACTGTTTCGGCCTTCTAGAAATTGGATTCCACTGGCAGCTGGCTGAATGAAGCCAATAACAGATTCACAGTTGTGGAAAATGTTTCATACTCCTCTAAGCAAAAACGTCGTTATTTCCTTGTAACAGAAACTGTACTTCTTGACAAGTTAGACAACCTAAAATAATCATTGCCAAGGTGCAATTTATAAAATTTGTTGGCAATCTATAAAAAAAGAAATAATCTTGATATTTGCAATTATTTGCAGACCATACTTTATTATTATTCCAGTATAACCTAGCCTCCCCAAATTAAAAGACTTCAAAAAGGGCTGACAGATTTCCAAATAAAAAGCCAAATATTTAAAAGCTTTTATGAGCCAAAATCACAAATGTGCACATTTGTACAATGAGGTGCCAAATGTCCAAAAGATGGATGAGTTTCAATGACCATTTTCATTTGCCTTGACCTTAGTATTCAGCCAATAAGCAAAAAGATCATGTGTAGTCAAAGAACTGGAATGTATTTGTATCCATTCATATGACATTTCTTTCCCATCTAAAATTTCTTACACTGAACTTGTAGTTAACTTTTATAAGAAGACAAGAAAAGCATTGGATCTTTCCTCAAATTCAGAGTAATGGTTTTTCAGTGGGAATTTTTTTTTTTTTTGGTTCTTAAAAGCATCAAAAGGTTGGAATGGGATGAAACTTGGCGTTAATGTAGGAAGTATTCAAGTTCCAAAAGTTACATGATACCCGTATGAACAGATTTGGTGGCTGACCTCCACACAATTAAGCCTGTGGCTGAAATTAAACTTCATACATATATTTTGCCCTTCTTTCACTGTGTTCAAACCCAATCAAGTGCACATAGATTATAGTTTCTCAAACCACCAACTTCTCTTATACAACACCACACAAGTAGCACAAGCTCCATACAGACTCTTCCTAATGCTTTTCTAATTCAGTCCACTGAGCAAATAGTGATGCTTATAACATGCACAGACTATTAGATAAGCAGACTCATCAAGCAAGATCTAGGAAACTTCTTAGAATTTACCAACAATTCTTTTACCATTCTATAACATTATGGACCAGCACATAACTAATAGCAAGTTAAGGAAGGCCACAGAAGTTGAATAACTCAAGCCAAAAATGAAAAAGAAAGAAGGAAAACAACAAAGGAGGAAAGGGAGGGAGGGAGGGAAAAGGAAAGGAAGGAAGGAAGAAAAAATAAGAGGGCAACCAGCAAGTCAATCTATTACAATTCCAGCTGGCCATGAGTAAAACACTGCAATGCAGTTTTCTGGCTTCAAGAGTTTTTGAATAGGCCATGTAATAGGCTTCATTCACATGGCACCACTTCTTGTACAGAAACAAGAGATAGTTACAGGAATAAATGAAACCAAAATCTAGACTCAAAGCAATGATTTTGTGGTTTCTATCGAAGAAGGAACATGGATTGTTGAGAAAAGCACTTTAAAGGATGTGAACAAGAACTCTTTACTGAGTCTTTAACACTAGAAAGAAGCCTTCAAATGAAAAATATGAAGCTATTACATGTACTTAAATGCCAATAGAATAAAAGAAGAAAATCCAGAAGGTTCTTTGGCGTCATCATGCTATCAGCGGAAAAGAAGGCACGAAGCAGCACAGAATCCTGAGAAAACCAGGCAATCTGTAAAATGGAACACAAAGAACACAGTATTGTTCTGCCCAATTTAAGAGGCCTAAAATTTAGATTCCCTTATCAAGAACAAATAGCTATAACATTTGATAATGTCATCTTATTATAATGTCATCAAGTTTTGGAGGAATTTCTAAAACCATCCACCCCTCTCACGCCCTGACTATTAAAACAAGTAAGTCAATAAACCTCAACCCAAGTTGTACAACAAACAGAATATTCTTTCAAGGGGTCTGTGAATAAAATTTAACAATATATCTTAATTTTATTTATTTTTTATTTTTTTATCCTCACCTAAGGATATTTTTCCATTTATCTTCAGATAGAATAGGAAAGGGAGGGGGGGGGGAGAGAGGGGGAGGGGGGGGGAGAGAGAGAGAGAGAGAGAGAGAGAGAGAGAGAGAGAGAGAGAGAGAGAGAAACATCTATGTGAGAGACACATCGACTGGTTGCCTCCTCCACGACCCCAACCAGGGCCGGGGACTTAACCAAAACCAAAGTACGTGCCCTTGACCAGAACCAAATCTTTGACTCTTTGGTCCGCGGGCAGACGCTCTAACCACTGAGCCAAACCAGCCAGGGCTGTACATTAAATTTTTTTTTTAATCCTTGCCCGAGGATATTTTTGCATTTATCTTCAGATAGAGTGGGAGGGAGAGAGGGAGGAAGAGAGAGAGAGAAACATCAATGTGAGAGAGACACATCAAGTGGTTGCCACCCACACGACCCCAACCAGGGCTGGGGACAAACTGCAACTGAGGTACGTGCCCTTAGCGGGAACCGAACCTGGGACTCTCCGGTCTGCAGGCCGACACTAACCACTGAGCCAAACCGGCCAGGGCTGTACATTAATCTTTAAAATAAACATTTTCATATAGCATTTAGAAGGAAGAAGGACAGCCCTGGTTGGGTGGCTCAGTTGGTTGGAGCATGGTCCTATACACCAAAAGGTTGCAGGTTTGACTCTGATCATGGCACATACCTAGGTTGCATGTTCGATCTCCTGACTAGAGTGCCCAGGGGAGGCAGCTGATCAATATTTCTCTCTCACATCAATCCCCCCCCCTCACTATTTCTCTCCCTTCCTCTTCCTCTAAAATCAATTTTTAAAAAATATCCTTGGGGGAGGATTTTTAAAAAAGAACAAAGAAGGAGATACAAGTGGGAAGAGTTGAATAAAACTTGAGAAAAGTCCCTGAATCCACATTCTTTATTACAGACAAGTAATTAGTCATAAAAAAGGTCCGAGATTGGCGCCAGGTCACAGCTAAGTATCTGGAGAAAAATGAGAACAAACCCCTCAAAGCAGTGATATCCTACCACAAATCCATCCACCTCTTGCCACAACCAACCTCAATCTCTACTCCCAAATGATAACAGATTTAAATTCCCCAGATAATGAATTCTTCTCAGAAGCTCTGCCTAAAGAAAGAGAGAGAACATTAACAAAGAAATCCAACAAACATTCTTCTGGACAATTTCAACCCTCTGGCCCTATAAGCATTTTACCAGGATTGTTAAGAAATAAAGAAAGTATCTACTTTGAGTTTGAACTCTTCTTTTTCCATTTCCTGTTACAGGTGTTCCCAAGCAATGAAATGCCAAGCTGGACTGAGAAAGTAAGAGCTTTGGGATCATTAGCCCCACAGTAGTAATGGTTGACACCATTCTTTTATTGCTCCTTTATCCTTAGTTCACTAAGGGCAAAGAGCAATTTTTTTTCTCCAGTTTTTCAATGTTATTATCCTTGCAGGCCCATCATGGGACACTGACATGCCCGGAAGTGCTGGTTACTTGGCTGCTTGCCATAAGGAATCATTACTACTACACATGGGAAAGTGTTCCCGGATTCAAGAAGATCCTCTCAAAATCGACTAACAGGTGGCAGAACAAGCCCTTCAAAAAGGAAAGAAAAAAAAAAAATAGCTCAAACTCCATTTAAAACCTTCAATAGCTTCCCATTTCACTTAGAATAATGACTATTGTTCTTAATGAGGCCTACAAACACCACCCCCTCCATGGTCTGGCAGCGGCTCATCAGCCTTACCTTGCTCTAGTCTCTACACACCAGCCACAGTAGCCTTCTGTACACACATCCAAAGCTCCAAGCTCCCTCTGCTCTGAGGGCATTGGGTCCTCTTGAAACACTCAGCACCCTCCACCTTACTGTCAAGCAACCTGTTTTCTCTTCATTCTTCAAATCTCAGCTCAAACAGCCCTTTAGAAAATCTTCCCTGACCCCACCAACTATGTTTGGTGGTCCATGCTTTATATTTTGGGGATCTACTGTTCCATTTGCAAAAGGGAGAGGGGATTCCAAGGCTCAAGAAAAGTTTGTCTTTCACTAGACAGTTTCAAAAGTCCCTTAAAGCAAAATAATTCCAATATTTACAGTATTTAACTTTCACTCTTGAGTTAAACTATACTAATAAAGGATTCCCCAACTCTGCTTGTTAGGGCAAATATTCATTTATTTCGAATACTCCAAAATTAGATCAATACTTTTATAAACTGTGGCCACTTTACTCGTTCTTTTCCTGTGTTGGTTGTAACAAGTGGCAAGTGGAGAAAAATGAAAAATATACAGGCTTAGAATCAGACTAAAGTCAGACTGCTACTGACCAGCTGCCTGACTTTAGGCAAGTCTACTTTTTTTCTCTGGGTCTGTTTTTTCTTTGGGGGGAAGAGAAAAACAAGGATACCTCACTTAGAGAACTCAGAAGACATACATCTGGAAGCCAACATTTGTACCACATTTACCATTTTACAATTCTACCTGATTAAATAATATTAGTCTCCTTATCCATGTGTAAACTCCATAAGGGTAAAGGATTGTTACTCTTTTTCCCTATCATTGAATCCTTAGAGCCTAGTGCAGTGTCTGCAATATGGAATGGATTCTCCATCTCCATTTGTTAGTCGTGATTTTTTTTTTTTATCCTCACCCAAGGACATTTTTGCATTTATGTTCAGATAGAGCAGGAGGGAGAGAGGGAGGAAGAGAGAGAGAGAGAAACATCAATGTGAGAGAGACACATCAAGTGGTTGCCACCCACACGACCCCAACCAGGGCCGGGGACAAACTGCAACCGAGGTACGTGCCCCTAGCGGGAACCGAACCGGGGACTCTCTGGTCCGCAGGTCTGCTCCAACCGCTGAGCCAAACTGGCCAGGGCAGTCGTGATTTATTTTAAGTAAGATGTTAATGATTCTACAATAGGTAATACATATTTGGCATTCCTGCCTGTGTATAGAAATCAGTGTTCACTGGGACAAAGTCAGTCATGTATACCCATGAGTACTTAGAAAAGTCTAGTCAATGAGTCTCACCGAGTGATAATGGCTTCATTTATTAGGATCACACAGTTCATGCCTCTGTTCCAAAGGAGAACTGAGTCACAGAGTATGTGCAACAATCAGCACACTGGTTGAGCATCGACCCATGCACTAAGAGGTCTCTGGTTCCATTCCTGGTCAGGTTGTGGATCTGATCCCCAGTAGGGGGCTTGCAGGAGGCAGCCAATCGATGTTCTCATCATGTTTCTATCTATCTCTCCCTCCCTTTCTCTCTCTCTCTAAAAATCAATAAAGAACAAAAAAAGTTTTTTTAAATTAGTGCTGTCCTTCACACAAATGCAGAAACAACTCACATGGATGAGATGTTAGCCGCAGCAACTTCATATAACAGCAAACACTGTCGAATTACTCTGTGGCAATTAAAATGGTTTAATATTTATTTCAATTAACAACTGGTTGATCTTTAATAAAAATTGTTTGATTCTTCTATGTGTCAAGCATGTTTGTAAGCACTTTACATGTAGTAACTCTTTTACTCCTCACCACCCAACCCCATGAGTTAGGTACCATTATTATCTTTATTTTATAGAGGTAAAATTTGAGACTACACTGCCTTTGTACTTATAAAAATTTATTTTTCATTTAACATCTATTTAGGAAAAAACTAGTAATGTGCAAGGCAGAGTTCTGATATCATATTTTAAATATGAGATTTCAATCTCTTGCCAAGAAACACAGATTTAAGTTAAAAGAGGTTTTAAAAAGAAATGGTGTCTAATGTTGTATTGTTTTCTCCCAGTCTTACCAGTTTTGAGACTTGCTCTAATAAGATAAAGCTTTCAACTATAGGGAGCCTTCAGTAAAACACAGCACCCATCTCACCTAGTTAAGGATCCTGGCACTAGGAATTCATTTCACCCCACTCAGCAGCAGGCTGCAGGACATAATTATTTTCATCTGGTTATAACACAGGGTGGTGAGTTTAATCTCTAAAACCCTACAGGGATTGGTTTTAGCAGTTTTAGAAATTGCCTCTCACACTATGAACATGCCGCACAGCAAGATGGTCGTGCTAATGGTTCCCAGACTAGGATTTGGAGGGACCAAAGATATGGCTCCCTTCTTTCCATAATTTCCTTTCCTTTGTGGGCCTAGTCTATGGTCAATCAAGGTATCCTCATGGCCCTGCTTTCTAAAACAATTTCTCCTGATTTGGACAAGGAATAGAGGTCATTTCTTTAAGTCACACTCAATGATTACTATTCATGGAGTCAAATGAATCCACATATAAAGTGGACCATCATAGTCTTAAAAACATAAGCATGTATATGCAGATGAAACAGATTCCCAAAGAATAATGTGGCCACGAATGTGACACAATCTCTAGTTTACTTAGTTTTAAAATTTTTGTTAAACCCTTCCTTCCAGGAAAAAAATACCTAGAAAACTAATTCAAGAATATAATTTAATGTCTCCCGTATATTTTATTAAATTTAATCCTATTCAGTCAACCCTAATTTCTCTGTAATTAACCCTCGCCATTAGGAACAAAAAAGATGACAATTTGCTAGTTACTTTTATTTTTTTTATTTTTTTTCCTTTATTGATTTTAGAGAGAGAGGAAGTGAGAGGGAGAGAGAGATAAGAAACATCAGTGAGAGAGAACATCGACTGGCCACCTCCCACATGCCTCCCACTGGGGATCAGGCCCACAACCCGGGCATGTGTCCTGGCCAGGAATCAAACCGGCGACCTCTTGGTGCATGGGTCGATGCTCAACCACCGAGCCACACCGGCTGGACTGCTAGTTACTTTTAAAGTGAGCCCTGGCCGGTTTGGCTCAGCGGTTAGAGCGTCGGCCTGCAGTCCGGAGAGACCCGGGTTCAGTTCCCGCTAAGGGCATGTACCTCGGTTGCAGTTTGTCCCCGGCCCTGGTTGGTCATGCGGGTGGCAGCCACTCGATGTGTCCCTTTCATGTCGATGTTTCTCTCTCTCTCTCTCTCTCCCTCCCACTCTATCTGAACAAAAAATGAAAAGGTGTCCTCGGGTGAGGATAAAAAATAAATAAATAAATAAATAAATAAATAAATAAATAAATAAAGTGAAACTGCAACAAGGACTAGAATTAACAAATCCCATAAAGTAAAAATACTGATTTTCTTCAGTTTTTGGTAGAGGAGCCAACCTCAGTATATCCATACAAATTAAACTTCCCTGCTTACAGAGGATTCAGAAAAGGCTCTTGGGCTGTCCACAGAATGTTGAGTGAAATCAAGCTACTGATATTAATAATGACAACTACATGTCTAACAGGTAGTCAACTTATACATCGGTTCAACACTTTAGAATATTTTGATTTGGCCAAAAATGTTTATCATATCATAAAACCCCTCCTACTGTCCTACTAAAGATGTGGGCGACTATACAGGCAAACTCTAAGAGTCAACTTTGTATAAGGAATAGAGATAGAGAAGGGACAAAACATTTCCAAATTTTTCCTCTGTTTTCATGATCCTGGAGGTAAAAACTGACCCACAGCACAGTTCTCATTAGTATAAACAGAAATGCCATGAACAGTCTTAGAAAATCATAATCCCACCAGACTGCAAAGTCCTCGGGGAATTATCTCCATCCCCAAAGGCAATGTCTGGCATAAAGAAGGTCCTCAAATAATATTCGTAGAATGAGATAAATGAGAATTACAGTCTTTAAAGAACACGTTATCACACTAATCCGCCTAAGGTATACAAGGAGGTATTCTTATACCATGTCAAAGATGATGAATCAGAACATCAGAGCCACAACTAGCCTGATCTTAGGATTCCTAAGGCACTCCCTTCCACTACCACCACACCTCTGTCCCATCATTTAAAAGCTCAGGACGCCCTGGCCGGTACAGCTCAGTGCTAAGAGCGTTGCCCACAGACCAAGGAGTCCCGGGTTCAATTGGTCACGTACCTCGGTTGTGGTTCGTCCCTGGCCCCGGTTAGGGTTGTGCGGGTGGCAAACAATCAATGTGTCTCTCTCACGTCGATGTTTCTCTCTCTCTCTCTCTCTCTCTCTCTCTCTCCCCCCTCCTTCTCTCCCTCCAGCTCTATCTGAAGATTAATGAAAAATGTCCTCGGGTAAGGATTAAAATAGATAAATAAAATAAAATAAAATAAAAAGCTCAGGGCAACTACTCTTTCACTCTTGCTCTGCTTTCTATCTTTTATGATCTGTGGTGTAAAAACACCAACAGTAGAAGGCAACCAAATCATCCAGATGCCAAACCTTAACAAGATCCACAGCTGTCCTTAGCAGTTGTGCAAGTCGGATGTTTAGACCTACTTAAATAATGCACACATCATACTATATTTATACCATATACAAGTTTCAACTTACCACAGATTTTTAACCAAAAACGTTTCTTTGGAGTTTGTTTGTTTCATGTACAGATCTTTCAAGTCTAGATAAACTTTTACAGGAAAAACAAAGCAAAGAAAGGCAAGGTGTTACCACTTACATTCCAGGTTTTGGTTCTCTCTAAAAACCGATCACAACAGAACATGCTAACTTACACGAACTGCCCGATGGAAAATCCAGTATATTTACAGATTCCACAACTTAACTTCAAAGTGAACATGATCTTCATCTGGTAGCTCATGGTGGCTCTCAGGTAAAGCTGAAATTCAGCTATTGATTCAATATTTATGGAATGATTGTGTGCCAGGCTTACGCTGGCTTTGGTGACTCAAACATGAATAAAACATGACTCCTGCCCTTGGGCAGGGACAATCTTAATGGTGGCTGAGGCAGACACAAAGAAATTTAAAAAGTGTGTGCCACAAATATGTTTGCTACATGTAATGTCGTAAATGTACATGAAGGAAAACAACTACTTTTGTTGGTCAGTGGACGTGAGCTAACAGAAATTAGTTCTTACATAGATCCCTCCTTGTATAAAGGTGTAACACATAAAAGTCACTAAAATACGGAGTTTCTAATACGGTGGATTAAGTCTTTAACAACTCGCATAGTTTTCTTAAAGAAAAATGTTAGAAACATAAGGATTCTTTTCCTTAAAGTCAAGCAATAATTCTCCAACAGTTTTTATATATTATACATCTGAAAGCAATTTTATTTGCTTTTGATATTGCTGAGCGAATTATAACGGGCATTCGATGCTAAGGATGCTTGCTGCATCTTTTAATCTCCAGTTATATTATGTTATGTATCAATATAGCAAAAGTTACGTACCATCACCAATTCTTTTACCTGCCCTGCCCCCTTCCTTCTATTGGTACTGAAATACAACCCCAAATACTACTTAGTTATGAAAATTACCCTAGAATAAAAATAAACACTTTATTAATTTTTTTATCTTTATTGATTTGAGAGAGAGAGGAAGGGAGAGAGAGAGAGATAGAAACATCGATGAAAGAGAACATTGATTGGTCGCCTCCTGCATGCCCCCCACTGGGGATTTGGCACCCAACCTGGGCATGAGCCCTGACCCGGAATCGAACTGGCGACCTCTTGGTGCATGGATCGATGCTCAACCAACTGAGCCACACCAGCCGGGCTAAAAATAAACACTTTATACCAAATATTAAGCAATGATAAACATTTAAGTAGCTGTGGTTCATTAGATAGCTTACTTTTCTGAAGGACCTATTAGGTGTGAGTGACACGTTTCAAGGTGAAGGTTAGAATGGAACGCATATGAGTCTATTTAAAGCATGCTACACACTGTTTAGCTCTGGCAAAAAAAATACTTCATTCCTTCCTAGATGCCATCACTATACGCCTATTAGGCAGCTGGTTCTATGATTCCCTCCCCAAACTAGAAGTACATTGGATAAATTTCAGGCGGAAAAGCAGAAGCTGATTAGACGATCATCTCAGCCCTATAGGTAAGAAAAATAATCTGATATAACGAATTGAAAGGGATTCTTAACTATGTGTCAACAAATGTGGTGCATATATCTACATACAAACATGCATGCCTGTAAGCACATGCGCGCGCGCACACCCACACACACACACACACACAACCACCCCTATGACAGTCATCAGCAACTACTCAACTCTTTCCCAGTGACCCAAGGCACAGTCTCAGAATCCTTCTGCCCAAACAGCCATTACCAATCTATCAATATTGCATGGGAGTTGAAGCCTGTTTTCCATCCTACGTTTTGTCTGCTCTTCAGATAAGAAGCTCTGAAGAAGTACCAAAGAAGTTACAAAGATCAAACAGCTAGTCAGAGACAGAGACAGGGTTGGAAAAAAAACAGACGTTGTGCCTTCTAGTCCATACCACAGTGCCTATCTGGAATGTTTATCTCCCATACACCCTAATCCCTACTTTTCCTTGGATTCTTTGTGTCCTGACCATTTATTTTCTTACCATCTCTTTTGACTGCTACATATGCTCCTTCCCTTTGCTTTTAGAAAATTCAGCATCCCTGGCATTGAAGGGGAAAGAGACTGTCATTTCACATCCATGAAGCTAATGAATGCCCACAGTTGACCGGGCATCTCCCCCTTAAGCCATGCTAACATTAGCTGTCATTCAAAAGTTCACTCCATAGCTTGACCTTTGTTTCTGCTCACAAGTATTCACCCTATTCTAAAAAGTACTTTTCCTTTAATGTCATGATGGCAAAATACTGCAGTGTCCATATGCCTTTCCAAACAGGCAGATTTGTGACAAACACTAAATAGTTTTGTCACTAAGACTCACGAACTTAGTAAGATAACCAAAATTTAAAAAGAATTACCATGTCGAGTGACTGGGAAAAACTGGTAATCCTATGCTTGTCGTCAGCCACAAAAACCATATATAATCATGTTTTATAAATCTGACACCAAGAGCACATTTCAGTCACATTTAATTCAGTAGTTCTGTAGTAAAATGAGATTAAGACTGCTCATCAAAGAAGGGTTACCACATATCAGTATATTTTCAAACTGGACAATTACCTTATACTTGTTACTTTACAAAATACCATAAAATATTTTAGCCACTTCACAACAGGCAGGCCTAACTTGAAACAGTAAGTATTATACCTTAAAAAACAATCAGACTTTTTGGGTTTGAAATGATCTTACCCGTTCCAGCATTGTGATCTCAGCTAGGGCAATTAATATTTTTGTTGCTCACGCAACTGATGTGGCTCAGTGGTTGAGCATCGACCCATGCACAATGAGGTTGCCGGTTCCATTCCTGGTCAGGGCACATGCCCAGGTTGTGGGCCAAATCCCCAGTGGGGGGCATGCAAGAGGTGGCCGATCGATGTTCTCTCTAATCGATGTTTCTATCTCTCTCCCTCTCCCTTCCTCCCTCTCTAAAATCAATAAAGAAAGAAAAATTTTTTTAAATATTTTTGTTGTTCTTCAGATTCTTCATTTGAACACTGCAGTTCTCTACTTCACAAGAAGAAATTACCAAATGTGTCAATTCCAATAAAATAAAAGGGTCACACAAATTAGTCAGCATCACAGTACTACAGAGTCCTTCCTTTAAGGAGCACATGATGACATCCACCATTTTAAGGAGTCTTTATTTTATGTCAGGCACTGTGCTGATCCTTACCCACACTATGTCTAATTTAATCCTCACTGCAAACCTATGCAAGGAAGGGTATTATCCTGCAAGTTTACAAATGAGGAAATTGAGGCTTCAAGAAATGTTGTCCCTTCTCAAACTTCCCATAGCACACTTGGGATTCAAACTCAGGCCTTTCTGACTCATATGTGTTCTATCCGACATTACCTATGTTGCTTCCTATTACACTAAATATTTAGAGCATTTGCAACATTTGTGGTAAGGCAATCACAACCATAACTAACTATTCCTCCAAATGCACATATCTTGGCTAAACAGTATGCTCACAATCAAACCATCATATCAAAGGCTAATCAAATCCAGGTCATGAGGTGTTCATATCTGTCATTTAAGATAACATTGGAACCCTTAAGATACACTGACTGGTTTTACCACACTGTGGTATTTACCATGCCTTGTTATTAATTCAAACATATAAAGTTTGAAAATGTTTAAACAATGGATACATACAATGTATCAAAAAAAGAAAAAACTTCAAAGATTAATCAATGAAAAGATCTGCATGCATGATGGGCATCCATTTGCAAAAGATTTTTCCCTAGCCCATGTCTGCAAAACATTATTTAACAAACACATTTTTGGAGTTTCGCAGGCTATTTTACCTTACATAAGCTATCTTAATATAATTACCTCTATTATGGTTTTTTTTCTTTATTGATTTTAGAGAGAGAAGAAGGGAGAAGGAGATAGAAACATCGATGAGAGAGAACACAGATTGGCCGCCTCCTGCATGCCCCCCACTGGAGATCAGGCCCACAACCCGGGCATGTGTCCTGACCGGAAATCAAACCAGCGACCTCTTGGTGTATGGGTCAACGCTCAACCACTGAGCCACACCGGCTGGACCTCCATTATGTTTTTTAGTGTCTTGGAAATCATTGGTCTGCTAAACTAATAAGAGATTTCTCAGTTAGAAAAGGAACAGTTCCTCTCACTGGCATCACAGTTTCCAAAATAATTCATGTATATCTAAGTATGATAGTTTCTTTTCCTATGACAAGGGAAAAGAAATTAATGGGCATTTGGCTTGCATTAGACATCATGCTAGGCATTTTCACATATGTTACCTCAAAATACTTTAGTAGTCATGCTATTATATCTCACAGTGGGCCAAAAGTAAAAGATGCCAAGGGCTAGGTAGAGGTGTGAATGGAGAGTTACTGCTTTCCGGTATAGGGTTTCATTTTGGGTGACAAAAATGTTCAAGAATTAAATAGTGGTGATAGTTGCACAACCTTGTGAATATACAAAAAACCATGACTGTATACTTTAAAATACTGAATTTCACAGTATTTGAATTGTTATCTCGATTTTTAAAATTACATGGTCATGGTAATTTGGGGAACCTAGGCAAAGGGTATATTGGAATTCACTATATTATTTTCCCAAGTTTTCTGTAAGCTTAAAATTATTTCAAAACACAGTTTTTAAAAATGGCACAATAATATGAATATAGTTAATGCCGCTCAACTGTACACTTAAAAGTGGTCAAGAGGGTAAACATATTATGCATTTTTTACAACACATGAAGAGGTAAAGGCATTTGCGCAATATCCTACCGTAGTAAGTAGCAGTATCAGTATTCAAAAGCATGTCTTTTCTTCTCCACAGCCAATACTCTGTTACAAGACCAAAAACGGCTGTTGGTCTTGTGATTGTACTGAAATGTTACTTATGGCCACTCTTAAGTTGTACACTAATACACACACTTAAACTGCTCTTTTATAAACAAAACTCTGAGCTACTTTCAGGCTGCCATGTGACTATAGATGTGTGTGGAAGGGAAAGCTTTAGTACTATGCTATCCATCAAATAGTGATTCCCAACTGAATACTACTGAAAAACAGGGCCTTATACTAGACTTTCTCTTCCCAGTTGAAATTTCAGAACTGGTACTGACATGAGAAAGCAATGAGTATGAGAAAATACTTGTTTATATCAAATTCTGTTTTTATTTACTCTGAAGTTTTTTTCTTGATTTAAAAATCTTTTAATAGTTTAGCAATTTCTCACAAAGTTAATTATTTTTTTAATTACAAAACATTAGAGATGTGAGTTCCAACCCACTTATAATATGCTGATTTTCCAAACACTGACACACAATATGATAGGTATTTGCATAAATGGGTATATCTGGGTTTGACTTGGGGGCTTATGACTAAATATTTCTTTTATTTTTTTTTACATTTATCTTCAGATACAGCAGGAGGAAGAGAGGGAGGAAGAGAAAGAGAGAGAGAAACATCGATGTGATAGAGCCACATCTACTGGTTGCCACCCACACGACCCCAACCAGGGCCGGGACGAACAGCAACCAAGGTATGTGCCCTTGGCCGGAATCGAACCCGGGACTCTTTGGTCCACCAGCCGATGCTCTAACCGCTGAGCCAAACCAGCCAGGGCTAAATATTTCTTAATTTGCCAAGTGTATAAAATACCCATACACCTTTAGAAATAACATTTACTCGAGAACATTAAGAAGTGGATATTGGACCCTGGCCGGTTTGGCTCAGCGGTTAGAGTGTAGGCCCGCGGACCAATGAGTCATGGCTTGATTCTGGTCAAGGGCACATATCTTGGTTGTGATTTGTCCCCAGCCCTGATTGGGGTCGTGCAGGAGGCAACCACTCGATGTGTCCCTCTCACGTCAATGTTTCTCTCTCCCTCCCACTCTATCTGAACAAAAATGGAAAAATATCCTTGGGTGAGGATTTAAAAAAAAAAAAAAAGAAAGAAGTGGATATTGGGGTTCCACTTGTTGCAATCAAGTACACACTTAAAAAAACAAAAACAGTCCTTTAAAAAAAGGACATCAGGTGGGAATTCTGGAGGGCAAAAGTCATTTTTACCAATATTTTTCATTTTCTATATTACTAACTATGCAGTGACTCCCAGTAAAGGCGTTGATATTTTAGGCAGAACAAGTCATCATTGTGGGTAAATTCTTCAATGGGAACACTGAGGCATCCTTGGCCCACCACACAGCAGGGCCATTTATGACAAACAGAAAACTCTCCCAAGGTTTCCAAGCACCCTGTGGAGGTGGCAGCACCCCCAAGTTCAGAACAGCAAACAAGCTTTAACATCTTCCACCTCTTAGTATTTCAGTCAACTGCTGAGTGGGAAGGTTGTGTTCCTATCAGTCAGGCCAGAGGCCAACCCTCCCATGCACTCCTAGAATGCCCTACATTTTAAAATAATCCTTTCTCTTTTGTGGCCTATTGGCTGCAAATTCAGATTTCCATCATCAGTTATTCTTAAAACCAAACACACTTGCATTAATTTGATTGACATCACAAAAACTCTAAGAGAAATGAACATTTAAAAAATAGAAAGACACTTTAATTATTTAATACATGCTTTCTATAGTCACAGTCTTCAAAAGTTAGATGGCTTAGACCATCTAACTTTTTAATGTAACAGGTCTTGATATACTGATTAGAAAGAAACCACCGGGAGTTCAGTTTTCAAAACAGAAAAATTACACCAAGAATCTAAATCCCATGTTTCAAAACACAAAACTCAAAACATTCAAGTTCAATGCCTCTGCATACTTAAGTTAGCGTATGACAGAAACAACCTAGAATTTATAAAAAATAATTTAGTATCTAATAAAGATGGAACTAAGTTTGAAATGCAATACTGAAGTGTTTTATCTTTAACTAGAATGAAATAAAAAGTGCAAAATGCAAGGAATGCTTTGAGTTAACAAGAGAAAAAAATCCAATATTTTCAGGGTCAAATTTTAAACAATTATCAATAACAGCACTACACAATCTCTTCACTATTTCTTGAAGCAAAAGACCGGCTTATTAATAAGAAAAGTCACTGTATTTCTTGCTTTAAAAAATATTTAACTGCAACAAATTCTTTGGTATTTTCTTGCCCAAGGTCTGACTAGAATCCTGTAAGTCTACAGAACTAGCTCACCATGGAACACAGCACAATGCTAAACACCACAATCTATCAGCAGCATTAACTGCTCCCAGTTCTAAGACTTTAATTGCGACAAGACTGCAGCTCAGAGACTGAAGACTGATAAAGTTCTCTTTCAGCAGGCATGGACAAGGACCACATATTTTCGTACACGCTGGTACATATAAGAAACTGTTTGCTGCCCGAGTCACAAGCATGTCCAAGACAGGATTTCTAAGTTAGTCCGTGAATATTCTACTCAATGTATTTTCATAGAATAAGCCCAAATTATTTTAGACCAATCCATGAAGACTAAGTAACCAAAATCAACAGCAGGTTTGCCACAAACTACAATCTTTTGACAAACATTGGGTAAAAAGAAATCCTATAAAATGTTGCTATCACAACACTAGACCATCAATTTCTAATTCATAGATGAAATAAGTCAGTCAAAACTGCAAAGTGAGTCAGTATTCCTGTATCATTACTGGTAAAGCAGATGTGCTTTTAAGGACCCCTGAAATTTTTCTTCCCTTGAAGTACACTATTTCTGTAAAAAAACAAAGTGGATGGTGTATTTAAAGTAGTAATATCAGTTTACAATGTCAAGTTGCTGCATAGTAGAAAACTTGATTTCTATAGCAGGTCCTCAAGATAAAGCTAAATGTTAAGTCATATGCTGCGGTAGGTCTACTTTCCAATTACTAGAAGCAAGCATACAAGAGATATAATTAGTTATGACACTGGGACAGGCATACATGTTTCAACACACACGCAGCTCAGAACAAAGTTTTTGGCATTATATGACAGAGGACTTAAACTAAAGACTCAAAGAAAGGTTATGCCGTGTGTATGCCTTTTTTTGTTGTTGTTAATTTAAAACTTGCCACATCAAATTATTTCTTTTAAGTTATAAGCATATTTTGATTTGTTTAAACATCTCTTTCAAGATTTCTCAGGGAGTGGGGACTACCCTGTGGCTTTCATTGAACCTACATTACAAATTAAGGAAGCCGACTTCATAAAATTCATTTGGTAAAAAAGAATCACCTTCCAAAGAAGGCTCATATTGACCCAACACATTCAGAAAAGTTAGATAGTTCTAGTCATGAGTTTCTCAATCAAGGATAACACTGAGCTCTAACAACAAAATATACAAGGCAGTATAATGTAACTTTGACTGTTAAAAGTTTGTCCAAGATATACCTCCAAGATACCCCAACACCATAATTTTTTAGCAAAGCCTTAAAAATTAAAACATGAAACTATTAAATGAGTTATTTGTAAATTATGATCCACTTAGGATAATTTGTTCCTTGATAAAGACAGAAAGAAAAAGACCATAATTATATACCCGAGACTCTACAGAGAAACATGTGGAGTAGATACATAAACAGTTGATTACAATAAAGTGTGATAAGCTCAAATGAGGGGCAAATTCAGAAAACTGGAGACAAATTACACATATACATAAAAAACTAAAATTCCGTAAGATCCAACTGTTTTTAATCTCAAAGGATCCAACAAGAAATATCCCAAAACATCCCTTTTCTAAGGAAGGGTCTCAGGCACGAACTCAAAGATTTTATTAAAACAAGACCTATAATGTAGTAGTTTATAAAAACACACAAAACTCAATCTCTTACTATGCTATAGTGAGAAATAACCAATAATAATAAATGGTGCCTTTTCTTAGTCTCTTATCAAATATTCCTTTTCTGAGAAAATTAACCTAAAAAACAGGTTTTAAATAGAAAGATCCAAAAACTCAAGGTGAGGAGAAGACACCAAAAAATGGGAGGTAGGTTTCAAGCTTGACTGCTTCCATCTTCCAAGTCATACACTGCCCCCAATCTGCACATGAGTCCATGGATGAAGTCAGGTGTAGTGAAGAGGAGGTATTGTGAATGGGTGTTGGAAAACATAAAGCTTGTAATTAAGTATAATAATCCACCTGGAACAAGATAAAACACTGAGAACCCATCCAAGGTAAAGAAGCTAGACCTTATACTCCCACAGGAGTTTATCACATGACAATGAATTATGACAAACCCCATCTCATGAGCCAAATTGTCCATGAACACAGTACATGTGGTCCCTCCAAAGGCAGTGTTAATGACACACTTAGATTTTAGTCCAGCAAAGACTTCCACCTTTTAACAGGAGCCCCTCTACCTCCACAGAACTATATAAGAAGCTTAGCATGCTAGTTACATATAAGTATACTTTTGGATTTGACTAAAAGAAAACTCCCAGCATTTTAGCTAACACAAGAAAAAGTTGACCCTAATACCCTAATGTTTATTAGTCTTAACTTTCTTTCAAATCAGAAGGTTCTATAGTTTCAGAGAACTAAGGTTGGAGGTATGAAGAAACATTTAAAATTAACTCTTCTGAAGTTAAACTTATTTCATACCTATTTATTTCTTGAATTCTCATTCCTGGGGTGGGGGGGAACTACAAACTTTTTAAATAGGGTGGTAGGTATCACTTAATAAAACAGACTGATTTTCAAAATCGCTTTTGATACTTTTAATAAAATTGTGCTGAAATCTACAGATTCCCTGCAAAATTAGCATTTTATGCTGTGGACAAGAGGTTGGAAGATGAATCAGAAGGAAGTTCAACAACACAAGAAGGCATTAATTAATGCTATTCTTAATTGATAACCAGGAAGTAGTCATAAAGAAACTGATTTTGCCCTGGCCGGTTTGGTTCAGCAGTACAGCGTCAGCCCACGGACCAATGAGTCATGGGTTCAATTCTGGCCTAGGGCACGTACCTCAGTTGCGGTTCCTCTCTGGCCCTGGTCAGGGTCATGTAGGAGGCAACCAGTCGATGTGTTCCTCTCACATCGATGTTTATCTCTCTCTCCCGTCCACTCTATCTGAAGATAAATTAAAAAATATCCTTGGGTAAGGATTAAAAAAAAAACAGAAAAAGAAACTGATTTATAAGTGTAACTTCAAACCACAACTTACAGGAAATCAAAAACAAATCTTAAAGCACAAAAAACAAAACAAAATCACATTTCCCTTTGGCAACTACTTTTCCTTTGACTTCTGTCAAATATCAGTATGAATAAGACTGCCTCAGAAAGTTTATGTGCACAAATTTGTACTTCACTAGCTTTCTCATGTCCCCAGCATTTAGGTATGCCAATATACAGATTTGCTGAACCAAGAGAAAATATATAATATGGGCCATGTGACAACCTATCTAATTTCTAGCCAAAGAGCTCTATATAAAATTATTTGTATCACAGAGCACTTATGCAGTCCCACATCTTTTTTTAATTTTTTAAAAATCTTTATTGATTTTAGAGAGAGAGGAAGGGAGAGGGAGAGAGATAGAAACATTGATGAGAGAGCACATCAATTGGCTGCCTCCTGCATGCCCCCCAGTAGGGATTGGGCCCACAACCTGGGCATGTGCCCTGACCGGGAATCGAACCAGTGACCACTTGGTGCATGGGTCAATGCTCAACCACTGAGCCACACCGGCCGGGCAGTCCCACATCTTGGTTAAATTTTTTCTTGATATCCTTTGCCCTCAGAGGACTCCTGAGACCATGACCTATAGTCATTTTACTCAGATTCCACAGATTTACCCTGAAGTAGAATTTATCAGGTACTTGCCACATGAAGCTGAGTTATGTAAGACTACAAAATACTGCCCTGGCTGGTATGGCTCAGTTGGTTGAGCCTCATCCTGTGCACCAAAAGGTGGCCGGTTCAATTCCCAGTCAGGGCACATGTCCAGGTTGTGGGCTCCATCCCTGATACAGGGTGTGCAGGAGGCAGCCAATCAATGTTCTGCTCTCACATCAATGTTCCTCGTTCCCTTGCTCCCTTCCCCCACCACCCTTCCTCTCTCTCTCTCAAAACCAGTAAAAATATTTTTTTAAAAAAGATTACAGCCCAGCTGGTGGTATAGCTCAGTGGTTCAGCATCGACCCATGCACCAAGAGGTCTCTGGTTCGATTCCCAGTCGGGGCACATGCCCAAGTTGTGGGCCTGATCCCCAATGGGAGGCATGCAGGAGGCGGCCAATCAATGTTCTCTTTCATCAATGTTTCTATCTCTTTCTCCTTCTCTCTTCTTCTCTAAAAATCAATAAATAAAAAAGAAAAGAAAAAAAACAAATTCATAGAACATCTTTATTAAAAAAAAAAGACAACAAAATACTGACACAATTTGGTGGGTGCAAAGATGTTTATAAGCATGCATTTATGTATGAATCTGCATATGCCTAAAATCTCACACTGATTCTTGTATAGCCCAATGAGTTTCCATGGATTTCAAAAACTCTATTACTAGTGGGGAAAAATAATCAATGTCTCAGTTGTTACCTTCAAACACTGCACTTATTCCAAGGATGTAACTTAGCTAAAAACATTTCTGGAATTCTCAATTTTAACTATTTATTTCCAGAGCCAATTTATAAGCTACATAAGAAAAATAAATTGTGCTATTTTTTCTTTCTTATCAAAAATGGAATTATCTGGCTTTATCACCCATCATGTTCATCAGGCTTAACTTCTTGATGATTCAGAAAAATCAAAACTTATATCACAGAAAATTTGCTAGCACTGAACACACAGAAGGATTAGACATAGGCTGTCTGAAACCAATGTCAAATGAAGAGCTCCAAGAACACTTTAAGCTATGCCACCATCAGTGTATGATCTTCTAGGGTAACTACCTTATAAAGGATAATACTTACATCTGCTTATTTGTGGTTTTTAAGTTTCCTTATCATATTTACTAGTACATTAATTGCTTCAATGCTTCATTCATGTTTATGAATCCTACCAAATATTTTATTAACACGTTCTTCAAATGTTATAAAACTTCCTTGAACTTAAGAAGATATTAAAATGAGTACCTAACTAAACTTGCTTCCAAATTCTAAGTTTATCATTTATTCATTTCTCTGTGTCTTCAAAATTGCATAAATTGTAATTATAAAATGGAAAGTAAAACTTATAATGGTGAATTGTATGGTATATGAAGTATATCTCAATAAAGCTGTTTAAAAAAAATGAAGACACAGAAAGCCAAAGTACCCAGTTAAGCTTCATTAAAAAGCCTAAATTATTCAAAATGAGAGAAAAGACTTATTCAAAGATTAAGCAAAAGCTCAGATCACCCAGAAACAGACCAATCAGGTAGCAATTTTGAATCATCACTAAAACAACTAACATACTTTCACAGGTGCACTTTAACTGAAAAGATCAGAAAATTCCACCAGAAACTGAGTATTAAGGAATAAATATTGATACACATATGTATACTAAATTTCATATATCTCACTCACAACCAAACATTAGATCTGTGCAATCTTCTGAATGGGAAACATTTCTGTATCCTCTCACCAGTGGCAGCACCACCTTATTATTCAAAAGCCCAAAATCTGTGGAATAGCCTATGGAGATACATCTTGCTTTAAACAAAGTTAACCATCCTTGCCCAGATCATGTTCAATCCACAGTACTAATTTTTTTGATTGCACAGTGCATCCCTTAACATTTGTACTAAGATATCCTGCACACTATAAAACAAACATAAAAACAGAAGATTGAGATAAATCAAATTTCTAATCTATTTCCCCCACATTTTATAGGATGATCTTTGCACACCCCTTGGGATGTTTACATCTACCCTGGAAACCAATGCTCCAATAAGCAGTTCAGAACGTGGCAACAGCAGGTGCCATAAATAATCCTCCACAGAATAACTAAGAGCTGATAAAAATAGATAAAGAATGTGTTTATGAATGAAAGAATGTATATTCATTCATTCAATAAATATCCTGTTGAGTGTTTCCCATACCAGGCACTGCTACAGGTAGTAGAAATTCAGAAATTATCAAGACAGGCAAAGTTCCCTGTTCTTATGGAGTTTAATATCCTTTCGGGGGAGGGAGCAAATAGTAAACTACATATAAACAAAAAAATTAAATATATTTTCAAGTGGTGATAAATGCAATGAAAAAAACAGGGTTAAGAGGCCAGAGATGCACACAGTGTGGAGACACAGCAGAGAGAAGGAAAGTTGTCATAAAGTTCTCTTTAAATGAGGTGACATTTGAGAGGAGCATTGAATGAAATGAGGGAGGAAGCCATGCAAACATCTGGGAGGTCAGTTAGGCAGAGGAGCACCATGAGCAAAGACCTGGGGTAAGCACAAGTTTCGCATGTTCGGTGAACAGCAAGAAAGTCAGTACAATAGCCAAGTGAGCAGTGGTAGGAAATGTTGGAGCACTGAACAGAGATCTCATCTCACATACCCTCTTCAGTCACAGCAGGAGTTTGCATTTCACTGCAGGTGTGGCAAGAAGTCGCTGGAAGGTTTTAAGGCAAGGAAGCTATTTCTCTGTGAAGAATAAAAAGTCTGTGTGTAGTGGGCAGGAGAGAAGCAAGAATGGCAAGCACTAGGCTAGTTAGAAGGTACCTCAGTATTCCAGGTAAAGGGTGCTTTGGACCAGGGTAATGGCAGCAGGGTTGTAAATGGGTGGTAATTGAGAGGCAGATCTAACAGGACTCTGCCTAGTAGATGAGGAGCACAAGAGAAGGAGACCCTGAAAGTTCCTGAAAAAAAGTATGGTCAACCTGGGTGTTCCGAAGCACATAAAAACAAGTCTCTTGCCACTCCTTTTAACTGGCCCTTTGTTTTCCAATGCATTTTTCTAACTACTTTTTTATCAACATTTCCTGTGTAATCTCTCCATTCTCTTCATCACCATCCCCTCTTTATTTTTCATTCTGACACTTTTTCAAACTTAAAATTTGGAATATATTAAACCCTATGGGTTGTTGTTGTTGTTTTTTTTAATTTTTTTTTTATCCTCACCCGAGGACATTTTTGCTTTTATCTTCAGATAGAATGGGAGGGAGAGAAGGAGGAAGCGAGAGAGAGAAACACCGACGTGAGAGAGACATATTGACTGGCTGCCACCCACACGACCCCAACCGAGGCCGGGGACAAACCGCAACCAAGGTATGTGCCCTTAGTGGAAACCGAACCCGGGACTCTCTGGTCCGCAGGCTGACACTCTAACCACTGAGCTAAACCAGCCAAGGCTAACCCTATGGGTTTAAATAATAAAATTCTTACATTATACAATTGTCCCACAACTGCTCTGAAACTTCCAGACTGCACACAGAGAATATGGATATAAGGATAAAAGTGAGACCAGTCCCTAAGGAAACCACAATAGGTGGCTCCCTTGTCCACCAATATCTGTCCTTGGAGCATCCAGTGGCTACTCAGTGCCTCATCTTTCTATCTTCTCTTCCCTTAACAAATTTTTCTCTTCAGTCAGAATGTAATTGATATTAAAGTTTTTAAAAGAACAAGAAACAAAGTAAAACAATAAAAATAAAACTAATTTGGCCCTGGCTGGTGTTGGCTCAGTTAGTTGGAGCATCATCCCCATGTGCTGATGGGCTGCAGGTCCATCTCCAGTTGGGGTGTGTGCGGGAGGCAATGGATGTGTCTCTCTCACACAGATGTTTCTCTCTCGCACCCCCTCTCCCTTCCTCTCTCTCTCTGAAATCAATAAAACCTTGTCCTCGGGTGAGGATAAATATATGTATGTATGTATGTATGTATGTATGTATGTATGTGTGTGTGTGTATATATATATATATATATATATATATATATATATTTTTTTTTTTTTTTGCCCTGGCCGGTTTGGCTCAGCAGTTAGAGGATCAGCCTGTGGACCAAAGAGTCTCGGGTTTGATTCCAGTCAAAGGCACGTACCTCAGTTGCAGGTCGGGGTCGTGTGGGAGACCACCAGTCGATGTGTCTCTCTCACATTGATGCTTCTCTCTCCCTCCTACTCTATCTGAAGATAAATGGAAAAATATCCTCAGGTAAGGATATAAAGAAAAATATATGTGTGTGTGTGTGTGTGTGTGTGTGTGTGTGTGTGTGCTTGTTTTTTTTTAACTAATTGGGAAGTTGCTGGAATCAACCAATGTGAGGTTAAAGGTATAGATTTAACTTTTCGGTCCTTTTTGGCACCCATAAAATAATACAATATAAAAAGAGATGTTGCGTATCACCCAATGTGAAACATTATTAAGAATCTTTAAAATCTAATCTTGACCCTAATTGTACAATGGAAAAGAGAAGCTCAAAGTAATGGAGGAACTTTCCTATCACAAAGAAAATAGATTTGGAGATTAAATACACACACGCAACACCCCTGCTGACTTCTAGATTGTAGTTTATTACACCTATGTGTAAGGTCAATCTCAGATCAAGGTATTTCTCTACAGGACATTCAACAATCGAAACTTTCTCTACCAGGTATTTAACTGGTCTCAAAGCCTTTTATTAAACAAACAAACAAACAAGCATAAAAAAATCTTCTTTCCTCCAGAAAACTGTTGTCTTATCCTATGGCCTCCCACCATTCTTGCCTACCCCTATACAAAATACATTACATGTAAGGTGGTGCCATGAGGTATCTCCCAAGAAATTTAAAATGAATGAAATGAGACTGCCATCTGCATTAGGTCCATAAAAAAGCATACAGATTCAAAGTCACCTTAATAAGTAGCTCCCAGGACAGTTGAGCAATATCTGCTTGAGAATATTAATATATCTAGAGAAAAAAGCATTTGTCAATCAGAAAGGGTAACAAGAAGCAGAAAAAAAGCAAGAGGGGTAAATTTTGTCCATACTCTTCCAGACACTGTCCAGGAGATAGGAGCACAAAGTGTACTTTGTAAATAATACAGGCCACTGGAAAGGTTTTCCCTATAGTGTGAGGAGGCCCTTATGCCTTCCACCTCCATCCCCTACCATCCCTAAAATTCTCTGCTCAACTCTCAATCTCATAAAGCAATGAGCAACATTTGGATTATAATTTGATTCCCTACTTAAATTTGCCTGTAAAGGAGAAAATGTGCTAAGCATACCAATACAAGTATGTGAATATTCCACCTAACGTGTGTGTGTGTGTGTGTGTGTGTGTGTGTGTGTATTCTCCACCCCTCTGTCAGTGAACAAGTTGAATGAGTACATGAATAACCGATCTCTTCTTTCAAAGGTGTTAGTACAAAATTAGATTTCTAAGCAAATGAAGACCAGAGGCAGATTCTGAACTATGGTTATTTTTAAAAATATAATTAATATCTTTCTGCCAATGAATTTTGTGCTCCTTGATGTTAGGGCTATAACTCCTACTTCATCTGCAATACCTATTGCACCTAATAGAATGGTATGTGTATCAAAGAAACTCAAATGCCTGTTGTTATATTCCAAAATAATCAGAAGTGTGTTAGACTTTGGAATATGAAGGCAACTGGAACTCCTACACCTATGCCAAATGTACAGCTAGAACACAAAATCCTGAAAAACCTTAAAAGCATCATTTTTATTTTTACCAAATCAATCCACTATTGTCTAATGTTTCATGCAAATCTACAGCAAGTTATTCTACATATAGTAATCAAATATTTACTTGTTGGCTGTTAACAGATTTATCATATCTCAATTTCAGAAATACAATTTTATATTAGTAAAACATTCAGTGAAACTCTCAATATACATCCATGCTATCCATACATACACCTGAAACTACAAAAAAAAAGTACCAGGTATTACTTCTGCAGTATGGAAATATAACAGTGTTAAACCACTCCCCTCCACTCAAAATAAAATTTTAATGAACCCTACTATTCTTCCTTCCCCACAAGTAAGTTGTAAAGTATCAGTTTCTCATGGATACTTCTACAGACAGACACACACACACACACACACTTCATTAGAACTAATTATCTTTGTATTCTATACGCAAAAATGTCATGTCCATGACTGGTTGCTGTTGAGGGACATGGTGAAGCTGCAAAGACCAATGAACAAACACAAGTCCTTTATGGGAAAATATTTCTTACCAGAGACAGTGATAGGGTGAAAAATATGGCTCAACACCTGGCAGAATTTCTAAGTTTAAAAATATTTATTTTGTAATATCATTTCAGGTTAATGTACTCTGAAGCAAAATTAATGTTTTGGTCTGTCAACACCAATTCACACAAATACAATGTTTTTTTTCCAATCACCATTTTGAATGAGAGCAAAATCTGAACACATTGTGCTTCCAACAGCATACCTGTTAGGTATGTATGTACATGTTGATAGAATAAACTTCCCTAATCCACTGGAAAGTGAAATGTGTATTACAGGGAGATTAGATACCACAGGCCAGAGAACTGAGTGGACTTTTTTGTATGGCTGAACTGTTCTAATTAATTACCTCTTCATGTCTTCAAACAGCGTACATGATTTTGTCATTCCATATACATATATGCACATGTCAAAACATGTTAAAAAGAACAGAAAAGTAGCATTAATTTCTTGTTCAGCATTAACAAAATGTGCCATTGGAATAATAAAATGTATATATAATCAAAAATCAAGTGTCTAGTAAATACAAATTTTTCTTCTATACCAATTTTCATAAATTATTTTAAATCCTTTACAGAATTTTCACCAGGGAAAAAGTAAACCCTCAAACTATGTCATGAGATATAATTTAAAATTGGCTGATTACTTTTAAAATAGGTAAACACTAATGTGGGGAGAAAAAAGAAATACTCTGCACACATCTATTTTGATCAGTTAGCCATCTAATTAATATTTGATACTGAATGAAAAATAAAACTTTTGTCCAAAACAACTGGCAAGGGCCAAAAATAGACAATGCAGTTAAGCAAGATTGGTCCATCAGAATACTAGAAAAGCAATTACTTGGATGGAAATATTGGTCTTTATTACCATGAATAAAAAGAAATTAGAACTTTAAGGGAACACATTATTCTAAATTCAACAATGATACAATATAGCTGCTTCCAAATTAGGTTACCTTTCATTTGGAAGTGTCTCTAAATTCAAGGAGGTATTTTAATTACAAAATTTGCCAGGAAAACTTTAAAATTAAGCTCATGTTTCCAAATGTGCCATGCTGGATTTAAACATGGTATTTATTTTAAACTCAACTGGACCAGTTAGTTTGGGTTTGAGATCCTACAATAATTTTTAGTTTTAATCACTGTTGGAGTTTTTCTAGTTACAACGAAATGTCTAGGAAGAGAAATTTTCGCAATCATCATTTTTTTCTTCCCTTCCTTTTGACGTATTTATGAAACCAAAAACAATTATTCCTAGGTACTTAATTCCACCCTCCAGGGCATGAACTGTCTTTCTTATACGGAACACCTAGAATGTTTTTAAATGCAGTGATAATTAAGAAACATCAAAGTAAAACCAAGGTGTTTCACAGGGAACTAACAGCCATAATCTTTTGGCTACCAAATGACATATTTCTTGTCCCCTGTAGTACCACCAAGAGTTTTTTACCCAAACAATAGATGTACTTTCTTAATGTAGCCTTTCCTCTTTTGGGATCAGATAAATTTGTTTTAAAAGGAAACTGATAAGGGCAACAACAACAAAAGATTAGACAAATGGGACTACTTAAAAAACTTCTATAAAGGAAGTAATCAACTGAGTGGGAAAGCAACCTACAGAATGGTTGCAAATCATAATTGTGATAAGTGGTTAATATCCAGAATATATAAAGATACAACTCAACAACAAAAACCCTGATAAAATGGCAAAAATCTTGAATAGACTTTTCTCCAAAGAATATATAAAAATGGCCAATAAGCGTATGAAAGAAATGATGTTCAACATTACCAACCACCAGAGAAATATAAATCAAAGCCACAATGAGATATCACATCAGACTCATTAAAAAGACGACTCTTTAAAAAAAAAAAAAAAGACAAAAAATAAGTGCTGACAAGAATGTGCAGAAATTAGAACCCTTGTGCACTGCTAGTGAGAATGTAAAATGGGGCAGCAGCTATGTAAAATAGTACGGAGGTTCCCCAAAAAATTAAAAATAAAATTACTATATGACCCAGCAACCCCATTTCTGGATATATAGCCAAAAGAACTGAAAGCAGAATCTTGCAGTTATTTGCACATCCATGTTCATTGCAGCATTATTCACAATAGCCAAGAGGGAAACTCAACCTAAATGTCCATCTACAGATGAATGGGTAAAGAAAATGTGGTATATACATACAATGAAAACTTTTAAGCCTTAAAAAAGGAAATCCTGTCACCTGCTACAACACAGATGCACCTCGAGGGCATTATGCTAAGTGAAATAAGCCATTTACAGAAGGACAAATACTGCATGATTCCCCTTATATTAAGTATTTAAAGTAATCAAACTCTTACAAAGTAGAATGGTGGTTGCCAGGGGCTGTGTGGAGAGGGAAAAGGGGAGTTGGTCAACAGAGTTTCAATTTTGCAAGGTGAAAAAGTTCTAGAGATCTGTTGCACAAGACACAGTTAACGCTACTGTACCTTTGTACACTTAAAAATGGTTAAGTTGTTCAGTTTTTATGTTGTGTGTGGCTTTTTTTTTTCTAACTGATTTGAGAGAGAGAGAAACATCGATTGGTTGCCTCCTATATGCATGCCACCCAGGATCGAACTCACAATGTAGGCATGTGCTCTGTGCAGGAATCAAACCCACAACCTTTTGGTGTATGCGATAATGCTCCAACCAACTGAGCCACCCAGCCATGTGGTATGTTTTTTTACCACAATAAAAAAAATTTTAAGTAAACTGCTAAAATAATCTTGAAAAAGAGGAATGAAATTGGAAGACTCACATTTCTCAGTTGCAAACTTAATGCAAAGCTACAGTAATCAAGACAGTGCAGGACTTGCACAAGGATAGTCATGTAGATCAATGGAACCAAATATAGAATCCAGAAATAAACCCTTACATCTGTGGTCAAATGATCTTTCCACAAAGGTGCCATGATAATTCAACGGGGACAGAATTGTCTTTTCAACAAATGGTGCCGGGAACAACTAGAATGAGGTTGAATTCCTACTTCATATTACACAAAAGTTAACCAGAATGTATCACAGACTTTAATGTAACTCAAACTCTTAGAAGAAACTACAGGGATATATTGGCATGACCTTGGGTTAGACAATGGTATCTTAGCATACCAAAAGGACAAACAACAAAAGAAAATATTAAGCCCTGGCTGGTGTGGCTCAGTTTGTTGGGCATCATTCCGTGTACTGAAAGGATGCTGGCTCAATTCCTGGTCAGGACACATGTCTGGGTTGTGGGAAGGGTGAGCACAGGAGGCAGCCAATCGATGTTTTGCTCTAGCATCAATGTTTCTCTCTAAAAATCTATTTTGAAGTCTTTTTTTAAAAAATAAAAAATTAGTAAGTTGGACTTCACCAAATTTTAAAGTTTCTATGCTTCATAAGGCACCAACAAAAAAGTAAAAAGACAACCCACAAACTGGGAGAAAATATTTGTAAATCTCATATCTAATAAAGGACTTGTGTCCAGAATATATAAAGAGCTCTTACAACTCAACAATGAAAAGACAAGTAACCTAAATGAAAAATGGGTAAAGGATTAACAGATATTTCTCTGCTATACAGAGAAGACATGCAAATGGCCAATAAGCACATGAAAATATGCTTAACATTATTATCCACGAGGAAAATGCAAAGCAGAACCACTTTACACCCATTAGGAAGCTTAAAATTAAAAGACTGACAATAGTAAGTTTGGAGAGGATGTGGAGAGATGAGAAAGTTCACATACCGCTGGTGGGCATGTAAAATGGTGCAGGAGCTTTGGAAAATGATTTGGCACTTCCCCAAAAGGTTAAAGATCAAGTTGCCACATGACTGGGGAATTCCACTCCCAGGTATAGACCCAACAGAAACGAGAACAAAATACTTGTACACAAATGTGTACCGTAGCATAATTCATTATTCATAATAATCAAAAGGTGAAAACAACCCAAACACTCACCACTGGATGAGTGGATAAATAAAAGGTGATATGCCATATCCATACAATGTTATGTTATTAATTGTATATTCTAAATAGGTGAAATACATGGCATATGAATTATAGCTCAATTTAGCTATTAAAACTATATTAAACTACAATGATTATATAGTCATATCACATAAAATTGGAAAGAAAATTAGAAATAACCAAACTCACTTTTACAAATGATGGAATGGAGGCGCTCAAACCTAGGTAGACTAGAATGGAGTCTGTCTTGAAACCCAGTCCCAGGGCTCTTCTCACTCTGGGTGGATCATGGTGCATCTGCCTACAGAGCATGGTCAGGCCCTAGCCAGTCTTGCTTAGTGGTTAGAGCATCGGCTTGCGACCAAAGGGTCTTGGGTTCAATTCCTAGTCAAGGGCAAGTGCCTGGGTTGTGGGTTTGATCCCCGGCTATGATTGGGGTCATTCAGGAAGCAACCAATTGATGTGTCTCTCTCCCATCGATGTTTCTCTCTCTCCCTCCCTCCCTCACTTCCATTCTATCTGAAAATCAGTGGAAAAATATCCTTGGGTAAGGATTAACAAAAAAAAATAAAATAAAGCATGGTCAGCCAGCTGCACTGAGATACTAACTAGAAGAGTTGCAGGATTCCTATAGAGTAGCTACTGTGTGTATCCCTTTCTCTTTAATTACCACATAGCTCTGGCCTATTGTCTAAGGTGTTTTTTGGGGGGGAGGGGGCTAAAATTATAGCTCATTATTCCCTCTCTCCTCTTCTACTTCACCCAACACAAACCATAATTAATGAAAACAGGACTATTAGATGGGGGGAAGTTAACATACCCTTGCCTTGTCTGTGGGAAAGCCACCAGGTCACCACAAATGATCAAGGCAAATTCATCTTCATATAATGTACACAGAACTTCCACCCAATAGCCAAGAGACTGGAACATGGTCCCTAGGATGGCTAGAAGCTTAGCTGTCAATTACTGAATATGCTTCTCTGGAAGGAAGCATCCTACCTGAGGGAAGGAGTACGATTTAGCTCATCTCTCTCCCCTGAAACAAAGACAACTAAGCCCCTTAAAACAGCCACAAAACACCATAAAAAGTTACCAGAGAAAGCATCAAATACAACTAATTATGAAGAAGTGAAATGTGGCTAAAAAAGGTAGGGTCAAGTAAAAATAACAATCAACTTTATAAGGATTGGTAATAAATTAATATGTTTGCAAAGTTATTGGAGAGCCCCAAAAGAGTTTAGAAAACTGACAAGAATTATTTAAATTAAAAAGACAAAAATATTTTATCCAATCTTGGTAACAAAGATATGCCTAGTTAAAAAAAAAAAAAGAACTTTTGGGTGGAGAAAGATGAAGGTGTTATAATTTATCATTTTCTATTCAAATGATTTGAGAATTCTTAAAAAGTAATTCTATGACTCTTCTAAGATGTTGAAGTAATATTTTCCAATCCAAAAGTTGTAAGTATTTGTCTTTATTATGATTTGAAAATGATCCGATAATGATCATCTGTTTTGTTTTGTTTTGTTTTTTCTTCTTTACATTGGGGCAACAAGGCAAATATATTTCTAAAGAATCAAATTATTAACAGTGGGCTGTGTTAGAGGGAAATCAAAAGGGGAAATAGTAGCACAGGAATATTAATAGGCTATGTTATTTTTATACAGATTTTAAATATATACATGACATCTACAAAATATCTCAATTCTTTTCTAGATATGTAAGAATTAATATAAATTGCTAATGGATCCATTTATATACATGATTCAGTCAGTATGAAAATAGTTATAATACACTAGTCACCAGAAATAACACTTTTCTCCTCTGAAAGATTAAAAATGAAAATAAGACTTTTCAATGCTGTCAAATGTATTCAATTTTCCCCTCAAATGAAGTTTAGATGAAAACAATGTGACTGACAAGCTCCACACAGGCAAATCTTGGCAGCCCTCAACTCTGTCTATCTCCTTGGCCTGTTAAGCAAAATTCCTTCACAAACTGTTGGTCTTTGCAATAACTCCTACAAAGCTCATTACTGCCAGTGCCGGCCTATCCCCCATGTTGTGCATTTATCCCTGGGATGCATATCAACATGTGGCACATGTCCTTGACATACACAGAAGAGCTGCACCCCAGGACAGCAGCATGCACGACAATAGTGTCGACTCTCACTTCTTTATGGTTGCTGGGATGTAACCGAGAAATCTAATAACTGTGACAGTGGGGCCTTTCGGTTTTTCCTTGCCTTTCTAGACAGTGAAGCTGCACAGACACTAATGAAAGGTTAAATGAATAGGAATAGTTGACAAGAGGTACAATAAAGAAGGAGCTTGGTAATCCACAGACACTGAGCAGAGATCCTTGGCTCAAGCAGAGAAAGGACAGCACATCGTCGAGTCACAATATTTAAAACAGCTTGCTATACACAGAGGCTTTTGTGTCTGGGTACACGTCTGGCTTTGGACTAAAAAAAAAAAAAAAAAGATACTGAAAAGGAATTTTAGCATGGGGCACTTTGGCAAATGTAAGGTCATAATAAGAGAAAAATGTTTTGTGTGGGTTGTTACATCTTTGTACTAAACACAAAAAAGCAGGGACTATGAACTCATGAACCACAAGTTCCAAGACAATACTATACATTTTGATAACTATTAAATATTGTATCTAGAGGGCTGGTTTGATGCAATTCCCACTGGTAAGATATACATACAGTCCATTTAGTAGTTCTACATTTTGCCTTCCTTGTGGAAGAATTCCTGATACTCATTTTAGAGTTTTACAGTCAAGTTCTAGTCTTTAGTGAATGTGATTTGTTACAAATATCACCAAAACTCTCAAGCCATTTTCCTTCCACTCATTGCAAAACTTCCCAGCAGTTTACTGTAAAGGAACTGAATTTATCATGCTACCAATGTATGAAGTACAAGGCAAACTTTTGCAATTCCAAGTGACTGGAAAGTGAAATGTCCTCAACTAGAATTCTTAATTATTAAATTTGTTTTATTTTTAGTGCCTTTTTTAACTACACCTTAATGGAATGTTGTATTCCTTGAGAAATTGATTTTAAATTATAATAGCAAGACTATTTAAATCACCAAGAAAAAAAAATGCTCGAGAATGTCAAGGGAACATAAAGCAAAAAGAAAAAAAATTGACTTTGTTAGGTACAGATTTTTTTAAAGAAAAAAAGTTTTGACTCTGCTATGGCAAAACCTTAAAAAATGATATATCTGTAAAATCGTTCCTATGCATATGCATGTGTTAGAATATAGGTTTACAATAAATGGTAAAAGCATACTGAGAACATGTTTTAAAACAAGGGAGCCTCTTTGAACAGCCAAATTAAATTATAGCTGAACTCTTGAGTGTACTGAAGGTTCTAATAAGCAACAAATAAAGACTTTTATTGGCTAGCAATATAATGAGAGCTACTGTGCAAGAAATGAAAAAAAGACAAATCTGGGTAGTTTATCTCACTGGATTATATTATTTACTTAAATGGCAAATAAGTTTGTCCAAAGTAATGCTACTAAAAACTACTATATAAATATTGAAGAGCAATTATGATCAATGACTCTTTAATGTAAATATATCACAAATTTTAGTGGGAAGACTGTGAAATTAAACAATAAATACTAAATTTAATACCACCTGAGTTCTATTTCTTTAAATTAAACATATTTGATTCCCAATATATCAGCTTTATAAATGGTTTACTATTTATGCTTATACTATGAAGTATTTATTTTAAAGGGATTTCCTCTTCAGAGTACGGCAGTTGTAGGTAGAACTACTTAAAAATCATTATTTACAGAAAGGAAGTTGTCTTTAGTAAACTGAAAGAAGGTATCCCCCTCCTCAGTGCTTGGTTACTTTTAATAGAACTTGGAAGGTTGGCCTCCTAACAAGAGAACTCCTTCAGTTAACAAAATGACAAACAGACCTCAGCAAACCAAATCAGATTTAAAATGTTTTTGGTTGCATTTTGCTTGATCTTCAAATCATCTAAAAGGTAGAACCCTAGAAATCTTAGCTGACTACTTGACAACTGTTCTTATAGAAAGTTCTGTTGCTTCTGTCACAGCTTAAAAAAGAAAAGAAAAAAAACCAAACCTACAATAGCCCCTCCAAGCCCAAACACAAAGCCAGTATGCCAGTATTCTTTATGTACTTTTTCTACAACATTCTGATTGCCAGAGTGATTTTTTTTTAACCTTAAGTATGTCTAATAAAATCATGAGGCTCCCTCTAGCTCTTCAGAGAGGAGTTTACTAACCAATGACCCTATATAATTTCCATCCAAGAGGAAAGATTTGAAAAGGCTGCCTCCCCTTCTACAAGAAATGTTTTCAACTGTTTCTTGTAAGGCTGTAGATGGTAAATGAGACCATCTGCACAGGAATTCAGAAAACACTGCTCCTTATATCCACATCAAGTTAAGAACCTATTAATTGCCTCCAACCTAAGCTTTATATACAAAATTCTATAATGAAACTTTAACCTGTTTAAATTGCATCTACATTCCCAACTTATATTTACCCATCTTGCTAAAATCAATTTTAATTTCAAAAAACAAGTAACAACATATATTAATATCTATAGCAATTCAAACTTGTGATCTGGTCTCAGTTCTAAAAACCTGCATTTAAACGCAGAATCTTACAAAAAAAAATTAAGTTTTATTAACAATGTATTGGTGGGGTTTAGAGAAAACAAAGATGCTCATGGTAATTTGTAGAAAACATTTCCATGTACCATATTTATACACAACACTGGTAATGACTTTTTTATTGTTTAATCTTTTCTGCTATTCAGTATTGGATATTTGGGGATTGTAGTTATTTAGAAGACTATAAATAATATAGTTGAAGTATGCCATTGATATTTAGTCTATCTTACAATAGCCATAAAAGCCACATAGTCAACTGGCAAATCATTTCAAACAAGTGAATATGAAAAATGCTAAATCGAACTCCTCATATGCACTAGGACCATCTTTCAAATACTTAAGTAATATTTAAAATGGTGTGGAACCTTAAAGCTAAAATTAAAAATAAAGGGAACCACTAACTTCAGGCCATCACCTATTTTGGACGGACTCCCTTCATATAAGAAACATGCTCAGGAACAACAACAAAAAAATAGCTCCCTCCACCCTCCAACCCCCCGCCCCTTTTTGAGCCAGTGTCCAATTTCTTCTTTTCTGAACAGCTGTATTATCCAACTTAAGTTGCTCTGCTAATTTCAGTCCCACAAGGACTAACTTGGAAGGCAAAAAAATACAAGAAAAGATCAATTTGCTGGGAAAGATCAAATGAGAAAACTGTGGGGACAGCACCAGGTCAGCGTGTGGAGAACTAAGCAGACCTGTTCTTCATTAACTGTGCCTCTCTGGGGATGTCACACACTACCTGTCCATGGGCTTTATTGAACCGCCTAACCCGCCTCTCTGTTCCATTCTTCTGGGCCCAAGTGAATCATATCCTGCTGCTGACAAGTTAGCAGGGGACTGCGGCTGCAACATGAAAGTACTTTTCTTTCTTGTCTAAATCAGGCAGATTTTTGAAAAGACGACACAGCATTGACTCGTGACATGGCAAGATGAAACGAGAGGTCTGGGCCGGTCTTGGAGCTGTGCAGATAAAAGTAATCAAATGACACTCCTGGAATGCAAATTGGCATTCTTGACTGCAGCAATTGCACAACCATGAAACATCCCTGACAGCAAGCAAGATTAGGACAAAATGTTATGTAAAGCACTGAACTCAAAAACTCTCACTTGAAAATTCAAACTGTAACACTTACATTTTAATACAGCAATAGTCAGCTATGCTTTTGTCTGCTTCTTTTTGTAATCACATATCCCTGCCTGACAGATAGCTTACGTTTCAGGTAGAAGAGAAAAAAAAAATCAGGTATTAGTAATGTACAACCGTTATTAATATTTTCCTCATATTTATTTTTAAAATCATATGAGGTTGGTTTTTTCCCCCCAAGGTTTTACAAGAGAGTAACTCCAAACAATATTCTCAAGGGGAAAAAAAGACAGTTTCGAACTTTTCTCACAAGATTCTCAGAGTTCACATTCAGGCTCAGTATTACTTCCCTCAGGTGAAGATACTCCAAAGTACTTTGGTAAAGTGATTAGCAATCTGGATTTTAAATAAGTACTCTGCTCTCCGGGAACAGAAGAGTAGCTACAACTGAGAACTTCATTAAGGCTGAACAGTTTAAAAGAAACAGCTACAAATATAACATAAAACACAGATACTCTATAAAGGTTCGTAAGAGATTTCTGGGGTGATTCCAAAAGGTAAAGGAAGTTCTATTAGCTTGTAGTCCTCTTGAGTACGTCCTCAGATCAGACACACTAAATAAGAGGGCCAGAAACAAATTTCCCCACTTAAAGCACGTATGTGTGTGCAAAGTCACATCTGAAACTGCAGAACACAAAGCAGTGGATGACAAATGGGCTTAGTCACTGTTCAAAGTGATCAGTATTTGGTAATAGATGTGCAGACAAATAGCATATAGACTAAGGGAAAAGGGAAGAAAAATAACACCTACAGCCGGCTTTTACAGTGTTCTTGTGTAAAATGACGCTAGAAGAAAAACTCTCAAGCGCCAAACAGCTATAGTTAATATTTTGTTTTGACGCCTCCACTTAAACACGGTCCTAACCATTGCAATTGTCCACGAAGTACATAAAAAATAATGAAACAAGCCACTTTCTGCCACTTTAATCCTGGGTACACAGGATTATTTTATGATGTCTTTTGTACATCAGTTTTACAACAGCTTGACTCTAGGGTAAATGGGAAGCACCATAAATCGCACGCTGCTTTCAAAACCACTTTAATTTCTGTCAGTGTTACTGTAACCACAGTCTTGGGCGCACGCTATTTTTTGTGTGTGTGCCTGCATTTGACAGTCGCATCTCCTACACTCCAGTCGTGACTTTGATCACTGAAACAAGAGATGTCACTTTGGGGGGGAAGAGAAGAGGGGGAATACGCCAACCCGCTACCTGCCTTTTTCTTACACATTCCATCTACATGCGGAACAGTATGTGAGATCCCCAAGTGGGGGTAACAGCAGCAGCACTGAGTGGAAGCGAACTAAAGGGAAGAGAGTGGTCCAGCCCCATTTCTAACAAATCACTTCCCCGAGAGCGGACAGAGCGCCGGTCCGCGGGCGACCAGCTGCGCGCTGCCCGCTGCCGACCGCCGCTCCCGGGCAGCGGGGCGTGCGGGCACCGCGCTCCGCAGCATTCCCGTCGCCGCTGCCTCGCACTTGGAACTTCTGTTATTTAATCTCCACCTCATTGCACGGGGGGTTTCATCTAGTTTTTTTTATTATTATTTTTTAATTACTCTGCCCCCTCCCTGGGGCCCAAATGCCACCCTGCAGTCCACGTGTAAGTAAAACAAATCGGCTCCTCCAGAATTGCACCTCAAAATCTCCCTCTCCCTGGGATTTCCTTTCCTGCCTGCGTTTTGCACACTCCTCATAAAACCTCCAGGAGCACTTCCTACAATTTCTTCATGTACAAAGGGAGGGTTCCCCAACGTGAGGGAGAGGGGAGGGCACAGCTAAGGTGCCGGGGACGCGGTGGCCGTGTCCTCCTTCGCCGCGCGGCGCACCAGCGCCCCGGCGCCCACGCCCAGCCGCCCGTCCCTCACTCGCCGGCAAGTTTTAAAAGTTCCCGTTCTCCAGAACGCTTTCCTCTCCGCCCCAGCTCCTTCCAGCGCTCCATTCATCACCCGCCTTCCCCCAGCCCCCCCCGCAGCCCGTCCCCAACTCCCAGGAGCCTGCCGCTCACCTTTCCCCGCCAGCCGCGAGAGGGGGCGACGTTCCCCGGCGCCCCTCGCACACACCCTCCCACCTGGAACTCTCCTCAGAAACTTGGGCCAAGTTTAGGGGGGATTTCGGGGGCACAGCAGGGGCCAGGTTGGACTGGGGTTCCCCTCCCCTGCCCGCCCTCCTCACCGCCCCCCTCCACCTCACGCCGCCGGACTTGAGGAAAACACAGCCCCCGGGCGGCCCCGGGGCTCATTTCTTACGAAGTCTAGAATGGAAAGGAAAGAGGGTGGAAACTTCTTACCATCTCGGCATGCTGGTTGTCAAGTGCAGCCCCCGCCTCTTGGTCTCCTCTTAGCGGCCGCGCCTGGACCAGCCCCTCGGCCGCCTCTCGCTCCTTCTGTCTCGGCCTTTCTTTCCCTCCCCCTCCCGGTTTCCTCCGGGCCGCCGCTCTCGCCGCCTCCGCCTCTCCCCGCCCGCCCGCGCGCGCCCTCGCCGCGGCCCCTCTGCGCTCAGGTGACTGATTTACACACGCGCCCCGGGTCGCCCTCGCTCCCCAAGTCGGAGCCTGCAGCGTTCCCCCGGCTCCACAGCACAAAAAAAAAAGAACGGACTGTCACAGGAGGGGGCTGCTGCGGGGGGGGGGGGGGTGTCGGGGCGGGCGAGGTGACCTAGGGTGGATTTGCAAGCCCCACAAGATTCTCCTCTGCAAAATTGTCGTGACTACAATGTTGCTTCCTTTTTGCAAAATAAAAGTCGGGTTAGTTTTGCTCTTGTTTGTCCTGATTTCTAGGGGGTTCGTGGAGAGGATGTATATTTCTCCCTCCCGCACCTCCCGCTGTTCCGCTCCCCGCCCCGGCTCTTTCTGGGGCTGGAAAACAACTTTGGCGCCCCCCGGGGGGTGCGGGCGTGGACGTGGAGGTGGCCGCTAGCGCCCAGCTGTCAAAAAAGAGAGAGCGGAGGCGGGGAGGGGAGGCTGCAAACGCCGAGGAAAGGGCGCGAACTTTATTCCAACTGCTGCAAACCGCGGCGTCGCTTTCCTTTTCGGGCACTCGCCCGTCCCCGTCCCCTTTGACCAGTTCCTCCTCTCGAGGCGTCGCGGCGGCCGCCGCCCCCTCCTCTTTTCCCTTGTCCCTTCCCCCTCTCCTCCGCCGCGGCGGCCCGCGCGCCCCTCGCCCCTGTCAGCCGGGTCCCCCGTGCTGGGGCGAAGGCGAGACACGCCGAGAAAACCCCAGGGGCCAAAACTCGGGACGGGAACGTGCTGGGCGAAAAGGCAAAAAGTTGCGCGCAGCCGGGAGGAGAAAGTTTTCGGTGGCGGCGTGTTTTGCGCCGGCCAAGACGCCGGCTTGCGGCGAGGGCTTCCTTCCCCTTCCCATGGTCTGGGCCGCAGGCCTCGCGCTGGGGACAGGAGGGGACTGCCGCCTCCGCGGGCGCCCGCGGGGGAAGACCAGTCACATCTGTGGATGACACTCAGCCAGCCCGAGTCGCCCTGCCCTGGAGACGCGGAAACGCAGGCTGCGGGCTCGGCGCGCACACGCCGGCAGCTGAAGGACAGCGCTTGAATGCAGGCGAAACACTCCCCGGCCGCGAGCAGGGGAGGAGGGCGAGTTTAATCATCTTTCTAACATACGCTTTGGGCCAAAAACATCTCCGCCTTGTGCACATTTGTCATAGCTAGAGCAAACTTCGTGCTTATCCGACAGGGGAGGAAGGCACAGGTTTCAAGCATACTCCCGAGCACTTACAGATCAGAATCCGCCAAGGAGAAGACTTGCTTGGCAGAACAACAGTTTTGGTTACCGGTTACTACTGAAAGGAGAAAATCATCCCTCCTTCCTTCCTCTCTTCCCCGAAGGAGAGGGAGGGAGAAACTGTTTCATTTCATTCAGAGATCAGAATTAAATTCCTTTGAAAATATGCAGCCCTGGAATTACCTAGTTCTGTTTTCTTTGATGTACAGTCTAGTCTTAAGTTTAATAAAAATTTTGACAGTAATTTTAAAAAAATTTTTTTCAGGAACCATGACTGAAGAGAGACGAGGGCCCAAGTAGCCACAGCTGTTCTGAAAATGTGCGTAGGCTTCTTATTCACGTGGATTGAGCCTTTTCACAGTGAGGCCATCGCACCTGCAGTTCAGTGTACTGATTGGGTCCAAATTCCTGGCCATTTTACAGGCCCTTTCAAAGCAGATTTCAAGTCACTTCTTAATTTGTGAATTTTTTACATCATCTTGTGGGACAGTTTGTCTGGTAAACACTTATACCATATTATCTATAGTTAATACCTCAGAGTTCTAGACACATGGTTCATCTGGAGGTTTCTAGTGGGAAACAGAAGATTACTTCTCTCACTGTACTATAAAAATATAGACTAGATATCTAATGACTATGTATGTATACATATTATCTAAGAAGCCTCATCTTTAAATTATTTGATTAAGGTGTGGAGCATGTTCCCTTATTCTGTAAACATCACTGTAACATCATCCTATAGTTTGTAGAAACTGATTACTCACGGGATAATGATGACCAAATGTGCATTCTGAGCAACTGAGGATCATCACAAGAATTCCCCAGAAATGAGCCAAGTTCCAATGTGTTTTCCTGTATTATAGAGAGATGAGAAAAGCTAATTTCAGAGTCATTACCCATACAAATCCATTCACACACTTACCGCTTTGGACAAGTGACAGGCCAACAATTGCCAAACAGTTGTATTCACACTGTGCATTTTTGGCTGCACACCTACACTGGCCAACAGGCAGAAGTTATTCCACATCAAGCAACCTGTAATTTAAATTCCCCTGATTGGTTTCAGATCTATTTGTTTTTGGTGTTAAGCATACAAACAATTTATGTGAGGTAAGACGTGTCTATTTGGGGTCCTGTACCTTTCTGGAGAGTCATCATTATAAAGATTGGGAATGTGTTAGGCTGAAGAGCAGTCCTTGGAGAAGGTGGAAGAATTTATAGAAGCAAAGCCTAGCATACATTAGAATTCCACAGTCTCTTATTTCCTGCAGTGGGTTTGTATGGCAATTCCAATAAACCTTAAGTCCTTTCAGTGTGATGGAAGACCTTAATGATTTACACCTGCCTGACCCTTTCAGCTATTGTTTTTTCCTTCCCTTCATACACTACACTAAAGTCACACTGGCTTGCTTTCTGTTCCTCTACCTTGCCGAGCTCCTTCCTGATCTTTGCCCCTGCTGTTCTCTCTACCTCGAATATTCTCCCACATTTCCTAATGGTTCCTCCTTACACATCTCAGCTCTAACTTCACTTCTTCCAAGGATATGTTTATTGATTTTAGAGAGGGGAAGGGAGAGAGAGAGAGAGAGAGAGAGAGAGAGAGAGAGAGAGAAACATCGATGTGAGAGAGAACATCAGTTGGTTGCTTTCCATATGTGCCCTGACTGTGGATCAGGGATCTTACCAGCAACCTAGGTATGTGCCCTGACTGGGAATCAAACCCACAACCTTTCAGTACACAGGATGATGCTCCAACCAACTGAGCCACATGGGCCAGGGCCCCCTCACATTTTCTTCCTTTGCTTTCCTTTGTATCCCTTAGCAATATCTGAAATTGTCTTATTTATAAGTTTGTTTTTCTTCAACTAAAATGTAAGTTTCATGGGGGAAAGAGTTGTATCCACCTTGTTTGCTTATATAACCTCAGCCCATAAAGAAGTGCCAGGCACAAAATAAACTCTTAGAAATAGTGTATAAATTAAGGAAGAAATGTGAAAATCATTACACTATATCAGAGATGACCTTAAAGACAGACAAGTTCACTCTAGGAATATGGAAATAACAGTTCCATATCTGTTCTTTGGGGAATGAGGCAAAAACTGTTGACTTCTTGCACCAGAGATCCTCAAAGTGTGGTCTGGGCAGCCCTGTTGAGTCCCCAAGACCCTCTTCAGAGGGCCATGAAGTCAAAACTATTTATATGATTTGCCTTTCTACTCACATTTTTTTATGAATGTACAACGGATTTTTCCAGAGATAATACGACATGTGATATCACAACATACTGAATGCAGAAGCAGATACAAAACTTCACTTATCTTTTCTAATATCAGACCTTGAAGAGATATGTCAAAAAATTTAAATCAACACCACTCTTCGAATTTTTGTTTTGTTTTGTTTTGGAAAACATAGTTAATTTTTTTAAATGTATATATATTCATTTCCTATTGCTGCCATAACAAATTACCACAGATTTAGTGGCTTAAAACAACACAAATTTATTATCTTATAATTCTGGAGTTCAAAAGTCCAAAATTGGTTTCACTAAGTTAAAATCAAGGTGTCAGCAGGACCCTGAGGGAGAATCCATTCCCTTGCCTTTTCCAGCTTCTGGAGGCCACCCTCATTCCTTGGCTAGTGGTGCCCTTCCATCTTTAAAGCCTATAATAGCCAGACGTTTCTTTCTTATACTACATTGCTCCTTCTTTCGATTATAAATACCCCTGTGATTACATTGGGCCCATCTAGTTAATCCAGGATAATCTACCAATCTTAAAATTCTTAATCACATCTGCGACATCGTCACAGATTCCAGGGATTAGGATGTGGGCCATTATTAGGGACCATCATTTTGTTTACCACAATATAGTAACAAATGATGGGTTTATTGTTGTTATTTTAAATGAATTGATAACTATTTTTAAATTTCTGATACGATAATTATCAATAAACTTTTTTTTTTTATCCTCACCCGAAGACATTTTTTCATTTTTTGTTCAGATAGAGTGGGAGGGAGAGAGAGGAAGAGAGAGAGAGAGAGAAACATCGACGTGAAAGGGACACATCGAGTGGCTGCCACCTGCACGACCAACCAAGGCTGGGGACAAACCGCAACCGAGGTACATGCCCTTACGGGAACCGAACCTGGGTCTCTCCGGAGCGCAGGTCAACGCTCTAACCGCTGAGCCAAACCGGCCAGGGCTCAATAAACTATTGACCACATAAACAAAAGTTCTTTGTAATCCTCAATAATATTTAAGAAGTCATGAAACTAAACAGTTTGAGAATCACTGGCCTACACAATAGCTGTTTTCCCTTCTTCCATGCCTCAGATTAGACTAGATTGTACTAAATAGATTATGATGGCCCTCTTCCCTTTGCCGTGATTAGTTTAAAAATGGGCAGGTCACTTGGTTCTGGCCAATGAAGAATGAGGTAAGGTCATTGGGTGGGGGCTTTTGAGTAAGATTATTTTACTCATTAAAACAACAACAACAACAAAACACTGACAAATAAATTGTCCCTTTTCTGCTCTGGATGTTAGTATGTCAGAATGTGGTACCTGAAACAGCTGAATCAGTCTTATGACCACCAGGGAGCCTATACACCTGAGATGACAAAGTAGGAAGATGGAAAGCACCTGAAATCTTGATGCTGTTATTAACTTAATTAACCCCAGATGACTTGGGATGGCTTGTTATGGGATATAATTAATTCCTTTATCATTTAGGTCATTTTGAGGTGCCTTTCTATTACTTGCAGCATAAAGCTTCCTAAATATTACAAAAATGGCTTGTCTGTGTCATATTTCCATATAGGAATTCCTTCCTATCATCTTCCTATCACATTTATATTTTTTTCCAAATCCTGGGAAAAAATGTCAAGAAATTGGTAAAATTGGATTTAAAAGTATTATAATTCTCCTGTGAGAGTTAAAACTTAATCAATATAGAGACAATAGTAGTTGGAATGAATGCAAGAGACAGAAACGCTGACACAAAGTTGAAGTTTATGGAGGACATTTCAAGAAGTGTTTACCATCTAATCAGTTAGTTTCATTTGTAGTTGTACCCATATTCTAAGCATGTGTTCATGGCCCTGTCTGCTGCTAATGATGAATCATTCTTGCAAATTAAGTAAATATAATTTTATTTGCATAGTATATTCTATGCAGATCCTATGAGTTTTGTTCCAAGAAATAACATTATTTGGAGACCAAATAAGTTCTAGTCCTGGTTGATAACTAAATTGGTTAGAGATTCCTCCCAATGTGCCAAGTTTTCGGGGCCTATCCCAAGTCTGGGCACACACAGAAATCAACCAATGAATGCATAAATAATTGGAACAACAAATCGATGTTTCTCTCTCTCTCTCTCTCTCTCTCTCTCTCTCTCTCTCTCTCTCTCCCCCTCCCTCCCTCCCTCTCTCTCTCAGTTCCTTTCTCTCCATAACAATCAATAAGTAGACTTTAAACCAATAAAATATTTAAAATAAAAAGGAAACCAAATAAGTTCTTAAATTGACAAGTGATTGTGTGTAGTGCTGTTAAACATTATAGGATATCCTGAATGTTATGTTATGCAAATATTGCCCAATATATTCACAATGGACTACTGTTCTTTGTAAATTCTTTAATGGTAGATATCTAAAAAGAAGGAAATATAAATGTTACTGTGAAAAAAACCTGAACTTAAAAAGGTAAATCAATTTCAATTTCAAAACAAAATCAGGGCAGACAAAATATTTTCATCATTAAAAAAGTGAGTTTATGGGGAGCAACATATACCCTAATGCTCAATTTGAGGATGCTTTCGGAGTCACAATTAAAATTTCACCATTGTTAACACAAAATGAAAAAAATTTTGTACAAGTGGAAAGCTTACTTATGAAACAAAGATTATGACTACTGCATGAGACAATTAATGTTTTCAAAGTTTTAAAATTTCATTTTAACAATGGCAACTTTTATTTTATTTTGAATATGTTTTTATTGATTTTTTTAGAGAGAGGGGAAGGGGGAGAGAGATAGAAACATCCATGTGAGAGAGAAACATGGATCGCTGGCTCCTGCACTCCCCCTGCTGAGGATTGAGCCCAAAACCCCAGCATGTGCCCTGACCAGGACTTAAACTGGGACCTTTCAGTCCACGGGATGATGCTCAATCCACTGAGCCTTACTGGCCGGGCAACAATGCCAACTTTTAAATATTAAATATTTGTGGTTTGATTTTGCAATTTTAAATTATTTTGTTTGGCATTTATGTTAATGTTTCCTTTGTTTTCATGTTTTCTATTAAATGTCCTTATTAGCTAGAATTAATTTTTACGTTTTATTTACATATATAATTTTCTCACAGATATATTGGTTCATAATACTAATAAACCATACAGTGATTTTCTTTTTACACAAAACCTCTAACTCTATTACAGAAAGAGGGTTCACTATTTACAATTATGGTCACTCATTATTTAATATTACATAAATGAAGTGTTATGTAAAATACAGAATGACTTTTGATTTGGGGAATTCTCAGGAATTCCAATTCTCATTCCTGAATCCAAAAACTAATTAATATCTCTCAGGAATTTGAAAACATAAGATCTGTATGTCATACCAAAGTATTTTTTTTTTTCAATTTTCTTTTATTTATTGATTTTAGAGAGAGAGGAAGGGAGAGGGAGAGAGAGCTAGAAACATCGATAACATCAATTGGCTGCCTCCTGCATGCCCCCCACTGGAGATCAGGCCCACAATCTGGGCATGTGCCCTGACCGGGAATCGAACCTACAACCTACGACCTCTTGGTGCACGGGTCGATGCTCAACCACTGAGCCACACCAGCCAGGCATACCAAAGTATTTTTAAATTGTTGTACCTTAAAAATTTTTTAAATTATGTATTATTCGATAATTATCATTAATCATTTTGTGGATAAATGCAACAATATAGGCCAGTCCCATTCTCTTTGACTCTCAGATGCATTTGATATTGTTGGTCAACGTCTTTCTAAAACTGTCTCTCCCCTCTAGTGGTTTCTTGCACACTGTCCTATCCTGACTCCAGCCTTCCCTTCATTATATTCTCTTTCTTTGCCTTGACACTCACTCCTCCCTGAACCCAATGTGGGAGTTTCCCAGAATATCAAACCTCCTAGTTTTTCTCCTCTCTCTTTATTATGGCCTTCTTGGAACCATTCTGACTGCAACCTGATCTCTATATTCATTTGGTTCCTCCGAATTCTAGTCCCTTTGCTTATATTGTCTAAATGGATCTGTCTCACTGAATGTTCAACAAATAGTTTATCTTCACCTCAAACTTAACCCAACACTGAAACCTTCAGCAACCCTTCCAAATTACTCTTCCCTACTTTCATTTTTTTCTCTCTTTATTGTTCTTTCATTTACTCAAAAGCAAACTTTGTATTCATCTTTGAATCGTTTTGTTTTTTTTCCCTTGCCTTCATTTCCCAAATCAGGTCCTTTACTAACTCACATAGAAGTGTTTTCCATTTATTTTTCATGTCCATCCATTCCCACTTCATTCACATGACCACCATTCCTTCAAATTTAGCATTGCCACATTTTTTTTCAGTTATACTCCTCATGCCTACCTTTTATTGTCATTTTAATCCACTTTGCAGGATTTAAGCTTTTCCAACTCTATTTTTTCTAAGTTGCTCCCCAGCATAATAGTAGCTAAATAAATAAACCTTCCATCTCACCCTGTTTTCTACCAGGTTAAGCCAAATTGTAATGTTTGCTTTTCAAGGCTCACTTTTATTCAACTCTCACACCTAGTATAGTGCGTGGTAACTAATAGTTGCTCAATAAATTTGTATTGAATGAATGACTGACTCACCATATCTATACAATGTTTTTCCTTAAACAACCTGCTGCTCTAATCAGATAGGCTTCCTCACAGACATGCAAGATAATTTCCATATTTTTCTCTTGACTTTCCAACTGTATGTACTCCTTCCTTCTTATTCCACTAATATCCAATGGTCATTTGAAACTGTTCAAAAAAGAGGTACAAATACCTTTAGATCATTTGTGATTATAGTAAAATTTACTGAGTACCTATGTGTTAAGTTCTTTATTATATATTCTTTTTCTTTACAGATATTATTGAATTGTCTAAACAGACTGTAGAGTTAGACATTATCATCCCTGTTTATATGGATGAGAAAGAGGCTCTGAAACTTTTAAAATCTTGCTTAAGGGCACACAGCGTGAAAGTGTTAAAGCAAAGATCGCATCTCAGGTTTATTTTCCAGTCCTCAAATTCCACCCATCTTTCAAAGATTTCATCAGATGCCACACACTTCATGGAACCTTCCTTTATTTCTGTGGTTCTCTTTCTCTGAGCTCCTACAGTGTGTATAGCCTGGATCGCTGATTCACCACCTAATCACATGCTGTTATGTATTTATGGTTGTTTTACAAGTATCTGTCTTATCTCCTTAATGAACAAGTAAGCTCTTTGAGGGCAGAGACCCCATTGATTGCACATTTCTTGACTCCCCACAATCTCTGGTAGAGTGACAGACACATAAACAAAGAAAAGTGTCTAATGAAATAATTTATGAAAACTAAGTTCTAACTCTTAGACATGAAATAATTTCAGATGAAAAACATATTTCTGTAGGAATTAAAGTCCTCTCATCACAGAGTCTAACATTACATGTGCTTATGATAAGTTTTGACTCGGGTTGTATCTGGTTACCTGGATGTTAGGACCAGGCGACTTTCTATTTGCTTTATTTTAATTGCATGCAGTTTTGATTTGTTCACTTGTTGCCTCACTCATGCAGTTATGTCAACTCTAAAGTAAGAAGGGGCTTTGTTAAAGCCTCATTTCTTCTGAGTTATGTTGATGATTACCATGTAATTGTGTCAAACAGAGCCCCCTCTGTATCTTTTTTCATCTCCTGTATTCTCTCAGCTTACATAACCAAGTCACCTCTCTCCTATCAAGAAAATACGTGTCTTACTTATGCATTGCTCTATCCATATAGAAATGTTTAGTGCTTGCTGACAATGCTTTAATGTGTTTGGTTATTTAAATCTTACACTTGTAAGCCTTTACCTTCTAATTTACCTTGTATAAGTGAAGGCATTAATTATTTTGCTGGACTAATGATATTCATTTCTATAGAATAAGACTCAATGTGTCTAACCAAAAACAGGGGGGAGGTGAGGGGTCTTGTTCAATGTAGTGAATCTCTCCCCAGGTCACCAAAGTTAGACACTTTCAAATAGTCCCAATCACTTAGTTACATAGCATTAATATATACCGTCAATTGGCAAACAGGGCTGAGCATTTGTTTGGCTTTCTATCTGTCTACCTTATACATATTAAGTACACCCTGTGCTTTATATTATGGTTCTCCATCTTTTAATTTCTAGATTTATAATAGACAAATAAAACTTGTATTTAGTTGAGTTTAGAAGTGGTTAACATTCTTTGCTTCCAAAGATTTTAGTGCAATGAGCATTGACAGTGTTGTTGTTGTTGTTGTTGTTGTTGTTGTTGTTGTTGTTGTTTGAGAGTGCCTTTTGGCAAAGCAGGCAAGAGCAATCTGGTGGCTGTGTATGATTGCTGTTCACACTTGGTAATAAATAAATTCTGTTGGCTCTTTTGGAGGAGTCAGAAGGGAGTCATTGGTTTAGTAGAGTTGTGGCCTAAAAACACCAAGCCAGCTCATCAGTGCTGCTGATCTCGTGCCCTTCCTCTGGCAAACCATGTGTCGGATGTGGTAGGAAAAAAAACCTCCCTTTCAGCAGCAGAATGTGTGCAAGCTACACCCTGAATTATCCCATGATGACCTTGCAAATGCAGCACATGCCCTTGTGACCACAAGGCCCAACAACTGTAATTTCCTCTGCTTTTCATCAGAGCTCTTCTGCTGCCTGCAACAGGCACAGCATGCTGGGGCACAGCTGCTCCCTGAAGCCCAGGACACCTGCCCTCCTTCCTTTGCTGCCTATATGTAAAAGATTGTCCAATAGGAAGCTGACCCCACTGCTTATTCAAACTCTGAGTGAGTTCATCTTCCTGGGTGAATTGTGAGGCCTGGCCAGTGTTTACTATGCAGCCAGCCAACATTTGGGGGGATATTACCTAATGTACTTGCTGAAGTCATTCCAAAGATCATTATTAGGCAATTTCTTAGAGCAATGCATGTGTTGAAGAGGCATTTTCCCCAGTGACATCATTGATGGGTATTTCATTTACTCAACACATATATATTTAGCACTTACTAGATGCCAGGCAATGCTCTAAGTGCTAAGGATGAAGTTGTGACCAGGATAAAAAAAAAAAAAGGCCTCTACTTTCCCTGAGCTTACTATCTAGTGGGGGAGACACATGAACAAGTTAACAAATGAGAATACAAATGGTAATAAAAGCTTTAATGATAATAGAATAGGGCGCAGTGATCTAGAGTGCCCAGGAGTGGGGTGTTGGTGGTAGATAACCATGGAGTAAAACATTATATTGGATAGTCAAAGAAGGTGATTTTCTGATGAGATTGCATCTTGACAAACATTGTACAGATTAGTGGGAATTTCCTTGTAGGCACAGAAAACACCTGCATAGGCCCTGAGGTAAGAAAGAGCTGAGAAAGGAATTTAAAGAAGGTCAGTGTGGGTGGTGTGTCCTGAGGGATTGGAAATCATGGCAAGGTGATTTTAAAGCTGGAGTGAGAAGCTAGGCAGACAGAACATGTGTATTCAGGGAAAATTTTCAGTGTAAATAAGGAAAGACCCAAAAATGCCTGTAGTTCAGATGTGATGAGATTCACCAACCAGAGAATCCACTGTTGAATTGGGGATACCTGGAACCTTGGGTGTATGGTAAGAAACCTCACTGATTTCTCCCTCTTCCAAGAATTTCCAGTCATTGATAATGCTAATCCCAAATTCTACTATTTGATCCCTACCACTGCCTTTGCTTTGTCATTTGGTGTTATTTTAAATTTCTAGCATTTCCTAAGAATTCAAATGACAGTGTCCTTTTAAAAACATACTGGTTTATCATTTCATTTGCATTATACTCAGAGTAAAAGATGGACACGCAGGACCTGATATTACCCATAATGCAAAGAACTTGACATTTAAAATAAATATCCTCAACCCCCATTAAGTGTTTGCTAACCACATGTTTTTTAAACCATATTCAGAAATGTTCACTTAAACTTGCAGAATGCCATCGGATCTTACTCTGACTCTCCAAATGGCTCTCTGGAAGCCTCCCTATGTGTCTTCATCTTCCCAGAGCTAATGGGTATCCCCTCCAAGGAATGCTGTGTGGCCTCATCAGCAAAAAGGCGGCATACCTGTGGTTTGGTACAGAGTGAACTAGGCCAGGAATCTGGGGAGCAAGCCTTTATTCCCATCATTGCCAGTCACTCTGGGATCTTGAGCTAATCAAATGCTCTCTGTACTTTAATTTATACCCATGCAAAATGGAAAACATAATACTGTAACGGTGCTCTGAACACGCGCAGCCAAATCTGATGAGAACAAAATGCTTAGGGTATTTCATCTGCTTTAAGCTCAAAGACATGACCTGGAAACCTCCAATCACAGAGACTAGGAACTCTTAAGAAAGCCTAACACCAAGTAAGATGGGGAGAGTTTCAGTCTATTTTAGATATGGGTATTTAGATCTAGCCATTCTTTCTTCCTGTGGAGGATTGTGATGAATAGAATGTTGGAGAAAAGCTAACCAAAGGCTAGATTGTATGAATATTCCATGCAGAAAGGCTTAATATTAACCTATTTATGCCCATAATATCACATTAAAATATAGCAAAGTCTGATGTTGCTTTAACTCTCTATTACTAGCTTGGCCCCAGAATTACAGGTTCCATTTCAACTGTACTACAAGGAAGTTTATGAAATCCTGCCTTTGAGTAGGCCGTTGTATTCTCATTGAAGGGCAAGTACAATGTGATTGCTCACAATGTAATAGGAAGATAAACACAGTGAGGTGGGACAAGAGAAGTGCCATCAAGGAAACCCAAATAAAGACTTGTGGAAAGTCTAGGGAAATGAGACTGTTCTGGTTGGAGAAATAAGTAGCGAGTGGTGTTTGAGATGCACCTGCAAAGATTCCAGTAAGCAGAGGGCATGAATTGCAAGTGGAGAAAAATGAATGTGCAAAACCAGAATGTGCAAGAAGCAAGAAATATTTATTTGGGATGGAGGAGGAAAGGCAAGTAAGAGAAGTTGTTTTCAAACCTGGCTGCACAAATGAATTAGAGAGCATTTAGTAAAAACACAGATTTCTGGGCTCTTTTCCAGACTTTATAAATGAGCATTTTCGAGGGTAGAGACCTAGATTATGTTGCTTTTAAAAAATTAAATTAGCCCTGCTGGTGTGGCTCAGTGGATTGAGTAACGGCCCATGGACTGAGAGGTTCCGGTTCGATTGCCGGTCAGGGTGCGTGCCCAGGTTGCAGGCTCAGTCCCCCCTGGGGGGTGTGCAGAAGGCAGCTGATCAATGTTTCTCTCTCACATCGATGTTTCTATCTCTCTCTCCCTTCCTCTCTCTCTAAAAAGTCAATAAGAAAAGACATTTTAAAAATTAAATTATTTCAATTCTCCAAATGATTCTAATGTGCAACTAGTTTTGGGGGTCACTGGAGTAGATTTTACCAAACTCTGAAGAACTTTGTCATAGTTGGCCATGCTGTAGAATCATGTTTTCCAAACTTTAGGTTTGAACGTCAATTTTGTGAGTCTCAATAAAATTGTTTTCAAAATATCAGATTAGGGTAGGAACATTTTGTGAAAGATTTTTTTTTTTTTGAGTGTGTGTTTGCTTAAGTATATGTTTGTGTTTTGATTCTTTATACAATATGAAATATATTTCTTACTAGTTACTTCAGTCAAATAAAAAAAAAAGAAAGACCTGAATTACAGGAGATTGTATTTATTTGGGTTGGCAATGGGGAGCCATAGAAAGTTTTGAGCTAAGGAGTGACATGATCAGATTTACACTGTTGAAAATTATTCAGGCAGCAGTGTTTAAGATGAATTGAAATGAGGGAAAATAAGAACGCAAGGTTAATTAGAATCTATATCCATTACCAATTTTTAAGAATACACATATTTTTAAACTACACATGCATTCTAAAATTATTTACATTTGTAATTAGCATAATTAACATTGCCTTTATAAGGCCAAAAGGCACATCAGGACTGGTCAGGATTTTCAGTTATGCTGAACAGAAATTATTACTGAACCTCTATTCACCCAAAGATAGTGATTAAGTGATATACCTCATCATATGAATGCTAGATAAGAAAAATAAGAAGAAATACTTGAACATGTTATAGGCAATCCAAAAAATGGGTTTTAGTTGAGAATAGTCTTTAAATACAGATAGTTAAAGGGTTTGAATAGACATTTCTCCAAAAAATAATGTACCAATGACCAATAAGCACATGAACATCATTAGTCATCAGGAAAATATAAATAAAAACTACACTGAACACATGCTACAACATGGATGAACCTTGAAGACACTATGCTAAGTGAAGTAAGCCCAACACAAAAGGACAAATACTTCATGATTCCACTTATATGAGGTACCTAGAGCAGTTAAACTCAGAGAGACAGAAAGTAGAATGATGGTTGCCAGGGAGTGAGTGGAGAAGGGAATGTGAATTTATTGTTTAATATGTACAGAGTTTCAGTTTTGCAAGATGAAAACAGTTCTGTGGATGGATAATGATGATGGTAGCACAGTACTGTGAATGTACGTAATGCCACTGACCAGTACACTTAAAAAATGGTTAAGATAGGAAATTTTATATTATGTGCATTTACTACAATTAAAATTTTTTAAAAATCACATTGAGATACCACTTCATACCCACTAGACTGGCTATAATCAAAAAGACAAATAAGCCCAGCTGGTGTGGCTCAGTGGTTGAGTATTCACCCATGCACCAAGAGGTCGCTGGTTCGATTCCTGGTCAGGGCACAAGCCCAAGTTGTGGACCTGATCCCCAGCGTGGGGCATGCAGGAGGTGGCCAATCGATGTTCTCTCTCATCGATGTTTCTATCTCTCCTTGTCCCTTCCTCTCTCTCTAAAATCAATAAAGAAAAAATTTTTTTTAAAAAAGACAATAACAAGTGTTGGTAAGGATATGGAAAAATCAGAACCCACATAAATTGCTGATGAAAATGTGAAATGGTGTAGCCCCTTTGGAAAAAACCTTTTGACAGTTCTTTAAAAAGCTAAACATAGAGCCCTGGCAGTTTTGGCTCAGCAGTTAGAGCATTGGCCTGTACACTGAAGGGTCTCAGGTTCAATTCCCAGTCAAGGGCACATACCTAGGTTGCAGGTTTGATCCCTGGCCCTGGTCAGGGCTCATGCAGGAGGCAACCAATCAATGTGTCTCTCTTACATCGATGTTTTTCTCTCTCTCTCTCTGTTCTTCCTCCCGCCCTCCCTCCCTTCCACTCTATCTAAAAATCAATGGAAAAATATCCTCGGTTGAGGATTAACAACAACAACAAAAAAGCTAAACATAGAGTTGTCTTAGGTATACTATATCGAAGGGAATTGAAAACATGCATCCACACAAAAAAATTGTATAGCAATATTCATAGAAGCATTACTCATAATAGCCAGAAAGTGGAAACAATCCAAATGTTTATCAAATGATGACTGGATAAATAAAATGTAATATATCCATACAATGGAATATTATCCAGCCATAAAGAAGAATGAGCTACTATAAATGCTACATCATGCTATGTGAAAGAAATCAGACACAAAAGACCACATATTGTATGATTCCAATTAGAGTAGTCCCCACTTATTTGCAGTTTCACCTTCCACTACTTTAGTTACCTTAATCAATCATGGTCCGAAATATTTAATTCCAGAAATAATTAATAAGTTTTAAATTGCATGCTGTCCTGAGTATCGTGATGAAATCTCATGCTGTCCAGCTCTGTCCCACTTGGGATGTGAGTCACCCCTTCGGGCAGGGTCTCTATGCTGTAGACAATACCTGCCCATTAGTCACTTAGTAGCCATGTTGGTTATTAGATCAACTGTGACGGTATGGCAGTGTTTGTGTTCTAGTAACCCTGATTTTACTTCATAATGGCCCCAAAGTGCAAGAGTGGTGATGCTGGCAATTTGGATATACCAAAGAGAAGCAGTAAAGTGCTTCTTTGTAATGAAAAGATGAAAGTTCAGTACTATCTGTGGCTCAGTAACATTGAACAAAATCATGTGATTCAAATAACTATTATACTATTATTTTATTACAGTGCCATATACAAAGGAGAGCTTTTAAAAATGTTAAGTAGTCCGGCCAGTGTGGCTCAGTGTTTGAGCGTTGATCCATGCACCAAGAGGTCACTGGTTTGATTCGGTCAGGGCACATGCCCAGGTTATGTGCCAAATCCCCAGTGGGGGGCATGCAGGAGGCAGCCAATCGATGTTCTCTCTCATCGATGTTTCTATCTCTCTCTCCCTCTCCCTTCCTCTCTCTCTAAAAATCAATAAAGTAAACAAAATTTAATGTGGCTCACTGGTTGAGCATCCACCTATGCACCAGGAGGTCGCAGGTTCCGTTCCCAGTCGGGGTGCATGCCTGGGTTGTGGGCCGGGTCCCCAGTGGGGGGTATGCAGGAGGCGGCCAGTCGCTGTTCCCTCTCATAGATGTTTTTGTTTCTCTCTTCTTCTTCCTTCCTCTCTCTAAAATCAATAAAGAAAAATAAAAAGGTAAGTAGTTAAATCTCAGAATAGCATAAGTGCCCAATCAATGGGGTACTGATTAAATAAGTATGCTACAACTATACCATGGAATATTACATAGCTCTAAAAAAAAAAAAAGAAAAGAAAATATCTTTAAATAATGAAATGGCGTAAGATATAATAAGGTGAAAAAGCAAGATGAAGAACAATAATATATATAGTATGCTACCTTCTGTATAAAAGGGGGGAAGGAATATCTCTCTATATTTGCGTGTATATGAATAACATATTTCCAGAAGAGCCCACAGAAAATGTATGGCACTAATCACCAGGAGAAATGAATGAGATGGAGAATTTCAACTGGATATATCACTTTGCATCTTTTGAGTTAGGAATTATGTGAAAGACTAACCTACTCTGAAAACAACTTAAAGAATAAATAAATTACATGGCCAACTTCATTCTGAAAAGACTTATTTCCATAGGATCTGTGAATCAAATCTGATGTTTCAATGTATAAACAATGTGCAATAACAGAAAATAATATGAGTGAATTTATTCTAAATATGGAACACATCTAAATTGCTGTAAGTTAATACCTTATTTTCTAGAATACTGTAGTATTACCCATTGTTTTTATTAGATGTTCCTTAAAAGTTTAAATAAGAGAGTGTCTTCTGGATCAAAAAACAACTAAAGATAAATGAACTTTAATGTTGGAAAGCACTAAGTTTAGTTCCTCTTGTTGCCAGGGCTCTATGATTATTTCCATTTAGCAAAATTTTTAAGCATAAATAGCAGTCCACTATTTTAAAACTAAATAATATGTCAAATAGCAGTCCACTTTTCAGAACATTAAATAGAAGCTTTGACAAGAAAATCATGTATACAAGGTCTTTGACATTTAAAGAACTTAAATTGACATAGGAAAAGGAACTTATATAAACTTCAGATATGAGAATAGCTGGGTCTTGATCCAATATTGCTCATTCACAATAACAGAATAGGAATTTTGAAGTGCAGAGACAACCCTTGTGAAGGACTCATTTTTACATGGCAAGTGTGGTAGATTGCAAAATATGGCACTAATGCCACCCATCCTGGTGTGTATGTGCTTTTATAATGTTTTTTTGCCACTGCTTTCATCAAGCCTCTTTCTCCACCTCTGTGAATTTGCACTGGCCTTGTGTCTTGCTTTGATCAGTAGAACAGAGTGGTAATGATGTTATGAGATTTCCAAGGCTAGACCTCAAGAAGCCTTGCAGCTTCCTTTTTCACCTTCTTGGAGCATTGCCCTGAGACCACATAAGGGAGCTGGTCTAGCCTCCTGAAGGAGAAGCAAAGTGCTCAGCCCACAGTCAGCACAAACTGCCACTCATTAGTGAAGGAGGCTATCCCTTCCAAACCAGCTGACCCTTCCGCAGGATGCTCTTCTAGCATAACTGAGCCCAGGTGAAACCAGGTGGGGAGCAGCACAGCCAACCCACAGAGATGTGGGCAATAATAAATTGTTGTTTTATGCCAGTAAGTTCCAGGGTTGTTTGTTACCAGAAAAAAACTAAGTCAATTAGTAAGGTACTTTGATTTTTACCTAGCACAAACTGTATCCTGTGCCAGGCAGGATCTTTGTTTGTTTCACGCCATCACTGGTATTCCTACACTGTGCGCATTACAGTCCACCACATACACCGTAGGCACTCAATAAATACTTGTTAACTAGCCCCAGCACACATATTAGCCTTCGGGTATATTTATATTTCTAAATGTACTAATTTACTAATTTGCAAACTGCTGAAAATCAACATAATTATCATCAACAATTTGTATTGCTCTCATATCACAAGTGAAACAATAGAACATATAATTGGGATATTGCTCCCTGGCTGCGGTGGATTATAACAACTGTCATAATAATGCTGGTAAGATTATACAGTGAGTTAGCCCTCAAATATGGGTTAATAAATGAACCAGTGGACTTCTGTAAGTGAAACCCTAAGACCATTTTTTAAATTGCCACTAAAATTGTACTGGGTAGAGTCATAATAAACAGATCAATGAATCTTGGCAATGGACCAGACATCCTTCTACTGATAAACTAATAACCCCTCGCAACTTGTTTACATAGCTGTCTCACTTAATACCAACATCACGAAAACTGATCCAAAATAACAACAATAACCATGCTGCTCAGAAAGAAAAGCAAAAGCAAACGAGGAAACTGGAAAATGTCAATATAAAATCAGTTATCTCAGAAGGAACTTTACAGAAGCTTGCTTACTCTTTTAAGTTGGCTATCATTCCCACTTTGATGTCAAATCAGAAGACACTTGGCATGCTACCAAATTTTATTCCAATAATAGAATACTAATGTGTTTGACCAACGGAGGCTACACTATTACAAAGTGCTAAAAACACATCAATCTGAACTGCAAACTATCTCTACATATATTTATTCCAAGAGGCTTTAAGATATATTGCTGCTCTTTTTTATCTTCGGAATCTCAGGGAAACCACACAAAAGATTCTGGACAGGCCTGCGTGATCAAGGGAGTCAATATTGCAACAAGCTCCTGGTCAAAGGATTCCCACCGAGCACTGTTGGAGGCAGAGAAGGAGGGTCACCCCTTCCAGCTGGTTTCCCCCCATCTCGGGAGTTCGGCTTCAGCAAGCCCACCCATCCTGGAAAACACTCAAATTCCAGGCATGGTGTGACTGGCTTGTGGAGAACAGAGAATATTAACAAGAAATGAAATTCATTTTATTATTCATAAATTGGTTACCTGAAAGGTGAAAGCTCTCTAAGGATTCACAGAAATGCTTATCTGGTAGGTAAAGTTTGTCCTCAGAAAACCTGTAATCAATCGTCGTTCATAACTGACTTTAAGGTCCATGACTGGAAGACTTTAATCACCCCCCCACCCCCACCCCCGCCAAGGCAGCTGTGTGAAGACGCAGGGATTGCCGGCAGGGTGCGGGGTAGGAGGGTTTGGGGAAAACCTGAATTCTGTTTCTGATGCTTCTATGCACCTACTGTGACGCTGTCAGTAACTGAAATTCTTGGAGATCAATTTCCATAGACTGCTTAACTGCTCCCCCTTCACCTCACAACCTCGCCTGCCCATCCTCCCCTCTTCAGTTAAAAAAGTTATATCCACAGAGACTTTCCTTCACCTCCACAGGCAGAGCCCATGCCCGGACACACTTGTTGAATAAATGTGGAGAGAAAGAGCCACTTCAGTGAAGAAAAGCTGGGAGTGAGTGAATGTAGAAATTCTGAATTATAAAGGACCCTCTCCCTGGATCCTTTCACATTTTTTAGTGTTAAGACATAGGAGGCATGTTTTAGGGAGCTGGGAGCTATCTTGACTCTGGAGAATGTGGTTTATAATCTTTTAATTGAAAAAAAAAAAGAGCAAATACACTTTGGGTTATAAAAGTGAAAATAAGTCACTTTCATCTATACTCCATTCCAGCCCCTCTTAATATTTTGGTGCATATTCCTGACTCAGGTGAAGGACCAGACAGGAAATCTAAAACCTAACTTATTGCAGCTGGCAAGAAGCTTTGAGGAAGTGGGTACAGAGTCCCCATTGTCATTTAAATGCTATTTCAGGGTAAGGAAGCAGAAAAGCGTTCTAGATAAAAATCCTATTCAGTAATAAATACCTGGCATGGTGGCTGGCAAGTCCCTTGAGGAGAGGAAATACTCATCCAGCCAGTTAAATGGGTATCATCTTCATTAAACCTGATGCGAATGCCAGTAACTGGAAAATATGTTTTCCTCTCTATTTACCCAAAGTCCCAGCTCAAGCCCCTACCTTTTCCATTAAGTTTTTGCACCCACTTACTGGACATACCACTCATTTTGGTTTGCAGAGAAACTAATGTGTTGCCTTATATACATTGACACTCAAATATTTAATCAGATGAATGAATGACAACAAAACAAAACAAAAAACCCTTCATTGGGATCAGCAAGTGTACCTTAAGATGAAACTAATAAATCATCAGACCTGAGTTAAAAATCTTCAACAGTACATTCAGTGCATTAAATAGTAGAATCTTACATCAAGGGAGGCATACTTAAAATAGAGTTTACTTGATGCTTAAAGGAATTTGTTTCTGCTTATTTTACTATAACAATAAAATTATTCATTAAGTGTCTGCTGAGAGATTGTTGAGTGTAGAGAATGTATCTCTGTAGCCTTGTGCTGAAGCAGAGGAATAACTAAACTAAAGAGATTACAGCATGGTTTCGTGTCATCCACAAAATTAAATTAGGTATTCTCTGGCTTCTGACCCTTAAGCTACAGAGAAACAAACTTTAGAAACCATTATATATTTTTTTCAGAACATGCAATTCTATTATTTTCTTCTTATACTTTTACAATATCTGACTCTAGCACCATGGCATCAGTGAAACATTTTTGTGTGAGAACAGTTTAAACATTTCCTTATATTAACAAACCATTGCTCACAATGAATGATAGTATCTGTTCTCAATTTTTAAGTTATAAAGCATTGAATGCCTACTAAATGCTATTTCTGTGATGGACACAGGGATACTTGAGCCAAGATCCATCCCCACTGGAGCCTATTTGTTTCACTGGGGAAAATGACAAGACAAAGAAAAGTTGATTAAAACCTCATAGTATGTCAGCTATCGATGTTAGTAAATAGAGACTCCCTGCTCTCCTGGAAAGAGAAGTTGCCCAGATACAGTTTGGGTTCAAATTAAGATTCTTCTACCAACCAGTTATGTAATCCTGAGAAAGCTTATATAACCTCTGAAATGCAGAGTTCTCCTCAGGAAAATGGCTTTAAGAACACTGGCTTCCTGAGGTTGAAATTATTAAATTAACTAACAAAGGAAAAGGGTCTAATAATACCTCATCGAGTGCCTACTCCAAGTATCATGGTATTGATATTTCATATACTATTATAATATCCATTTTCAGAGGAAGAAATTGAGGTTTAGAGAGGTTGACTATTGTTTTGAGGTCACACAGTTATTAAATGGCCTGAGTGGGGCTCCTTCAGATCTGTCTGACTCCAGAGTGTGTCTTTAACCACCACATTTTACTGCCAACAGTTTCCCATCAAGTAAGAGAAATAAGAAGCACACAAATAATAACCCACCGTAAAATACAGTAAATGCCATAAAAGAGGTCATCAAGAGGAAGTGGGAGGATGTGACATTATTTCCAGCTAGTGGATCTTTATGATAAGGTTCCTGATAAGAGCTGAGTTCAAACAGGGAAAACCAAGAGATATGGTGGGTTTTTGGAGTCTGAAAAAATGCTTTATGTACTTGATAATCTGAAAGAAGCCTGCACATTGCCATTCTCAATGGATCTTCATACCTTTTTTTTTATCCCTAATGGTCTAAAAAACCCTGTTCAATTTAGTCACTTAACTTCCAAATCCTGAAGAAAAATTGACCATCTATTGTTAAGATATTCAAGATTTACTTTGCCCTGGCCAGTTTGGCTCAGTGGGTAGAGCCTCGACCTTTGGACCAAAGAGTTGATCAAGGGTTCGATTCCGGTCAAGGATGTGTTCCTCAGTTGTGGTTCATTCCCTGGCCCTGGTTGGGGTCGTGCAGGACGCAACCAATCGATGTATCGCTCCCACATCGATGTTTCTCTCTCTCTCTCTCTCTCTCTCTCTCTCTCTCTCTCTCTCTCTCTCTCTCTTTCCCTCACTCTATCCAAAGATAAATGGAAAAGTGTCCTCGGGTGAGGATTTAAAGAAAAAAGGTTTACTTTTCCCTGACATGCCTGGGGGTCAAATGCATTCTCATGTGTAGCAGAGTCTTATAATAACAGGCACTCTTAAAAGTAGCACCTTTTCCTCACTCCTGACTCAGGATTACTCCTGACTCCTACTTGCAGGGCCAGCCCAGGACAGCCTCCCTCTGTTTCCCTATTTTAGTTTTTGATCCTCCGATCCATTTCCTTAGCCCTTCTTTCTGCTGCAAGTTTGATTAATAATACTAAGAGTGATCATGCCCAATACTGGCCTCAATGAGTTAACTTACCAGTAAGTTGTGGCCTCTAAGTCAAGCTAGAAATGGGAAATGGTTTGCCATCAAGGACCTGAATACCTTCTCAAAGTGTATCATGTAGGTAGAGATCTTCACTTTAATAATATGACCAATCCTGATCATCAAAGACATAGATTCTACCCCCAAGCAATACAGTTAATCTATACAACATTTTAAAAGCTTTTTTCTTCAAATAGACCCTAGCAGATTCTGACTTCTAGCTCAAAGGATAAACTTAGCATTGCCTAATTTCAAAAAAGGAACTACTTTAACATGCACTTTTTACTCCATTATCCATTATTGAGAGCAGAACCCCTGCTTATTGTTCTAATGTTTCTAGTGCTTAGAATAATGACAGAGACAGAGTAGACACTGGACATATGCTGAATGAATAAATGTGCTTAGCAAGTATTCTTGTACCTATATGCCTCTGTGCTTTTACCCTATGTATAATAACAAAAATGAGAAGGCTCTCAGATATCTCTTAGAGTTACTTTATTTCAACTAGGTGTGCTTAGCTATAGGTGGTTAAGAAACCGTTACATACTGTCATATTTCAATTTTCTGTGTTCAGCTACAGGAGATTGAGAAACCAGTTACAAACTGTTATGTAAACTATGATACATACAGAGAAAGGGACTCTAAGTACACGAATACTCAAAATCCTCAAATCACTTTGTTTTCCGTTCCTCTTTCACATGAGCCTTTTATTCACAATTTATTTAGTCTATTTGAAGAAAGATGTCTTGACATTTTTACATACTAAGTTTATCTTAGGGTGGAAGCTGTATTTTTGACGGAGACAGCTGAGGATTACCATCATGACAGAGACAGTCCAATGTCCCCTTCCATGGTGTAGAGTTATCACTGAATGGTGGCTGCAGGGCAGGGACTACGTGCGTTTCCCTTGCGTCTAGGTGAAAACGTGAGTCCACCAGAATTTTAAGGAGTGGGTGTGTGTTGTGGTCTCCACCCTCTCTTTCCCCATCTGTGGACTGAATACATGTGAATCTGAAGCCCAGCACATTTGTGGAACCAGTGTTAACCCATTCTTTGATGTGAGCAAGACATCCATCTTATTGTCTGCGGCCACAGAGGTGTGTGTGTTTGTCTGCCACAGCAGCAGGCACGACTCGTGTGCCGTCTTTTTCTTCCACTCACTCTGGAGGAGGAGCAGGGGAGTGATTCTGACACTTTGTCTAAAGCATATCATTCTGAGATTCAAGGTGGAAAGTGAAATATGGAATTAGGGGAGTGTCAGATTGTCTGTATTCAGGTTCCAGGAGACAAGTTGTAGGACAAGACTCTATGGTGACAAATTATGCTGGCAGCTCAGGCTGAGGGAGGGAGCCGTGAGCCTCAAAGGAAGGAGATTGCTGGGGTGTGGGACAAAAAGGGAGCTGAAGAGTTCGTTTAAGAGAGAAGCTGAAAAATTGCACCGTGGTTAATCCAATATATTTTAGGCTCCAGATTTTCGGGGAGGGTTCCAAACGGAAAGGAACAGAGTAAAAGGCAAGGCTTCAGAATTGCATCTGGGAGAGAGTGTGTCTTCTGAGTATGGACAAGGGGTGTGCCCAAGGTCCTCCAGATGTGTCCAGCTGCATAAGAGCAGGAGACTGTGCTGGCGGAGCATCTTACCCAACAACCAGCCGGGAAATAGAATCCCAGAGATCCAGAGGGTATGGAGAAACTTCAGGTAACTGAGATCCCTGATCAACAAAAAGGTAGATATGTTGATCTTTCTGTGATGGTATTAGGGAGCTGTCCTCTGATAATGCGATGGAAAGACCAGGCGCTGGCTTTAGCCCTTGGGAACTTTAGTATGTAGAAAATGACTTACACACCTGCTCAAAAGTGACAGCCCTGAGCATGAAGTTTGGTAAAATATTTTTGGCTTCTAGGAAGGAAAAGGTAGACTTCTTCTGGGTACGAATTGTAAATATGTGGGATGGCCCTAGGACCCTGAGCAAAAACTGACACAGACCCCTGCCATTTGGATGACGTGCTATCTTAGCTCCAGAAGACCAAGTATTCTATAGCTATAGCTGTGCACCAGGAACAAAGTAGAACTAAACTGAAAACTGCGTGTTCTAGTTTACCTCGCTTGTATCCACGGTAAAGCAATGTGGCTAGCACCACAAAGCACTAGTTAAAGCCCTGAAGACTGACATGAGCATTATTGCATAAAACATTCCCTATTCCTTGGTTTAGATACACATAAATGTGTATTTGCAGCAGACTTGGCCATGGATTTGGGAAGATGAGGGAGAATAGTTATCACAGAAGTGTGAACAACTAAAACGAACTTTTCTGCCTGGGCTCCAGCCTCCCACTACCTTGCTGGATTTCTTCTCCTCTAACTTAGTGTCAGCCCCCTAACGATTTACAATTTTATTATGCATAGTAGTCAGCTCCTATGCAGTTGTGCATACTCAAAACCTCATCTTCCATGGGCCACCCTGCTACACTTTGGGCTCTCTGTCCTGGCTCCTATTCCTCTAGCCCCAACCAGCTTCTGCAAAGGGAAGGCAGCAATGTAGCCAGTGCTTTCCCATTGAGGTTGCCAGATCTATCAAACAAAAATACAGGACACACAGTGAAATCATAATTTTAGTTAAACAATTTTTTTTTTTAGTGTAAGTACATCTCAGATACTGCCTGGAACATACTTACACTAAAATTTTGTTTGTTATTGAAAGTTAATATTGCCTGGCATGCAGTAGGTGTTCAATATATTTGTGAATGAATGACTGACTAACTCCCCTTTAACCTTCGAGATGCTTTAGAATGATTAAGCAATTTGCCATTTCAATGATAACACTAGGGCAGTGGGGTACGGGGGGGGGGGGTAGGTGATACAAAACAACCCCTCTCTCAATCTGTTTTATAAAATTTATAATTTATGAGTAAGCCATTGTCATTATAAGTGGATACTATCTGATGGAAAATGTGTTGGCATAAAGAGGAACTGGTTTAAGAGAAGACTTGGAATGAATTTAAATTTTGTCTACAGCATTTTTTAAAATTACATTTTAAAGTATCTTTTTTGTTAAAATAAATACATTGGATACATCTTTGTCTTAATCTAGAATACAATTTATAGCTTTGTCAGAACTATTAGATTCTAACTTTTGATCCATATTTTCTTATTCCTCTTTGTGTCTTTTAACTGATAATAGGTAATTCAATTAATATTAGAAGGAAAAAGAGACAGAGAGAAGAGATCTAGTAAGTAATGGGGAAAAACAAAGAGAAGAATTAAATACTTCATATTAAATGCTTTTTAAAAAATGATTTCTGAATAAACAAGACCCAAAGAATCATCAAAATGAACATAAAAAGTTCAGCAATTCAGTTTCAGGAAAATTCACTCTAATTCATCAAACATTTTTTTGAGCGCTGCTATATTGCAAATTCACTGTGATAAGCAGTCTCTCTCTCTTTTTTTTAATCTTTATTGTTGAAAGTATTACAGATGTCCCTCCATTTTTTTCCCCATTGACACCCTCCTCTTGGCTCCCATGCCACCACCCTTCACCACACTGTTGTCTGTGTCCATTGGTTATGTACATATGCATATAAGTTCTTTGATTTATCTCTTCCTACCTCCCACCCCCCTTCCTTCTGAGATTTGTTGGTCTGTTCCTTACTTCCATGTCTCTGGATCTATTTTGTTCATCAGTTTATTTTGTTCATATATTTCACAAATAAGTGAGATCATGTGATACTTGTCTGGCTTATTTCACTTACCATAATACTCTCCAGGTCCCTCCATGTTGTCTCAAAGGATAAGAGATCTTTCTTTCTTACAGCTGCATAGTATTCCACTGTGTAAATGTACCACAGCTTTTGTATCCACTCATCTACTGATGGACACTTGGGCTGTTTCCAGATCTTAGACATTGTAAATAACACTGCTTGATAAGCAGCCTTAGTAGGTGGAGAGTATTTTCCTTCAAGAAATGTACTACCTAATTTTGTGGGGGTGAGGGAAAGGGAATAAAAGAGAGGAATATAGAAGTCAATAAGCTTAATTTAAGGTAAAGTAAAATGTGTAATAAGAAAAGGGCATAAAAAGAATAAAGGAGATTATGTTTGGTTGCAGATATCAGGAGAGGATGTGCAATTTGAATGAACTTTGAGTGGAGAACAAAAGGAATGTATTCTAAGTTAACAGCACAGCTTGGGCAAAGACAGGAGTGGTAAAACCCAAGGTCTATTTGGGGGAAAGCAATGGAAGACATCTTAGATAGATATCACAGTGATAACCCCACAGATCTTTACACCCCTAGGATTGATGTTAGCAATTGGAGAATAATGCCAAATTAAAAGATAAATAAGTTCAGACATCTCTAAGTCCATTTTTGAGTGAAGCAACCTAGGATTACATACATGCATGTGTAGATACATACATACAAACACACACATATGTACATATATAACATCTCTTAAAAGTGTTTTTCCTCATTGTCAGAACTGCCTGGCACAACAACACTTGAGTATTCTTTATGCCAGTTATATTCGTGAGCTCTGTTATAGCAGTAAAAATTTGATTCACGTAAGAACTCTGCAGTTGGGTTCTGGGAACATCTTCCATGTGCTTTTTGTTAAATAATATGTCAGAATATCAAGAGAACTGAGTTATAATGCTCAGCACTGGAATGCTGAATCTTTAGCTACATATGCCTCCCAGCTACAATTTCAGGTTTTTTTTTGAAAGACTAATCCAGGCATTACATTATTGTCAGTGCCTCCCAAAATATTCCTTGCCAATTATTCTGCTTGTTTTCAAAGGTTCTCTTGGTACAGGTATTTCCTGTTTTATTTCAAAATTAATGATAAATGATAGGCTTTTGAAGGTTTAGAGAATAAGTTGTGGTCCAAGAAACATTTTTTTATTATTGGATAGGCCTAAACTGTTCCAACAGTTTTCCATCTCTCAAGTTGAAAAGGTAATTATTTTTTTCCATAGTCATACATTCTTGAGGACTTAAAGAATATATTTTGAGAAGTTTATTTGCAGACTATATTTTCAAAATGAAAACATCACGATACTCTTTCACAATGAGTAAAAGTTTCACGTTTACATTTATTCAGTTCTGAAGCATTGTCTGTATAATAGCAAACATCCTTGCACTTAATCATTTTAATATGGGTTATTGCTTTTTTTCTTTTTAATTGCCCAAAAACTTAAAAGAGGAGAAATGTTTCTGAATGAACAAGTATCCATTTTAGGAAGGATCAGTCCATTATTTTCAACGTCAACATTGCTAGTGATGGGATGGTCTGCAGAGCGTCAATTTCCTTTTAGTTTTTCCTTTAAGGAAATGATAGTATTTCAAGATGTCATAAGATCAATTAAACAGTCCAGTTTCCTGTGTTAAAGGCTACCAGTACAAAAACTGAAGGGCAAAAAATAGGCTTGGGATTTATCATTATGAGAAACACACATGCAATACAAGTGTAAAAATTACAGTTTTATTTTTTGCCTGGGTTGAACATAAGGAAGACTTTTTCCTTTGGATCCCAAGGATTTTCTCCCTTGTTCCTAAAACAGTGCCTGGACCTCTCTGTCTTTCAGAGTTCTGTGCCCGGCTGGGGCCTCTTCCGACTCAGTGTGATATGCTGGTGATCGGGATGCTCTTTCTGGCTGTGATTGAATGTGACTGGCGCCACTTGCTATCCCTACAAACCCGGGCAGAGAATCAAAGAATCACACCTGGCACTCTGGTCCTGTCCAAGAAGGATGAAAACAGGGCATGCTGAACTTCGACTGCCAACAGGACCAAGGCTGCCTGGCCCTTCACAGGCTTTGTTCTGGTCCTGAAAGATCACAGAGACCCAAGGTCACACCCAAACCTGACAAAGATCCTCTCTTCTTCCTGGGTACTGCCACTGCCTCTGAGGTTTGGAAGTTAACCTTATGTTCATAGTAGTTTTTTAGACCACTAGTGCTATATTAGAACTGAAAAAAAGTTGGTGTGCCTGTGTGTTACCACACACACACCTAAGTTTACACCCATATGTATATTCTAAAGATGAACTGAGAGAAATTAAGAGTATTATTTTCAGGATTTCATTGTGATACTATTTTCTTTTGGGCAACAGTTACTTGTTTTAATATATTGGTGATATTGATGTCCTTATATTTATTGAAGTTATCGAATTGCTTGTCACAACCACCTAGTGGGTTGTCAGTTAAGCTTACTTGCTGAGAAGTAGAAGGAAAAGTAGTAATGACTAAAAAGACATGTGAATGCTACTTTGCCTCTGGCTGGTTTACTTTGGACATCACAAACCCTTTTTTTTTCAGGATCTAATACTTGGGAGTATGCTTGAGAAAACAGAGCTTCAGGAAAAGCTAAGAATGACCTCTCTTTGGCTGACTCATTCTCACTTTAACGTAATATGTCTTCACAGAACATGGTGAGAGTTCAAAGCCTGTTTTTGCTTTTCCCATATTTCCTACTATAGAAGAAAAACAATACTGTAACCTACGCATTTGTTTAATTTCTACTTTTATTTCAATGGGAAAAGTACAGTATCCTTTTGTCATAAAAGAAAGCGTGATAGATAGCATCGCTCCTGACTTACACTCATCTTGATGTTCCTTCCTCACAAGCTACAGACTTGGAGGTGAGGTTCTCATCAGACAGTTCTCCACTAGCCTGATTTTTAAGGACCATAGACAGGAACGTAAGAAAATTCTGTGGTGGCAGGACCATGTCACAGAAATAACACAGGATTGGATTAGAAATCTGGACAAGATATTAACTTTTTATAGTCTAAGTTCCCCTGTAAAATGGTGATAATGCCTGCTTTATGGTGTCTTTATTATGATTAAATAAAAGTATGATTGTAAAACTACTCGCATTGTAGTACTTAGCACACAGTAGGCACTCTGGCACTTTCCACAGGTACATTGGTATCATGAGCAAAAATGGTCCTCTAGTCTCAGGCCATTTTTAAAGTGTAAATTCTGTTTTGTCCTGATCCTACTGCTCAATTACCTGAGGGCTCATTGGTCAGGGCTTCCTTACTGCTTCCTAGATCCCCAGTCTTTGAACTTGATACATTTTCCAAATGCTGCTTTCCATTTTCTTTCTTTTTTTTTTATCCTCACCCGAGGACACTTTTGCATTTATCTTCAGATAGAGCAGGAGGGAGAGAGGGAGGAAGAGAGAGAGAGAAACATCGATGTGAGAGAGACACATCGACTGGTTGCTACCCACATGACCCCAACCAGGGCGGGGACAAACCACAACAGAGGTACGTGCCCTCAGCGGGAACCGAACCAGGGACTCTCTGGTCCGCAGGCTGACCCTCTAACCGCTGAGCCAAAGCCAGGGTTGCTTTCCATTTTCTATCATGCAACTCATAACCTTGCTCCCACAAGCTCCTGTGGTTCTACTTCCCTGTTTTCTCCAGTGTTTCTCGGCTGCTGTGACAGAAAGACGAAATCGCTCCCTGAATCAAGGGACCTGATCAGTATCCTCTGCATCCATTATGCAAACTGGCTGAAACGTAGGAACACTGGGAAGCTGTTTACATAATAGGTGTGTTGTGTAAATGTATCTACAGGGTGGGGCAAAAGTAAGTTTACAGTTGTGAGTACACAAAACACAGAGTCTGTTCTTGTATTATTACTTATTAATTATTGTATCATTTTCCATGTGAACAACGGTAAGCCTACTTTGCCCCACCCTGCATTTAAACATATCGTGCTGATTCTGATTCAGTAGCACACCGGATGTGCATGGTGATCGGTCACACATTACATGGACTAAATCACCTCCATTTAATGATATAAAGGAATACTCATTTTTCTTTTGTTTCACTTTGTACATCTTCAAAGGACCCTATTTTCTTCTAATGTATTCTTAGTCACTGTGCATAATTTCAATCCTCTTGTTCTGATGACTAAACCTCTTGGCTTTTCCTTAGAGCCTCCAGTTTGCCAAATTATACTGTTCTCAAAAAACTTTTTCTGGTCCCTATGTTCCTTTTTCTTCCACCTCGTCTCTAAACTTGAGGGAACTATCCATTCTCATCCCCCCAGATGCCTTCGCGTCTTCTCTCCTTACCAGAAGGTCCCTCTGGATTCTTATCCCTGAGCTATCCTCAGTGCCATCACATTCTCCCCTTGCCTTGACATTCCTGCTGGCCTTGCTTGCTAGAGCAGTATCTTCTCCAACTGCATTTAAAATCTAGTGGGAGCTGGTTGCCTGCCTGGCCTCCAGCCCTGGCCTGACCCTTCCCCATCTTGGCAGGACTGGTCCCCAAGGTGTGGTGACAGAGGGCTTTGCTGTTGCCATCTCCACTGCTGCCAGCTGGAGTCCAACAAGGTTGCCATAGAACTGGGTTGCTGAGTTCCAGGCCCTGAGGAGGCTGGGAAGCGCTCTGGCCTCTGGACCCAGGTTGGAGCCAACCAGACCACAAGGGTGGTTCTGTGTAATCCTGTGCATCTCCCAGGCAGCCCAGGACATGGCCTGGAGGGAAACGCTTTCTGCTGCAACCTGCCAGAGCTGTTGTCAGTGTTCGCAGGAGACACATGAGGATCAGGGAGGAAAGGCTGGCATAAGAGTTAGTGTCACTTTTTTCATGACTAGATTGTCACCTCCATGAGAATGCCTCCACACTTCCAACCCTGTCTTTTTTTTTTTTTTTTAATATGTTTTCATTGATTTTTTTTTAGAGAGAGATAGGAACATCGATGTGAGGGAGAAACATCGATTGGCTGCCTCCTGCACACCAGGGCTCGAGCCCGCAACCTGGGCATGTGCCCTGACTGGGAATTGAACCAGGACCTCTCAGCCCATTGGATGACACTCAGTCCACTGAGCCACATCACCCGGGCTCAACCCTATCTTTTGGCCAAACTAAAGTGGCAACTTTAGTGCTTGCTGGACACCTCCCCCCTGATATCTTCCTTTAAAACAAAACTCATATTTTTTTCTCTGAAACCTGTCTCCTACTGCATACTTCCTTATGTATATGATTCTATCTTTCTCTTCTACTCAGGCTTGAAAATACTGTACAGACTCATTACTGGCTTTCTCTTCTTCTCCCATACACCAGTCTATGAACAATTCCTTTTAATGACTCCTATGAAATGTCTCTTCCTTTTATTGATGTTATGGGTGGTAAGCCACAAGAAATCAATAATATAATATCATTATACAAAGATATACAAAAATGCTACTTACTCAAGTGAGTACTCAACCCAAAAACTTTAATGAATTCTTATTGCTTAGAAAAATAAAATAAAATCCCTTAATTTCACATTCAAAACTGTCTTTCCTGTTCATATTTACTATCCTCACTGTTTCTTGGAAGGAATCGTTGCTTCCATCAATCAATTTCTTCATTGTCCATTTATTCAACAAATGGTGACTGAACTCTTTGAATGGTGTATTCTTTGGATTCCAATTACTAGACATGCTGTAAACATTTCTTCTTCCTGACTTTGTTCAAATCTACCCTCCTACCTGACCTGCCTTCCCCACCTGGTTTTCATCTCAGGCTTAGGTCAAGCCTCATCTCCTTTTCCAAAGCCTTTGTGGCAGTTCCAGGTCTCTGGCTTCCCCCAACCTCTTTGACCTTTACTTTCCTCAATATCTGTGTTACTCCTTGGTACTTACCTTCTACTCCCCTATACTTTGTCCATACGTGTAAGTAAGCCTCATATCAATATCTTCTTTACTTATATTTCTCTCTAATAAGATGAGTTCCTTCAGGTCAACAGTTTTCAGATTTTGGTCCCTGATCAGCAGCATCAGTATGACTGGGAACTTGTTAGACACGCAAATACCCAGGCCCCACCCCAGCCCCTCGGAGTCAAACTCTGGGTGTGGGGCCCAGCAGTCTGGTTTTAGCATGCCCTCCAGAAGAATCTGATGCTCCCTGGAGTCATGGATTTGAGGATGAAGAAGGCTTGGTCTGCCTGTTTATTTCCCAAGTATACTTGCAAAATATGCGAGACCCTTCACTTTCTGGTGTATTTGAAAGCCCTTGGAAAACCCTAAGTCTTCATTACCTACAAATATGTAATGGTTAATTTTTACCTTTCTCTTTTCAAAAATTACCGGAACCAACTTAAAAAGATGATAAAATGGAAAATTGAAACAAAGGAAAGGAGGAGGAGATAAATATACTAACCACAAGAGTTGCTACTGTTACAATATTTCTGAGCTTGCTGATAACAAGGAAAAAAGGAAAATATAAGGTCTTTCTTGCTGTTTCTATCAGAGGAGGTCAAAATTTTATTTCTATAACTAAATTAAAAAAAAATCTCATGTGGAAACTTCTAGAGGGGCCACTTATTTAAAAGATAAAATCCAAAGATTTTATAATATATGTAGCATTGTTTTCACATGACTGCTTTATGTTTATCACCATTATACAAATATGCCAATGCTTAGCATGTAAAAAAGAGGAGCTATAACTAAATCTGTGACAAGAATTCACTCTGCCATTTCTCATAATTTGGTGGTTGGAAGGGAGGACTTAATTTTCCCAAGGAAGCCAACCATCAAGAAAATAATGTAAAGTGTTGTCTTGGAGTATGAACCATTCCAAGTGGGCCCTGTCGGGGGCAGGAAAGGTATGAGATGAGTAGGCCATTATCCATAGGAAAGAGTAAACATCTAAAGGATGGCAGTTCTGTGAGCGGTCCCAGGCCCTGTCTGACTGGCCCCAAGGTCACCGAACCTAAACAAGGTGAGATTGGACTGGAGCACGGGGTTCCATATCTAGTAGAGGACTGAGCCAAATGCAGTGAGACTGGACCCAGAAGACAGAGCATCTAAGAGATTACACAGATCTCTCCCAAGTGCTGTCTACCATGGGGAACAGTTTACAGAAGACAAAGGTTTTATTTTGGGGGTGGGGTACTTCTGTTTGGTGCTTGATAATAAGGCGTTTTGAAATTAAGAATTTAAACAAACACCACTGCAAAAATTCAGGCCTGATTTTAGGTAGGAATGGAATGCAAGTGAATTGATCTTCAGTAAGTACCTCCCCACTGTCTTTCGGTATGGCCCTCTGTATCCCCAAGCTGGATCCCATTCTCCCCAATTTGACAGTCTTATGACACATGGACGCCAGGTGAGGGAAGAGGGCAGCTTAGTCCTAAGCACTGAATAACACTTGACTACAGAGTGCTTTTTACCTATGTAAGTAATCTTGCACAAGTAATTTTCCTGAAGATAGCACTATAATGTGTCTCCAAATGTTTGATAGAATATATAGGTGATGAAGAAGACAGATCACAAAATTGACAGCAGGATTCCAGACTCTGTCGTTACCAGTTGTGTGATCTCATCAGATGAGATAATGTATTAAAGTGCTTTGAGAATCAAGAGAACTATATGCTTTGGTCAGGAAAATTAATCTTTTATAAAAAAATTTAAATACAGCCCTGGCGGGGTGGCTCAGATGGTTGGAGCATTTCCTGTACATCAGAAAGGCTTCGGGTTTGATTCCCGGTCAGAGCACATACCCAGGTTGCAGGTTCGATCCCTGATTGGGCATGTGTGAGAGGCAACCAATTGATGTTTCCCTTTCACATTGATGTTTCTCTTTCTCTCTCCCTTCCTCTCTTTCTAAAAAAAAATTCCTTGGGTGAGGATAAAACTTTTTTTTTTTCAAATACAGTTCACACTAAATTAAGAGATAAGAGCAATTTCAGGGGACTAGCAGGTACATTTCCTGATGTGCCACACATTCCCAAAGTCATGTTCAACTCTGAACCCCAACTTTCACGGTATTGTTTACTGAATGCCTGTTACCTGCCAAATGCCACACTAGGTTAACAACCATTTCACAGATGAGGATATTGTAGCACCAAAATGTTAAATACTTTATTCAAACGCACAGGAAAACTAGGTCTTTTTAGACAGGACTTCTATTAGAAAAGAAGAGAGAGGAATGATAACAATAGTAACAAGAGCAGCTGACTGAAATCCCGGCACTTTGTCAGATATTTTTCATGCATACTCTCGATCATCATAACAGCCCTATGAGATGACTGTGAGTCAACCAGTTTTAAAGTTAAAGGAAACGGAGGTTCAGAGTTTTGAAGGGACGTGCCCGAGGAAATTCAGCTGGGATTGAAATCCATCTTTCCTCAAGACCTTGATTTTCACACTATGTTCTACTGCCTCCCAGAGTGGAGCAAAGATAAACACCATCTGTTTGTCACTTCCAAATCAATGAATTCATCAATATCAAATTTCTGAAAACAGTTCTCCTAAAATATAAGTAAATGCAAGTCTGTACTAAAATTTAAGTACTCAAGAGATAGCAATCTATGCAGTTGTTTCCTAGAAGTTTCTACAGTGGCTTAGTTTATATATTGTATTTAAATGGATCTGAAAGATCCCATGATCTAGAGGGGGAAAAAAAATCACCAACTGAATTATTCCCCCCAAACTAGTATTACATTCTCTAACATAAAAAATAATTTCAACTGATCATTCCTTTTTCTGACCCTTCTCACACTTTCTTTAGGATACTATATTTATCTTCATATAAAATTATCTAGGTGAGAAAAAGGAATCCTTTCTGTAGTGTAGTTGGCTTGATTCTATGAAAAGAATACATAGAGGATTAAATGTGTTCCCTTCCCCCCATTTTGTGCTTGTTAGTTCCTACCTTCCAGCAAGTCTAGCTATATAATTTGTGGGGCCCAGTGCAAAATGAAAACTAGGGCCCCTTGTTCAAAAACTACTAAGAATTTCAAGACAACAGCAGCAGAGCATAAATGGATATGCAAGTCCCTTCTAAGTGAGGGTCCTATGAGACTGCTCAGGTCACAGGCTCATGAATGGCTGCCCTGTCTTTCATTGTAGCCCCAGGAACACATCAGTAACAAACTTACCTTAGAAAGAATATATTTGATCTAGATCTTGGTAGCTATCATTGCTTAGTAGACTAAGCTAGAATCGACCGAGAATGAGACTGAGAGGCTTGGGTAGGGCATGGAATAAAGCGCTTGTCTTGGGAGGGTTTGTCTCTGCTTCTGTGCAGAGAAGTAAGGAGAGAAATAGGGTAAGGGCGAAAACCCAAGAATAGTACCTATCTTCTATGGAGAACTGTAGATTTTTTTTTTAATGTTAAAAAGTTGCAACCCTAGACAATATGCTCAATTAATATTTGACAAAGGTGGCAGAAGCATACAGTGGAGTCAAGACAGTCTCTTCAATAAATGGTGTTGGGAAAATTGGACAACTACTTGCAAAAAAATGAAGCTAGACCACCAACTTACACTATACACAAGAATAAACTCAAAATGGATAAGAGACTTAAATGTGACTTGTGAATCCATAAAAATTCTAGAAGAAAATGCAGGCAACACAATTTCAGACATTGTACGCAGCAGAATTTTCACTGATACAACATCTAAGGCAAGAGAAACAAAGGAAAAAATGAACACATGGGACTACATCAAACTAAAAAGTTTCTGCACAGCAAAAGAAACAACCATCAAAACGGAAAAGGATCCCACTATATGGGAGACCATAATCGCCAACGATGCATCAGATAAGGGGTTAATTTCCAAAGTATATAGAGTGCTCATATAAGTCAACAAAAGGAAGACAAAGAACCCAATTAAAAAATGGACAGAGGACCTAAATAGACACCTCTCCAAACAGGATATACAAATGGCCAAGAGACATATGACAAAATGCTCAATGTCACTAATCATCAGAGAGATGCAAATTAAAACAACTATGAGGTATCACCTCACACCTGTCAGAATGGCTGCCATCAACAAAGCATCAAACAACAAGTGTTGGCGAGGGTGTGGAGAAAGGGGGACTCTAGTACACGGCTGGTGGGAATGCAGACTGGTGCAGCCACTGTGGAAAACACTATGGTGTTACCTCAAAAAGTTAAAAATTGAACTGCCATTTGACCCAGTGATCCCACTTCTAAGAATATATCCTAAGAAGCCTGAAACACCAACCAGAAAGAGTATATGTACCCCTATGTTCATAGCAGCACTATTTACAATAGCTAAGATCTGGAAACAGCCCAAATGTCCATCAGTAGACGAATGGATAAAAAAGCAGTGGTACATATACACAATGGAGTACTATGCAGCTGTAAGAAAGAAAGATCTCTTGTCCTTTGAGACGACATGGAGGGACCTGGAGAGTATAATCCTAAGCGAAACAAGCCAAGCAGAGAAAGACAAATATCACATGATCTCACTTATTTGTGGAATATAATGAACATAACAGTCTGAGGAACAGGGTAGACACAGAGACATGGATGTAGGGTACAGACTGACAACCCTCAGAAGAGGGGTGGGGGGGAGGGAAGAGATAAACCACAGAACTTATATGTATATATGCTTAACTGATGGAGACATGGACAACAATGCTGGGGATGGGGCGGGGATGGGGAGGAGGGTGTCAGTGGGGGAAAAAGGAGAAACATCTGTAACAAAAACAAATTAATTAAAAAAAAAGTTACAACCTTCTTAAGGAGACGTTTCTGGAAAAATAGTTTAAATAGAGTAATTATATTTTAGAGGAAAGTTTTTAAAAATTCCCTTTCTGCTAAGATTTTAATTACTGACAGGTAAAGAATATAAAATATATAATTCTTTAAACTATTTCTTCTCCCTTCTCAGCTTCTATGTAGATTCGGGGCCCTTAAAATAGATGAAGGGGAATTAAAAAAAATAAACAAGTTAAATAAGCCAGAGCTTGAAAATGCAAAAAGATAGACACATGATGGAACACTGGAAAATAAATAAGCTATGTGGTTTAGAGCTTTCAAATGAAGTGATCAGTTTTCCTTGGGTGGGTTCTTGGGTGGAAGAAGTGGAGAGAAAGAATGCTATAAAACTGTCACGGAGAGGAATGATGCCTTCCTCTGCACCAGGACTGATGGTCAAGTTTGCTTGTTAAATGTCATCTTGGAAAGCAGAAGCTGCCTTTGAAAGTATGAAATACAGTCAGTAAGATAAGCAGCAGATCAAGCACTAAGTTTTCAAATTTAGTGAAGAAATAAAGGGGTACATTTTAGAAATAAGGAACAGAAAACTGAGGGAAGGATTAGCTACATACAAAAGCACGCAGCTTTGTAAAAAGCTAAGTGATCACCTATAGAACACACAATTTAGGGGAAGGGATTAGAAGAAAAATATTAAATATTATAAGAGGTATAGAGACACTGGTTTGAAGTACTTGACAAAAATTGAGGTTGAATCTTCAAATACAAACTAAATTAGATTTATAAAAGAGACAATTTCCTGAAATTGTCATAATATTGTGGTAGAAATGGAATCTGGATTTACATTGTAAAAATTATATGCCTTAGTTAGTGACTTCACTTTCAGTGGTTGGATATAATATTTATCCTACATATCCATTCTTTTGGCATGTACTAGGTGCTGGGTACTGGGTCTAGTTTGAGAATGTGAAGATGAATGGGGGTATAGGGAAGGCAAATTTTTTTCTCTACCTATCTTAAGTTCTCAGCTAAGGCTCTGTAACAAAAGACAGATTAACAAGAGAAAAGCACATAAATTTATTTAATGTAAGTTTTATGTGACATGGGAACTCACATAAGAAAATGAACACCTAAAAAAGTGGCAAAACCTAAGTGCCTATATATTAGGTTGAACAAGGAGAGGCAATTGTGGAAAAGTAACTAAAATATATGGGGAGACTAAAGGGAGGTAAGAGTTATTTTAATAAGGTCTGTTTGTGCAGAGTTGTCTCTGCCTCAACTCCCATCTTCTTGATTAGAATGTTTCCTCCTGGAACAGGGAGGCCTTCATTCACATGGGAGTTTTATCTCCTGCTTTCAGGAAGAAAAGGGTAGGTCAGGATGTCTTTCTTGCACCTGTTGTTTTTTAATTTTTTTTTTTTAGCTCAAAATAATCCTCATGCCAAGGTGGTGTACTTTGGGGTGTCATTTTCCCTTCAGAGGAAGATGACAAAGACATCATGAAAATACAGCGTGGTAAGTGCAATCGAGAGGCATGCACATGGCACTGAGAGGGAACCTTACGCAGAATTAGCTATGTGAATGCATGTGTGAGGGACGCTCTTTGGAAGACTTCAGTTACCTCCCTAAACAGAATGGGTAGGATGACTCGGAGTTGGCCAGGCAGCAGCAGGGGTGGTGGTGAAGGTGCTGAGTAGAAGCAAAGTGTGAAGGCACAGAGGTGAGAGACAACATGTTAGTGGTGTGAGCTTGGAACCACAAGCAGTCTGCTTCTTTTGGAGCATAAATTGTAAGGCAGAGATTGATGGGATGTGGTCTTGGAGAGGAAGCAGGGCTTGTTGGTGGCATGGAGGTGTGGAAGAGTTTTAAACAAGGGAGAGTCCTGCTGAGATTTTCATGTTAGAGGGTCCATTTTGGCTGTGTTACTGAGAATGAGTTTGAGTAGGACTCACTGGGAATTGGTACCACAACGTAGGGAGAGATGGTGAAGGCCTAAAGAAGACAGTGCTGTTAGAAGACAAAATTAGCAAGGCTTAATAAAGGTTATATGTGGGAGTTGGGGAGAGGAGGGCAAGGACAGGATAACATGACACATGACTCCAGGTTTTAGCTTAGGTGACTGAGTATTCATGGTCCCATGAACTGAGTTAATAAATACAGAAAAAGGAGCATGTATGTCTTGTTCAGTGTCCCCACAAGAAACAGGAATCACACTCAGGTTGGGCAATTTGAGGAGAGTTTAGCAACTAAGTTATTTACAAGGATGTGCCCAGGGTATAAAAAAACCATGAGGAATAAGAGAGCCCCTTGGGACCAATAATAGTAGGGTGAGAGAAGGAATGCTGTGATCAACCCAAGACCAGAAGGGAAAGGCTCCTGGAACCTGGAGACAAAGGGCTGACCACTGTGACCTCAGTCAAGAAACAATGGAGGCGGCCAGTTTGTTGCATCCCGCAGGTAGGAAGGGAGAGCACTAAACCCTCATTCTGGGCTCTCCCTCCCACCTCCTGCTGAGATCACTTGTTGGCCAATTTCAAGTGGGAGCGGAAGCAGAGGGTAAGGTAGCTCACTGGTGTAAACAGGTAGAGTTTGAGATTTATGAGGGATTTCTGGAGGATATGTAGCATAATGTTTAGGGAGAAAATGGATTCGGAGGCAGAATTTGCATCTGGGATTTACCATTTAAGATGTGAGAACTTGGATACACTTTTTAAATCCTCTGTGCTTCAGTTTCCTCATCTATAAAATAGAAGATAATAATCATACCCACCCCATAAAGTTTTTAGTGGATTATAAATGAGTTAACACATGTAAAGTATTTAGAATAGTGCCTGGCACATAGAAAGCCATAAATAAATGTCTGCTGTTATTACCTATTATCTATATGGAAATGCCAAGCCAGCAGGTGAATATATGAATCTGAAGGTCAGGGAGAAGGGAAATTAGATTCACAGAGTTTTGAAAGAATTTATGATACTGAATGAGATCACCAGGGAGTGTCTAGAGTAGCCCTGTCCAGTGGAAATATAATGCAAGCCACATATGTAATTTAAAATTTTTGAAATTAAAAAAAGAATAAAAAAAGAACCCGTGACATTAAAAATCTATAGAAGAACAGTTGAAATTAATTTCGCTAATATATTTGATAATATGTTTTGTTTAATACAATATATACAAAATATGAATATAATACATAGTCAATATAAAAAATTAATGACATACGTCACTTCTTTTTTTGTACTAAGTCTTTGAAATTTGGAGTGTATTTCCACTCAGCACACATCTCAGTTTGGACTAACACATTTCAGACGCTCAAGAGCCACCAGTGCCAGTGGTCACTACATCAGACTGTGCTGGTCTAGAGTCAGAAAAGCAGGAAGACAAGGAGAGGTCTCTGAAAAACACATAACAAAGAAATTAGAATGAAAAACAAGAAAAGTTATAAGAATTACAAGATCATACAGGCTTTGAGTACTTTCAGAGAGTTTCAGATATAGAGGCAGTCCTGTTATAAGAGGTCTGTAAAATGCTCACTGAATTTGGCAAACTGAAGGTTGTTGGTGACTTTGGAGGGAATGGTTTTAAAAGAAAAATGGTAGCCAGAGGATGGATAGAAATGAATTGTATGGTTGATGTGGAGCGAGAGCTGAGGTCATGGGAAAATTTTAAGTCATTAGGGAGAAATAGCACACACCAGAACTTCTAAGCTACATCGTGAATGAAATACAAGCTCAAAAGTGTTATAATCACTCCCTCACTCTTTCTTCTTCTGGATATCACTTTTATTGCAGTATCCTCTTTACCAATTTCCTTGCCTCTAGCCTTATAGTCTCATCTACCTCCCTTATATTTGCACCAGAGATATTGTATTCAGTCACAAATATCATTAATGCTGGAAATTATTTGTCTATCCTACAAATATTTATTAGGGCCAACTTGCATATTGCTATTTATTCATTAACATTCATTTCTTTCTCTCCCCGTTCTGTAAGCCTCTTGTCTCCACTTCGAAATCCATGTGACTCTACAGATGAAGCATGTGACCTGGACAACTCCATCTCTTCTGACTTGTAGGTTGGTTCCTTGTGGCATCTGACCTAAGCCTACCAATTAGAGTGAATCTTAAGTTCTGCTTCGAATGTTAGGATAAGGGTGATCTCTTTCCCTCCGTATGGTGTAGTATGCAGATATGAGACCTAGAATTGTAATACCTACGTTTCCCCACATGGAAGTGTGGTCTGAGGATAAAGTGGACACAGATGGGAGAGCAGAGCCAAGAGAATCACAGAGAAATGAAGCCAGGACCCTAACACTAAGAAACTGGTTCAGGCGATGCCTACAGTCTCTCTTGAGAAATTTTGTTATGTGAACCAATAAGTTTCCTTAATTTTTAAAACCAGATTGAATTACATTTTCTATTACTTGCAACCAAAAATATCTACTCCAAAGCTTGCCATGTGTTAGTATTTTTGCTATAACGTTAAGGTCATTTTACTACTTAAAACTCTTAAATGATTCTCCTTGCCTATAGTGATGTTGATAATTAGAATAATCACATAAGAACAAAATCTCAGCTCCTTTTTAAGAAGTTTCAGGTAAAACAATGCCCTCCCTAAATGGCCTTGCCTACTTGTCCAGCTGCATCCCTCTGTGGCACTTCACCCTCTGATACTATTTGGAATTCTCCAAACATGTTCTGGAGATTTTAAAACTACTCCAATTGTGACATGATATATATGTCTCCTCTCCTTGAATCTGGGTGTGTTTGTGACTACATTGGTCAAGAGATTATAGCAGAAATGGTGCCTAAGTGGCTTCCAAAACCAGATCATAAGAGTTGCGTGGCTTACTGTGGGTTTTCCTGGAATACTCACTCTCTAGATGCATCCTCATTGGGCATTCCCTTTGGGCACCCAACCACCACACTGTGGGACTCTCAATCCACAGTCTAAGTTGAGCCCAGCCTTAGAGTCATCCTGAATGTAAGTAAAGAAACCTTCAGATGATTCCAATCCTCTGACATTTGAGTTACTCACAGCCATTTCCAGCTTCTCACAGCCTTTCTAGATGAGGTCCAAGATGTTACAGAGTACAGATACGCTGTCCCTGCCCTGCCTTCTTAGAATTCCTATTTCACAGGTCAATGAACATAATAAAATGGTTATTTCACACAGCTAAGTTTGGGATCCTTTGTTACACACCAATAGATAATTAGAACAGAATTTGGGATTCTATTAATAAAATTTGTTCTAAATAGAACAAAATGTTGGAGGAAGGGAGAATTAGCTCTGTCTGCCTTCCTGTTGAGCTGGGATATCAGTCATCTTCTCCTACACTTATAGCTCCCAGTTCTCAGGCTTCGAGACTCCCACTGGAATCTACATCATGGGCTTTCTAGCTCCTAGGCCTTCTAACTGGGTGATCCAGTTCCTTATGATAAATCTCATTATAGAGATGGATAGATAGATAGATAGATAGATAGATAGATAGATAGATAGATAGATAGATAATCCTATTGCTTCTTTTTCTCTGGAGAACACTGACTAATACAATAGGCTATATTATTGCTACATCTAGCTTTAATTTTGATCATTCTATTTACTCCTTGTGACCTTGAGCATACACTCCTGGTAAGACTAGAAGCTCTTCTCCTATATTCCCTTTGAGCACTTACTCAGATGTCCATTAGTGTCATTTTTTTTTTTTATCTTCACCCGAGGACATTTTTCCTTTTTTGTTCAGATAGAGTGGGGGGGAGAGAGCGGAAGAGAGAGAGAAACATCGACGTGAAAGGTACACATCGAGTGGCTGCCTCCCGCATGACCCAACCAGGGCTGGGGACAAACTGCAACCGAGGTACGTGCCCTTAGCGGGAACCGAACCTGGGTCTCCCTGGACCGCAGGCCGACGACGCTCTAACCGCTGAGCCAAACCGGCCAGGGCCATTAGTGTCATTTTTAATATTGATTGACACATAATTATCAGATTCTGATAATCAGCATCTCCATTATTAAGTTGATTTCTGAAGGAAAGGGACTTCCCTCATTCATCTTTTTATCCCCAGTGTCTAAACCAGTCATCAAGAAATTCAGTGAATGTTTTTAAACTGATCCATAGATAACATCTACTATGTAAATTGTTATGAGGATCATGTGAGATTGTGTGTGTGACTGGGTACCATAACCTAAAAAGTGCTTCTCAAATACTGGTTATAATTATTATGGGCTAAATTGGCTTTTGTGGAAGGGCCACCCTAGCAACATGACTTCCATTTTTATCAATGAGTCTTTGACAAAGTGATGACAGCAGTAATTACTGTTGTGCTTTGAATGCTTACATAACACAATGGTCAGCACACAGTACTTTTGGCCATGATTACCTGACGTGTACAATCTCTCTTTCTTATAGCAGATCTCTGGCCTCAAGTTTTGTATTTCTTGGTTCTGATCTTTCTATTCTGCCCAGATCTTGCAAACTCTATTCTCCCTCTAAGGACTAAAGCTTACTTTTGTTCTTTTATTTTTTAAAAATATGTTTTTATTGATTTTTTTAGAGAGTGAGGAAGGGAGAGAGAGAGAGAGAAACATCAATGTGAAAGAGAAACATCAATAGGCTGGCTCCTGCATGCTACCTACTGGGGATCGAGCATGTGCCCTGACCAGGAATTGAACCAGGACCTCTCAGTCCATGGGACGACATTCAATCCACTGAGCCACACTAGTTGGGCATGCTTTTGTTCTGCTGAGGGCCTCTTCTACCCAGGACTGACCTGACCAGCTGGAATATGAAACTGCAACTGGCTGGCTCCAATGATCACTCCTGCTTGGGGATATCTTCAATTATGTTCTGTTCACTGGGCCAGAAACTGTTGGGTGTTGTTGTCAACTAAGATTAAGTCCAGACTATTTTTGCAGAAATTGACAAGCTGATCCTAAAATTCATTTGGAATTGCAAGGAACCCAGAGTAGCTAAAACAATTTTGAAAACAAAGTTGAAAGACTCACACTTATGACGATGTGGTACTGGCATAAGGATAAAGATATATATCAATGAAACAGAATTGAGAGTCCAGGAATAAACTCAATTTATAGTGAATTGATTTTTAATAAGGAAAGCAAGACATTGCAAAGTGGGGAAAAATAGTCTTTTCAACAAATGATACTGAGATAGCTGGATATCGACATACAAAAGAATTAAGTTGAATCCCTACCTCACACATATAAAAAAATTAGATCGAAGTGGATCAAAGACATAAATGTAAGAGCTCAAACTATAAAACTTTTAGAAGAAAACATAAGCACATACCCTTGTGACCTTAGGTTTAGGCAATAGTTTCTTAGATATGACACCAAAAGCACAAGTGACAAAGAAAATTAAAAACTGAACATCTAAATAAAAATTCTTGAACTTCAAAGGACACAATCAAAAAGGTGAAAATAGGAGAAAATATTTATAAATCATATATTGGATAAAGGACTTTTATCCAGAATATATAAGGACTCTTACAACTCAACAATTAAAACACAAATAATCCAATAAAAATGGACAAAAGATGTGAATAGACATTAATTCAGAGAAAATATACAAATGGCCAATAAACATATGAAATGATACTCAACATCATTAGCCATTAGATAAGTGTAAATAAAAATACATTAAGAACCCATGTTATACACAATAGGATGACTATAATAAAAAAGACAGACAGTAACAAATGTTGGTGAGGATGTGAAGAAATTAGAATTGCATACACTACTGGTAGGTTTGTGAATGGTGTAGGCACTATGGAAAACACTTTGGCAGTTCCTCAAAATGTTAGATAAAGATGTACTGTAAGACACAGCCATTGTACTCCTAGGTATATGTACCCAAGAGAATTGAAAACTAAGTCCATACAAAGACTTGTACATTGATGTTCATGGCAGTCTTTTCCATAGTAGCTCAAAAATGGAAACAACCAAAATGTTCATCAACTAATGAATGGATAAACAAAATGTAAGTCCATAAAATGAGATATTTTTTATCAGTAAAAAGGAATGAAGTACTGCCACATGTTGCCACACGAATGAGCCTTGAGAACATCATGCTAAGCAAAAGAAGCGAGTTATCAAAGGCCACCTATTGTATGATCCCATTTATATGAATTGTCCAGAGAGGCACATAGAGGTGGGGAAAAAGTAGGTTTACAGTTCATATGGAAAATAATATAATAATTAATAAATAATACAAGAATAAACTCTGTGTTTCATATACTCACAACTGTAAACCTACTTTTGCCCTACCCTGTATATACAGAAGCAAACTAGACAGTGGTTGCCAAAGGCTGGAGGAGGAGGAAATGTGGTGTGACTACTAATGGATATGAGATTTGTTTTGAGGTGTTGAAAATGTTCCAGAATTACATATTGGTGATGTTTACACAATTCTATAATATACTAAATACCACTGAATTTTATACTTTAAAAGGCTGGATTTTATTATATGTGAATTACATTTCAATTAAGCTGTAGTAAAAGAAAAAAATATTAAGTTGAGATTTCCTTTCACTCCTTGGGACACTCAAATTTGTACATCCAGGCCTGGCAGGTTTAGCTCAGTGGTTAGAGCGTTGGCCTGTGGGCCAAAGAGTCTCGGGTTCGATTCCAGTCAAGGGCACGTACCTCGGTTGTGGTTCGATCCCTGGCCCTGGTCAGAGTCATGCAGGAGACAACCAGTCAATGTGTCTCTCTCACATTGATGTCTTTCTCTCTCTCTCTCTCCTACTCTGTCTGGAAAAATATCCTCTGCTGAGGATTTAAAAAACAAAAAAATTGTACATCCATAATAAGAACTAGCTCTGAAGTGGTATTTGTTCATAAGACTTTGCTTTATTCCCCCACTTCCCTACTTCCCCAGATCAAATTCTGTGGTTCCTATATACTTTATCCTGAATCAGAACAGGTTAATGAAATATTACTTTGTTATTCAGAAATAGTATTTTCAGATTCCTGAATGAAATACACACTATTAAGCTGCAGCAGTCTATTGCAAACTGTATCTAAATATTTTTATTTTTTTCTTTCTTGATTTTTAGAGAGAGAGGAAGGGAGAGGGAGAGATAGAAACATTGATGAGAGAGAACATCAATTAGCCGCCTCCTGCATGCTCCCCACTGGGGATTGGGCCCACAACCGGAGTATGTGCCCTGATTGGAAACTGAACCAGCAACCTTTTGAAGCATGGGTTGATGCTCAACCACTGAGCCACACCAGCCGGGCTAAATATTTTGATATATTGATTATATTGGGATTTTTAAAAAAAATCAAGGTCACTAGGTCAAGTATCTGAATCTAGAATAATGAAAAGATTGACATGTAATTGTATTTGCATAAAATCTTAACGTGTTTCCAAAGATTTTATTTTGATCATTAAAATTCTCTATCCACTGCTACTTCACTACCATTCCCCCAAAGAAATTTCTTTTCAAGAAACAAGCATAATATTAAATGGTGAAAAGGAACTTGTTTCTTTGTGAAGTTCTTCAAGTTGATTTTAAAAATGAAATCTTAAATTTGCCCTCTTTCTCCAAACTCTGTACCCACCAAAAGACTTGGGGGCAAAGTATAACGATGAGAAATTCATCCTTGACATGTTCTAGAATCTCTATCCCATTATTCAGCAACCTTTATTTCAACAACAGAGACTATAATGTTACAATTTTTCTACTGAACAAATACAACTTGAGTTGGAAATGAATGACGCTGCACATCATCAGGCATAGCTGAAAGGTTGTAACCTAAATGGTGAACCTATTTATAATGTACACTAGACTCCTAAATTCTGTTTCAGTCTTCTGAGGCCTGTTGCTAAATCCCTCTCTACATTAAAAACACTAACCACACTCTCCACCTATCTGACAGACAGTGAAACAGCGGAGAATAAAAATTCTGCCTGTATACCATGTCTTTACTGCATATACAGCAGCCAGACACAATGATAGTCAGTAATGACTAAAATATAGCACTAAATACAACCCCTCTATGTGAATTGAATTAATTGATTTATTAGGTGTAAAATAGTCAGGTGGATTTAAGTTAATTAATAATTTGATTGCTAATTGCCAACAAAGGGGGATTAAAAAAATGAGTAAGTTGAATAAGGGATATACTTGTAGCACATACAAACAGCAGGCTACATTGTTCCCACCAGGAAATAATGATAGGAATGTAGTGGTAGTAGTAACTATGGTTTCTCAGTAGGAATAAAACAGCCTATTCTCTCTGTGATCCATATATGTTCCTGGTAGTATCACCTTCTCTTGGTAGACATCAATAGGAAAACCAGACAAGGCAAAAAAAGAACATGTAAAGTTAAGGAGGATCCTCAAAAAAGACATATGAACTGTGAAATAATTATAAACAAGGATGGCTTGCCCTACTAAGGGAATGACATGGAGTAATATAATATTTCATTATATATTTCTGTATTCATCTATTTATCCATCCTGTATATTCATCTACCCACCTATCTATCTAACTGTTCATTCAAAGTTTGTTGAATATTTTATGTATACTTTTATATCCTACTTCTTTACTTGATACTATATCTTAAGGATGTCAACACGTTAATAAAAGCACACCATAATTTTTTTCAAATATTTATTTAGCATTCATTATATGCCATGTTTTGCACTAAGCACTTCACATTTACAAACACCTTTAATCCTAGCAAAAAATTACAGCTGAAGAAACTGAAGCTTAGACATGTTAAGTCATTTGCCCAAGAACACGTATCTGGTAAATTGTAGAATTGGGCTTCAAACACAAGCTATCTGTCACCAGTGCTCTAGTGCTCAGTTAGTTCCCTACACTGCTTTTCCACAAGTCTTTCTAATGGCTACCTCATATTTCAGTGTTTTGATGTACTAAAATGAATGTCACTATTCCCCTATTTGAACATCTAAGTTGCTTCCATTTTTTTTGCTATTAAATAAATATTGCGGCAGTGACTATTCTTGTAAACAATTCATTCACTTTTATGATTGTTTCTTTCCCATTTGTATATCTCCCTTGGAGAAATGTCTGCTTCATACTTTGCCTATTTTTAAATTGGATTTTTTTGTCTTTTTATTATTGAGTTGTAAAAATTTCTTTATGTATTTTAGATGTAAATTCATTATCAGATATATGGTTTGTAAATACTTCCTCCCATTCTATGGATTGTCTTGATACTGTCTTTTGAAGTACTTCTAAGAGTTTTGGGTCTTACTTTTAGGCCTTTGATCCATTTTGAGTTAATTTTTGTACATAGTGTGAAGTAGGGGTCCAACTTCATCTTTTAACATGTATATAGCCAGCTGTTCCAGTACTATTTGTTGAAAAGACTCTTCTCTCCATATTGAATAGTCTTGGCATACTGTCTGAAGTCACTTGACCATAGATTCATGGATTTTGCTTTGTAGTTAGTTCTAAAAATTAGAAAGTGTTAATTCTTCAACTTTGTTCTTTTTCAAGAATTATTTTGCACTTCCATGTGTATTTCAGAACTAGCTTGTTAATTTATATAAAGAAGTCAGCTGTTATTCTGGTAAATACTGTGTTGAATCTTTAGATTAATTTGGGGACTATGGCCACCTTAACAACAATCAAGTCTTCTAATCCATGAATGTGTACTGTTTTTCTATTTATTAGTTTATCTTTAATTTGTTCCAACAATGTTTTATCATTTTCAGAGTATAAGTTTTGCAATTCTTTGGTTACATTTATTCCTAAGTATTTTATTCTTTTTGATGCATATGTAGATAGAATTGTTTTCTTTTCTTTCTTTCTTTCTTTTTTTTTTAAGTGATAGGAAAGTTTATTTGAAAAGTAGACAGGCTCCCCGCAGTGGGGAGGGGACCCAAGTGGGTTGACCAGAATTGTTTTCTTAATTTTATTTTTGGATTGCAAAGGCATGTGTAGAGAAATACAATCTATTTTTGCATATTGACCTTTAACTTTGCTGAACCTTTTTGTTAGTTCTAATAGTTTTTTATGGATTCCGTAGGATTCTCTCTATATAAGATCATGCCATCTGTGAATAGAGATAGTTTACTTCTTCCTTTCCAATCTGCATGCGTTTCATTTCATTTTCTTGCACTGTTGCCCTACCTAGACCCTCCAGGACAATGTTAAATAGAAGTGGCAAATTTGAACATCATTGTCTTGTTCCAGATGTTAAGAGGAAACATCTAGTCTTTCTCCATTGAGCATGATATAAGTTAGTTGTGGATTTTTTATAGATGCCCATTTCATGTTGAGTAAGTTCCCTTGTCTTCCTAGTTTGTTGAGTGCTTTTTATCATGAAAGTGTGTTGCAATTTGTCAAATATATATTTTTTCTCTGTATTTAATGAAATGTTCATGTGGGTTTGTTATTTATTCAAGTTATATGATATACTGCATTAATTGCTTTTCGAATGTTAAACCAACCTTACTTTCCTGCAGTAAGTCCCACTTGGCTGTGGTGTATAGTTCTTTTTATATGTTGCTGAATTTGGTTTGCTAGTATTTTGTTGAGTATTTTCGTGTTTATAGTCATAAGAGATATTGGTCTTTAGTTTGTTATTTTAAAATACTTGTTAAGAATATGTTTATTTGTTTTTTATCCTCACCTGAGGACATTTTTTGCATTCATCTTCAGATAGGGCTGGAGGGAGAGAGGGAGGAAGAGAGAGAGAGAAACACCGACGCAAAAGAGACACATCGAGTGTTTGCCACCCACACAACCCCAACCGGGGCCAGGGACAAACTGCAACCAAGGTACGTGCCCCTAGCGGGAATCGAACCCAGGACTCTCTGGTCCATGGGCCGACGCTCTAACCACTGAGCCAAACTGGCCAGGGCAAGAATATGTTTTTATTGATTTTAGGTAGAGAGGAAGGGAGATGGAGAGAGAGAAACATCGATGAGAGAGAAACACATCAATTGGTTGCTTCCCATACAATCCAGACCAGGTCTGGGGATTGAACCTGTAATCCAGGTACGTGCCCTTAACCAGAATTGAACCTTTGACCCTTTGGTCCGAGGGCTGATGCTCTAACTGCTGAGCCAAACCATCCAGGGCTTTAGTTTTTTTTAATGTAATGCCTTTGTTTGGTTTTGGTATCAGAGCCTCATATAATGAGTTGGGAATTATTCCCTCCTCTCTAATTTTTGGAAGAGTTTGTAAAGAATTGGTATTCTTTAAATATTCACCTGCGAAGCCTTCTGATTATTTCTTTAGATAAGGTATCTGGAAGTGGAATAACTGATTTAAACATATAAGCATATGGGAAACTCTTTATACTTATTGCTAAATTGCTTTCCTGGGTGGGGAGTGCCAATTCCTACCTCCACTAGCGGTATACAAGCTAGCACACAGTTTGCTGTCAGTAGGCTCTCACAAAATTTATATTGAATTGAATTTTAGTGATAACTGGTTCGTCCCAACTCTGAGAAACAACATTCACTAGTATATCAATCAAATAATTTTTCTAAAATACTAGTACTTTGAAAAATAGATTTACCTGTTTATAGTAATTAAAATTTTTTGGGTTTACTCTATTGATTTCAGACTAATTGCAACCAAAATGAACTATATTCTTTAGATCCAGCATATTTTAGAGTTCAATGAGTAATAAAGGCTTATATCTGCCTAATACTTTTAGTGGAGAGAGACTTTTCACCTAGAGCATAGCTCTCTTAAATTTCAGGATGCGTCTACATAATATACTAAATATGAATCTAGTCACAGGCTAGCTCAGTTTGTTTTGCTATTATTGTTAACAAAATGTGATAAAAGTATAAGGCTTTAATAATTATGAATATTAATTAAAAATACTTGGCAGATTCTTGTGTGGTGCTTGGCATATGTAAGAGATTTCATGTCTCCATCACAGCCCTTCATGATTATTCTGGATTCATTTCCCATATGAACGAATTTATGCACCTACTACTATTTACTTTTTTTACCTTTATTAAGATATAATTAATGTATAACATTGTGAAAGCATGTGTGTCCACTGTGATAATTTCATACCTATTTATATTTGATCTTGATTATATACTAAGAATTATCTTACTGGGACACTTTAAATAAACATAAAATGTGGGCTGCAATTGTGGAATGTAGCAAATCTGAGTTATGTGTCTTGTTCATTAACCTTAGAGCTCATTCTCCTCTTGATATACTCTCTTGACCAAGGGAAGCTCCTCCTCTTCATGAAAGGTCCTGGAGCTTGTCACCCATCGTCCACTTAAGCACAGGGTCTGTTTTAAACTGGCCAGATCCAGGTCAGTGTTTTCCTACTCTGGTCCTTGTTTCTTCCAGGACGAGGAAAAATAACTCATAATAATGTTAGCCCTATTCCATACAGGTTGATCCTAGTGAAGGTTTAGACAACCAGTTAAATACATTCTTTAATTACTCTTGTTTCAGAAGCCTGCATTACTTAGAATGGCATTCCAGGCACTAGTCATTATAAGTCTTGCTTCATTACATTTGAGTATCTTATTTTCTTTCTTCTCTTTTATTGCCTTTCACTTTGGTGGTTGTTTATAGCCCTGCTGGACTCACTTGTTTCTTTATTTAAGAGTTCACTGGATTTGTATCTGATCTTATCTGTAGTGTCACCGCCTTCCCACCCCTTGCTGGTTGATTTAATATTCACAGTGACATTATCTCCAACTCCCTTGTGAGTGAATTCACATTCAACTTAGAGCAAGATACCGCATGAATTATACACAAAACATTGCTAGTCTAAGTGGCAAAAAAGGTTAAATTCTGGATTTATTTTTTCTCGTGACTGGTTCCTTACGTCTCCCATTCCATTTCCGTGTATGCGTGTATTGTAAAATCCCCTGGTTCTTTTTTTTTTTTTTTAATCCTTACTCGAGGACATTTTTTTTTCATTTTTTGTTCAGATAGAGTGGGAGGGAGAGAGAGAGAGAAAAACATCCACGTGAAAGGAACACATCGAGTGGCTGCCACCCACACAACCAACCAGGGCTGGGGACAAACTGCAACCGAGGTACATGCCTTTAGCGGGAACCAAACCCGGGTCTCTCTGGACCGCAGGCCAACGCTCTAACCGCTGAGCCAAACCGGCCAGGGCATAAAATCCCCTGTTTTTTATAGAATTTAATAAACGTATACAATTTTCTCCTCTCAAATTTATTGTTTTTCAGTTTTAGATGCAGAAAATAAAAAGAGTTCATATTTATTTTCAAACGTAACTGCTTCCTCCCACATTCACTGAAGGGTTCTATAGGGACATGGGCCTGAACCTTTACATCACATGAAGGTTCTAAACACATTATAGAAGTTCTCAGAGTGCGTGTACTTCCCATTTGTTAGCTAAGCTGTTTTGGTTGGAAGTAAGAGAAACTAACTGCTTAAGTAGTAAAAGGAATTGATTGGAAGGATGTGGGAGTATCTTAAAGAATCCAAAGACAGCTGGTCTGCTTAGGGACTAAACACAGAGCCTGGAGAGCCACCAGCCACTCATGCAGACATGACCGCTCTATATTGCTAGCTCTGCTTCTCTCTGCATCTCCAGGTCACTTTCTGGCTTTCAGGGTACATGACAGAAAAACCTCATCCCAAAGCTCCTGAATTAACTCCATCTCACTCCTATTTCCAGATATGAAAATAACTAGATGGGTCTAGTTTAGATCAAGTTCATTGCTGGTCCGGTCATCTGTGACCAGTAGCCCATAGGAGCCCATGGTGGGGATAGATGGAGTAGTTCTCAATGAAAAGATGTCATATAAGCTAGACATACAGCCTTGGAGTTTGTTTAGTGTACTGTTTAGTTGCTAATTCACAAATTACAGAAAGTAATCGTTTAACAGACAATAATCCATACCTGGTCTCCTTCAGAACTGTGTATAAGGTCAAGACTTCATCAGTATGATGGTGTTTGTTCTCTTAATTGCATTTCATCTTCTGTGTTCACACTTGTTCACATAGCCTCTTGGGCTCATTCTTTTACTCATTTATATTCCCTTTCCAGATATATAAGGGAACTCATAAATCATTTTCAAATTATTTTGATTAATTCATTCCTGGATAGAAATAAGTAGAAGGAATAGAACTGTCTTAGTAAGATTCGGTTTCATGCTCTTCAAAGTTGATGTGGGTATTATTTCTCTAATTAGCATTCTTCTTCTTCTTCTTTTTTGTTAATCCTCCCCTGAGGATACTTTTCCACTGATTTTTTTTTAGATAGAGTGGAAGGGAGGGAGAGAGAGAGAGAGAAACATGAATGTGAGAGAGACACATCAATTGGTTGCCTCCACATGACTCAACCAGGGCCGGGGATTGGACCTGAAACCCAAGTACATGCTTTTGACAGGGAATCAAACTCAAGACCCTTTGGTCTGTGCGGGCTGATGCTCCAACCACTGAGCCAAACCGGCCAGGGCTCCAGTAAGCATTCTTAATGTTCTCTATGATACCAGCTGTTGTGATTTTCTTACTAACTTGGTCTTTAGTGAATTGCACTCTCTGGCTTGTTACAGCATATGTGTGTAACAATGGAAAATTTTCCATAACCATGAAATTGGGTTTGAATTTTGAGATATTTCTGAAGACATATCTATTTAGAATCTGGTTATAGCAAGGTCTATATCCCCATGTAATATGTTGCTAAAACAAGTGAATATATTCACTTATTCCTTAACCTTTTATTTATTGCTATTGTAAAATAAACATAGCACTGTATAGGCTAAAAAGAAGTGGGAAACTCTTCCACAGGCTGCTTACAAATTTAAAAAAAGAGGAGATTTTAAGATAAGATTTTGAAAGATAGAGGACATAATATAAAGTATGTTATAAAGGTCAAGATAGAAGACTTTCCAAGAAGAGGGGTCCAGTGCTATCAAGGAAAGGGTCACGGTATTTGACAAAGTGAACCTATTAGAGTGCACTTAGAAAAGCTAATTTTTAATTATTTAGACAGTTGTGTGTGTTTTTTTTTTTTTTTTTGCTATTCACTTTCTCTCTGTTTCAGTCATGGTTTGTATTTAACAGTTTTATTTAACATGTTCGAAATACTAATTGTTCACTTATCAATTATTTTGTTAGTGTGCAATCATGGGAGTAGGGGGAAGAAATAGGTTCAACCCTATTATATGCCTGAGGCAAGAGTACAAGTAAGGACCCACATGTCATAGGTCTAAATATTTTATTTAAAATGATAAATTAAACTTAAAAAGCTTTAATTTAATATTTTTATTTATTTTTAGTGTATTTTACAGGTAAAATTTAAATGTATTTAAATCATAATGTTTATAAACTATAAAGCTATTCTCAATTTTAGCTTTCATAGCTTTCAGTGTCTACCTCATTGACAAGGTCAGTATCACACTTCACGCATGTAATGTCTAGCCTTCTTAGTATACAAATGTAAGAGTAATAGAAGTTATTTAATTTTACCAAACTTGGTTTCACTGCCATGTGCAACTGTTGTAAATACTATGTACTACATTTGTGGTTATCTCCAGAACTCTCTGGTACTGTGAAATTTAATTAAAAGGGAAGCCAGTGTTCAGATGCTTGGCTAATGGGAAAATATACTTCCTTATGCAACAATCTATTAAATTCATGCTCTCTTGGAAGGGTTTGACAATTCAATTACTTTGCCTGTTTTCTTAAGCATGTTCACCTCTCAAACCTATGTCCTGAAGCAGAGTCCCTCTCTGAAGTTGGCAATGGCACAGTCCTCAAATCTTCATGGTATTTGGATACAGTCACCTTTTATTTCATAAAGACTTAGGGAAAAAAAGATGTGGAGTAGCATATCCCTAGGTCTGAGTTGTGTTAGTCAAGGGGGAGGGGGTACATTTATGGTTTCAGGCTAGGCAGTCAGTACAGAGAACCAGATCCCCAGTGACAAAAGTACCCCTTTAATAGATGTATTTGTGTGTGTGTGTGTGTGTGTGTGAGTGTGTGTGAGTGTGTGAGAGAGAGAGAGAGAGAGAGAGAGAGAGAGAGAGAGATGGGACCCAGCTCAGGGACTACTCTTGCTCAAGTCTGATGTCAGTCTGGCAAGAGAGGAAGCAGCAGAACAGTTAGGAGATAAGGGTAGCTTGGACATTTCCCACTAGAACATTAGCTCAATAAGAGCTCCAATTTCTCTACGTATCCCAAGCCTAGAATAGTGTCAGACACCTAGTAGATATCCAAGGAACAGTTAGATAGTGTACTGGTAGTGAATGATACTTGATAATTACAAACACTAACTGCAAGCTCAGAGGTATCCATTTGGCTGGCAATAGCTTTTGATGCCATGAGTTTTACTTCACTTTTTTTTTTCAAATCCTCACGAGAGAATACATTTTTTCCATTATCTTCAGATAGAGTAGGGGTGGGGGGGAGAGAAAGAAACATCGATATGAGAGAGACACATCGATGTGAGAGAGACACATTGATTGGTTGCCTCCCACATGACCCCAACCAGGGCCGGGACCTCACCGCAACCAAGATGCATGCCCTTGACTGGAATCGAACTCATGACTCTTTGGTCCATGGGCCGACGCTCTAACCACTGTGCAAACCTGCCAGGGCTATTTCACTTTTTAAAGTAATAGTTATTGTTAAATGACTCTCCTCCTAGCAATTCATTTGATCATATTAAGACTACAGAAATTGCCCTGGCCAGTTTGGCTCAGTGGTGGAGCGTCAGCCTGCGGACCAATGAGTCGTGGGTTTGATTCCAGTCAAGGGCACGTACCTCAGTTGCAGTTCATACCCGGCCCTGGTTGGGGTCATGTGGGAGGCAACCAGTTGATGTGTCCCTCTCACTTAGATGTCTCTCTCTCTCTCCCGTTCTCTTCCTTCCACTCTATCTGAAGATAAATAGAAAAATATCCTCAGGCCCGGCCAGTGTGGCTCAGTGGTTGAGTGTCAACCCATGCACCAAGAGGTCGCTGGTTCGATTCCCAGTCAGGGCACATGCCCAGGTTGTGGGCCCAATCCCCAGTGCGGGGCATGCAGGAGGCGGCCAATCGATGTTCTCTCTCGCTGATGTTTCTATCTCTCTCTCCCTCTCCCTTCCTCTCTCTCTAAAATTCAATAAAGAAGAAAAAAAAAAAAAAGAAAAAGAAAAATATCCTCGGGTGAGGATTAAAAACAAAACACTACAGAAATAGTTTGTGCACTTAACTCATTTCTTTGTGGGTTTTTTTTTGTTGTTGTTTTTTTTGACAGGGCAGTATAACTATTTTATTTTTTTATTAATTAATTAATTATTGTTACAGACGTTTCTCTGATTGGCTTATTTTGCTTAGCATAGTACTCTCGAGGTCCCTCCATGTTGTCTCAAAGGATAAGAGATCTTTCTTACTTACAGCTGCATAGTATTCCATTGTATATATGTACCACAACTTTTTTATCCACTCATTTATTGAGGGACACTTGGGCTATTTCCAGATCTTAGCGATTGTAAATAGTGCTGCTATGAACATAGGGGTATGTATATTCTTTCTGATTGGTGTTTCAGGCTTCTTAGGATATATTCTTAGAAGTGGGATCACTGGGTCAAATGGCAGATCAATTTTTAATTTTTTGAGGAAACACCATATTGTTTTCCACAGTGGCTGCACTAGTCTGCATTCCCACCAGCAGTGTACTAGAGTCCCCTTTTCTCCACACCCTCGCCAGCACTTGTTGTTTGATGATTTGTTGATGGCAGCCATTCTGGCAGGTGTGAGGTATAATGTGAAACTTTCTCGCCAGCCATAGACTTTCCCAGGCATCACATAACGTGGAAACCATAAGCTATGCATTACTTTGATTTAGGCTGACATAGTTAGTGATGCTGGTAGCGTGCTGCCAGAGCCTCGGAAGGGCCTGTCTGAAAGGTGCCACACGAGTGCACCGTGCTCTGCATATGTAAGTGAGGAGCTGCTCAGTTGTTTCCCTGCGGGGACAACTGTATTGTTTTTAATTGTCTATCTTAACAGGCCTGAATAAAATATTCCTCTGTTTTATTTGATCTGCATCCCCTGGTGGGATTTCTCCCTGCCTTCTTTTACCACTGTGACAGTTTCCTAGTTAGACATTTACTTCTTTCGACAGGGCCTCTTGATCTTCAATGGTAGTGACTGTTTCTCCATCTACTGATGTTCAATCCTAGTGGTCTCTGACCTATGGGATCAGTTGTGAAAAAGGATTGAGTTTTGGGAGTCTGAGATAAATGAAAGAAATTCCATGAAATAGCAAACAACAACAAAATCAAGCATAGGTCTGACTTAAGCAGTTAAATGAAGCTGGATTGATTTTTTTTTTTTCCAAATGTTCCTAGCAGTGATCATAGGCATCCAAAATTAACTCTAGTTTAACCACACCCCATCACCACTAGGTGGATGCTTTAACAAATATACACACATATTAGACTGACCTTCTGGATAGACAGTTTTCTTCTAGAAGTATTTGGCTGATGTAGGATGATGTAATAAAACATAATTAGGTTTAGGGGGCAAGAGATGTGAATTTTAGGATGAGCCTGCCACTACATGACTATGTGGCCTTTGTCAAAGTATGCAATTCCTTGCCTAAAAACATACACAGGTTGGACTATGTCCCTCCAAGGCATTCTGGCTTGATACATAGGCTGTATCTTATTTTCTAGCAGATCTTGACTTCTGCTTTGCATCACCTTATATATTTGAAAAGATTTATGTTCTTTATTTTTTTTTAAACTTAGCTTTATCGTTGAATGTATTACAGATGCCCCCCTTTTCCCCTATTGACCCCCTCCTCCCCACTCCTGCCTTCCCCCTACTATTGTCTGTGTCCATTGGTTATGCAAAAATGCATATAAGTTCTTTGGTTTATTTCTTCCCACCCCTCTCCCCCCTTCCCTTTGAGGTTCTTCAATCTGACGACCAATATGTACTTCTTAATCCCTTTACCTTTGTTGCCTATCCCCCAACCCCTTCCCACCTGGCAACCATCAAAAAGTTCTCTGTATCTGTGAGTCTGTTTCTGTTCTGCTTGTTCATTTTGTTTGTAGATTGATGCTGATAGATATGTATTTATTGCCTTTTTTTTATTATTATTTTTTAATCCTCACCCGAGGACATTTTTACATTAATCTTCAGCTAGAGCTGGAGGGAGAGAGGGTGGAAGAGAGAGAGAGAGTAACATAGATGTGAGAGAGACACATTGACTGGCTGCCACCCGCACTACCCCAACCGGGGCGGGGGACGAATCACAACCAAGGTATGAATCGAACCCAGGACTCTTGGCTGGAATTGAACCCAGGTCTCTTTGGTCCACGGGTGACACTCTTACTGCTGAGCCATACCTGCCAGGGCTATTGCCATTTTATTGTTCATATTTTTAATCTTCTTCTTCAAGAGGACCTTCAACATTTCATATAATACTGGTTTGGTGGTGATGAACTCTTTAAGCTTTTTCTTGTCTGGGAAACTCTTTATATGGCCATCGATTCTAAATGATAGCTTTGCAGGATAGAGTAATCTTGGTTGTAGGTCCTTGCTTTTCATTACTTTGAATATTTCTTGCCAATCCCTTCTGGCCTGCAAAGTTTATTTTGAGAAATCAGCTGACTTTTTTTTTTTTTTTTGGTATGTGTCCCTAGCAGGAACCAAACCCAGGATCTCTGGTCCGCAGGCCGACGCTCCAACCGCTGAGCCAAACTGGCCAGGGCTCAGCTGACTTCTTATGGGAACTCTCTTGTAGGTACCTAACAGCTTTTCTTTTGCTGCTTTTAAGATTCTCTCTTTGTCTTTAACCATTTGCATTTTGATGATGATGTGTCTTGGTGTGGGCCTCTTTGGGTTCCCCTTGTTTGGGACTCTATGCTTGCTGGACTTGTATGTCTGTTTGCTTCACCAAGTTAGGGAAGTTTTCTGTAATTATTTTTTTCATATAGGGTTTCAATTTCTTGCTCTCTCTCTTCTCCTTCTGGCAACCCCATGATGTGAATGTTGGTATGCTTGAGGTTGTCCCAGAGGCTCCTTACACTATCCTCATTTTTTTGGATTCTTTTTTCTTTTTGCTGTTCTGATTGAGCATTTTTTGCTTCCTTATATTCCAAATCTATGGTTTGCTTCTTGGCTTCACCTACTCTACTATTGATTCTCTGTAAATTGTTCTTTATTTCAGTTAGTGCATCCTTCATTTCTGACTATGCATTATTCATTTCTGACTGGTCCTTTTTATGCTCTTGAGGTCCTCACTAAGTTCCTTGAGCATCCTTATAACCAGTGTTTTGAACTCTGCATCTGTTAGATTGCTTATCTCTATTTTGTTTAGTTCTTTTCCTGGAGTTTTGTTCTGTCCCTTCATTTGGGACATGTTTCTTTGTCTCCTCATTCTGGCTGCTTCCCTGTGTTTGTTTCTATGTATTAGGTAGAGTTGCTATGTCTCCTAAGCTTTGTAGGGTGGCCTATTATAGTAGGTGTCCTGTAGGGTCCAGTGGCACAGCCTCTCTGATCACCCCAGCTGTGCCCTTGATGTGCATCTCTCATGTGAACTGTATACCCTTCTGTTGTAATTGAGTCTTGATTGCTGTTGGCATGTCAATGGGAAGGATTTACTGATCAGCTGCAAGGACTGGCTGTGTTCACTGACCACTGACCTTTGACTACCTTGGAGGATCAGCTGTGCAGGGGCCCACCACACAGAGCAAGACTTACTTCAGCAGGGCTCTGGTACCCACTGAGTCCACTCCTTGAGTGTGCTGCTTGTGGAGGTGATTGGGTGGTGGTGCTTCGCCATGGTCTGAAGCTGTCCACTGGGTGTGCTGGCTCTGGGGCAAGGTCAGCCACTGCCTGTGTTCTACCTGGAGCCGCCAGGCATAAGCTACAAAGTGATCTGCAGGTGGCTGCTTCTTGTGCTGGGCTTGGAGGTGCCCAGGCAAAGCCCAGCTGTGAACCAAGGCTGACTGCTTCTGGTGCCAGGCCTGGGGCCACTTAGTGAGATATATGGGGCTTGCTGAGGCCAGATGCTGCTTGTTTGAGAGAATTTAGAAAAATCTTAAGCAGGAGCCAAGACAGGCCAATCCTATTGTAAAGCCACTGGAAACAGTTTGGGTGGGCCTGAAATTTGGGTGGGGCAGGGCCTCAGGGAATCACCAGGGCAGAGCAAACAGTGTGAGCCAGGTTGCTGGAGTCCCAGATATGGCGGCCGTCTGCCAGCCTCATGGGGGAAGGGCTCACCAAAGGAACAACGGCCTCCACCAGCACATCTGTCCTGGAGAAAGCTGCCTCTCCAGCCCTCGCCCCAATGCCAAACAACTCAGTTCTTCCCTGTATGTCTCTGGTGCCTTTCAAGCTGCCTCCCCCATGCTGGAGCCTGGAGGGTGCAAGTCCGTGTACGCCCCAGTGCCCTTTAAGAGGAACTCAGCCTCCCTCAGCCTCAGTTCCCACTGGTTTTACAGCCAGAAGTGATGGGGACTTCTCTTTCTAGCACTGGAACTCTGAGCTGGGCACCTGGTGTGGGAGGGGGACCCCTCACTCTTCAGGGAGGACCATCACAGCCGAGGTGTCCCTCCTGATTTTATCCGCCACACGTGGGTGTGGGACCAGCCCGTCTGCCCCTCTGCCCCTCCTTCCAGTCTCAATGTGGCTGCTTCTTTAATGTCGTAGTTGTAGGACTTCCATTCAGCTTGATTTCAGGTGGTTCTGAATGATAGTTGTTCTGTAGTTTAGTTGTAATTTTGATGTGGTTGTGGGAGGAGGAGAGTACAACGTTTATCTACACCACCATCTTGACCAGAAGTTTCTTCTTTATTGAAAGTTTGAGGTGACTGACTGAAGAATAAGCCTGTATAATAGCCTCTGTGACTTTATCGCTGGAACCTGGTTAAGAAATGGGTTCAGATGAAAGCGTTAGCGTTGTAAAACCCTTAACTCTATTTTCAGGATATTTGTTATACATAATGCACTTTGCATCCAGTAGGTCTCTTCTTGGCAAAACAAAGCCAGAAAGCCCTAAATAAAACTGTAAAGTCAATTAAGTTATCTTTGGGACTGGCCCCCTTCTGCTACCCTCTCTTTCACAGACCTTCTCCTCCCAGAGCCTTCAAGTTGCTTTCCCCTGCAGACAGCTGCCCCTACCCCACCACCATGGCCTAAAATCCTCAGTCTGTGCTGTGTCCCAAGATCCCCCATATGTGTTTAATGATAAAAAGTAAGAATGTTCAAAATTCATCCTGCCTCTCTCTATGGTTTTGGCAGCTCCGGGCACATGATCAGGCCTAGCTAGTCAGAGCACCGAAACCCTGCCAAAATGATTGCTTTAGGGATGGGTGCATTTTCTCCATTTTTAAGCTCTCGAGCAGTGGCTGCCTCTTTCCTTGTTTCTATGTCTCTATCTGTATCGAACTGGGTAAGTCAGCTGGGTCTGTTCTGTGGATCTGGCAAATCAGTGGTTAGGAACCATAAGTCTCACCTAGGTTCTGAAGTTTAAAAAATGGGGTTTCTAGTAAATGGATTAGAAGAAATATGAGGGTAAGAAAATATTGAATACTTTTTAGAAGCTATTAAAAATTAATATTGATTTCTTTGGAGTATATCTCTTTCAGTTAGAATTGCAAAAATGAGAGGAGTGAGTTTAAGGTTTTAGGCACACAAATTTCACAATGCCCGTCCTCAAAACCTTTGGTTATTTCCATTACTTACAGAATAAATTCTAAACATATTTGTATATCATTAAGTATCTTCACAACCTGCTTCCCTGGTCATATCTCCCACTCATCCCCTTTGTACAATCTTCCTCATAGATACAGTGGAGTACTTTTCATTCCTCATCATGCTAAATACTTCTGTATTTCTGTATCTTTTACTCATCTTTCCTCTCCCTGGACTTGTTTTCATACCATCCCATCTTTCCCCATGCTTCAAAGACCAGCTTTAAATGTCACCTTCTTCAGAAGTCTTCCCCAAGTCTTAACAATAAGAATCAATTATACAGTCAACTAATATCTGATAAGGGAGCCAAGAATATTCCATGGGGGGAAAAAGTCTCTTCAATAAATGGTGGTGGGAAAATTGGGTAGTCACATGCAAAATAATAAAACCAGACCCCTATCTCACACCACAAAAATTAACTTGAAATGGAATAAATACTTAAACGTAAGACCTGAAATGGTTAAACTCCTAAAAGAAAACATAGGGGAAACCTCCTTGACCTTGGTCTTGGCAATGACTTTGGATCCAAACTTCCCTCTTCAAAGTTTGAGACATATGTTTTGCTTTGTATTATATTTAGAGACTTCTCTCAAGTCAACAAGAATATAAGGTCTTTGAGGGCAAAAAGTATGTCTAATTCATATTTTTACTACTTCATTTCTATTCAATAAGTGCTTACAGAATGAATAAATAAAGAACAATTCCCAGACCCAGATCAGGTGAGCCTGGGACTAAAGAAAATTGACCATTCATGCAAACATAGCCACTCTCAGGGTTTACCTGGTGTTGGCCTTGCCTCTTTCCCTCAAGGAGGAGACTAATTTTGATCCCACCTAGTATCCTATGTTCTTTCCAACAATCTTCTATATATTCTCATTCAAGTTGGCAAGACAAATACTTACAAAGTCACCTGGGGTAGTGGAGTGGGCAAATTCCACCTTTATTCCTAGACTTTCTTATAGCTTCTGGTTCATTTCACTACTTCATAGTCTTTGTATTCCTGTTTTCCTGAACTCCTGTTTTGGCTTCCACAGCTTGACTCCTGTGTTCAGCCTGGTTTTCTGATTGATGCCTTGGTTCCAGCCACCACTCCCTCACCTGACATTTTATGCCTTTCAGCTTTACAATACGTGTCCAATGTAAGAGGAACCTTTCCCCCAGGCCACATAGTGGTCCTAAGGGGTCAATTCAGGTCTTGCTTAGCCCTTTCCTCCCACCCAAAAGAGAAAAAAGATCCCTTAGAACCCTAAACTCCCATGGTGAGGCCTCAGCCTCATCTCACTGAGAAGTAACATTCGGACCTGGTTAGTTACCGGAACTGGATTTTATGAGTAGGATGGAGACATTAGTTTCATCTTGCTCTGCTAGTGTAAGATGGGTTAACTTGATTAAACATTATTGTTGTGTTGTAAATATGTATGATGACCTCTTAGAAATCATCAGTTTGCCAAATCATATCAAATCATTCATCTGGAAGACAGCTGAAGGGGTTAATAAAAAACAGCTACATTTAATCGTGCTAATGTATACTTTCTTTATAGAGGGCATAGGAAAGGCAGAACCCAGAAACTAAAAGGAGGCCTTTCATGGAGAGAGGAGGTATCCAGAAGCCAAAATGAATGTGGATAGCGTCTGGATGCTCTGAGAATCAGAAATACTAATTAAAATGGGTTGTAGTTAAGTATAAAACTCATCCTAACATGTCATTAAACAAGAAGAGTATATGGCAGTTAAAGAGCAAAGCATGATTGGCTATATAAAGTATGAACAGTGTACCTTTTCTACTTAAAATATTCCTCTTTTGTTTTTTCTATAACTTGATATTCCTTATCTTGCCTACATCTTAATGTTAATCTGAAAAAATATGAATTAACTGAAATTAAATTATGTTTCTTCTTATGCTCTTTAGCATAAAGTAAACAATGTGCATTAATTATTTCTATAAGTAGCAAACAGTGAAGTTACTAATTGTAATAAGTATATGCCATCATATCAAAGTATAAATCTGTATTGCTTTTGTATTTCTCAGTTTTTCATCCACAAAGCATTAAGTTCCTATGCTCTGCTATAATATAGTTTCTAAAAAAGAAACTATATATGGTTTTCTGTATGGCTTCCCACTGCTCCCTGTTCAGGGAAGCCAAGTTAGGATGTTCCTGTTGATGTGGCTACTGAGTTAACCAAAGTTGATCCCATTTACAGGCTGCCAGTTGATCCCATTTCTAGTCCAAAATGTTTCTGTCAGATTTTGGACTAGAAAATATTTAGAGAATTATCCGGTTTGGTATGAGAGAAGAAGGGCACATTCACGCAAAGGTAAATACTTGATGGTCAAAAGAGAGTTGAGATAACTAGAGTTTCCTTGATTTTTCACAACCTTCCTTACAGTAAATGATTCTTTAAGGTGGTCTAAAGAAACGCCTATTTCTTGCAGTCAAGGGAGTCTTCTAGTTTCTTGCTACTCAGCATGGTCCAGACCAGTAACATTGGCATCAAGCATTGGAAGTTTGTTAGAAAATGTAGCATCTCAGGTTTCACGTCAGACTCACTGAATCAGAATCTGCATGCATATTACATGTTGAGAAGCTTCATTCTAGTCTACCTAGTGTAGCAGACTTCTGTTAGTCCTCAACATCCATTCTCTCCTTCTTCCACAATAAGAGAATCTTAGCTGGTCACATTGATGAGTTCTCAGCTCCATATTTACTTATTTCCCTTCCAGCTGGGTGAGACTATATTCTGGCCAATGGGATGACCAAAAGAATGATTGGAGCCATTTCCAAGTCTTGCCCTCCTAAAATGGGTAGGTCTTCCCTCTGGCTGTGAAGTGGGAAGAACTGTGGAAATCACTTTGGACCCATAAGTGTGTGTCACAAATTGAGCATGTCAGAGCCACCTACATAGAGCTGCCCACTGACTTCTGGACTGTTACCTGAGAAAGAAACATCTTTCTTTTTTCAGTCATTGTAAATGGGAGGATCTTTAGCTCAGCAGCTCATCATGTACACTAACTAACAGATTAGTATTAACAGAGCTACATGAACAAGAGGACAGTCTCTTCAGAATTAAATGTTTAACTCATTAATAGTGCTAGGAACAGCACTTAAATATCTGCTTGCTTGCTTACATTGAAATGAGAATGAAATAATTAAAAAGCAAAAGTCTAGTGGGGATAGAAATGTAACTTGGAAATTAACCATAGAAAATTGTTTTTTGATTAGTGGACAAAGATTATCTAATATTAGTACTAATATTAGTTGTTTCTTTTCTACAAAAGTTGATATCATCAACAAACCCCCACCCAGCTGAAATTAGTTGAGTTTTCAGGTCATTGTAGGAGCTTGGTTTTGCAGAATACACATTATGGAAAAAGGCCACCTCCTGTATTTATATAAATTTCTAACGTTGCAAATCAGAAAAGAAATAAAAGCAAACACTTTCAATTGATATTCATTTAAAAAAATATGAACATTTAATAATGTTAGTTAATCAGAGGTTTCTTAGTAATTCATGGCTCTACTATGTTACAAGGAAATAACCAAATCCATGTGGGATTTAGAGCATTTGGAGACATAGAATTACTGAATTATTTGGAATCAGGATGACAAAATGAAAACTCATACCAAACCAAGCATGAAGACATTTTCTTAGTCATTCTTGGCTAAAAGTTTTATAATGTCTTAGTGTAGAAATATAAGAGATAAAATACCAGATACAAACTCTAATTATTATTATACATCTTGATGGTACTTTGTGGCGTTTGTATGTTTATGTTTAAGACACTAAGGAGAATAGGCAGACCCATTAAATAATACCCCTTATTGAATGGGCCTAAGCAAGTTCCAGCCCTATTTGCTTGGACCACATAACTCACTTGCCTCTCAGTGCCCACTAAAGCTGGAGTCTGAGAATACAAACAGAAATGATAGCTGTAATTTAGTCCCTTTCTTGGATCCTTTCTGAGCCCAAATTCTCTGTTGAATACCTCATGAAACACCTCACCCCCCAAAAAACATCTGGCCTTCATTTCTGTAATATATTCTCCATTGTTTCACCTTCCAATTTAAAATTTTTCATTCTTTTTCATTGTCATGGTTTCTTTAACAGTGCACTGAAGCTGTGGGGGAGAAATAACTCATCTTTCTCACTCTAGGTAAGGTGATTTTATTGCCTTTTTTAGGTTCCCAGGTATGAAGATAAGATCTATTAATAGCTAAAACAGATTGAGAGTTATTTTTAATTCTTATTACTCAAAACCCTTGTCTAAAATCAGACTCAGTCATTTATTATTGCTTTTATCTCTAATTTGAGGGCAATTTTTATCCTGTCTTTGTGTTGTGGCAGAAATTCGGTCAGCAGGAAGAGACAGACTGCACGCACTCGGAGGATTAGAAAAGGACTGTTTAATGCGCACCGGTGCTGTCCCAGCAGAGTCACCTCCAAAGGCTGAGCCCTGCGCCCGGGTTCCAGTTGCCTTTTATACATGAAAAGCCTCTGGGTATTTGGGGGCTTTCTAGTTCTCTATAGTTTAGGCAGTTGGTGGATGTAAGGGAATTACAAAAGCTGGGGGGTGGGGTGTCTCCACACTGCCTAAGGGGGTTGCCTGCACCTGGCTTGCCTTCTCATTTGGAGCTCATGGCTAAGATGCTGCAAGAACAACTAACCTCTATATTGTACTTCACAGATTGTAGAATACTTTTCGCATACCTTCCTTTTGGATTCTCACAGCTACCCTGTGAGATAAATATTGTTATTAGATCTGTTTTATAGATTTGTAAATTGAGCCCTCTGTCAGGTAATTTGCCCAAGAGACAAAGTTAAAAACTAAAACTGAGGTGGTTTTATCTCAATCTCAAGTTCTTTCCTTTAGTTATTCTGCTTAAGATGATCATGATTATACCCAACATGACCACCATTGTCATGGAAGTCACTGATTATTACTGAGTCCTTTCTATGTTCCTAACTAAGAGGGTTAATTATATCATCTCAATTGATCCTTTTAACAGCCCTCATGGTCCTTTATCAATTAGTAAAGCTTTCAGCTTCCAGAAGCACAAAACTAAACAAACAGTGATTTAAACAAACAGGATTTCCTCATATGGAAGTCCAAAAAGAGGAGAATTCTTGCATTGTTTCAGTAAGTAATTGGTGTCAGGGTTCTAGATCAAGTCTCTTGATCTTCCATTTATGATCAAATAATGACCAGAAGAGCCTAGAACATTGTGCTGTCACATGATTGTATTCAAAAGTGGGAACCAGAAAAAATTTTCTCCTCCTGGGCCTTTCATTATCAAGGAAGAACTTCAGCTGACATTCTTTTTCATCTCATTGGTCAACCATGCTTGTCCCTAGGCCACACATTGGGCCTACTTTCCTTGAGATCAATAAATTTTTGCCCAGGAACTAAAAAAGTACCTGGGCTGCATTCAGGACCTTTCTGCACAAAGGTGGAATCCAGCCCATATTCTGTACAGCCTACATATTAAACTGTGTGGCCCTTTTGTGTCAGTCCAGAGGAGTTATACCGTTTTTCAGTTTATCTGCCTATTGGGTTGTCTTTTCATAAATCATAGGAAGGCCCAGTACCAGCTAGAGGTGGCTCTGGCATGTTAATGAAGAAGATAATAGTGGGGTCTGACATTTAGTAGGCATGCCGCTGAAAGTCATTAATAACCCATTTTATTTTATTTATTTATTTATTTTAACTTATCTTTATTGTTAAATGTATTACAGATGTTCCTCATTTTTCCCCCATTGACCCCCTCCTCCCCATTCCTGCCCCCCTCCTGCCTTTCCCCACACTGTTGTCTGTGTCCATTGGTTATGCATATATACATATAAGATCTTTGGTTTATTTCTTCCCACCTCCCAACCCCCTTCCCTTTGAGGTTTGTCAGTCTAACAACCAATTTGTACTTCTTAATCCTGTCACCTTTTTCACCCATTCCCCCAGCCCTCACCCATCTGGTAACCAACAAAAGTTCTCTGTATCTTTGAGAATGTTTCTGTTCTGCTTGTTCATTTTGTTTGTAGATTCAACTGTTGATAGATATGTACTTATTGCCATTTTGTTTGTTCAATTTTTTTATCTTTTTCTTCAAGAAGACCCTTCAACATTTCATATAATAATGGTTTGGTGGTGATGAACTCCTTTAGCTTTTCCTTGTCTGGGAAACTCTTTGTATGGCCATCGATTCTAAATGACAGTTTTGCAGGATAGAGTAATCTTGGTTGTAGGTTCTTGCTTTTCATCACTCTGAATATTTCTGGCCACTCCCTTCTGGCCTGCAAAATTTCTTTTGAGAAATCAGCTGACAGTCTTATGGGAACTCCCTTGTAGGTAACTAACTTCTTTTCTCTTGCTGCTTTTAAGATTCTCTCTTTGTCTTGAACCTTTTGCATTTTGATGAATGTGTCTTGGTGTGGGCCTCTTGGGGTTCATCTTGTTTGGGACTCTCTGTGCTTCCTGGACTTGTATGTCTGTTTCCTTCACCAAGTTCGGGAAGTTTTCTGCCATTATTGTTTCAAATAGGTGTTTGATTTCTTGTTCTCTCTCTTCTCCTTCTGGCACCCCCAAGATGCGAATGTTGGCACGCTTGAAATTGTCCCAGAGGCTCCTTACACTATCCTCATTTTTTTGGATTCTTTTTTCTTTTTGCTGTTCTGATTGGGTGTTTTTTGCTTCCTTTATATTCCAAATCGATGGTTTGCTTCTTGGCTTTACCTACTCTACTATTGATTCTGTGTAAATTATTCTTTATTTCAGTTAGTGCCTCCTTCATTTCTAACTGTGCATCCAGAATTTCTGACTGGTCCTTTTTTATGCTCTTGAGGCCCTCACTAAGTTCCCTGAGGTTCTCACTAAGTCCACTGAGCATCCTTATAAGCAGTATTTTGAACTCAGCATCTGTTAGGTTGCTTAACTCCATTTCACTTAGTTTTTTTCCTGGAGTTTTGTTCTGTTCTTTCATTTGGGACCTGTTTCTTTGTCTCCTCACTTTGGCTTCCTCCCTGTGTTTGTTTCTATGTATTACTTAGCGAGAGGTGTGGGGCTAGCTGAGACCAGATGCTGCTTGTTTGAAAGAATTTAGGAAAAGCTGAAGCAGGATCCAAGACAGGCCTATCCTATGGTAAAGCAACTGGCAACAGCTTGGGTGGGCCTGAAAGTTGGGTGGGGCGGGGCCTCAGGGCATCACCAGGGCGGGGCCAACAGTATGAGCCAGGTTGCTGGAGTCCCAGATATGGCGGCATCTGCCGGCCCAGGGAAGGGCTCACCAAAGGAACAAAGGCCTCCCACAGCACGTCTGTCCAGGAGAAAGCTGCCTCTCCAGCCCTCGTCCCAGTGCCAAGCAGCTCAGTTCTTCCCCATATGACTCTGGTGCCTTTCAAGCTGCCTCCCCCACGCTGGAGCCTGGAGAGTGCAAGTCCGAGTAAGTCTGTGCGCGGGCCCTTTAAGAGGAGCTGCCAGGGGCTCCAGCCGCCTCAGCCTCAGTTCCTGCTGGTTTTTCCAGCCAGAAGTTATGGGGACTTCTCTTCCTGGCACTGGAACCCTGAGCTGAGCGCCTGGTGTGGGACAGGGACCCCTCAGTCCTCAGGGAGGACCTTCCCAGCCGAGGTGTCCCTCCTAATTTTTATCCGCCACATGTGGGTGTGGGACCTTCTTTAATTTCGTAGTTGTAGGACTTCCATTCAGCTTGATTTTAGGCGGTTTTGAATGATGGTTGTTCTGTAGTTTAGTTGTAACTTTGATGTGGTTGTAGGAGGACACGATACCGCGTTTACCTACGCCGCCATCTTGACCGGAAGTCCTAATAACCCATTTTGAAGATGAGGAAACCAAGGCCTTGAAAATTATTTGCCAACGTTACATAGCTGCTAACTTACAAAGTAGAACTTGAAAATTAGTTTGTCTGATTCTGAGGCCCAGATTCCCATCACTGATCTAATTGCTTTTCTTAGATAAAGCCTAATATTAGCCTTGCAACTTGACATAGCCTCACAATCCTACAAACTCCATGAGATTGATTTCTGAAGGAACTAGACTCTGGATTAATAAAAAATGGGAAAACTGATCAAAATGCTAAAATGATTACTTTTAGGGGCTTCCAAAATGTCATTAATTATATACAGGGCAAAGGACACTGAACAGTATGCATACCGGTAAAAATTCTTAAAGGCTTTGGCTTTAACTGACTCGCAAGGAGAATCATCCTGTCAGAAGAATTAGAGGTTCTAACTCTAGTTGCCAAACCCAACGATTTCCTCTGTGACAATCCATATTCACTTACCTCCATTTTTTCCTCAGGCTAATAATATATGTCAGTTGGAGCTCAGTGTTTTATGAACCAGGGGTGAAATTATTAAATTTTATTGTTTGTGATTCCTTCCTTAAGTTATATTCCTATAATGGCAAACTTTCTGCATTCCCCAACCTCTATTTTGAATTTATTACTAGCCTTCTTACTGCCTTTTTAGATCTCAGAAGTAAACTTCAAATATTTACAAATCTCAATTTCATGTTTTCCCTTTCATAAATCTGTGGGCAAATTCGGTGCTGGAGACAGACAGTAATAAATCTGGATATTTATGTATTGTGCCAGCAGGAACTGCACAAACTTTCCTGCATAGCTTGGTCAATGAGCTTCAGTCTTGACCTGTAACACTGCTTCTAGTCTAATCCTGAGGCTCATATTAACAGAATCATTATAAAACATCTGGTGACTTGTATACACAAAAACCATTCCCAGATTCCTTCAGTCATAATTTGTAATCAGACAAGTTTAGGAGGCACATATGTTCCCCATGCTAGCAGAAGAAAGGGAATCAATGGTGTTTACGCCATTTATTACACTTATCTTTTACAATAGGGATATCATGATGACCACTCTCGTTTTAAGGTTATGATAAAGCTTGCAAGTGATATGAAAAGCTATTATTTTTAAGATCTCTTTTTCTAAGCATATTTAATGTGCTTAAAAATGAAATAGAAAAGTTCTAGAAGAAAACACAGTAGAATTAACAAACAATTTTACAGTGGAGAAGGCTTTACTAAACATGACACAGAATCCAATAAAAGGCTGCTAAAATTGACTATATAAAAATTTAATGTTTATGTGATTATAACACCCCAAAGTCAAAGACAAATGACACACTGAGAAATTTATGCATCCATATAGCAAAGGGCTATTTTTTTCAATGTGCAAAAAGATCTTATAAATAAATATGAAAAAGATAACTCAATTGTAAAACAGAAAAATAACATGAATAGAAAGTTTACGGAAAAATACAAATGGTAAAAAAAAAACAAACAGAAAACAGGTTTAACCATTTATAATTCAAGAAATGAGAATAAAAACAGTAATATTTTTTCAGCATTAGATTGGCAAAAATTAAAATGTAATAATACCCAGTGTTTCAAGGGTATGATCAATAGGCCCTTTCAAGCTTTGTTGGCAGGAGGATAAATTAGTGAAGCCATTTAAAGGGCAATTTGATAGAATCTATCAAAATGTAGTGTATACTAGTACGCTTTGACTTGGCAACTCTGCTTCTAAAACCCATTTTCTTGCCCTGCGTACAAATATATATATGTATGTGTGTGTGTGTGTATGTGTGTGTGTGTCTGTGTGTATGAATGCTCATTTTATCATTGTTGGTACTTTCAAAAAGCTGCAAATACCTTTTCTTTTCATCAGTGAGGCAATGGGTTAAATAAGTGATGGAACACCCCTATAATGGAAAGTAGGAAATTTATGTAGTCCATAAAAAAGGTTGTTAGCTCTATATGTCCAAGACTAGAGAAAATTCTTTTAAATTATTAACTGCATATCTGTCATTTGGGTCCTTGTAGTAACAAGGTTCTGAAGTAAAGTAAAAGCCATCATAACATGAAAATATTCACTAAAAAACTGGCCACTCAAATATCTTCCCTTGCTATCTCTGCCTCTCAGAGATAATGAAAACAGCTCAAATGATATGCATTCCAAATGTTGATCTGATAGTCTTAGACCAACAATTAAAGAAGACAAAAACAATAGCAAGGATGATAAGATAGATACTTCGAATGAAAATAATTTTGAATGTCAAAGGATTTTTAACTGAGATCCTCAAGAAAACTGACAAAGCCCAGAAATAGTTTTGTACAAATAACTGTCCTCAGATAATGCTATGAAATTTAGATGTGAGTGGAAACATATTATATTGAGCTATGATACAATTTGGAAGGGTGAAGGACCCAAACTTTCACTCCCAGCAACATTTGATTTCTTTTCTCCAAGAAAAACCACAATGTTGAAATTATAATCTAAATTTTGTTTAAAATGAGAAATATATTTATGTGATTTTTAGGTTTTTTTAAAAGCTTAAGTCCCAATAAAATCTTTTTCTCACTATTAATTATTGTATTTTGGGCTCAATTTTAAGAGGCCTTTTTCCAACCCCAGTTATGCTAATATTACCTCCTGTATGTTGTTAAGTGAATAGACTAGATTGCCAAAGTGTTTCCTCCTGCTTGAATAAAATATATACATATATACAGGGGTGGGCAAAAGTAGGCTTACAGTTGTAATACAAATAAATAATACAATAATTAATAAATGATAATACAAAAATAAACTGTTTTGTGTACTCACAACTATAAATCTACTTTTCATTCCTGGTAAGATACATAAGAAACCAGTGGTAGTAGGTACATTTGGGGCAAAAACATGGGGAATTGAAGGATAGAGAAAAAGACATTTACATTTTACTATTATTTCTTGGTATAATTAAAAAAAATCTTTTAGTGTGAGCTCATATTAATTTTATAATATTTAATATCTAAACAAAATTTAATTTAAAACAATCAAAATGAAAGACCAATTCTCTCAACAGTTTTCAATCATTGTTGAAGATATTATTGAATAAGGATTCACACAGGTTGAATGAGAAAGCAAATATTTTATGAAAACAATTCTGTAGTTTTGATAAAGACTCCCTTAACTGTGAGGATGGGGTCAATCATTCGGACCAAAGTGTCCCATTATCACAGCTAAACTTACAAGAATCTATACCTCTATAATTTTTTTCTATAGTCTTATTTCCTGCATCTCATAAATCAGTCATCTAAAATGTCCCAGTGTGTTGCCCGGCTGGTGTGGCTCAGTGGTTGAGCATCGACCCATGCACCAAGAGGTCCCTGGTTCGATTTCTGGTCAGGGCACATGCCCAGGTTGTGGGCCCCATCCTTAGTGGGGGGCATGCAGGAGGAAGCCAATCGATGTTCTCTCTCATCAGTGTTTCTATCTCTCTCTCCCTCTCCCTTTCTCTCTCTCTAAAGTCAATAAAGAAAAAATAAATAAATAAATAAAAAGAATCTAGAAAACAAACAAACAAACAATAAAACATCCCAGTGTGAAAGTTCCTGGTATAAAGTAGGATTTCAATTCATTTTACCTATTTCTAGTCTCTTCTCTCTTCTTCCAAATTCCCTTCAAGGGAAGAGATGGGGAGAAAGGGCAAAGTGGTATTTACTGAAATTATTCAATAAATGTTTCTTGAGCATCTACTATGCTATAGATACTGAGATACAAAGATAAATTAGTTATTATGCATAACCTCAAGGAAATCATTTCAGCATAATGGTTCATTTATTAAACCAAGAATAATAAGACCTGCAGAAATGAAAAGTTCTCCTCATAGAGTATGAAAATATTAATCCTGTGTTGATGACTATTCTCCTTTCTACTTGTGAAAATTATTGCCTTAATATTCTTAGCTTTTATATTTTTCATTGTACAGATAGCCAAACATTCAGGTAAACACAATAACCTACATCCATTCAGGTTCAGTAACTATCATTAAATTTTCAAGGTTTCTTCCCCCGCTCCCCAGTAATTCCATATTAAATTTGCAGTGTTAAAACGCATACTCTAAAGACAGTATTTTAAAAGTTTATTTTTAAGACTTTGAATGATTTTTAGTGAACAAATAATGAGGGGTGTTTTTTTTTTTTTTTTATCCTCACCTGAGAACACTTTTTCATTTTTTGTTCAGATAGAGTGGGAGGGAGAGAGAGGAAGAGAGAGAGAGATAAACATCGATGCGAAGGTGACACATCGAGTGGCTGCCACCCGCACGACCAAGCAGGGCCGGGGACAAACCGCAACCGAGGTACATGCCCCTAGCGGGAACCGAACCCGGGTCTCTCTGGACCGCAGGCGGACGCTCTAACCGCTGAGCCAAACCGGCCAGGGCATGAGGGGTGTTTTTAAGTGAGATGAACTAAAATGAAATTTCATCCATTTGAAAAAAATGTTCATTTTTTATTTACCACTGTGTGTTCATTAAATGGAGAATCACTGTGGATCTGCACAGTTCAGAAAAGTGAGTATCAATGAAATATAGCATGCACAAGTGTTGAATGGTCCCTAAATTGTAATTGCTATCATTTCAATTATTTATGCTGTAAACTGTATAATATAACAATAACATTAAAAGATAAATACAGACCTTAGCTCCCTGACGTGCTACTTCTTCCTCCAGATCCTATTTACAATTAACCAGAAGTTGGAATTGCAAGTCTTGTTGAGAAATATTTCACTTGCTTTTGAACTGTACCAGCTCCTTCTGAGTCTCCCTACTGTACGGTACATCTGATGAAACATTTATTTGAACAAACAAAATACATATGTACAAATAAATACAAATGTCAGGAGCTGACACTCAAATGCAAACACATGTCTTTACCCATACCCACCATTTGACAGCATGACAGACTAAAGAGCATTGTGAATGGAAACTATGCATAAACCCTGAAATGAATGACCAGACAAATGTGCTGTAATCAATTTAATGTCTTTAGAAAATACACTGTTCTCTAAAAGTGTGATTCTTTGATGACTCATTGTGGCAGGCCAGGTAACAAAGGAATGGATGCCTGGAATGGCAGGACAGCAACTGAAAACTGCCCCTGCCCCTTGATTGTGAAAGAATTAAGTGCAAATTTCTGAATCTCCCTGCACCCGGATGCCAGGAAACCGATCATCGCCCAGCCACTTTGTTGGGCCATTAACAGAGCCTTGAACTCTATCTTTGTCCAAATGAAAGGACAAAGAAAATAATTTTTCATCTGAAGAATCATCTTAAGATCCCCAAATGGAAAGTAAGGGGAGCAGTAAACCTCTTAAAACTCCAGTTTGGCAGCTCTAACACAGGACATTAAGATAAGAAGGTTATTTATGGCAGAAGAAGGGAGAGAGAATTCTAAAGTGAAAGGACAAAGAGAGGATCGGAGGCCAACTTGCATCATCCTCTGTGCCATTCAAACGTGAAAGGAAACAATTTTAATCAGGAATCGGGTGCCACAAATACTCAAAGGCAAAACCTTCACTTCTAACTCAGTCACCCAGATAATTCAGGCAGAGTGTACATTTCCCCCCTCAAACAAAAGATGATTACCTCAGAATTCCCTTAACTTTGTCTGCAAGAACTTGGCTGCAGGACATTTCTCTAGGAATATCTGAAGGCTACCCACTTCCGCTCACCCTGCCCTCGGCCCCTCATCACCAGCCAGCCTTCTCTCCACAACTTGGGACCATGATGCTCTCCGTGGGGCTTCATATGGTAAGGATTTGACTTTCTGCCTGCCTGCCTGCCTGGAATTTGAGATTCACTCTGCAGACCAATTCCCCCCACCCTCTATTTTATTTTGCTTCCCTCAGATTTCAAGTAGAGAGTAGAGCAAGGAGAAGGTTCCCTCTTTTCTTTTAGGGCACTATTCTTCCTGGATCCCACAGAAAGGGGGTAACAGGCAAGTCTTGCTGATATTACTTTGAGTTTCCAGGGCTCCCCTCTGGAATTAATCCCTTCACAGACACAGAAGCAAGCTGATGGACTCTGTGCCTTTGCCCCAGTGGGAAGGCCTGGTGTTTCCAGTTCTCAGCCAGGTCAGTTCTTTCTGCTGAACTGAGATCTTCTAGACCAGCGGTTCTCAACCTGTGGGTCGCGACCCCTTTGGGGGTCGAAGGACCCTTTCACAGGGGTCACCTAAGACCATCGGAAAACACATATTTCCGATGGTCTTAGGAACTGAGACACCGCTCCTCTATCTGTCTCCAGGCGGGTCTGCCCACATGCAGATACGCCCAATATGAGTACCTGGCGTGATGACATCATCACGCCAACCCCATCACATGCACCCCATACAAATACAGGTGTGTGTGACAGGGTTGGCGCCATAATGTACTTATATGAACCAGTCACACACGTGTAGAGAGAAGCTACTGTGTAGAAAGCAGCTACTCTGTTAAAAGCAGCTACTGTGTTGAAAGCAGCAGTATTGGAGGTAAAACGACACTTCATGAATTATAATTACTGGGTAAATGTAAAACCATGTACTGTAAAATCATCAACTACTGCAAAAAAATATATATCTGTACCATGGGAACTTAATCTGGATGCTGATCAGTCTTTTTATATTCAGCTGTGGTTGATGTGAATACTGCCCCCTTGTGATAGTAAAAGGTATGTAAAAAAAACAACACAGAGAATGGTAAATCATAGGAAACTTTAATGAACTATATTGACTAAACTATGCCATGTATCATCTTTTGTATTATTAAAGCTATTGTTATATATTATTTTCATTAGCAAACCATCCCATGACAATGGATTGTGTAGAGAAGAACGTTAAGAAAAGAAAATATAGTGAAGCTTTTTACAGTATGGTTTTACCTCAATAATTACAACAGGAATTGAGAAACCGCAATGTGTTATTTGTTGTGAAGTTCTATCAGCTGAATCTATGAAGCTGAACAAACTAAAACACCATTTTGATAGCAAGCATCTGAGCTTTGCCGGCAAGGATACCAACTATTTTTTTTTTTTATCCTCACCCAAGGACATTTTTCCATTTTTTGTTCAGATAGAGTGGGAGGGAGAGAGAGGAAGAGAGAGAGAGAAAGAGAGAAAGAGAAACATCGACCTGAAAGGGAAACATCGAGTGGCTGCCTCCTGTACAACCCAACCAGGACCGGGGACAAACTGCAACCAAGGTACATGTCCTTAGTGGGAACCGAACCTGGGTCTCTCTGGACCGCAGGCTGACGCTCTAACCACTGAGCCAAACCGGCCAGGGTGGATACCAACTATTTTAGAAGCAAAGCTGATGGACTCAAGAAAGCCAGACTTGACACTGGTGGCAAGTACCACAAACACAACGTAGCAGCCATTGAAGCTTCATATTTGGTAGCTCTCAGAATCGCCAGAGCTATGAAACCTCACACCATTACTGAGGACTTACTGTTGCCAGCGGCCAAAGACATTGTTCGAGTTATGATCAGAGACGAATTTGTTATGAAATTGAGTGCAATTTCCTTATCTAATGACACTGTCCGCAGAAGAATAGATGACATGTCTGTCTGCTGATATTCTTGATCAGGTAATCCAAGAAATTAAATCTGTTCCACTTCCAATATTTAGCATCCAGCTTGATGAATCTACAGACGTTGCAAACTGTTCACAGTTACTGGTTTTCGTGAGGTATATTAATGATGGCAATTTTAAAGATGAGTTTCTTTTTTGCAAACCTCTTGAAATGACAACTACTGCACGTGATGTATTTGACACAGTTGGTTCATTTCTGAAAGAGCATAAGATCTCTTGGGAAAAGGTTTGTGGTGTTTGCACAGATGGTGCTCCAGCTATGCTAGGATGGTGATCTGGATTTCATTGTTTGGTACTGAATGAGTCACCAAAAGTCATCAGAATTCACTGTATGACTCATCAGCAAATATTAGCAATGAATACGCTGCCACAAGAGTTACAAGAAGTAATAAAAAGCGTCGTAAGTTCTGTCAATTTTGTAAAGGCAAGCACTTTAAACAGTCGACTGTTTTTGCAACTGTGCAATGAGTTGGATGCGCCAAACAATGCTCTGCTATTTCACACTGAGGTGAGATGGTTGTTGACAGGAAACGTTTTAAAATGTGTTTTTGAGCTTTGTGATGAACTCAAAACGTTTTTTAATCAGAAAGCAAGACCACAGTTCAAAGCACTTTTCAGTGATAAAAGTGAACTGCAGAAAATAGCTTACTTGGTTGACATCTTTGCCATCTTGAATGAGTTATATTTATCACTGCAAGGATCAAATGTAACATGCCTCGATTTGTCTGAAAATATCCGATCATTCCAAATGAAACTTCAGCTTTGGCAAAAAAAAAAAATTGGATGAAAATAAAATTTACATGTTGCCTACCTTATCTGCTTTCTTTGAGGAACATGACATTGAACCAGACAAAAGGATTACGATAATTTCTGTGAAAGAATACTTGCACATGCTTGCAGATGAAATTTCATCGTACTTTCCAAATCTACCTGACACCCAATTTGCACTTGCCAGAAGCCCATTCACAGTCAAAGTTGAAGATGTTCCTGAGACAGCACAAGAGGAGTTCATTGAACTTATTAACAGCAATGCAGCGAGAACTGATTTCTCTACAATGCCAGTTACAAAATTCTGGATCAAATGTTTGCTGTCATATCCTGTTCTGTCGGAGACTGTGTTGTGCCTTCTTCTTCCATTTCCAACAACATATCTTTGTGAAACAGAGTTTTCCAGCTTGTTGGTTATCAAGTCTAAATACAGAAGTAGACTTGTTGTGGAAGATGATCTTCGTTGTGCTCTTGCAAAGACTGCCCTGAGAATTTCTGATCTGGTGAGAAAGAAGCAATCTCAACCTTTGCACTGACATTGGCTTTTTATGCATACTGTCGCAAAATGTAGCAATGTAGTTTACTGTTGTTATATTAGGACTGTTACCCATGCTACACCATGCTTCAAGACAAAATTTCATTTATTTGTAATTAGAAATAAATATTTCACAATATATAATTACATATTGTTTTTGTGATTAATCACTATGCTTTAATTCTGTTCAATTTGTAACAATGAAAATACATCCTGCATATCAGATATTTACATTACTATTCATAACAGTAGTAAAATTACAGTCATGAAGTAGCAACAAAAATAATTTTATGGTTGGGGGTCACCACAACATGAGGAACTGTATTAAAGGGTTGCAGCATTAGGAAGGTTGAGAACCACTGTTCTAGACCCAAGAGGCCAAACCTCGGCTGCTTCTGAGGCAAATGATGGCTGTAATCATTTTCAAATGTATTAGTTTTACCTGAGAAGGGACTTGAGGAGGCAACACAGTACTCCATGAATATTTATGAGGGAGCTGAGGAAGCTCTTTCCTGTGTGTGGGAGAGAGGGTCACTGAAAGCTGCACCTCGGTAACTGAGTCAGCCTAGGAGCAAGGAAGGGCAGGGGTATACAGGGAAGGACAGAGAAAGGAGAGGCAGCACGTTCCAGCCAGCCTGGCTCTCCCAGGAGAGAAGCAGCGACAACCATTCCCTTGGACTCTGCCTTATAGGAAGTTGGAGCCAGAAAGTGTCCTTGGTGCTGTGTTGGGGTTGGAGAAGTTTGGTCAGGGAATTGAAGAACACACTCACCAGCCCTTGGCTATTAATGCTGCCCAACTTTAAACTTGCTTTGCTTTAAATGCATCTTCTCTTGTAATTCAGGGCCAAATATCTAGAGGTGGGAAATTGGCCACCATCACCTGAGGCTCCCCAGTGTGGTGAGGACAACCTCTCCACTGCATCCCTTTACTTGGCAAGGAAAGAGTTGTTATAGAACACAGGTGGGAAATTGGCTTTCTATACAATAGCTGCTCATCCATGTAGTATTTGATCAATCCAATTTCTCCTGGGGAGTGGGGGTGTGGTAGGAAAACTGGGGCTGAGAAGCTGTAACTCTTGGGTCCTAATCCAACTGACGTGGATCTTAAGACCACTCCCTTCTCCAACCCCTGTGGTTCCCCAACTTTTTTTTAAAGTATGAAATCCTTTTTGCAAAGGAAATCATATAAGAAACTTTAATAGGATTTCCTTTGCAAACTAAAACAGATCAAAGCAGAGCTGCCCCAGTTGAAGGGGTTGGAACATGGAGCCCTGGAGCTTTTTCTCTCCTTGGGGGTGGGGAAGTAGTCTTCAGATGCATTTGGGAGATCCTGGGAGCTCTTCAGAACAATTTAAAAGTGAACGAATGGGATGATCTCTAAGATAACTTTCAATTTTTCAAATCTCATGATGTATAATGCCTTCCTTCTAAAGTGCTTGTATCGGTACCTGGCATAGTTGGGAGTAGGAGAAAGGAGGGAGAAAGCCACCTTTGTATGTTTGGGTCTCACGGGGCAGGAGTCCAGGCTGGAAGAACGCCCCATGTTTCAGCAGAGGCCAGCATGCTGTGTCACTGTTTGTTCTGGCCTTTCTGTCTGTGAGCAGCAGAGAGTGAGTGAATGTGCTTCATTTCCTCAGCACCAGGACTGTGTCCCCCATGTCCCCTCCCCTGGGGAGCAATCAGAGCAGTGAGTGGGGTGTCATGGTGTTGCCAGGGACAGGCTGACAGTAGTACCAAATTAGGAAAAGGACTGACTGAGAATTCCTGGGCAAACTGCATCACCGACGCTCAGCCAGCAAAATCAGTGGAAGTGTGTGTAATCCTGGAGAGACGAAGATGATATGTGCTCCGCCAGCAATGCAGGAAAAAGGATAATCAAGCGGGACATGGTTCTTTAATAAGTGTAAAACTAAACATCATCAAAATGCTGCAATACAATACCAGGGGCTGGAAGTGGTTAGTGTTGTGATTACAGAAAGGGCATCAGTATAGGATGTCATTTCTCAGAAAGATCCAAGAAAACGTCTAGCATTCATTTGTATAAACAAAGCCATAGCACACTGGAGTTATTTCTGTTTCAAACATATAGTCATACCACCTTTATTTAGAACATGGGCGAGGGGATTGGAATGGTATATAAATCTGGGACATGACTCAGTGTTGTATGTTACTCCTCAAAAGAGCAAAATGCTGGGCCCGTTCTAAACAAACGCAGGGCTATTCAGCTCCAGAGCATTGTTAATCTTTTCATTAAAAGGCACAGTCATTATGTTCCAAATCCTTCTTTCCAAAGATCAGATCCAGATTTTCCAGAGAACGAAACAATGGAGTCATTTCTACAAAACCCAGAAGAGAGACAGACGCTAGACAAATATTGGAGACCAGATCATTATGATCACGGAGACCAACAGATTTGAGTGGGGACACACTGACAGACACACGGAGGCAAATAGAATGCACTTTCTACAAAGGAAAACATTAAAAGCAAAGTGATATACTAGCCTATGAATAAAGGAAAACATGAATAGCCAACTATGGCTGCTGCTGCTGCCATGACACAGTAGAGCTTTGTGTGTGTGTGTGTGTGTGTGTGTGTGTGTGTGTGTGTGTGTGTGTGTGTTTCCTTCCCATTCCTGGCATCAGTTTAAGAACCACAGTTGTGGCTTGTGACTGAGCCTCAGCATGCCAATCAAGGGTGTTGCTGTTGAGAGTAGTTAGCCTATTGGGAACAAAAGGCATTTGATCTTCTCTCCTCTCCCGAAGCCCAAGCTACCTCAGTGTAACTTTGGCTTGGCTTTGTGATGAGAAGCATGCCGAACAGGCGGAAACCTCTGCAGAGCTTACAATATATGGGTGCCAGTTCATTGTTGGCGACCGCTCGTTCCCTCCAGTAAAAACCTAACAGACAAGAATGAGCCTACATTTCCAGATGTATGTTCCCTTTGAATGAGTTTCCTGAGGGTGGAAGGTGGGGGGAAGAATATGAAGGGAAGGCCTGTGTTATAAAAACTCACGGCTTGCTCTTTTTCTGCATTTCCTTGCTGAGTGTGTGAACAGTGAGAAGAGAAAGGAAACATTTCTACTCATAGAGACATGTGAGGTGGTCAGAGACAGAAGGACAGCAGTTGCCAATGTATACTTTCTGGCACCAGCAAATACATTTTGATGAAATTCTAAGCGCCAGGTATGAAAATCCCCTGGCTTTTTTTGAATTGTATTGGGGCCTTTTGCACATGTGCTGATGAAAACGATGTTGTACCAAAAAGCCCTCAGCAATTCCTGTGCCTTTGGGCCGCAGTCCACGAGTGGAAGGAATGTGGAATTAAAGGGAGAAATTCATTTCACTGGTGATCTCTGAGAGAACAGAATGGAACATGGATAAGGTGTTTCATCGACCCAGCACCTATCTTGAGGGAACAAGGGACTACATTGTAGACTATTCTCCATCAATCATTATGCCACCTAATCATCCTTTCCTCGAGGTGTATGGGCTCCGGGTGACATGAGTAGGGAAAGGTGAGTTGTCCTAGGTTCAAAGGCAAACTCATCACAAGACGTAAGTGTATGTTTCCTTTGTAAATGGTGTAGTACTGTTATAATGCTGAACTTAAACATTAAGGCCTTTGCCTCTAACTGGGGTCAAGTGGAGGAAACTGGTGGGCCAGATGGCCATCAGAGAATCGTAGCCAGTATTGGCATTAAGCCCCCACAAGCATCATCAAATCAGCACTCAATGCAAAGAAAAACACAGTGTTTCCTCTGCAAATACAGCTTCAAAAGAACACCCCAAACGCCTTTCTCTTCAACCAGTTTTCTGCTCCTTTCTATATAGATATTCTGGCACCAAAACTGATCGTGCTCTTATTGGGCAAAAATGATGGTCCCTCATCAAGCTGCAGTGGAAAAGAGAGAGATTTGTGTTGTTATCACTGCATAAGTGAGGGTCATGACAGGAGGCAGGTGGCACACTCAGTTTGGGTGATGTGAGGGAAGTTTAATAAAGACCCTGCTTACCAAGGTGTTTGCAGGTTGTAAGGAAACTGCAAGAAATGGTGCAGAATCGCAGGACTACCAGCAACTGGGTGAACCCCTCTAGCCTGAACAGGTGAGGAGAAGGAGTAGCTGCTGGAACCTGAAGGTAAATAATTGTGTGAAAACAGCCGCCTGTCAGGATACGCAAAGCTTCAGTGGATGGACACAAGGAGCCCTGGGTGACTCCAAGAGAGTCTCCGAGAAAGGAAGTGGTGAGAATGAACACTCTCCTCCCTCCTTTTCACCTCCTGCTGGTGCTCCTCATTGGCCAAACCCAATGGGAAGATGATGGTGAACCTAGACCAAAGATGCAGTCCTTACAGGTTAACCTCCCAAGACTTAGGGCAGGTTAGAGAGGATGGAAAGTGAATCTGCAGGGGCAAATGAGTACTCTCCAGCATGGTTGGGCCTGAATTCAAATCCATGTCTATCAATTAGCTGTTTACCTTGGGCTGGTTATTTATCCTCTCTTAGCCCTCTCTCTGAGGTGATAGTCACTTACATATCATTTCCTCTCCACAGCCCCAGTACCCATTCTAATGCCAAAAAAGGGGGGAATTGTCAGTGTTGTAATTTTTCATAAATAGGAAGTCCTTCAACAACATGTACTTTACTTACAAAAATGTTTTAACTCAAAAATATGCATTTATATTTCATTTTAATTGTTAATTATTTCATATTTGTTACTATGACTAAAAATTTTAGCAGCTTTATTGAAATGCAATTGACATGTAATAAACTACATATAAAATATACAAGTTAAGTTTTAACATATGCAGACACCCTGACACCATTACCACATGAAGATAATAAACATATCTATCACCCCTGAAGATTTTCTCATGAGTCATTGTAATTCCTCCCTCCACCCCTTCCCCATTCCTCCTTCACTACCCATTGATAAGCTTTCTATCATTACACATTAGACTGCGATTCTTAGATTTTTATATAAATAAAGTTATATGTACTCTTTTAGAAATTTGGTTTCTTTCACTTAGCATAATTACTTTGTGAATGATCTGTGTTGTAGCCTGTGTTGATATTTTATGTCTTTATAATTTTGAGTAGTATTTCATTCAATAAATATATGAGTTTGTGTATCCATTTGTCCATCCATCTAAATGATGATGGACATTTGGGTTTTTGCAAGTTTTTTACTGTTATGAATAAAATTACTCTGAACTTTGACAGGGACATATGCTTTTATACCTCTTGGGCAAACAGAATGGCTGGATCATATGGTAGGTACATGTTAACATTTTAGAAAACTGTCAAACTGTTTTCCAAAGTGGTCACACCATTTTACATTTCCAACAGCAGTATATTAGAATTCTATTTCTTCCACAATGGCGATTTCTCAAAAAATTAAAAATAGAATTACCATATGAGCTAGCAGTTCCACTTCTGGGTATATATCCAAAACAACTGAAAGCAGGAACTCAAAAAGTTATTTGTACATCCCTGTTCATAGCAGAATTACTTGCAATAGCCAAAAGAGGGAAGCAGCCCAAGTGTCTATTGATGATCAAATGGATAAATAAAATGTGGTATTTACACAATGGAATATTATTCAGCCTTAAAAAAGAAGGAAATTCTGACACATGCTACAATATGGATGAATACAGAACACATTATGCTAAGTGAAATAAGCCAGTCACAGAAACACAAATACTATATGATTCCACTTACATGAGGTATCTAGAGTAGTCAAAGTCTTGACACAGAAAATAGAATGGTTTTAGCCAAAATCTGGGAAGTGGGAGGTATGAGTTGTTTAATGGGTATAGTGTTTCAGTTTTACAAGATGAAAAGAGTTCTGGAAGTGGATGGTGGTGATGGTTACACAACAATGTGAATGTACTAACATGACAAATCTGTACACAATGGAAAAGGTCACTTAAAAATCTACTAATAGCTTACACACAACATGAGAATTAATAGCAGAAATTTTGTTAATAGATTTGAACTATTTATTTTTAAATATTTTTTCTTTATTGATTTTAGAGAGAGAGAGAAAGGGAGAGGGAGAGGGAGAGAACATCGACTGGCCGCCTCCTGCATGCCCCCCACTGGGAATTGGGCCCACAACCTGGGCATGCACCCTGACCAGGAATCAAACTGGCGACCTCTTGGTGCATGGGTTGACGCTCAATCAGTGAGTCACACCGGCTCGGCAGATTTGAGCTATTTAAAAGAGTAACGTTTGGACACTGAAAGTCAGACATGTATTCATGAACATAACAAAACTTCCATGAGGGTAAAGGGAAAATCAGAAGAGCAAAGTACTAACGTAGAAAATATGATACTAACTTGGATTCATTTTTTGAACACCTTAAATTCAATATCGTTCTTCTGAAGTGTTTCATTTGGTTCATCGATTTTGGTCATAATATTAACCTAAAAGAATAAAAAATTCTCAGTGATCAGATTTGGAAGATGGGGTGGGGAGAATGTGGTCGAATAAAAGTACACAAGGTATTTCCTTGCTTTGTACCCAATGTGTTCTCATTAAATAGTTGTTCAAGTTCTTCTTCCCACTGTGCCTCACCCCAGACTTAGCTGCTTTAACTCCAGGGTGTGACCAAATTAGAGCACTTTTTCTTGGGTGTGGGTTTCTTTCTCTGAATGAACTTCAAAAAGAGCAGGAGGTCTGAGCCTAGAGGTGAATCTTTCTGTACCCCTGACACCTTGGAACAAAGAGACTTGCCACTTTAAGCAGCTACAGCATGCAGAAGATAAGATTAGCAGTTAATATTATTTAAGAAGTAGTTAACAAGAGGATTGATGTTCATATTTTGGGAATCCTGGCTAAGTGTTTAGAATACTGTTATTAGAAGACGTTACAAACAATAGGAGCCTTAAAAGCATGGAGGCCTGCTGGGCCCCAAATAAAATTAGTAGGCAGCTCACTATCATCAATTAAACTACCATTAAGTGCCTGGCATCTCATCTCAGTTAATTCTCCAAATTTCTGTAAGGTGGATACTATTATTCTATCTTTGTAGAAAGCAAAGTAAGTCTCAAGAAAGTAGTGAGCCCAATTAGTGGCAGATGGTAACTTGAACCAAGGCTCTCTGGGTCTGGTGTTTTTCTGCTTCACCACGGTGCTTCATCTTCCATATGTCTGTCTGGGTCCTGTGAATTTGTATTTTTTATTTAAAACTCTCATGGTAATTATGATGTTTAGTGGGGTTTGAGGAAGGGTGAGGGTTTTAATGTGTTAATCCTGCCAGCAATACAGTACAATATTTATATTTCAAAGGCAAACACTGGGAATTGGCAGTGTTTAACATAAAGGAATTTATAATGAATAGTGAGTTTCACTTCCTGAAGAGGTATTCCTAGGGGACTTGTACTAAGGATCTTACAAGCAGTTCTCAAATTATACTCGAGTCAGATTTCTCTACACCATGGCTTCTCAAACTATTTCTCCATCTACTATCAACTTTCTACGCTTCAGATAAATACTGCTTCAAAATAAAATATTTTACTTCCTAAAAATTCCCTTCCATTTTTAACTTATGAAAAGCATTAAAATTGTGGAAGATTTTTTTAAAAATTATTTTTGTTAATTTGTTTTTGTTACAGATGTTTCTCCTTTTTTCCCCCATTGACACCCTCTTCCCCATCCCCCCACCCCATCCCCAGCTTTGTTGTCTATGTCCACTGGTTATGGTGTTACCTCAAAAAGTTAAAAATTCAACTGCCCTTTGACCCAGTGATCCCACTTCTAGGAATATACCCTAGGAAGCCTGAAACACCAATCAGAAAGAATATATATACCCCTATGTGGAGGATTTTTAAAAAAACTACATTTCTGAATGGGCATAGTTTAAAATATTAGGTAGGAAGCTCTTCTGGTATTTATGCTTCAGAAAGTTCAGCAATTTGTCTCGGAATGTCTCCTAACAAATGTGCAAACTGGAGCCTAGTCTGCCTTGGCAGCTGGAATTCTCCAGCTTTTCTTCAATTCAAGAAAATAATCTTTTACTATTATTTCAGATGATCTCCTCCCTCCCATTTTCTTATTTTTCTCTTTTTGGAGCATCTTTTAGATGGACATAGAACCTCTGGCTCTGTTGTATTGTCTTTTTTTAATCCTCCCCCGAGGAAATTTTTGCATTTATCTTCAGATAGAGCGGGAGGGAGAGAGGGGGGAAGAAGAGAGAGAGACACATCGATGTAAGAGAGACACATCCAGTGGTTGCCACCCACATGACCCCAACTGGGGTGGGGACAAACCGCAACCAAGGTACATGCCCTTAGCAGGAACCAAACCTGGGACTCTCTGGTCCACAGGCCGACGCTCTAACCGCTGAGCCAAACCGGCCAAGGCATCTTTTTCTTTTTTCTTTTTGGTCTAATATCATTAAGATATAGTATTGTACTAGTTTAAAGTGTACAACATAAACGATTTGATGTAAATACATATTGCAAAATGATTACCACATATAAGTTTAGTTAAAATACATCACCTCACATAGCTACAATTTTTTTTTCTTGTGATGAAAACTTTTAAGGTCTACTCTTTTAGCAACTTTCAAATGTAAAATGCAGTTTTTAAAAATGTCAAATGCAAAAAATCATTTCTAAGACCAATGTCAAGGAGTTAACCCCCAATGTTTTTTTCTAGGAATGTTATGATTTTTAGGTCTTATGTTCATGTCTTTAATCAATTTGAATTGATTTTTGTATATAGTGTAAGATAATGGTATAGCTCCTTTTTTTAATTTTTTTTTGGCATATGGCTGTCCAGCTTTCTCAATACCATTTATTAAATAGACTATCCTTTCTTCATGTATATACTTGACTCCTTTTTTGTAAATTAATTGATCATTATATATGGATTTATTTCTGGGCTCTCTATTGTGTTCTACTGATTTATCTATGTCTCTGTTTTATGCCAATTCCAGACTGTTTTGTAATATATTTGAAATCAGAAAGTATGATGCCTCCAGATTTGTTCTTCTTTTTCAAGATTACTTTAGCTATTTGGGGTCTTTTATTGTTCCATACAAATTTTAGGATTGTTTGTTAGATTTCTGAGAAAAATGCCGTTGGAATTTTGATGGGGATTGCACTGAATTTGGAGATTACTTTGGATAGCAGGGACATTTTAGCAATATTAATTCTTCCAATCTATGAACATAGAATATTTTTCCATTTATTTGTATCTTCTTCAATTTCTTTCATCAATATTTTACAGTTTTCAGTATAAAGATATTTCACTTCCTTGGTTAAATTTATTCCTACGTATTTTATTATTTTTGATGCAATTGTAAATGGGATTATTTTCTTCATTTCATTTTCAGATAGTTCACTGTTAATGTACAGAAATGCAATTGATTTTTGTAAATTGATTTTGTATCCTGCAACTTTACTAAATTTATTAGTTCTAATAGTTTTTTGATGGAGTGTCTGGGGCTTTCTGTATGTAATATGATGTCATCTGTAAATAGAGACAATTTTACTTCTTTTTTATTTGGATGCCTTTTATTTCCTAATTACTCTGGCTAGGACTTTCAGTACTGTGTTGAATAAAAGTGGCAAGAGTGGGCATCCTTGTCTTGTTCCTGATCTTATAGGAAATGATTTAAGCTTTTCACTGTTGTGTATGGTGTTAGCAGTGAGCTTGTCATATATGGCCTTTATTATGTTGATGTATTTTCCCTCTTTACCCACTTTGTTGAGTTTTTAACATGAATGGATGTTGAATTTTGTCAATTGTTGCTTTTTCTGCAACTATTGAGATGATTATATGATTTTTTCTTTCATTTAGTTAATATGGTATACCATATTGATTGATTTGTGAATGTGGAACCATCCTTGCATCCTTGGAATAAACCCTATTTGATCATGGTATATGATCCTTTTAATGTATTGTTGTTTGTTTTGCTAATATTTTATTGAGAATTTTTGTATCTATGTTCATCAAGAATATTGGCTTGTAATTTTTTATGGTATTCTTTTGTTTGTTTTTTTTAAATCCTCATCCGAGGACATTTTTCCATTTATCTTCTGATAGAGTGGGAGGGAGAGAGAAGGAGAGAAAGGGAGAGAGAGAGAGAAACATTGACGTGAGAGGGACACATAGACTGGTTGCCTCCCGCACGACCCCGACCAGGGACGGGGATGAACCGCAACCAAGGTGCATGCCCTTTGCTGGAATCATACCCGCAACTCATTGGTCTGCGGGCCTATGCTCTAACCGCTGAGCCAGATGGGCCAGGGCTCCAGTTTTCTTTTTGTAATTGATTTCCAGTTTCATACCACTGTGGTCAGAAAAGACGCTTGACCTTATTTCAGTCTTGTTAAATGTATTAAGACTTGTTTTGTGGCCCAACATATGATCTATCTTGGAGAATGTTCCATAAGCACTTGAGAAGAATGTGTATTCTGTTACTGTTGGATAGAATGTTCTATAAACTTCTATTAGGCTCATTTGGTCTAATGTATTATTTAAGTGAAGTGTTTTCTTATTGCTTTTCATGCCCAGCTTCTGGAGATTGTTAAAAATGGTATCAAAATTTTAAGCCACACTCTCTTTAGAACCTGTGGTAGAATTTTAGAAGGGCCTATGAACTTGGCCTTCTGGTGTTACTAAAAAAATATGATATGTTTCATGGCAAAAAGCATTTTACAGATATAATTAAGGTTTGTGATCAGTTAATCTTAAAAGGAAGATTATCTGAGTGTGACTAATTTAATTACACAAATCTTTTCAAGACAGAAACACTTTCTGTCTGGTAGCAGAAGTACCAGAGATTCAGAGTGTAATAAGGACTTTGTACACCACTGCTGCATTAAGGATGGAGGACCCACAAGAGAAGAAATATGGTGGCCTGGAGGAGCTGACAGACAGCAAGGAAACAGGGAATCTCAGACCTACAACCACAAGTAAGTAGATTCTACCAACAATCTGGATGAACTTGGAGGGGAATTCTCCCCATAGTCTCCCAGACACCTTGATTCTGGCCTTGAGAGATTCTGAGCAGACAACCCAGTTGAGCCATGCTGGACTTCCGTCCTACAGAACTATGAGCTAATAAATGGGTATCATTTCAGACACCGAGTTTGAGGTAATTTGTTATGTACCATATAAATCTGATACAGGGCCAGTGTGATTAACGCTGACAGTTACTCCCTCCGTGAGACACATGTGCAGTGCCCCTCACTTCATCTTGTTCATTCTCCTCTGGGCTCCTCTGGCTCTTCCTGGTTTCCAACTGCACCGGCCTTTTTCCAGTTGTTGATATACTTCATTTCTTCTTTACTTAGGACCAATGTGTGTGCTTTTCCCTTTGCCTGGAATGTTCTCCTACCAACATACTCCCTCTTCCTAGGCAAGTCCTAGTCATCCTTCAGAATGGAAGTAAAGCAACACTTCCTCCAGGAGAAGACCTTTTCAATGCCTCAGACTAAGCCAAGTGCTCCCCCAAGACCATTTATCTTGCTTTCTTAGCTTTGGCACCATTTGAAAATATATTGGTGTGATTTCTTTTGATAAATGTCTCATTTTGTGTTCTTTTTATTCTAATCACAGCATCCTGTTCACAATCATCAAAACAAGTTTCTCAATTTGTATTTTTATATTCAGTCACTTGCTTTTCTCTTTATCATAGGTCTTCTCTGCTTGGACTCTAAGTTTGTTGAGGACAGACATCAAGTGCACGTACTCACCATTGCATCCTCAGTGCTTAGCTCAGTGCCAACCATAGCTGCCATTTTATAAACCATTTTAATCAATGAATGAGTAAACTGAGTGGGAACTATGCAATCCTCCCTACCCCACCCAACACACACACTATGTACTGTTGTCAGCTCTGTTATCGAGTCAAGTATGGATTCATCTGTGTATTCACTCTTGGGTTTGAATTGTTTTTCTGCCAATTAAAATTTTTTTCAAAAAAGGTGGCTGTAGGTCATTAAAATAAGACAACTTACTAGATCACTGCATGAGATATCTGAATCATGTTCACTTTATTTCAACCATCCAGCTGTTTACAAAACCAATAGCTTAGCTTTTAAAACATTTAGAAAACAAGGTGTAAATTGTGACCATGAGGGGAAATCTTTAAATAGATAAAATATATACCAGGCTAGAAACTAGGAAAACTTGAGTTGAACTTTGGCTGGGGTGAAACTATTATTAACCTCTCAGGGTGTATTTATCAAATTAGAATTTGTGACTAAATGTACATGAGATTTATTTTTTAATCTAATTTTCCAAAGTCGTGCACCTATGACTACTTAATTTGGCAATATTATTTTGAAGTTATTATTTCCTGGAGGTAACTTGTATATGATTTTAAAAGTCTATAGGACTAATAATTTTTATAGACATACCTCACTTAATAGTAAGAAATGGATGAGTTCCAGTAATGCTGGTATTAAGTTGAGTTTTTATAAGTTAGTCTGCTTATCTGTTTTTTTTTTTAATATATATTATATTATTCTATTTTTTTATTGAATTTTTGGGGTGATATTGGTTCATAAAATTATATAGGTTTCAGATATACAATTCTATCATACATCATTTATATATCGTATTGTGTGTTTACCACCCTAAGTCAAGTCTCCTTCCATCACCATTCATCCCCCCTTTACCCACTTCTACCTCTGCCCACCCTTCCTTCCTCTGGCTACTCTGCATCTCCTTGATTTCCACTGGCCAATTGTAGATATAACTCACTGAAAACACTATCTCAAATACTATTAATAGTAATGCTAAAATATTAATAAATACGAAGTATGCAGAAATAAAAATAAGAAATAAGAAAAATATCCAATAATATTTTCTAGATAATGTTTATGCTTACAGAATTTTCAATTCCTTAAGCTTGATCTAGCTGGTCCATTTTTCCCCCACCAGTCTCAAATTACTTTTCCACACACTACTTTTAAACCAAAGTAATTCTCAATGTTTTTCCATAACAAACATTTTTCCAGCCTCTTTTGCTCAACTGTATTTAGTAATCTTGACACAATTGTAAAATCTATTTATTCAGCTATGTATTTGACAGACATTTATTGAGATTCCACGTTTTGCCAAGCAGAAGATATGAGCACATCAGAAGGAACTTACTTAACTTAGTCATATTGACCCTTTTTGTGAAGTGTATTCTGAGACTTGTTGCTGTCTCCCACCAAGCTAATGTCAACAGTTACCAAAAAAATGCATATTGCCCTGGCCGGTTTGGCTCAGTGGTTAGAGCATTGGCCTGCAGACCAACGAGCCCCAGGTTTGATTCCAGCCAAGGGCACATACCTCGGTTGTAGTTCATCCCCATCCCTGGTTGGGGTTGTGTGGGTGGCAACCAATCGATGTGTCTCTCTCACATCGATATTTCTCTCTCTCTCTTTCTCTCTCTCTCTCTCCCCCCCCCTCCCACTCTGTCTGAAGATAAATGTAAAAATATCCTCGGATGAGGATTAAAAAAAAAGCATACATTTATAAATATTATATTTCTAGCATTAGCCCAACTTACAAAGTTTATGATGGGGACTTCAGGGATTCTGAGAAAGAAACCCACAAGTTCCATGGAGTAGGAAAGAAAGTCAGAAAGTGGCCCTGTTGGAGATACACACCTTGCTTAATATGCAGACAGACATCACCTGCAACTTGTGCTGTCATAACCCTGAGAGAATGGGTAGGAATGATTGGAGACGGAAAAGAGTGAAGAGAAGGCATGTTCAGAGCCCTGATGCAGTGGGAGGATTTGGCTGACTGACAGGAATGAGTCTGATGTGGAGAGTAAGCACGGGAATGGCAAAAAAGGACACCCTGCATAAACTCTTCAGTGTTTTTCCTTCCTCCACCCCTAAATAAACAGTGCCCCTACAGTTGAGCATTTCCATTCTAAATAGTTATTGGAAAGAATTTGTGTGTGTGTGTGTGTGTGTGTGTGTGTGTGTGAATATAAGTATAAAAGTGAATATACACTTTAAAGAATTACAGACTGATCAGACTGCATGCTGTTTCCATTGTCTGTGTGCCAACTAGCTGCTGCTTGCTCTCCATTCCGTGGTTATTTCCCTGTTGTTCCTATTCCTTTACTGATTTTAGAGAAAAGATTAGTCAAGCAAATGTATGTTCACTTTTATACTTATACATATAAGTGAACTTACATGAAACATGTTAAGTTTATTGAATCTTTTCTTATCTTTACACCAGACCCCTTTCCTAGACAGTATAGAATTTTGTGGAAAACACCAACTATACTTAGCCTGTGAGAATGACTGTCTCAAGTTTACATGGAGAAGTATATAATTTTAAGATGTTCAGAATGTTTCAAGTCATTGTTACAAATCAGTGGAGAAACTGGAATTCAAGTGCATAATGCACAGAAAATATCATGAAATGACTGAATTCTGAATTGGAATAGTCATTGGGGCTTATATTCTACAAGAAGTAAGCTCCTATCAATATTCACTGTGGCTGACTAAACTAAAAAATTATGGTTAACATTTGTTCTCTCTATAGAGAATGTATTAATGAATTATTCATTTGTTAGTTTGAAATATTCTTAGTCTACCAATCTCTTCCACACTAAAATTATAATTGTTCTTTGATATATAATATTGATTTCAATACCACTCTAATTTTTCATTTTTAAATAGAGGTAATTCCACAATAAAAATAACACATGTACACTATTAAATTTTTTGAGAGTATAGAAAAATAAAAGGCAGAGGGGTAAAAAATCCACAGGCTTTTTAACATTTGGGTTCAACCTAGCCAGCTTGTCACATCTGAAATTTTGTAAAAGCAGCAGCCAAAACCAAAGGGGGTTGTAATGTGCATAATCTGTGAATCAGTTACTGCAGGAAACACTCCTTCAAGGAACCGCAAATCACAGACTAGCTCAGACTACATTCTGCTTTCCTTTCCTATTTGACAACAGGTTGTGGCTGTTCTTTTTTCAGTGGCTGTTATTTTCTGCATTGCTCCTGTCCCTCTACTGATTTTAGAGGAATGGTCTTTTAGCTATGTAAACAAATGCAAAGAAATGTTTGTGAAGGAAAATGCTATAGTATAATAGGACGTGAGGACAATCCGACTGTAAGAAACACTTATGAGATGCCTTACTTATGGCTAAGATTTGATTCACAGCTACCTGACCTACATGTAGAGCTCCAAAAGCTGAGGGGAGAGAGAAGCCTAGCACTCCTGCAGATTCCAAGTCTTCCCAGCCATGCCTCTCTGTGTTTCAGGTGTACCGGAGTCTCCATGGAAAGCTCACATGCACATTTCTCTGTATTCATTTATGTATTAATAGTAACTTAGAGGAATAAAGCTGCTATGTCAAGCTAAAACTTGTTATTCTGATGGCAATTACAGTGTATTTTTTAGATTAGGCTTCTCCTTTTATGTTGGTTTGGTAATAAAACAAAAAATCAGTAATTAACACACAACATTAATAAGTCCCATGGCTAATTTCCCTTCAAATTTGAAGACATACCAAGAAGAAAATGAACTTTGGATTTTGGCATGTCTATACCCTCAAAGTAGCTGAACTACAGATTTTTAAATTGTCTTTTGGAAATAATTGACTCTCAGCTAGAGATTTTGTTGGCTAAATTTTGTCCCAAAGCCATTTTTTAAACTACTGAGTTTATAACTAGTGAAAACAAAGAGTAATAAGGAAAGTGCTGATGACAGTATAATTTACAAGAGTGGTGTTTGGGGGTTTTTAAACTACAACATAGAACTGGAAATTAGGACTCCTGGGTTCTCTCATGGGTCGGCTACAGGCGCCCTTTGTAACCCAGGGTGAGTCACTTGACCTTCTTTTTTGTGACTTGGCACTTCTTCGAAACCCTCCGAAAGCCAGAGTGTGGCTTTAAATGAACGAGATGGAAGGTGCTCCGAAGGTGCCGAGTATCACAGCCTTTCCATGACTCTCTCGTTTTACTTTTCATGAAGATTATTAACATTTGGCAAAGAGTCGTTACTGGACAATTTATTATCCTGTTCAAATCCAGGTAGGTTAAAAGTTTAAACTTCTTATACCAAAAGTCAAGTCTCTTGTGCTTTATAGAAACCCCAGATACGACATGTTGGGGAAAAAAAAAAAAAAAAAGATCATGAATTTCATTTGAAAAGCCTCTTTTCTGGCACACAGGCTCTGCGTTATAATGAAATAGTCCATTGAAGCGTCTGCTCTGGCTCCGCGCACGGAGAAGCCTCGTGTTTGTATACTCTGTGAAGTTGAACAACAATTTCCAACATATGTTAGGAGAGGCTGCCCTCTTTGGAGATGGGAAAATGGATAGCTCCAGAGGGAAAAGAAAACCGAGCGCTGAAAAGTTTTTGTTAATCTTTTACTGGTGAAACAGACCTGGGAACAGAGCAGCTTGTTGGCTGCGGGGAGGCTGGAGCCAAAAGGCCCAGCCCACAGGAAATGAACGCTGTCCTCCTCAGCGAGGCTACTTAAGCAGAGAGAAAACATTTACAGTACTTGTAATTACGATGGTTTTCGGCACCTAAATTGTCATAAATCACATTTATAAAAGCCATCTTCGCACCAGTCAAAGTTTGAAAGCTGCAAAATATATTCAGCTGGTGGGTAGTTTGAAACGGTGGTACATATGTTTGGAATAAATACATGTTATAATTATGGTTTTTTAATACTGGGAGGTTTCTTATGAGGATTTATACCCACATACTGATGATAATGGAGTACATTGTGAACATAATAAAGTGGTGATGGGTGGTATTTGTTCCGGCATTTCTACAAAATACTGCCTCTAAGTCTAAGGGGGTATGTTTCTGTGTAAATCCCCATACATCAAGATAAAAATATACTTCTCAGTGTACTTCCTGGAGCAAACTACCTAGAGAGAAAATACCTGCATTTTCACAACCAATTCATGGATCTTAAAACATAATTATGTCTTATTGCATTGTTGATCCCAGAGCAGTATTTGAATTAAAAAGGAGTGCCAATAGAATTGGTGGAAAGTAAAAGAGCTCTATTTTATAGCCAAGAGCATGGTGGAGTGAAATCTAGTTTTAATAAAAAACTAGTATCATAATAAGCAGATGAGTCTAACTGGTAATTAGAATTTCTATTACATATGTATTACCTAACAGTAAAGCCGGTCCTACCAAGTAGAAAACAGAGGGTGGGGGGAGAGGATAATGAATTATATTCTTTGGCAGGGTCAAGGAAGAACCTGAATGAATTATTTACACACTTCTGAGACTTTTGGACAACCAAATTTTGGGCTGTGGGGGCCTTGTCTGAGATCTTTCTTTATAATAATCATTCATTCAATTATTCACTCGTTAATAATTGCAAAGAATGTCTTATATGCCAGGCACTAGACTGGCCCCTGGAGCCAGAAATATGATTAAGTTGGCATCTCGCCTTTGAGGAATTTCTGCTTTTGCGAGAAACAAAGCCATAAACAAATAATTTCAATACAACATATTATGTGCACTAATAGAGGTGTGAATATTTTTTGTTGTCTTACATGCATTTCCATTGTAAACACTGCAATAGATAGCATGTCCTATGGATTTGTTGCTGCTGGGAGACTGGTCAGCGATTATAGCAGCCTAGGTAAGGAACTTGTTTAAAGCTGAGCTTGGTCAGCAGATTCAGAATGATATCGTATTGCTCTTGGTCTTGCTTCATTTCCATAAACATTTAAAAAACGTGGATCTCTTCTTACTGCTAGTGCATGTATTCCATAGGATCCCTTTTCTATGCTGAAAGTTTGTGTCTTAGACCAGAAAATGTGATTAGACTGCTGAGTTAACAGCCTACTATGGGAATGCAGAGCCTCATCACAGTAAAACAGGCAGTAATCGGGTATAATATCAGGATGTTACTCTCTCTCCAGATACGTATCAGTTTCTACCTACATAGCCCCACAATGTTAGAAAGTCCTATTTTAGAGGTTTCATTCTGTTTTTTACTTCTGCTTAGCTGTAAATCATCTACCTTTCTGTAGAGAAGATTTTAACTGGGAATGAAAATAAGAAGGGTGTAAGGAGGAAGACAGAAGAAGGGGGTGATTCTCAAAAGGAGCCTGTGCAGGGACACCAGACTACAGTTCTGGAAATGAGCCCCACCTTCATGAAGGTGGCTTTGGGTGGACATTCACCCTTTACAGGTTGGTCAGCCCAAGATACACTGTGATGTTGATGGCAATACCTTCTATTTCAGGTAGTAAGACATCTTCCTTGCCTTTAAAGCAAAGTTACAAAGGTATGTTTTGGAGTACCATATCTTTTCAACAGCCATTAAAGAAACATTTGGGAAGCAGTATGTGCCAGGCATTGTGCTAGGACCTGGAAATAAAATGGTGAGCAAAACAGCAAGTGCTCTCATGAAGCTTACAGTCTGGTGAAGATAGTGGCTAAGTGCTCAGAAGGAAAGGAACACAATTCCATGACATAGCAGCCAAGAAAATCATCATGCTGAACTCTTGTTATGGGTGCAAATTTGACTGATGGCCCATTGCTGTGTTTGTGGATCCATTCCCACATTAGCACCAAGAACTGTGCCCCAGTGAATGAGCATAGCAAGCTCATTCCCGCAACATTTACAATGGCTTACTCTCCTAACTCACAGAAAAAGAAAGCAGAATGGTGGTTGCCAGGGGCTGAGGGGTGGGAGAAATGGGGAGATGTTAGTCAAAGGGTATAAACTACCAGTTATAAGATGAATGAGTTCCAAGGAGGTAACGTGATGACTATAGTTAACCATGTTGCATTGTGCACCCGACAGCTGCTCTGAGACTACAGCTCTAATGTTTTCACCATAACGACAACAAAGTTGTAATAGTGTGGGGTGAAGGATGTGTTAACTAATCTTATTGTGGTAAATACTTCACAATATATACATGTATTTAATCATCACATTGAAAACTTAAACTTACACAATGTTATTTGTCAATCCTAGAAAAAAAAAAATAATAGCTAGAGGAAGCCCAGCAACTTGACTGAAATTTTCTTAGAACTTTGCTGAGGTCGGCGGCTCTGCTGACCTCATCCTTATTCCTTATAAGGATGCTCAATCATCCTTATTCCCCCTCTCCTTCACAGGAGTCAGACTGAACCGTCATCCGAGGCTCTCTCTGTCTTCTATAATTCCTTCCTCTTTATCCTTTACAGGCATCTCTTGTACAGCTAGTCCTTTGTGTCTGCATTTCAGAGGACCTGAACTAACAAGTGATGTTTTGAGTCATCTGCTCACTCACCACCTAGCCCCCCCAAAAATACCCCATCTTGAATGACATGTGGGACACAGATAATTCCTAACACACGGTGGTGGCCCAATTGGTAAAGATTTCATTGGTGGTGAGCTGAGAAAGTGTCCTGGTGAAGGGGAGCACCAGTGAAGGTGAAATGCTTCCTGCATTTGACAGAAAGTGGGAAGAGGTAGGGGCAATGCCTTCAAGAGCAGTGGAGTTGACTAGATATTGCTAAATTGTTTTGACACCCTGCGGAGGGACAAGGAGAGAATGAGGGCTGTTAACAAGGTTAAAGGCTAAGTGTGAGAGCCAGAAGTTCTCTTTAGTAGCTTACAGAGAGGCCCTTATCTCCTTCAATGGAATAACTTACATAGCTGAGTGGCAGATGTGGGATCTGATAGAGTCCCAGTGCTCTGAGACATAGTTAATGTTTGAATGCTCGGCCAAACAGATCTGTTCTGCTAAAGTCAGGGCCCTGATCAGGAAAACTTGGTCCCGAAAACATCCAATAGGAACTTCTGGATGAATAACCCTGAGGATGTTGTCTCTGCAGACCTCCATGGGCCCTCAGAGATTGAATAGGTGCTCCATTCTTCCCCAGTAAGATGTTAGAAGACATGACAAGACCTCGTTTCTGAAATGCAACAGGTGTTCTCCTCAGGAGTTGTTTCCATCTTGTCTCATTGTCAGGTCAAAGACTGGAGTTAAGTCCCAGCATAACCAGTTGGGGATATGCTAGGGCTGATAAGAGAGGAAGGAGATTATACACTGAAGAAGTGGTAAGAACTAGACAGCATATACTACCAGTAGCAAGGGAAGTACCGTGGGATTGAATTTTGAAGGTGTTTGACCAAGGGCCAGAACATATGACTGAACAAGCAAGAATTCATTGACTTGGGGATACTGGATTAAACATGCTGACAAGTACCGCAGGGGTAGGACACATTCACTGCTTGCATGGCTCTTAAAAGTGCGGAAAAAGTGCTAGTCCAGCGGTTCTCAACTTGTGGGTCGCGACCCCTTTAGGGGTCGAAAAACTCTTTCACAGGGGTCGCCTAAGACATAACAGTAGCAAAATTACAGTTATGAAGTAGCAACAAAAATAATTTTATGGTTGGGGGCCACCACAACATGAGGAACTGTATTAAACGGTCGTGGCATTAGGAAGGTTGAGAACCACTGTGCTAGTCAATGCTGAGTGGAATGGAAATGCCCGAGTTGTTTCAGTACATGAGACATGTTAAAAGACTTACTAGAGAATTACATTCAACGAGAGAGTCCAGAGGACACACCACTTACCAAGGCCAGTAGAAAAAGCTGCTGAGACATGACAGACCCCAGTGTGAGAACTGCAATGCAGGCTCCTGGGATTTTGGAACAAGGCCATGTCTTCTGTAGCAGAGAATTATATGCCTTTTGATTAACAGACTCTGGTCGAGACAAGCCAGTTTACCGTGGAATACCAACTGAGTATGCACCTACAGCTTCCCAATATTGGCTATATTCTACCAGAATTACCAAATCACAAAGTCTGATTGGCCTAGCAGCAGCACCAGTCTGTCTTAAGCTGGAAATGGCACAGCTCAGATAGACTGCCTAAACAGGGAGCTCAGATGCCCTTGTCATCCACCACAGTCATGCCAGGGCCTCCCTCCTACTCATATCTACATTTGTATGGGGAGAGCACGAAGGTGTGTCCCGTACACCTGAAGGAGAAGTAAGAAACCTGCGGTTGGTTTACAGATGAGCCAACTTGGCATATAGGTGCAAGCCAAAAATGAGTGGTGGCTGTATTAAAGTCACATTCAGTGGAGTTCTTGAAAGAGAGTGAAGAGGGAAAATCTTCCCAAGGGTGAAGCTGCAATCAGTTCATTCGTTCATCTAGGTACAGCACATGCTTATTTGATGTTCAATCCCTGAATAAATCAGTGAATGAGCACAGAGCACAGGAGACATTGAATACCGTATGATGATTTGTATTGGCAAGAAGAGGATCGAATTGTTGCAGAAGTTGAATATCTAGAACTTCTAGTCTCTAGTAGACAGAATACTTGAATAAGCAGAAAGGAAAAATTTGCCAACCTCTATTATGCCAATCCCATAAATACAGGACTCCATCTGAGCTATCAGAATGTTACTTGACATAAAGTGCCTTCTTTTAGTATAAAGTACTCAATGTGGTCTTTCTTTACTTCAATGTAAAAAGTAGAACAAGTTGTGGTAAAAATAAAGGTTACATTGAAAGCCAGACTAGGAAATGCATTTTGTGGGAATCTATTCTCCTACAACTCAGAGTAAGTACTGAAGGAACAATTGAAAGAAGATGAGAAAAGGTCTTTTGGATTAAAAAAATCTATCTGCCTCAGAAATACTTTGCAAAGTGAGTACAGATGTGCAGAGTCAATGGCACATTTATCTCAACAACACTTTAAAGGACACTGTTGGTACCATTTAAAACCAGTTCATACTCAACATTAGTCAGATTCTATCCTCTTCCTTTAAAATGTCTGTAAGTAGAATATTAACTAATATGATGCTCTTATTTATTTGTAAGGCTATATGCATGATAAAGGGAGTGAAGACTGTCTTAACCTAACAAAAAAATAGATTCAGACTTACATATGCCACAGCATAAATTATAATGCTGATATTTATTTTTCATGTACTTTATCCACATATTAGAATAAGAAATATGCCATAAATGTATAATAAATAAAAGTAGCATTATAAAACATTTTTTCCTATAATAAAAACTGGTGACATTTCTGGTTGGATTATTGGCATAGATTTTTAAAAAATCACTGGTTAGACTATTCTTGAGCTGTCAGAGCAAAAGCATTCCATAGGAAGCCAAGAAATATAATTTTAGTTGCAGTATAATTTTCCAGCTGTTGAAAGTAGGCATATTTTGGCATGTTTCAGAACCAGTGAAATGTAAGGAAATGTTAACCAACTAATGGTTGAATTCATTTTTATTTTTAATAGCTTAGAGACAGGATTTACAAGCCACTGTTTTTTGTTTGTTTGTTTTTAAAAAATCTTATTTCACATTACCTGTGTCACAAATGAAGCTAATAAATAGGTGTCATAAAATCCTAATGACTCTCTGAGATCCTTGGGACATGTGCCTATGAAAATGACTCTTAGGGACCTGGACACATCTCCTTGTTTTCCATTTTGCTTGTGATCAAGGAAAGATGAAATGTAATGGTTGACTTTCATTCTGCATTTCAAGTAAAAATCTCATCAAATGAGTAACAGCTGAATATCAACCAATATCAAGTACAAGTCTAAACTGATCATTTTTGCAGAAAACAGCCCAAATTAGATCCACCTGAAAAATGGTCACATCTCTTTACAGCCCCAATCAACAGAGCCTTTGTCCATTTCATGGTGGCTGTCGGCAACACCACTAACAGAGAGCAGAGCAAACCCACTTGCAGTTTGGTCAAGCCTCTGGACTACTTTTCAGAATGTTTTTAATTCTCATTTACAGCATATTTTAAGAGAATAAAGTGAAATTGAGAATATTACAGAAAATTCAATTACTGAAATGTAACTGCCAAAATATTTAGAATACTTTTATGAGATAGTGGTACATGTGCTTCTTTATCAGTGCCTTAAATAACAAGATCTAGCAGCAGCTCTAGTAACTACCATAATTTCAAAATACAGATGAGTATAAATAATAATTTTTGAAATATCTGAAGTCGCCATACTGTGTTACTTAAGAAATGCTACTTTTCAGCCAGAAGTTAGTGAATGTAGTAACATAATAGTCTTTCTGTCCACATTCACCAATGCCTGAATTCTAGCCCTGGTGTAGAAAATGGACTTAATACTTCAGTTATTTTCTGTGTGTCAGGCATTGTGCAGGATCTTGTACATTCATTCACTTTATCTCACAGCAGTTCTGTGAGGTGGGTAATATTGACTCCATGTTACAAAGGAGAACTCTGAGAGGCAGAGGGCTTCCTACCCAAGATCTGGGGTTCAAACCCAGGTGTGACTGATTCCAAGATTGCCTGATCCCTTGATCTTTTTGCTTTAATATCCTTTTTCCCAATAGAAAATCTGTTCCTGATTAATAACCTTAGACAAGAAGCTTTCTTTCTTCTATAGCAATTACCTGGCTCCCTCTTTTATTAAAATAAAGAATGTGTGTGTTTATTTTAAATAAGTTCAAAACCTTGGTGGGAGTAAGTAGAGTTAAATGATAAACTAGTCATGTGTTTATCAATGTTCTAACTAAACCAAGTTCAAGCTCTCTCTTGGGCTACCACATTTTATTTCCCTCTTCTCCAGTTCTAGTCCCTACATTATCTAAATAGAAATGAAGGTTGGCATTTACTGTTCCCCCAATTGATAAACTTCATTAGGTTATACTGACAAAAAGCTCTTTCATTTCATTCTCCTTTAATAACCAGCTCTCCATTTGTGAAGTAAGTGGGTAGCTCGGTCCCAATAAGACCTCTACCTTCCCCAAGTCAAAAAGGAAGCCAACAGCTGCAGCTTGATCCTCCCAGAGTTTCCAACCTCAGTCTTGCCTGAGAGAGACAGTGCTCCTTCTAATAAGAGGTCATTCTGTCTCCCTGGGCTCATTACGAGCTCCTCCTGATCAGAGGCTGCTGGTTCTAAACAGTGCCAAATTATGTGAGGTGGTTTCTCTTTCTATGTACTACTGTCCACCAGGGATGGAATTGAGACCACTAAAATAATTCTATGTGGTAGCCTAACTCATATTTAAGAGAAATATTTGGATACTCGGTGTATTTTAACTTCAGGATAGAACTCTTAGCAATTCCCAGAAGAAATGGTTTATGTAACTTACAGGAATCCTAAACATGATAAATGTATCATACACATGTCTTGATGTCAAGGATAGAATTTATCCAATATAAGATCAGACAAGTTTAATAAACCACTTAAGTGTTATAAGGCATGCTTCATACTAGGATGAATTATGTTTCTATCTGTGGTTCAATGTATATGTTCTATCGTTTTGAATATTAAATAAAAAAACCCTTATATAAATAATTTGAAAGGTCTGATTTAAAGCAACAAATGCTAATAAAACCAAATTGAAGGCTGACAGACCTTCCGTAACTCATGTAGATTGCTTAGGAAAGGCATAATAGGGTAGTATTAAAGACGGAGTCCTAGAATTTTCTTTAATAAGTCTGTTTAAAATCATATTGAGTAGCTTAAATTTTTCAAAGGTAAATCCATTAAATTTGCATAGTTTTGAACATAAACAATTATAATATTTGGTTTGCATCATCTGTTTTAATGACTAATTTCCCTGAAAATATGTATTTATAAAAGATTGATCCTTTAATTGTGTTTTAGTATACCAGCTCTTAGAGATATTCCTTACACTTATACTGACTTGCATTTCTGTTAGAAGCTCCTATAAGGAAACATTATTTAAACCAAACAAACCAACTTTTTTCACATTATAACCAGGACACAGTAGTGTGTTACATTGGTTGAGAACCTGAAGCTCAGCTTCTTATAGAAAAATGACCTTAGGTAAAGCTTCTTCATGATACTAACCTTTACCAAATAAGGAATTAAGAAAACACCTAGTCAGAATTTGAAAATAGTATTTCCTTATGAAAATGATCACAAGCAACTTGGAGAATATTTTTGAGAGACCAGGATTATTTGATGAATTTTAAATAAATTGATTCAGCTAAGCCCTGGCTAGGTAGCTCTGTTGGTTGGAGCATCGACCTGACAGGCCAAAGTTGTGTGTTTGATCCCCGGTAAGGGTACATACAGGAATCAACCAATGAATGCATAAATAAGTGGAACAACAAATCAATGTCCCCTCTCTGTCTGTCTCTCCCCACTCCCCGAGCTCTCTAAAATCAGTCAATAACAAATTGGTTAATATTAGCAAATAATAATAAATTGATTCAGCAACATCAGTTTCACTGCTCTCTTGTTTCTATCACAGATGGCCCGTAGCTAGCATGGGTATTAGGGCACAGAGTTCTTTCACTCTTCCAGACAGAAAGTCTGCTCTCTGGAACTGCCACCTCAGCACTCCCGGCTTCATCTTGCACCCTGATGTTATGTAAGGCATCACTACCTTTAAAATGCATGAACCAACCCTTATTTGCATTGAATTTTTCATCCTTTGATCCTTCATCATAATGTTGTTTCACTATGTCAAAAAGCTTCAAAGCTTTGGCTTGAGTAGTAGCCAAACTCAAAGCTGAATTAGATCCTGACTTCACAAAATCTTAAATCTTTTCCATCTTAGCCTCAAATCTAGCAATTTTATTTGAATTAATGGACAGCAACCATGACTAAACTACTTTCAATCATTTTAAAGACCAGGGCTGTAGTTTGAGTCCTGGTTTGAGCTAATGAGACTAATGTTTTAAAGAAACAGAACAGAATGAGCACTTATAGAAAGGAGCATTTCTCTACAAAATCCCTTTGGGAAGCCATATACTTAGTCCAATAATGATGTTATTTCTCAAAACAATTTTGGAGATTTTCCTTTGGCCTTCAGAGAGAGAGTATGGTTGCAAAGGCAAACAAGTTTTTATTTCTTTATAGCTGAGGAAGTACAAGTCTCAGGCTGAAAAAAAAAAAAAAGTAGCTTTTTTTCCCCCCTCTAACTAAACTTAATTTCAATCTTACTCAACTCAGGTTAATTCAGTCAATCATTTATTCAGCCAGTTCAAGATTTTTTCCCACCCTTTTTTCCTTGGGTTGCCTCCAAGTTCTGAGTCTTTAAGTCATACCATGGTGTCCATGAAATAGGAGGGGACTACTGGTCCTCACAAATGATCCTTTATTCCTAGTGGCATTCACTGGCCTCTGGGCATAGTACACATCCCCACTGACACCCTCAAGATAGCCTTGTTCTCCTCTGGGCTCACATTTCTGTCCACACTCCTGGCAAGACTGCGAAGCTGCTTGCAGTTCCCCTGAAACTATCCTTTCACCCCACTTGGGGTGGGAGGACAGGGAAGGATAGAAATGTCAGGGTGCTCTCCTCTGTTAATCCTGGGTGCTGGGGAATTTGGTGGAGCTGTGTCACACCCACGCTGCTCTGTTAGGCTCACCAGGTCCCATCTTTACTTTCTCTGCTGTTGTGCTGGCCAAGGGGGTCGGAGAGAAGCACTGAGAGGCCCGCTGCTTCCTCAGGATCCACTTGGGAAACGAGGCATAGTCTTCCTTTGCTTGGATCCATACCCTACTTGGGAAATTCAAAATTTCTTTGGGGGTATGATAAACCTCATACTTTGATCATCATTGCATCATTTCTTTTCTAAATTTATTGCTGATAGCATCAACTATATGCTCAGAGTCGTTCAGGGTTGTGACTTTTGGTTCTCCCAAACCTTCCTCTCAAACTATGCTCTGCTATGAGTTTCCGTCATAGTGTAGTGGTTAGGAGCATAGGCACTGGAGCCAGACGCTGGGACTGAATTCTGGCTCTATTACTGCACACTGTTTTAGGACCTGGAACTCTCTCTGCCTCAGTTTTCTCATCTGTAAAAATAGGGATGGTGATGATAGTGCTTGCCTCGTGGCGTTGTTATGAGGATCAAGTTAATATTTATAAAGTACTTAGAATGGTGCCTATACATAGTAAGCATGATGTATTATTAGTTACGTTTGAAAAATAAATTAATTAACTGCAAAACCTGAGTATTAGCTCTTCTTCCTTTGGTGCCTGATGCTATCTGAGTGGGATTGAGGACAGGAACAGGAGGAAAATGTGGAGTGAAATGCTGTGATCATTAATTTTATGTGTCAGCTTGATTGGGCCATGGTGTGTCCTGATATTTTGTTAAACATCATTAAGGGTATGTTTGTGAAGGTGTTTCTGCTTGACAGTAACATTTGAATCTGTAGACTGAGTAAAGCAGATTGCCCTCCCCAGTGTGGGTGGGTCTCATCCAATGCGTTGGAGGCCTGAGTAGAACAAAAAGGTGGGGGAAGGGAGAATTCACTCTCTCTTCCTGACTGTCTTTGAGCTGAGACATTGGTCTTCTCCTACTTTTGGACTTGGACTTGAACTGGAGTTTATATCATCGGCCTTCCTGGCATTTAGGCTTTGGAACTCAGACTGCAGCTACATCGTTGGTCTCCTGGGTCTGCAGTTCGCTGACTGCAGATCATAGGACTTCTCAGCCTCTACAACTGTGTGAGCCAATTCAATAAATATCATTTTATATACAGTTGACCCTTGAACAATGCAGAGGTTAGGGGAACCAACCCCCAACAGTTGAAAATCCACATATAACTTTTGACTTCCCGAAAACTTAACTCCAGTTGTCCCTCAGTATCCGCAGACGATTGCTTCTTGGACCCCTGTGAATACCAAAATCCACAGATACGCAATTATCTTTTATAAAACTGCATAGATCAATGCATACAGCTGTCCCTCCAAGGACGCAAAACCCAGTGATACAGAAGGCTGACGGTATATTTGTAAAACAAACAAACAAACAAACAAAACTTCATATAAGTGGACCCGCACAATTCAAACCCATGTTGTTCCAGGGTCAACTGTATTCCCATAGGTTCTGTTTCTCTGAAGAACCCAGACTAATACAGGCACATAGAATAAAATTTCAAAATGTTACCCAGCCATGATCATCTGAAAACTTTCTCTCTCTTTCTCCCATTTTGCTTCATTTCCTTCTTTGCTCAACTTAGTTTAGCTGGTGCAGACTAGAAATAGAAATAAACAAAGAAAAACCTATGATGGGAGTCTGTAGTCAGTGATGATATTGGTGTCTGGACATGACCTGACAGGTTCTTATCCCTGAAAAGTGTGGATGTCGTGAGTTTATAACATAGGACACAGTAGGCTGTGCCTGTTCAAGGCAACCTCCACTCACCATGCTGAGAACTGATTGTATTAGGCATATATTAATTTGTGATTTTTGAATTGCATTTTTTACTAGAAGATTTATTTTCAACAGAAATATGAGATAAATTATGTGATTTATTTAATATAGACATTTATTATTGGCAATATCAAAATTGCTCACATTAGAAGCTTCAGTTTCAGGAGATCTCATTTGTCAAAAATATATCTGTTATCATGTATTTTGTCTTGCTTCTGTGATTTATAATGAGAACTGATAATCAGAATCTTCTGTGTCCTAATCCTCTTTCTAATACTTTGTCTTGATGTCTTCACATGCCATTTAATTCTCCTGGATTTGTATCCCAGTAGGGAAAATAAAACCATTAAAAATATTTGCCTTCCACAGAATTGTTGTGAAGATTAGTCAGTTAATGTTTGTAAAAATTTTCTAACCATGGAAATAGCTCTATCACTGTGGACTATTAAAACATGTACTGCCCACATTTTGCTTTTTTGGAATGTCTTTAAGAGATCCTTCAAATGAGCTTTGCAAGTCAACAAATTTAGTGTTTTTGCACTATAAATGGCAACATTTAAAATTTATTTTTTTTAACTTATCTTTATTGTTGAATGTATTAGAGATGTTCCTCATTTTTCCCCCATTGCCCCCCTCCTCCTCATTCCTGCCCCCCTCCTGCTTTTCCCCACACTGTTGTCTGTGTCCATTGGTTATGCATATATACATATAAGTTCTTTGGTTTAGTTCTTCCCACCCCTCAACCCCCTTCCCTTTGAGGTTTGTAAGTCTAACAACCAATTTGTACTTCTTAATCTCGTCACCTTTTTTACCCCTCCTCCCAGCCCCCACCCATCTGGTACTCAACAAAATTCTCTGTATCTATGAGAATGTTTCTGTTCTGCTTATTCATTTTGTTTGTAGATTCAATTGTTGATAGATATGTATTTATTGCCATTTTGTTTGTTCATATTTTTTTATCTTTTTCTTCAAGGAGACCCTTCAACATTTCATATAATAATGGTTTGGTGGTGATGAACTCCTTTAGCTTTTCCTTGTCTGGGAAACTCTTTATATGGCCATTGATTCTAAATGATAGCTTTGCAGGATAGAGTAATCTTGGTTGTAGGTTCTTTCTTTTCATCACTCTGAATATTTCTTGCCACTCCCTTCTGGCCTGCAAAGTTTCTTTTTAGAAATCAGCTGACATTCTGATGGGAACTCCCTTGTAGGTAACTAACTTCTTTTCTCTTGCTGCTTTTAAGATTCTCTCTTTGTCTTGAACCTTTTGCATTTTGATGATGATGTGTCTTGGTGTGGGCCTCTTGGGGTTCATCTTGTTTGGGACTCTCTGTGCTTCCTGGACTTGTATGTCTGTTTCCTTCACCAAGTTCAGGAAGTTTTCTGCCATTATTGTTTCAAATAGGTTTTCGATTTCTTGTTCTCTTTCTTCTCCTTCTGGCACCCCCAAGATGCGAATGTTGGCACGCTTGAAGTTGTCGCAGAAGCTCCTTACACTATCCTCATTTCTTTGGATTCTTTTTTCGTTTTGCTGTTCTGATTGGGTATTTTTTGCTTCCTTATATTCCAAATCGATGGTTTGTTTCTTGGATTTACCTACTCTACTATTGAATCTGTGTAAACTATTCTTTATTTCAGTTAGTGCCTCCTTCATTTCTGACTGTGATTCTATCATTTCTGACTGGTCCTTTTTTATGCTCTTGAGGCCCTCACTAAGTTCACTGAGGCCCTCACTAAGTTCCCTGAGGTTCTCACTAAGTCCATTGAGCATCCTTATAAGCAGTGTTTTGAACTCAGCATCTGTTAGGTTGCTTAACTCCATTTCACTTAGTTCTTTTCCTGGAGTTTTGTTCTGTTCTTTCATTTGGGACCTGTTTCTTTGTCTCCTCATTTTGGCTGCCTCCCTGTGTTTGTTTCTATGTATTACTTAGCGAGAGGTGTGGGGCTAGCTGAGACCAGATGCTGCTTGTTTGAAAGAATTTAGGAAAAGCTGAAGCAGGATCCAAGACAGGCCAATCCTATGGTAAAGCAGCTGGCAATAGCTTGGGTGGGCCTGAAAGTTGGGTGGGGCGGGGCCTCAGGGAATCACCAGGGCGGGGCCAACTGTGTGAGCTAGGTAGCTGGAGTCCCAGATATGGTGGCATCTGCCGGCCCAGGGAAGGGCTCACCAAAGGAACAAAAGCCTCTGATAGCATGTCTGATAGGAGAAAGCTGCCTCTCCAGCCCTCGCTCCAATGCCAAACAGCTCAGTTTTTCCCCATATGACTCTGGTGCCTTTCAAGCTGCCTCCCCCATGCTGGAGCCCGAAGGGAGCGAGTCTGAGTAAGTCCGTGCGCGGGCCCTTTAAGAGGAGCTGCCGAGGGCTCCAGCCGCCTCAGCCTCAGTTCCAGCTGGTTTTTCCAGCCAGAGGTTATGGGGACCTCTCTTCCTGGCACTGGAACCCTGAGCTGAGCGCCTGGTGTGGGACAGGGACCCCTCAGTCTTCAGGGAGGACCTTCCCAACCGAGGTATCCTAATTTTTATCCTCCACATGTGGGTGTGGGACCAGCCCGTCGCGCCTCCGCCCCTCCTACCAGTCTCCAGGCGGCTTCTTCTTTAATTTCGTAGTTGTAGGGCTTCCTTTCAGCTTGATTTCAGGCAGTTTTGAATGATGGTTGTTGTGTAGTTTAGTTGTAACTTTGATGTGGTTGTGAGAGCACACAATACCGCGTTTACCTACGCCGCCATCTTGACCGGAAGTCTCAACATTTAAAATTTCTTTGATTGATTGAGAATTCAGGGAATTCTTGTATATTGCTATGACTATCCCTTTTTTAAGAATTTTTTTCATGGTGCTGTCTAAACACACACTAATGTATGTATACACATCTATCCATGTATTATCTGGGTGGATGATTTTCTGATAATATTTGTAATATGTAATGTGGCTTTGTGTAGGTTAGCAGTTTTAAGAATTCATCTTCCATGTGTGCTTGTGTGCTGCCAGATTTTTCCAGAAAAATAGGGGATTGCTAATCTAAACCATTTTTGCTTTTTTTTTTTTTTTACAAGAACACACAGGGAAAAATACATATATTTAGGTGTTTGACTTAGGACAAAATGGCATGGTAACTATTCCGTTCAGCCTGTAATCATTTCAAAGTAATAATATGGATGAAATGCTCTAAGACAAGTTTTGCATTTGGATTATCGACTTCCATTCAAAGATGCTGCTAGATTTCAGTGGGTAGTATACAGGAGTATTCCACAGAGGTTTTTGAATATCCAGAGGGAAATTGAAACGACAAATATAGGTCCAATATTTTCTCTAATCCCATTACTCATTATTTTCTTCTACTGTATCAAAGCATGCCATGTAGCATGCACCATCTACTGCTCACATCAAATTAAATCAAGGAGGAAGCAGGGGGTAGATCATATTTTATAAAGGATAAACACTGTTGTAATTGTCCAGTTGATAAACACTGTTGTAATTGTCTGATGGTCACTGGAATGAAATTTGTCAATAAAATGTCTAATAATATTAGCAATCTTGAATTTAGAAATAAGGAAATCTGGGTAGAAAAACTACTTAACACCCACTTTACTGCCTTTAATTTTTTTAAAGGCAGATAAGAAGGAATTGGAGTGTATAAATAAATACCAAGAAGACTGAAAGATATCCACTGCTATGAAACCCCTGAGTGAATGGGTGTGGAGTGGCGAACAAGGGGAGGGGAGAGACTGTGGCTTGGAATTAGGTGTTAGGGTTGAAGGGAGGCAGTGGTAAGTGGTAGACTTTTCTAGTAAGAATTACTTATTTGAGCATGGGAGTGTGCAGGATTCTAACTCTTGTATGTTTCCAGGAAATATTAAGAGATAACTATATGAACTCCTTTCTTCATCCAATTATAAGCCCTGCAAAAGAATATGGGAAAAAAAAAAGGAATAATATTTGGATTCTTTACTTTCTGGGGGACTATTGATCATCCTCTGAATGCTCTTGCTCCTTTCTCCTCTGATTTTCCATTTTTAGAAGGAGATTTGTGGTATGGAGAAGTATGCTTGTTATTGCATGGTCCTTTTCAGCTGCCTCACCCACTTTCCACACAAGTTAATTTCTCTCTCTTTCCTTCAGTACTCCTTTCCTTCTTTCCTCCTTCCCTCCCTTCAGCCCTCTCTCCCTCTCTCCTGCCCTTTCTCTCTCCCTCCTTTTCTTCCTGCCTTCCTTCCCCCATCTCTGTGTGTCTTTCTCTCTTTCTCTTCCTTTTTATTAAATCATTATAATTTACTAGTAATTTGGGTAGATACATGAAACTGTCCTGGAATCTGCCAAAATACAACTAAAATGTTACTTGCTTCTCCCATCTTGAAAGAAGTTTAGAGAACTAAAATATAATTAGTTGTTATGGTATTTTTAGGAGCTTGACCTGTGAAATTCTGATTTCTATTCTGCTTGCAATAAGGACTTTATACTTAAAAAATCATCCACAAACTTTGAAACTCAAAAAAGATATGTTTGATTTGCTTCAACTTTTTTGCAATACAATGAATGTTCAGCTGAAAGAATGTAATAAGGGAGGTGTTTTCAGGTTGGTCATAGCTTTAAATAGGAAGACATACTTAGTGCATTGTTATACTCATTTCAGATAGACACACATACACAGGAGACTCGTAAGTGAAACATGACAGAACTCAGAGGAACAGGGCAGCCCTTCCCTTCAACGTGGTTTCTATAAACTCTGATTGACTTTTTAGAGAGCAGTCTACTCTTCTTACCTGAGGTTTCAAAAACAAAATAAACAGAAGACCACACTCCCTGAAAGGAATTACCTGACTCTGATTGTTGTTGCTTTTCTGAAACATAAGGCTGCAGGAAAAAAAAAAAATGCTCTCCTCAAATCTCAATTCTAAAGAAAAGTCTCCGAGTTGGCTAGGAATTCTGTAAGCTCAGCGTCCTCCTGGCCAGATGGAAACACGAGTCTTCGAATGTTTCTCGAGCTAGCTTGGGCCTTAACAGTCGAGTCCCTCAGAAGTGGAATAATTAGAGGCAAGCACTTTGGGAGCCCATTCACATCTTTTATCACTTAGAGGTAGCTGTTCCTTTACAGAGCCATCCATTTTCTTCTCCCAAACGTGTGCCTGACATTCATTAGGACAAGAAAGCTTGAAATGTGTTCCTGAATGAATAGTGGTTCAGAACTCAGGAAAGGAGACAGGCTTTCACAGAAATATGCTGATTGTTTAGTTGTAAAATAACGAGGCAAGGGAACAGGGACATACACTGTTCAGTCCAGCTCATAGCGTGTGGCTGCCAGCTCACCAAAAGAAATCACATAGTTTGGCGGAGCAAAGGACTAGACCACAGCCAGGGACTGTAGGGGTAGTGAGGAAGGCATGCGGCTGAAACACACCCAGCTTGATCTCTGCTGAGCCCAGAGGCAGGATCTGGTAGACTCTGCAGGACAAAGGGTGTTCATTACCTTCCAGCCAAACCACTCTGTGCTCCTCTGAGCCAGCCGGCTTCTGACCAAGGTTCTTAACACCCCTTCTTGCCGTGAGGCCTCTGCTCTCCCTGGAATCTCTTGGCTTAGCACCTCTCTGGCCCCTCCCAACTGGACCACTCCTGGGACAGCATGTGCTCTGCGTGGAATAACAAGGTTAACTGGGTAAGGTTGAATAGCCCTGTGACGGGAGTGCCTTTAGGCCACATGACAGAAATAAAATAGGAGTCATCATGGCCAGACTGGAGGAGAATCCGATTCTTCTTGAGAATTCCACTCCTGGTCTGATTCTCTGAGATGCCTTGAATCATCTTTTCTTTCTCTCCCCATAGAGCTCAACCTTCCTAATGCTGCGACCCTTTAATGCAGTTCCTCATGTTGTGGTGACCCCCAACCATACAATTATTTTCGTTGCTACTTCATAACTGTAATTTTGCTACTGTTATGAATCGCCATTGGAAATATGTGTTTTCCGATGGGCTTAGGCGACCCCTGTGAAAGGGTTATTCGATCCCCAAAGGGGTGCCGACCCACGGGTTGAGAACTGCTGCCGTAGAGGTAGGAATACAGGATTGCATCCCTTAAATGTGGAGAGGGAGAAGGGGAGAATAAAGTGTGGGTATAATCATTTTCAAGATGGTTTATCTCCAAATCTGTTCCTGAGCAAAACTTTTGGGAAAAGCCAATCCACTGAGCCCAAGGGAAGCCTGAGGGAAGTCTTGGAAATCCCCTGGGAAAAATAGTATCAGGTAGAGTTTGATTTTGTCTTTCTTGTAAAATGTTTGGCTCAGACAGCTGCAGCAACATTAAAGGTTCTGGGCAGAAAGCAGCAGCAGGTGATTAGGAAATGCATTTTTCTGCATATGGAAAAGCCTGGTGTGGAGGGCAGAAAAGGCAGAGCAGGCTGAACTCAGGAAGTCCGTGGGCCAGGGAAGTCAGGGAGGAGCCCCACTGCCGGGCAGTGATGCCGTGGTTGTCAGCACGCAGGCCAAAGACACTGGGGAGCGGGTAGGCAAACACAAGCAAGGTGGCGGAACCAGCTTGCAGACAGGCAGCCTGGGTACTGGAAAGCAAGGTAAGTAAGGCAATTGAGCAAGGCAGACTCCCGGGAGCTAAGATGCTATTGGCAAAAACAAAGTGGCCAGTCAAAGATCCTGAAGCAGTGATAAACCAGGTGATCTGCAAGAACTAAAAACCAGAACCAGGTGTCAAGTATGGATGCAGGGAGTGGCTAGGGACGAGACCTAAGGCAAACAATCTAAACCGCAGACTTTTGGTGGTTCCTGGCAATCAGAGGATCTTGATCCTGACGGAATCTTACCCCAGCCAGGAAACCTCTTACACAAGATAAGACTATGACTTTTTTTTTTTTCTTTTTAATAACAGACATACCACACAAATAACTTTTGGGAAATAATACATTATTCCCCATCACCTCTCACCTGGACTGTTGCATCAGCTTCTTATCGTGTCTCCCTGCATTTGGTTTTCCTTTCTGCAACCCATTCCTCATACAACTGCCAAAGCATTTCTAAAACACAAGTCTGGTCACATCTCCCTTCAGCCTAAATCCTTCCACTGGCTGCCTATTATTCAAGCAAGATTCTCCAAAGTGTTTTGGTGAATACTAGTTCTGGGAGGAAGTTAGCCAAAGAATGGTGTATAGCCAAATAATTTGGTAATTCTACAGCCTATAGTCCCTTCTGTTTATATAGAGAAATCTTAGAGATTTCCAATGAAGAGAAGCAATTTAAAGGCTCTGAGAAGCCCTGCAACAAACTATTGAATGTTGATTTCCAAATATTTTAAGCCACAGGGCACCTTCTCTCTTGTTCTTCCATACTATCTGTCAACACTGACTGGAAATACTTCGAGAAATACTGACCTGTGGAAGGAAAATCTATCTTGCTTAGCCCAAAGCTGTTAAAAATCTTTTTGATCTGGCCCCTCCCTGTCTGCCTCTGCTGCTCATCTCTGATCAGTTCTCCTCTTGGGTTTTATGCTCTGACAAAACAAAGCAGGTCATCTGCAAGAACTAAAAACCAGAACGAGGTGTCTCACACATATCACTATGTTTCATTCATGCATTCTTTTTAACAAAAACATTCTCTCTGCATCTTCCTTAACCTCTGTATGTAAAATGTTACTGATTCTTCAAAATCCCACTCATGTATCAGCTGCATGAGAAGTTGTCTCTTTGCTTTAGAGCAAGGGCCAACAAACTTTTCTGTAAAGGGCCAAATAGTAAATATTTTAAGCTTTGTGGTGCACACGGTTTTTGTTACAACCCCTCAACTCTGCCATTGTAATGTGAAAGCAACCACAGACAATCTGTAAATAAACGGGCATGGCTGTGTTCCAGCAACTTTATTTACAAACATAGGCGGAGGCTGGATTTGGCCCTGGGCTGTATTGCTAACTCTTTCTTTAGAGTCATACTTTATACAGTGCTTGCTGAGGCAGAAGTTAAGTCTCTAGATGTGAAAAAACCAAGGCTTCCAGGTAAGAGCAGTAGAGACATGTATTTAGTTAGAACAGACAGGAGGGCAGAGATAAGGGCAAATCTGACTAATGAAGCCTAAGGCACTGCTTATCTTAGACTTGTTATTGTAGTTAACTGCAAGAATGTACTATGAAAGGTAGCATAAAATCAGAGACTCTTCTATAATCTTAGTTTAGGAGTCAGCCCTTGAAAAATATTACCATAGGTAAAAATGTCTATTAAAAGCTGCCTGAGACATTGTTATAAGGGCACAATTTCTATCTACAGCGCTAAGCATTCATTAGCTGCTTAAAAGAACTTCTACTTCCCTCAACTACTGTCTGAGAAAAGAAAGCAAACTAGGACACTAGCAAAAGAGAAATGTGATGAGTCCGGAAGCTCATTGCCCTGTACTGCAGGATTGGCTGCTGGAGATTGTCAGTGTTTGGGGGACCAGAAAAGGGAGGGGAATCAGAAAGCTGGAAGGAGGGTGGAGACCTGCCCTGGAATGGGAATGACCAGAGGGGGACGAGCAGGAACGTTTCCTAGGGAAAATGATAGGCAGGAATTCCTCAGTAAGTAGATTCAGGAGATGAAATTCATGGGGTCTCTGAGGTTAAAAACTGACAGGATAAACAGGCCAGGTTCAGACAGAGGAAAGAGGGAATATTTCACTGGACAATATAACCCTTTCGAATGGCAATAACTCCGGCTCCCAAAAATGCCCCTTCCAGTCATAGAGTTGTAGCTCTCTGTGCCCAGCTTAGTAACAATGAAAGTTGTAAATACCTGGCTGTCCATGAAATGTTCAGGCTCCTCATCCATGAAATAGAATTATTACAGGAACCTCTTTTCCCAGACTCCTTGCTTGTAGCTGGAAACATGAGATTAAGTTCAGGCCAGTGGAATGTGAGTGGAAATGATTAACATCACTTCTAGGCCTGGCCCATGAAATCTCCCACTGGGTCCTCCACTCTTTCTCTACCCCATGTTCTGATTGATTTGGGCAATTTTTGATACCATGTGTCGAAGGCAGCAGAGCTTCTATCAGCTTACGTCTCTGATAGACGCTGTGGAACAGAAAGTAATTTCTCCCCAATTAAACACACAGAACATTGCTTTAATAAGTAAAGAGGTTCCATTGTATAAAGCAATTTTAGATAAGAAGGTGGGATCCACTGAAAATATAGGGTAGACATTACAGTTTTCAAATAAGCCATTATTTTCAATCTCAAATAAATGTCACTTCCTTTTACAAATCATGTTTTTGGAAATAAATTTATAGTGTGTCACTACCTATATCATCAAACTAATCATCTGAAAATCCCACTTCTTTTAGAAGCTTTAGGAAGCAAACAAACAAAAATCCCAGAGGAGTAAAAGTCAAAAAAATTAAGAACCAAACAAACATGAGCAATATAGAAGTCTCATTGCTTAAAAACAAACCAAAAAAAAACGAAGTTAAGCCATTTCCATGGGAGAAATATCAGAAACAAGCCAATCAACATGAAAATATATTAGCCAGATCAATTATATATTATCTAAGGTTGCTCTGAAAAAACTACTCATTTTGGTTATCTATCTATCCCCTGCCCCAATCATGGTGGAACCCATTTGAAAAGTCATTTAAATTTTTTTATTTTTTATTTCAAATTTTTCTTCATAAAGTTATCATTGAAATTGTGATTCTTTCCCTTAGTTTTATTGAGATGTATTTGACATATAATATTGTATTAGTCCAAGGTGTACAACATAACGATTTGATATATATGTGTATTTAAAATGATTACCACAATACGTTTAGTTAATATCACACAGTTACAATTTTAGAAAAATATTTTTTTATTGATTTATTTTTTTATTATTATTATTTTTTATCCTCGCCTGAGGACATTTTTTTTGCATTTATCTTCAGGTAGAGCAGGAGGGAGAGAAGGAGGAAGAGAGAGAGAGAGAAACATAGATGTGAGAGAGACACATTGAGTGGTTGCCAACCAGGGCCGGGAACAAACTGCAACAGAGATACTTGCCCTTAGCGAGAACTGAACCCGGGTCTCTCTGGTCCGTGGGCCGATGCTCTAACCGCTGAGCCAAACCGGCCAGGGCTTTCTTTATTGATTTTAAAGAAAGAGAGAGAGATAGAAACATTGATGAGAGAGAACATCGATTGGCCGCCTCCTGCTTGCCCCCCACTGGGGATTGGGCCCACAACCTGGGCATGTGCCCTGACTGGGAATCGAACTGGCGACCTCTTAGTGCATGGGTCGATGCTCAACCAGTGAGCCACACACTTGGTTGGCTGGCACAATTTTTTTCTTAATGAGAACTTTTAAACTCTACTTACTGAGCAACTTTCAAATATATAATGCAGTATTGTTAATTATAGTCATAATGCTGTACATTACATCCTCAGGACTCATTTATCTTATAACTGGAAGTTTTTGACCACCTTCACCAGTTTTTCCTCCCCTCACTCCCACTTCTGGAAACTACCACTCTGTTCTCTGTATCAGTGTGATTTTTGAGGAAAGGGTTGAGTAGGTGAGATTATGTTTATATGACCAAAAAAACCAAAGCACATAATTGTTGATAGAAGTTCTAGGTGACATAAAGTCCAGTTTTATTATTACAGATAGTCTGTTTAATTATAAATAACCAATCATAATTTATTAGGCTATACTGGAGAAACACAACTTTAAAATGTCAGTGAAAGCCCTGGGCGGTGTGGCTTGGTTGGTTGGTTATCATCTGTGCACTGAAGGGTTGCCAGTTCGATTCCTGGTCAGGGGCATGTGGAAGGCATGTGCTCTCAAATTGATGTTTCTCTCTCTTCTTCTCTCTCCAAAAATCAATAAAAACTATAAAAATAAAATGTCAGTGAAAGACAAGGCTTCTTATGGTGACACTAAAAATTATTATCCTTGATTTTAGTCCCCAAAAGATGGCAGCAGGCAGAACTGGAGGGAGGGTGAGTGTGTGAGAGAGTGAGCAAGTGTGAGAGAGAGTGTGAGTGAACATGAGTGTGGACGAGCAATCTCAAGCGGTGCAGAAATGCGGGCAGAAGTTTCCTGTGCTGTGGACAGAGAGCAACCAGCTACCATAGTAAGCAGCTCATCAGGGCACTTTTCCCTGTGCGGCGGGGAAGCCACACCATTTTGGAAGATCCCTGGTCTTTTCTGGGAGGAGGCAGCGGCAGCAGCTAGGGCCCAGCAACCTGAGCCCACCAGTGCACCTCGCACTATCGGGCCAGTGGACCCCCTGTGTCAACACAGACCAGTACATGGTAGCGGCACTGTCAAGGTACCTGCTTCGGAAGCCGCAAGTGGCTGGGAGCCCAGTACCATCCCCCACAGTAGCAGCCCGATCAGAGCCGAGACACACCCCCAACAACAGAGGCTTGGGAGCAGACATCTATCCCCAGGCAGCAGCAGCACAGATTGGCAGCTGAGACCCATCCCCAAAAGCATCAGCTGAGGCTGAGCAGGAGCTGAGCCCCACCAGGTAGCAGTGCTCCCCAGCCAACAGCGGCGGGACCCGGGGCTCCAGTGGGGCCCGGGAGATACAGCAGCCTGTGGCACTGGTGGGGACCACAGCTTCAGTGGGGCCTGTGCAATACAGCAGCCTGCGGCACCAACGGGGAGCGTAGCTTCAGTGGGGCTTGTGTGATCAAGCAGCAGTGCCTACCAGCACAGACCAATAACAGCCTCCAATAGTCAATGCACCTCCAGCAGGCAAGAGGCACCAGGCATTAGAACAGTCTGGGAGGCACAGCAGCCTTATTTGATATACACTGACCTGCCTACACATCCCAACAACCTTCACCGTGTCTAGAACTACCAGACAGCTGAAATGGGGAGACAAAGAAATAACACCCAAATGAAAGAAAAGGAGGAATCACCGGAAAAAGAACTACATGAAATGGAAGAAAGAAATTTATCAAAGAATTCAAAGCAATGATTTTAAGGGTGCTCAAACAATTCAGTGAGGACTGCAAGCAACTTAATGAGAATTATAGAGAGCTTAGTGGGAACTACATCAGCTCAATAAAAGAGATAGAAGCTATGAATAAAAATCAAGAGGAAATAAAGAACAACATCAATGATATGAAAAATACCTTAGAAGGATTCAATAGTAGATTAGAAGAAGCTGAAGACCGAATCAATGAGTTAGAACACAAGGTAGAAAAAAATGCCCAAATAGAGCGGCAAATGGGTACAAAAATTTAAAAACAGGAGGAGACCCAGGTGGAGCGGGGGAGCCAGGAGACGCCCCCACCGCGGGGGAGCCCAGGCAGAGCGGGGGAGCCCGGCGACCCCCCCACCAACGGAGGAAGCCGGCAGCACACAGGAGAACTGAGCAAACTGAACAACGAAATTGACCCAGAGACATGGAGGGTGGAGTACGGGATGACGGGCCTCAGAGGAGGGGGGGAGGCGGGGGAAAGAGATAAATCACAGAGCCTATGTGCATGGGTGCATAACCAATGGACATGGACAACAGGGATGGGGAGGAGGAGAAGGGGAGGGGGAGGAGGGTGTCAATGGGGGAAAAAAAGGAAAAACATCTGTAACAAAAACAATAATAAAATAAATTATAAGAAAAAAAAATAAAAACAGGAGGAGAGTTTAAGGGAGTTTTGGGACAACACACAGCATAACAACAATCACATCATAGGGGTACCAGAAGGAGAAGAATCAGAGAAAGGAATAGAGAATCTGTTTGAAGAAATAATGACAGAAAACTTCCCTAAACTGGTGAAGGAAAAAGTCACACAAGTCCAGGAAACACAGAGAGTCCCAAGCAAGATGAACCCCAAAACACCCACAGCTAGATACATCATAATTAAAATGGAAAACATTAAAGACAAAGAAAGAATCTTAAAGGAAGCAAGAGAGAGACAGAAAGTTACCTACAAGGGAGCTCCCATTAGACTGTCAGCTGATTTCTCAATAGAAACACTGCAGGCCAGAAGAGAGTGGTATGCAGTGTACAAAGCAATGCAAGGCAAGGGTCTGAATCCAAGACTGCTTTATCCAGCAGGCTATCATTCAAAATTGAAAGTGAAAGAAAGAGCTTCGCAGACAAAAAAAAAAAAGCTAAAGGAATTTACCACCACCAAACCAGCACTGCAAGAAATGCTAAAGGGACTGCTGTAAGAAGAAGAAGAAAGAGAGAGAGAGAGAGAGAGAGAGAGAGAGGGAGAGAGAGAGAGAGAGAGAGAGAGAGAGAGAGAGAGAGAGAGAGAGAGAGAGAAACACAGGCATAAAATAAAAATGGCAACTATCTATCAATAAATATCTATCAATAATAACCTTAAATGTAAATGGCTTAATTACCCCAATCAAAAGATATAGGGTAGCTGATCTGATAAGAAAACATGACCCATATATATGCTGTTTACAAGAGACCCACCTCACAACAAAAGACTCACACAGGATGAAAGTGAGGGGATGGAAAAAAATTTTCCAGGCAAATGGAAATGAAAAAAAAGCTGGTGTAGCAATACTCATGTCTGATAAGATAGACTTCAAAACAAAGGCCATAAAAAGAGATAAAGAAGGTCACTACATAATATTAAAGGGAACAATCCAACTAGAGGATATAACCCTGGTAAACACATATGCACCAAACACAGGAGCATCAAAATATGTTTAAAAACTTCTGCAGGACTTCAAAGGAGAGATCAATAGCAATACAATCATAGTGGGTGACTTTAACACCCCACTGACACCACTGGATAGATCTTCTCGACAAAAAATTAACAGGGACACACAGTCCTTAAATGACCGGCTAGATCAGCTGAACTTAATTGATATTTACAGAACATTTCACCCCAAAGCTGCAGAATGTACATTCTTCTCAAGTGCACACAGGATATTCTCAAAGATAGACTAAGTGTCAGGACACAAAGTAAGTCTCTACAAATTCAAGAAGATTGAAATCATATCAAGCATCTTCTCAGATCACAATGGCATGAAACTAGAAATCAATTACAATAAAAACACTCAAAAACATTCAAACACATGGAGGCTAAATAGCATATTATTAAACAATGAATGGGTTACCAAGGAGATCAAGGAAGAAATTTAAAAATTCCTGAAAACCAATGGAAATGAACACACAACAACACAAAATCTATGGGACACAGTGAAAGCAGTCCTGAGAGGGAAGTTCATAGCACTACAGGCCTACTTCAAAAAACAAGAAAAACTCGCCCTGGCCAGTTTGGCTCAGCAGTTAGAGCATTGGCCTGCGGACCAGAGAGTCCCGGGTTCAGTTCCCACTAAGGGCATGTATCTCGGTTGTGGTTCATCCCTGGGCCCAGTTGGGGTCTTGAGGGTGGCAACCAGTCGATGTGTCTCTCTCACATCGATGCTTCTCTCTCTCTCTTCCTCACTCTCTCCCTCCCACTCTATCTGAAGATAAATGCAAAAATGTCCTTGGGTGAGAATAAAAAAAACAACAAGAAATATTCCTAATTGACTTTCTAACCCTATAACTCAAAGAACTAGAAGGTACATAAAAAGAAAAACCGAGAGCGAGTGGAAGGAAAGAAATAGTAAAGGTCAGAGCAAGAAATAAATGACCTAGAGACTAAAAAAAAATTCAAAAGATCAATGAAACAAGCTGGTTCTTTGAAAAGATAAACAAAATTGATGGACCCATAGCTAGACTCACCACGAAACAAAAAGAGAAGACCCAAATAAACAAAACCAGAAATGAAAGAGAAGTAACAACTGATACCACAGAAATACAAAGGATCATTAAAACATACTACGAACAATTATATGTCAACAAATTGGACAATCTAGGTGAAATGGACAAATTTCTAGAAACACATTGTCTCCCAAAACTGAACCGGGAAGAGATAGATAGCTTGAATAGACCAATAACAACTAACGAAATTGAAGATGTAATCAAGAAACTCCCAGAAAACAAAAGCCCAAGCCCAGACGGCTTCATCGGGGCATTTTACTGAATATTTAAAGAAGATCTAGCACCCATTCTCCTCAAAGTATTCCAAAAAATCCAAGAAGATGGAAAAATTCCAAACTCATTTTATGAGGCCAATATATTCTAATTCCAAAACCAGATAAAGACACTACAAAGAAAGAAAACTACAGGCCAATATCCCTAATGAACATAGATGCCAAAATCTGTAGCAAAATATTCGCAAATCAGATCCAGCAATATATCAAAAAAAATTTTTCATCATGACCAAGTGGAATTAATCCCAGGGATGCAAGGATGGAACAATATCCACAAATCAATAAATGAAAGAAATAGTAAACAAAATGAAAGATAAAAACCACATGATCATATCAATAGATGCTGAAAAATCATTCGACAAAATCCAGCACCCATTTCTGATAAAAATGCTCAGCAATGTGGGAATAGAGAAATCATATTTTGACATAATAAAGGCAATATATGAAAAACCTACAGTCAACATCATACTCAATGGACAAAAACTATAAGCATTTCCCTTAAGAACAGGAACCAGACAGGGATGCCCACTCTCGCCACTCTTATTTAACATAGTACTGGAAGTCTTAGCCACAGCTATTAGACATGAAGAAATCATAAAAGGGATACAAATTGGAAAGGTGAAAGTGAAACTGTCATTATTTGCAGATGATGTGATACTGTACATAGAAAACCCTAAAGACTCCATCAAAAATCTACTAGATTTGGCCCTGGCCGGTTTGGCTCAGCAGTTAGAGTGTCAGCCCACGGACCAGAGAGTCCCGGGTTTGGTTCCTGCTAAGAGCATGTACCTCAGTTGCAGTTTGTCCCCGGCGCCAGTTGGGGTCATGTGGGTGGCAGCCACTTGATGGGGTCATGTGGGTGGCAGCCACTCGATGTGTCTCTCTCACGTCAATGTTTCTCTCTCTCTCTCTCTTCTTCCCTCTCTCTCTCCTGCTCTATCTGAAGATAAATGCAAAAATGTCCTCGGGTGAGGATAAAAAAAAAAATCTATTAGATTTGTCCTGGCCGGTTTGGCTCAGCAGTTAGAGCATCAGCCCACGGACCAGAGAGTCCCGGGTTCGGTTCCTGCTAAGGTCACGTACCTCAGTTGCAGTTTGTCTCCGTCTCTGGTTGGGGTCGTGTGGGTGGCAGCCACTTGATGTGTTTCTCTCAGGTCGATGTTTCTCTCTCTCTCTTCATCCCTCTCTCCTTCCCACTCTATCTGAAGATAAAAATGTAAAAATGTCATCGGGTGAGGATAAAAAAATAAATAAAATAAAAAAAATCTACTAGATATAATAAATGAGTTTGGCAAAGTAGCAGGATACAAATTAACGTCAAGAAATCGACGGCATTCTTGTACACCAACACTGAACTCAATGAAAGAGAAACTAAACAAGCAACCCCATTTACCTATAAGGCAAAAAAAATTAAGATACCTAGGAATAAACTTAATCAAAGAAGTAAAGGACCTATTCCCAGAAAACTACAGGTCACTGAAAAAAGAAATAGAGAAAGATATAAAAAAATTGAAGCATATACCTTGTTCATGGATTGGAAGAATTAACATCATTAAAATGTCCATATTACCCAAAGCAATCTATAGATTCATTGCAATCCCCATCAAAATACCAATGACATATTTCACCGAACTAGAACATCTACTCCAAAAGTTTATATGGAACCAAAAAAGACCCAGAATAGCTACAGCAATCTTTATATATTTTTTTTAATTCCTCACCCGAGGATATTTTTCTACTTATTATCAGATAGAGTAGGAGGGAGGGAGAGAGAGGCACAGAGAGAAACTTCGATGTGATAGAGCCACATTGACTGGTTGCCTCCTGCACGACCCAACCAGGACTGGGGACAAACCACAACCCAGGTATGTGCCCTTGACTGGAATCGAACCCGTGACTCATTGTTCTGCATGCTGATGCTATAACCGCTGAGCCAAACTGGCCAGGGCAGCTACAGCAATCTTGAAAAAAGAACAAAGTAGGAGGGATCACAATACCGGATATCAGGTTATACTACAAAGCCATAGTAATCAAAACAGCCTGGTACTGGCACAAGAACAGGCATATAGATCACTGGAACAGAACAGAGAACCCAGAAATTGACCCAAGTTATTATGCTTAATTAATATTTGACAAAGGTGGCAAGAGCATACAGTGGAGTCAAGACAGCCTCTTCAATAAATTGTGTTGGGAAAATTGGACAGCTACATGCAAAAAAATGAAGCTAGACCACCAACTTACACCATACACAAGAATAAACTCAAAATGGATCAAAGACTTCAATGTGACTCGTGAATCCATAAAAATCCTAGAAGAAAAAGGTAGGCAACAATATTTCAGACATCACACGCAGCAGAATTTTTACCGATACAATGCCTAAGGCAATAGAAACAAAGGAAAAAATGAACACATGGGACTACATCAAACTAAAAAGCTTCTGCACAGCAAAAGAAACAAGCATCAAAATGGAAAGGGAACCCACTGTATAGGAGAGCATAATTGCCAACGATACATCAGATAAGGGGCTTAATTTCCAAAATATATAGAGTACTCATACAACTCAACAAAAGGAAGAAAAAGAACTCAATTAAAAAATGGGCAGAGGACCTAAATAGACACCTCTCCAAACAGGACATACAAATGGCCAAGAGACATGAAAAAATGCTCAACGTCACTAATCATCAGAGAGATGCGAATTAAAACGACTATGAGGTATCACTTCATACCTGTCAGCATGGCTGCCATCAACAAATCATCAAACAACAAATGCTGGTGAGGGTGTGGAGAAGAGGGGACTCTAGTACATTGCTGGTAGGTATGCAGACTGGTGCAGCCACTATGGAAAATATGGTTTTCCTCAAAAAATTAAAAATTGAACTGCCATTTGACCCAGTGATCCCACTTCTAGAAATGTACCCTAAGAAGCCTGAAACACCAATCAGAAAGAATATATGTACCCCTATGTTCATAGCAGCACTATTTACAATCGCTAAGATCTGGAAACAGCCCAAGTGTCCATCAATAGATGAGTGGATAAAAAAGCTGTGGTACATATACACAACAGAATATGATGCAGCCGTAAGAGAGAAAGATCTCTTATCCTTTGAGACGACATGGAGGGACCTGGAGAGTATTATGCTAAGTGAAATAAGCCAGTCAGAGAAAGACAAATATCACATGATCTCACTTATTTGTGGAATATAGTGAACAAAACAAACTGAGGAACAAAATAGACCCAGAGACATAGAAGCAGGGTGCAGACTGACAAATCGCAGAAGAGGTGGATATGGGGGGAGGGAAGAGATAAACCACAGAACTTATACACATGTATGCATAAACAAGGACATAGACAATAATGCTAGGGGTGGGGCGGGATTGGGAGGAGGGTGTCAATGGGGGAAAAAAAGGAGAAACATCTGTAACAAAAATAAATAAATAAAGTAAATTAAATAAAAATTATTATCCTTATGCAGGATTGAAGAAGTGTAGTGTGATGGTTAAAAATATAAGTACTTCTGGCCCTGGCCAGGTGGCTCAGATGGTTGGAATGTCATCCTGTACACTGAAAGGTTGTGGGTTCAATTCCTGGTCAGGGCACATACCTGGGTTGTGGGTTCATTCCCTGGTCTGGGGCATGTATGGGATGAACCAATCAATGTTTCTCTTTTATATCAACGTTTCTCTCTCTCTGTCTCTCTCTCTCCCTTCCTCTCTCTCTAAAATCAATAAACATATCCTCGGGTGAGGATTAATATATATATACACTTCTACTCATCAAGACATCATTATAAGACTAAAAGGCAAAACAGAGTAAGATAGGATCATTGCAATATGTACATATATCTGAGAAAGGATCATATTCAGAATATATAAATATTTCCAAAAATCAACGTGCAAAAAATGAACAACCATAGAAAAATGGGCAAAAGACTTGTCAAATTACTTGGTTTCACATTATAGCTTTACTCCTCGCTCATCAAGATCCTTGGAAAAGTTGCCTAACCTTTCTTTGTCTCAGGTTACTCATCTGTAAAAGGGAGATTATACAATTACCTTCCTCACAGACCGTTAGGAAGATAAATCTGACAATGTATACCAAGCTTATAGAGCAGCACCAGGCACATGTTTAGCATTCAATAAATGTCAGCTGTTGTCATTCTTATCATTAGCTCTTGGGAGGACCAATTGATAAATATTATCTTAAAATGTCACTGGATCCAAGGTAAGAATAATTAGAATAACACAGAAAACCATCTGATATTTTTATTTGGCTTTATTATTTTTGTACTCCTTGACCTTCAAACTAGGGAGTTTCTCAGAAAAACCAACATGGACAACTCCCAAAGCAAAAAGAAAATTCATTTGAAAACCATGGTGTAGGCCCAAGTAATATAAATATTATTGCTATGAAGGACATCTGTAAGTAGGTAAAGTGCCTGAGAAGAAATAAAAAAGATCAGGTTACAATTATGTAAGGCATAAATTCTCATTTTAAAAGGGTTAGTAATACAATGCTCACACCTCAAGATGGAAGGAATTAGGCAATTTATTCTTATATGCAATGGGGCATGGTTTTTTATAGTTTAGATATTGTTATATTATTAACATTTTAAAATTTACTCTCTTGGTATACTACTTTTCTACTTCAGTATGTGATTCAGTACTTGAAATGGTCTCTACTATATTTTCATGTTAACATTTTTATCTCATTTATATACAAATTCATCCTGTGCTTGCTTTTATTTCTGAAATTAGGTCAGAAAATTTAAACTCCAGCTGCCAATATTAGGTTAGGAAATTCAAACCAGAACTTGGACCTTTACCAATATTGGTATTCAATTTAGTACTTTTAAGTAACAGATCCAACTATAGGTCTTTTGAAATACTGATGTTCACATTCAAAATTAGAAAATTCAGTGCTGTGTTTACTCTGCCCTGAGAATCTCAGAGTGGAAAGAATTTTAGGTTTCATGCAGTTCCATCTTCTACCATGTGATGGCTACGTTGGCTTCAAAGGGCGTATTGTTCTGTGTTATCGTTTTCCTTCGCAGTCAATTCTTATTTTCTAAGCTGAAAACCTCAAGAGGAAGGGGCTGTGTCTGTCTTGTTAATTATTCTGTTACCAGTGTTTAGGACAGGGCCTGGAGCATAATGTGCTGGAAAGTAGTTCTTGTATCAGTGAATGAGTGAAGAATGGGAATCAGTGAATGTAAATTCTCAAACAGCACATGACTCAAAAATAATCAATTAAAATGATGCAACTAAAATAATTAGGATTTTGAGTTATTAAGATTGATTTGTATGGTCTGTGGCTTTAATTATAGGAAAAACAAGCAAATTATGCCAAATAGTTCACAGATGTAGGATTTTCTTCATTCTCTGATCTCTTTATGTGACCCAAATGAGAGACTTGCTGTGAAATGATCCACCAAAGGCAGATGACCTTGGCTCACCATGGAGAAGAGCTGAAGCCTCCTTTTACCTCTGTCCCAGGTGTGATGATTTCAGTGTGGATAGATAAAGGAAGGAGGGCTTCACAAAGAATGGTTCTCCAAGGTGGGCTCTGACAGTGTGGGGCAGCGGGTGATAGGGCCCTCCTCTGTGAGGCTTCTTTGAAACTATCACTTACCATAGCAGGAAAATGAAGGATTTTCTAATCAAGGGCTGTAATGAGAGTTTTTTTTTTCCATAAATTAGAATGTCTGAGTATTTCAATTCTTGGCTATTTTAATCAGATTTCCTTGTGTTGGGCTTTGAAAAATGATTTGGAATTATATTATGACATATATGCTTCTGATGTCCCAGGTATTCATAGCTTTTCCAATAATATAACGAAGTTCCTTATGACCATCCAGCTCCTTCAGGCTTTTTCCCACTTCCCATTCCCATCTAGGGAGAGAATAAAGCACCATATTTTCAGAAATATGAAAAAATTTAGTTCAAAGGGTCTCTTTAAATTTAATCTTTAATATTTTTAAAATTACATTTATAGAGGTAACATTCTTTAATAACATTATATCAATTTCAGATGTACAACTTCATTATACAACATCTGTATACTCTGTTGTCCTCACCACTTGAAATCTAGTTTCCGTCTGTCACCATGTATTTGACCCCATTTACCCTCTTCTGATTTTTTAATAGGACATAAGAACAAGATAAAACTGTGTAACTAACAATTATTTTTAAAAATTACTTACAAATTTTCTAAATTATAAATATTGTAGATGCTAGTTTAAATAAGTCAAATAATATAAAGGTATATAACGAAATGTTAATAATTTCTCTTATTACCTCTCATTTCAACCCCCACTGAGCTAAGCACAGTTTAACAGTTTAGTATGTATATACCCTTTTATACATTTCTCTGTGCTCATAGAAAATATGTTTATTAAATATGTAGAAGTTTTCCTATTTCTTCTTTTTTTTTTTTTAATCCTCACCCGAGGACATTTTTTCATTTTTTGTTCAAATAGAGTGGGAGGGAGAGAGGGGAAGAGAGAGAGAGAGAAACATCGACGTGAAAGGGACACATCGAGTGGCTGCCACCCGCATGACCAACCAGGGCCGGGGACAAACTGCAACAGAGGTACATGCCCTTAGCGGGAACCGAACCCGGGTCTCTCCGGACTGCAGACTGACGCTCTAACCACTGAGTCAAACCAGCCAGGGCATTTTCCTATTTCTTTAAAGAAATGAGATGGTTCTATTTATATTTCTGTGCAACTTTCCCCCACTTAATATAACATGGAAAGCCTTCCAGGTTAACATATAAAACTATTACTTAACATTTTAATAGCCACATAATACTACATAGTATGGATATTCCATGATTTATTCAACCATTCTATTTAGGGATATTCAGGGTAATTCCAGACTCTGGCCATGGTGGATGTTGTGGTAATAATCCTATACAGGAGCCCAAGCTCACACACACCCAGCCTCATGTATGAACACTTTCACTTTTTCTGGATTCCTAGTGTGACATTGCTGAATCAACATTATGTGTACTTTGAATTTAATAGATGATGTTAGATTACTTTGCAAAAAGATTGTAGCAATTCACATATTCATCAGCAATTAATAAAAGTGTTACTAATTAGTAAAGGGTAAAAAATGTCTCATTATTCTTTATTTTCTAACTGTGAAATACACCACATGTGCAAAAGAAAATCTGTAATACATATGTGATGTTAAAGAAATTATTACTTTAAAGTGTCCACTAACCAACTTGTTTAATACCAATATTTTAATGGGAAATCCTCGAGCCAGTGACTGGTCAAAGGGGTCTGTGTGTCGCAGGCATGAGCTTGTATCAGCACCTCCACTGGGGCTCAGTCACTGGCTGGCAGCTGCACGGGAAGCTTGGCCTTCCTGGATGCAGTCAACAGCTAGTTTTCAATCAGTTATGTTCCTCGCAGATGGGGATCTGATCATTTCCCAACCTCCAAGTATTTTATTTATCCGTGGTCAGGTCAGGTTGAGGATCTTGTTATATGATATAGTCTGTTTGCACTTACTATTCTATAAATTTCCTAATCATTACCTTCCACATTTCTATTACATTGTCTTTTTCTTACAAACCCGTAAGTGCTTTGTTTGTCTATAAAAATAATTAGCTGAATGTTTTGTGATATATTTTACAAACATTTTCTCTCAGTTTACCATTTATCATTACATTTTATATGAGGCGTACTTTTTCATACACTAATTTCAATTTTGACATAGAAAAATTTGTTTCTTTTATAGCTTCTTAGTCCTTTGAGTTGCTTAAAAAATTTCGATTCCTGCATCATATATATTTTTCTAAACTTTCTTCTTATAATTTTGTTAGCATTTACATCTGTCATTCATTTGGATTTGTTGTTTGTTTGGGAGTATATATACAATGAAGTAGGTGGATAGCCAATTATAAAAATATTTTTTTAGTTGGATAGGCAATTATAAAATTATTATTTGATAAAGTAGCCATTCTTTTCCCATGGCATTGAAATGCCATGCCATCTTTATTCTGTCTAAGCTGAGATTCCTAGAACATGTAATTTAGACATTCCTTTAGTATAAATATTCACTTCAGTAACTGGAAGAGAGCAAAAGCAATCAGATTGTTCTGAGAAGACAAATGACACGAAATTGACATTTGTGTATGAGTAAGTGCCATTTCACCAAAGGTTAGTATAAGATATGTAAGATTCCAGAGGCTTTCTACGTGCTGTTTCTTTTTTTTGTTTGTTAGTCCTCACCCAAGGATATTTTTACATTGTTTTTTAGATAGAGTGGAAGGAAGAGACAGAGAGAGAGAGAAAGAGACATCGTTGTGAGAGAGACACACTGATTGGTTGCCTCCTGCATGACCTCCACCAGGGCCAGCAATCAAACCTGCAACCCAGGTATGTGCCCTGGACTGGGAATGGAACCCGAGACCCTTTGGTCTGTGGGCCAATGCTCTAACCGCTGAGCCAAACTGGCTGGGGCCTATTTTTTTTTTACAGGAAAAAGAAAAAAGAAAAAAAAAACTGACTCCCAGCAGTGTCATAAACAATGATGATTTTCACAATAAATTTGACTTTTAGCTTTTTAGAAAGGAAGGGAAGAATTATAGCAGAAACATATGGAATGACAAGTTTTCAACTAAGTAGAATTTTTAACTGACTTGCTACTTCAAAATGGAAATATTTCAGTAATTGGCTTTATGAAAAATTATGTTTACATATATACATATATATATATGTATATAATATATAACACATATAAACTTATATATACATATATAAAATTTCCCCCCTACTGACATAATAATCTGGGTTCAAATCCTGGGTCCATTATTTACCAGTCATGTAATTTATGCAAATTACATAGCTTTTTGAAACTCAAATTTTAACAGTCAGTTGTGATGAAAGCCAATTGTAATGTCATCAATAAAACTCCCTGTGCTTAATCTTGTGATTATAAATGTTAGGTGGCATACCTAATCATTCCATTATTTAGAAATTCTCACCATGATTCAACGAGTTAAATATGCTACAATGAGTTAAGTATGAGTTAACTATGCTACGATGAGTTAACTATGCTGCCTCCAGTATCATTTCTTACCCAACCCAAGGACAGGACATTAGTCTCCAAATGTGTCCCTAAATTGTTCCACTGCTGCCAGAGAAGCAATTGTCTCACCACTGTAGGGATCACTCTTGGAAGGAACACATACTTAATTGAAGGAGGACTCCTTTCAAGGAAATTCCTAGGGATGGATTATTTTCCCATCAAGTAGAGGCCAAGAAAGTAGTGGTGGTTTCGTGATGTCTGGGAGACATTTGGCAGAAAAGACAACAACAAACAAACTTGGAAGTTGTAGTTTGCAAGAGTGTGTGCCAATCTCAGCATACTAGGTCGTAGCCTAGGTTATAAGGCAGTGTGACTGTAAGTGTAATTGTTTTGTGGGTTAAAATACAAAGATGTATATCTTAGCAACGAATAGGAGCTCTGGGGTGGAAATCAGGCTAAACGCTGAAATGGACCAACCCTGAAGTTGATGTCATTCCTAAAGAACACTTTAGTACTTTCTCTAAAAATACACACAAATGCTTGCAGGAAAGTTCCATGAATGAACTCTCATTTGCTCCTGGCCTGTTATTGAACTAATGCCACTGTTTAGGAGCCTAAGCATCTTTGAATTTCTGAGGAAAATAGAGATTTCCAGGAATTAGGAAGGAGAACTTAGCCCTCTGAGAGTGGTAATGACTGTCATTTCAAACGTAATTATTTCCATGCTTTATTCACGGTTAAAAAGTTTCAGTAGAAACTGTGCAGTGATAAATGGAGAATGAAATTCAAGATCAGACTCTTTCAGAGCTCTGTTTTACTGTGGTCTAACAAAAAATGATATTTACATGTTACATTATGCCGGTGTCATACATTGTCTCACAGGGATCACTTTTCACGACTATTCTTTTCATTTTTGGTGTTACTTACAAAATTTGGGGGAAAAGATCATTTGTGTATGGAAACTTGACTTTGTTTACATAGCCTCTTCAATTTTAGGTAGAGTAAATGTATGTTTTTGCCAATCATAACATTCTCTTCCCATCACTTAAATACTTTGCAATTTTCTATAAGCAGCTTCATATGTACCCTTACTTTGTGATTTAGCAAATTTTGCACATAGCAATTAGACCTGGCAGGCCATATTTATGTAATGAAGTGTTACTTAGCACTTACAATAACATCAGAGGGTAGGAGAGAGGAGTGTTAAACTAACCTCTGAAAAAATGGGGTTGGCAAAATATTTGAGAACTTTATTGTTAATATGTTTGGCTTGTCTAATATTTGTAATAGAGGTTCCATCTGAGCTCCTATTTTTCCTACGATTTAAAGAAAGCACAAAGAACTCCATGCATTCTCACCTCTGCTGGAATTTTATTGAGCGGGTTCACTGAAGTCAGGGAAGGGTCGCTGCTTCCGGTCCTGCACTGTTCAGAAGACGGAGCACAGAGATTATTTAATGCCATCTCCCTTGCTCTATGTCTGTTTCCTTTCACTACCTCTGTTTTGAACATGGGAGATTTGTTATCTGGCCTTAGAAAAGAAGACAGCCTCAGGTGTGGACAGTCATTCATCTTTAGTAATTCCAGAACAGAGAGTAACGGTGCCAGGATTTGGAAGTCCTCGACTGAGAGTACCATCAGAAAACGGCGCAAGAATCACGAGGTTCTATGTTGTAACATAAATAAGGGCCTTCTATCTCTTGTTGAAAATCTTTTTTTTTTTTTTTTTTTTTTTAAGTAAAGCATTCCTTCCAAAGAAAATTTAAATCTGAACCCTCCAAAGTCTTGAAAAAGAATGTGTTTTTTACTAAAGTATTTTTTTAAAGATTCAGCAAAGAGAAGGAATTACATCTCACAGTCTGGTAATGTAAAACTTTCTAAAAATTCTCATTTTTGTCATCATTCTCTACTTAAAGTCCCATGTCCTAGTAGTAGCTTGTTAGCGCTTTTCTATATCTTCCTCAGAATTCTAGCTAGTGCATAATCTCTTTCTTTTTATCTCTCTCTGCAGATTTTTCATTCTTAGGGCAGCTTGATGTCTTTTCCTTTGTGTGTTAATCTACTTCGTGCTTCTAGTGGCTTCAATTCCTCAGTTTTGCCCATCACTATGGTTGTTAAAACAGAGGCCCAAGTCCTATAGCATGTCAAACAACAAAAGATATTTCCTTCTTGGAAGTAGGGTGGGAGTTTATCTTTGTCACATGTGTTGCTGGGTATATATAGGAAACATACAGTAGATGCCTCCTGGATGCCTCATCTACATACAGTAGATGACCTCTTATGTACTACAGACAGCCCAGTGGATGAAGGATTAACCAGCACTATGAAAGCTAACACATAAAGTTTGCCAACAATGATCAAGTTATACAAAAGTAGAGCAAGTTAACAGAAAGCCTTGATGTTATTTGGAAATACTTAAATCTATACCAGATTTTCAGATGTATAATGAAAGTATTACAATTAGGGGGAAACTAGAGAAAAATGTAGAGTTTAGGTAAAAATGAGGCAATAATTGGAATTTTGCACTTGGTTTCATTGGTTGCCAACAATTCGAATGGTGCACAATGAAACCCATAAAATATGTTGCCAAATCTTTGGTCAATTGAAACTGCTGTGTTTCAGTCTTCTCTGGTAAAAATGTCTTAATTTTGGCCATGTGATGTTATTTGTTTCATCTGGTTTCTTGGAGACTAAAGGTCTCTTGTTAACTATACTAGTAAATAGGGGAGGCTGCAAAGACACTGGGGGAAATGCCGACAACACCTACTGAGGTCTCTGTGGTGGTGATTAGCGGTCACTATGGTGGTGATGACTGATGACCCCACTAAAGGTACAAAAATAAGGGGATGGAGAGTTGATTTAGGGTAAAAACTAACCTGCAGACTGGTTAGGATTCGGAGGAGAGGCAGAGTGATACTGTAGAGGCTACTTTGGAATCATTTGGGACCATGTGGCCTTAGGCAAATTACCTGCTCTCTTTGAGCCAGTTTTCTCCTCTTTAAATCTGGAATTCTAATGTAAAGACTCTTTGGCCTGTGACTGTGCAATGAGCACATTTCATCAGTTCTAAGATGCTCTTCTCCCTTCCCCAATATTTTAACATTTTTGAAATGGGGTATGCTTTATAATCAACAGTGACTTAACAGAACTGTTGTCTCAGTGTACTTACCATTGTGTATGTGTGAACATAAAAAAATGCTAGCATCAAAATTGCAAAACAGGCATAGGAGACCAGGAGGAAAATTGCAAGCATAGAAAACAGTGGAACATTTTTTGTAACTCTTAGAAACTAACTGGTGATAGGAAAGGACTGAGGAGGTGATGAATCAGATGTATGGAGCACCATTTCCAAAGCTGAAGTCAAAGTTCAGCTAATGCTACATAATGGCAGAGCAGACTTAAGAACCCAAGACCAGTGGTTTAATTCTTTGATATATTCTTCTAAGAAATGCTGCATTGCCAACGCTGTTGATGTACAAAGGACAGCATTTAAAAATGTGGAAAACATAAATTCTGAATAGGAAAGTAATTCAGAAGACTCCACCTCTAACGTACAGCATGTTTAGGAAAACTAAACTAATCTATTTCACTTACATTTTCTCTGTGTGTGTGCAGAAGAGTAATATGTGATTTTAAAAAGTGGTCTGAGAGTGGAAAACCTTTTTCAGTAAGTATAAAATGAACATCTTAAGTGTTACTCATTAGTTGGAAATACATTTTGTTTTCCTAATTCTTAAAATATTTGTCTTAATAGCAGGTTGTCTTAGATTCAACAAGTTGTAGTACGTCAAAACAAATCTACCTGTTAAAACAAAAGCTTGCTAATGTTGCCCACCACTAAGAAATGGTATTAGTGGACACTTACAGAATGATGCTTTTGGTTTTATAACCAAAAAAGACTGAAGAATACACACCTGTGTAACCCTTCCTAGGGTTAATCAGTGTGTGTTTAATTATAAACAATTTATGAAAAAATTCTAGTCTGGTATAAAATAGCTTATATAAACATAGTTATTAGTAATACTGTGTGTGTGTGTGTGTGTGTGTGTGTGTGTATGTGCGCACAAGCAGGACAAAGTGACTTGAGATAAATAAATCAGTTATATATGTTTATGAATTCTCATAGGATGGTGAAATGACTTGCCCAAATCACACTGTTTTTTATGCAAGAACCAGGACTAGAATTATGTGTTTGTTTTTGTTTTAATTCAAATTTACTGTCATGTGTAGTCATTTGTTGAATGCCTACTATGTGCAGGACACCTCAGTGGGTCTGTGGCTGTCATACTACATATGCATTTACCTCATTCCAATGTCAACAGTGTAGTCACACCACATGTCTATTTATATTATCCCAATAAACAAAGCTCTGCAAAATGTGAGAAAGAGCAAGAGAGAACAATTAAGCAGAGTAGCCAGCTCTTCCCAGCTTTCCCCTCAAGAAGCATATGTCCAGAGTGAGTGCGAGACAGGTGTTGGGAATATTTCTTTTCCTCAACAGTCTCAGATCTCAAGTGCTTCTTATGATGCAAGCATCTCAACTCACTGAGGATGGCCACTGTTTTTAAAATATGCATATTTCATTCAACATGGCCCTTAAACACAACTCAACTACTCCGGAGAGTGTTTAACATGAACACAACAATTTGTTCTAATGCAAGAAGACCAGCTTGCTGGACTTACTGGGAGATATAAAATGGATGCATTTATGTTTGTTTGTTGGTGTTTGCAAAAATACTTTCTATAATATTTCACAGGGCAAAATGGTCAAGGAACTGTCAAGGGTAACTTTGTATTCTTAATCTCAGAGCTTGTGGTTCATGAACAAATACAGTTAAGTCCTTACTTAATATCATTGATAGGGTTTTGGAACTGGGCTAAACAATGTATAACAAAACCAATTTTACCATAGGCTAGTTTATATAAACAAGAGATAAGTTCCTTCAACATCTTATCAACATTATAATGAAACAACTTTGAATGGAACATTATTCGATCTACTGTACAGAACTGGGGCTGGTGGGATGGGGCAACATGGACCTTAGTGGAGAAAAACTGAAGCAGGGAAACCAGTTAGGAGACTTTCACAGTACTTCAAGCAAATGATAACAGCAGCCTCAACCAGCACAGGACAGGACAGTGGAGGAGATGAAGGAGGCAGAAACAAGAAGGAAACAATGAGCCATGGAGTATTCTAGGGAAGGAGGGATTAAAGCTGACTTTGAGTTTTCCAGTCTGCCAGATTAGGACAATGAGTAGGATACAAATGACAACTGAAACACATCACATGAATCATATTATCAGTCTGAGGGAAGGTTGAGCAGCCCAAAGTATGAGGTCAGTTGTAGATATACAAGGGTAGGCAAAAGTAAGTTAAATGTCCAGCCATTATTACCTCAAAGATAAATCATAAGTAAGGATATGAAATAATTACAATCATCATCATAATAATAGAAATAAATAATACAATAATTAATAAATAAATAATAATACAAGAATAAACTGTTTCATGTACTCCCAACTGTAAACCAACTTGTGCTCACCCCTGTATTGAATTGGAAGTGCGTGAGAGGCATCCAGGGGGAGATGTCTGGTATACAGAAAACATGAGATTTACATTCGGGAGCATTTAGGATTCCATATTTTGATCTAGTGAAGAAAACACAGCTGGAATTACCTGACTTCATTAGGCTGTGAAGTATGAGGTGATCTTAAACTTTACTATCCCAAGTTACATTGGCTTCAGCACCACTGATTCACTGCCCAACCACAGCTGCACCCTATCTTACTCTTTGTTCCCCAGACAGCAGAGCGTGAGGCAAAGGCGTGTGCCCGACTTCTTTGTCAGTGGCTACAACACTACAAAACTGCACAAAGAGATGATTCTTGAATTTAAGTATTACAGGTACCAGAAATGAGGGAAAGGAGAGTGAGGCAGCAAAGGAGAGGAGCTGACATGAGATTGGGTTAATGAGGTTGCTGCCCCTCGGTATCAAGGGTGATTGATTTCTCAGTCTTCCAAGAATCCATAGAAAAGACTAGTTCTCAGGAGAACCCAGGGTGGAAAAGTGGGCTTAATTTACTCTCCAGCTCCATTTCACGTAGGTCGAGGTGTGCACTTCCAGGAGGCTCTTGCGTGGGCACTGCAATGGACCCCACGGCCTCCAGAGGCACAGTGTCAATAAGGATGCCCTGGGGCAGGGGGCAACAAGTGGGAGGTATGGCATGAGGTGCGGGCCCCTGGGTTTCACCCCTTGGAATCATGGCTGGTCACCACAGCAGTGTCTGGGTAGGAACAAATTTCTAAAGGCTCTGAAGATAGAAAAAGCCAAGAGGACCTGAGGGGTAAATAGCTAACCTAAATATGACCCAATAAATTCTGAGAGTCCTCCAAAGGATGCCTAAAGTGTGCCACAAACCAGTCTTCCCCTTCCTCTACTTGCTCACTACAGCTTGGTTCCCCCAACTGATGCCGCTGCCTTGAGTTGCCCCCAAAATGGAACTGCCTCAGTAGTCAGCGTTGTTCAGGAACAGTAGTGTCTGAGTCAAGCCTGTGGTTCTCTGATGCTGCCAAAGCCACTATGGGGTGTCTGAATTGTTCTGGGTAAGTGTGGAGGTTAGGAATGAGGGAGGGGATAAGAACCCAGTCTCCAACCTCTTGTCACATTTTATCTCCAGCCCACAAAAAACTTCACCCTTACTGGTCCCATAAAGTCTCACAGAAAAGCTGCTCTTCAACTTCTCCCTTTCATTCCTCATCTTCTTAAAATCATTCCTCTCACAATGCCACATACCCAAACTTTTCTCTCCCCAACTCCTCATCTCCATCAAACCACCTCCCAACAAATAACAAACCTATCTCCTCTAAACAAAACAGATGCAAGAAGAAGCTCAGAGAAACTGTCTGAAGCAAATAGGAATATATGTGGGAATTCAGGACACCAAACATCAGTGCTCAGATAAGGACGCTTTTCAGCTTCTCCCAGGACCATGGGTGGCTACTTACTTTTCATTTATGTAACCAGAGTGACATATTCCAGTGACCCTCCTCCCCCAAAAGAGCAGTCTTATGCTAAAAGTTAATTGAAGTCTCTACTTTAGAGAGAAAACTGCACAGAAAGATAATGCTTGAAGTTAAGTATTACTTGACTTAATAGATGAGTGTTTCAGCTTGATTTTCCCCCAAAATAACTGGAGGCAAAGGCTTGAAGCAGGAAATTCAATCCCAGGGAGTAGGAGATAGAAAGGAGTAAAAAATCAGGAAGGAGGGAAAGAATCCACTCTCAAACTGTTTACTAAGAGCAACTGGTGTTTTTGTCCTGGGCACTTGTGAGCAGCTGTATGAAATGAGGCTCAGAATCATTCACCTGAGGGCTGAAAGGGAGAAGGAAGTGTGATCCATTGCCTTTTGTCCCCCATTGGCCAAGGATGGCCTCAAAAAGGTGGATTTACTTTCATGATTGTATTGCAAGTTTCCTGCAGATGGTCCATGGCAGGAAGCAAGAGGTACTTATTAGAGACCTCCAGCGAGATGCTGTGAGTTGCACCTGTGGGAAGCTGGTTGAGGTCTGCGAGGACTGGTCACCACAGCATTGGCTTGAGGTGAACGTGGGGTTGAGAGGATCTGAGTGATACATTAAGAGGATCTGACCCAATGAGATTTCCTTCATGGAACAAGGAAAAGAGAGGAGGCCCAGTAACGTGTACACTTAGGAGTCTGAAGGAACCATAGAAGGGGATAGAAAGAGACCAAAGAAAAGGCATTAAAGAGGTAGGAAAATAATAGAATTCTATAAAGTAGATAAACTATGTGACAGGCATAAGCTCTTTATGGATATTAACTCATTTAATACTCATAATCCTATGAAATGGACACAATTATTCTCCCCGTTTTACACATGGGGACATCAAGTTATGAGAAGTTAAAATTACAACTCATAATTGGTGCAAACAGGATTTGACTCCAGGCCCTGTACTCCACAGCATGGTGTTGACCCAGGATACAAAGCGTCCATGAGGCAAGGAAAGAGGAGAATTCCACAAAGAAGGCCATGGCAAGGGTCAGCTTTACTTACGAGGGAGAAGAGAATGAAGACTAAGGAAAGGCCATCTGATTTGTGACCATGAGGTAATCGGTCACTTGCGAAAATGCAGTTTTAGCCAAGTGGTGAGCCAGAGCACAGTCTGGAAATAGATGAAGAAGGAGTGGAGCCCAGGTCCATTTCTGGAGACATTTGCTAGTGAAGGGAGTCAGCGTATTATTTTACTTTAATATCCCCATGTCCTAATTTCCTAATAGATGAGAGGGATCCTGTATCTAGGGAAAGAGAGGGTGATTAGCAGGACTCTAAATATTACTAAGTTTGAGTTGGCACCGTTCTCTCAGGTACAGAAAATGTCCCTCAGGTGGTGTCCCTCAGTCTAAATGCACTCAAAGAAAGGTTAAGAAGCAACACAGGACCCATTAGAGACTGAGGAAGTCTTTGGGGAGAAGAATAATGAGCAGATTTTTATTCTCATTCTTTGCCATTTCTGTTTTCCCACAAAATGGCAGAAAGGGACATACTTTCCTGCCAACCTTTTTTTTTCTCTCCTCCCGCCTCATTATCTGAGCCCAGTCATTATACTACATTTTCTGTGCCTTTGGATAGAAAAGCCAGCTCTTCAAACCATAACATTGGCAGCAGTTTTCTTCCTACAGTTTGTAAAAATTAAATCACAAATCAAAAGAATATGAGCCAAACATGCCACAGCCATTTGGATTTACATGAAAGGGAAGCCATCAACACCTCCCTATCTTGGCTGATGAATGTATCTGATATTTCAGACTTCTTTCTTGGTTCTTTCATGACCACAAGACCAAAACTAATCAGGCCAATTAGACGAACTTCCAGATTATACCTCTGAAGTCAACTCAACAAGTAACATATCCAATGATATAATTTGCCAAGTTTAATTCGGAGGTTGAGGGAGGGTAGAGGGGAGACGGTTCCTGATATATCACAGCAGCAAAAGCCATATTCCAGTTTGAGTACAAAGCAGACAAAGAATAAGAAATAAAGGTGGACTGGGGACACTCTCACTACTGATCATCATGTTTTCCCAATATTAAAAGAAAATGAAAGAAAAGAAAAACCGAAATTAAGAACACCATCTTGTAAAAGCCCTGGAAATAGCTGCGAAAATATGTAAACCACCTTCAACAGAATTAGTTAAATGTAAAAAACAAAAATCCGCCCTGGCCGGTTTGGCTCAGCAGTTAGAGCGTCAGCCTGTGTACCAGAGAGTCCCTGGTTCAGTTCCCGCTAAGGGCACGTACCTTGGTTGCAGTTTGTCCCTGCCCCGTTTGGGGTCGTGTGGGTGGCGACCAGTCGATGTGTCTCTCTCACATCGATGTTTCGCTCTCTCTCTTCTCCCCTCTCTCCCTCCCGCTCTATCTGAAGATAAAAACAAAAACAAACAAACAAAAAAATCCAGAAAGACCTGGAAAAATATGTCAATAAATTTTTACCTGATTATGATGGTAGGATGGTCTTTCTTAGAATGGAAAGGAAAAAAAAAAAAAAAACGTAAAGAAAAAGATTAGGAAATTTCACCACATGAATATTTAATTTTTCTGTACCCAACAAAAACCACCATAGACAAAATCAAGATAAATGGAAAAATATATTTGCAAAACATATAATAGTTAAACAATATATATCTTTAACTTTACTTTTAACATATTGAGATATAATTCACACACCATACAATTCACCCAGTTAAAGTATATAATTAATGGTTTTTTGTATGTTTACAGGATTCTGCAATCATCACTACAATTAATTTTAGAATATTTTTATCACCTCAAAAAGAAACATTTGAACCCATTAAAAGGCATTCTCCACTTTCTCTGATCCCCTAAGTCTTAGGGGTTTTCCACTTTCTGTATCTATATATTTGCCTAGTGAGGACATTTCAGATGAGTGGATTCACACAAAAAGTAGTCTTTTGTTACTGGCTTATTTCACTTAGCATAATATTTTCAAAGTTCATGTTATACCATATATTAATACTTGGTTTCTAGTTTTCTATTGAGATACAATTCGAGTACTATAAAATTTACCCTTTTAAACTATAATACTGTCATTTTTCTGTATATTCACCAAGTTATGCAATTGTCATTATCTAATTCCAGACATTTTCACTACCCCCAAAATAATCATTATACTTGTTAGCAGTTACTCTTCAATTCCTCCTCCCTTTAGCCACAAATCTACTTTCTATCTTTATGGATTTGCCTATTCTGGATATTTCATATCAATGGAATCATACAATATATGGGCTTTTGCATCTAGCTTCTTTCACTTAAAATACTCTTTTCAAGGTCATCCATGCTGTAGCATGAATTAGTACTTTATTTCTTTTATGGCTGAATAATTTTCCATTATGTGGATATACCTCATTTATTTATTCATTCAACCAGTTGATGGTTTTTTTTGTTTTGTTTTTTTTTTTTTTTTTTTTTTTTTTTTTTACTATTTAGATATTAGGAATAATATTGATATGAACATTCATCTAAAAATTTTGTGGATATTTTTTGTGAATACATGTTTTCATTTCTCTTGGGTATACACCAAAGTAGAATTCTTGGATCTGATAGTTAATTCTTTGATCCATTTTGAGTTAATTTTTGTATATGATATTAATTCTTTTACATATAGATATTCAGTTGTCCCAGCACCATTTGTTGAAGTAACTATTCTTTCTCTATTGATTGTCTGGATACTCTTCTCAAATATCAACTGACAGTTAATGTAATAATTTATTTCTGGACTTCTAATTATATGCCATTGATCTATTTGTCTATTCTCATGCCAGTAACACAGTCTTAATTGTAGTAATTTTGAAATAAGGAATTTTCTGTACTCCTTCTTTTTCAAGATTGTTTTGCCTATTCTGGGTCACTTGAGTTTTTCCATATGAATTTTAGAATCGACTTGCCAATGTATGCAGCTGGCATTTTGATAGGCATTATGTTGACTGTGTAGGTCAATTTTGGGAATATTACCAGCTTAATAACATTAAGTCGTTCAATCTATGAACATGGGATGTCTTTCTAGTTACTCAGTTATTCTAATATTTCTTTCAACTATCTTTTGTAGTTTTCAGAGTACAAATTCTGCACCTTTTTTTGTTAAATTTGTGCCTAAATATTACATTTTTGGTGCCATTTTGAATGAAATTACTAATTCTTAATTTCATTTTTCAATTGATTTTTATTTATTTATTTAATTTATTTTTGTTACAGGTGTTTCTCCTTTTTTTCCCCATTGACACCCTCCTCCCCATCCCCCACCCCATCCCCAGCTTTGTTATCCATGTCCATCAGTTATGCATACATGCGTATAAGTTCTGTGGTTTATCTCTTCCCTCCCCCCCACCCCCTCTTCTGAGGGGTGTCAGTCTATACCCTACTTCCACATCTCTGGGTCTACCCTGTTCCTCAGACTGTTATGTTCATTATATTCCACAAATAAGTGAGATCATGTGATATTTGTCTTTCTCTGCCTGGCTTGCTTCGCTTAGGATAATACTCTCGAGGTCCCTCCATGTCATCTCAAAGGATAAGAGATCTTTCCTTCTTACAGCTGCATAGTACTCCATTGTGTATATGTACCACAGCTTTTTTATCCATTCATCCACTGATGGACACTTGGGCTGTTTCCAGATCTTAGCTATTGTAAATAGTGCTGCTATGAACATGGGGGTACATGTATTCTTTCTGGTTGGTGTTTCAGGCTTCTTAGGGTATATTCCTAGAAGTGGGATCACTGGGTAAAATGGCAATTCAATTTTTAATTTTTTGAGGTAACACCATAGTGTTTTCCACAGTGGCTGCACCAGTCTGCATTCCCACCAGCAGTGTACTAGAGTCCCCTTTTCTCCACACCCTCGCCAACACTTGTTGTTTGATGATTTGTTGATGGCGGCCATTCTGACAGGTGTGAGGTGATACCTCATTGTTGTTTTAATTTGCATCTCTCTGATGATTAGTGATGTTGAGCATTTCTTCATATGTCTCTTAGCCATTTGTATGTCCTTTTTGGAGAGGTGTCTATTTAGTTCCTCTGCCCATTTTTTAATTGGGTTCTTTGTCTTCCTTTTGTTGAGTTGTATGAGCACTCTATATATTTTGGAGATTAACCCCTTCTCTGATGTATCATTGACAATTATGCTCTCCCACAGAGTGGGTTCCCTATCTGTTTTGATGGTTGTTTCTTTTGCTGTGCAGAAGCTTTTGAGTTTGATGTAGTCACATGTGTTCATTTTTCCCTTTGTTTCTGTTGCCTTAGGTGATGTATCAGTGAAGATTCTGCTGCGTATGATGTCCGAAATTTTGTTGCCTACCTTTTCTTCTAGGATTTTTATGGATTCACGAGTCACATTTAAGTCTTTTATCCATTTTGAGTTTATTCTTGTGTATGGTGTAAGTTGATGGTCTAGTTTCATTTTTTTGCATGTAGCTGTCCAATTTTCCCAACACCATTTATTAAAGAGGCTGTTTTTACTCCATTGTATGCTCTTGCCGCCTTTGTCAAATATTAATTGAGCATAATGTTTTGGGTCAATTTCCGGATTCTCTGTTCTGTTCCACTGGTCTATATGCCTGTTCTTGTGCCAGTACCAGGCTGTTTTGATTGCAGTAGCTTTGTAGTATAACTTGATATCCGCTATTGTGATCCCACCTACTTTATCTTTCTTTTTCAAGATTGCTGTGGCTATCTGTGAGTTCATCATTGGTGTATAAGAATGCCATTGATTTCTTGACATTAATTTTGTATCCTGCTACTTTGCCAAATTTATTTATTAAGTCTAGTAGATTTTTGATGGAGTCTTTAGGGTTTTCTATATATAATATCATGTCATCTGCGAATAATGACAGTTTCACTTCCTCCTTTCCAATTTGGATTCATTTTATTTTTTCTTCATGTCTGATTGCTGTGGCTAAGACTTCCAGTACTATGTTAAATAAGAGTGGCGAAAGTGGGCATCCCTGTCTTGTTCCTGTTCTTAAGGGATATGCTTTTTGTTTTTGTCCATTGAGTATGATGTTGGCTGTAGGTCTTTCATATATGGCCTTTATTATATCAAGATATGATCCCTCTATTCCCAAATTGCTGAGCGTTTTTATCAGAAATGGGTGCTGGACTTTGTCGAATGCTTTTTCAGCGTCTATTGATATGATCATGTGGTTTTTATCTTTCATTTTGTTTATGTGGTGTATCACATTTATTGATTTGCGAATATTGAACCAGCCTTGCATCCCTGGGATGAATCCCACTTGGTCATGGTGAATAATTTTTTTGATGTATTGCTGGATCCGATTTGCTAGTATTTTGTTCAGGATTTTGGCATCTACATTCATCAGGGATATTGGCCTGTAGTTTTCTTTGTAGTGTCTTTTTCTGGTTTTGGAATTAGGATTATGCTGGCCTCATAAAACGAGTTTGGAAGTCTTCCTTCTTCTTGAATTTTTAGAAATAGTTTGAAGAGAATGGGTGTTAGTTCTTCTTTGAATGTTCAGTAAAACTCCCCCATGAAGCCATCCAGGCCTGGGGTTTTGTTTGCTGGGAGAGTCTTGATTACATCTTCAATTTCTTTAGTTGTTATTGGTCTGTTCAAGTTTTCTATCTCTTCATGGTCCAGTTTTGGGAGACTATGTGTTTCTAGAAATTTGTCCATTTCACTTAGATTGTTGAATTTGTTGCCATATAAATGTTCATAGTATTTGCTAACGAGCCTTTGTATTTCTGTGGTGTCAGTTCTTACTTCTCCTCTTTCATTTCTGATTTTGTGTATTTGGGTTCTCTCTCTTTGTTTCTTGGTGAGTCTAGCTAAGGGTCCATCAATCTTGTTTATCTTTTCAAAAAACCAGCTCTTTGTTTCATTGATCCTTTGAATTGTTTTTCTGGTCTCTATGTCATTTATTTCTGCTCTGATCTTTACTATTTCCTTCCTTCTACTTGTTCTGGGGTTTTCTTTTTGTTTGCTTTCTAGTTCTTTAAGCTGTGAGGTTAGAAAGTCTATTAGAAATTTTTCTTGTTTCTTGAGGTAGGCCTGGAGTGCTATGAACTTCCCTCTCAGAACTGCTTTCGCTGCATCCCATAGATTTTGTGTTGTTGTGTGTTCATTATCATTGGTTTCCAGGAAGTTTTTAATTTCTTCCTTGATCTCCTTGGTAACCCATTCATTGTTTAATAACGTGCTATTTAGCCTCCATGTGTTCATATGTCTTTGCATGTTCTTGTTGCAGTTGATTTCTAGTTTCATACCATTGTGATCTGAGAAGATGCTTGATATGATTTCAATCTTCTTGAACTTGTAGAGACCTCATTTGTGTCCTAACATGTGGTCTATCTTTGAGAATGTCCCATGTGCACTTGAGAAGAATGTGAATTCTGCAGTTTTGGGGTGTAATTCTCTGTAAATATCTATTAAATCCATTTGTTCTAGTGCTTCGTTTAGAGTCTGTTTCCTTGTTAATTTTTTGTCTAGAGGATCTATCCAGTGATGTGAGCGGGGTGTTGAAGTCCCCTGCTATGATTGTATTGCTGTCAATTTCTCCTTTGAAGTCCTCCAGAAGATTTTTAATATATTTTGGTGCTCCTATATTGGGTGCATATATGTTTACCAAGGTTATATCTTCCTGTTGGATAGATCCTTTCAATATTATGTAGTGACCTTCTTTGTCTCTAGTTACGGCTTTCATTTTGAAATCTATTTTATCCGATATGAGTATTGCTACCCCAGCTCTTTTTCCTTTCCATTTGCTTGGAAGATTTTTTTCCATCCCTTCACTTTAGCCTATGTGAGTCTTTTGTTGTGAGGTGGGTCTCTTGTAAACAACATATATATGGGTCATGCTTTCTTATCTAATCCGCTACTCTGTGTCTTTTTATCGGAGCATTCATTCCATTTACATTTAAAGTGATTATTGATATGTACTTATTTATTGCCATTTTTGTTTAGTGTGGTTCTACTTTCCTTCCTATTTCTTCTAATTACAGCAGTCCTTTTAACATTTCTTGCAGTGCTGGTTTGGTGCTAATGTATTCCCTTAGCCTTTTTTTGTCTGAGAAGCTCTTTATTTGACCTTCTATTTTGAATGACAGCCTTGCTGGGTAGAGTAGTCTTGGATTCAGATTCTTGTTTTTCATGACCTTGAGTACTTCATGCCATTCCCTTCTGGCCTGTAGTGTTTCTATTGAGAAGTCAGCTGATAGCCTTATGGGGGTTCCTTTGTAGGTAACCTGTTGCTTATCTCTTGCTGCCTTGAGGATTCTCTCTTTGTCTTAAATTTTTGGCATTTTAATTACTATGTGTCTTGGTGTGGGCCTGTTTGGGTTCTTCTTACTTGGGACTCTTTGTGCCTCTTGAACTTGAATGCCTTCTTTCTTCACCAAATTAGGGAAGTTCTCTGTCATTATTTCTTCAAATATATTCTCTAACCCTTGCTCATTTTCTCCTTCTTCAGGGACTCCAATGATGCGAATATTATTATGTTCCAGTTGTCCCACAGTTCTCTTAAGATGTCTTCCTGTTTTTTAATTGTTTTTTCCTTTTGGTTTTCTGATTGGTTGATTTTTTTCTACCCTGTCTTCTAATTCACTGATCCGGTCCTCAGCTTCCTCTACTCTGCTGTTTAGTCCTTCCAATGTGTTCTTCATTTCTGCTATGTTATTCTCCATTTCTTCTTGCTGCTTCTTAGTTTCCACTTGCTTGGTTTTCAGTATTTCTATGTCTTTGCTCATGGTGTTGATGTCTTTACTCAAGGTGTTGATGTCCTTACTCATGCTGTTGAGCTTCCTCAAGATCATGGCTCTGAATTCTAGCTCTGTTAACTTGCTTAACTCCGTTTCATTTATCTCATCTTCGGTAGAGGTCTCTTGTTCTTTCATTTGGGATCTGTTTTTTTGTTTCACCATTTTGGCTATCTCAGTGGTTTTTGGAGCCTGCCAAATTTTCCTGTGCATATTGGTGTTCTGTTGTTTGTGGCTCCCTCTACTGGGTTTGGATGAGCGTGGGAGGACCCATGTTAAACACCACTGTGGAGTCTTACTTTCCAGGGTATATTTGCAAGCCCAGCAGAGGTTAAGTTATCCTCTAGCTTTTTGCCTAGAGGCTATTAGTTGTGGTTGCTTGAAGTGCCTTGGGTTTTCAGTTGAATGAAAACCTCCCTCAGGTGTTCAGTGTGAGAGGATTTCCAGAGGGTAGGGCAGATGCTAGTAGTTAATGAGCCTCAGTTTGCATTTCAATGGCCCACTAGGGTGTGGCTGGATCTCAGAGGGAGGGGCTGCTGCCTCTCCCCACAGCCCTGGGATGGAGTAAGATGGCCAGGCCACAGTCCTGTGTGGCTGCAACTCAGCAAAAGCTCTGAGCGCCCTCCAAATCCCGAGTGTCCCCACACAGTTCCAGTCCAGTCCGCCCTCCCTCTGCTGGAGCCCAAGGTGAGTGGCTGTGGCTATTTAGCGCTCTGTCGTGGCTCTGCGCTGTGGAGCTGGCTCGGGCTTTACCCCCGAGGGCGGGCGCTGCTCACGGCTAAGGCCACTGCTCACGGCTAAGGCCACTGCTCTCCGTGGGCTCCCAGCCCCCCTCTCGTGCCTCCATAATCCTACCAGGATCAATTCAATATCCCTGGTTGTATGGTCCTCTCGAGCTGCTTTTCTGTTGCTTTTTCCTGACGATTTGTCTTTATTTTAGTTGTAATTCCAGTTTGATCCTGGGAGATGGTCTGTGTAGCTTCCATTCACTCCGCCACCATTTTGGAATCTCTGATCCTCTTCAATTGATTTTTGAATAATTATCTTGTGCACAAAACTTGCAGAACTTATTAGTCCAAATAGTTGCTGAGTGAATGCCTTAGTATTTCTATACATAATATTATGTCATCTGCAAACAGAGATAGTTTTATTTCTCATATCCTTAACTTTTAACAAGTACTTACAAATCAATAAAAAACACAAACAAATATCCCCCCCAAAAAACTGGCAGTGAACATAAATAGGCAGAAGAATTGCACATGGCCACTAAAATATGCTTAAGCTCACTAGGCATTAAAGGAATGCAATTTAATTAATACGATACTATAGTTTGTCTATCAAAATGACAAGGCTTGGACAGGAGGTGGGGGAGATAAACCACAGAACTTATATGCATGTATGCATAACCATGGACATAGACAACAATGCTGGGGGGGAGGGGGATTGGGAGGGGGGCATCAATGGGGGGAAAAGGAGAAACATCTGTAACAAAAAAAAATTTTAATTAAAAAAAATGACAAGGCTTTAAAAAAAAAGAAATAATATCCATTTTTATACAGGAATCCCACACTAAAGGGAATGTACAACTCTCCTGTATGGTAATTTGGGAATGTGTAGTAATTATTTTAAAGATTTTTACAGTGTTTGTCTAGTAATTCTTGTTTCCTTAGAATTTATTCTAAGGAAATAATCATAGATGTGCACAGTGATTTATGTATAACAGAGAAAAATGGAAAGATCTCAAATGCTTGACAACAGCAAACAGGTAAGTTTATATCCATAGACTGGAATACTACACTACCATAGAAATGGAATTGTTAGAGATATGCAAGGTGATAGAAACAGGCTCATGATATATTATTGAATAAAATAAAAACATATGATTCCAATTTTGTTCACAATTACTATATATCTGTGTGCATGTTGTATGTGTGTGTATTGCTGGTGGTTTATTGATGGATGAGGAAATGTGAATTCATATGATTTGTTTTCTTCTTTATACTACTTTATCAGATTTAAAAAAAACTTATCTTTATTGTTGAATGTATTACAGATGTTCGTTCTTTTCCCCCTATTGACCCTCTCCTCCCCCCTGCCGTCCCCCTTCTGCTTTTCCCCACACTGTTGTCTGTGTCCATTGGTTATGCATATGCATATAAGTTCTTTGGTTTATTTCTTCCCATCCTCCTGACCCCTCCCCTTTTAGGTTTGTCAGTCTAACAACCAATCTGTACTTCTTAATCCTTTCACCTTTTTCACCCATTCCCCCAAACCTCCTCCCATCTGGCAACCAACAAAATATTCTCTGTATCTATGAGAATGTTTCTTTTCTGCTGGTTCTTTTTGTTTGTAGATTCAACTGTCGATAGATATGTATTTATTGCCATTTTATTGTTCGTATTTTTGATCTTCTTTTTCTTCAAGAAGACCCTTCAACCTTTCATATAATACTAGTTTGGTGATGATGAACTCCTTTAGATTTTCTTGTCTGGGAAACTCTTTATATGTCCATCAATTCTAAATGATAGCTTTGCAGGATAGAGTAATCTTGGTTGTAGGTTCTTGCTTTTCATCACTCTGAATATTTCTTGCCACTCCTTTCTGGCCTGCAAAGTTTACTTTGAGAAATCAGTTGATAGTCTTATGGGAGCTCCCTTGTAGGTAACTAACTGCTTATCTCTTGCTGCTTTTAAGATTCTCTGTCTTGAACCTTTTGCATTTTGATTATGATGTGTGTTGGTGTGGGCCTCTTGGAGTTTATCTTGTTTGGGACTCTCTGTGCTTCCTGGACTTGTATGTCTGTTTCCTTCACCAAGTTAGGGAAGTTTTCTGTCATTATTGTTTCAAATAGGTTTTCAATTTCTTGTTCTCTCTCTTCTTCTGGCACCCCCATGATACGAATGTTGGTACGCTTGAGTTGTCCCAGAGGCTCCATACACTATCCTCATTTTTTTAAATTAGTTTTTCTTTTTGCCATTCTCATTGAGCATTTTATGCTTCCTTATATTCCAAATCGATGGTTTGCTTCTTGGCTTTACCTACTCTACTATTGAATCTTTGTAAATTATTCTTTATTCAGTTAGTGCCTCCTTCATTTCTGACTGTGCATCCTTCATTTCTGATGGGTCCTTTTTGTTTTTAATTAAAAAAATTTTTTTTCCTTTATTGATTTTAGAGAGAGAGAAAGTGAGAGGGAGAGAGAGATAGAAACATCGATGAGAGAGAACATCGATTGGCCGCCTCCTGCATGCCCCCGCTGGGGATCAGGCCTATAACATGGGCATGTGTCCTGACCGGGAATCGAACTGGCCATCTCTTGGTGCATGGGTTGAAGCTCAACCACTGAGCCACACCAGCCAGACTGACTGGTACTTTTGTATGCTCTTGAGGCCCTCACTAAGTTAACTGAGCATCCTTATAAGCAGTGTTTTGAACTCTTCATCTGTTAGATTGCTTATCTCCACTTTGTTTAGTTATTTTCCTGGAGTTTTGTTCTGTTCTTTCATTTGGGACCTGTTTCTTTGTCTCCTCATTTTGGCTGCCTCCCTGTGTTTGTTTCTATGTATTAGATAGAGTTGTTATGTCTCCTGGGCTTCCTAGGGTGGCCTATTGTAGTAGGTGTCCTGTAGGGTCCAGTGGCACAGCCTCCCTGATCACCCTAACTGGGCCCTTGAGGTGCATACACCCCTAGTGTAGAGTTTATACCCTTCTGTTTTAATTGAGTCTTGATTGCTGTTGGCATGTCAATGGGAGGGTTTTGCTCAGGCTGATCACATGCAAGGACTGGCTGTGCCCACTATCCACTGACCTCTGACTACCTTGGGTGATCAGCTGTGCAGGGGCCCACCACGCAGAACAGGACTTACTTCAGCAAGGCTCTGGTACCCACTGAGTCCATTCCTTGAATGTGTCACTTGTGGAGGTGGTTCGGTGGTGGTGCTTCACCGTGGTCTGAAGCTGTCCCCTGGGTGTGGTGGCTCTGGGGCAAGGTCAGCCACTGCCTGTGTTCTACCCAGGGCCACCAGGCATAAGCTACAAAGCAGTCTGCAGATGGCTGCTTCTTGTGCTGGGCTTGGGGGGTGCCCAGGCAAAGCCAAGTTGTGAACCAAGGCTGGCTGCTCCTAGTGCCGGGCCTGGGGCCCCTTAGTGAGAGTTATGGGGCTCTTTGAGGTCAGATGCTGCTTTTTTTAGAGCATTTAGCAAAATCTGAAACAGGAGCCAAGACAGGCCAATCCTATGGTAAAGCCACTGGGAAAAGCTTGGGTGAGCCTGAAAGTTGGGTGGGGCAGGGCCTCAGAGAATCACCAGGGTGGGGCAAACTTTATAAGCCAGGCTGCTGGAGTCGCAGATATGGCACCTGTTTGCTGGCCTCTTGGGGGAAGGGCTCACCGAAAGAACAAAGGCCTCTGCCAGCACGTCTGTCAGGAGAAAGCTGCCTCTCCAGCCCTCGTCCCAATGCCAAACAACTCAGTTCTTCCCCTTATGTCTCTGGTGCCTTTCAAGCTGCTTCCCCCATGCTGGAGCCTGGAGGGAGCAAGTCAGAGTAAGTCCATGTGCGGGCCCTTTAAGAGGAGCTGCTTGGGGCTCCAGAAGCCTCAGCCTCCCTCAGCCTCAGTTCCTGCTGGTTTTTTACAGTCAGAAGTTAAGAGGACTTCTTTTCTTGGCACTGGAACCCTGAGCTGGTGGCCTGGTGTGGGACAGGTACCACTTGCTCCTCAGGGAGGACCTTCACAGCCAAGGTATCCCTCCTGATTTTTATCCTCCACACGTGGGTGTGGGACCAGCCCATCTGCGCCTCAGCCCATCTGCGCCTCAGCTCATCCTACTAGTCTCGATGTGGCTGCTTCTTTAATTTTGTTGCAGCTTGCTTTCAGGTGGTTTTGAATGATGGTTGTTCTGTAGTTTAGTTGTAATTTTGATGTGGTTGTGGGAGGAGGTGATACCGTGTTTACCCTATGCCACCATCTTCACTGGAAGTATGATTTATCAGATTCTTAAATTTATTCACGTGTATTTCTTTTATGATAATAAAAGCTCATCAATTATTAGGAAAATTTAGTGAGTTTGATGTTCTGTTTCACAGAGCCTAGAGCTAAGATGATTGGAGCAGTGTCAGAAACCAGATTCTTGCAAGTGTGAGGATGGCTGTGCTGAGCAGGAAGGTGAAATCCCGCCTGCTGTGAGCAGTTTGGCTAGAGCACCGTGTAGAAGGGGAGCAATAGATGATGAAGTTGAAGAGGCAGATGGGGCCAGGCCTCAGAGGGGCTTTTACACTGAGGACTTGATCAGCTTTGTGCTCTAGTCTGGAATCTGTCACTAACTTATGATATGACCTTTGACCTACAGTTGTCTCATTTGTAAAATTAGGATATTGGTTCAGGTAAGCATTAAAATTATCCCAGCTCTAAAAGTATTACTATACTGTTTACCTTCCTAAATCACCAGGTAAGCAGCTACTTACCTTGCTACCCAATCCAGAAATCACTGGTCTCAGGAGCATGGGCCCTACTGAGTCGTTAGAGGACATATCCAGAACACACCTACCCACCTCAAGTGACCTTTTCTACAACTTTCCCAGGCTCCCAGACACCATGGACTCAGTTCTAAATCATGAAAACTGCCGGGAGATCCTGATTCACTCCATCTTTTTTTTCATTTGTTTGTTTTTTGTACTTTGTTGTTGTTTATTCATTTTACATGTGGGTTTCCATGTGGAATTTTTTATAAAATGCTTCAGGCTGCCATTTGCTAATTCACTTAATCTTGGATAAGGTCTGACATTAAAATATCATACTCTGCTATACATTTCATGAAAACAGGGACTAAATCACCCTTGTGTATCATTCTGTCTACCCCTAGAAGTTGGCCATTGTGTGAGATTCAATAAATATTTGCTAACTACATGAATGAACAAAAGTGCAAATGAAAGGTATTAACCAGAATTATTGTGGTGATCATTTCACAATGTATACAAATATTAAATAATTATTTTGTACACCATTGACTAACATTTTAATATCCTCTATATTAGTTAGACTATCTTGGTTACTATGCACAGACACGCAATTCCTAATTAATCCAACCAATCTTCTCAAGTCCTCAGAGACCTCTGTTCTGAAACGGCCTGAGGCCCCGACCTGCCCATAATCAGAGAGAAGTTCAAGTGGGAACCTGTAAGAGGACATAGTGTGGGAGTGGGATAAGGTTTTGCAAAGCAGGGAGCCAGCAGTCTGAGTGAAGGGACAGAGCAGGAGCCTGGCTGTCCTGTCCCTGGAGGAAATATCCAGCCAACACCTCCAGCTGGTGGAGGGGAAATTAAAGGAGAGGGAAGCAAGCAGCTTACATGACCTTCTCCCCTACTAGCTCATTCTTCTCAAAGGATTGTCCTCAGCCCAAGTGTGATATCATCATGGACCTCAAATTAATAAAAAAAAAATCGTTTCTTAAAGTCCTTATGTGCAATAGCATGTTTCCATAAACTTTTATTTATACTTTTAAGTGCTACTTATTAGCAAATAATAATTAAGGTTTACTAAAATATGGCAAGAGAATGAGCTATTAAGGAAAAAATACCACATTGTTTTTTTGTGTGTGTTTTGGGGTTTCTTTTGTTTGTTTATTCGACTTTTCTGCTGAAGACTAACCCAAGAAGAATAAAGCATCTGTTTCCCAGACCCTCTGCCTCAGGAAAAACAGACTTCCAATGTTATTCTAAAGTTTCTAGCACTTTATATACGACCTCACTCCTACAAGTAAATTGATTTTGTGTTTTAGGACCATTAAAGGGACTGATATGGACTCCAGGAGATGGAAAAGGCTGCATTAACTGGACGAAAGGCAGGAGGCAGAGGCTGAGAAAAGAACAAACTTGGGGGTTTGTGAGTCGAGCAGACGCTCAGGTTGGATTTGCTCTCTGGTGGGGTGACTACACGGTGCACCTGGCAAGGCTGAACAACAGACTCGGCTGCCTGGAACTTGCACGAGATTGGGGGTCTAGTCTTGGCCTGAAGGACTGGAGACACCTGCTTTTGTTCAAAATGGACTAATGGCTGCCTTAGCGTAAAACTCGTCAGTGACAATAATGGACAAAAGGTGGGCCATTCCCCAAATGTTCTGGACTGCATTAGTCCAGAGACTCAAACTAGACCCCAGGAATGGCGTGAGTCCTCTCCTCCTATAACGATATTGAGCCTCTCAACAACCTGGCAAGTAGGGACTTGGAGCTAGAATTTAAAAGTAATATAACTTTTCCTGTATCTGAATGTCATGGATCGGATTCATAACTTCATATTTGGCAGTCATAAACTAAAATTAGCAAATTAGTGGTGCTTGCTGAAGGCTAGTTCAGCATTTTACTAATAAGTCTGGCACAGGCATCTTAATTTGGCTTCTACTCTGTTAGGTACTAGGAACTCCTACCAGTTTCAGAAAGGATGCGTGGTTATCTGTGTATCATCAGTGTTGATTGGAGCTTTGCACGGTTTTTAACTGCCAATATTCTAGCCTTCTCATTATTTCATTAAATTTTAGTTTTACTGTTAGTTCTGCTTCATCCTTATTTTAGTTTGCTGTGATTTGTTCAGTTAATCCTGTGGCGAATGATGATGTGTATTTTCGTTAACAAAATTTTACCTATGATTTCCCTGTATAAAAATGGATATGTAGACATCTGTTGGTGCCTCAAATATCAAACATTCATTCCTTATTGCTAAAACAGATGTTTATATAACCATCTATACTCCTGGTTAACTTGAGTGGTGGTATTTAGTTGTGTTCACCAATTATTTTTCTGCTATAATTTGGATTGTTGGGACAGGTAGAGTGAGGGTCCTCTATTTAGCTAAGTGAGCCTTTATCAATAAGTTTGGTGGCTGCTACTCAGAGGTCATAACCTCCCTGCAGTCTCTGAGGCCTGTGTCTTCCTGTGCACTTATTCTTTCCCTTGCCTTTTATCCCCATAAATTCCAGAAACAAGAGAAGAAACTTCAGTTTATCAATTTCAGTGTTGTAACCATATATTTTGCATTTGTTATATAACATATGAAGAGGTATCAGATTATATAAAAAAACTGAAAAACTTTTTTGATGTGTCAGCAGCAAAAATACTATAAAATAAATGACGTTTGATGATAATTTACATAAAATTTAATTCCTACCTTGCAAGTAAACTGTTTCTTAGTACTAATTCTAAATTTGATTTTGGGGGCAATATTTTATTTTATTTTATTTTATTTTATTTTATTTTATTTTATTTTTTTTATTTTATTTTTTTTTTAATCCTCACCCGAGGACACTTTTTCATTTTTTGTTCAGATAGAGTAGGAAGGAGAGAGAGGAAGAGAGAGAGAGAAACATCGATGTGAAAGGGCCACATCGAGCGGCTGCCACCCACACGACCAACCAGGGCCGGGGACAAACTGCAACCGAGTACATGCCCTTAGCGGGAACCGAACCCGGGTCTCTCCGGACCGCAGGCCGACGCTCTAACCACTGAGCCAAACCGGCCAGGGCTGGGGGCAATATTTTAAATTAAGAGAAAGTTACTTTTTAATACTTAAAAATTCAGAAAATAATGTAACAATTATTGTTGTACCCACTACCCACAATGAATAAATGTTAACATTTTGTATTTCTTTCGTTTATTTTTTAAACTAAATACTGACACAACTGTAGGCTCTTTTGATTCAGTCTTATTTCCCTCTTTCCCAGAGGCACGCATACTCACAATTTGATATGTTTCTGACGTTTCATACATGTCTCTATACTTTTATTGCATGTGTACCCATAACCTAAAGTGTTGTTGTATGTTTTTAAATTTATTTAAGTGACACTGTAATGCACATATTATTCTGTAACTTTGCTTTCCCATTCAGTATTATGTTTTAGAGATTTGTTTACACATATACATCTAGTTTATTTCATCTAGTTCATTCATTATACAAGACGCATAGAGTCTTTCTTTATACAAACATGCCACATTTTATTTTTCCGTTCCCCTACCAATGGACTAATAAAAATACACAGTATTCTGCAAATTATCAGCTTAGCTATTATTTTCTTCAGGAAGCTTTTCCTATCCCTCCCTTCCTCCAACCAGTAGTTTGGGTCAAATGCCCGCTCCCTTCCTCCCTTGGCCGCACACATCATAGGCTCTGTCCCATATTGTTGAAAAATGTCTCCCTTTGTCTTATACTGTAGACTCCTTCGGGTCAGGGTCCTATCATTTGTTTGTTCATAGTGTTCATGGTGTAGCCCCTTGGCCAGCAGTGTGCATGGCACACGGTTGACACTTTTGATAAACAGATGAATGAATGATCCTGTACCATAAAGTAACCTACGTCAGTGATTTGCTGATGTGGCTTAAAATTAAGGCCCCAAACTAAGCACTCCTCTGTGTTCCACCTGCTAGACCTTCTTGTTCTCTCCAGTGAATAGTAGAAGTCTTACCATTCGAGGTTACAGCAATTACACTAATAGATATAATATTCTCGATTTTAAGTTTGTTAAACTTTTGCCACCTGGTACCACTTGCTTATATTAAAATCAAATGTTAAATGGTATCTGCTTTAGTTCTAAATTATACATTTGTTTTAAATTAAATAAATCACAATTTTCATAACAAGCACCTGCACTTCCAGGTGCCCTGCCTCTTGAATAACTATGAGAACCACTGTGTTTGCTACATAAAACTGTAAGCACTCAAATAGCCCACTGCTTTTATAAATAATGCTTTAAAATATATTTCAAAATAGTAAATTTCCAGAAGTTTAAAACTATATGAGATACATTAGCTTCTTTATTCCTCACAATAACTCTAAAATGTAGGTATTATTATTATACGTGCCTTACAGATGAGAAAACTGAAGTCTGAAAAAATAAGTAATTTTCCCCAAATCATAGAGCTAGCTAGAGATGGAGTTGGGATTCTTATCCATTGCATAATACAGCCTCACAAAAGGCATACATTTTAATTTATTAACCAGTTGTCATTTCCCTGCAAAGTATCTCTGTAGAAGTCTACAGTTAACTGATAAGAGGGTATTAACCCATGGGAAAGGGTTTTAAATTTTTTTATGGTTTATTTAGTAATTCATTCAACTAACAGTTATTGAACATCTATATTGTTCTAAGCATTGTATGAAAAAAAAAAAAAAAAAAGACCTGGTCTGTATAACTGAGCTTTTTACAGTCTTGCACTCAAATAATTATGATTCAGACTTATGGGATTCCAGAAAAGGAATGTGCAAAGTATATGAGGTTACATGTCAGCTCTGGAGGGTTATACAAGTCTTCACAGAAGAGAGGACATTTTAGCTTAATCAATAAAATTGTATAGAATGAAGGAATTGTGACAAAAGACCTGTTTCAAAAATCTTAACTTTATGTCTGATGTGACTTTTAGCAACTAACAGTATATCTGAGTCAGTTTTTTTTTATGATGCAGACAAGAAAATATATTCCTTATAGAGTTGTAGGAAAAATGAAATAAAATAAAATATGTGGGGAGATTCCAAAATGGTGGCAGAGTGAATAGAAGCTGCACAGACCATCTCCCAGGACCAAACTGGATTACAACTAAAATAAAGACAAATCATTGGGAAAAAGCCACAGAAAAGCAGCTGGAGAGGACCCATATAACCAGGGACAGGATAAAAGGACACTGAATCGAGCCAGGTAGGTCTGCAGAGGCAAGAGAGGGCAGGCTGGGAGCCCATGGACAGCAGTTGTTTTAGCTGTGAGAAGCTCCCTTGGGGTTAAAATCCCAAGCTGGCTGCACAGTGCAGAGGACCGGGACAATGCAGAGCACTAAATTAGCTAAAGCTACTCACCTTGGGCTCTGGGAGAAGGAGGGCAGACTGGACTGGAACTGTGTGGGGACACTCGGGATGTGGAGGGCGCTCAGAGCTTTTGCTAAGTTGCGGCCACACAGGACAGTGGCCATCTTACTCCTTCCCAGGGCTCTGGGGAGAGGTGGCAGCCCCTCCCTCGGAGATTCAGCCACACCCAGGTGGGCCATTGAAATGCAAATTGAGGCTCATTAACTACCAGCAACTGCCCCACCCTCGGGAAATCCTCTCACGCTGAACACCTGAGGGAGGTTTTCATTCAACTGAAAACCCAAGGCTCTTCAAGTAACCACGACTAATAGCCTCTAGACTAATAGCCTCTAGGCAAAAAGCTAGAGGATAACTTAACCTTTTCTGGGCTTGCAAATCTACCCAGGAAAGTAAGACTGACAATGGTATTTAACGTGAGTCCCCCCATGCTCATCCAAACCCAGTAGAGGGAGCCACAAACAGCAGAACACCAACATCAACAGGGAAAATTTGGCAGGCTCCAAAACCCACTGAGATAGCCAAAATGGTGAAACAAAGAAACAGGTCCCAAATGAAAGAACAAGAGACCTGTACCAAAGATGACATAAATGAAATGGAGTTAAGCAAGTTAACAGAACTAGAATTCAGAGCCATGATCTTAGGGAAGCTCAACAGCATGAGTAAGGACATCAACACCATAAGCAAAGACGTAGAAACATTGAAAATCAACCACTTGGAAATGAAGAAGCACCAAGAAGAAATGAAGAATGACATAGCAGAAATGAAGAACACATTGGAAGGACTAAACAGCAGAGTAGAAGAAGCTGAGGACCGGATCAGTGAATTAGAAGACAAGGTAGAAAAATTCAACCAATCAGAAAACCAAAAGGAAAAAACAGTGAAAAAACAGGAAGACACCTTAAGAGAACTGTGGGACAACTGGAAACGTAATAATATTCGCATCATAGGAGTCCCCGAAGAAAAAGAAAATGAGCAAAGGTTAGAGAATATATTTGAAGAAATAGTGACAGAGAACTTCCCTAATTTGGTGAAGAAAGAAGACATTCGAGTTCAAGAGGCACAGAGAGTCCCAAGTAAGAAGAACCCAAACAGGCCCACACCAAGACACATAGTAATTAAAATGCCAAAAATTTAAGACAAAGAGAGAATCCTCAAGGCAGCAAGAGATAAGCAACAGGTTACCTACAAAGGAACCCCCATAAGGCTATCAGCTGACTTCTCAATAGAAACACTACAGGCCAGAAGGGAATGGCATGAAGTAATCAAGGTCATGAAAAACAAGGATCTGAATCCAAGACTACTCTACCCAGCAAGGCTATCATTCAAAATAGAAGGTCAAATAAAGAGCTTCCCAGACAAAAAAAGGCTAAGGGAATACATTAGCACCAAACCAGCACTGCAAGAAATGTTAAAAGGACTGCTGTAATAAGAAGAAATAGGAAGGATAATAGAACCACACTAAACAAAAATGACAATAAATAAGTACATATCAATAATCACCTTAAATGTAAATGGATTGAATGCTCTGATAAAAAGACAAAGAGCAGCTGGTTGGATAAGAAAGCATGACCCATATATATGTTGTTTACAAGAGACCCACCTCACAACAAAAGACTCACATAGGCTGAAAGTGAAGGGATGGAAAAAAATCTTCCAAGCAAATGGAAAGGAAAAAAAAGCAAGGGTAGCAATACTCATATCGGATAAAATAGATTTCAAAATGAAGGCCATAACTAGAGACAAAGAAGGTCACTACATAATATTGAAAGGGTCTATCCAACAGGAAGATATAACCTTGGTAAACATATATGCACCCAATATAGGAGCAACAAAATATATTAAAAATCTTCTGGAGGACTTCAAAGGAGAAATCGACAGCAATACAATCATAACAGGGGACTTCAACACCCCACTGACATCACTGGATAAATCCTCTAGACAAAAAATTAACAAGGAAACAGAGACTCTAAATGAAACACTAGACCAAATGGATTTAATAGATATTTACAGAGAATTACACCCCAAAACTTCAGAATTCACGTTCTTCTCAAGTGCACATGGGACATTCTCAAAGATAGACCACATATTAGGACACAAACTAAGTCTCTACTAGTTCAAGAAGATAGAAATCATATCAAGCATCTTCTCAGATCACAATGGCATGAAACTAGAAATCAATTGCAACAAGTACATGCAAAGAAATTTGACCACATGGAGGCTATATAGCATGTTATTAAACAATGAATGGGTTACTGAGGAGATCAAGGAAGAAATTAAAAACTTCCTGGAAACCAATGAAAATGAACACACAACAACACAAAATCTATGGGATGCAGCAAAAGCAGTTCTGAGAGGGAAGTTCATAGCACTCCAGGCCTACCTCAAGAAACAAGAAAAATTTCTAATAGAATATCTAACCTCACAACTTAAACAACTAGAAAACAAACAAAAAGAAAACCCCAGAGCAAGCAGAAGGAAGGAAATAGTAAAGATCAGAGCAGAAATAAATGACATAGAGACCAGAAAAGCAATTCAAAGGATCAATGAAACAAAGAGCTGGTGTTTTGAAAAGATAAACAAGATTGATGGACCCTTAGCTAGACTCACCAAGAAACAAAGAGAGAGAACCCAAATACACAAAATCAGAAATGAAAGAGGAGAAGTAACAACTGACACCACAGAAATACAAAGGATCGTTAACAAATACTATGAACATTTATATGGCAACAAATTCGACAATCTAAGCCAAATGGACAAATTTGTAGAAACACATAGTCTCCCAAACTGGACCGGGAAGAGATAGAAAACTTGAACAGACCAATAACAACTAAGGAAATTGAAGATGTAATCAAGACTCTGCTAGCACACAAAAGCCCAGGCCCGGATGGCTTCATGGGGGAGTTTTACCGAACATTCAAAGAAGAACTAACACCCATTCTCCTCAAACTATTTCAAAAAATTCAAGAAGAAGGAAGACTTCCAAACTCGTTTTATGAGGCCAGCATAATTCTAAATCCAAAACCAGAAAAATACACTACAAAGAAAGAAAACTACAGGCCAATAACCCTGATGAACATAGATGCCAAAATCCTGAACAAAATACTAGCAAATTGGATCCAGCAATACATCAAAAAAATTATTCACCATGACCAAGTGGGATTCATCCCAGGGATGCAAGGCTGGTTCAATATTCGCAAATCAATAAATGTGATACACCACATAAACAAAATGAAAGATAAAAACCACATGATCATATCAATAGATGCTGAAAAAGCATTCGACAAAATCCAGCACCCGTTTCTCATAAAAACACTCAGCAATTTGGGAATAGAGGGATCATATCTTGATATAATAAAGGCCATATATGAAAGACCTACAGCCAACATCATACTCAATGGGCAAAAACCAAAAACATTTCCCTTAAGAACAGGAACAAGACAGGGATGCCCACTTTCGCCACTCTTATTTAACATAGTACTGGAAGTCTTAGCCACAGCAATCAGACGTGAAGAAAAAATAAAAGGAATCCAAATTGGAAAGGAGGAAGTGAAACTGTCATTATTCGCAGATGACATGATATTATACATAGAAAACCCTAAAGACTCAATCAAAAATCTACTAGACTTAATAAATAAATTTGGCAAAGTAGCAGGATACAAAATTAATGTCAAGAAATCGATGGCATTCTTATACACCAATGATGAACTCACAGAAAGAGAAACTAAAAAAACAATCCCATTTACCATCATGGCAAAAATTTAAGATACCTAGGAATAAACTTAACCAAAGAAGTAAAGGACCTATTTGCAGAAAACTACAGGACATTGAAAAAAAAAAAAATAGAGGAAGATATAAAAAAGTGGAAGCATATATCTTGTTCATGGATTGGAAGAATTAACATCATTAAAATGTCCATATTACCCAAAGCAATCTATAGATTCAATGCAATTCCCATCAAAATACCAGTGACATATTTCACAGAACTAGAACAAATACTTCAAAAGTTCATATGGAATCAAAAAAGACCCTGCATAGCCACAGTAATCTTGAAAAAGAAGGACAATGTAGGTGGGATCACAATACTGGATATCAGGTTATACTACAAAGCTACTGTCATCAAAACAGCCTGGTACTGGCACAAGAACAGGCACAGAGACCAGTGGAACAGAACAGAGAACCCAGAAATTGACCCAAGACAATATGCTCAATTAATATTTGACAAAGGTGGCAAGAGCATACAATGGAGTAAAACAGCCTCTTTAATAAATGGTGTTGGGAAAATTGGACAGCTGCATGCAAAAAAATGAAACTAGACCATCAACTTACACCATACACAAAAATAAACTCAAAATGGATAAAAGATTTAAATGTGACTCGTGAATCCATAAAAATCCTAGTAGAAAATGTAGGCAACAAAATTTCGGACATCATACGCAGCAGAATCTTCACTGATACATCACCTAAGGCAACAGAAACAATGGAAAAAATGAACACATGAGACTACATCAAACTCAAAAGCTTCTGCACAGCAAAAGAAACAACCATAAAAATGGAAAGGGAACCCACTATATGGGAGAGCATAATTGCCAATGATACATCAGATAAGGGGTTAATCTCCAAAATATATAGAGTGCTCATACAACTCAACAAGAGGAAGACGAAGAACCCAATTAAAAGATGGGCAGAGGAACTAAATAGACACCTCTCCAAAAAGGACATACAAATGGCTAAGAGACATATGAAGAAATGCTCAACATCACTAATCATCAGAGAGATGCAAGTTAAAACAACAATGAGGTATCACCTCACACCTGTCAGAATGGCCGCCATCAACAAATCATCAAACAACAAGTGTTGGCGAGGGTGTGGAGAAAAGGGGACTCTAGTATACTGCTGGGGGGAATGCAGACTGGTGCAGCCACTGTGGAAAACACTATGGTGTTACCTCAAAAAATTAAAAATTGAATTGCCATTTGACTCAGTGATCCCACTTCTAATAATATACCCTAAGAAGCCTGAAACACCAACCAGAAAGAATACATGTACCCCCATGTTCATAGCAGCGCTATTTACAATAGCTAAGATCTGGGAACAGCCCAAGTGTCCATCAGTGGATGAATGGATAAAAAAGCTGTGGTACATATACACAATGGAGTACTATGCAGCTGTAAGAAATAAAGATCTCTTATCCTTTGAGATGACATGGAAGGACCTGGAGAGTATTATCCTAAGTGAAACAAGCCAAGCAGAGAAAGACAAATATCACATGATCTCACTTACTTGTGGAATATAATAAACATAACAGTCTGAGGAACACGGTAGACCCAGAGATGTGGAAGTAGGGTACAGACTGACAACCCTCAGAAGAGGGGGGGGGAGGGAAGAGATAAACCACAGAACTTATACGAATTTATGCATAACTGATGGACATGGACAACAAAGCTGGGGACGAGGTGGGGGATGGGGAGGAGGATGTCAATGGGGAAAAAAGGAGAAACATCTGTAACAAAAATAAATTAATAATAAAAGAAAAAGACTATGAGGTATCACCTCACACCTGCAGGATGGTTGCCATCAACAAATCTCAAACAAGTGTTGGTGAGAGTGTGGAGAAAAGGGGACTCTAGTACACTGCTGATAGGAATGCAGACTGGTACAGCTACTATAGAAAACAGTATGGTGTTTCCTCAAAAAATTAAAAATTGATCTGCCATTTGGCCCAGTGAACCCACTTCTAGGAATATATCCTAAGAAGTCTGAAACACCAATCAGAAAGAATATATGTGCCCCTATGTTCATAGCAACACTATTTATAATCGCTAAGATCTGGAAACAGCCCAAGTGTCCATCAGTAGATGAGTGGATAAAATGTTGTGGTACATATATACAATGGAATATTATGCAGCTGTAAAAAAAAGAAAGATCTCTTATCCTTTGAGAGGACATGGAGGGACCTCAAGAGTATTATGCTAAGGAAAATAAGCTAATCAGAGAAAGACAAATACCATATGATCTCACTTATTTGTGGAATATAGTGAACAAGGTGGGCTGATGAATGAAATAGACCCAGAGACATAGAAAGGAGTAGGGTTCAAACAGACAAACCTCAGAGTTGGGGGAGGGGGGGATGGATGAGATGAACCAAATAACTTATATGCATGTATGCATAACCAGTGGACATAGACAACAATGCTGAGGGGTGTTGGGCGGGGCAGAATGGGGAGGAGGGTGTCTCGGAGGGAAAAAGGAGAAATATCTATAACAAAAATAAATAAATAAAAATTGGGAAAAAAAATAAAGTAGGTGGTGTACATATAACAATGGGGGTGATTATTATCATTCTCATGACAGATGGTAGAGAGGAGGTTCATGAGCTGAGATGCTCCCTTCCCTGCCAGAGCCTGAGTGAAAACCTTAGTGACCCAACAAGCCCAAGACTGGCTATTACTTTCAGTTATACTTCTCCTAGACTATAGGATATTGCCTTTTTTAAAAAACTTACATGGTTCATGCAAACTGGACTAAGTTATCAGACTCCTGGCCTGAGTAATCCCTAGATGTGAGCCTGAGGAGATGGACACTGCCTCTCACCTGCTGCTTTGAGGACCAGATGATTGGCAGCGACACTGGGAGGAAGCAGTGGGGTAAAAAAGACCTGGGACTCCAGGCAGGTGATCTCCGTCTGTCCTCTGCCCTCCCACCAGAGAACTTTCCATAGCCCTTCCGGTTTTACTACTTCAGGTTCTTTCTCAGGTCCAGACCAGTTCCCTAGTTTTTTGTTTTTTTCTTCAGAGTCCTTCTATCATTTCCCCAACAATAAAAACCATTATTAACAAACTTTCTTTGGGTTGTGTAATTTTACTGAATATGGATATGCCTGTACTTGATTTAGCCAAACGTACACAAAAATTTCCCCTTACCCTTCTCTGACTGATTTGGAGCCCAGTAACAGCGTCTCTTCTTGCTTGTCACCGTTCTTCGTGCTGCAAGTCTAGTCACTCATTTATTTATTTATTTTTAATTTTTTTTTCCTTTATTGATTTTAGAGAAAGAGGAAGTGAGAGGGAGAGAGAGATAGAAACATCGATGAGAGAGAACATCGATGAGAGAGAACATTGATTGACCGCCTCCTACATGCCTCCCACTGAGGATTGGGCCCACAACCTGGGCATGTGTCCTGACCAGAAATCGAACCGGCGACCTCTTGGTGCATGGGTCGACACTCAACCATTGAGCCACACCAGCCGGACTAGTCACTCATTTAATCCCAATGACATCCCTGTGAGATAGGCAAGGTCATCACCCCAGTTTTACTAATAGGAAAACCAGAGCAGAACACAAAGTAGTATGTCCCAAGTCCTGCTCTTGATAGTGGCAGAACTGAGATTTGTTTATTTTTTTTCTTTATTGATTTTAGAGAGAGAGGAAGGGAGAGGTAGAGAGAGATAGAAACATTGATAAGAGAGAACATTGACTGGTCACCTCCTGCATGCCCACCACCGGGGATCTGGCCCACAACCTGGGCATGTGCCCTGACCAGAATCGAACCGGTAACCTCTTGGTGCATGGGTTGACGCTCAACCAGTGAGCCACAGTGGCCGGGTAGAGCTGAGATTTGAATCCTGGCAATTTACTAGGTGCTCTAACCACTACTGTATCCTGCACCTACAGAGAATGTTTAGCCAATGGCTATCTACATGGTGTTTATGGAAAGGAATTAAATTTTATTTTTGCCCCAAAACAATCAATCTTCTGACCTGTGCTGTGGTAACAGTGGTTTTAGTTATACTAACATTTTTTTTTGTTTGGTCTGAATCTTTCAATTGGTGTCTAGAGAGTAAAAGGGAAAGAAGATCATAAATAGATCAATATGTGATTGGCTTGTTTTGATTACTCTGTAGCTCTCAGTTTTCTAAGATGACACCTTGGTTTCCGCAATTTCCTGGTACAATTTGAGGCCATTAACTCACCCCAGTGATTTGAAAAAGAGTGAGGGAGAGAAGACAAACATCAAGTGGAGTGAAAGTTACAGGAGAAAAAAAGTGATCAGGCCTAGAAATGCGGAGTAGATACAAAATTTATATGCCATTTTACATCATTTATTTCTTTTAATTTAGGAAAAGGATTTCCAGAAAAGATTAAAAACTGGATATTAAGCAGATTAGAGGAGGTCACCGATGACTACCCCTTTAGCAATGTTCCTTGGAGACTCCCATGCCTTTCTTGATCATTTAACTAATGTCTTCTAATTTCTTTTCCAGATAGCCACCCTGAACACATTAACACTGATATTGGTCAGGCCCAGCTGACTCAAACACTGTATATTATAGAGCACAATGTTTTGTTAAGGTAACCAATAAGAAAGAGATTTTTTAAAACCATTTTAGTTACCTGCAAAAAAGAAGGGGTTTTAGGTTTTAGGTATCATAGTGATTCCACATAACACATTATCTGCTTAAATGGCATTCTCTCTCGGGGAACAGTTAAAATAAAATCTGTAAGGCTGGAATTATCCAATGGCAAGAGAATCCATTAAAGCAGAGAAAAGGAAAAGCAAATCATGTTCTTTCAATATCTAGCCCAGTTAGGTTGCCAGTTATTGATTTAGTCTGGGATAGAGTAGCTTTAAATCTCCCTCATTATACAAGTCCTGTATATCTTTTTAGCTTCTCTATCTGTGCTTTAATCTCTGGGTCCAAAATTAAGCACAACATGCACAAACCATTTTAATATGTTCTTGTGTCACTACGAACACATTTGTTCAGAAAGGTCTCCCCAGCATTATGATTTTGTTTGATTGGGCAGGGAGTACTTCCAATAATGAAAACATCCCACTGTTCACCCCACACGGCCACCGGATCTAAAAGCCATTGTAGATGACAACCTTCCTTCTTTGGACTGCTAGCCTACATTACTGAAATCCTGCCTGTGAATTATGTGTAATAACCCACATTGGAGTGATTCCTTCAAGTTTTCCAAGACCTTATATCAGAAATGCAGAATCTTGGGCCACCAGACAGATTGTCTGAAATGGAATCTGTCTTTTAAGATTCTCCAAGAGATTGGTATATACATTCGAGTGTGAAGCGCTGCTCTGTAAATGGCTACAGAGGATGAAAGCAGTCACGCAGTGATGCAACTAGACTGAGAATATCAGCCTCTCTTCATCTTGCTCATATAAATATAGAAGCATTTTCCTGAGGCAATACTTGTGGAAGCCGTGGTTACCAAAAACTTGTCTTCTCGAAATTAGTTGTTTTTATTTTTGGACAGAATAGCACAAATGAAGGTGTTAAAGAGGGTGAAATGATAAGGTAAGGGGTTAATTTGACTGGAGAAAGTTCAGCCTGACCAGGTGTGAGGATAACATCAAGTCTTCTCTTTAGCACATGGATCCACTGGCTTTGGTCTTTAACTGTCACTTTTATTCATCATTTTCTTAACTCCCATTGACAACTCATGGAACACCAGACATCATTAGCTGTTAATTGTTTTGGCACAATGCTGGATATTACCACTTTAATTGTTAGTAGCATTGATCCAGGAACATTTCTCATTTCTTCTTAAAACATTTCTTTGTCATTTTTGTAGGCTTCCTTTATCTGGATTATCATCATATCGAGCATGGTAAGAGAAAGAATATGTGAATAATTCTGTTTTATAAAAACAAGCATATACTACATGTGGGCATTGACTTGAAAATATTCCAGAAAAATAGTAAAGTTGCTAAATTTATGATTATTAATATTCATAGAGTTGTCCACTGGCCTATAAGGATAATAATCACGGGGACTGTATTTTCTGGACCCCAAATTAGAATGTATATGACCAAGAACAAAATATGCAAAATTAGAATTACCTTGGGAAATCTGATCAGTGGGTTAATTATTGTTCATAAATGGAATGATTCTTTAAAAAATTTTCAATTGCTAGGCTCATAGTGGAATTAAATGAAACTCATTATTTTGGGGTTAAATTCATAATCTTTTAGGAGATTCAATATACATGTTATGGCTTATTTTTCAAGACTTTTAATTGAATATAATATAAATAAAGAAAGGTACATAATATCTTAAGAACATCGCTTGGTACATTTCCACAGAAGTAACACATTCATCCAGAAACAGAATGGAAGCAGCACCAGAGAAGCAAGCCCCTCTTGTGCTTCCTTTTAACTACTATCCTGCCTTTTAACAGCATACTTGTTTTACCTGGTTTTGTACTTTTATATAAATAGAACCATACAATGTATCCTTTTTCCTTTCAACATTGTTTTTGAAAGATACACCCAAATCACTGTGTGTAGTTTAAGTTCATTCATTGTAATTGCTGTACAGAATCCCACTGAGTGAAGCTATAACACTTTACCCCCGTACTGTTGATGGGCATGTAGGCAGTTTCAGTTTTTGGATATTACAATAGTGCTGAATATGCTCGTGCCTGTCTTGGGTGAACATAGGTAGGTATTTGTGTTAGGTATCTCCCTGAGAGTGGAATTTGCTGGATATACAATGTTTTGTTTTAGTAGATTCTGCCAACTAAAATGGTTGTATGAGATCAAGTTTATGCTCATCCTCTCCAGCAGTTGTTGTCATTTAACTTATAAAAATTTTAGCCATTCTGCACGTATGGAGATGTCACATTTAGATTTTGGTTTGAGTTTTGATATGGCTTATATTTTAACCAAGGTTCAAGGAAAAGATTTGCTGAATCTCTGTTATAAGTGGTCACAGCTCTCCGGACCATGGTTAAGGAGGGTAACAACAGGCATTATTTGAGAAGTCCAAAATGTTTATTTGCTGAAAATTATCTACTCCATGAAGTTTTACTTGAAATTTCCACTTTTTACATTGACCCTTTAAGGGTTTTGTGGAGCTGTGGACCTATTGTGTAAGCTAGAGAATTATGCAGCTTGTAGAAATTACTTAGGTAATAAATGAATATATTTAATTTGATTAACTCATCACCATTATTAATCACCTGATAGTAAAGGGTCCTTGCAAATTGCAAAGCATAATTTGCTGGGAGTGTGTTAGTGAATGGAACAGGGAAGGCGGGGTGTGAGTGGGCAGTGAGGCAGGGAAGTGAAGGCATATCCAGCATAAAGCTCTGCATGGACACAGGAGGCCCTTTAAAGGGCCCGGGGTGGCCAGGGGGCTTGCTGTCACGGAGAACAAAGAATAACCCAACAGGGCATTATTGTCTCAGTAGTCTAGACTGCAAACACTTTAGTTTAGAGTTTTACCCACGATTGGCCTGACTGCAATAGACAGGTGCAGATTCTTTTGTATAAAGAGAAAATAGCCTTATAGTTCTAGACAGTAAATGTTCATCAACTTCAAATTACACCTCAAATGCTGCAGGTGTCTGGGCCATTGATAGATGAGCTAGGTCTTTCCAGGTCTAATGCTGAGTAATGCAAATTAGATTCTCCTGAGTTATGCCTAGTGCAGCTGGAGGGCACAAAATAGTTGCCAGGGACATATTTCCATGCCAAATTCTTGCCAATGTTGTTAATAGTATTGTACCCTGTACATGTGCGAGCACTCTTAGTTTTATTAATGACAATACTACGCTTTTGCCCTTTCTTTCACCTTTTAATTTTTGAATAGGGAATAACTTTGGTTTCATCCTGACTCTTCAGAAAGCAAATGTTAACTGAAAGGCATGCATTCAGTCCATTCTCCCACCATGCACGCAGAGAGTGGGATCAGCTCAGATAAACCTCAGCTGTGCTGACCCTCCTAGATTTGCATGCTGTGGGGAATAGACATTGTGAAGAAGGGAGGGAAATGCTTGAGTCTCCCAGCAAGAGAGGAAAGTGGCCTCATGGGCAGGAATTACATTTCTACATTTTCAGGGTTTATGGCTGGCCGTCCATTCAGCCCAGCCTACATCCTCTGATCCAGAAATACCCTGCAACTCCTTTCTGGGGTAGTGCAGAGAAATGACTGCACAAGAGCCATGCTAATAACTGGTTATGGGTGAGAATATAGAGGAAAGGAAAAGAATTCTCCCTCCCACATTAAGAACAGAGAAAAGGAAAGTGAAGATGGCTCGACTGAGCTGCTCTTTCACTGTGGCAACATTACTTTGTAAACGATGTAAGAAAAGTCAAGGTTAAGACATACGATAGATTTTGATGTCTCCAATAGATTTTTTAAGCACTCTTACCACGTGCCTCAAAAACTCCTTTGAACCATGATAACTCAATCTGATTAGTCTTTGCACAAAATCTGGGATTACTGTCACAGTGCATATTAAAACATGATACTAATTACAAAGACCAATTTTCTCCCCTCTAATCATGTCCTGCACACTTTATTTAGGTTTACTGTTACAATATTAGAAAGATATTGCTTTGTCAGAAAAATTATCAGCAGTCTATCATATACAACTCAGGAAAGAATGTTCTAGTAGGAACCTCAGGTGGAACCCATAGTACCAAGACTGACCTGGGCATGCTAACCACTAGAGGGCAATATTGGCCATACACTTAAGGGATCTAACTCTCCTGTAGAGAGCAGTGTAGCTGCAGAATGCATCACTATGCATACATACAGTCAAATTTTTGTTGAACATCCAGTATGTGCTGGCATGCTGGGCTCCGTGATAACCATGGACATGAATAAAATCTTAATCTTAATCTTGAAGAGCATATATTTAAAAATAAAATAGTGTATTATAATCACGTATCGATTGTGATTGAACCATGAACTATATTTTTAATAATTGTATTTATATGCCAATTGATAGATGAAGTACCAATTTGATGTTCATAGCATTAGAGATTCAAGTACTGCCACATAAAAAACTACCCAAATCATAAATAGAATTAGTTTGGAAGTCTGTTTGGCATAAATGAATATTGGAGGACAGACTAAACTATCTTTATTTTGTATTGACCATAGAATAGTCTGACTTGAATAAAGGCAGATTCCAATTTTTTAAATAGGTTAATGACTTTTTTTCTAGTGTAGGTGGACTACCTGTTTTCCCTTAACAAGACTCATAATTTTCACTAAATGTGCTGGTGAAAAATGAGAGCAATTTTTAATTGAATTGTTTATCATATGTCTCTAGGATTAAAAATTACTTTTAATTAAAATTTAAAAATTACTTTTAATGTAAATGAAATATTAGCTTAATTCGTTATTTCATAAATTAGATTAGTGCTGAAGTCACTCAGTATAAATCCACCATTTTATTACTTTATTGACTTTACCCATCAGCATTAAAGTTACCCCAGAAATATCAGTTAATATTTATTAAGCACCTTCCAGAGGCTTTGAACAATCCCATCAAGTGAAAATTCTTAATTTTTAACAAATATAAGACACAATCTTGGTATATTAATGTGATGTCAGGAAACCCAACTATTTTAGATTAAGACAATATTTGGTTTGCATGTTTCTTAAACATCAAAGATTTTTAAAAATGTAGCACCATTAAAACCGACAGCTTTTCAGTCAACATTGATTAAATTAAACTCAGTTTGGAGAGCAGGGAATGAAGAAACTAGACTAGAGCAAATGAAAAAAGTCTCAATTAGCGACATTACAGTTGTGACATGTGGACAAAAGCCAGATTAAGCAGATGCTAGCATCAATTCATTTGTTGTCATGTTTACAATGTGGCAACTGGCTCCAGAGACAGATCTTCTGGAAGTGGTGCATCCTGGGACACAGCTTTTTGTTTACTCCACAAATGATCATCAGTCATAATGATTCAGTGATCTTGGTGCTAGCGTCAGGAACTGTCAAAGCAGATATCCAGGGGAGCCAAAGCATGAGCACATGCTATTCCTGTTTTTAAGAAATCACAAATATTACTTAAAAGTCTGTCCTCAAATTTTCTAAATTTTCCCAAAAGGAAAATAATCTCCCTCCCACAAAAATCTACAAGCACTTTAAATACATCAGCAATTTATTTATGACATACATACCTTAAGTAGTTCAAGAAAAGAATTCCATCAAGTGAAGAGATAAGCACGAATTACATGGCTCCTTTATTTAATTACAAAATACAAAAGCCCATTAGCAGAATGGCCTGTTGGCCTGGAGAGAGGATGCTGGCCTGCCATGTGGTGGACCTGCAGCTTTCTCTCCTGCTCTGGCTTGCCAAGCTGGCGGGGGCTTGGAGAGCAGGCATCATATACACAGTCAACCTCAAGAAGGAAATGTGTAATGATGCTGAACTCTGACAACTTCATTGTCCTCACATTAGAGAAATATACATATGAAATTCCTACAAAATATGGCTAGAAAAGTATTTTTGAAAATGTTTTATTTATGCAAGTTTGAATTAAACATCTTTAGGGGAAAAAAGTATAACATTATAATCTATACCTGTAATCGAGTTTGGGTTCTGCTCCCAGCTGTGTGATGAGGAAGAAATCATTTTAAATCACTTAAAGTGCCTGGTTTCCCCATTTGTGATGGTGATAACTGGCCTGACCTAACCACAGGAAGTTTACATGGATCAAGTGAGATTATGTATGCGAACAGCACCATGCAAATTGAAAAGCAGAGGTCCTTATTTTTGGCACTCATGGCTGGTTGGGGGGCCTTCACTGAAAGTATATTCTGAATTGACTGTGAATGTCCTTATATACACTTTTTTTGAGAGCTTACATCAACTTCTCAAAAGATCTTGGACCCCAATATAAATTTAAAAGAAAACCACTGCTATAAAACAGTGAAGATATCTGTTATCTTATTTTCATTATTATTCCATTAAATGACTATTTTTTAAAATTATTTTTAATCTGTTATTTCAGAGTTGCATGGTGATTTTAATTTTACCATCGATAACTTATACTACATCTTATACAAGTGTCCCTCTCATATGAAAGGAGAAGACAATGTTTTTGATGTGAGATTATCATACTTCTCAGGTTGAAGAATTTTTAAATATAATTTTAGAAGCCCATAATACCAAACATCCACTGGAAGGCGGGGGAACGCTTGGGAGCGGGGAGCAGTGCCTAAGCCTGTGGCACAGTCCTTCTCCAAGGAAAGCCCTTCCCACGGGGAGAGAGGGGGAATCCCCATTGGCTGATTTCTGTCAGGTTTTGTTTATTTCTAGTACAATCTGGTTTATTTGAAACAAAAACTATTACTGTTTTAAAATTATAAACTGTTATCTGTTTCTAGAAATTTTTCAGGTAATGCAGACTTACAAAAAGGGAAAAATCCTTCTTCATCACCCAATTCCCCAATGATAATTACTATTAAATGCAAAACAATAACATTCTAAAATATGTTATTTTACTCTAAAATATGTAAAGTTACTCTAAGAGTAACTTTCATTATTATTTGTTCCGCTAGTATTTGTGGAGTGCTGACTGTGTCTGGCTCTCTGTTAGATAGACCTAGGGATAAAAAGAAATGAACAAGATGGGTTCAACTTCTGTCATCATTGCATTAACCATAAAGTAGGGGGCATAGAAGAGCAAACAGGAGATGACACTGCTGTGTGCTAAGCATGGCATCAGACAATGGGTACTACAGGAAATTACAAGGGGACCATCTGAGTAGGGGCAGGAGATATAAACTGAGATTTAGAGCAGAAGTGAGTTGGCCAATTGGTGATGGGGTGGGGTGGTCATGTTTTATTATAGTACATATATAAAAGTCACTTACTCATAGAATCAATTTTAGCAAACCTTGTTTTGGAGTTTTTCTATAAATGTCTTATCTGTTCCACTAAATCATTGCTGACCTGATGGTTGTTGTATACAATTCTCTTTACTTACACAGAATCCAAATTTTATCCACCTTCAGTGGCACCAACCATGGTACCGACTCACTTATCAAACCTCCATGATCATTCAAACCCATATCTATCTGTAAAACATGTAAAATAGAATTGAGTTAGATATGGTCATATAATTGTTCTGTTTCATCTGCACAAATTTTATTCTTCTCAAGCAGATTTCAAACAAATTAGAGGCAATAAACAGGCATACTTTTGTACCCTCTAGCACACTATCACTATTTTAACAGTTTACTTTGGCACCCAGTATGTACATATATAATGCACTCTGATGTTTTCTATTTCATTCCATTCTATTTTCTTAAAAAAAAAAATACTAGTTGTGACTCACCAAATGGATTTTATGACCCTAAATTGATTTCTTTATGGGTCTCAATCCACAATTTGAAAAGTACTTCTCTAGCATTTATAGTACAATGCTGGGCACAGACTTAGGGGTCAATTAAAAAATAAACTCACTTGCTAATTGATCTGTTGAATCAGAATGTTACTTTCAGCCACACAGGAGGGAAGGCCTTTGAACTCACAACTTACATTGCCAGGTATCTAAGGAGGATAGGAAAGTTAAAGAGGCCAGAGCCATTCATCCCAGCATTGTGATTTCTATTGGTCTAAGATAGAACTCTTCTTTATCCCTTGCATGAAGTGAGATGCAAGGAGCAGAATGGAGAAGTGAGACAGTTACCCTGTGGTCCTGAGTCTAATTTCCACAGCATCGTTTTTTATTTTGTTTCTTGAAGTAATTTAATGGAGAACAAAGTCAAATATAGATAATTTGGGCAGTATCTGTCATTCTGAATTCTGCACACTTACCTCGTTTTATTTTACGAGTTTACACCACACTCTCTGGAGGTTGGGAACACACAGAGGAAGTGATTACTTCTGCAGGGGTTGGGGAGGGGTACGAAGCAGCAGAACAAGAATGGTGGGTGATTTTAGAAGTTTTCACAGAGTAAATAAGTAAGAAATTTTGAGGAATTATTTCCTGTTGCTGGTGAGGGAAGGGAGGAAGGGCATTGTACAGAAACCAACATTAGCAAATTCTCGGTATGGGGCAGTGACAGATGTGGTGACTGATAGGACAGGAGATAAAACAGAGAACAACAAAGGTAAGTTCTTACAAAATTGGGTGACTGGGGATGACAACGAAAAGGAACTCAAAATGAGGAGGGCTCAGAGGCTTAGGGAGGAAGATAATGGATTTGGCTTTAGACACACCAATGTCAGGGTTCATTTAAAATAAACCATTCTGGGAAAAATTACAAAATCAATGGAAAATGGAATATGGTGGAAATTTTATAAAATCGTGCTACTGTAAATTCTTTTATATACTGTCTGATAGAATTACTTATGAAACTAATTCAAGTTGGCTGGATTAAGACTAGTCACAGGTATTAAAAATTGGCTCCAGAAATGTAAATATCAGCAATGATTAATGACAACGTATTAGATAATAGGAAGTTGTCTAAAGGTATGGTTGGTATAAAGGTTAGCCTTGTTTAAAAAACTGAATGAGCTAGAAGAGGAATTTAGCAGGTGATACATAAGAAAGATGAGAAGAATAACACAAATAGATAGATGAGGATACATTTAAATTATATTTGGAAGATGATTATATTCATGGATAATTAATAAAAAACACAAATATTCAGTGGCTAGAGAGAAACGTCTGGAAAGCTATAAGAACAAAAGAGTCTGATATTAAACTTATTTTACATAAAGACATAAGAAAAATAAGGTTAATACATTACAAAGAGGTTATTTTTCCCAAAACAGTGTAGTAATACACTGCCTTTGGGAGTCTTACAGTCAGTCTATGTAAAGCAGAATATTAGCAACAATTAGTGAGGTATAAGGAGTAACAAGTGACAAAAAAACCTGGTCAGCTGGGCGGATTAATAGTTTTCGTGTTTTGAAAGACTTTGTTAAAGGCATCATTTCATATCATAATTGTGCAGCTCTAAAATGAAAACTAAAATAAAATTGAATTTTGACAAGTCTGAGTCTTACTTTGTTTCTCACATTTCAGATAACTGTATGCATGCAATGAAGTGTTGCTAAAGCTATGGCTATTATGAAAGTAAATTTTTCTCTCTGAACTTGTACAAGAGGAACTATTTCTAGATGTACATTAAGGAAAGATGTTTCATTTAAAATTAGTCTTAGGGTATAAATGAAATGGATAGCCTTTTTTTTTAACTTTACTCTATTTTTCTTTTTATGAGTATCTTTTTCTGATTACAAAGTAACATTTATTGTAAAAAATGATAAAACAAAAAGGCACAAATAAGTAACTTAAATTACTCATAATATCATCATTTAGGGCCACCCAGAGTTATCCTTTTAGTCTTTATTCTTTCCATCTATTTTGTATACCCATAGAAACAAAGTAAAATTGGCAACAAATTTCTAATATTGCTTTGTAAGCTTTTTCATTTAATAATAAATGATGAAAAATGTCCATGTTGTTAAATGTCTCCTATAATGTGATCTTAATGACTACAGAGTATTCCATCATATGAATGTGCCATATTTTACTTAATAGCATTTTGTTTTGCAAATAAGTTGCTTATAATTTTTAGCTGTTATAAATAACAGTGATGAACATCCTTTCACATAAACCTTTGTTCATCTGATTTATTATAATATAAAGGATATAATATAATTCCTAGGAGTGGAACTGCTGGATTCGGGTATTTTTTATAGCACTGAATATATATTAGCAATGTTTCTTCTATACAAGTTATACCAGCACATGAAGTTCTTATCTAACTACCTTCCTTGCCTAAACAGAGCGAGGATACACTAGGAAGTGATGGATCAGACAGACCATCAGCACATACAGGTGATGCAGGGATATATAACCCAGTGGTTAAGCAGAAATCAGAATATACTTGTCAGGCAGGGGGAAAACAGTGACCGTGAACTTCTGTAAGCCTAATTTGTCTCATCTATAAAATGGGCATCATAGCAATAATAATATGAGCCCCAAGTATTGCTTTGAGGATTAAGTTTTTGACAGTACTCTGTCCATTTTAAATAAGTATAGAAAGGTTAGTTATTTTCTTATTAGGCTAAAGGACAATGAAATGAGGAGATGTCAGAGAAAAGTCAGAAGCTACACAGGATCTAAAGGGCTTCAGAAGGGCAGGAAGGAGCTCACATGTGACAATTTCAACATTTAAATTTTTTAACTCTTGAATTTTTTATATAGCATCTGTAAAATTTATTATTTTTGATTACAGAACTACTACATGTCTACTATACAGCACAAAGAAGAGAATTTTAAAAACTACCTTCACTTTCACCACCCAGTGATCACTCTGTTAAATGTTAGGTCAAATTCAAGTTCTATTACTTACTAGAGGGTGACCTTCAGTAAATTACTTAGCCTCATATTCTTCATAAGTAGAAGGGATATAGTAATAATAATAATCATAATGGTTAATGATTATTGTATACTTACTATTGACATTTCTGCAATCTGTACTTTGTGTGGATTAATTTATTTAATACTTCCATCAACCCTGTGAAGTAGACTTTATAATTGTGCCCATTTTACAGATGAAGATTTAGACTTAGAAGGTTCAGTAACTTGCACAAAGTTATATAACCAGTTAGGATCATTAGTAAATAAAGTGGGAGCATAATTATTTGCATTTACAATTATGTGCAACCAAGAGGCATGAACAGGACACAAGTATGGAAATACATGATAACCTTTGGTGACCATAGCTATGAAAATTTTTAGGAAGTGTGCAGGCAGTAGACTTAAGAAAATGTGGTCTGTAAATAATGCCACAATCTTTCCTGATGATCCAAAGTGTGTGTGTGATTAGCAAGTGCTAGTATGTGTGTAGGGAGTGAGCCAGGGAACTACTTCTCAAATGGTCTAAATCAAAGCATGTGATCAAACTTATTTGCTTTTCTGCTGGAAATACTGTACATTGCAGCATTTCAACTTTTTAGGACAGAGGTTAGCAAACATTCTGTAAGGAGCAAGATTATGAGTGTTAACAGGTTGTATTTAGCTGTCTCTACTTCTTTGCATGTTATGAATCAGCTCTTCCCTCAAGCTGATCTACTCTTTCTTGTAGAGACCATCTCATGTTTTCTGTCATGTAGATAGCGCTCTTCCCATGGACGGTTTATTATGTTCATATTCCTTCAGTGACTTCTACGTAACTCTGAAGGCGAGGAAAGGGTTGACTGCAGTTTGACACCTATGCCCAACTTACCAGATTTTTCTGCAATCTGAACAGTGTTTTTAAGTTTGAGGTTGGGTGCTCTACAGGCAGCACCTGCCCAGGTATGCCTTATACTTGCATCTTTCTTCTTAGTTCTCCTCCAGCAGCTGTGTAAAAGAAACCACCTGATCCCAGTGGGTGGTTAGATTAGATCCAGGCTAATATGGAACAAGCACAGGATGAGGGACTAAGACAAGATTTCTAGTCTCAAGTCTGTGACCAATTATTTGTATGACCTTAGGCAAGTTACAATTTCTCTAGGCAAGTTTTCTCATCTGTATATTAAGGGGTTTGGTCTAGATTGATGGTTTTTAAACCAAGATCCTATGGAACATAGGCCCTTGAGCTGTGTGACTGGAGTTTTTGGACATTCCCAATTCTCAAAAATAAAGATACTGAATAGATTTTTTTTCTCAATTTAAGATTCTTTACCCACATTTTTTTCTTAAATCTCTTTTTGATTTTATGGCTAGTTGGACTAGCAGATGGAAAACACATAGTAAATGGTTTCACATTTGAAATATTTGGAAACACTTGATTATTTCAGTTTTGAAGATGTGTGTGCTCATGGTAGTGATTTTATATTGTACATATATAGTCTTGTTGTCTTTAAGAAAATCTTCTCAGTTCACATGGTATTAAAAAATCTATCAATATTTATGCTATTCTGAAAAGAATACCATAGCTCCCAGGTGCTTTCCATCTGAGAAAGTCTGAGAACCACTATTCATATGTGTTTGTGGTTGGGACTTCATACATGCATTATAGCTTTATTTTTCTTCCAGAGAAATGGTCCTCAATTTATATGGAGTTAAGTATATCAGCATTTCATAATATATTGCAAGAATTTTCAGGTGCTTTCCATCTGGACGAGTCTAAGGATGATGAGATATTCTGTAAGGTTGTTCCCAGCTCTATTTGAAATTCTTCATTTTTAAGAGTATCTCCTTAAATTGTTTCTTCAGTTCATTCCCCCTTGCCACTTTTTTCCCCACCAGATACGAGCTCCTTTATCTCACCATTATCTGCTCTCTACTCATCCAACCAGGAGGGTTGTTTTGCTATGTTTATCACACCGTTGGGAAGGGCTTGCTATTTTCTAGGACCTGAGTACTGCTATAGGATTCTGCCATTTAGCTCTGGGGTCAGTCCTCATGTTTGATTGAAGATCCTGAACAATGTCTCAGTCTAGCTTTTAGGCATAAATGTTGAAAATCCATAATAGGATTTTAAGGGTAGATGAAGACTAGATTCCTGAAGCCCCCTTCTGGGCTTATCTCTGCTCTGTGATCTCTGACAGCATTGGATTCTGCCTCACTGTGGTGGCTTTGTACCTTGTCAGTTTAGCAAGGTTGGAACTGTTTTCCCCAGAATCTCTTTGTCTGTGTGATACCAGGTCAGGGATGTCAACAAGGGAAATTTGCACAGAATTTGAAAGGCAGAAGTGAAGTAGCAGCCCTTATGTTCTGAGGGCTTGACTTTGCGTGGTGGGCACACAGTACAATATACAGATTGTGTATCACAGAAATGTACACTTGAAATCTATGTGATCCTATTAACCAATGTCACTCCAATAAATTTAATTAAAAAAATAGATCCCTCAGCCCCCACAGTTGTGTAATTTCTAATTCTTACAATAAATTCCTCATTCCATAGCATTCATAATGATTCTGCTTCCATGATGGAATGCTATGTTACACACTTGCCAATGGCACTGCTTGCTTTTCCAAGTTTGCCTTGCCATAAAGAAGTGAAGAATGAAGGAAGGAGCACGTTTGCCCTTTCTCTCCCCAGAGCAGGCAGCAGGACGTGCAGTTGGTCCTGCTTCTCTGACGAGCACAGCTGGCTGATAATGACCCAGCACCACTATTTGAAGGAGATCTGGATTGGATAAAATGGATAAAAAGGTGAAAAGAAAACACATTTGCTAAAAAGGTAATCTCCACCCTGGCTTCAAATTTGTAACTCACGTCCACTCACTTTCAAAATGCTGCTTCAGTTTGTTTTTGCGATTTTCGTGTTGCCTTCGATCTCAGAAACTAAAGCTCAGTGGATGTTCTAGGTAAGTCAGTGACTATTGGGGACAACCTGCTGTTTCCTAAATGTAACTCTACTTCTTACCTGTGCTATAAGGAAGGGTTGAAGTTTTGATGCAGAGCTTATGGGGTCATCATTGCTTTTCCAAACAAATGATCACAGAGAAGTGGAGCCTTTCCTTGGACGCCCATCACTACTCTCACAGTACGTAGAAGTTGTGATTCTCCACCCAGGAATGGGAGACCAAATATCAGTAGTGTCTTTATTTTCAAGGAAGCCTACAGCCTGGAGTTAGTTTTCTTTTAATTTTATGGTTAGAGATCATGTGTACTCTGACACCTCTAGCAGTAAGAGCTGGAACTCAGTCCACCTTGTGCCAGACCAGTATTTTACAAACTTCACTCATTTTTGTGCCCACCTTCATAATTTTATCCACCTGTGCTATTTATCCACTTAATAATGTCTACTTAAACTTAAGTATATTTACCATATTCCATGGAATCTAATATACTCTCCATTGTAAGATATACCCTTTATTTTTTGTACCACTGAGAAAGAAAAAAAAATTTGACAACTCAATTTCACAGTGCCTTCTTATTTTAGAAGTTTTATTTCCCACTCACTGAAAGTGCTTGCTTAGACTTCCCCTTGGCCCTGGATGAGATTTCTATTTCCAACTGAACTTAAAAAAAAAAAAAAAAAAGAGTATGTTTCTGTGTCCATAGCTGATGAATATTAACAGCGGGTCATAAATCCACCTTGCCTTGCAGCAGGCTTGTCCAGTGTCAATCCCCGAGTTGTCAGTCCAGGGACTCCCAGGAGTGGGTTCAGGGGAAGGAAGAACAGGGCAAGGAGACTGGACGGACTGGGCTGGAGAGAAGGACTGGGGAAGAGTTGCTGAGTATGTACCTTATAGCTGCTTCACTCTGCTTTGTGGGACAAGAGGGCAGCTGGAGGCAGCAAAAGCTAAAATATTGTGAGAAATATCCTGAATTCAGGCATATCAAAATATGAAAAAAAAAAAAAGTGCAACTTATACTCAACAAAATAATTTCTTAAAAAGGAAACTTTATGTTGGCACCCAAACTAGAGAGTCATGCAGCTTGCCAGAAATATAAACAGAAAGTAATACAATAAAAGATCCCACATTAACTTCTAACCAGAGACTATGACTGTGGAGGGCTCCCCGCCTGAGGTGTGCTCTAAAGAGGGAAATTTGTCAGTGTTAGGTGTTAAATCATATTAATACCAAACGGAGACATTCCCCTTTGTTGAATCAGAAGGATTGGAAGAGAGTTAGAAAGTGAATAACCTTTTCACTTGAGCCTCAGTGTTAATTAATGCTGGGTCCGAGAATCATCTAAATTTATGTTAGCAGATACCACCAGTGGTTTGCAGCTTACACTCTGGAAAACACATCGTAAATACTGTCCTTGATCTTTTCTGTTCTTATGTGCCAGCAAGAGCACTAACAAGTGGACCGGGAAAGACCAAACGAGAGGTGTGTCAGGCACACACAAGGGTGAGCAGACACAGATTAAAGTTGGAAACAGTGAGTCCTTATGTAAAGTTAGAACTGGCAGAAGAATCTGCTGATCTGATCATTCTGAAACACTATTGTATTAGTTTTTTTAAATGTCATAACAGATCACTGCTAACTTATCAATTTAGAACAGCACCCATCTATTAGCTCTGTCTGTAGGTATTAAGCCCTACAATGTTCAGTAAAGTTTTCTGTGTAGGGTCTCACAAGATGTCATCCATGTTGAACTCTTAAATGGACATCAGGGGAAGAATTTGCTTCCAAGTTCATTCAAGTTGTTGGCAGAATTCAGTTCCTTGGATCACAGGACTGAAGTCTCCAACATTTCCTTGTTGACTATTAGGTAGGGGTTACACCACGTTCCTAGAGGCCTGTCTTTGCTCCGATTCCTGCCCCATGACTCCTCCATCTTCAGGGCCAGCAATTACATGTCAGATCCTTAGCTTTGGTATTCCTTGAGTTTTTCTTTTGCCACCAGTCACAGAAAACTCTCTGCTTTTAAAGGGCTCATGTGATCAGATCAGGGTTTTTTATATCTGCAAAACCCCTTCACAGAAGTATCTACATTAGCACTGAATAACCAGGGACAGAGATCTAGGTGGGCATCTTTAGAGTTCTGCCTACTATACTTGTCCTCCAAGATCGAGCTTGACGGCACAGCACTGAAATGGAGACCGCTGAGTTGTTTCCCTAGTAATTCTGGACAGAATTAATGGTGGGCCTTAAACTTAAGTCTGTCTTCTAATAGGTGATGTTGCAATAAGGCTCCAGAACAAGTCATAAACCGTAACAAATACAGAGCAGTTAACCTCTTTATTTTTATCTGAGCACAAGCTATTTCACAGTAATCCATAAATGATTTTCACTTAGAAATGAAAGTATAAAACCTCCACCTTTCTGTTTTCTGAAACTCTTAAACACTAGCATTATTTTTCTTTGCTGTCAAATCTTAAACGGGGAACAATTTCCATAATTAAGTTAATTCTCTCATGCTTTTAAAATGAGTTTGTGGGTTGAAAATATTGATATTTAATTATATGAACTTCACACACACACACACACACACACACACACACACACACACACACACACACACACACTTTTATCTGATTCTGCTTAAAGCTAGAATCATCAACAGCTGACTCTCACTTTATTACCCAGAACTCAATCACTGCAGGAACGCAGAGAAGTTCAAAGATACAACATGATTCTGAAGCCAAAACACACAAACTTCATCCTACTGAAAGGAGACAGTTGTGTCCCACTGAGATGATGGAGTTCAGGCTATGACAAAAGTTCAGGCAGGCCCGCTGGAGCACCTCCCCGCTCTGCTGCGGGCAGCTTCTATCTGGCGCTCCCTGGAGCTGGGAATTTACCACAAACACCGCCTTGGGGAACAGTGTTAGCAGCTGAGAAACTGCAGAAACAAGCTGCTTCTCCGTGACTCCCAGATACGATCAGAATGCAAGAAAATAATTAAAATCCTAATTAAGTAGTTTCTCATCTGGCTTATTGAAGACGCTCCAAAATGGTCAGATTTAAGACACAGTGAACAGCTGAAGTGTTAAATTTGCTTGTTAGTTAAAACCTTTGTCAGAGATCAGGTCTACATAAGAAATGAAAATTGAGGCAGAATCAGTATAATTTAACCCCCAAACAATTCTGTTTGTGTTATTTGTACCTTTTTTTTTCGGAATTGTTTTGAATAAATACTGACTCATCATCGTTTTTAGCATAATTTAATATAGGAATAATTTTCATATTCATAAATAATATGGAAAATATGGGAGATGGTTTAAAAAAGAAAATACAATGTTTTAAATACTAAGGCATTTTTTAACTTATAAAATTACAAAGTTACACATACTACCTTGTATTTTATGCTAAAAAGTTTAAATACAAAATACATAAAATCTATTTACATTTATACATGAAATTTAATTATGGCTTTGTATTTTGGAGGTTGATTTTCTTCTGGCTACCATCTCTCAGTTTTATTTTATTCCTTCTCTTGTATAGATCCAATAAAAAGCAAACATCATTGTGCTTTCCAGAGATGTAGTTTATTAGGAGATATATTTTTTAATTACATTATAAAAATACATCCTACAAATTTAAGCATACTAAATCACAACCTTTGATGTGTGTGTGTGTGTGTGTGTGTGTGTGTGCGCGCGCGCGCGCGCAATACACAGATTACTCAGTAGTGATAAGTAACTGTTATTTTAAAACTGCTATTTGGAAGTGAATGCACATAGCAATATTTAAAATTTTAAGTAATGTCATAATCAATGTTATATATTACCCAAGCACATTTTAAAATAGGAACATGCATCTCCTTTGATTCCCACCGTTTTCAGATTCTGTCTCCCTGGCCTTGTGGGTTTTGCCAAACCTTACCTCTGGACTCCACTATGTTGCTTCCTCTTCTGAGTCTTCCTCCCACTCTTCCTCTCTTTTGCAAACCTTTTGGATGGAGAAGAAAGTAGTGCTTCCGCCCAGCGGGTGTGGCTCAGTGGTTGAGCGTTGACCCATGAACCTAGAGGTCGCTGGTTCTATTCCCGGTCAGGGCACATGCCCAGGTTGTGGGCCTGATCCCCAGTGGGGGGCATGCAGGAGGCAGCCAGTCGATGTTCTCTCTCATCGATGTTTCTATCTCTCTCTCCCTCTCCCTTCCTCTCTCTCTAAAATCAATAAAGAAAAATTAAAAAAAAAAAAAAAAAAAAAAAAGAAAGTAGTGCTTCCAAGTATGAACTTTGGAACTGGACTGCCTTGTTTAAATCCCAGCTGTGCCACTTACAAGCCACATGATATTGAGCAAGTCACTTCATCTCTCATGCCTGTTTCCTCAACTGGAAAATGGGGATATTAGCACTTAACCTTGGGTTACTGAGAAGAGTGAATGAGTTAAGCACATAATATACGCTTGATAATTGTTAGCTAATATCATTTTCACTGTATAAGTATTTCTGGAACCCTGTTTTACAATACCTCCCTCCACCTCTACTTCCTTAGTCTTGTCATAGCCTTTTCTCCTGGCCTCAACCGAAGTTTAGGACGACTCAAACAATGCAGCTGAAGGATGCTCCACCTTTCCAGCCTAACCAACTCCAGTCCTGGGGGGGGGAGTTAACATTCCAGTCACTTTCATCCAACCTAGTGCTCTTGAACTATAAGCAAAAACTCCTCGTTGTTTGAAGCTTCTATCTCTCTCCCTTCTACTTATGTTTCCACATTTATGGAAAATTTGACAACTGGGTCATGGTTTTTCTCTTTTCCCCATGTCATCATACTGGCTAATCTAAGTGGCCGTGCAGAAGTCCCATCCAACACTCTACCTTCCCTGTAAGTGATCTTATTATTCTGATGACTTTCACCTTCTCAACACTCCACCCCCACCCTAGACTTTACCCAGATCTGCTCTCTCTCAGAAATCATATACCTGAATATCATAGTCAACCAATCAATGTGTCTCTCTCACATTGATGTCTGTCTGTCTGTCTGTCTCTCTCTCCCCGCTCCCTCCCTTCCACTCTCTCTAAAAATCAATGGAAAAAAGATACTTGGGTGAGGATTAACAAAAACAAAAACTGTATTTAATATTTTCCTTAGAAAAATTCCTAGATGCCACATTGATGGATCTCAGGATATGCATTTAAAAATACATTTTTTCTTTATTGATTTTTAGAGAGAGAGGAAGGGAGAGGGAGAGAGAGATAAAAACATTGATGAGAGAGAACATTGATTGGCTGTCTCCTGTATGCCCCCCACTGGGGATTTGGCCCACAACATGGGCATGTGCCCTGACCAGGAATCAAACCAGCGACCTCTTGATGCATGGGTCAACACTCAACCACTGAGCCACACTGGCCGGGCAGGATATGCATTTTTTAAAAGCTCTGGCATATACTGCCAAATTGTCCTCAAGGAAGGATGTATGCTGCTTCCGCCTTGTATTAGAGTCTTCTTTTCTCCTGATCTAATCTAACATCAAATACTATAATTAAAAAAAAATCTTTTGCCAATTTGATTAGTGAGAAATTATAACTCTTTTTTTAAACTTGCATTTTTGAATCATGGTGATGTTGAATGCTTTAAAAATTATTGGATTTATTTCACTTTTGACAAATTATCTGTTCACACACTTGGTTACTTTTTCTGTTGAGCCATACTTCAGAGACTGGCTAGCTCTTCAGCAAACCCATTTCACTTTCCTCCTAAGCACATTGCTAGCCTGTTGCCTGTGCGGTTTTTATGTCTGCCGACTGAGTTCTAGCCCAGAATGTAATAAACCTCTGTAGGTCACAAGTCCAGTACAGGTCTCACCAGGCTAATGTCAAACTACTCTGCAGACATCAGAGGGGAAAGAATCTGTTTCCTTGCTCATTCAGGTTGTTGGCAGAATTCATTTATTTGTGGTTGTGGAACTGGAGTCCACTGGCCTTTAGGTAAGGGCTGTTGCTAACTTCTAGAGACCACCAGCATTCCTTGATTTGTGGCCTCCTCTTGTCCACGTTTAAAGTCAGCCTTGGGAGTCCCTCTCATGCTACAAATTCTCATGCTAAAGACATTTCTTTGTCTCATGCTTCTGCCTTCCTCTTCCAACTAAATGGCCCACATGATTACACTGGACCCACCTGGATGATCCAGGATTAATTGCCTAATTTTAAGGTCAACTGATTAACAAACAATTCTATTTTGCAGCCTTGATTTCCCTTTTCCATAAGGTAATATATTCATGGACATAATTGCAGGGTGCAAAGATAATGGGGCCCAAACCTGCTGACCACACACTCTTTCTCTCCCCATCTAGAATATGATATTTAGGACAGATCTTATGTTTATGTTTGTATCCTCTTTGTTTAGACCAGTGGTTTGCACAAATAGTGTAAATAAGGGTTTTCTGATGAATACATGAAGAAAATTTTCATCAAATAATTTGATGAAACTGTACCACTAAGCCTCCATGATAATATTCTTGATTTGATTACCTGTTCCCTGTGCCTTTACATATTTCTGATAAAATTTGGCATAGACAAATAAATAAAAAACTTATATATTCCAAAACATACCATTAATCTTTAATATAATACCAATTTCCTTTTTCTTGTTTTTTTCCTATACTTACTTTATTCTTCTTTATAATGCCTTACATTTTCCTTCTATAAGCCTTCTATGGATGTGGAAAATACAATCACTACCAAGCAGAAACTGAGGTACAGAATATTTAAGTAAAATTCTCACTGATAGTCTAATCACTTATATAGATAGGACTATCATGACTGCACAACTAATTCTTCATGGCCATCCTCATTACAGAAACAATCAATCTCTTTTTCCTTTTTAAAAAAATTGTGGTAAATATACATAACATAAAATTTGTCATTTTACCCATTTTTCAGTGTACAATTCAGTGGCATTAATCACATTCACACTGTTACGCAGTCATCACTACTATTTGTTTTCAAAACGTTTTCATTGCCCCACCCTCAAAACATTCGCTTTTGAAAAAGCTCCTTAGTTAACTAATTTTAATCTTTAATAATTTTCTGAAATTTAAACATTCCTACATTCCTACTTCCAAGAAAAATCACTGCTATATTGTTATTAATTAAAAATAATCATATCAATAATTTAAACATTGAGATACATCATTTTCTTTACACATTTTTAGATTTCTCTGTACCCCAGGTGATTTTTTTGGTGTTCATTTTCTTAAATAAAAAAATAATATTCTTAAGGCAAACATTTATAAAACAACTTTTTGGTTTTGCTAAGTAAAGAAAACAGTAAACAATATCTATAAGAATTTTTAATTCTAAAACTAATGGCCAGAATATTTTTTAAAAAGTCATTTGGTAAGTAGATTTAGAATAGATCTGCCTGGTTATCACCCACAGTATAAGTACAAGTAATGTTAACCTCCATATGACCTCATTTGTTAAAGAACAAATTTCAATAAAACTGTTTCATATTTACATGACATTTTATGGGGTCAAATTAAAAATTGCCATAAGAATCTCATTATATATAAGCTGATCTTTTTCATATGGAGACCCCATGATCTTCTCCAAAAACATCTTTATTAAATGATAAGAAATGCTAATTATACATTATTACTATACAGCAGTACAACAATTTCTAGTGTAAACCTAACTGGTAGAAGAATGATTGTGGTATTACAAACAATTTAAACTAGAAAATGATTTTCTACCTAGTAATTTTAGAATTATGTAATAACATTTCCTTTCATTCATTCTTTCCCAGAGAAGTTGAACTGTACATACTTTCCTACACATATGCACGTGAACACACAATCTAATGACTCTGAATCTTTGCATTAATTGTCACTTGAGGAGTTGTGATGTTTCTTTGTGTTTTTATTCTTTAGAGTGATGTATTATTGTTTTTATTTTGCTACTTCTTGAAAACAGATTGCATTTAGATAGGTTTCACTTCAGGGAAAAAAAAAGCTGGTTTTTCCAACTAGTTTAAGAAAAATATTTTTGCCATATGTTTCTAGAGTAGAAACTTAAAAGTCTATAAATAGTATTATTTTGTAACTTTTCTGTTATAAAGACTTTTACAAAAACATTGTCATTAAATTTTTTCACCTTTAAATTCTGATTTTTTGTATATTTTTTATTAAATTATCCAAGTTTTTGAAATTGTTTGATGGCATTATTGTGATCATTATAATCTAGTTGAAATGAGGTGCAATTCAAAAAGTTTTAAGCATTACTATTTGTACTACAATTCTGGTTAGTTTGAACACATTTAGTATATGAATTATGACACCTTTTTTAAGGGATAATATGTTATAAATTCCAATATGTTAAATATAAGGGGAGTGTAAGTCCCATATAGTATTACTACCAATAATTCTAAAATTATAAAAACACTATTTGGGGTTCAATAGTTTGGATGTCTGAGGGGAATCAAGCAGAAAAAATGAGTTTCTTTTCACAAACAAAATTTGACCCCATATTCTAAATGGGTTATAAAATTTATTTTAATGAGTTAAGTTCTACTCTCTGTTACTCTGGGGTAATAATTACATTTAATTTGTTTTATTAAATTGTGCTTTAGTTTTAGTTTACTTCCCGATGGCTCTTGAAACAAGATATTAGTTGATTTATTTGAATGAATCTAATTAAAAGGCGATGATTGAGAATGAAAGTGAGGGAATATTTTTTCTAATATGTAGAATTTCTTAATGTTAAAAGTTGCCGTGGAAGGATGTGGTACTGTGCAAGCAACACTGACCACGGAGCCTGCAAGAAGGATACGAGTAGTTCGACCTACAATGAAAGTGTCCCAATTTATTTGTCTGACTAAATATAAGTGGCTGGCAGCTTCCATGACAGTCACCCATCATGATGTACAATTCAAGGATCCACACATAGTTGGAATACATAAATTTGATAAAAGTCTTTTTTTCCCCATCAAACATGTGTCTACTAAATCTTGTTTTTCTCAATATATTTTTTATCTTCAATTTAAGGATATCTTGCTATGAAAAGTATTTTAGTCCAAAGACATATTACATATAAACATATCAATGAAAGATTAATAAGCTTAAGAGAAAATGTAAAAACAACTTTTTTTTTTTCCTGATAAATACTAATAGAGATATCTTAAAGAAACCACAAGGAGACTGAAAATTGAAATTATTAGAGACTGTAAAAGTTAGGGTGGGGGAGAGAATTATAATAGTCAGTGGCAGGATAAGATGAAACTTACATTCCATTAACAATAAGAAACAGGGTAGGGTGTTGATACTCTTCCACCTACTTCTCACTGCTGTTAACACTCATGCAAATTTTCTAATCCTTCCTTACTGTTTCCCTATTAATTGAAAAGAATTTATTGTTCTTAGAATATTAAGGAATTATAAATATGTTGTCTACTTCTGCCTCCTTCACACTCTATATTTGGGGAGATAATATCAAAGCCCAAGGAATAATCACAGAAATCTGTTTTCTTTTTAAATTCAACACTGTTGACAGGGATTAGATTTAAAACCGTTTTCAAGGAAACCTCAATATCGTGGAAAGCGGATTAGTAATCAATCAAATTCATTTGCTAGTTTGGATTACATGGTGTTAACAGTATGAATATTTCGTTGTTATCCATAAAAATGTGTACATATATCTAGAAAAAATATTTGGGTATATTGAACAATGGGAAGTCAAGAAACTTCTGGTTGTTTCTTAAAATAAGGAACACGCTTCATTTCATAAAGTATAAGGAGATGGAATCTTGTAGAATTAAGGAAGAAAAAGTCATTTTATACCAAATCTAACTAGTGTTTGAAACATAAAGAGCCTTAACTCTCTTCAGATGCCTCGTCAGAGTCAGAGGACAGGATATAAATGGGGGTTTTGGTGGAGTGAGATGATGGATGAGGGTCTCCTCTGGTTGCCAGAGGATCTGTGACCAGCACAAAAACTGCTTGGTCTGGGTTAATTAATTGCAGGAACAGTTTATTCAGATGCAGGGCAAGCACCTTGGCTAAAATCTCAGCATCTGTGTTGATTAAAGATCTGAGGCTGAAGGAAGCACATAGTTGGGGGTCTTAGATGGGTTTGGGAGCCATATGGGCTTCTTTTAATGAGGGAGGGCTTCTGTGATCCAAGTCTCAAAGCTATGTTGTTCTAGTCAGCATTAATGGAGTATCTCATGTCCAGCATCAGGGCATTTCACAATACTACTAGGGCAATGATTTTTTTTCTGGTTATTTGTTTCAATAATCTATTCAAGATCTCACCACTATTTTTTCATTTCTTACAGACCTAGTAATAAGAGAATAACATTCAAAGTATTGTTGATATTGTTTAAGTCCAGGGCAGATCCTGAACGGTAACCTATCTGTTTTGAATGTCATTGCCAGTAAAATGTTCACTAAGCTATTATGGTACTTTTAAGAGGTGAATTGTAGAATGTATATTCTCTGAAACTTTATCTTCAGGATGTTATGTCTATAATCAGTTTTTCTTGGCTTTGAGTTTCTGTTTATTATAGCTATGGACACAGGTTCAACTGAAAAGGGAATTATAATAAAAATGGAAAAATGTAAGCTGTATCAATAAAACTGAACTTCCATAGGCTGCACAATCCTTTGGACATTCATAATTTGATAATACTGTATTATGGTTTAATTGCTTACAAAAACTGTTTGTGAACCTAATCAAAGGATTTTTAAGAAGTATGAAGTTATAGCACACAAAGATCTCAGCCAGACACAAGTTTAGATGCTCACTTAGCAAAATAAAAGTTTGGGTCCTGAGCAGTATTTTACCTGAAGTGCACTTTTCTCTTTACTCAGTTTGATTTCTATAGAAATTTAAGTCAACTACTGGCATTAGAGTCTATTCATTTAAGTCATCAGCCTGAATCACATCTTTATCTTGTAATTTTATTTTTTAACTTTGCTGTTATTAAATATATACCTGAGGCCATATGATGTTCAAGTATATTTCTAAAATAATAAAATAAGCATCCATTTCTCCCTCACCTTAAGAATTTCTTCTCAGTGCTACTCCTAATTGTGATCTCCTCCAACCCTTCTCATTGGTAACCACATGTGCGTTTGTATGACACTTATCCTTCTTTTTCTTTTAAGCTTCCCACCTATACATGTTTTTACACTACACAGAAGTTGGAATCATATTGTATGTTTTGTGCTACAACTTGTCTATGTTGCTCACTATTATGCTCCAGAAATGTATCCATGTGGATGTATTTTGTGGTTCATTCATTTTTACTGCTGTAGAGTAATCCATTGAATGAACATACAATACTTTATCAATCGATTCCACAGATGAAAGACCTTGGATGGTTTCAATTTTAGCTACTGGGAAAAGAGCTAATAAAAACATGTCTTCTTGCACAAATGGGCAAAATTTTTTCTAGATGGAGACCTAGGAGTGTAATTACTGAATCGTGAGGTATGTCAGATTCAAAATTCAAAGTGATTTTTACAAATTTTCATATTCACTAGCAATATATGAGAGTTTCTGAGCCTTCATGTCTTTGCCAACACTTGATATGCTCATAATATATACATATTTGTGATCAGGTTGCTGTGATATCCTATATCATTGTAATTTTAATTAGCATTTAACTAGTTACTCATGAGATCCAGCATATTTTTTAATGAATATTAGACATTTGTCATCTTCTGTGAAATGTCTTTGCCATTTTTCTATTGGATTATTGATATGTATTTTTTATTTGTTATTTATTCTTTATATAGTCTGCATATTAATCCACTGTGGGTAAGGCACATATCTTCTCCTAGTCTGTGGCTGTCTTCTTTATTTGCCTAATAATGAAAAGGAATGCTGAACATTTTATTTTATTATTTTTAAAAAATATGTTTTCATTGATTTTTTAGAGAGAGAGGAAAGGAGAGAGAGATAGAAATATCAATGTGTGAGAGAACTATTGATCGGCTGCCTCCTGCCTGCCCCCTACTGGGGATCAAGCCCGCTATCTGGGCATGTGCCCTGAATGGGATTCGAACCGGGACCTCTCAGTCCATGGGACAACAACTCAATTCACTGAGCCACACTGGCCAGGCAGGAATGCTGAATCTTTAAAAATTTTTATTTTGAAATAATTGTAGATTCACATACAGTTGTAAGAGATAATACAGAGAGATCCATATACCCTTCATCCATTTTCCCCCAATGATAACACCTTGTACAACTATTGCACAATATTATAGTCAGGAAACTGAACCCTGATCAACCATTGACCTTTTTACTGTCTCCATAGTTTTGCCTTTTTCAGTATATCATATATTTGGAATTATGCAGTATGTATCCTTTGCAGATTGGCTTTTTCCACTTAATAATATGCATTTAAGTTTCTCCATTTCTGTTTAGGCTTGATAGCTCATTTTAAAGTGCTAAATAATATTTCATTATCTGGACGTATCATCATTTATTTATCCATTCACCTACTGAAGGACATGTTGGTTTCTTTCAAGTTTAGGCAATTGTGAATGATGCAGTTAAAAAAATCTGTGTATAGGTTTTGTGTGGACATAATTTTTCAGCCAATTTTGGTAAATACCAAGGCATACGACTGCTAGATCATAGGGTAAGAGTATATTTAGTTTTGTAAGAAACTGCCAAAGTAGCTGTCTTTCAAAGTAGCTGTATTATTTTGCATTCTTATCAGCAATGAATGAGAGTTCTTTTTGTTCTATCAAATGATAAGATTTGGTGTTGTTAGTGTTTCAGATTTGGTTATTCTAATATATGTACAGTGGCATCATATTGTTTTAATTTGTCATTCTCTAATGATATATAATCCTTTTTTATAATTTTATTTGCCATCTGTATATCTTTTGGTAGGTGTCTGTTCAGATTCTTTGCCCATTTTTCTTTTTTTCTTTTTTTGTTTTGTTCAGATAGAGTAGGAGGGAGAGAGAGAGAGAGAAACATCGACATGAAAGAGCCACATCGAGTGGCTGCCACCCGCACGGCCAACCAGGGCCAGGGACAAACTGCAACCTAGGTACATGCCCCTAGCGGGAACCAAACCCGGGTCTCTCCGGACCGCAGGCCGACGCTCTAACCACTGAGCCAAACTGGCCAGGGCTCTTTGCCCATTTTTAAATTGGGTTGTTTTTTATTGTTGAGTTTTAAGAGTTTTTTGTGCATTTTGGATAACAATCCTTTATTAGGTATGCCTTTTTGCAAATATTTTTCTTCCACTTTGGAACTTGTTTTCTCTATCTCTTGACAATGTCTTTTGCAGAATGAAGTTGTAAATTTTAATTAAGCCCAGCTTATCAATTATTATCTTCATGTTTCTTGCCTTTGGTGTATCTAAAAAGTCATCACTATACCAAAAGTCATCTAGATTTCCATTTATGTTATCTTCTAGAAGTTTTATAGTTTGCATTTTACATTTAGGTTTATGATGCATTTTAAGTGGATTTTTGTGAAGATCCTAAGGTCTGTGTTTGGATTCCTTTTTTTTTGCACATGGATGTCCAGTTGTTCCAGTACTGTTTGTTGAAAAGGCGGTCTTTTCGCCATTGTATTACCTTTGCTTCATTGTCAAAGATCAGTTGATTACGTTTATGTGAGTTTATTTCTGGGCTCTTTATTCTGTTCCATATATCTTTCTATTCTTTCACCAATACCACACTGTGTTGAATACCTTAGCTGTATAGTAAGTTTTGAAGTTGAGTAGTGTAAGCCCTCTCTGACATTGTTCTTCTTCAATATTTTATTGACTATTCTGGGTCTTTGCCTTTCTAAATAAATGTTAGAATCAGTTTGTTCATATTTACAAAATAACTTGTTGGGATATTGATTGGGATTTATTGTAATTTTAATTTGCATTAATGACTAAAAATGTTGAGCATCTTTTTATGTGTTTATTGTTATTTACATTTGTCTTTGGGGAAGTGTGTTCAAATATTTTGCCTATTTTAAAAATTGAGTTATTTGTCCAGCTGGTGTGGCTCAGCGGTTGAGCCCATGCACCAAGAGGTCGCCAGTTCGATTCCTGGTCAGGACACATGCTCAGGTTGTGGGCCTGATCCCCAGTGTGGGGCATGCAGGAGGCGGCCAATCGATGTTCTCTCTCATCGATGTTTCTATCTCTCTCTTCCTCTCACTTCCTCTCTCTCTAAAATCAATAAAGGAAAAAAAAAATTTTTTTTTTAAATTGAGTTGTTTTATTTTTGTTGAGTTTAGAGACTTCTTTATCTTTTCTATCTTGAAGTCCTTCATTGGATATGTGATTTGCAAACTTTTCTCCCAGTCTTCAGCTTGTCTTTTCATTCTTTTAGTAGTATATTTCACAGAGCAAAAGTTGTTAATTTTGATGGAGTTTTATTTATCAAATACTTCTCAATCAGTAATGTTTCTGTGTCATATCTATAAAACAATTTTCCCCACCCAGGCTTACAGTGATTTTCTTCGGTTTTCTCATAAATTATTTATAGTTTCATATTTTACATTTGGGTCAAAGGTACATTTTTGAGTAAACTTTTATATAAGGTGGGAGGTATTGGTTGAGGTTCCTTTTTAGACATGCGTATATTCAGCTTTTCAAAAATGAGCAACATTTATTGAAAAGACTATTCTTTTTCACCTGGTTGGTGTGGCTCAGTGGTTGAGTGTTGACCCATGCACCAAGAGGTTGCCGGTTGATTCCTGGTCAGGGCACATGCCCAGATGTGGGCCAAATCCCCAGTAGGGGGCATGTAAGAGGTGGCCAATTATAGTTCTCTCTCATTGATGTTTCTATCTCTCTCTTCCTCTTCTTTCCTCTCTCTCTAAATTCAATAAAGGAAAAAAAATTTTAAAAAGAAAGAAAAAGAAAAGACTATTCTTTTTCAATTTAATTGACTTCCATCTTTGTCAAAAATCAATTGATCATATTTATATTGATATATTTCTGAATATCTATTGTGTTCCTCTGATCAACTGTCTATCCTTTCACTGTTACAATATAGTGTTGGTTACTGTAATTTTATATTAAAGTAGGATAGTGTGTCTTTCATCTTTGTTTTTACTTATTTTTTGTTAATCCTCACCTGAGGATATATTTTCCATTGATTTTTTAGAGAGAGTGGAAGGTAGGGAGGGAGCGGGACAGAAAGAGAGAGAGAGAAAGAGAGAAACATTGGTGTAACAGAGACATCATTTGGTTGCCTACCACACTCGCTCCAACCAGGGTAGGGGAATTGAACCTGCAACCCAGATACATGTCCTTGACCAGGAATCGAACCCATGAGCCTTTGGTCCGTGGGCTGACACTCTAACCACTGAGCCAAACTGGCCAGGGCTTTGTTTTTATTTTTCATAACTGTTTGGGTTATTTTTGTTTCTTTGTCTTTTATAAATGTTAAAATCATTTTATCTATACCTAGAAAAAATACTGCTGGCATTTTGATTTGGATTGTGTTAAATATACAGAAAAGTGTAGGAAGGAATTATTTACAAATTAACAACACTGAGTCTTTTAAATCATGAGCATGATATTTTTATTAGTTCATTTAGGTCTTTGAATTCTTTGATCAACATTTTTGTAGTACTTAGTATATAGAACCTATACATTTTTCTTAAGATAATTACTTATGTATTTATTTTTGAGATGTTTTAGGTAATGCAGTATTAAATTTTGTTTTTCAATTATCTATTGATAGTATATGCATACATAATTGCTTTTCGTAAGTTGATGTATATTTTTGTAGGTCGACCCTGTATCTTGTGACTTTATTAATTTAGGGGCGTTTTTGTAAATTCTTTGGGGTTTTCTGTATAGACAGAGAACTTACTGTCTTTATCATTCTTTCATTCTGTTTGTTGAGGTTTTAATTTACTCTTCTTTTTCTTGTTTCCTAAGATAAAAACTTAGATTATGTATTTGATAGTTTTATTCCTTCATAACATATGCATTTAACAGTATAAATTTCCCTCTAAGTACTGCATTGGTACATCCCAAAATTTTGATATGTTTTATTTTTATTTTTTATTCATTTAAATATATTTTCTAATATTCTTGAGACTTCCTCTTTGAGCAATGGGTTGTTTAGAAATGTTGTTTAATTTCCAAATATTTGGGGAATTCCAAATATCTTTCTTTACTGGTTTTTAGTTTAATTTCACTATGACTAGAGAACATACTTTCTATTTTTTAATCCTTTTAAATTTGTTAAGATTTGTTTCATGACAAGATATAGCCTATTTTTATAATGTTTTATGTTTACTTGAAAAGGATATTTATTCAGTTGTTATTGGGTCAAGTGGTCTACAATTTCCAATTAAATCAATTTGGTTGATAGTGGTTTTCAGTTATTATATGTACTTATGATTTCTGTCTAATCATTCCAGGGATTACTAAGAGAGGAGTGTTGAAATCTCCAACTTTACAAGTGGAGTTTTCTATTTTTACTCTCACTTCTATCATTTTTTCCTTTGTGTATTTTGAAGATACTTTTTTAGGTGTATACCTATTAAGGATAGCTAGGTATTCTTGGTGGATTAACTCTTTTATTATTAGGTAATGTTCCTTCTTATCCCTGATCATTTTCCTCCTTCAGAATTCTATTGTTTCTAGAGTGACACCAGCAAGATGGCAGAATAGGAGTGCTCTATTATCATCCCACCATAGAACATCAATTTTAACAGTTACCCAGGGATGAAGTGTCTTTGACAGAGACTGGAATTCCAGCGGAGCACTCCTAGCATGCTAAATATCCAAAAGGGGACACATTAAAAAAGATCAAATAAAGTTTTACTTTGCCTTCATCACTCCTCCTCCAAGGCAGCATCGCTTAGTGCCTGGAAAAACTCCTGCAGCCCATGATTTCTCCCACAGGTAAAGTGAGAGTGTGTGAGTGAGTACTAGCTTCCCCATTTGTGCAGGACACTGCACAAGAGGGCCACTTCTTTCTTGCTTCACCCATATTACTCAGGCAATCTGCAAGATTGGAGACTGGGAGAAGCTAAGAACAAAGTACCCGGGGCTCAGAATTCATCGAAAGGACACTGTTAACCACTTTATAGTCCGTCCTCCTAATCAAATCACATCAGGAAGCTCGCTGCTAGCCACTTGGGACATGTCACCCACAAATCTCTCCAAATGGCCCACAGGCACTTCCACCACTTTGTGTGCCTTACCTATTACCCTCCATGTTTCCTACTCACCCCCTGTGTCTGGCTTCTAGCATGGACTCTCATAGATGGTAAGAGCAAGCCTTTATAAGCAGCTAGCAAGCAATTGCAGAAAGCCAGTGTGACTGTAGGATTGGGAGAAAGCTCATGAACTTGAGCATTTCTGAATATTGCCCTAGGGAAAACAAACAGGAAGCTCAAAGTAACTGTCCTGGCTTTGGAGGACTGAAAGAAGGCATACAACCTGAAGAATTCCCCACACCTTAAACCCAAAATAGGGAACAAAAAATGTGAAGCAGGAACATCAATAGAAAAAGTCTGAGAAAGCCTTAGAATCCCTGGGTGGATTGACAGGTGAAGTTATCTCTCTCCCAAAGCCAGTCAGTATGAAGGTGATTGCTTCTTTAAATCCACAGATATCAAGACTTCAAGAAACACAATAAAATCAAGAAATCTTGACTCCACAAAAGGAATACAAGAGTTTTACTGTAAATAACAATAAAGAAATAGAGATATATAAATTGCCTGAAAAATTATTTTAAGGAAGCTTAGCGAGCTACAAGAGAACAGAGATAGACAACTCACTGAAATCAGGAAAAAAATACATGAACAAAATGAAAGGTTTAACAGAGAGCTACAAATCATAAGAAAGGGAACAAAGAAATAATGAAGCTGAAGAAAGAAGGAATGTAATGAAAAATGCTGTAGAGAGCTTCAACAACAGATGTGATCAGTAGAAGAAAGAATTTGTGAAATTGAATACAAGTTATTTGAAATCATCCAATAAGCATATGCTGATACCATAGAAATACATAGTATCATAAGAGAATACTATAAATAATTATAAACCAACAAATTGGATAATTTACAAAAAATAGATAAATTCCTAGAAACATACAACCTACCAAGACTGAATTATGAAGAAATAGAAAATATAAACAAACCAATTACTGGTAAGGAGATTGAAACAGTAATAAAAAATCACTCAACAGGCCCTAGCTGGGTAGAGTTGGTTAGAGTGTTGTCCCAGTACAGCCACGGTTGCAGGTTCCATTCCTGGTCAGGGCACATATAAGAATCAACCGATTTCCAAGTGTGGCTCAGTGATTGAGCATCGACCTATGCACCAAGAGGTCTCCAGTTCGATTCCTGGTCAGGGCACATGCCCTGGTTGTGGGCCAAATCCCCAGTTGGGGGCATGTGGGAGATGGCCAATTGATGTTCTCATTGATGTTTCTATCTCTCTCTGCCTCTCCCTTCCTCTCTCTCTTCTTTTTTTTCTCTCTCTAAAATCAATAATACTTTTTAAAAATCTCTCAACGAAAAAAGACCAAATGCAGATGGATTTACTAGTGAAGTCTATCAAATACTTAAACAAGAATTAATGCCAATCTTTCTCAAACTACTCCAAAAAATTGAAAAGGAGGGAACACTTCCAAACTCATTTTCCAAGTCCAGCATTACCCTGATACCAAAACCAGACATGGCCACTCCAAAAAACAAAACCAAAAAAAACCCCATAGACCAATATCTCTGACAAACACAGATGCAAAAAACCTTAACAAAATACTAACAAACTGAATTCAATAGTACATTATAAGCGTCATACATCATGAAGTGGGATTTATCTCTGGAATGTAAGGATGATTCAACAAATACATCAATAAATATGATATACCACATTAACAGAATGAAGGATAACAATCATATGATCATCTCAATAGATGCCAAAAAAAAAAAAAAAAAAAAAAAAAAAAAGCATTGGACAATATTCAACATCTTTTAATTATAAAACACTCAACAAATTAGAGAAGGAATGTATTTCAGCATAATAAAGATCATATGAGAAGCCACAACTAACATCATGTTTAATGATGAAATGTTGAAAACTTTTTCTCTAAGATTAGGACCAAGACAAGGATTCCCACTCTTGCCTCTTCTATTCAGCATAACATTGGACATCCTAGCCAGGGCAATTAAGTAAGAAAAAGAAATAAAAGCCATCCAAATAAGAAAGAAAGAAGTAAAATTGTCTTTGCAGCAGACCAGACATGACCTTATATATAGAAGTTTATGAAGACATCATCAAAAAACAAAAGTGCTAACTTAGTCCGGCCAGTATGGCTCAGTGGTTGAGCATCAACCCATGTACCAAGAGGTCACCGGTTCGATTCCTGGTCAGGACACATGCCTAGGTTATGGGCCAAATCCTCAGTGGGGGCATGCAGGAGGCGGCCAATTGATATTCTCTCTCATCAATGTTTCTATATCTCTCTCTCCCTCTCCCTTCTTCTCTCTAAAATCAATAAAGGAAAAAAAAACAAGCACTAACTTAGTTCAATAAAGTAGCAGGATACAAAATCAACATACAAAATTCCACTGTGTTTCTATTTACTAACAGTAAACTATCTGAAAGAGAAACTAAGAAAATAATCCCATTTACAATAGCATAAAAAACAATAGAGTACTTAGAAATAAATTTAACCAAGGAAGTGAAAGACACATACACTTAAAACTATAAGACATTAATGATAGAAATTGAAGAAGACACAAATAGGTGGAATGATATTGTGCTCATAGATGGAAAAAATTATATTGTTAAAATGCCAAAAGCACCCAAAGTAATCTACAGATTCAAAAATCACTCACAATAAAAATCCAATAGTATTTTTCATGGAAATAGAAAAAAATAATAAAATTTGTACAGAACCACAAAAGATCCTGAATAGCCAAACAAATTTCAAGCAAGAACAAAGCTGGAGGCAGCATACTTTTTAATTTCAAAGTATATTACAAAGCTATAGTAATCAAAACAGTGTCTACTGGCATAATAACAGATATATAGACCAATGAAATAGAACAGAGATTCAAGAAATAAACTCATACTTATGGTCAAGCTAATCTTTGATAAAGCTGTCAAGAACACTCAATTGGGAAAGAGTAGTCTCTTTGATGTTGGGAAAACTGTATATACACATGTAAATAAATGAAAGTGGACTCCTATTCATACCATTCACAAAAACTAACTCAAAATGGGTTAAAGACTTAAATATAATACTTAAGACTGTAAAACTCCTAGAAAAAGAGAGAGGAAAAATCCTCCTTGACAATGGTCTTGGCAGTGAGATTTAAAATTTTTTTTTTAAATTCTCACCCAAGGACATGTTTTACTGATTTTAGGGTGGGGAGGAAGAGAGAGAGAGAAAGAGAGAGAGAGAGAGAGAGAGAGAGAGAGAGAGAGAGAGAGAGAGAGAGAGAGAGAGAGAGAGAAAGAAACATCATCCCATATGTGCCCCTATTGGGGATCAAACTTGAAAGCTAGGTATGTGCCCTGAACGGATATCAAACTGGCAAACTTTCAGTGTATGGGATGAAACTCCAACCAACTGAGCCACACTGGCCAGGGCAGCAGTGAGTTTTTGAATATGATACTATAGTATAGGCAACAAAAGCAAAAAATAAATAAGTGGGACTACATCAAACTAAAAAGCTTCTGTACAGCAAAGGGAATAGTCAGTACTGTATTATAAAAATGAAATTTGTTATGAGAATAGAGATTAAGCATTCTTAGCACTCACATATACTTAAAAAGTAACTATGTGAGGTGATGGGTATGTTAGTTTTATTGTGGTAGATCATTCTTAATGTATACGTATATCAAATCATCACATTGTACATTTTATTTATTAATTTTTTTTTCTTTACTGATTTTTAGAGAGAGAAGAAGGGAGAGGGAGAGGGAGATAGAAACATCAATGAGAGAGAACATTGATTGGCCTCCTCCTGCATGCCCCCCACTGGGGATCAGGCTCACAACCTGGGCATGTGTCCTAACCAGGAATCGAACTGGTGACCTCTTGGTGCATGGGTCGATACTAAACCACTGAGCAACACCGGCTGGGCTATTTATTTATTTGTTCCTCACCTGAGGATATTTCTCCAATGATTTTTAGATAGAGTGGAAGGGAGGGAGGGAGAGAGAGAGAGAGAGAGAGAGAGAAAGAAACATCGATGTGAGAGAGACACATTGATGATTGCCTCCCACATGACCCTGACTGGGGCCAGGTATCAAAACCTGCAATCCAGGTATATGCCCTTGACCAGGAATTGAACCCAAGACCCTTCAGTCCTCGGGCCGCCACTCTAACTGCTGAGCCAAACCAGCCAGGGCCCTTCTTCTGATTTTAATATGACCATTCCAGCTTTCTTTTGGTTAGTGATAACATGACATATTTTTTCCTTCATTTAACACTTAGTATATCAATGTGTTTTTATTTATTTTTATTATTATTATTTTTAATCCTCATCCGAAGACATTTTTCCATTTTTGTTCAGATAGAGTGGGAGGGGGAGAGAGGAAGAGAGAGAGAAACATCGACATGAAAGGTACACATCGAGTGGCTGCCTCCCGCACGACCCAACTGGGGCTGGGGACAAACTGCCACCGAGGTACGTGCCCTTAGCGGGAACCGAACCCGGGTCTCTCTGGACCACAGGCTGACGCTCTAACCGCTGAGCCAAACCGGCCAGGGCTCAATGTGTTTTTATATAAAATGAATTTCTTATACAGTACGAATCTAATGTTATTAGATTATCTGAGAACTTAGGCATCCACCTATTGATGGAAGTTAATCATGTGACGACGCCTACCTTCAGTGAAGGCTAGGTATTTTAGCCTTTTAGCTGGGCACATTGCTTGAACTCTGGAATACACATACACACACATTCATACACATTCAAGTTTTGTTTCTAAAGAAAAAGTGAGAGTGGATGTTTGGACAAGCACTAGCTGTCTGCTTTGATATCTTGGGTGTTTGTAGCTGTCTTTACCTTTCCAATAAGGGCAAATGTAACCATTCTTTCCCATTTGGAAAAATTAAATAATTTATTTGATCATTTTATGTAATATTTAAAGTATCTTGTTAATGTTGTTATTCTTCATTTTCAAGTTATTTAACATACACTGAATATAAAAAAGCATCATTCCTAGGAAAGTGTAGAGAGATGCTTTTGTCTTTGTTTAAAACAATAAGTTTACTTTGTCAAGGGGATTTAATTTTTCAAATATCTTACCAATTATTTTGTTTTCAGCAACATATAAACTGTTTCTGTTTTAAGAATGCATGTTTTCTTTCAAACAAAGTCAGATATTGGAGCATTAGCCATCTTAAGTGCTTCCTCATGAGGTTTAAATCAATGTCCAAACTTCTAGGGACAAACTTTTACCCCTAGAGAACACAGAGTGCAGGTACCTGTGGGAATTGCAGCCTGTCAGGTGACACTGCTGTTGGAAGTATTCAAGTCACATGTGGCATTGTATTAGTGGCATCCCCTGTTCTCCATAGAAAACAAACTATTTTAGTATATATTTTTAAACCCAAAGAATACAAATACTCTTTTACTAAAACATACTGCTATTCAAATGCATGTTTACTACATTTAAATATAGAATGTATCTTACTGTCAAATTAAATTCAATGTGGAGAAATAAAAAGCAGTATATCTAGAAATTATGTATCAGCATGTGTGATATTTATTCCTTCTATTTAGTTTTATCCCTCTAGGTTGAAGACCCCCAAACAGGAAATTATATTCAGAGGACAAGTACTTAGCTGGATAATAGAACATACTATTATAAAACATTTTCCAATACTATTCACCTTATTTTTACCTTAGCCCCCTTTTCTTTTTTATTGTCATTTTGCATTAAGCTGTACCTAAAAATTGATTTAATTTCCCCCAAATTTGGAAATCAATTTTAAAGTCCATTAATGTTTGAAACCATCCATTGTCCTGTTCTATTTATACATTTTAATTTAATGTGATTTTTAAATGTTTTCTTAGTTTTAAAAAATGTAAACTTTTTCTTAGAAAACTAACACATATTGAAAAATTATTTCCTAAAATACATTCCTGTATCTTAAACATAACTATAGTTCTTAAAAATAAAGAAAAATATTTGGCTAATAACTGATTTGCACATTACCTAAACCTGCACCAAATAAACTTATAAATATGAACCAAATATGTGGATTTAGAGGAAGGAAAATTCACTATCTGATAGCAAAAAATAAATTAAAAAACTCATTTATCAGACTCTCAGTTATTACCAAAATCAACATGTATATACAAATCCTTGTTTCCGTTTTAGACTACACCATTTTAAATATTTCTTCATTCATAGAGAGAAAATTTACAATATTAGGATATAGCATGTAAATCTGAATGGAGTACACTGCTCTAAGGATGTGGAATGATTATTTAAAGGTGAGTGTGATGCTTAAAATTTCATAACCTGGAATGAAAGATAAACAAAAAGGTAAGTGGTTGACAGAGGACTACTTACAGCCAATGCTTCAGCCTACTAGTATTATTTTCAGTTAATAAAATTCAGACAGAAGCAGAAATTTTTAATTTAGGGCATAGAAACAAATCAATGGCACAAAACAAACATCATATAAAACAATTATTAAGTGCCATAAGCAAGCAAAAAGGTTTATGGGTCTCAGAATTGACTCTGACTTAAATAAAAAACACAGGAGGATATACAAAAGGAAGGCCAAGGAGAAAATGATCAGAGCACAATGATTATAAAAGGCCAGCTTTTAAATAACTGTCATATCATGAAGTAATTTAAATTTAAAGTAACTTAAATTATTTTACAAACATGTAATTAATATTTTCCTTAGCATAACAGTAAGCCTATAATGACTACTTCTTACATACTATTATTCTGTTTGCATTAGCCAATAATTACAGGAAGCAAAATTTTACCCAACATGTTAAAGTTGGCCAGCTAAAATTAAATAAGGATGCTATCAAAGACCTGCTTCTGGAAAATTCCAAAGCCAAGAATGTCTAGACAAATCTTGAAATAGCACATAGCTTTCTGTAATTTTGCACATGTACAGCAGAGGGCACTAATATGATTACAGTAGTTGGACCTGATGGGAGTAATCATCTGTGATTCTGGGATTCACCGGAAGTAGTAAACAAGAAAGTCTTTCTCATCTTCATCAGTGAATAGTTTCTTCCTATCTAAATAGGGAAATTCTTTGCATAAAATTTACTTAATTTTTAGAACTAAAGGGCTGTAATAATACAAAGTTAATGTTGATTATTCCCTAAGAAATAAACAACACAATGAGTGATCTTTGAACATCATAAACCAGCTTCCTCAGAAGAACAATAACACTCTATCAACCTTTCCCCCACTTCCTCTTGCTCTCACATAGCTATACTCACCTAACTACATCTTCTCCCAAAACACAGTCCCAGGAATCTATAAGTGGAATAACTTTTGGCTATGTGGGCAGCTTTTTACAATAGAGTTGAAACATCGTCTGATTGTAATGATCTCCACAAGGTGATGGAAACTTGACGCATTGGAAAGACCAACAGTTAGCTGTTATGAAAGAAAAAGAAAGTTAACTGAAGTCACACTCAAATACGTTGTTTCATCACAAAGAGGGAGAACAGTTTTGTGGTCTTCAGTTTCTAGATAAAATTAATAGAATAACTGCTACCCTTAGCAAAGCGGAAAGTAAGTATAGTAGAGAAAATAATCACTTGCTTTATGAATTTAACTGTGATAGATGTGGGACTCTGTTTTCCTGAAGCTGAAAGTCTAGTGGTAGGCAGCAGACATTTTAACATATAAATTAAATAAAACGTAGTAAATCCTGTGGGAACATGGGAAAGGAGCCTCTGGGAGCCAAGAAAGGGCTGCAGAGACAATAACATTTAAATTGGGCTTTGGAGGATGAGTAGGCATTTATTAGTTAAAGAAGTGGTAGAACAATCTTTCAGGAAGACTGGAACTGCTCATGCCAATGCTTGGAGGCATGAAAGGCTAATCACAAAATAAATATATCTGCAGCATTCAAGGGAATATGTAACTGGAAGCTACAATTCCGTATTAGGTAAAAAATAATTTGATTATGCTATTAAAGCAATCTCAGTGGATGCTTAAGAAATTTAAGAGGGCAGTTAGCTTCAAATTTTAACGAAAGAGTTTGTCAATTGAATAGTCTTTAATTGTGGGTATGTGGGAACAAGGAGAGGTTATTTGTTTTGACGCTTGCTTTTTACTATGGCACTTTCCTATTTCAAGAAGCTGATAGTAGTGAGGAATTTTGTAGCTTATTTCTGAAAGGTTATTACTCTCAATTCTAGAAATTTTGTATTACTAGCATAATTTTATTTCATATCCAGAAATTGTAAAAGCAATATATATATTTTTCTGTTTGGTTGTTCTTCTGGCCACTTCATTAGTGTAGAAAAAGTTAGTTATGGTCTCAGTTGTATTGTCAGAATTACATGTCCTCAAAGGGTACAAATGAGAATTATTTTGAGATCAACATTCACTACAAAGCAAGTTATCTATATAATTATGATATATACATTTTTAAGCCCAATAAACATGTTTGAGACCTGAAAAATAATTTAGTGGCTTCAAAATACAAGAAGAAAATGGGAAACTAAAACATAAGATATGTCTAATTAAGTATATACAAAAGTAATACAGCTTCATCTCAACTCTTTTCTAGCTATAACAAACATTTACTATGAGGTATAGAGGCATTTTATATGTTTGATGTGATTTACAATAAGGCCTACCAGAATAAAAATGTTCAGAGCCTTCAAGCTCTTCATTTTTCTCTGCTCACCCTGTGCATTGCACTGACATTATTTCATGTTTGTATACTGTTACAAGAATTTCTGACTAACAGAATCTACAGCACCTGTTTCCAGGAAGACAGCTGGTGGGTGGAGTTTTAAGAAACACAGGTCTCAACTCCTGCTCCTAAGCCCATTCCACTTTTGTTACTGGGCTGCTTAACAGCAACTCAGTTCCCATGCCACTGCTTAGCTCAGGAATCATGTCTGCTCTGGAATCATGTCTTTAGGCAAAGAACCAAAACATGTACATGAGGTATATTTAAGTTTGTAGATAAATTTAAAATTTTCAGATAGGAGATACATACCATGTTGTTGCCACCTTACAATATGTTACCAGATGCTTCTTTCATGTTAGTTATTGAAAACTTGGAATTCATTTTGGCCCAGAAACATGTTACAAATGATTAGTAGTTTTTGAGATTAGCCCACAAAAGTCTCATAAATCCATAGTATACCTGGTCTATTTTAACTACAATTTCAACATTGTTTAAAGTATAGTTTCTACCAAAATAGTTAAAAAGCAGAGACTCAAACATCTATTTTTACACCAACTTTCATAGCAGCATTATCACAATAGCCAAAAGGTAGAAACAGCCCAACTGTCCATCAACAGGTGAGTGGATAGACAAAATGTAGTATACACATACAATGGAATATTGTTCAGCCTTATAAAGAATTGAAATTCGGATACATGCTATAACATGAATGAACTTTGCAATCATTATGCTAAGTTAAATTAATCAGATACTAAAGGATACATACTGTATGATTTCACTTATATCAGGTACCTAGAATGAACAAATTCATAGAATCATAGAAAGAGGGGCTGGAAGAAGGGGGAAGAGGGAGTTATTGTTACAGGGGTGGGGGACCTTTTTTCTGCCAAGGGCCATTTGGATATTTATAACATCATTTGTGGGCCATACAAAATTATCAACTTAAAAATTAGCCTGCTATATTTGGTCAGGCTAGTTTGGTGAGGCATGTGATGTTAGCTGGTATTGATTTCGCGGGCCTTATATGGCCCATGGGCCAGATATTCTCCACCCCTGGTTTAAAAGGTGTAAGTTTCTATTTGGGATGGTGAAAAAGTTCTGGAAAAGCATAGTGGTGATGGTTTCACATTATGAATGCACTTAATTCCACTGAGTTATACACCTAAAGATGGTTAAAACTGTAAAATTTATATTATGTATATTTTGTTACAATAAAAATATACAGTTTCTACAAATTGAATTCATTTTTTGAGCTCCATCCCAAATCAGGAACCTAGCTTCTCAAATGCAGGACAGAGAAAGAGAACAGATGTGTCCAGCAACTGGGGTGACAGAAGGTTTTGGTGTAAAATAGAAAATGTTCATATTTTTCTAATTCTGTATATGTTATTTATTTATTTATTTTTAACTTATCTTTATTGTTGAATGTATTACAAATGTTCCTCATTTTCCCCCCATTGCCCCCCTCCTCTCCATTCCCGCCTCCCTGCTGCCTTTCCCCACACTGTTGTCTGTGTCCATTGGTTATGCATATATACATATAAGTTCTTTGGTTTATTTCTTCCCATTCCCCAAACCCCCTTCCCTTTGAGGTTTGTCAGTCTAACAACCAATTTGTACTTCTTAATCCCTTCACCTTTTCCACTCATCCCCCTAGCCCCCACCCATCTGGTAACCAACAAAATTTCTCTGTATCTATGAGAATGTTTTTGTTCTGCTTGTTCATTTTGTTTGTAGATTCAATTGTTGATAGATATGTATTTATTGCCATTTTGTTTGTTCATATTTTTTTTTATCTTTTTCTTTAAGAAGACCCTTCAACATTTCATATAATAATGGTTTGGTGGTGATGAACTCCTTTAGCTTTTCTTTGTCTGGGAAACTCTTTATATGGCCATTGATTCTAAATGACAGCTTTGCAGGATAGAGTAATCTTGGTTGTAGGTTCTTGCTTTTCATCACTCTGAATATTTCTTGCCACTCCCTTCTGGCCTGCAAAGTTTCTTTTGAGAAATCAACTGATAATCTTATGGGAACCCCCTTGTAGGTAACTAACTGCTTTTCTCTTGCTGCTTTTAAGATTCTCTCTTTGTCTTGAACCTTTTGCATTTTGATGATGATGTGTCTTGGTGTGGGCCTTTTGGGGTTCATCTTGTTTGGGACTCTCTGTGCTTCCTGGACTTGTATGTCTGTTTCCTTCACCAAGTTAGGGAAGTTTTCTGCCATTATTGTTTCAAATAGGTTTTCGATTTCTTGTTCTCTCTCTTCTCCTTCTGGCACTCCCAAGATGCGAATGTTGGCACGCTTGAAGTTGTCCCAGAGGCTCCTTACACTATCCTCATTTTTTTGGATTCTTTTTTCTTTTTGCTGTTCTGATTGGGTGTTTTTTGCTTCCTTATATTCCAAATCAATGGTTTGCTTCTTGACTTTACCTACTCTACCATTGCATCTGTGTAAACTATTCTTTATTTCAGTTAGTGCATCCTTTATTTCAAACTGGTCCTTTTTTATGCTCTTGAGGTCCTCACTAAGTCCATTGAGCATCCTTATAAGCAGTATTTTGAACTCAGCATCTGTTAGGTTGCTTAACTCCATTTCACTTAGTTCTTTTCCTGGAGTTCTGTTCTGTTCTTTCATTTGGGACCTGTTTCTTTGTCTCCTCATTTTGGCTGCCTCCCTGTGTTTGTTTCTATGTATTACTTAGCTGAGCTGAGACCAGATGCTGCTTGTTTGAAAGAATTTAGGAAAAGCTGAAGCAGGATCCAAGACAGGCCAATCCTATGGTAAAGCAGCTGGCAACAGCTTGGGTGGGCCTGGAAGTTGGGTGGGGCGGGGCCTCAGGGAATCACGAGGGCGGGGCCAACAGTGTGAGCCAGGTTGCTGGAGTCCCAGATATGGCGGCGTCTGCCAGCCCAGGGAAGGGCTCACCAAAGGAACAAAAGCCTCTTATAGCACGTCTGTCCAGGAGAAAGCTGCCTCTCCAGCCCTCGCTCCAATGCCAAACAGCTGAGTTCTTCCCCATATGACTCTGGTGCCTTTCAAGCTGCCTCCTGCATGCTGGAGCCTGGAGGGTGCGAGTCCGAGTAAGTCCGTGCGTGGGCCCTTTAAGAGGAGCTGCCGGGGGCTCCAGCCGCCTCAGCCTCAGTTCCTGCTGGTTTTTCCAGCCAGAAGTTATGGGGACTTCTCTTCCTGGCCCTGGAACCCTGAGCTGGGCGCCTGCTGTGGGACGGGGACCCCTCAGTCCTCATGGAGGACCTTCCCAGCTGAGGTGTCCCTCCTCATTTTTATCCGCCACACGTGGGTGTGGGACCAGCCCGTCGCGCCTCCGCCCCTCCTACCAGTCTCGATGCGGCTTCTTCTTTAATTTCGTAGTTGTAGGACTTCCATTCAGCTTGATTTCAGGCGGTTTTGAATGATGGTTGTTCTGTAGTTTAGTTGTAACTCTGATGTGGTTGTGGGAGGACGCAATACTGCGGTTACCTATGCCGCCATCTTGACCGGAAGTCCTAATTCTGTATATTTGATAAAATGTAATAATGTACCACCACAGAACTAGAGAACATGCTTTATAACTTTGGCATCCATAAGCATGCTTTGGCCCAGCCCTCCAGTCTCCTTCCCATCACCCTCTGCTTCAGTCCTGGGCATCACTAACACCGCAGGAAGAGGCACTGTTCCCACCTGGTGATGTGGGAAGAGTAAAAGAATGGAATAGCAGGAAAGCAAGGCCCTGGCCAGGATCACATGTTAGCCACACATTTGTAGTCAGGACTACCCTGCTTTTGTTGTTTATTTAGATTTGAAAAAGTGGAGCCAAAGTCATGCAACAGTGTGTATTAGAAGCACTGTGAATAAAACCAGTTTGACTGTGTATACTTCATACTGTTCGTTGGCAATTGTGGCAGACACTTCAGGCTGCTTTAGTCAGAGTGTCTTGCTATCCACGCTTACATATTCTCTATTAAGGGAACTCTGATTTTTGTTTGGGGTGATAATGTGCTCAGTTAAAACCTCTTTTTTCCCTAGGAGTGGCCAGGTAACAGTAGGACCCCTGAGTTGTAAGTGGAAATCTACTGAGGAATTTGGAAAAGATTTTGCTTTCATGATGTAGGTTCATTATCTTCTTCTCCCCCTCTTTGTCAATCCAGGAATGGGGATATAATCCCAGAAGTGTTAACAACTATCTTATTTTCATGAAGATGAAAGTTACTTGCTAGTTCAAAAGAATAGGAATTTAGAAGTCAGGGTCACTGATGATGTTGAACGGTATGGATTCCCTAAGTCTAGGTTTCTTGTTAGGTAAAAAAAATAAATAAATAAATACATGTGTTTTAAAGCTACTGATAAGTGTGGACATGCATCATTGGGGAAGGGCAGAAAGTCCAGACGGAAGGAACAGAAAACCCAGAGATCAGCAGTAGTGGATATGTTGGGTGGAAGGTAGACATAGAAAATAAGAACTTATATACATGTATGCATAACCAATGGACATAGGCAACAATGCAGGGGGGTGGGGGGCAGGATGGGGAGGAGGGTGTCTAGGGGGGAAAAAGAGAAACATCTGTAACAAAAATAAATTAATAAAAATTGAAAAAAAAAGAAAATAAGTGCTTAATTTTGGTTCAAGCATAGAGTATGTAAGAGGAAGTAGAGGAAAATAATTTTAAATGGCAGTTTAAGCCAGCTCGTCGAAGGCCTGATATGCCAGGTTAAAAAGGTCGGATTCTGTTATGAAGGCAATGAAGTTCCACTGAAGGTTTCCACTGAGTCATGGGGTGAGTGCCATGCTGAGAGCAATGCTTTATCAAGCAAGGACTTGCTGTATTAATGCAATTAAGTGGGACCAAGTATGAGACTTTTATTTATCCAGGTTGGAATAAATGAAGGCCTGAAACAGGGAAGGGACAGTAGGAATGGATGGGAAGGGTGAGCAGTGAGAGATATTTTCAAAGCCAAACAGACAGGTACTGATTTGTGGAGTAAATGGGAGGCTGGGGTGAGCAGGGATATTGTCTATTTTGGACTTTCATCTCTTTATAATTGAATGAATAAAAGAAAAATATATGAGCTGGCTAGGAACCAGGGTTTCCTTCTTTTGGAATAAAATGGAAAAAATATATTGCTGATTAAGATTTCTTTCTAAAAATTAAAACACTGATGAATTGACTGTATCTTTTTTCTTCCTGACTTCAAAATTTCCTTGGTCAAGATTTTATTTATTTATTAAAAAAAATTTTTTTTTTCTTTATTGATTTTAGAGAGAGGAAGGGAGAGGGAGAGAGAGATAGAAACATCGATGAGAGAGAACATCAGTTGGCCACCTCCTGCATGCCCCCACTGGGGATTGGGCCCACAACCTGGGCATGTGCCATGACTGGGAATCAAACTGGCGACCTCTTGGTGCATGGGTCGATGCTCAACCACTGAGCCACACTGCTAGTGTCCTTGGTCAAGATATTAATAAAGTGAATCCTTTGAAATGAAGGCTCCAGGAGGTTCACTGCTGTTTTTGCAGCACCCCGATGAGTGCCTGGCACATAGTAGACCTTCAATTAGTATTTTGTTGAGTAAATGAATGAAGGCATTACTCATTATCTTTGGAAGCTTTTAGGAACACAGTTTAAAAAAATAGTATCAGTTATTTTTAGGCCTGAAAAGGACTTTCATTTTTTTTTTTTAATTCTCACCCGAGGACATTTTTGCATTTATCTTCAGATAGAGCAGGAGGGAGAGAGAGAGGAAGAGAGAGAGAGAAATATCAACATGAGAGAGACACATCGACTGGCTGCCACCCACACAATCCCAACCGGGGCCGGGGACAAACTGCAACTGAGGTACGTGCCCTTAGTGAGGACCAAACCTGGGACTCTCTGGCCCGCGGGCCGACGCTCTAACTGCTGAGCCAAACTGGCCAGGGCCTGAAAAGGACCTTAAATGTTACCTGGTTTACTCCACTCATTTTATTTATTTTTATTAAAAAAAAATTTTTTTTTCTTTATTGATTTTAGAGAGAGAAGAAGGGACAGGGAGAGAGAGAGAGAAACATCAATGAGAGAGAACATTGGCTGCTTCCTGCATGCCCCCCACTGGGGATTGGGCCCACAACCTGGGCATTTGCACTGACCGGGAAACAAACCGGCAACCTCTTGGTGCATGGGTCAACACTCAATCACTGAGCCACACCAGCTGGGCTAGTCTGCTCATTTTAAAGAGAAGGAATCTGAACTTACAGTGCAAAGATACTGAGATTTTGTATATGTATGTGTGTTTTATTTCTAGGGACCAATAAAACAAAAGGAAGAAATAATCAATGCGCATGTGCAAATTCTGCTTAGGATGATCTTTAAATAAAAATGTATACATTTATTGGCTCTTATATGCCTAATCTATTCAAGATGTGGTAAAAAATGTAAAAAGAAGACTAAGACCCTATCCTTATCCTAAAAAAAAGATGAAGATTAGTTAGGGAGATAAGATTAAGGCATTTGGAATATTTAGAGTGCAATCAAGAACTACAATTGTTGGGAGTGTACATACGAAATCAGGGAAGGAAGAGTTTAATGTGACCTAGAGGCCCTGTTCTGTAAACATTTTTTAAAAATTTGTATGAGGACGTAAATGATGCCATTAATCAAATTATCAGCTGGCATGAAGCTGAGCAGAGTAGAATTCAAAATGAATTCAAAACAATGGAGTGAGTCTAACAAGGTGAATTTAAATACCAGCTTAATAATGCTTAATAAAAAGTCAATTATAACTAATATTATTGAGCACTCACTATGAAACAGGCACTATTTAGTGCTTTACCTTCATTATGTCTTTTGATCCTCATATTACACCATGAAGCTTGTTTTAGTCCTCATTATAAGATTGATGCTCACAGGGTCAAACAAATCACATGTGATGAATCCATGCTTCAAATTCAGATCTAAACTCTTACCTACTACTAAATCACACGGCCTCAACAGCTTTAAAAAGTATAAAGATAAACTTCTCTACATATTTTGTATGAAGTACTGCACCAGTTTGGGATATAAATAAAATAATTTATCCTTATAATAAGCAAATTAAATATTTAAGACCTCACTAGCTCAATTAACAAGATGTCCAGTCTCTGCTTTGCAGTTTCCTCTTAAGTAGCCCAGAGTCGCTTACAAAAGAGGCTCATTCTGACTCCAACAGCAAGAGAAGGAGACAACTGGAGAATCCCCTCAGGATTTTAAAGGTTCCAGTTCGCAGCTGTCACTGCTTTCCTTGTAGTCTCGTCTGCAGTGGAGAACTGACCCTGCACAGATTTCTTATCTAACGTAGAAATGCCTCCAGTATTGGTACAGAACCCTGCACAGGCCACAGTCACCCTCTTCCTAGGAGAATGATCCCACACCCTCTGGCTGGATGCTGGACCAAGACTACACTTGAACTTCCGATTTGACAGCTCTTCGGTTTACATCCAACTGCTTAGCTATTGTCCCAAACCCACCTTCAGTAGGAGTCAGGTTGAGTATTTAGTCTCAGTTATGTACTGTGTCTGAACCAGCTTTTACTCTACAAGCATTTGTGCTCTGGTGTTGAGCCGGGGGTCACCAGTCCAGACTGTCCTTCCCTCATGGGTCCTTTCTTACTACTGGATTTCAGTCAAAAACATCTCAATCCACAAAATCTGAAACAATGTTAAATTTCCAAGAAGTGGCCTTGATGCCTTTCCTTTAGACACCGTGAGTCTCACGCATATTTACTTAACTCCTGTATACCAATAAGTCCTATGTATGACACCAGTCATATGCTGATGACTGCCAAGTGTATATTTTGACCTCAGAATATCTTCCAAGAGCTTCAAATTTGCATGTTCATTTGTCTTCTCAACATTTTTAACTGGATACCTATTAGGTGTTTCAAGTAGAGTAGATTCCAAATAGAACTTTTGGTTCTCCATTTCTAAACCAGTCTTTGCTGTTTTAATACTGTTAAATATTCAGATCCTCAAGCCCCAAATTTAAGAGTCAGACTGGATCCCTCTCCTACCCTCTTTTCCACATCGAATGCATCAACAAATCCTGTTGACTCAATATTTGTAATACATCCTGAATACCACCATATCCCTCTTTTCCCCCTGCAAACACCCTCGGTCAAGCTACCATCATTTCTTGCTTGGCCTGGTATTCCTACTTCTATTTTCCTTTCCCTAACCACAAAATCCATTCTTCCCACAGCAGAGTGGCCTTTCAATAATGTAGTGAAATCCTTCTCTCTCCTCTGTTTAAAATGTTTCCATAGTTTCCTAATAGTCTTCGAATAAAATCCAAACTTTCCCCTCTGTCTTATACATATTCTTTCACTCTCTCTAACTCCAGTCATACTTGACTCCTCTGTTTTTAGACATACCAGGCAACTTGGCACCTTAGGGATTTTGCATTTGTCATTCACCCTCCAGACTTTCTGAATAGTTGGTTCCTTCTTGTCTTTCAGGTTTTAGCTTAAATGTCATCTCTTCAGAGACGCCTTTCTTAATCAACCTAACAAAAGTAGTTCCTACCTAGATACTCTGCATATCATCATACTTTCTTTCATTTCTAGCACTTATTACACTCTCTCTCTCTTTTTTTTAGAAAATGTTGTTTACTTCCTTGCAGTTGTCTTGGCCCATTTGAGTTCCATGAAGGTAAGGACTAGTTTGCTTTTAACCATCTTTATCTCCAGTGCTAAGTTTCTAGAGTATAGTAGGTATTCCATACATAATTCGATGGCTCACTGAGTGAATAATTGTAAGATGGCTTTTGCATTCTGGAAGCAATCCCTGGAATGTTTTCATTTTATTTATTATTATTTTTTAACAGCTCAACTAAGTGATTGTCAACCCTGGCTGCATGTTAGACTCACTTGGGGGAACTTCTAAAAAGTAACAGCACTAGGGTCTCACACCACCTCCATTAAATCAGAATTTCTGGAGATGGGATCTAGGTACCATTAGAAAAACTGCTTTAGTTGATTCTAATATACAGCTAGCATGAGAAAACCATGGGTAACTACCATTCCCTCTTTCTTAAACTCCAGATCATCTCCTTTGTTATTTCATTACTATCTTTTAGTATGATTCCATTTCAAATGATTTCTCCAAGGAATGTTTCTGGAGAGACCAGGGTCCCTTTGTGGCCCTCACCAAATGCTTTATAAATAAACAAAAACAAACAAACAAACAACCCCCCAAAAAACCCACTTCAAATTTGGAGTTTATCTTTGGATCACAAAACTGGTTCCCTGGCCATGTGGATGTTTTTATCCACTTGAGGATGGGCTTTTTTTGGATTCCAGGATAATAGACATTTCCTGGGAAACAGTCTGTGTTGATGGGTCATCCCACAGAACCCATGAAGCACAGCAGTACTCAGATTTCACTCACAAGCTTTTGTTTTTTGTTTATACTTTCCCTTTCCTTATTGTCTGATAGTCTCTCAGATAGGTGCTTGGTGTGCTTCCCACGCAACTGAAGTAACTGTCACTTGCTCAAATGTTCTTTATTAGAACTGCTTTCCCCACCACTCTACCTAAATGACACTCAAACCACGGCATCACTCACGATTCCCTTCCCTTCTTTATTTCTGTTTATATAACTTCTCACTTATGATGTTTATGTTTGTTTGTTTTTTCGGTAAAAGCAGGGGTTGTGATTGCTCTTTGCTGTAATGTTAGCAGTGTTCAATAAATATTTTTTGAAAGAATGAGTGAGCAATGTTCTAAAAAGGGGTCCCCAAATTGATTGTATTTCCTCCCTTTCTTCTGTTTTTTATTCCCATGGAATGTTGCTACATCAGGAAGTATCATTTAGGAAAAAGAAATGTTGGTGGTGCCAGGAACCATTTTGCCCATGTTTTAACACTCTCATTTTCCCCAATAGTAGTGAGCATTAATGTGATCCATTTATCTCAGATATTAACTTTGATAATTGATAATCACTAAAAATATTCCCTGTTTATAGATAGCAAAAAAAAAATGTCCTTTGACATGAAATATAACTAACGAACATCAGAAATGCCTAGTAATTGCTAAAGGCAAAACTTTATGTAGCTAATAGTATTAGATAGTACAAGGTTCTCAAGTTCTGGGCAGTTACATTATTTTTTTTTTTAAGAAACAGTCTGTTTTCCTGAACTGTAAACTTAAGTCATTTCAACTTGCACAAAGGAAGTCTGTTCTTAAAATTGCTCCTGCGCCTGTTTTTTGCTGTTGTTTTTGTGTGCAGTTTTTAAAAAGCTTTTCTGCTAAACATCCTGCCAGGAAAATTGCAGAAAGCCTAATGACACCCTAATATTGTACTCAAGTGGAGAACAAAGGGAGAGCCTTTTAAGAACCGATCATAGAGGGAACATTCCGAAATGAAGATCTTTATAGTTTTAGAGGAGTCAGACACTCTTAATTAATCGTTAGAGCCTTTATTTATTTATTTATTTATTTATTTATTTATTTATTTATTTATTTATTTATTTATTTTTTAAGGTGCCATGACTCTCTATTTCCCTTCTACTGGGTGCATACATCTCATGCCAGTGAGGACTGCATGTAGCAAAAGGAGATTGGCTCCTGGCCTGGGACATCACCACACCAAAAGTAAAGAAGCATCAAAATGCAATTGCCTTTACCTTCTCCTAAATCCACGATGCAAGAAGCGTACAGGAGGGAAGGCCACAGAGAGATAGTAGGGAGTAAGTTCAGGCTGACTTTGGTAATGAGTACAGACAAATTCACATTTTCTTCTACCAAGAGCTATGGCTGAAGGCCTGCCTTTGGTGTTCAGGAAAACTTGCAGAGCAGTTTTGTGACTTCTGTTACTTTACAAAATATGCTACCTGAAAATGCTACTGAAAAACCATTTTAACTGTGTTCTTCCTAAGTGCACACATCTTAATCAAAGTTTAGGTTTTTAATTTATATATATATATATATATATATATATATATATATATATATATATATATATATATAGATGAATGAGAGCTTACCTTTTTTTTATTAATTCATTTTTGTTACAGATGTTTCTCCTTTTTTCCCCATTGACACCCTGCTCCCCATACTCCCCCACCCTGTCCCCAGCTTTGTTGTCCATGTCCATCAGTTAAGTTCTGTGGTTTATCTCTTCCCTTCCCCCCACCCCCTCTTCTGAGGATTGTCAGTCTGTACCCTACTTCCACGTTTCTGGGTCTACCCTGTTCCTCAGGCTGTTTTGTTCATTATATTCCAGAAATAAGTGAGATCATGCGATACTTGTCATTCTCTGCTTGGCTTGTTTCGCTTAGGATAATACTCTCCAGGTCCCTCCATGTCGTCTCAAAGGACAAGAGATCTTTCTTTCTTACAGCTGCATAGTACCCCATTGTGTATATGTACCACAGCTTTTTTATCCATTCGTCTACTGATGGACATTTGGGCTGTTTCCAGATCTTAGCTATTGTAAATAGTGCTGCTATGAACATAGGGGTACATATATTCTTTCTGGTTGGTGTTTCAGGCTTCTTAGGATATATTCTTAGAAGTGGGATCACTGGGTCAAATGGCAGTTCAATTTTTAACTTTTTGAGGTAACACCATAGTGTTTTCCACAGTGGCTGCACCAGTCTGCATTCCCACCAGCAGTGTACTAGAGTCCCCTTTTCTCCACACCCTCACCAACACTTGTTGTTTGATGATTTGTTGATGGCGGCCATTCTGACAGGTGTGAGGTGATACCTCATTGTTGTTTTAATTTGCATCTCTCTGATGATTAGTGATGTTGAGCATTTCTTCATATGTCTCTTGGCCATTTGTATGTCCTGTTTGGAGAGGTGTCTATTTAGCTCGTCTGCCCATTTTTTAATCGGTTCTTTGTCTTCCTTTTGTTGAGTTGTATGAGCACTCTATATATTTGGAAATTAACCCCTTATCTGATGTATCATTGTCAGTTATGCTCTCCCATACAGTGGGTTCCCTTTCCATTTTGATGTTTGTTTCTTTTGCTGTGCAGAAGCTTTTTAGTTTGATGTAGTCCCATGTGTTCATTTTTTCCTTTGTTTCTGTTGCCTTAGGTGATGTATCAGTGAAAATTCTGCTGAGTATGATGTCTGAAATTTTGTTGCCTACATTTTCTTCTAGGATTTTTATGGATTCATGAGTCATATTTAAATCTTTTATCCATTTTGAGTTTATTTTTGTGTATGGTGAAAGTTGGTGATCTAGTTTCATTTTTTCACATGTCACTGTCCAATTTTCCCATCACCATCTAGTAAAGAGGCTGTCTTTACTCCATTATATGCTTTTGCCACCTTTGTCAAATATTAATGGAGAATAATGTCTTGGGTCAATTTTCGGGTTCTCTGTTCTGTTCCACTGATATATATGCCTATTCTTGTGCCAGTACCAGGCTGTTTCGATTACAGTAGCTTTGTTGTATAACCTGATATCCGGTATTGTGATCCCACCTACTTTGTCTTTCTTTTTCAAGATTGCTGTAGCTATTCGGGGTCTTTTTTGGTTCCATATGAACTTCTGAAGCATTTGTTCTAGTTCTGTGAAATATGCCATTGGTATTTTGATGGGGATTGCATTGAATCTATAAATTGCTTTGGGTAGTATGGACATTTTAATAATGTTAATTCTTCCAATCCATGAACAAGGTATGTGCTTCCACTTTTTTATATCTTCCTCTATTTCTTTTTTCAATGTCCTGTAGTTTTCTGCAAATAGGTCCTTACTACTTTGGTTAAGTTTATTTCTAGGTATCTTAATTTTTTTTGCCATGATGGTAAATGGGATTGTTTTTTAAATTTCTCTTTCTGTGAGTTCAACATTGGTGTATAAGAATGCCATCAATTTCTTGACATTAATTTTGTATCCTGCTACTTTGCCAAATTCATTTATTAAGTCTAGTAGATATTTGATGGAATGTTTAGGGTATTCTATGTATAATATCATGTGATCTGCGAATAATGACAGTTTCACTTCCTCCTTTCCAATTTGGATTTCTTTTATTTTTTCTTCACGTCTGATCGCTGTGGCTAAGACTTCCAGTACTATGTTAAATAAGAGTGGTGAAAGTGGGCATCCCTGTCTTGTTCCTGTTCTTAAGGGTAATGTTTTTAGTTTTTGCCCATTGAGTATGATGTTGGCTGTAGGTCTTTCATATATGGCCTTTATTACGTCAAGATATGATCCTTCTATTCCCACATTGCTGAGCATTTTTATCAGAAATGGGTGCTGGATTTTGTCAAATTATTTTTCAGCATCTATTGATATGATCATGTGGTTTTTATCTTTCATTTTGCTTATGTGGTGTATCACATTTATTGATTTGCGAATATTGTACCAGCCTTGCATCCCTGGGATGAATCCCACTTGGTCATGGTGAATAATTTTTTTGATATATTGATGGATCCTATTTGCGAGTATTTTGTTAAGGATTTTGGCATCTATGTTCATCAGAATATTGGCCTGTAGTTTTCTTTCTTTGTAGTGTCTTTTTCCGGTTTTAGAATTAGAATTATGCTGGCCTCATAAAATGAGTTTGGAAGTCTTCCTTCTTCTTGAATTTTTTGGAATAGTTTGAGGAGAATGGGTGTTAGTTCTTCTTTGAATGTTCGGTAAAACTCCCCCGTGAGGCCATCCGAGCCTGGACTTTTGTTTGCTGGGAGGGTGTTGATTACATCTTCAATTTCCTTAGTGTTATTGGTCTGTTCATGTTTTCTATCTTTTCTCAGTTAAGTTTTGGGAGACTGTGTGTTTCTAGAAATTTGTCCATGTTGCTTAGATTGTCCAATTTGTTGCTGTATAATTGTTCATAGTATTTGTTACTGATCCTTTGTATTTCTGTGGTGTCAGTTGTTACTTCTCCTCTTTCATTACTGATTTTGTGTATTTGGGTTCTCTCTCTTTGTTTCTTGGTGAGTCTAGCTAAGGGTCCATCAATCTTGTTTATCTTTTCAAAAAACCAGCTCTTTGTTTCATTGATCCTTTGAATTGTTTTTCTGGTCTCTATGTCATTTATTTCTGCTCTAATCTTTACCATTTCCTTCCTTCTACTTGCTCTAGGGTTTTCTTTTTGTTTGCCTTCTAGTTCTTTAAGTTGTGAGGTTAGAGATTCAATTAGAAATTTTTCTTGTTTCTTGAGGTAGGCCTGTAGTGCTATGAACTTCCCTCTCAGAACTGCTTTCGCTGCATCCCATAGATTTTGTGTTGTTGTGTGTTCATTTTCACTGGTTTCCAGGAAGTTTTTATTTCTTCCTTGATGTCCTTGGTAACCCATTCATTGTTTAATAACATGCTATTTAGCCTCCAGGTGTTTAAATATTTTTGCATGTGTTTGCTGTAATTGATTTCTAGTTTCATGGCATTGTGATCTGTGAAGATGCTTGATATGATTTCAATCTTCTTGAACTTGTAGAGACTTAGTTTGTGTCCTAACATGTGGTCTATCTTTGAGAATGTCTCATGTGCACTTGAGAAGAATGTGAATTCTGCAGTTTGAGGGTGTAATTGTCTGTAGATATCTATTAAATCCATTTGATCTAGTGCTTCATCTAGAGTCTCTGTTTCCTTGTTAGATTTTTGTCTAGAGGATCTATCCAATGATGTCAGCGAGGTGTTGAAGTCCCCTGTTATGATTGTATTGCTGTCAATTTTTTCTTTGAAGTCCTCCAGAAGATTTTAAATATATTTTGGTGCTCCTATATTGGGTGCATACATGTTTACCAAGGTTATATCTTCCTATTGGATAGATGTTTTCAATATTATGTAGTGGCCTTCTTTGTCTCTAGTTATGGCCTTCATTTTGAAATCTAATTTATCAGATATGAGTATTGCTACACTAGCTTTTTTTTCCTTTCTGTTTGCTTGGAAGATTTTTTTCCATCTCTTCACTTTCAACCTATGTGAGTCTTTTGTTTGTGAAGTGGGTCTCTTGTAAACAACATATATGTGAGTCATGCTTTCTTTCTTTTTTTTTTTGTCATGCTTTCTTATCCAACCATTTGTCTTTTTATCAGAGCATTCAATCCATTTACATTTAAGGTGATTATTGATATGTACTTATTTATTGCCATTTTTGTTTAGTGTGGTTATATTTTTCTTCCTATTTCTTCTACTAATTATAGCAGTCCTTTTCACATTTTTTTGCAGTGCTGATTTGGTGCTAATGTATTCCCTTAGCCTTTTCTTTTTGTCTGAGAAGCTCTTTATTTCACCTTTTATTTTGAATGATAGCCTTGCTGGAGAGAGTAGTCTTGGATTCAGATCCTTGTTTTTCATGACCTTGTTTACTTCATGCCATTCCCTTCTGGCCTGTAGTGTTTCTGTTGAGAAGTCAGCTGATAGCCTTATGGGGATTCCTTTGTAGGTAACCTGTTGCTTATCTCTTGCTGCCTTGAGGATTCTCTCTTTGTCTTTAATTTTTGGCATTTTAATTATTATGTGTCTTGGTGCGGGCCTGTTTGGCTTCTTCTTACTTGGGGCTCTCTGTGCTTCTTGGTCTTGAATGCCTTCTTCCTTCACCAAGTTAGGGAAGTTTTCTGTCACTATTTCTTCAAATATATTCTCTAACCCTTGCTCATTTTCTTCTTCTTCGGGGACTCCTATGATGCGAATCTTATTATGTTTCCAGTTGTCCCACAGTTCTCTTAAGGTGTCTTCCTGTTTTTTAATTGTTTTTTCCTTTTGGTTTTCTTATTGGTTGATTTTTTCTACCCTGTCTTCTAATTCACTGATCCGGTCCTCAGCTTTCTCTACTCTGCTGTTTAGTCCTTCCAATGTGTTCTTTATTTCTGCTATGCCATTCTTCATTTCTTCTTGGTGGTTTTTCATTTCCAATTGGTTGATTTTTAATGTTTCTATATCTTTACTCATGGTGTTGATGTCCTTACTCATGCTGTTGAGCTTCCTCAAGATCATGGCACTGAACTCTACCTCTGATACTTGCTTAACTGCATTTCATTTATCTCATCTTCAGTAGATGTCTCTTGTTCTTTCATTTGGAATTTGTTTCTTTGTTTCACCATTTTGGTTATCTCAGTGGGTTTTGGACCCTCCAAATTTTCCCTGTGGGTGTTGGTGTTCTGCTGTTTGTGCCTCCCTCTACTGGGTTTGGATGAGCTGGGAGGACCCACGTTAAACACCACTGTCAAGTCTTACTTTCCTGGGTGGATTTGCAGCCCAGGAAAGATTCAGTTATCCTCTTTCTGCTTGGAGACTATTAGTTGTGGTTACTTGAAGAGCCTTGGGTTCTCAGTTGAATGAAAAATTCCCTCAGGTGTTCAGTGTAAGAGGATTTCCCGAGGGTGGGGCAGATGCTGGTTGTTATTGAGCCTCAATTTCCATTTCTTTGGCCCACCTGGGTGGAGTTGAATCTCCGAGGGAGGGGCTTCTACTTCTCCCCAGAACTCCAGGAAGGAGCAAGATGGCCACTGTCCTGTGTGGCCACAACTCAGCAGAAACTCTGAGTGCCCTCCAAATCTCGAGTGTCCCCTCACAGTTCCAGTCCAGTCCACCCTCCCTCTGCCAGAGCCCAAGATGAGTGGCTGTAGCTAATTTAGTGCTATGTCCCAGCCCTTTTCACTGTGGATGCAGCTTTGGATTTTAACCTCAAGGGCGCTTCTCACAGCTAAGACCACTGCTGTCTGTGGGCTCCAGCCTCCCTCTCGCAACTCCTCAGGCTCTATTCAATGTCCCTGGTTATATGATCCTCCCCAGCTGCTTTTCTGTTGCTTTTTCCCGACGATTTGTCTTTATTTTAGTTGTTATTCCAGTTTGGTCCTGGGAGATTGTCTGTGTAGCTTCCATTCACTCTGCCGCCATTTTGGAATCCCTAGATCTTACTTTTTAAAATATTATTGGATCATGGTTCCTGAAGGTGATTAAAGTTTGTATGTGTATGTTTTATGTGTGGTTTTAGAGTTTGCCTCTTTAAAGATTTGGAGAGGATATGTAAGTTCTAAGGCACTCAGAACTTTTCTAATTTATATGCTAATTATCTGGGTGAATCCCCTGTCTCCTTGACTTTCTGCAAGTAAAGAAAACTATTATACCTGATGACAACCACTGGCCTGATCTTAAGTAGAACACCTCAAGCTGCAAGCCCCACAGTAACAATATGGAGCTAGTTGAGAGGCATTTCTCAAATACTTCCTATGTTAGGGCATTGTGATAGGAAGCTTGAGGGCTACAGAAAAAACAGGAACTTTCTGCCTTCTAGGATCTTACAATCTATTTGCAGATATAAACCATATGTGTATGATAGGTGACAATGATTATAAAATTATAAGAGAGATGCAAAAATATAAAATAAATACAAATGCAAACTGAATATTATCTTGGGATATAATTATACGTATTTTTAAAAATTATTATTATTATGTTTTAGAATAGTCAAATTAGATAGAATGGCCTAGAATATTGGAAACTGAGTTTTAATGCAGAATGCAAAGTCAATAAAGAAAGCAGATACATTCTTTTTGGTGTTTTCTGTTCACAAGACCTGAACTCTTTACCTAACTCTTGCTTGGATTCTGTTCACTTTTGTTTTTTAATCCTCACCTCAGGATATTTTTCCATTTATCTTCAGATAGAGTGGGGGGGAAAGGGAGAGAGAGAGAGAGAGAGAAACATTGATGTGAGAGAGACACATCGACTGGTTGCCTCCAGCACGACCCTGACCAGGGCCTGGGACGAACTGCAACCAAGGTACGTGCCCTTGAACTGAACCCATGACTCTTTGGCCTGCCAACGCTCTAATGGTCAAGTCAAACTGGCCAGGGCCTATTCCCTTTTTATAACATATTATTTCCTTTTTTCTCTTTTGTGGACTTGTAAGTTAGTGTCCAAACAGCTGCCAGGTGAACAACATAAGAGTTGTTATTTAAAAAAATATTTTTTTATTTTTTATTGTTGAAAGTATTACAGATATCCCTCCTTTCCCCCCGAGACCCCCTCCTCCCTGCTCCCACCCCCCTCTTGTTTTCCCCAAAGTATTGGCTATAACAGGATGGTATTCAGCCTGTGTCTCAGTCGTTGCTAATTAGACTACATTGGTCTCTTGAGTTGGATACTTTCTGTTTGCCCCTCTGGATGGTCTCTTGATGTTTTTCTACCACCCTCTGTGTCCTAGTTGGCTACCCTGTAAGAACTGGTTGGGTCCAGCAGTGGGAAGCATGGAAGAAGATAGTTATAAGGGAAGAGAGTGAGGGTGGAGTGTTTGTTTCCCTGGCTCCCTGTCTCTTGGGTCTGTGCCTCTTACCAGGCAGCTCTCTGTGCACAGCCTTTTCTGTCTCCTGGTCCATTGGCTGCTCATTCCACTTACCCCTTCAAGCTTCAGGTGATAACAGCTCCCATCCTTTGAATAGCCTTGGGGTGCTGCACTATCCCTTGTGCTTTCCATCAATTCTACCCTTACCTTTGTAATTATTCTCTGTTTTAACTGTTCCTCAAAGTACTCAATATGAGTTCCCATCAACCTACTGCTGAGACTCTGATTGGTCACCTTGCCAAACAGGAAGGGAATCAGATTCTAACCTTCTGATGGCAAAGTGACACATGTCTCTCATTTTTGAGTCTGGAACTAGTTCTTTTGTATGGGTTACCTAAATGGTTTCAGCAAAAGTGAGACTCCATCATTCAAAAGTTCCCATCTTCTTGGCTATTTGATTAAATTATCCCCTTTTGCTAACATGGAACATGAGGATTAAATAGTCAACTACTAACAGGGACTAAGGTAATCAAAAAAGTTTGGGAATGACTAAGTCTGGTTTATGTTACAGGTGGGTATGCGGGGCATCAAGATGATTTCTTGGTTTGGGGATAGTGCTATTTATCTGATTACAAAAGTCCCCTTACTAGGGCAAAGGAGTGGTGGTGACTGTGGACATGCCATTTTGGTCTTTCAAAAGGCAAAATGCCAGTGTGTGTGTGTGTGTGTTTATGTACTGGAATAGTGTATGACAACTATAATAGGGAATAGGTAAACATCACCAAGACGGAAATGTTAAACTAGGTTGCTGGCAATGGAGGAAGAAAGCCTTCATGTTTGGGATAAAACCAGAGGACTAAAATTGATGGAAGAGTTGGAGTACTTTTGTAATATGGCCTTGATAGTGAAACTATTCAGATGAAATACCCAGGACCATGGGTCTGCCATCCCACTATCAGGAAGAGGAAGCTAAAATACAGACAAGAAGGCTGAAAAAAGTAGTCCTTTTTCTTCTCACTTGGTCGTATGTTAAAACAAAGAGCTTGAAACTATGCAACCCTGTGTACTGAATGATCTGAACTCCTTAGGGAATTTGGAACTTTCATTTCAAACTGTGACCCCTGAGAAAAAGAGACATCTACTAAAATAGGACTCAGATTTTTAAAAACCAGAGCCTAGAAGCCATTTCTGCACAGGAGTCTCTCACATAAACTGCGCTTCATGGGGAAGCCTGTGCTGTACTGCTTGTCTCTGTGCTGAACTGCCTGCCTGCATTGTGTTTCTGCCATCTGAGCCAGCCCTTATAAAGGAGCTCCTGGAATCTTATTTCAACCAATAGGACCGAGGCTTTCCCCATCCAATGGGAGCTGCACAGCTCTGGCCAATCAGAGTGGTTCTATTCTGACCAGTCAGGATAGTGCTTTTTGGACCAACCAAACTGCAAGGATTTGGAGTCCTTATTTGCAAGAGGATGGACCAATCAGGGACCAAGGGCGGAGACTCCTGTCCATATAAGCCAGCTAGCTCTCTTCTGGCTCAGGGAACACACTTTCCCTTTCTACTGAAAACTGCCTTTCCCTGGCTAAGCTGAAACATTGAAGATGGTGGATCAAAGATCAGAGTTGTGCACTTGGAGAGGGGCCTGGCCCCAGGGTTGCCTCACAGCTCCGTTGTTTTCACAGAGGTGCTGAATCACAATTGAGCTGTTTTGCACTGAATAAAGTTTCCTTCTTCACTACATGCCAAACTGAGGATTCCTGTTTGCGTTGAATTGGTGCCAATGACCACTGGATGACAAAACTTTGCTGGACTAAGTAAGCTGATGAAAGTTACTCAAATATAAAGCATACAGGTTATTATTATTATTATTTTCAGAACAAGACCTACACTGGGAGTTAGATTCAATGGAGATAATTTTAGAAACGCCTATAATTAGAAAAAAAGTTATTTAAACAGTTTTGGGCTTTAATTGTTGAAGATGAAAATAGAAAATGAAATTCTGTTGTCATAGCACTGTAAGGTCATCATTTTTGAACTGTGTGAAAACCACATGGGACAGCTGAAATGGATGATGTCATCCTTGGATGCTTATGATCTTGACCTAGAGCACTCTCAGGACTGATCAGGGGATCAATAATTGCCAAGAATCACTCAAACAAAATTGCAGTAATTGTTAGCACAAAACAATTTTCTTGCTTTACTGTGACTATGTTGGGGAAGGTCTTTAAGAAGACATGACCACAGGTTTGACCTATGAGCTGGACCCAGGCAATTGGAGGCTCCACACTCCCTCCCCTGTCCTTGGAATATGCACTCAGCTTGTTTTTCCTGAGCTAGAAGCTGACCAAGAACACAGCCTTGAGATAGTAATGTGGTTATGAGACCATCTGGACTGGGTACGTGTTTGAATCCTGTTAAGGCCTCTATACAAACTTTTAAGATTTGGCTGTTAGGTACAGAAAATCACTGATCCTTCCGCCACCCAAGACAAGCCTCTTAGGTAAATTCCTTTGTTTAGTAAATCTGCCAACTACCAATTTGGAATAGTCTGCCTTTTTTCTTGGGTCCCTCCCCGCCTTTAGCATATGGGGGGCAATTCAAGATTACACCCGGGAAACTCCCAGTCAGATTTGCTAACCATCAGACTAACTCCTATAGTGCAATTTGTCCACACTAGACTGACATGATACTTCTGCCGCTGATTCAAGTGTCACACTGTCATATTCTAGCCTGTGGAATTCTTTTCAGTGTTAAAGGAGTGGGCAGCAGGCTCTTCTTTATTTATAATTCCTAGGATATGGATAAACCCTAAAAAGAGGATAAATTTCAAGTGATATAAAAAATTTATGATATTTAAGGTCTTACCAATACCTAGATGTGGTTTTAATTTTAATAATTAAATTCTGCTGACAAATAAAGATTATACCAAATTGGTAAAGACATAAACATGTCTTAGGATTGGGCATTCTTTCTGGAAACAAAGAAACATAGGGCTAAGAAACTCTTAATATATTTTTTTTTCTCTTTTAAACAGAAGTTAGAAATACATTTTTAAAATTAAAGTGATAGGTGTGATTTAAATACCTTATTAATTTGTACATTACTCCCAGTATTTCAACTATACAATGATGCTATGGAGAGAATGATGTGTTTCTATATTCTAATATACTTCATCCTCAGCAGACTTTATTACATATATTTGCAGAATAGACATCATCACTCTAAAATGTTTGAACAGAGAACTGCACAGGAGAAACACTCTTGATTGTTTTGTACATTTTTATTCAGGTAGTATTCCAGATTTTTAACTTATCTTCCTGAGTTACACATGTTAATATTCAATGTTTCATGCATTTCTGTCATCTCAGAATAACTAATATATGAAAGAACTCCCTATACACTTCTGAGAAAGAACAAGTTTCTATTTTTAAAAATTGTCTGCCAGTAAACAACACTAACAACTCAACTACAAAAAGACAAAAATAACTCAAATAAAAAATGGACAAATAACTTAGACATTTCTCCAAAGAAGATAAACAAATGTCCAACAAGTACATGAAAAGATGGTCAATGTCATTAGTCATTAGAGAAATGCAAACCAAAAGTACAATGAGATATCACTTCACACCCACTAGTATGGCCATAAAGGGAAAACATTTTTTTAAAAAAGGAAAACAAGTGTTGGTGAGGATGCAGAGAATTTGGAATTCTATACATTGTTGGTAGAAATGTAAAAATGTGCAGCCACTGTGGAAAACAGTCTGGCGGTTCCTCGGTAAGTTAAACATAAAATTACCATATGACCCAGCAGTTACACTCTTAGGTATATACACAAAATAACTGAAAATAGATGTTCAAAAAACAACCTATATGGGAGTGTTCATAGCAGCTCTATTCACAATAGACAGAAAGTGGAATCAACCCAAATGCCATGGATCAATGGAAAAACAAACATGATACATCCATACAATGGAACACTATTCAGCTATAAAAAAAATGAAGTACTGACACATACTACAAAATGGATGATGCCTGGAAACATTATGCTAAGTGAAAGAAGCTTAGAAACATGCTATGTATTGTATGGTTTCATTTATATGAAATCGAATAGTCTAATCCACAGAGACAGAAAACAGATTGGTGGTTATCTTGAGCTTGAAGGAGTGGGTAGTTTAATGGGGAATACCGTTTAATGGGTATGGAGTTTGGGTTGGTGAAAATGTTCTAGAACTAGTGGTAATGGTTGCCTAACATTGTGAATGTACTCAATGACACGGAATTGGTCTTTATTTTCACCTACTTTAAAATAAATGGTAAATTTTATGGTATGTGTATTTTACCACAATAAAAAGAAAGTTAAAAAATTGTCTACCTAGTTATAGATTCAGGATATTATCCTTCTTGTGAGTCAAATATGCATATTTATCCACTGTACATAAGAGCTTCCACTGCTTTTCAAAAGAATCTTTCTATAATCAGATGAAATGCACTTTTGAGTGAATAATAGCTATTAAAAATGCATTCATATTGATTTTGTGCCAAACATGTGAATCTTAAGCCCAGTAAAATCTTACATGCTATCGGACCTAATGCTGTATTTCAAGTGACAGGTATGGAGTAAGGGTAGGGATCAAAGGCACAGGTTTTAGAGTTAAGTGGATTATATCCTAGCTTTTCTAATACCAGATGTGGGACTTCAGGCAAGGAACAAGAATCTCTTGAGTCTCTCTAGTAGAATGGGAATATCTATTTTACTGTGATGTAAGAATTGAATAAGTACATATATAAAAAGTGCTTAGCAGTGGATTCAGCCTATAGTAAACATTCAATATGGCAGTGACTTAAAACAGGCTTATATGTGCCTTTTTGAATGTAGTCCTTTCATACATTTTGTGAGATACTTATTGACCTTCAGTGGGAAGGAAGCCCACTCATCTTCCCTTCATAGGCTTCTAAATTGGGAGGGTGTCTTTTGAGTGCTGGCTAGATTCTGCCACAAAGCCATACTTTTAATTAAATGAAGAGGTCATCAGTTACAGTAGTAACCTCCCTACTCCCACAGATCTCTTCTCCCCACCCCAGCTCTCCAATATTCTGGAACCCTTTCTTCAGAAGAGAGCAGATCTAGCTTTTGGTGGAACTCGATTGCTACATCAACGTGCATCTCCTTGCTAAACTGATCACTAGTAGAACGTGTTATAATGACAAAGAGAAAACGCTATTGCCTATTTGAAGTTTATAAAGAAAGTGATAGCAAAAAGTAAGATAAATGAAAAAAAAAAGGATGAAGGGTACAGAAAGCTGGTCTTGTTTCTTTTTTTAAAAAACTTACGAATTTTTTAATTTCTGGAATTTTCCATTTACAGTTGACCCTTGAACAGTGCGGGGGTGCTGGTCTTGTTTCTTCAACCACACTCCGACTTCCTGATTTCAAATTGTTCCAAGGACCCAAACTGTCAGGCAATGTGGGTTTACACTTGCTCTGATATTCAGCCAACACATAAAGAAGCTGACAAAAATTCAAAAGGAAATCATGACTCTTGCAGAACAAAAGACAAAGGGTAAACAGAGATCATAATTACAATGGAAAACCTGCCTGAGAGTCCCAGCTCAGTACAAGACGTTTCCGGTCTCCTTGACATCAGTCAGCTGGATGTCAGCTGTTTGTAATGCAGTTTTGCTAGGGGGTGTGAAGAACACAGGTGTAACACTTACTCCCTGATCCTCAAGGAGCTTGCAACAGCGGTGGAGAGGTTAGCTGTGCAACTAACTATAGGGCGGTCAATGAAACATGACAAACGAGTCGGCAGGGGCCTGGAAGGCCAGGAATTCATAGTGAGGGATCATTTGGGGCTAGAGGCTTGTCAAGGAAGGCTTTAAGACGGAAGAGTTAGCTAAGTTAAGTGTCGGGTAGGGCTTCAGATGGGTGGAAAGCCAGAGCATTAGGGGCCGAAGACTGGGGCAAGCACGCGGTGGTGGCGCGCGGGGTGGGGCGCTCTAACCCTTCCGCGCGTGGCGCGTGCGCAGTCCAACGCTCGCGTCGGGCGCACGGCCCGCAGGAAGCCCGCCAGGACCGGCGAGCGCGAGACTCCGCGCGCCAAGGCGGGAAAAGGCTCGCGCATGCGTAGATCGGAGCTTCAGGCTCGCCAGGATGGGGAAGGGGAGGTGGAGTTTCCAAGAGGGAACTTGACCCGTTAGTGGCCGAGGCCATGACGGCGCGCTCGCCGCCCGCACCGCTCCTTCGGCCCCGGTCCTCACATGTTGGGCGGGGAGCTGTGGTACACACAGCGAGCAGCGAGGCCTCGGGTCTTGCCGGCGCGGCGCGGGAGGACGTCGTGGACAAAAGCGATATATCCTGGCAGGGTGCAGAAGGGTCAGGGGGCCCGCGAGGGCCCCGGGGGACAGCTCCGGCTCAGGCTCCCTTCCTCAGCGCGCCCATGGGGTCCGAGCGGCTACAGGGCATCTCGGTAGAGGAGGCAGTGGTGACCCGGACGCAGCTGCTGGAGGAAGAGCTGAGCAGCCTAAAGGAGGAGCTGGCCCTGTGTCAGGTATCGAGGACTGCTGTCGCCGGCCTTTCCCCTCCGTGGCGGGGCCGGGCCGTGGGCAGGTGCGACCCTCGCCCTCTGCCTTTGGCTGCGTAGCCGCGCGGGTAGGGGCCCCACCCAGCCCTCCCGGCGGCGCTCCCTCCCGGCTCCCACGCCCAGCCGCCCGCCCTAGGCTGCCCGCCGGGCTCCCGCCCCTCCCCAGGCACCCGCGGGGCAGGGTTCGCCCGGTTCCGGTTCCGGGTTTGGTGTCTTCACTGGGATACCACTAGAACGGCCCGTCGCAGCCCCCACCCCACAATCCCGAGTTCTCCGTCGTCACTAGAGTGGTACTTGGTGCAGCAGGAGTGGAGTAGAATGCACGAGTTGAAATGTTGAACAGGAAAGTTTTAAACACTTTTGTTAAAATCCACCGATAAAGGACCCTGTTTTTAATTTTCAGACCCACACCTGCCTTTGTTAGAAAGTCAACTTAAATCAAACTTAGGTTGTAAACACAGACCATTAATGTTTAGGGAGCCTTGGGCCGGGAACTTGAACATACAATAGATGGTAGTTATTAACCAGACATCCTGATTCCACAATCCTTGGGTGAGAAATTTCATTTTCATGTCATGTACTAGATCAGTTGCGTTAACATTACTTTCCTGTGATTTGTAGCGTTTGTGTATACTACAGGTGGCTTCACTGGACTCATTCGTTTTCAGGGAGATTTGATTTCCCTTTAGTTTTGCATCCTTACCACTCTTTGTTTTTACCTTTAGACAGGGTTGTTAAATGTTGGGGATTCACTCAATAGTAGCTCTTCGCTTTAAGTCACTGTCCTCAAGATAGAACCAATTAGGAGCTGCAAAACACCAAGGTATCCTTATGATTAGTGTCAGTTTAGATGAATAAAAAATCATGAAATTCGTTCTCCCAGAGTTTGTTCTATTGGATTATTTTGCCCCTTTAGTAGGTCCTTGCTGATTGACTCAAGGCTGTAGAAACAGGAAAGTCTTGTTGAAATCGAGTATGCCTTTGCTTAAACAAGTGGGTAGATATTAGGTGGCTGCCTCCTTTTGATTTCCCCATTTTCTATTAAGTGGTTAAGGACCAAAGAGATAAAAGATACTAATGAACTAAAGAATGTTGTCATCTGCACATCTCACCCTTGGGTAGTTTAAAAGATATGAAACCATTGTTTCATTGTAACAGTTGTTACTTTGACAGTTTCTAAGATACTATTTGCCCTTATCTTTTACACTCTTTCCTCCAGACCCCTCACTCTATTTTTTCCACAGTTATGCCCTAAGTGGCAAAGGAACTAAGATATTTACTTTTTATGACTGATTTGATTAAGAAAATCAGTTTGTTGGAAACAGTCCAATGACTCCCCTCCATCAAATCCACTCACTGTTAGTATTCTTTAAAAATGTGCCTTCAAACACAGTGTTGGCCTTTGTGACCTTGGACACATAATGGACTAGGAAGATGAATGAAGTATTCTAGGCAGAGATAAGAATAGAGATGGTCATAATTAGCCTAGAGCAATGGTACCTGAGATTTTTGTAATGTTGACACTGTTAGATGATCATAGGCATTCCAGTAATGTCAAACCATACTCCTGCTCTTGGGGAATCATGGGAAACACTAATGAACTCCAAATTGTTTTATAAAAAAGTATTTAAGTAATTAAACATTCACTTTTACAGCTTTTTAAAATTGTTCTTCCACATTCAGCTGGCAATCACACTACCCAGGAATATATAGTATTAACCCTATATTTTTCAAACATTTCCAAAATTGCAAACCAAAGTAAGAAATTCATTTTACATCTCAACCTAGTAAGTATACACATCATACACATACATATAATTTCAGAAAGAATACTTACTCTGTGTTGTTAACTCTGATATTTTCTTTTAAATTCTGTTCTTTAAAAAAATGCAGCTCAGATCTAAATTTCACAACCTAGTAATGGGTCAAATGTACAGTTTGGGAAAAAGAACTCTGCTAATTAGTCTCTGGTCATAAATAGTAAATTCATTTAGGTTGGTTGTTTTTTTCCACATTTAACTTACAGGAATTTAATTACACGTACTTGGAGAAATACAAAGTTTGAGTAATTCCATATACCAATCTTCTCTATGGGAATGACACAGAACAAGCATGTAATAGAAAACAATCTCGGTTCCAAGTGTTTCTCTGAATGCGAGCATCTTATCCTACTCTATGTGATTGTATATTTAATTAAACTTTTTTTCATATGGCCTCAGCATAATGCTTAGTTGAAGAAAACGATTAATTTCAACGTGGGAGAAAAGCTGTCTGTATTGGACTTACTGAGCATAGGACTTTAACTTCCAAATGTAGCTTTTTCCTCAGGAATTTTCAAGGATGCTTCAAAGAGTAATTTTAAGTCCATGACAATTATGCCTTATTCATTGATTTAGAACCTAACTTCACCATACTTCTAACTTTGGTTATATATTTCAAGAATGTGTTCTATTTGTGACAAAGGATGATGTGGGTATGTGTATGTGCACATTTATTACCCCTTTTATAATATCAGATGAGAAAAAGTATGTGATATATATATATATATATATATATATATATATATATATATATGTATCTATCTCCATGTATGTGTATGTGTATCTCAAAGCTTATTTCCTTTTTTAGTAGCAGTCAAAAGTATTTACTAAAGCTATAAACCAATTTCAGGTAAAAAATTATTTAGGGCATTTATTTTTATTTATTTATTTATTTATTTTTAATCCTCACTCAAGGACATTTTTTCATTTTTTGTTCAGATAGAGTGGGAGGGAGAGAGAGGAAGAGAGAGAGAGAGAAACATCGACGTGAAAGGGACACATCGAGTGGCTGCCACCCGCACGACCAACCAGGGCCGGGGACAAACCGCAACCGAAGTACATGCCCCTAGCGGGAACTGAACCCGGGTCTCTCTGGACCGCAGGCCGACGCTCTAACCGCTGAGCCAAACTGGCCAGGGCTATTTAGGGCATTTAAATAATATATTGATTATTCCAACTTTCATGATGAAACTAACTTTCATGGAGCTTGTGATGTTGGAATTAAGAGTATACGACCAGAGAACTCAGCTGGGTTTTTTTTGTTAGTCGTTTAGCTGTGTTGTAGACTAGTCCAGTCATTCACAAAGAAAAAAAAAAATTGGAAACATATTATATAATTAGAATCCTTATCATTATTATTATCTGTATTCTAGTAGATGAATATTTTTGTGCAATTTTCATAATAATAATCTACTGAGTGGCTACTTTGTACTATACTTTGTAATTAAAATTCTTCCATAATATTCCCTGAGTTCTGATGGGCAAATTATTTGTTCAAATACAGGAAATAGGTTTCATATGTTTGTTGAATTTATTCCTTTAGTATAGGTCAGTTGGTGGCCTATTTTGTTGCCAGACACTAAACTAAGTGCTGGGAGAGTAGGTATCCAGTGAAAAAGACAATTTTGTGTGTCTGTATCTGTAAAGTAGATATTTATTTCCACTTTATGATGTTCCATAAGTGAGCATCTAAGCTAATCCACCACTAAAATAATTAAGGCCCAAATCTCTTAGCATTTAGTCAACTCATTCATAGGCTGAGTTTAATAAACTTTGAAAAGGATTTTTAAATTTAAATGTAAACAATTTGATTCTGTGTAGAAGTTCTGTAGCAGTAATAAATAATTTACTGATTTTTAAAGTTTAAAAAAATATTTTAAAAAGAACACATTTAAGTGTTCAAAGAAAGGGAAAATATAGGAAAATATAAAGACAATGTTATTGGCAATGGTCAGTTTCCTTGTTTTAATAATGTCTGGAATAGTTTGGAAATAGTTTTGTGTTTTTTTGGGACTTTATTTCCTTTCGTATATGAAAGGAGGTCTTTTTAGTAACTAGAGGTATAATCCACATTGAAGATGAGACAGCATTTAAATAACAGATTCTCACAAAAACTAATACATAGACTAGTCCCACAATCCATTCATAGCATTTTATGGCCCACAAAAGAATTTTTTTTTTTTCAAATTCGGTATCACTTACACATTTGAGTATTTTTAGGTAACAAAGAAAATCTGAAGACTGTTGCTGACCATAAATAAAAGAAAAATTAATAATGAAATTTTAAACTAAAGGAGTTAAGAAATTAGCAAGTTCTTCTTGAAATAATTTCTGGGTATAAATTGTAAACAATGGAGTGTTTTTGGAGGACTCTTTTCCTCTTGGGGAGGCTTTTTTCTTTGGCCTCTATGATAAAAACAGCTTAAGGAGAATTTATTGTTACTTTCTCTTTGTTGAGGATTGGGGAGGAGATGTGAAATAACCATTAACCATAACAACAACAAAAAGAAAAAGGGAAAAAAGTATAACTTTAAGTGCAAAATTTTTTTTCATTGGATATTTATTGATTTCTTAATATTCACTTACACTGCTAGAGGAAAGTCCTTTATTAGTAAGTCATACTTATTTAAGTTGAAGTAACCCAGTTATTTTATAAATATTGAAACATTTTTTTACATTTTTATTTTTTTAAATGTGTTTTTATTGATTTTTTGAGAGAGAGAGAGAGAGAGAGAGAGAGAGAGAGAGAGAGAGAGAGAGAGAAACATCGATGTGAGAGAGACACTTCGATTGGCTGCCTCCCACACGGCCCAGACCAGGGCCGGGGACCGGACTGCAACTGAGGTACATGCCCTTGACCGGAATCGAACCTGTGACTCTTGGGTTCACTGGCCGACATTCTAACCACTGAGCCAAACCGGCCAGGACAAGAACTTTTTAAAATAAAGCTTTCCTGCTATTTATTTTTAAGAATCTATTTTATAGTTATAGTACTAGTGATAAAATAATTTTGTTTTTTCATTTTTAATGTAATGTAGAGTATTGTCTTCTCTGTAATAGCTATAAAGCAATGCATTTAAAATGTCTTTTATTTTTTTAAGGCTGATAAAGAATTTGTATGGTCTTTGTGGAAACGTCTCCAGGTGACAAACCCAGATCTCACACAAGCAGTCAGTTTGATTGTGGAAAGGTAAGCTCCTAAGTTATATTTTTAATGAGTATTTGGTTTGTTGAATTTGTTTCTCTTTATTATGAAAATAAAAACTTGGCTCTAATCCCCTAAATCAGTGATTTTCAACCTTTTTCGTCTCATGGCACACATAAGCTAAATATTAAAATTCTGCGACACACCAAAAAATTATTTTTTGCCTATCTGACAAAAAAATAGGTATAGTTTTGATTTGTTCACACCGGATGGCTATTGTTGTGTTGGCTGTTGTAATTTTTTAAATTTAATAGTTAAAGGGAAAAGAGGTCAGTGCCTCTGACTAGTCAGGTATTGCATGTTTTCAGAATTCTTGCAGCACACTATTGTGCCTCTTACAGCACACCAGTTGAAAATTGCTGCCCTAAACAGATATATTTGATTTCCAAATGAATGTGAAACATGATTAAATTATTAGATTTATTTCAAGGGATAAAAGTTCACCAGATAGTACAGATAAATAAGCCACATCTGCTCATATTCTGACACATTTGAGAAGTTTGCAGGTAAGAGGTAAGACTGTGACTTAGACACTGTGTGTGTGTGTGTGTGTGTGTGTGTGTGTGTGTGTGTGTGTGTGTGTGTGTTGAGCTATTATAGCTTAACTTTAAAAATTAAAGTCCCTGTTGTTTGGCTTCTTACTCTGAGATTGCCCTTGTTGGCAACTTCCTAGACATGGCTGTTTTCCCCTAAAATAATTGCTTGAAAGCCTGGGATGACCTTGCCAGAGTAGAGTAAGAGTTCTGGAGTAGGTTGAAGGATTTCACTTAACACTCTGTATTATCCTCTATGAGGTGCCCAGTCATTTAACCATAGATTATCGTGCCTCTCCTTGGTCATTAGAAACAGTGGAGTGATCCTAGGTACTCCTCATCAAACATTTGGTATACAGTAGTCCCATGACTCTTAGCAGAGTAATTAAAATACTAGCTTTTCTATTAAATGAGTTTCATTACATTTCCTAAATGAGATGTTAAGCATATGGATGCATTTTTCTTTTTCTTTATTGGAATTATGATTATGTAAACTGAATATTATTTTTGATAACTTGAACTGAATTTACATTTGGAGTCTCATGCCCCGGGATCATTCTAATATTGCTGAAATTTGACTTTTTAAAATCTTTGATATATACCTATGTTTAATTTTACTATCCTTCATTATTGTGAGCTCTTAAAATAGTATAATCAGTTTCTCTTCATGTTGTTTGTATATCTTATTTGTCAATCAATTTTTCCCTTTTGATCTCAATTAAGTCTTGTTAAAGTACCCTTGTAACTTCCTTAATCATACTTGAGATAAAATGTGATTACTCTGCCCACTCTGTTTTTAAATTCTTTTTTCTTTTTCTTTATTTATTTTAGTGAGAGAGGAAGGGAGAGAGAGATAGAAACATCGATGAGAGAGAACATCGATTGGCCGCCTCTTGCATGCCCCCCAACTCGGGATCAGGCCCACAACCTGGGCATGTGCCCTGACCGGGAATCGAACCGGTGACCTCTTGGTGCATGGGTCGACGCTCACCATTGAGCCACACCAGATGGGCATCTGCCCACTCTGTTTTTAGCAGAATAAGCCTCTGGAAGATATATTCTTGGGACTTCAGTTGTCATTTCTGTGATTCTTTCTTTTTCCTCCTCTTTTTTATTTGTATATTTTTAAACTGCTAACTTGTTATATTTTTTAACTTTCTAAAGCTATCTTTAAATTTCACTTTACTCTTGGTTGTGACAAAAGCAAGTATTAAAATATTGTTAGGTCGTCCGGCTGGTGTGGCTCAGTGGTTGAGCGTTGACCCATGCACCAAGAGGTTGCTCGTTTGATTCCTGGTCAGGACACATACCCAGGTTGTGGGCCCAATCCCCAGGAGGCATGCAGGAGGAGGCCAGTAGATGTTCTCTCTCATCGATGTTTCTCTCTCTCCCTTTCACTTCCTCTCTCTCTCTCAAATCAATAAAGGAAAAAAAAATAAAAAAAAATATTGTTAGGTCATTGTTCTCATCCTTTTTCTATTTTTTTATATTCTATAATATTCATAATATATATTTATATTAAGATATATATATACACAATTTATAAATAAGTGTACATATATTGGGAGCGGGTACTCAAAAGCCTTTTGCTGATGAGATATGTAATGGGAAATTTTGGAATTACTGCTTTATAGTAATGAATCCCAAAATTTACAGTAACGATTTACTAACATGAACAAGATATACTTGGAGAATTTATCTAAATGTAGATCTCTGAGACATTTCCCTGATCTACTGAATCTCTAGGGATGAGATCTAGGAGTTGTTGTTTTTTTTTAAATAAGCTTTCCAGGTAATTCTGTTGTTGTAGTTCATAGCTCACACTATGAGATATTGGAATTTGAGTTGACTTTTGAAATTGGAAACTTGTAAGTAGCATTTATAATTTTATAATTATGTTAATATTTCTTTCCTAAAGAACTATGTAGTATGTTTGGATCTGTTGGGAATGGAAAATGTTGTGCCATTAAGTCTGTATCTGTCAAAAAAGAATATTCTCAATATCAAATACACTATCTTTTTGTATAGTCCATTAATTACCCACATTATGCTACACTTATGTCTGTGCAATATTTGTGCCTTGGTCTTTCTGGAAAATATTTTTTACTCCTGGAATTTCTAATCGCTCTTCTTTTCTGCTTTTTCTTATCATAAAGAATGTCCGTGTTCAGACATTTGTATAATGGCTGAAGACATTCTTTCCTAGGCCTTTTGGCTTATGAATTTGGACCAGTTACTTTCTAACCCTACTGATAACTATCATCAGGCAAATGGTTGTTTTGAAAGTAGTCTTCAGCCATTTACTGTAGACAGATGCTGTAGTTAGCTTCTCTGAATGTGGATGAGTGGGACACCCAGCTTTCTGGTAAATGGTTCCTTAATTAGTCATCTTGATTCTTGGGGGCTTCTGCTCTCTGTATTTACTAATTGAGTACTTAGAGCCTCTCTAGACCTCTTCCGGAATAAACAGCTTCTTTTCTTAATATAGACACTATTTAGGTTTTGGAATATGGTTTTTCTTCTCTGGGTTTGTTTCTGAGCCCATTATTTTGTCTTTCAGATATGTGTTAAATTCAAGGTCCATTTTGGACCCCTTTTCTTGTTTTACATGTTCATATGAATTTATTCAAGCCATTATAATTGGGGATGTCGTCGTTATGTTGTCAGTTCATCCTCTTCAAGAGGAAGTATAATATTTTTAGATGTTACAGTGCATTCCATTATTTTGATATACCATATTTATATTTAACCAGTGTATTCATATTGTACATTAAAGTTACTTTATTTAAAAAATATTTTTTTTTTTTAAATCCTCACCCGAGGACATTCTTTCATTTTTTGTTCAGATAGAGTGGGAGGGAGAGAGAGGAAGAGAGAGAGAGAGAGAAACATCGATGTGAAAGTGACACATCGAGTGGCTGCCACCCACACGACCAACCAGGGCCGGGGACAAACCACAACCGAAGTACATGCCCTTAGCGGGAACCGAACCCGGGTCTCTCTGGACCGCAGGCCGACGCTCTAACCACTGAGCCAAACCGGCCAGGGCTATTTAAAAAATATTTATAGTGATGCTGTGATGAATGGCCTTGTGAACAAAGTTTTACCTGCATCATTGGTTTCAACCAGTGGTGCTACTGACATAGTGGACGAAGGCTGGGATTGCTAAGCATCCTGAAATTAATAGGATAATCTTGCTCAATTAAAGAATTATACTATTCCAGCCCTGGCCAGATTGGCTCAGTGGTTGGAGCATCGGCCCATGGACCAAAGAGTCACAGGTTTGATTCCGGTCAAGGGCGTGTACCTCAGTTGCAGTTCAGTCCCCAGCCCTGGTCGGGGTCATGTGGGAGGCAACCAGTTGATGTATCTCTCTCACATCGATGTTTCTCTCTCTCTCTCTCTCTCTCTCTCTCCCTCCCTCTCTCTCTCTCCCTCTCTCCCTCTCTCCCCCTCCTCTCCCTCTCTCTCTCTCCCTCCCTCCCTCCTGCTCTATCTGAAGATAAATGGAAAAATATCCTTGTGTGAGGATTAAAAAAAAAGAGTTATACTACAAATGCCATTAGTACCCCTTTGGAAAAACACCGACCTTACTAATAATTTTTTGTTGTTGTTATATGTCCTCATAAGGTTTTTGGTGAGATGTATTTATGTTTGTAATAAATGTGTTTTACTTTTTTTGTGGAAAATTCTAATTAGTTGCAAAGGCAGAGAGAATATTAATACATTAATTAACTCCCATGTCTACTCATCACCCAGCTTGAACAATTATCAACACATGACCAATTTTGTTCCTCTGTAAACTTCTATTCCCTTCTGCTCCTCTGCTCCCTCTATAACCAGTGGATGGTTTTGAAGCAAATCCCAGACATTATGTTATTTTACCTAGTTACATCTGTGTTTACAGTCAGTTACTATTATTCAAGGCAGTTATATTCCATAAAGTCATTGCAAACACTGAATTAGCAAAACCTGAACCATTGTTCCTATAGTAAATAAAATATTAGGTTCCTGTGAGCCTCTGGTCACAACATTTTTGTCAACTGATCAACATATAACCTTGTTTTATGTGTGTTTCTATTTCAAGATATCTTATTTAATTTAACATATATTGTTGATTCATTTCTAATTAACTCATGACCAATAGCATTACAACTCATGCCTGAACAAAGACTTCTTACATTTAGGAACACAGGAAAGCATTTTAGCACTATGCTTGGTTTAGGAAGTTCCTTCTATTCCTAGTTTGTTAAATGTTTTTATTATGAAGGGTTGTTGGATTCTGTTAATTGTATTTTCTGTGTCTATTTAGATGTTGATATATCACATTAATTGATGTTTCTATTTTTATTTTTTATTTATTTTATTTATTTTTTATTAATTTATTTTTGTTACAGATGTTTCTCCTTTTCCTCCCATTGACTCCCTTCTCCCCCTCCCTCTCTGCCCCGTCCCCAGTTTTGTTGTCCATGTCCATTGGTTATGCGTACATGTGTATAAGTTCTGTGGTTTATCACTCCCCTCCCCCACCCCTTCTTCTGGCAATTGTCAGTCTGTACCCTACTTCCACGTCTCTGAGACTACCCTGTTCCTCAGACTGTTATGTTCATTATATTCCAGAAATAAGTGAGCTCATATGATATTTGTCTTTCTCTTCTTGGCTTGTTTCTCTTAGGATAATAGTTTCCAGGTCCTCCCATGTCGTCTCAAAGGATAAGAGATTTTTCTTTCTTACAGCTACATAGTACTCCATTGTGTATATGTACCACGGCTTTTTTATCCATTCATCTACTGATGGACACTGGGCTGTTTCCAGATCTTAGCTAGTATAAATAGCGCTGCTATGAACATGGGGGTACATATATTCTTTCTGGTTGGTGTTTCAGGCTTCTTAGGGTATATTCCCAGGAGTGGGATCACTGGGTCAAATGGTAATTCAATTTTTAATTTTTTGAGGTAACACCATAGTGTTTTCCATAGTGACTGCACCAGTCTGCATTCCCACCAGCAGTGTACTAGATTCCCCTTTTCTCCACACCCTCACCAACATTTGTTATTTGATGCTTTGTTGATGGCAGCCATTCTGACAGGTGTGAGGTGATACCTCATTGTTGTTTTAATTTGCATCTCTCTGATGATTAGTGATATTGAGCATTTCTTCATATGTCTCTTGGCCATTTGTATGTCCTGTTTGGAGAAGTGTCTATTTAGTTCCTCTGCCCATTTTTTAATTGGTTTCTTTGTCTTCCTTTTGTTGAGTTGTATGAGCACTCTATATATTTTGGAAATTTATCCCTTATCTGATGTATCATTGGCAATTATGCTCTCCCATACAGTGGGTTGCCTTTCCGCTTTGATGGTTGTTTCTTTTGCTGTGCAGAAGCTTTTTAGTTTGATGTAGTCCCATGTGTTCATTTTTTCCTTTGTTTCTGTTGCCTTAGGTGATATATCAGTGAAAATTCTGCTGCATATGATGTCTGAAATTTTGTTGCCTGCATTTTCTTCTAGGATTTTTATGGATTCATGAGTCACATTTAAGTCTTTTATTCACCTTGAGTTTATTCTTGTGTATGGTGTAAGTTGATGGTCTAGTTTCATTTTTCACATGTAGCTGTAGAATTTTCCCAACACCATTTATTAAAGAGGCTGTCTTTACTCCATTGTATGCTCTTGCCACCTTTGTCGAATATTAATTGAGCATAATGTTTTGGGTCAATTTCTGGGTTCTCTGTTCTATTCCATTGATCTATGTGCCTGTTCTTGTGCCAGTATCAGGCTGTTTTGATTACAGTAGCTTTGTAGTATAACCTGATGTCCGGTATTGTGATTCCGCCTACTTTGTCCTTCTTTTTTCAAGATTGCTGTAGCTATTCGGGGTCTTTTTTGGTTCCATATGAACTTCTGAAGCATTTGTTCTAGTTCTGTGAAATATGTCATTGGTATTTTGATGGGGATTGCGTTGAATCTGTAGATTGCTTTGGGTAGTATGGACATTTTAATGATGTTAATTCTTCCAATCCATGAACAAGGTATGTGCTTCCACTTTTTTAGATCTTCCTCTATTTCTTTTTTCAATGTCCTGTAGTTTTCTGCAAATAGGTCCTTTACTTCTTTAGTTAAGTTTATTCATAGGTATCTTAATTTTTTTTGCCAGGATGGTAAATGGGATTGTTTTTTTAGTTTCTCTTTCTGTGAGTTCATCATTGGTATATAAGATTGCTGTCGATTTCTTGATGTTAATTTTGTATCCTGCTACTTTGCCAAATTCATTTATTAAGTCTAGTAGATTTTTGATGAAGTGTTTAGAGTTTTCTATGTATAATATCATGTCATCTGCGAATAATGACAGTTTCACTTCCTCCTTTCCAATTTGGATCCCTTTTATTTTTTCTTCATGTCTGATTGCTGTGGCTAAGACTTCCAGTACTATGTTAAATAAGAGTGGTGAAAGTGGGCATCCTTGTCTTGTTCCTGTTCTTAAGGGAAATGCTTTTAGTTTTTGTCCATTGAGTATGATGTTGGTTGTAGGTCTTTCATATATGGCCTGTATTATGTTGAGGTATGATCCCTCTATTCCCAAATTGCTGAGTGTTTTTATCAGAAATGGGTGCTGGATTTTGTCAAATGCTTTTTCAGCGTCTATTGATATGCTCATATGGTTTTTATCTTTCATTTTGTTTATGTGATGTATCACACTTATTGATTTGCAAATATTGTACCATCCTTGCATCCCTGGGATGAATCCCACTTGGTCATGGTGAATAATTTTTTTGACGTATTGCTGGATCCGATTTGCTAGTATTTTGTTAAGGATTTTGGCATCTTGTTCATCAGGGATATTGGCCTGTAGTTTTCTTTCTTTGTAGTGCCTTTTTCTGGTTTTGGAATTAGGATTATGCTGGCTTCATAAAATGAGTTTGGAAGTCTTGAGGAGAATGAGTGTTCTTCTTTGAATGTTCGGTAAAACTCCCCCGTGAAGCCGTCTGGGCCTGGGCTTTTGTTTGCTGGGAGGGTCTTGATTACATCTTCAATTTCCTTTGTTGTTATTGGTCTGTTCAAGTTTTCTATCTCTTCCCGGTTCAGTTTTGGGAGACTGTGTGTTTCTAGAAATTTGTCTATTTCGCTTAGATTGTCCAATTTGTTGCCATATAAATGTTCATAGTATTTGTTAACGATCCTTTGTATTTCTTTGGTGTCAGTTGTTACTTCTCCTCTTTCATTTCTGATTTTGTGTATTTGGGTCCTCTCTCTTTGTTTCTTGGTTAGTCTAGCTAAGGGTCCATCAATCTTGTTTATCTTTTAAAAAAACCAGCTCTTTGTTTCATTGATCCTTTGAATTGTTTTTTTGGTCTCTATGTCATTTATTTCTGCTCTGATCTTTACTATTTCCTTCCTTCTACTTGCTCTGGGGTTTTCTTTTTGTTTGCTTTCTAGTTTTTTAAGTTGTGAGGTTAGGTAGTCAATTAGAAATTTTTCTTGTTTCTTGAGGTGAGCTTGTAGTGCTATGAAGTTCCCTCTCAGAACTGCTTTTGCAGCATCCCATAGATTTTGTGTTGTTTTGTGTTCATTTTCATTGGTTTCCAGGAAGTTTTTAATTTCTTCCTTGATCTCCATGGTAGCACATTCATTGTTCAATAACATGCTATTTAGCCTCCATGTGTTCAAAAGTCTTTGCATGTTCTTGTTGCAGTTGATTTCTAGTTTCATGGCATTGTGATCTGAGAAGATGCTTGATATGATTTCAATCTTCTTGAACTTGTAGAGACTTAGTTTGTGCCCTAACATGTGGTCTATCTTTGAGAATGTCCCTTGTGCACTTGAGAAGAATGTGAATTCTGCAGTTTTGGGGTGTAATTCTCTGTATATATCTATTAAATCCAATTGATCTAGTGCTTCATTTAGAATTTCTGTTTCCTTGTTAATTTTTTGTCTAGATGATCTATCCATTGATGTCAGTGGGGTGTTGAAGTCTCCTGCTATGATTGTATTGCTGTCAGTTTCTCCTTTGAAGTCCTCCAGAAGATTTTAAATATATTTTGGTGCTCCTATATTGGGTGCATACATGTTTACCAAGGTTATATCTTTCTGTTGGATAGACCCTTTCAATATTATGTAGTGGCCTTCTTTGTCTCTAGTTATGGCCTTTATTTTGAAATCTATTTTATCCGATATGAGTATTGCTACACTAGCTTTTTTTCCCTTTCTGTTTGCTTGGAAGATTGTTTTCCATCTCTTCACTTTCAACCTATGTGAGTCTTTTGTTTGTGAAGTGGGTCTCTTGTAAACAACATATATGTGAATCATGCTTTCTTATCCAGTCAGCTACTCTGTGTCTTTTTGTCGGAGCATTCAATCCATTTACATTTAAGGTGATTATTGAGATGTACTTATTTATTGCCATTTTTGTTTAGTGTGGTTATATTTTTCTTCCTATATCTTCTACTAATTACAGCAGTCCTTTTAACATTTCTTGCAGTGCTGGTTTGGTGCTAATATATTCCCTTAGCCTTTTTTTTTTTTGTCTGGAAAGTTCTTTATTTGACTTTTTATTTTGAATGATAGCCTTGCTGGAGAGAGTAGTCTTGGATTCAGATCCTTGTTTTTCATGACCTTGATTACTTCATGCCATTCCCTTCTGGCCTGTAGTGTTTCTGTTGAGAAGCCAGCTGATAGCCTTATGAAGATTTCTTTGTAGGTAACCTGTTGCTTATCTCTTGTTGCCTTCAGGATTCTCTCTTTGTCTTTAATTTTTGGCATTTTAATTATTATGTGTCTTGGTGTGGGCCTGTTTGGGTTCTTCTTACTTGGGGCTCTCTGTGCCTCTTGAACTTGAATGCCTTCTTCCTTCACCAAGTTAGGAAAGTTTTCTGTCACTATTTCTTCAAATATATTCTCTAACCCATGCTCATTTTCTTCTTCTTCGGACTCCTATGATGCTAATGTTATTACATTTCCTGTTGTCCCACAGTTCTCTTAAGCCATCTTCCTGTTTTTTTCATTGTTATTTCCTTTTGGTTTTCTGATTGATTTTTTCTACTCTGTCTTCTAATTCACTGATCTGATCCTCCGCTTCCTCTACTCTGCTGGTCAGTTCTTCCAATGTGTTCTTTATTTCTGCTATGTCATTCTTCATTTCCACTTGGTTGGTTTTCAGTGTTTCTATATCTTTACTCATGGTGTTGATGTCCTTACTCATGCTGTTTAATTTCCTCAAGATCATGGCTCTGAAGTCTACCTCTGATAATTTGCTTAACTGCATTTCATTTATCTCATCTTCGGTAGAGTTCTCTTGTTCTTTCATTTGGGATTTGTTTCTTTGTTTTACCATTTTGGCTATCTCAGTGGGTTTTGTAGCCTGCCAAATTTTCCCTGTGGGTGTTGGTGTTCTGCTATTTGCGGCTCCCTCTACTGGGTTTCGATGAGCACGGAGGGCCCTCCTTAAACACCACTGTCAAGTCTCACTTTCCTGGGTAGATTTGCAAGCCCAGGAAAGGTTCAGTTATCCTCTAGCTTTTTGCCTGGAGGCTATTAGCCTCAGTTACTTGAAAAGCCTTAGATTCTCAGTTGAATGAGAAACTCCCTCAGGTGTTTATAGTGTAAGAGGATTTCCTGAGGGTGAGGCCAATGCTGGTTGTTAATGAGCCCCAACTTGCATTTCTTTGCACGCCTGGTTTGGGTCGAATCTCTGGGGGAGGGTCTGCCACAGCTCCGGGAAGGAGCAAGCTGGCCACTGTCCTTTGTGGCTGCGACTCAGCACAAACTCTGAGCGCCCTCCAAATCCCGGGTGTCCCCACAGAGTTCCAGTGCAGTCCGCTCTCCCTCTGCCGGAGCCCCAGGTGAGTGGCTGGCTGTAGCTATTTAGTGCTCTGTCCCGGCCCTCTGTGCTGTGGAGCAGCTGGGGCTCTCAACCCTGAGGGTGGGCGCCGCCGCTGCTCACAGCTAAGGCCGCTGCTGTCTGTGGGCTCCCAGCCCGCCACTCTCTTGTGCCTCTGCAGATCATACCAGGCTCATTCAGTGTCCCTGGTTGTATGGCCCTCTCCCGCTGCTTTTCTGTTGCTTTTTCCCAACGATTTGTCTTTATTTTAGTTGTAATTCCTTTTGGTCCTGGGAGATCGTCTGTGTAGCTTCCCTTCACTCTGCTGCCATTTTCTCTCTCCCAATTGATGTTTTTAGATGTTAAACCAACCTTGCATTCCTGGGATAAATTCCACTTGGTCATGATGTATAATTCTTTTAATATGTTGAGCTGGATTTGTTTTGTTAATATTTTGTTGAGGATTTTTGATTTTAGAGAGAGGTAGAACCATTGGCCCGCCCAGCGATTTGACCCCCCACCTGCGTATTTGGCCTCACTGGGTCTTGAACCAGAGACCACGTGGTGCAGGGGTGGCCGCTCCACCACTGAGCCACAGCGGCTGGGCTAATATTTTGTTGAGGATTTTTAACTCTGTATTTTTAAGGGAAATTAGTCTGTAGTTTTTCCCCCTTGTGATGTCTTTGTTTTTATTTTTTCTTTTCAATCATGGTTTATATTGGCTTTATAAAATGGATTAGAAAGCATTCCCTTTTCTTCTGTATTTTGGAAGGGGAAAATTGTCTGAAGTATTGGTATTAATTCTTCTTTAAGTGTTTGGTAGAATTCAGTGGGGAACCCAACCAAGCTTAAACTTTCTTTGTGGGTAATTTTTTTCTTATTACTAATTGAAATTACTTGTTGATTCAGGTTTTTTATTTTTTTCTTTAGTCAGTTGTGTTTTTCTAGGAATTTCTTCATTTCTTCTAGGTTACATAATTTGCTGGTGGACAATTTTTCATATATTTCTTTGTAATCCTTTTTGCTTTTATTAAGTTGTTAGTAATATATAGTTTTAAATTTCTCTTTTTAAATGCTAACAGCGATTACCTGTAAAAAAGATACACTTTTTAAAAGATCTTCCATTGATTTTTAGAGAGAGAGAAAGGGAGAGGGAAAGAAAGAAACATAGATGTGAGAGCACAAGATTGATCAGCTGCCTCCTGCACATCCCCCGACAGGGGACCAAGCCCACAACCCGGGCATGTGTCCCAACCAGGAATCAAACCAGCAAGCCTTCGTTTCATGGGATGACACCCAACCAACCGAGCCATACCAGCCAGGGCACTTTTAAATTTCTAATTCTGGTGATTTGCAGCTTCTCTCTTTTTACCATGTCAATTTAGCTAACGTTTTGTCAGTTTTTTATCTGTTCAAATAATCAGCTTTAGGTTTCATTAATTTTTCTTCTTATTTTTCTATTCCCTATTTCATCAATTACTTTTCTAATCTTTAGATTAAGTCCTTCCTTTTGCTTACTTTAGGCTCAATTTGCTCTTACTTTTTTGTGTCTTATGATGGGACTTTAGGTTATTGACTTCAGTCCTTTCTTCTTCCTTAAATAGGTATTGATAGCTGTACATTTTCCTCTAAGCACTGCTTTAGTTGTATCCCATATGTTTTAATATTTTGTGTCTTCATTTTTTCTTATCTCAAAATATTTTCTGATTTTTCTATTGATTTCCTCTTTGACCCATTGTTTATATAGGGGAGTGTTATTTAATATTTGTGAGTTCTCCAATTCTTTCCATTTGATTTCCAATTTTATTCCATTGTGTTCAGAGAACATTCTTTGTGTTATTTTTGTCTTTTTACATTTACTGAGGTTTCTTTTTTAATGGTCTAACTGTATGGTCTATTCTGGGAATGTTCCATGTGTACTTGAAAAGTGTGTATATATATATAAAATCTGTTGTTTTGCAGTAGAGTATTTGTTTATAGTGTTGTTTAGGTGTTTTGTTTCCTTGTTGATCTTCTGTCTAGTTGTTCTATCCATTATTGAAAGTGGGTGTGTTAATCAGGATTCTGCAGAGAAACAGAACCAAAAGGATGTGTGTGATCATATATATAGCAAGAGACTTGTTTTAAAGACTTTTCTTGCCCTGGCCAGTTTGGCTCAGCGGTTAGAGCGTTGGCCTGCGGTCCAGTGAGACCCAGGTTCGGTTCCCGCTAAGAGCATGTACCTCGGTTGCAGTTTGTCCCCAGCCCTGGTTGGGTCGTGCGGGTGGCTCGATGTGTCCCTTTCACGTCGATGTTTCTCTCTCTCTCTCCCTCTTCCTCCCTCTCACCCTATCTAAACAACAACAACAAAAAGACTTTTCTTACTTGATTATAGAGACTTGTAAGTTCATACTTGCAGTATGGGCTGGCACATTCGATACCCAGGATAGCTGATGGTGCAGATAAAGTCTGAAGGAAAATTTCTTGTTCAAGGAGGCTGGTCTTTTTGTTCTATTCAGGTCCTCAACTCATTGGATGACTCCCACTTACATTATGGAGAGCATACTACTTACTCAGAATTTACCAATTTAAATGTTAGTCTTACCCAAAAACACCTTCCAAGTTTGCACATATAATTAACCATCACTGTGGGCTATTGAAGTCTCTTTCTATTATAATAGAATTGTCCATTTCTTCTTTCATTTCTGTCTTTTTTTTTTTTCTGTTTGTTAATTCTCATGGGGGTAGTTTTTTTCTGTTGTTTTTTAGAGAGAGTGGAAGGAAGAGGGGAAGGGAAGAGAGGGAGAGAGAGAGAAATATCAATGTGAGTGAGACACATTAATTGGTTGCTTGTGCACACACCCTGACTAGGGCTGGGGATTGAACCTGCAACCCAGGTAAATGCCCTTGACTGGGAATCGAAAGTACGACCCTGCAGTGCACAGGCTGATGCTCTAACCACTGAGGCACGCTGGCCAGGAATCATTTCTGTCATTTTTGTTTCATGTATTTTGGTCTTCTATTTATTAGATATATAATATGTTTATAATTGTTATATCTTCCAAGATGGATTGATTCGATTATCATTTATATGTTTTTTTCCATACTTTCAATGTATTTGAGTCTTTGAATCTGAAGTATGTCTTATGTAGAGAGCGTATTTTTGGATCATGTTGTTTTTTAAATCCAGTCTGACAATCTGCCTTTTGATTGGATTGTTTAATCTATTTACCTTTAATGTTATTATTGATATGGTTGAATTCATCTCTATTTTAGTTTTTGTCTTCTGTATATATCATGTCTGTTTTGTTCCTATACATTCCTTCTTTCCTGCTATCTTTTGCATTCAGTGAATATTTTCTGTTGTAGCACTATAATTTCTTTAATATTTTTTTCACTATGTGTGTGTGTGTGTGTGTGTGTGTGTGTGTGTGTGTGTGTGTGGCTGTTCTAGGGTATTTTAACAGAATCAGCTTCATATTTTTCTAAGCTTAATTCCAGTAACATATAGAAACATTACTGAAGTACAGCTATAATCTATTTTATCCTTTTTGTAGTATTGTTGTTACACATATTAAATCTATTAATGTTACAAACAGCACAATGCATTTTTATACTTATTGCTTTATGATAGCTTTCCTTAGCCCAATAAAACTTTGCTGTCACCTACCTCATTTGTGCTGTTATTGGTAATTATGTTACACATATGTTATATTTGTCATGTTTTAAGCCCATTGATGCTTTATGTACATATTATTTTAAGGAGTTGTTTTTTAAATCAGTTAAGAGAAGAAAGTAGAAAAGCCTGCTTTTAAACTATATTTTATTATAATTACATAATTACCTTTACCAGTGCTCTTCGCTTTTTTGTGTGTGAATTCAAATTACTGTCTGTGGCCACTTGGTACTTCTTATAATCTCTATCTCTTTTTTGGTCTCCATTGCAACATTGTCATCATACCTTTCTTTACTTTTTTTTTTTAAATCCTCACCTGAGGATATATTTTTCCATTTATTTTCAGACAGAGTAGGAGGGAGAGAGATATATATATAGAGAAACATTGATGTGAGGGAGACATATCGATTGGTCGCCTCCTGCATGACCCCGACCAGGGCCGGGGACTAAACCGCAACTGAGGTACATGCCCTTGACTGGAATCGAACCTGTGACTCTTTGGTCTGCAGGCTGATGCTTCAGCCACTGAGCCAAACCGGCCTAGGTCCTTTCTTTACTTTTTAAACCATGGTTTCCTTTAGTTTTGTGAACATATTTATGAAGGTTATTTTGAAGTTCTTTTGGTAAATCCAACATGTGGTCACTCCCCCAGTCGGTTTCTGCCTATTTTTTTTTTTTCCTGGTGTATGGATTATAGTTTTCTGTTTCTTCGCATGACTTGTAATTTTTTTGTTAGAAAGGGGACATTTGAGATATTATATTGTAGTGAATCTGGGTATTGGTCTCCCCTATTCCTCTCCCCCAGGCTTATTTGATTGGTGACTGGCTAGATTATTTAATTAATTAATTAATTTTTTATTATTTTTATTATTTTCATTACAGATGTTTCTCCTTTTTCCCCTCATTGTAACCCTCCTCCCAATCCCCCCCTCCCCACCTCATCACCAGCATTGTTGTCTATGTTCATTGGTTATGCATACAAGCATATAAGTTCTGTGGTTTATCTCTCCCCCCCCACCAACCTCCTCTTCTGAGGTTTGTCAGTGTGTACTCTACTTCTATGTCTCTGGGTCTATTTAGTTCATCAGTTTGTTTTGTCCATTATATTCCACAAATAAGTGAGATTACATGATATTTGTCTTTCTCTGATTGCCTTGTTTCGCTTAGGATAATACTCTCCAGGTCCCTCCATGTCGTCTCAAAGGATAAGAGATCTTTTTTTCTTATAGCTGCATAGTGTCCCATTGTGTAAATATACCACAGCTTTTTTATCCACTCATCTATTGATGGACACTTGGGCTGTTTCCAGATCTCAGTGATTGTAAATAGTGCTGCTATGAACATAGGGGTACATATATCCTTTCTGATTGGTATTTCAGGCTTCTTAGGATATATTCCTAGAAGTGGGATCACTAGATCAAATGGCAGTTCATTTTTTAACTTTTTGAGGTAACACCATAGTGTTTTCCATAGTGGCTGTACCAGTCTGAATTCCCACCACAGTATACTAGAGTCCCCTTTTGTCCACAACCTTGCCAACACTTGTTGTTTGATGATTTGTTGATGGCAGCCATTCTGACAGGTGTGAGGTGATACCTCATTGTTGTTTTAATTTGCATCTCTCTGATGATTAGTGATATTGAGCATTTTTTCATATGTGTCTTGGCCATTTGTATGTCCTATTTGGAGAGGTGTCTGTTTAGGTCCTCCGTCCATTTTTTAATTGGGTTCTTTGTCTTCTTTTTGTTGAGTTGTATGAGTATTCTGTATATTTTAAAAATTAACCCCCTATCTGATGTATCATTGGCAATTATGCTTTCCCATATAATGGGTTTCCTTTCCATTTTGATGGTTGTTTCTTTTGCTGTGCAGAAGCTTTTTAGTTTGATGTAGTCCCACGTGTTCATTTTTTCCTTTGTTTCTCTTGCCTTAGGCATTGTATCAGTGAAAATTGTGCTGTGTGTGATGTCTGAAATTTTGTTGCCTACATTTTTGTCTAGAATTTTTATGGATTCACGAGTCACATTTAAGTCTTTTATCCATTTTGAGTTTATTCTTGTGTATGGTGGAAGTTGGTGGTCTAGCTTCATTTTTTTGCATGTAGCTGTCCAATTTTCCCAGCACCATTTATTGAAGTGGCTGTTTGACTCCACTGTATGCTCTTGCCACCTTTGTAAATTTTAATTGAGCATAATGTCTTGGGTCAACTACTGGGTTCTCTGTTCTGTTCCATTGATCTCTATATCTGTTCTTGTGCCAGTACCAGGCTGTTTTGATTACAGTGGCTTTGTAGTATAACCTGATATCCGGTATTGTGATCCTTTCTACTTTGTTTTTCTTTTTCAAGATTGCTGTGGCTATTCGGGGTCTGTTTTGGTTCCTTATAAACTTTTGGAGTATTTGTTTTAGTTCAGTGAAGTATGTCTTTGGTATTTTGATGGGGATTGCATTGAATCTGTAGATTGCTTTGGGTAGTATGGACATTTTAATGATGTTAATTCTTACAATCCATGAACAAGGTATATGCTTCCACTCTTTTATATCTTCTTGTATTTCTTTTTTTAATGACCTGTAGTTTTCTGTGAAGAGGTCCTTTACTTGTTCTTTGGTTAATTTTATTCCTAAGTATCTTTATTTTTTTGCCGGGATGGTAAATGGGATTATTTTTTTAGTTTCTCTTTCTGTGAGTTCATCGTTTGTGTATAAGAATGCCATCAATTTCTTGATGTTGATTGTGTATCCTGCTACTTTGCCAAATTCATTTATTAAATCTAGTAGATTTTTAATGGAGTCTTTAGGGTTTTCTATGTATAGTATCATGTCATATGCAAATAATGACAGTTTCACTTCCTCCTTTCCAATTTGGATCCTTTTTATTTTTCCTTCATGTCTAATTGCTGTGGCTAAGACTTCCAATACTACGTTAAATAAGTGTGGTGAAAGTAGGCATTCCTATCTTGTTCCTGTTCTTAAGGGAAATGCTTTTAGTTTTTGCCCATTGAGTATGATGTTGGCTGTAGGTTTTTCATATATGGCCTTTGTTATGTTGAGATATGATCCCTGTATTCTCACATTGCTGAGTGTTTTTATCAGGAATGGGTGCTGGATTTTGTCGAATGCGTTTTCAGCATCTATTGATAAGATCGTATGCTTTTTATCTTTCACTTTGTTTATGTGGTATATCACATTTATTGATTTGCAAATATTGTACCATCCTTACGTCCCTGGGATGAATCCCACTTGATCATGATGAATAATTTTTTTGATGTATTGCTGGATCTGATTAGCTAATATTGGGTTAAGGATTTTGGCATCTATGTTCATCAGGGATATTGGCCTGTAGTTTACTTTTTTTGTAGTGTCTTTATCTGGATTTGGAATTAGGATTATGCTGGGCTCATAAAATGAGTTTGGAAGCCTTCCGTCTTCTTGGAATTTTTGGAATAGTTTGAGGAGAATGGGTGTTAGCTCTTCTTTGTATGTTCGGTAAAATTCCCTCGTGAAGCCATCTGAGCCTGTGCTTTTGTTTGCTGGGAGATTCTTGATCACATCTTCAATTTCCTTAGTTGTTATTGGTCTGTTCAGGTTTTCTATTGCTTCCTGGTTCAGTTTTGGGAGACTGTGTGTTTCTAGAAATTTGTCCATTTTGCCTAGATTGTCCAATTTGTTGCCGTATAATTGTTCATAGTATGTTTTGATGATCCTTTGTATTTCTGTGGTGTCAGTTATTACTGCTCCTCTTTCTTTTCTGATTTTGTTCATTTGAGTCCTCTCTTTTTGTTTCTTGGTGAGTCTGGCTACAGGTCCATCAATCTTGTTTATCTTTTCAAAGAACCAGCTGTTCTTTTCATAGATCTTTTGAAATTTTTTTTTTTTTAATTTCTATGTTGTTTATTTCTGCTCTGACCTTTACTATTTTTTTCCTTCTACTTGCTCTGGGTTTTTCTTTTTGTTTACTTTCTAGTTCGAAAGTCAGTTAGAAATTTTTCTTGTTTCTTGAGGTAGGCCTGTAGTGCTATGAACTTCCCTCTCAGGACTGCTTTTGCTGTGTCCCATAGATTTTGTGTTGTTGTGTGTTTGTTTTCATTGGTTTCCAGGAAGTTTTTAATTTCTTCTTTGATCTCGTTGGTAACCCATTCATTGTTTAATAACATGCTACTTTGCCTCCAAGTGTTTGAATGTTTTTGTTGTAATTGACTTCTAGTTTCATTCCATTGTGATCTCAGAAGATGCTTGATATGGTTTCAATCTTCTTGAATTTTTTTTTTTATAATTTATTTTATTATTAATTTGTTTTTGTTACAGATGTTTTTCCTTTTTTTCCCCCCATTGACACCCTCCACCCCCTCCCCTTCTCCTCCTCCCCCTCCCCTTCTCCTCCTCCCCATCCCTGTTGTCCATGTCCATTGGTTATGCACCCATGCACATAGGCTCTGTGATATATCTCTTTCCCCCGCCTCCCCCCCTCCTCTGAGGCCCGTCATCCCGTACTCCACCCTCCATGTCTCTGGGTCAATTTCGTTGTTCAGTTTGCTCAGTTCTCCTGTGTGTTGCCTGCTTCCTCCGTTGGTGGGGGGGTCGCTGGGCTCCCCCGCTCCGCCTGGGCTCCCCCGTGGTGGCGGGGTCGCGGCACCCCCGCCCCTCTTGGGCTCCCCCGCGGCGGGGGCGTCTCCCGGCTCCCCCACTCCGCCTGGGTTCCCCCGTGGTGGCGAGGTTGCGGCAGCCCCGCTCCACCTGGGTTCCCCCACGGTGGGGGCGTCTGCTGGCACCCCCGTTCCGCCTGGGTTCCCCCGCGGTGGGGGCGTCTCCTGGCTCCCCCGCTCCGCCTGGGTTCCCCCGTGGTGGGGTGGGTCGCCCGGCACCCCCGCTCCGCCTGGGCTCCCCCGCGGTGGGGGCGTCTCCTGGCTCCCCCGCTCCACCTGGGATCCCCTGTGGTGGGGGGGGTCGCCCGGCATCCCCGCTCCGCCTGGGCTCCCCGTGGTGGGGGCGTCTCCTGGCTCCCCTGCTCCACCTGGGTTCCCCCGCGGTGGGGTGGGTCGCCCGGCACCCCCGCTCCAATCTTCTTGAATTTGTAGAGATTTACTTTGTGTCCCAACATGTGGTCTATCTTTGAGAATGTTCTGTGTCACCCACTATGATTGTATTGCTACTGATCTCTCCCTTGAAGTCCTCCAGAAGTTGTTTAGTATATTTTGGTGCTCCCGTATTTGGTGTGTATATGTTTACCAGGGCTATATCCTCTTGTTGGATTGATCCTTTTAATATTATGTAGTGACCTTCTTTGTTTCTTATTTTGGCCCTCGTTTTGAAGTCTGTCTCATCAGATATGAGTATTGCTACACCAGCTTTTTTTTCCCTTTCCATTTGCTTGGAAAAATTTTTTCCATCCCTTTACTTTCATCCTGTGTGAGTCTTTTGTTGTGAGGTGGGTCTATTGTAAACAGCGTATATATGGGTCCTGTTTTATTATCCAATCAGCTACCCTGTGTCTTTTGATTGGAGCGTTTAAGCCATTTACATTTAAGGTTATTATTGATAGATACTTACTAGTTGCCATTTTTATTTTATGCCTTGCTCCTCTCTCTCTCTCTCTCTCTCTCTCTCTCTCTCTCTTCTTACAACAGTCCCTTCAGCATTTCTTGCCGTGCTGGTTTGGTGGTGGTAAATTCCTTTAAGCTTTTTTTTTGTGTGTGAAGCTGTTTATTCCTCTTTCAATTTTGAATGATAGCCTTGCTGAATAGAGTAGTCTTGGATTCAGACCCTTGCCTTGCATTGCTTTGTACACTTCATGCCACTCCCTTCTGGCTTGCAGCGTTTCTATTGAGAAATCAGCTGACAGTCTAATGGGAACTCCCTTGTAGGTAACTTTCTGTCTGTCTCTTGCTTCCTTTAAGATTCTTTCTTTGTCTTTAATGTTTGCCATTTTAATTACGATGTGTCTAGCTGTGGGTCTTTTTGTGTTCATCTTGCTTGGGACTCTCTGTTTCCTGGACTTGTGTGACTTTTTTCTTCACCAGTTTAGGGAAGTTTTCTGTCATTATTTCTTCAGACAGATTCTCTATTCCTTTCTCTGATTCTTCTCCTTCCGGTACCCCTATAATGTGAATGTTGTTACGTTTTGTATCGCACAAAGCTTCCTTAAACTCTCCTCCTGCTTTTTAATTTTTTTCCCCATTTGCTGCTTTATTTGGGTGTTTTTTTTCTACCTTGTCTTTTAAGTTGCTGATTCGGTCTTCAGCTTCTTCTAATCTACTCCTGAATCCTTCTAAGGTATTTTTCATAACAGCTATGTCATTCTTTATTTCCTCTTGTTTTTTGTGCATAGCGTCTACCTCTTTTTTTAAGTTGATGTAGTTCCCACTGAGCGCTTCATAATTCTTATTAAGTTGCTTGTAGTTCTCACTAAATGGTTTGAGCACCCTTAAAATCTTTGCTTTGAATTCTTTATGTGACAAATTGCTTTCTTCCATTTCCTATAGTTCCTTTTCTGGCGATTCCTCCTTTTCTTTCATTTGAGTGTTGTTTCTTTGTCTCACTATTTTAGCAATCTGGTAGTTCTAGGCATGGTGAAGGATGTTGGAATGTATAGGCAGGTTGGTGGGTCAAATAAAGCTGCTGTGCCTCCCAGACCGTTTTGGTGTGTGGTGCCTCTTGCCTGCTGTGGTTCCTGGAGGATTGACAACTGGCGGCTGGTATTGGTCTGTTGTTCAGGTCTTGGCTTCCCGAGTCTTGCTGCTGCTTGGGCTGGGGCACCATTCCTGATCAACCTCTGCTGATGCCACTGGAGATGTGTCTCAGCTGTCGATCTGTGTTGCTGCTGCCTGGGGATGGATGTCCGCTCCTGAGCTTCTGTTGCTGGGGGTGTGTCTCTGCTCCAGAGTCTCAGCTGCTGTTGGGGTGGGGCTCCACTCCCTCCCAGTCACTACTGCTGTGGGGGAAGGTGCTGGGCTCCGATCAGGCTTCTGCTGTGGGGGATGGTGCTCGGCTCCCGGCCGTTGGGGCTAGTGTAGCAGGCCCCTCAATAGTGCCACTACTGTGTGCTGGTCCACATTGACATAGTGGGGTCCACTGGTCCAATGGTGCAAGGCGCTCTGGTGGCCTCAGGTCCCTCGGCCCTAGCTGCTCCCTGCTTCCTCCTCCCAGAGAAGACCAGGGATCTTCCAAAATGGCAGGGCCTCCAGTGGGCAGGGAGAAACTCACTGACGAGCCGCTTACCGTGATAGCCAGGTGCTTTTTGTCCACAACACAGGAACCTTCTGCCCCAGGTTTCTGTACTGCTCAAGATTGGTCATCCTTGCCCTGGCTGGTTTGGCTCAGCGGTTAGAGCATCGGCCTGCGGTCCAGAGAGACCCGGGTTCGGTTCCCGCTAGGGGCACGTGCCTCGGTTGCAATTTGTCCCTGGCCCTGGTTGATCGTGGGGAGGCAGCCACTTGATGTGTCCCTTTCACGTTGATGTTTCTCTCTCTCTCTCTTCCTCTCTCTCCCTCCCACTCTATCTGAACAAAAAATGGAAAAATGTCCTCGGGTGAGGATAAAAAAAAAAAAAGAAAGATTGGTCGTCCACACTCACATTCACTCACTCTCTCTCACACTCTCTCACACTCTCACACACTCACCCTCGTTCTGGTCCTGCCCACTGCCATCTTCTTAGGGGTTCCTTGATCATTTCCTGGCTAGATTATTTTATAGTTTATTTCCCCTCCCACAATGGTAAGTCTGTGATATTGTTCCTAAGGAAGGGCAGCTCTGGCTATGTCCACAGTCCCTCGTATGACAGAGATTCTGGTAGGGCTTTCCTGTTTTCTCTCCTTGACCACACCCAGCTGTTAAACTTTACTAATTGCTGGCTGATTGTTGAATTGTTTTCAGTAATGCCTTAGGACATAAATTAGTCTACACACCAAATGAGTGTAGCTCCTGTGAAGTTTCTGTGTTAGTGTTTGACATTTTTTCCAATGTTTAAGTGCTCTTCCCAGCTCTCTTATTCCCCATTTCTCTCTTGTAAACTAGCAGGCCTACAGTTTAGTATATATCTTGAGTTTCCTACCAACTGCCTTTCATCACAATCTACACTGTTTTTGAGAGTGTCTTTAGGCCTGAACTTCTCCACAATGTGTTGCAAATGAAGTCAGTTCCCTTTGGGAAGAGATTAGGACCTATATATTTTACAATGCTTTTCCACTCCCTTTCCCCCACCAGGCAAAATCTGAGCTAGGCCTCAGGAACTGGGAGTGTGGACAATATCATGCTTCTCTCTGAGTGACACCCTCACTCTAGGAGCTGATTGCTTGGTGGAGGGGAGGCAGCAGTTTTAGGTCCTCTTGGCTTGCCTCAACTAGTATGGAACCATTGCTGTCATAAGCTAGGGCAAGGGAGTTTGGATCTTCAATGTTCTCAGTGCTCTGTGCCCAAAGCAGAACCTTTTATTTTATAAATGGTGGCTGGGAATAAGAATGGACTCCCCATTTCTCAGTTGTACTTGCTTAGGACTTGACCTCACCAACAATTAGCTGGGGGCAGGATGAAAATGCTGATATCTTGCTCTTGGGGAAAAGAAGCTCTCATACTGGGAACTTGGAGATGGAGGAGCCCTCTATTTTTTGCTGCAGCATTCTGGGTAGACTCTTCACCTTGCTGAGCTGGGAGGGTGGAGGCAGGGAATGGTCTTGGTTCAGATACAATAAATATTGGTGGCAGTGGTGGCGAGATGGCACCAGGTGTTAAACCAGTGGGGTTTAGAGTAGACCTGGGCTCAGCAACCTCTGTATTTGAATTCTGGCTAGGAAAGAATTCAAAGTCAAGACTCATACTATAAGAGAGCATTTATTTAGAAAATCACAGAGGTAGAAGTAGTGATTTGCAGAAGAAATTGGCTTAGGAAATAAGTGATAGAGGCAAAGAAAGGGCTCTTGGAGCTTAGAAGTGAGAAGGTCAAGGTGGCATGCCTTGGAGAAGGGGGAGGGGAAAGGCATGGGTGTGCTCAAGGTAGGGAGAGCATGCTGGGTCCTTTGTCCTAAGGGTTTTAAGGGTGGAGCTTTTAGGGGAGGTCCCAGGGGAAGATTTCAATAGAATGTTCAGCAGCTTTTTAGGTGTGTCCTTTCAGGATCAGGGTCTCCATTGATTGATTGGTTGGCTAGGGCAAGTGGTAATTATTCACTGCAGCTGGTCCTGAGGCAGCCTAGGTGTCGTTTGTCTGGTTTTGCTACTTTTCTGGGCCTGGAGCTGAAATACAACTGAGGCTTAGATGTTATATCTAGGGAGGAAAGATTAGGTGGTCCAAACTGCATGACCAGCAGATATACTAGGGGAGGAAAGGTCAAACTGGGAATGAGGTCCTACCCTATAATTGTCTGTTGCTAGGCACCCTGGGCTTACCTTTTGTGCCTGGCCCATCGTCCTTGCTCTGCTCATGTCTGTCTAACTACCTACCACATAAACACTTGCCTTTCTTACTGAATTTTTGTAATTTTGCTTAATAGGCATTTCTTCATTTGCTATTTACCTTTAGGACCATTTGCAGAGGCTTTCATTGTTTCTTTTTATAGTGTTCATCAGTTTTACTGGGGAGTGGGACAGCAGAGCTCCTCACATAGTCATGTCAGAAGTCGATCTCTTAATATTTGTTGTTTTAAGCTTCTAGATTTTTGGGTAATTTGTTATCTAGCAATAGATGACTTCTGCGCTGGATCAAAAGATATATACAATTGTAACTGTGATATGTAATGCCAAATTGTTGTGTCAGTTTATAGTTCTAGTGGGACTGTAAGAAGATGCCTCTATTCCCTGCGTTCTAGCCATCACATTGTTTTCAAATTTTCTCATCTTTGCTTATCTGAAAGGACAAAAATGATATTCTGAAATAGTTTTCATTTGCATTTTTATGTATGAATGAAGTCTAAGAGCCATTTTTTGTCCTTTTATGTAAACTTTTTTCTTTACTTTCTGTATCCATTGCCAGTGGCTTTTCTGATTCATATTCTGTGGTTCCCTTCAAATTCAGTATGTCATCTATAGAACTTATTGGCTTCTCTGATTTTTTTCAGTACCTAACTTTTCACTTCCACAAGCTTGCCATTTTCTTACCTTTTTCTGAATTTCACATCTTGAGGGTAATCTTTGATACTTTTTGGTCTGTTTTTGAACAGCAAATCAATTTCCTGGTTTAGTCACTTTCTCTTTTGCAGTGCCACTCAAAGTAATTCCTCTGTGTCCTTAAATCCCATACCAAGGTTCTTAGCATCTCAGCTCTGCACATCTTATTGATTTCTTTTTCAAACATCAGTTCTGTTTTACATCTTCACTTTGAGACAAACAAGACTATAAGGCACCAAAGAATATAATTTATAAAATTTACGTTAAAGGCAACCAATGGAAATTCTAGGACTTTTTAAATGGGTATCTAGGGGAGACTTTTTACCTTTAGGAGTGGATGCCTAGGAGATACCAAATGTTGCAAAGGGACAAGATTGTGAGATTTAGAAATGCATGGCCATCATTAAAACAGATATGTCCATGACATTTGCTTATTTAAAAATATCACTTGAATGTCTGAGTGTCAAACACTGTGCTAAAAGTTAGAGAAAGAAAGAGACAATCTACAATAGATTTTGCTAAATATTATGAGGAGTATATTCATATTAATGTAATTATTTCTTTCCTTGATTTTTGGAAAAAGATGTAAAAAGAGTTTTCAATAATTCTAAATAGAAGTTTATGTTATTCAAAATAAAGTTTTTGCCCTGGCTGGTTTGGCTTAGCGGTTAGAGCGTCAGCCTGCGGACCAGAGAGACCCGGGTTCGGTTCCCGCTAAGGGCACGTACCTCGGTTGCAGTTTGTCCCCAGCCCAGTTGGGGTCGTGTGGGTGGCAACCAGTTGATGTGTCTTTCTCACATCGATGTTTCTCTCTCTCTCTCTCTCTTCCTTCCTCTCTCCCTCGTGCTCTATCTGAAGATAAATGCAAAAATGTCCTCAGATGAGGATTAAAAAAAAAAAAAAGTTTTTCTTTCCCTAATAGAATAATACCATACAAATAGAAAACATTTTTGTGTATGTATTTTCCTTATGAATTTGTTTGTAGAAAATTTCATTTTTTATGATTTATAGATATTTGATTTTACCTATCATTTTATGAGTTTATTATGAACTTCTGCTACAAAAAGCACATTTTGAGTCTGCGTATCTTTTGTTCTGAGGTGGGTCTCTTAGACAACATCTATATAGGTCTTTTATTATGCATTCAGCTACCCTATTTATTTTGTTAGGAATATTTAATCCATTTACATTTAAAGTGATTATTCATAGGTATGTATTTACTGCCATTTTATTCTTTATAACCATATTTGTCTTTTCTTTCTTTCTTCTTCTTAAAGAAATCCCCTTAACATTTCTTGTAATACTGGTTTGGTGATAGTGAACTGCTTTAGCTTTTTCTTTTGTGGGAAGCTCTTTATGTCTCTTTCTATTTTAAATGATAGCCTTGCTGGGAAGAGTAGTCTTGGGTTTAGGTTCTTGCTTTTTATTACTTTGTATATTTCATGCCAGTCTCTTTTGACCTGAAATGTTTCTGTTGATAAATCAGGTGGCAGTCTTGTGGGAGCTCCCTTATAGATAAACTGTCTCTTCTGTTGTTGCTTTTAAGATTCTCTCTTTGTCTTTAACCTTTGCCATTTTAATTGTGATGTGTCTTGGTGTGGGCCTCTTTGGATTCATCGTGTTTGGTACTCTGTGTGCTTCCTGGACTTGTGTCTGTTTTCTTCACCACGTTAGGGAAATTTCCAGTCATTATTTCTTCAAATAGGTTCTCGCTCCCTTGCTCTCTCTCCTCTCCTCTGGTACCCCTATGATGTGGATGTTGTTATGCTTCATATTGTCCCAGTGGTCCCTTAAACTATCTTCATATTTAAAAATTCTTTTTTCTTTTGTTGCTCTGATTGGGTGTTTTCTGCTATCTTTCTTCCAAATCAATGATTCTGTTCTCTGCATCATCTAGCCTGCTGTTGATTCCTCCTAGTGTATTCTTCATTTCAGGTATTGCATTATTCATTTCTGCCTGGTTATTCTTTATGGTTTCTGTGTCCTTTTTTTTTATCCTTACCTGAGGATATTTTTCCATTCAGAGTGTGAGGGAGGGAGGGAGGGAGGGAGAGAGAGAGAGAGAGGGAGAGAGAGGGAGAAACATTGATGTGAGAGAGACACATTGACTGGCTGCCTCCTAGTCAATATGAGCCTGACCAGGGCTGGGGACGAACCGTAACCGAGGTATGTGTCCTTGACCTGAATCAAACCTGTGACTCATTGGTCCACAGGCCGAAACTCTAACTGCTGAGCCAAACAGCCAGGGCCTGTGTCCTTTTTTGTGTTATGATCTCTTTAAGTTCTCACTGAGTTTATCCATTCTTCCACTAAGTTTCTTGAGCATCCCTTATAACCATTTTTTTGAACTCTGCATCTGGTAGATTGCTTGCCTCCATTTCATTAATTGTTTTTCTGGGGATTTCTCTTGTTCTTTCATTTATTGGGGCATGTTTCTTTGTCTCTGAGTTTTGGCTGCCTGTCAATATTTGTTTCTGTGTATTAGGTAGATCTGCTATGAATCCTAGTTTTGGTATGGTTGCCTTCTGTAGCAGGAGTCTTGTGGGACTCAGTGGTGCAGTCTCCCTGATCACCTGAGCTAGGTGCTCCAGGAATGTCCCTTATATGGGTTATGTGAACCCTTCTGTTGTGGTTGAGTCTTGATTACTGTTGGCCTGTCTGTGAGTGGGGTTACCCCTCCGGCTGGCTGATTATGAGGATTGACTTTGACCACAGTGTACCAGCTATTGTGCAGGGCCTGACCCCACAAAATGGAATTTACACCAGCAGGATCTGGTGCCTCCCAAGATCTCTCTGATGTGTGCCACTTGTGGAGGTAGTTGTGTTGTGCTCTGATGTGGTCTGAATCCCACCACCAGGTGTGGTGGTCCTGGGGCCTCTTGGGAGACGCTCCGATGTAGGTCAATAACAGGTACTGCCTGTGACTGACCCCGGGCTACCTGTTTGGATCTACAATGGGATCCACAGTTTGTGGCTGCCTCTGCTGGGCCTGGGCATGTGTGGGAGGTGCTGAACTGTGAACCATTGTCGGTTTCCACCAGTACCATGTCCAAGGGCAGGTCAGAAAAAGGCCCAAGCACCCCAAGATCTGCCTCTACCTGCTGGTTACCTGTTAGGTTTAGTCACTAAGAGATCCTCTGGTGGAATGCAGTGGCATGAGGTAAATCTCAGTGAGTCAGCAGGTAGGGGCGAGTGCTGTTCACCAATTGATACATATCCAAACATGGTGCCACTGCTGGTTCTGAGACCACTCAGCAAAAGTCTAAGGGTACACCAAAGCCAGCTGATACCCACTGGTGCCTGCAGAACTTTGTGGTGGGGAGGGAGTCTTAGGGAGTCATGAGGGTGAGGCCAGCAGAGTTTATTAGGCCTAAACAGACAATGATTTGGCCATGTGAAGAGAGGGCTCTGCACTGGAACAGTGGCACCTGTGGGTTATGCAAAGGAAAAATGGCCCTCTGCCCTAGAGCCACAAAACTCAGTCTCTCCCTGAGTCTGCCTGGACCTCCTTGAGAGTCTTTCAAAAGAGTCTGCACCATGGGCTCATGCTGACCACAGCCAGCTGACAATATTGCAGAGTTTGAGCTCAGCGGAGCAGGGCCACCAGGAGTTGTGAGGGTTATTGGATCTCCTGAGATGGGGCTAGTGGATCTCCCGTGGGAGGGTGATGTTACTCAGGTGCATGGATGGGGGAGGGGAAATGGCCTCACCCGAGAGCCACACAATTCATTCACTGACATCCTGTGAGTTCACACCCAAGAGCCCTCCAAGAATGTCTGTACTACAGGTCCATGCAGCTGACTCCTCTGCAGGGTGTGAGCTCAGCATTGTGGGTGACAGGGAATCAGACGGGCAGGGCTAGGTTGATGCAGTATGGAGGGGGGGGCTTGACCTAGAAAAGATGGTGTCGGTGGGCAGTACAGGAGAGGAACTCAGCACCGGGGCCCAAGAAGCTGTTCCATCAGCTCTCTCCCCAGAGCGACACAACCCAGTTAGTCCTCTTATGACTCCAGTCCATTCTGATCTACCATCCTTCTGCTGGAGCCCAGGGTGAGTGTCGAAGAGCAAGATTCTGTGCACTGATCCTTTAAGAGGGCACCTGGGTTTCTAGCAGACTCCTGTCCCTTCTGGATGTACAAAATCCCCACTGATTTTTTATTTTTATTTTATTTTATTAATTTACTTTTGTTACAGATGTTTCTCCTTTTTCCCCCATTGACACCCTCCTCCCCCTCCCTCCCCGACCTGTCCCCAGTTTTGTTGTCCATGTCCATTGGTTATGAGTACATGCGTACAAGTTCTGTGGTTCATCGCTCCCCTCCCCACCCCCTCTTTTGGCCATTGTCAGTCTGTACCCTACTTCTACGTCTCTGGGACTACCTTGTTCCTCAGACTGTTCTGTTCATTATATTCCAGAAATAAGTGAGATCATATGATATTTGTCTTTCTCTGCTTGGCTTGTTTCGCTTAGGATAATAGTTTCCAGGTCCTCCCAGTCGTCTCAAAGGATAAGAGATCTTTCTTTCTTACAGCTACATAGTACTCCATTGTGTATATGTACCATAGCTTTTTTATCCATTCATCTACTGATGGACACTTGGGCTGTTTCCAGATCTTAGCTATTGTAAATAGCACTGCTATGAACATGGGGGTACATATATTCTTTCTGGTTGGTGTTTCAGGCTTCTTAGGGTATATTCCCAGGAGTGGGATCACTGGATCAAATGGTAATTCAATTTTTAATTTTTTGAGGTAACACCATAGTGTTTTCCATAGTGGCTGCACCAGTCTGCATTCCCACTAGCAGTGTACTAGAGTCCCCTTTTCTCCACACCCTCACCAACACTTGTTGTTTGATGCTTTGTTGATGGTGGCTATTCTGACAGGTGTGAGGTGATACCTCATTGTTGTTTTATTTTGCATTTCTCTGATGATTAGTGATGTTGAGCATTTCTTCATATGTCTCTTGGCCATTTGTATGTCCTGTTTGGAGAGGTGTCTATTTAGTTCCTCTGCCCATTTTTTAATTGGGTTCTTTGTCTTCCTTTTGTTGAGATGTATGGCTCTCTATATATTTTGGAAATTAATCCCTTATCTGATATATCATTGGCAATTATGCTCTCCCATACAGTGGTTTCCCTTTCCATTTTGATGGTTGTTTCTTTTGTTGTGCAGAAGCTTTTGAGTTTGATGTAGTCCCATGTGTTCATTCTTTCCTTTGTTTCTGTTGCCTTAGGTGATATATCAGTGAAAAGTCTGCTGCGTATGATGTCTGAAATTTTGTTGCCTACATTTTCTTCTAGGATTTTTATGGATTCATGAGTCACATTTAAGTCTTTTATCCACCTTGAGTTTATTCTTGTGTATGGTGTAAGTTGATGGTCTAGTTTCATTTTTCACATGTAGCTGTCCAATTTTCCCAACACCATTTATTAAAGAGGCTGTCTTTACTCCATTGTATGCTCTTGCCACCTTTGTCGAATATTAATTGAGCATAATGTTTTGGGTCAATTTCTGGGTTCTCTGTTCTATTCCATTGATCTATGTGCTTGTTCTTGTGCCAGTACCAGGTTGTTTTGATTACAGTAGCTTTGTAGTATAACCTGATGTCCGGTATTGTGATTCCGCCTACTTTGTCCTTCTTTTTCAAGATTGCTGTAGCTATTCAGGGTCTTTTTTGATTTCATATAAACTTCTGAAGTATTTGTTCTAGTTCTGTGAAATATGTCGTTGGTATTTTGATGGGGATTGCGTTAAATCTGTAGATTGCTTTGGGTAGTATGGACATTTTAATGATGTTAATTCTTCCAATCCATGAACAAGGTATGTGCTTCCACTTTTTTAGATCTTCCTCTATTTCTTTTTTCAATGTCCTGTAGTTTTCTGCAAATAGGTCCTTTACTTCTTTAGTTAAGTTTATTCCTAGGTATCTTAATTTTTTTGCCGCAATGGTAAATGGGATTGTTTTTTTAGTTTCTCTTTCTGTGAGTTCATCATTGGTGTATAAGAATGCCGTCGATTTCTTGACGTTAATTTTGTATCCTGCTACTTTGCCAGATTCATTTATTAAGTCTAGTAGATTTTTTGATGGAGTCTTTAGGGTTTTCTATGTATAATATTATGTCATCTGCGAATAATGACAGTTTCACTTCCTCCTTTCCAATTTGGATCCCTTTTATTTTTTCTTCATGTCTGATTGCTGTGGCTAAGACTTCCAGTACTATGTTAAATAAGAGTGGTGAAAGTGGGCATCCTTGTCTTGTTCCTGTTCTTAAGGGAAATGCTTTTAGTTTTTGTCCATTGAGTATGATGTTGGCTGTAGGTCTTTCATATATGGCCTGTATTATGTTGAGGTATGATCCCTCTATTCCCAAATTTCTGAGCGTTTTTATCAGAAATGGGTGCTGGATTTTGTCAAATGCTTTTTCAGCATCTATTGATATGATCATGTGGTTTTTATCTTTCATTTTGTTTATGTGATGTATCACATTTATTGATTTGCGAATATTGAACCAACCTTGCATCCCTGGGATGAATCCCACTTGGTCATGGTGAATAATTTTTTTGATGTATTGCTGGATCCGATTTACTAGTATTTTGTTTAGGATTTTGGCATCAATGTTCATCAGGGATATTGGCCTGTAGTTTTCTTTCTTTGTAGTGTATTTTTCTGGTTTTGGAAGTAGAATTATGCTGGCTTCATAAAAGGAGTTTGGAAGTCTTCCTTCTTCTTGAATATTTTGGAATAGTTTGTGGAGAATGGGTGTTAGTTCTTCTTTGAATGTTCGGTAAAACTCCCCTGTGAAGCCGTCAGGGTCTGGACTTTTGTTTGCTGGGAGGGTCTTGATTACATCTTCAATTTCCTTAGTTGTTATTGGCCTGTTCAAGTTTTCTATCTCTTCCTGGTTCAGTTTTGTGTTTCTAGAAATGTGTCCATTTCGCTTAGATTGTCGAATTTGTCGCCTTATAAATGTTCATAGTATTTGTTAACAATCCTTTGTATTTCTGTGGTGTCAGTTGTTACTTCTCCTCTTTCATTTCTGATTTTGTGTATTTGGGTTCTCCCTCTTTGTTTCTTGGTGAGTCTAGCTAAGGGTCCATCAATCTTGTTTATCTTTTCAAAAAACCAGCTCTTTGTTTCATTGATCCTTTGAATTGTTTTTTTGTTCTCCATGTTGTTTATTTCTGCTCTGATCTTTACTATTTCCTTCCTTCTACTTGCTCTAGGGTTTTCTTTTTGTTTACTTTCTAGTTCTTTAAGTTGTGAGGGTAGGTAGTCAATTAGAAATTTTTCTTGTTTCTTGAGGTAGGCCTGTAATGCTATGAACTTCCCTCTCAGAACTGCTTTTGCTGCATCCCATAGATTTTGTGTTGTTTTGTGTTCATTTTCATTGGTTTCCAGGAAGTTTTTAATTTCTTCCTTGATTTTCATGGTAACCGATTCATTGTTCAGTAACATGCTATTTAGCCTCCATGTGTTCATATGTCTTTGCATGTTCTTGTTGCAATTGATTTCTAGTTTCATGCCATTGTGATCTGAAAAGATGCTTGATATGATTTCAATCTTCTTGAACTTGTAGAGACTTAGTTTGTGTCCTAACATATGTTCTATCTTTGAGAATGTCCCATGTGCACTTGAGAAGAATGTGAATTCTGCAGTTTTGGGACGTAATTCTCTGTATATATCTATTAAATCCAATTGATCTAGTGCTTCATTTAGAATTTCTGTTTCCTTGTTAATTTTTTGTCTAGATGATCTATCCAGTGATGTGAGCGGGGTGTTGAAGTCTCCTGCTATGATTGTATTATGGTCGATTTCTCCTTTGAAGTCCTTCAGAAGATTTTTAATATAATTTGGTGCTCCTATATTTGGTGCATATATGTTTACCAAGGTTATATCTTCCTGTTGGATAGACCCTTTCAATATTATGTAGTGGCCTTCTTCGTCTCTAGTTACGGTCTTCAATTTGAAATCTAATTTATCTGATATGAGTATTGCTACACTAGCTTTTTTTCCCTTTCCGTTTGTTTGGAAGATTTCTTTCCATCCCTTTACTTTCAACCTATGTGAGTATTTTGTTGTGAGGTGTGTCTCTTGTAGACAACATATATATGAATCATGCTTTCTTATCCAGTCAGCTACTCTGTGTCTTTTTATCGTAGCATTCAATCCATTTACATTTAAGGTGATTATTGATATGTACTTATTTATTGCCATTTTTGTTCAGTGTGGTTATATTTTTCTTCCTATTTTTTCTACTAATTACAGCAGTCCTTTTAACATTTCTTGCAGTGCTGGTTTGGTGCTAATATATTCCCTTAGCCTTTTTTTTTCTGGGAAGCTCTTTATTTGACCTTCTATTTTGAATGATAGCCTTGCTGGATAGAATAGTGTTGGATTCAGATCCTTGTTTTTCATGACCTTGATTACTTCATGCCATTCCCTTCTGGCCTGTAGTGTTTCTGTTGAGAAGTCAGCTGATAGCCTTATGGGGGTTCCTTTGTAGGTAACCTGTTGCTTATCTCCTGCTGCCTTTAGGATTCTCTCTTTGTCTTTAATTTTTGGCATTTTAATTATTATGTGTCTTGGTGCGGGCCTGTTTGGGTTCTTCTTACTTGGGGCTCTCTGTGCCTCTTGAACTTGAATGCCTTCTTCCTTCACCAGGTTAGGAAAGTTTTCTATCACTATTTCTTCAAATATATTCTCTAACCCATGCTCATTTTCTTCTTCTTTGGGGACTCCTATGATGCGAATGTTATTACGTTTCCAGTTGTCCCACAGTTCTCTTAAGCTATCTTCCTGTTTTTTAATTGTTTTTTCCTTTTGGTTTTCTGATTGATTGATTTTTTCTACTCTGTCTTCTAATTCACTGATCTGATCCTCCGCTTCCTCTATTCTGCTGGTCAGTCCTTCCAATGTGTTCTTTATTTCTGCTATGTCATTCTTTATTTCCGCTTGGTTGGTTTTCCAGGTGTCGATGTCCTTACTCATGCTGTTTAGTTTCCTCAAGATCATGGCTCTGAACTCTACCTCTTATAATTTACTTAACTGCATTTCATTTATCTCATCTTCAGTAGAGTTCTCTTGTTCTTTCATTTGGGATCTGTTTCTTTGTTTCACCATTTTTGCTATCTCAGTGTTTTTTGGAGTCTGCCAGAATTTTCCCCGTGGGTGTTGGTGTTATGCTATATGTGACTCCCTGTACTGTGTTTGGATGAGGGTGGAGGGCCCTCCTTAAACACCACTGTCAAGTCTCACTTTCCTGGGTAGATAAGCAAGCTCAGGAAAGGTTCAGTTATGCTCTAGCTTTTTGCCTGGAGGCTGTTAGCCTCAGTTACTTGAAAAGCCTTAGGATTTCAGTTGAATGAGAAACTCCCTCAGGTGTTTATAGTGTAAGAGGATTTCCCGAGGGTGGGGCCGATGCTGGTTGTTAATGAGCCTCAATTTGCATTTCTTTGGCTCTTTACCTCACCTGGGAATCTCTGGGGGAGGGTCTGCCACAGCTCTGGGAAGAAGCAAACTTGGCTGCCGTTCTGTGTAACCGGGAAGGAGCTGGCTGGCCACCGCGGTCCTTTGTGGCCGCAGCTCAGCACAAACTCTGAGCACCCTCCAAATCCCAGGTGTCCCCACAGAGTTCCAGTCCAGTCTGCCCTCCCTCTGCCAGAGCCCCAGGTGAGTGGCTGTAGCTATTCAGTGCTCTGTCCCGGCCCTCTGTGCTGTGGAGCAGCTGGGGCTCTCAACCCTGAGGGCGGGCACCGCCGCTGCTCACAGCTAAGGCCGCTGCTGTCTGTGGGCTCCCAGCCTGCCACCCTCACGCGCCTCTGTCGATACTACCAGGCTTTTTCAGTGTCCCTGGTTGTATGGTCCTCTCCTGCTGCTTTTCTCTTGATTTTTTCCGACGATTTGTCTTTATTTTAGTTGTAATTCCCGTTTGGTCCTGGGAGATCCTCTGTGTAGCTTCCATTCACTGCACTGCCATTTTTCTCTTCCCCCACTGATTTTTTTCCTTTCGTTTTAATCCTCATCTGAGGATATTTTCCCATTTATCTTCTGATAGAATGGGGAAGGGGAGAGGGAGAGAGAGAGAAACATCAGTGTGAGAGAGACACATCAATTGGTTGCCTCCCACACGACCCCAACCAGGACTGGGGACCGAACTGCAACCGAAGTTCATGCCCTTGACTGGAATTGAACCCATGACTCTTTAGTCCATGGCCAGTGCTCCAACTGCTGAGCCAAACTGGCCAGGGCTTTCTTATCCCCTGTTGATTTTTAAAAACCTTTTTATTGATTTTTTTAGAGAGAGGAAGGGAGAGAGAGATAGAAACATAGATATGAGAGAGAAACATCGATTAACTGCCTCCTGCATGCCTCCTACAGGGGAATGATCCCACAACCTGGGCATGTGCCCTGACCAGGAATCAAACTGGGACCTCTCAGTCCATGGGACAAAGTTTATCTACTGAGCCACACCAGCCAGGCTCCCTGCTGATTTATACAGCCAGATGTTATATAAACTCCTCTTCCTGCTTCTGTTACGCTGTGCTTGGGAGCCTGGCACATGGTTGAGACCCCACACTCCTCTGGGGGGTCCTTTGCAGCTGAGATATCCCTCTGGATTCTCAATGGGTGCATGTGGGTGCAGAGCCAGCCCTTTTTGTGTTTCTGCCTTTCCTACCAGTCTTGATGTGGCTTCTTCTATAAATCCTTGGTTCTAAGACTTCTGTTCAGCTAGTCCTCAGTTGATTATTCAGATTGATTGTTCTATATATTAGTTGTAATTCCAGTTTGGACCTGGAAGGAGGTGAGTGTAACTTTTACCTACTAAATTTCCATCTTGGGTCCCTCTAAAACACATTTTGGATATATCACTTGTTTATTAACACTGCATATCATTTTTCCTTGTTATTATTTATAAATTCTCAGTTCAGAATATTATCAATGTCATAAGAGTACAACCACTGTATTTTATCTTTGAAGGCATAGGAAACATTACAACTTTAATAGAAAGGAATGATAAACATTGAAGAAATAGTAACATAGAGTTTCATAGAATATTAATACATTAGGAACTTGAATTGTTCAGCTTTAATTTTGGATTACTAAAACTGTGTTACAGCCTTAAGTGAGTCTACCAGAAACATTTCTAATCATGTGGGGTAAAGTTCTCCTTTTTATTTGGTTTCAATGGATTGAATGAATTCTCACACTGATTATTGATTTGATATTAGATCAGAGGATGTTAGCTAGATGCTTATGTAGATTTATGGTTTGTGTAATATCTTGAGATAATAATGCATGTGTTTTATTATGATAATTGTACCCTCTTTCCCCTATTTTCAGAAATTATTCTAGTGATAAGAGCATAATAAAACATATTTAAGTTGATGTTAATAGTGTTTTTGTGATTCATTAAATATCATTAAATAAATTGTACAGAGACCTCTTCTGCTCGTGTGGGTCTATGGCTTCTTGAATACTGCTTTAACAACATTGATATGACATTATAATTATTTATATGTGTCAATCTTTTGCCTTTTCCATTGAACAATTATGAGGATAAGGACCATATTATATATGTTTTCCATAGTGCTTAACACAGGTAGTCAGTAAATGAATGAATGAGCAAGTGAGTGAATGATACTGAAATACAAGGTAGTGGAAACTAGTGTCTTGAACATAAGAATAAATAAGCATATTTGTGTGTTAAGAAGCTAATATTAAGAAATAGTTTGTAAGAATGTCCTAAAATTTGTTTAAATATATTTTTTTATTGATTATTTTTTTTAGAGAGAGAGGAAGGGAGAGATAGAAATATCGATGTTAGAGAGAAACATGAATCACTGCCTCCTGCATGCTTCCTACTGGGGTTGGAGCATGCAACCCAGACATGTGCCCTGACCGGGAATCGAACTGGGACCTCTCAGTCCATGGGACAACGCTAAATCCACTGAGCCATACTGGCTGGGCTCAGATTTGTTTTTTTCTTTGTACCCAGTGAATTAGCCACATAATTTATTACATATTTTTAAAAAGTAATGTTGATTTATTGAAATAATTTTTTATTCTTTTATATAAAACATTTGTTAGCTTTAATTAATAAGCATAAGACTATGTCTAAGATTTATTATCAGTATTTGTGAAAGGCCATATTTTTATTTAGGTCTTTAACCTTTATTGGACTGAAAGTGTAGAAAACTGCCTAAGTGACTTTTGTTAAAATGATTAATTTGAACACAATCACATATTATCAAAGAGAGAACATTACATCATTAGCTCATATAAAAATAAAATTTGAAACTATGACAGTAGGAACTTGGATTAAATATTATGGATTGAAAAAAGTATTTATCTCTACAGCTGACTCTTGAAAAACACTGATGTTAGGGGTACTGACCCTCCCCTTCACCCTCAAAAATCTGCATATAACTTTTTTTTTAATACTCACCTGAGGGTATTTCCCCACTTATCGTCAGATAGAGTGGGAGGGAGGGAGAGAGAGAGGGAGAGAGAAACAGCGATGTGAGAAAGACACATCGACTGGCTGCCTCCCACACAATTGGACCAGGGCTGGGGACAAACTGCAGCCGAGGCATGTGTCCCTGGCTGGAATCAAACCTGGGACTCCCTGGTCCATGGGCTGACACTCCAACTGCTGAGCCAAACTGGCCAGGGCGTCTGCATACAACTTGTGACTAGAAGCCTTATCGATAACATAAACATATATTTTGTTGATTAACATATATTTTGTATTTTATAAGTATCATATACAGTATTCATTTTTATTTTAATTCTCACTCAATATTTTTTAATTGATTTTTTTTTTTTTAGATACAGTGGGAGTGGGAGGGAAGGGGGGGGAGAGAGAGAGAGAGAGAGAGAGAGAGAGAGAGGAAGAGGAAGAGAAACATCGATGTGAGAGAGGCACATTGACTGTTTGCCTCCCCCATGACCTCGACTGGGGCTGGGGATCAAACCTGCAACTAAGGTACATGCCCTTGACTGGGAATCAAACCTGTGATTCGTTGGTCCGCTGGCCGATGCTCTAACCACTGAGCAAACCGGTCAGGGCTATATAGTGTATTCTTAAAGTAAGCTAGAGAAAAGAAAATGTTATTAAGAAAATACTAAAAGAAGGCATATTTACAGTACTGTACATACTTATTTTTTAATTAATTAATTTTTTATTACAGGTGTCCCTCCTTTTTCTCCCATTGACACCCTCCTCCCTGCTCCCCCACCCTCTCACCTCACTGTTGTCTGTGTCCATTCGTTATGCATATATCCATGTAAGTTCTTTGGTATATCTCTTCCAGCCCTCACACCCTCCTTCCCTCTGAGGTTTGTCAGTCTGTTCCCTACTTCTATGTCCCTGGATCTATTTTGTTTGTCACCTTATTTTTTTCATTATATTCCACAAATAAGTGAGATCATGTGATATTTGTCTTTCTCTGATTGGCTTATTTCACTTAGCATAATACTCTCCAGGTCCCTCCATGTTGTTTCAAAGGGTGAGAGGTCTTTCTTACAGCTGCAAAATATTCCATTGTGTAGATGTACCACAGCTTTTTTATCCATTCATCTACTGATGGACACTTGGGCTGTTTCCAGATTTTAGCTATTATAAATAGCACTGTTATGAACATAGGAGTGCATATATTGTTTCTGATTGGTGTTTCAGGCTTTTTAGGATATATTCCTAGAAGTGGGATCACTGGGTCAAATGGCAGTTCCATTTTTAATTTTTTGAGGAAACACCATATTGTCTTCCATAGTGGCTGCACCAGTCTGCATTCCCACCAGCAGTGTGCTGGAGTCCCCTTTTCTCCACACCCTCGCCAGCACTTGTTTGATGTTTTGTTGATGGCAGCCATTCTGGCAGGTGTGAGGTGATATCTCCTAGTCATTTTAATTTGCATCTTTCTGATGATTAGTGTCGTTCAGCATTTTTTCATATGTCTCTTGGCCATTTGTGTCCTGTTTGGAGAAGTATCTATTTAGGTCCTCTGCCCATTTTTAAATGGGGTTCTTTGTCTTCCTTTTGTTGAGTTGTATGAGTACTCTATATATTTTGGATATTAACCCCTTATCTGATGTACCATTGGCAGTTATGTTCTCCCACACAGTGGGTTCTTTTTTCATTTTGAGGTTGGTTTCTTTTGCCATGCAGAAGCTTTTTAGTTTGATGTAGTCCCATTTATTAATTTTTTTCCTTTGTTTCTCTTGCCCTAGGTGATAATATCAGTGAAAATTCTATGTGTGATGTCTGAGATTTTGCTGCCTACATTTTCTTCTAGGATTTTTATGGTTTTTTAAGTGACTTTTAAGCTTTTGTCCATTTTGAGTTTATTCTTGTTTTTGGTGTAAGTTGGTGGTCTAGTTTCATTTTTTTGCATTTCCCAACACTATTTATTGAAGAGACTGTCTTTACTCCATTGTATGCTCTTGCCTCCTTTTCAAATATTAATTGAGCATAATGTCTTGGGTTGATTTCTGGGTTGTATGCCTGTTTTTGTGCCAGTAGCAGGCTGTTTTGATTACAATGGCTTTGTAGTGTAACCTGATATCCAGAATTGTGATCCCTCCACTTTGTTCTTTTTTTTCAAGATTGCTGTGGCTATTTGGGGTACTTTTTGGTTTCATATAAACTTGGAATATGTGTTCTAGATCTGTGAAATATGCTGTTGGTATTTTATAGGGATTGAATAGAATCTATGGATTGCTTTGAGTAGTATGGACATTTTAATGATGTTAATTCTTTCAATCCATGAAAATAGTATATACTTCCACTTTTTTATATCTTCCTCTGTGTTTTTTTCCAATGTCCTGTAGTTCTCTGAGAATAAGTCTTATACCTCCTTGGTTAAGTTGATTGGTTTTTTATTCAGTTTTATATATCCTGGTTCATAGTATGATGAGTGATTTTTTTTATTGCAGCTGGACATATTTGGGTATTATGTTATGGACATAAACTTTCTGTTTAAGCTGGTTTTCTGTGATATCACTCCATCAGGGAAGAGGTGGTGCTTCCTTTTTTACTGCTAGGAGAGGTTAGAAGTTTAGGTTCCTTTCTTGGCCTCTGTTGGCACCTGAGGGCTAGCTTAGGGTTTCTTATTACTGCAGGATGGATGTGGGAATTTCCACTCTCTACTAGGCCTACATTAATACACCCTGGCTGGTAGGAACGAGTGCTTCCTCATGTTACCTCCACTGACCGCATGGAGAGAGGGAAGTCTTATTACTGATGGGCAGTGGTGAAAGTTCCGACTCTCCACTAGCCAACTTCAACACTGCCCCAGTGGGGAATTGGGAAGTGGAGAGCCTTATTATAGCTTTGCATCAATTGAAGTCTAGGATCCCCACATGGCCTTTGCTGGTGTGGGTGGTAATGGGCCCACTTTTTTGTTTTTTGTTTTTTGTTAGGCTGCCCCTTTCGTTGTCCTTTGCCTAGTGAGTAGGCTTTTCCTGGTCCTTTTTCTTATTTCACTTATTAGCATTTCTAGGTTGTCTACTTTTCTGCTTTAAGTTTGGGATATATGAGGCAAAAAGAAAATCAAGGGAACTCATCACTGTTATTCCTTGGATTCCAAGATTCCTAGCCAGTCTGCCATTTTTCTCTACCTTCAGAGTTTTCTTGAGTTTGTTTTATATACAATGCCCATGGTTTTTAGTTGTGCTTTGAGGGAGACAGAGAGAAAAGTACTTGTAATCCTTTTTCCTAGAATGGAGGAAGATCACCTTTTAAAAAACCTTTATTTTGACACTGTATTTGAGAATTAATTGAATTGAGTAATGTAACATTTTTGGAATACATTATTCAGAGTAGGGTTTAAATAATTTGGTAGGTGAAGAATTTATGCTAGAGAAGGGTGGCAAATACCTGGCTGTCCTGTCAACATTCTTCCCCTTCTATGCCATTGAAGTTTTTACTGATTAGTCACAATTCTCTTTCCTGTTGAGTCCTAAATTAAAACAGCTTTCCAGTTTGCCCTCTGATAGGATTTTGTGCAGCTGAGAAATCCTATTTGCCATGTCTGACCTAGAGTTTTATTCAATTGGACATAATTATATAAATTATAGTGGGAGGGTCCTTGGTCTGACATCTATAAATTTGATATAGTTACTCTTAAAGTCAAGTGAAAGGTTATTAGTTGTTACTGGAGGGTCTTTGTCTTCATAGTATCTTATTTTCATCTATATGTGGACAGTAATATCCCAGAATTCTAGCAGTTAAGTGTAGGCCTTCAAATTCTGTCATTGGGAATTATTTACTTTTATTTTGGAAGGGGGGGGTAATGAATTTATAATTAGTAAACAAACCAAAAAGTCTTAAAACTGCCTGTAGCCCTGGCCGGTTTGGCTAAGCGGTTAGAGCGTCAGCCTGCGGTCCAGAGAGACCCGGGTTCGGTTCCCGCTAAGGGCATGTACTTCGGTTGCAGTTTGTCCCTGGCCCTGGTTGGTCGTGCGGGTGGCAGCCACTTGATGTGTCCCTTTCATGTCGATGTTTCTCTCTCTCTCTCTTCCTCTCTCTCCCTCCCACTCTATCCGAACAGAAAATGAAAAAATGTCCTCGGGTGAGGATAAAAAAAAACAACCAAAAAAAAAACCGCCTGTAAATCTAAATTATATTATACTCACGAATGGAAGAAACATCCATTCTGCCATATGGAAGCATCATGAAGTAGCCCTCATTTTTTTAAAAACAAGTTTTCATTTTATAAAGTAATTCAGGAGAATATAAACAATAAAGAAAAGGGTGACCACAAAAAGTCATTAAGACTGTAGTGTTTTACTACATATTAAACTATCTTATAGCATTAAAAACTACTTTATGAACAGATGTTTGTTTTAACAAAAAATAAGGAAAGGCATGTAAATGTTTAAATAGGATCCCAAGCAATAAAAAATATAAAGGTAACTTTTTAAAATGTTCACATGCGGCACCACCAATAATCTTTGGCCATTCAGTAACATTGATAATGCCTTACTTATTCCTTTCAGTAATTCCCTTGGTAAATTTTTATGTTATCATCAAAAATAAATGTTTCAAAGGAAAATGGACTAGACGTAATTGTATATAAACAATGCTGAGATCAATAATATTTAAAGTAGTTGGAAAGTAAACTGAACATGAAATATACTTCTGCATCTGCTTATTTGAAAATACCTTGAGGCCTTGTTTTATCCCAAAGGCATTTCTAATTTGCATAGCAAAGATAATATTATTTATATCTTCCTTTAATATTCAGATATGGTTATATTCACCAGATAAGAAATGCACCTGACATGTGAAAGTTAGTATCCTAAATCTGTACTTAAGAACCATTCAGGTATAAAGTAAATAACTTCTGGTTGAAATGGAAAAATAGTGAACTTTTTGAAGGTTCACTTTGAGGTAATGAGGTAATCTGATTTATGATAACATATGAAAGACAGTCAGTGATCCCAAATGATTATCTGACACTTTAGATTAAACTGAGTTTCATATTATAGATAATTTTGAAAATGATTTTTGAAATATCTTTAAAGTGTACTGATGTATTCACCAACAAAGTGATTTCCTGGAATCTTAAATGAACTTCGTTGTTTGAAAAATTATCAAGCATCTATTTGTACAAATAATTCTTGGTATTTTGGAATTTGAATTTTAAAATTATTATATAATCATGACTATTTATTATAGTATGTATAACATATTTGTAATATTTCAACTTATTTAAAATATTTTCATTTTGATAGTTAAAATACAGAGGCAGTTATACCCTGGCCAGTGTGACTTGGTTGGTTGGGCATCATCTCATGCACCAAAAGATTGCCAGTTGGATTCCTGAGGCATATGCCTGGTTATGGGCTCGATCCCTGGTGGGGGATATGCAGGAAACAGCCGGTCTATGTTTTACTCATATTGATTTTTCTTTCTCTCTGTCTCCCCGCTCCCTTCCTTTCTCTTTAAAAATCAATAAAAAATCTAAAAGAAATACAGAAGCAGTTAAATGCAATACTAATAACTGGTGATTTCAAAATTTGTCTTTCTGTATAAGATAAGTTGCTTTTTAAGAGTGAACATTAATGGAGGGAAGAAATACAAAAAGCTAAAACCAGATAAATTTTTAGTTGTGGAATGGAAAGCTATGAGATAGGAAGTGGCATTTGGAATTGTGAGTTGTTTTAGGGGAGAAGTTCAGTTTTATTACTATGATTCTGAACACGTTGTTGGCATTATGGATTGGTTTCATTAGGATTCAATACACTCATTTCAGCAGAATTCTTACGTTTATAGTTGGTACTGCAAGATTAGTTCATTAAAACAATAGTAATATAGACTTCCGGTCAAGATGGCAGCGTAGGTAAATGTGGTACTTGACTCCTCCCACAACCACATCAAAATTACAACTAAACTACAGAACAACCATTATTCGGAAATGCCTGAAATCAAGCTGAATGGAAGTCCTACATCTACGAAATTAAAGAAGTCACATCAAGACTGGTAGGAGGGGCGGAGGTGCAGACAGGCTGGTCCTACACCCATGTGTGGTGGATAAAATCAGGAGGATACCTCGGCTATGAAGGTCCTTCCTGAAGAATGAGGGGTCCCCGTCCCACACAAAGCGCCCCGTTCAGGGTTCCAGTGTCAGGAAGAGAAGTCCCCATCACTTCTGGCTGTAAAACCAGCAAGAACTGAGGCTTAGGGAGGCTGAGGCTTCTGGAGCCCCAGGCAATTCCTCTTAAAGGGCCCGCACACAGACTTACTTGGACTCTCACCCTCCAGGCTCCAGCATGGGGGAGGCAGCTTGAAAGGCACCAGAGACATACAGTGAAGAACTGAGTTGTTTGGCATTGGGGCGAGAGCTGGCAAGCAGCTTTCTCTTGGACAGACCTGCTGTGGGAGGCCTTTATTCCTTTGGTGAGCCCTTCCCTGGGGCAGCAGACAACCACCATATCTGAGACTCCAACAACCTGGCTCATACTGTTTGCCCTGCCCTGATGATTCCCTGAGGCCCTGCCCCACCCAACCCTTGGGCCCACCCAAACTGTTTCCAGTGGCTTTACCATAGGATTGGCTTGTTTTGGATCCTGCTTCACATTTTCCTAAAATCTCTCAAACAAGCAGCATCTAGTCTCAGCGAGTCCCATACCTCTCGTTAAGTGGCCTCAGGCCTTGCACTACTTGAAGCAACCAGCCTTGGTTCACAACTTGGCTTTTCCTGGCACCTCCAAGCCCAGTGCAAGAAGCAGCCATCTGCAGATCACTTTGTAGCTTATGCCGGGTGGCCCCGGGTAGAACACAGGTGGAGGCTGACCTTGCTTGAGAGCCATCATACCCAGTGGGCAGCTTCAGACCACATGGAAGCACCACCATCCAACCACCTCCACAAGTGACACACTCAATGAGTGGACTCAGTGGGTGCCAGAGCCCTGCTGAAGTAAGTCTTGCTCTGTGTGGTGGGCCCCTACACCGCTGACCCTCCAAGGTAGTCAGAGGCCAGTGGTCAGTGGGCACAGCCAGTCCTTGCAGCTGATCAGCTTGAGTAAATCCCTCCCATTGACATGCCAACAGCAATCAAGACTCAATTTCAATAGAAGGGTGTACAGTCCACACAAGGGGTGCACCTCGAGGACCCAGCTGGGGTGATCAGGGAGGCTGTGCCACCGGATCCTACAGGACACCTACAATAATAGGCTACCCTGCAAAGCCTAGGAGACATAGAAACTCTACCTAATACATAGAAACAATCACAGGGAAGCAGCCAAAATGAGGAGAAAAAGAAACATGTCCCAAGTGAAAGAAAAGAACAAAACTCCAGGAAAAGAACTAAACAAAATGGAGAAAAGCAATCAATCAGATGCAGAGTTCAAAACACTGGTTATAAGGATGCCTAATGAACATAAAAAGGACCAGTCAGAAATGAAGGATGCACTAACTGAGATAAAGAATAATTTACAGTGAATAAATAGTAGAGTAGGTGAAGCCAAGAAGTAAAGCATTGATTTGGAATATAAGGAAGCAAAAACACCCAATCAGAACAAATAATCCAAAAAAATGAGGATACTGTAAGGAGCCTCTGGGATAACTTCAAGCGTACCAACATTCCCATCATGGGGGTGCCAGAAGGAGAAGAGAGAGAAGAACTTGAAAACCTATTTGAAACAATAATGACAGAAAACTTCCCTAACTTGGTGGAGGAAACAGACATACAAGTGCAGGAAGCACAGAGAGCCCAAACAAGATGAGCCCAAAGAGTTCCACACCAAGACACATCATCATCAAAATGCCAAACGTTAAAGACAAAGAGATAATCTTAAAAGCAGCAAGAGAAAAGCAGTTCCTTACCTACAAAGAAGTTCCCATAAGACTGGCAGCTGATTTCTCAAAATAAACTTTGCAGGCCAGAAGGTATTGGCAAGAAATATTCAAAGTAATGAAAAGCAAGGACCTACAACCAAGATTACTCTGTCCTGCAAAGCTATCATTTAGAATCAATGGACATGTATGTAGTGCCCCAGACAAGAAAAAGCTAAAGGGGTTCATCACCACCAAACCAGTATTATATGAAATGTTGAAGGATCTTCTTGAAGGAGGAGAACAAAAGTATGAACAATAAAATGGCAATAAATACATATCTATCAACAAATCTACAAACAAAAATGAGCAAGCAGAACAGAAACAGACTCATAGATACAGAAAACTTTTTGTTGCTTGCCAAATGGGAGGGGGCTAGGGGGATGGGTGAAGAAAACGAAGGAATTAAAAAGTACAAATTGGTTGTTAGACAGATGAACCTCAAAGGGAAGGGGGGAGGGAGGGCGGGAAGAGATAAACCAAAGAACTTCTACGCATATATGAATAACCAATGGACATAATAGTGTTTGGAAAGCAGGAGGGGGCGGGATTGGGGTGGAAGGGGTCAATGGGGAATAAAGGGGGGACATCTGTAATACATTCAACAATAAAGATAAATTTAAAAAAAACTATAGTAATACATATCAATAACTATATTCATAGTACAGCTGCCCTCCCCAAATAAGCATATCTTTATTCAGAACATGGTACGTTCTTCGGCAAAATTTGAAGTGGTAGAGAAAAGTGTCCATAATCCTTTTCAAAGAATTATAGGTTTGGGCAAAATATAATATCTATCTGGTCAAAAAAACCCAGAAACAAAACTCACAGTATAAATATATTTTATATACTCTAGTTAAGTTTGAGAATTTTATGAAAGCTTTGTCTAAATTACATTAAATTTACTTGCTCTTGAAGTCCAAGTCAGATATTCTAGCCAAATTTTCTTTTGTTGGGGATCCTTAAAGTAAGTGGATGGATGTGTGTTGCCTTTATAGTGGAATTTTCTGTTAAGATTTGTCTTGTTGGTAAAAAGTTAAAAAATATTTATATTCCAAGGTAAAGTATATACTCTTTAATTTTCCAAGGAGTTTATCAAATTTTATTGCAGTAGATAGTAAGGACATGCACACATCGAAAGGAAATCAGAAATCAACTTCTGTTACATGCTCTCTCTTGTAGTAGAAACTGGGTGTTTACAAACAAAATATGTTTTTTGCTTTCAAAGGTTACTTAAAATATTAAATTATTAACTAACATTGTTGGCACACCAATGTTTCTAAGAGTCATACCTAATTGCCAGAGCAAATGATGTTTCCTTTTTAATTGTCAGCTGTCTCAGGTCTTCCTATGAAAATTGCTTCTGAATATGTGCTCAATGTCTTTTTCTTTTTTTAGTTTACTTTTCCCTGTTAATTAAGATCTCGTTTTGTGAGATTTGCTTCAGGTGTGGATGATGTGCAAGATCTAATCTAAGGGCTCTCCAGAACAGTGAAGAGGCTTCAGCAATAAAGGAGGTAGAAAAGGACACAAAATACAGGAAGATCTGTCCTATGCCTTGCATCTTTCCCCATGCTAGAGAGCCTTTTTTCTTATCTCTTTGCTTTTGTCCCCCAACTGGGGATAATTTCTTTCATCTTAGACCCTGTTTATAATTTTCTTATAGGATTTACTATATTTTGCAATGTGTACATGCCCTCTGTGTAGACTATAAACTCCTTGAGAAGGGTCTTCATCTATGAATCTGATTGTATATAGCAAATCATTCATAATACATAATGTCTGTCAGTGCTTCTCTAGAGAGTTGCTTACAGCTCATCTCTTTAGAAATCAGGCAGGTGTCATGTTAAGAGACTCTCATAACAAATAAAACAGGATACTTGGTGTTAGGCATTAGGAACTACTGGGAACATATATAGAATTAATTTGGTTTCCTCAACTAAGACATTTGTTAACTGTAAGGTTTACAATATGTTCTAAAGTATTTATTGAACATCTGTGTTATATTTGATTTTGAATTAGAAATCCTTGCCAGGTCATCTTGCCCAGTATACTTTAGTAGTAGATACTCACTTTCCTATCTCAGGGTTGTAGCTGTTACTATTTTTAATTTTTCCTGTTCTTGTTATAAGTCACCTTTAGCTCCAATCATATGGATATATTTGAGTTGTATTATCATGTGTAAGGCACATTGAGTAAACATTATCTTATCTAATTTAGATACGTAATTATCTAAAATGTTTCAAGACATCAATAGATTTTCCATATAAGGATAATTTTGATTGTTTTTATGCATCCTTTCTACAGTATTTTTTATTCCTATATTCTCTACTCTAACTTGATTATCTACTTATTATTTTACATGCAAACCCAAATTTAATTGAGCAGAATTCATAAATAAAATTTAATTGAGCAGAATTCATAAGGAAAGTTTTTGTATGGAGTTGCAAGTTGCTTTAATTTCAGGTTGTGTCTTTGATGTATGCTTAATTTGGTTCTTGACATATTCCTTTACCTTGGCCAATGGCATAATTTCTCATCCCTAATATTTTATCTGCATTTGCAGAATGGCTGTGTCATAAAGTGGAAAGAGCTCAGATATGGAATTAGAAACATGTGTTTCAATTACCTTTTAACTTTGATTTTTGGTGAGTTACACAGTCTCTCTTAAATTTTCTAATCTCAATGACCGTATCTACTTTATCTATTTTATGTGTTATTAATAGGAGTTAATTTGAAAATTTCAAACTTTCTGTAAGTTATTACTCACTACAGGAGTGTAAGTGGCTGCTGGTATTCTATTTAGTCCATTTGACAGCAGGCTTGGTTCATTCTTGTGCTCACATACTCTTAAAGATAAGAAAATAAGAGGGTCAAGAAGGGTTAAAATTTTTTTATATGAAGCAATATGGGGTCATTATAGAAAATTTGAGAAAGAGAAAATAACAATCATTCATAGATATACCACATATTGAAAACTTTTGTAATATTTGACATATTTCCTTCTAATATTCTTCCTGCACAAATAGGAAATAAATTGTTTTTGTTTCGCAAAAATTGGATTATGTTTTTGTATTGTGCTGCCAATACAATAACATTTTCTTATTTTTCCTCTGCTTTGAAAGTTTTATTTTTAATGCCTGTATAATGTTCCACTTTAAAAATTTACCATAATTTATTCAGTCTATTATCTATTGTTTAATATATGTAGATATTCAGATTTTCACTCTTCAAAATACTGCAGTGATGAATATATTTAAACAAAAATCTTTGCTTGAGCCCTGGTCGGTGTGTCTCAGTTGGTTGGACTTTGTTCTGTTCCTATTCATTTACATTGTCCAGTAAATGGATAGTCTCATATACTGCTGCTGGCTACATATTATATAGGTTCTTCAAATTTCAAATCTTGAATCCAAGAATTTCAAACAAAGATTTTTGTATTGACTTTTTAGAGAGAGAGGAGGGGAAAGTGGGAGAGAGAAACATTGATATGAGTGGAACATTGATCGGCTGCCTCCTGCACACCCCCTACTGGCATGATTCCCATGATTCCCAATCAGGGACCATGATTCCCAATCAGGGACCATGATTCCCAATCAGGGACCATGATTCCCAATCAGGGACCATGATTCCCAATCAGGGATCATGATTCCCAATCAGGGACCATGATTCCCAATCAGGGACCATGATTCCCAATCAGGGACCATGATTCCCAATCAGGGATCATGCCAGTAGGGGGTGTGCAGGAGGCAGCCGATCAATGTTCCACTCATATCAATGTTTCTCTCTCCCACTTTCCCCTCCTCTCTCTCTAAAAAGTCAATACAAAAATCTTTGTTTGAAATTCTTGGATTCAAGATTTGAAATTTGAAGAACCTATATAATATGTAGCCAGCAGCAGTATATGAGACTATTCATTTCATGATGTTCTCCAGTCTTGTGTGATTTTTATCATGAAATAACTTGTGTGCAAAATGTATAAAGAATAATTTAATGACACCCTTATACTCTCCACTTGGCTTAAGATTTAAACATTATATATATAATTGTAATTTCTTTTGTAATCTTTTCAAATCCTAATTTTGCTTTCCCTCTTCAGCTTTTATACCTAAATATACTTTTCTCAACAGATTATAATATCAGTTCTACTTTATGTCTTTGAAGTTTAATTAACAAATTAAAAAATTGTATACATTTAAAATGTACATTGTTATAGATATATATTATAAGATGGTTAATCTAATTAACATATCTATTACCTCTCACAGTTACCCTTTTTTTGTGGTTAGATCACTTCAGATCTACTCTCTTGGCCAATTTCAGGTATATTATAAAGTATTAGTAACTATAGTCAGAATGCTGTCTCCAGAATTTACTCATCCTGCATAACTGAAACATTATACTATCCTTTGACCAACATCTCCCCATTTCCCCTACTGCCTCAGCACCTGGCAACTACCATTCTACTCTCTGCTTTTATGAATTTGATTTTTTTATATTCTACATATAAGTGAGATCATTTGTCTTTCTGGGTCTGACTTATTTCTGACTAGTACACTGCCCTCCAAGTTCATCAACATTGTCACAAATATAAGTATTTTCTTCTATTTTAAGGTTAAATAACATTCAATTCTGTACAGTCAAGTGCTGCTTAACAATGGGGATATGTATGAGAAATGCATCATTAGGCAATTTTGCCATTGTGCAAACATCATATAGTGTACTTACACAAGTCTACATGGTATAACCTACTACACCTAGGCCTTCTCTGTCCGGGCTACAAACCTGTACAGCAGTTACTGTACTGAATACTGTAGGCAATCACAACACAGTGGTATTTGTGTATCTAAACACATTTAAACATAGAAGGAATGGTAAAATATGTTATAAAAGATAAAAAATGATACACCTATGTAGGACACTTATGATAAATGGAGCTTGTGGGACTGGAAGTTGTTCTGGGTGAGTCACTGAGTGAATGGTGAATGATTATGAAGTCATAGGACATTATTGTACACTACTGTAGAATTGATACACACTGTACACACTAAATTTATAAAACAACTCGGTATTAAACAATGCACAATCAAGAGATGTGATAAACACAAAATGTATGAGGTTGCTGTTGACATAACATGGCTTACAGTTGTATAGCAAACTTTTTTTAATGAGTAGAAAGAGTACAGTCTAATGATAAAAGTGTAGTATAATAAATATATAAACCAATGTTTATTATTATTATTATTATGTATTGCATGCTATACTTTTATATGTCTGGCAATGCAGTAGGTTTGTGTACCAGCATCACCACAAACAGGTGAGTAATGATGTGATGATGGCTAGGATGTCATTAGGTGATAGGAATTTTTCAGCTTCATTGGAATCTTATAGGACCACTGTAATATACAGTCTTTTATTGACCACAATGTTCTTAGGTGGTACATGACTGTACATGTACCAGATGTTCTTCATCCATTCATCCTTTGATGGACAATTAGATTGTTTCCATATCATAGCTATTGTGAATAATGCTGCAATGAACATGGGAGTGTAGATAGATAAGCTCTTCAAGTTGCAGATTTCATTGCCTTTGGATATATTCCTAGAAGTTGGATTGCTAAATCACATGGTAGGTTTATTTTTAATTTTATGAGGAACCTCTGTATTCATTTCCATAGTAGTTTGACCAAGAGTGCACAATCGTTAGCTTTACCCCCAAGCCTCCCTAACACTTGTTATCTCTTGTCTTTTGATGACATAGATTCTAAGAAGTGTGAGTTGATATCTCATTTTGACTTTGATTTGCATTTCCCAGATGATTAGTGATGTATTTATTGGCATTGTGTGTCCTCTTTGGAAAAATGTCTATTTTGGTCTTCTGTCCATTTTTTAATTTAATTGGATTTTGCTATTAAGTTATATAAGTTCTTCATATATTTTGGATATTAACCCTTAATCAGATATATGGTTTGCAGATATTTTCCCCAATTCCATAGGTTGCCTTTTTATGTTGTTGTTTGCTTCTTTTGCTGTGCAGAAGCTTTTTAGTTTGATATATCCTACTTTTTTATTTTTGCTTTGTTCCTTGTGCTTTTGGTGTCATATTCAAAAAATTGGTGCCAAGTCTAATGTCAGGAAACTTTCTCCCTAGGAGTTTTCTTCTAGGAGTTTTAGGATTTCAGTTTTTATGTTTTGTTTAAGTCTTTAATGCATTTTAAATTAATTTTTATGAGTGGTCTAATATAAGGGTCCAGATTCATTCTTCTGCATGTGGTTATTCAGTTTTTCCAGAACCATTTATAAAAGAGATTCTCTTTTATCCATTGAGTTTTCTTGGCTCCCTATTAAAATATTAGTTGACCATATATGTGAAGGTTTATCTCTTGGCTCCTGATTATGTTCCATTGATCTATGTGTCTATTTTTTTTATCCTCAAGATTTTATTGTCACATAATAAAACAAAATATGAAGCTTAGAGCTGGATTACTTGGCCCTTTCTCTTATCTCCTCCCATTTCAAAATGCCAGCATCTCTCTCTCTTTTTTTTAAATCCTCACCCGAGGATATTTTTCTATTTCTCTTCAGATAGAGTGGGAGGGAGATAGGGAGAGAGAGAGAAACATCAATGTGAGAGAGACACATCAACTGGCTGTCTCCTGCACGATCTCGACCAGGGCTGGGGACGGACTGCAACCAAGGTACGTGCCCTTGATCGGAATCGAACCCGAAACTCACTGGTCTTGGGCCAATGCTCTAACTGCTGAGGCAAACCGGCCAGGGAAAAATGCCTGCATCTCTTAAAGCCAGCATTCTCTTAGATCTGCAGTTGGGGTCAATGAATTCAAGCCTCAGTACAATCTTCTTTGTAGTTTTAACCTTTTTGCAGAAAATCAGCATACTCTGTCCACCATAGCCACTCTGCTCTTTGTCATAATGCCACTTTCCTTTTGCATACAGAGGATCCTTGCCCTTCTTATACTGTGTTACTTTGTGGGGTCGATGCTTGCTACACTTCTTTTTTTCTTTGTTAATCCTTACCAGAGGGTATTTTACCATGAATGTTTATTTTTTTAATTTTTTTTATCCTCATCTGAGGACATTTTTGCATTTATCTTCAGATAGAGCACGAGGGAGAGAGGGAGGAAGAGAGAGAGAGAGAGAGAGAGAGAGAGAGAGAGAGAGAAACATCGATGTGAGAGAGACACATCCAGTGGCTGCCACCCACATAACCCCAACCAGGGCCAGGGACAAGCTGCAACCGAGGAACGTGCCCTTAGCGGGAACCGAACCCAGGCCTCTCTGGTCCGCAGGCCGGCACTGTAACCGCTGAGCCAAACTGGCCAGGGCTTACCATGGATTTTTAGAGAGATTTGGAAGGGAGGGAGGAAGGTGGAGAGAGAGAGCAACATCGGAGAGAGACACATTGATTGATTGCCTCGCCGCATGCACCCCAACCAGAGCCAGGGATCGAACCTGCAACCCAAGTACGTGCCCTTGACTGGGAATTGAACCTGTGACCCTTTGGTGTGGGGGCTGATGCTTTAACCACTGAGCCACACTGGCCAGGGCAGATGCTTGCCTCACCTCTTACAGAAAGTTTGGCAGGTTTTAGGAACATTCACCATGTTTGGGAGAGTGCTAGCAGCATGGAGAAAGCTCTATGTATCTATTTTTATGGGAGTCATATGCAGTCAGCCCTCATTTATCGTGGTTAATCAGTTCCAGACTCTACTGCGATAAATGAATTTCTGCGAAGTGGGATTCTTTATTTATAAATAGAATATTTTCGCAGTTAGAGCATAGAAAATCTGTTTATGACCTTCTAAATAACGTTTTTTAACATTATTAGAGCCCTTTAGACATGAAATAACACCTTTAGTCACCATTACACTCATATTACCCAATATAGTAGACAAAATAAGAGAAAATAAGACATATTAGATGTTACAAATATCATATTATTATTGTACATTAAATTACACACACACACACATAGTTCTTACACACAGCCACTAACCTATGAAAATAGTGCAACTTGTTCGATGATGAAGCGATGAAGATGAAGAGATGTACTGCATAGCAAAGAAGAGCAAGGTTACTGCTCCTCTGAAGGCACGACCTCAGTAGGAGAGTCTTCAGGTGGTGCAGTGTCTTCAGCAGGTGTGTCCTCGTCTTCTTCCGCTGAAGGAGTACAAGGAGTAGGCAGTGGGTGTCTGGGTGCACGGCTGAAGAACATTGTGATAGGCAGTTGCTGGCGCTGTCTTTTCATATGCGTGAGGAGGCTTTTGTAGGGTTCTATCACTCCATCAAGTGCATTCCAGAACCGCAACGCACGCATCATTTGTGGGTCCCATTCACCAATCATGTCCTGTACTACCTTAGTAGTTCTCATGATTTGCGAGAGACGCTCAAGTGTAAGGCCAACTTCCTCCTCCTGACCCCAGGAACCTCTGGCTGCTCTTCCTCCTCCTCACGACACCTGTTCTCTGGATGATACTCGCCCTCCTCAAGGATCTCCTGGAACGTGTTGTTCACGGAGTCCTCTGCTGCAGGCTGGTCAGCAGAGGCAGCTTTCTCCGTGGAGAACGACACTCTTCAGATGATACCTCTTCTGGAACTTCTCGAACCAACCCTTGCTCACAGTGAAATCCATGAACGTTGCAGAAGAGGGTCCTGGTTGAGGTTCGTCCGCCGTAAAGCGCTAATAGAGCTGCCTTGCCTTCTCCCAGATGACCAGCAAATCCAACGGAATGTTTTTCTTGTGGCTGTCGCTGATCCGATCGGTTAGGGCAGACTCCGTTTTTACTATGAACTTATTATGACTTGTCACAATGTGCTTTGCTTCCTTGTTGAAAGAGACAATAGCCGTTCCACAGATGTTCTTTTCATCTTTATGGATGGAGCGAACGGTAGACTTATTCAAGTCATAATGGTTGGCAACCTCCACAATTTTCTTGCCATCTTTGATCATATTCAAGAGTTTCACCTTCTCCTGGATGGTAAGCATCTTCCTCCGGCACTTAGTTTCATCGTCAGAAGGCTTAGAAGAAGCAGCACGTTTAGGAGCCATCGTGGGGCTTAGATAAAAGTTCTCAGAAATCGCAAACACTTACAAGAGCAAAGATGCTTCCGACACATAGCGATGTAGAAATGTGTATGAGGGAAATGAACTTGCATGAGGCTGAGCCAATCAGTGGCCAGGATAGGAAGAGGATAGGATACCCAATCAGTGAACAGCACACTCTGATTGGCTTGGTTTCACCACACCCGATTTTTTGGAAAAAAGTTACTGCCCACACACAAGGAGTGGTCGAGCGGTTGCACCTGGTGTTGAAGGATTTGCAGGGGTGCTCGAATACATAGGCCTACAGTCTATATGTACAGTAATTTTAATTGTAATTGTAATACAGGGGTGTATAGTTGACTCAGACAACCAAGCATGCGCTGTATCATTTTCACTGTCTCAATTAACTTTTTAATGAATATATTTGAAAAAACTGTGATAGAGTGAAGCCGTGAAAGTCGAAGCTTGAAGTGGCGAGGGACGACTGTAGTTTGAAACCAGGAAATGTGAGGCCTTTAGCCTTGTTCTTTCTCAGGATTACTTTGACTATTCATTTTTTTTTTAATCCTCACCTGAGGACATTTTTTCATTTTTTGTTCAGACAGAGTGGGAGGGAGAGAGAGGTAGAGAGAGAGAAACATCGACGTGAAAGGGACACATCGAGTGGCTGCCACCCGCACGACCAACCAGGGCCGGGGACAAACTGCAACCGAGGTACATGCCCTTAGCGGGAACCGAACCCGGGTCTCTCTGGACTGCAGGCCGACGCTCTAACCGCTGAGCCAAACTGGCCAGGGCTATTCATCATTTTTTGTTGTTCATATAAATTTTACAATTGTTTATTTCAGGAAAAATGATATTTGAATTTTGCATTTTATTTATAGATGACTTTGGGTAGTATAGACATTTTAACTATTAATTTTTCTGACACATGAACACAAGATATCTTTCCTTTTTTTGTCTTTAATTTCTTTCTTTAATGTCTTACAGTTTTCAGTGTACAGGTCTTTCACCTCCTTGTTTAATTTTATTCCTAAGTATTTTGTTGTTTTTGATGCTGTTGTGAACGGCATGGTATTTTTTGTTTCTTTTTCAGATGTTTCATTGTTAGTGTATAGAAATGTTAATTATTTCTATATGTTGATTTTGTGTCTTGCAACTTTAATGAATTTATGTTTTGGTGGAGTCTTTAGGATTTTCTATATAGAAGATCATGTGATCAAAAAACAAGGACAGTTCTACTTCTCCCTTTAAAATTTAGATGTGTTTTGTTTTTCTTTCTTACCCAGTTACTTTGGCTAAGACCTCCAGTACTGTTTAATAGGAGTACTGAGAGTGGCACACTTGTATTGTTCCTGATCAAAGAGGGAAAGCTTGCAGATTTTTACTGTTTAATATGATGTTAGTTGTGGGCTCATCATATATGCCTTTTATTATGTTGAGGTATATTCCTTCTATACTCAATTTGTTTAATGTTTTTGTCATGAAAGGATGTTGTATTTTGTTAAAATTTCCTGCATCTGTTGCAATGATTTATATTTTATCCTTCATTCTGTTAATGTGGTGTTTCACATATATTGGTTTGCATGTATTAAACCATCCTTATATTCCAGGGATAAATTCTGTGTGATCTTGTATGATCCTTTTAATGTGCTGTTAAATTTGGTTTGCTAGTATGTTGTTGAAGAGTTTTGCACTTGTGTTAATCAGGGATATTGGTCTGCAGTTTTATTTTCTTGTTTCCTTGTCTTGTTTTGGTATTAGGGTATTGCGAGCCTTATAAAATTAGCTTACATGTGTTTCCTCTTTATTTTTTGGAAGAGTTTATTAAGGACCTGTGCTTTTCTTTGTAGGGAGGTTTTTAATTCAGTTCAATCTCCTTACTCATTATAGGTCTTTTCAGATTTTCTGTTTTTTCAAAATTCAGTCTTGGTAGGTTGCCTATATTCTGGAATTTATCCATTTCTTTTTCTTTTAAATTTTTGTGCCTGTGGGTTTGTGTGTGTTGGCCACAGAAATACCTGTTTTTTATTTTTAATCTTTACCTGAGGATATGTTTTTTTATTGATTTTTTTTTAGAGAGAGAGAGAGGAAGGCGGAGAGAGAGAGAGAGACAAACATCAATGTGAGAGAGAAACATCCATTGGTTGCCTCCCATATGTGCCCTGACCAGGAACCAAACCTGAAACCTGGGTATATGCCCTGACCAGGAATCGAACCTGCAACATTTTGGTGCACAGGACAACATTCCAATCAACTGAGTCACTGGGCAGGGCTATCCATTTCTGTTAGGTTATTCAGTTTTTTAGCATGTAATTTTTCACAGTAGTCTGTTATAATCCTTTGTATTTGTTGTTTCTCTTCTTTTTCTTGTTATTCTTGCTCAAGATTTGTCAATTTTGTTCATCTTTTTAAAAAATCAACTTAGTTTTATTGTTTTTCTAATCTCTAAAATTTTTTTTCTGTTCTAATTTTCGTTGCTTCTGCTATCATTTGGCTTAGTTGTTTTTTTTTCAAGTTTCTTTTGTTATAAAGTTAGGCTGTTTATTTACAATCTTTTTTTTCTTATTGTGGGCATTTATTGTTATAGTCTTCCTTCTTAGAACTGCTTTTGTTGCTTCCTCCAAATTTTAATATTTTGTGACTCATTTTTCATTTGTCTCAAGGTATCTTATTCACCTTTTAATTTTTTTTAAGCTATTGGTTGTTCCAGAGTGTGTTGTTTAATTTCCATGTATTTGTGAATTTTTCAGTTTACTCAATTACTGATTTCTAGTTCCATGCCATTGTGGTTGGAAGAGTTTCCTGTTACATTTTCAGGATTCGTAAGTTTGTTAAAACTTGTTTTATGACTTAATGTATCCTGGAGAATCTTTTGTGTGGGCTTGAGAAAAATTTATATTTTGCTGCTGTTGAGAGGATATGTTGTTTATATTTCTGTCAGTTTCGCTTGCTCTATAGTGTTATTCTAGTTCCCTACTGTTACTGTATTGCTGTTTGTTCCTCACTTCAGCTCTGTTAATATTTGCTTTATATATTTAGGTCTTCCGGTGTTGAATGCATATATATATATATGCATTTATAGTTGTTATAGTTGTATTTATAGTTGTTATATTTTCTTGATAAATTAAACCCTTTATCATTATATAATGACCTATTTGTCTCTTATGACAGTTTTTGAGTTAATGTCTATTTTGTGTGATAGACATGTGGTAATCTCTCTCTTGGTTACCATTTGTATGAAATATATTTTTAAGTCTCTTTTCTTTCAACCTGTGAGTGTTGCTTAAGATAGATTGAGTCTCTTGGGGATATATATATATATATATATATATATATATATATAGAGAGAGAGAGAGAGAGAGAGAGAGAGAGAAAGACAAGTAAAGACATACTATTGCTATGTTTTGTTTTCTGGCTATTTTTTTGTTTCTTTTTCTTCTTTTGCTACTTTTCTTTGTAATTTAATGATTTTTGTAGTAGTGATATGCTTTGATTCTTTGCTGTTTATTTTTCATGTATCTACTAGAGTTTTTTCTTTGTCATTATCGCAAGGCTTACATAAAACAGTTATTAGTTACACCAGTCTATTTTACACTGATAACAACTTAACTTCAGTCTCATACAAAAACTCTACACTTTTTACTTTCTCACCCCACACAGTTTATTTTATTGATATCACACTTTACATTTTTATATTGTGTATCCATTAAAAAATTATTGTATCTCTATTTAGTTTTAATACTTTTGTCTTTTAACTTTTTTTTTAACTATTAAAAGTGACTTAGTACCAACAATATTAAAGTATTCTGAATTTGACTATACCTTTGTGTTTTCTTGCTAACATTTTTTATTTCATGTTGAGGAACTACCTTTAGTATTTCTTGTAAGGCAGATCTAGTGGTACTAAATTCCCTCAGTTTCTGTTTTTTTGAGGTCTTTATTGCTGAAGGCTAGCTTTGCTGGTTATAGTATTCTTGGTTGGCAGTTTTTCTTTTTCAGCACTTTAAATATGTCATACTATTTCTTCCCTGGCTTGTGAGATTTCTGCTAAAAAATGCACTGATAATCTTATATTGTTTCTCTTTTACATCAGGAATGGCTTTTCTGTTGGTGCTTTCAAATTATCATTGTCTTTGACTTTTGAGAATTTGTTTATATGTGTGATCCTGTTTGGGTCTTACCAGCTTCATCTGTGTGATCCTGTTTGGGTCTTCCCAGCTTCATGAATCTGGATTTCCATATCCCACCTACGATTTGGGAAGTTTTCACCTACTAAGTAATAAACATTCTGCACTCTTTTCTCCTTTGGGACTTTCACAAGGAACAAATTGCTCTTATTTTTGACATTCCATCTATTCCATATGCTTTTTAAATTATTTTGTATTCCATTTTTTGTTCTACTTTTATTGGATAATTTAAATGCTGTGTCTTCAAGTTCACAGATTCTTTTTACAGCTTGTTGGAGTCTTCTCTTGACTATTACAGTTTTCATTTTATTCATTTTGTTTTTCAGCTCAAGAATGTCTGTTTGGTTCTTTTTAATGTGTTCTGTCTCTTATTGAAGTTCTCATTTTTTTCATGTATTATTTTCCTAACTTTGTTTAGTTGTCTATCTGTGTTTCCTTGTAGCTCACTGAACTTCTTCAAAATAATTATTTTGAATTCTTTGGCAGGAAGTTAATATTTTTTCTTTGGGGTTGGTAACTGGCAAATTATTATGTTCCTTTGGTTGTATCATGTTTTCTTGATTTAATTTTTTCTTGAAATCTTGTGCTGTGTTTGTATTTGAAAGAGTCACTTCTTTCAGTCTTTATTGATGGGCTCTTATAGAGAAAAATCCTTTCCAGTTAACCTGGTTGGGGTTTCTGGGAATCTCACAGACCTTTTCTGTGGATGTCCTCACTCAGTCTTCTTGTTCTGTCTTAAGGGGGAATTGTTAGAATTGCATGTCTTCTTTTGAACCTTTAAAACCAGTTCAGCTGCTGAGAGTCTCTGTTTATTTTTTCTAGGTCAGTGTCCTGAAGTGTTCAAGGTCATGCACCTTCTCACATTTCAGCATAGATGAGCTGGCTATCTGTGTGTGCTCATGCATGTTCTACAGAGGTGTGTGTGACATTTGTAAGCATGTCTGTAGAGTGCTATATCTGGGTTTAGAGAGGCACAAAGAGTGCTGGGGGTCCCATAGGCTAGTTGGGAGGTTTCACAGGTGATAATCTCCTACACAGTTCATAGGTGGGCCTCTTTGTGGAGTCCATGAGGTCATTAGTCAAATCTGTGGTCTTTTATTGAGTCTCACACCCAGTTACTGTGAGCCCCCTCCTCTTTGCCTGCTTCTAGCTGTCCCCAAACTATTCAATTATGTTGATCCTCATAGTGTTCTGGATGGAGTGAGAAAGAAATAGGCTTCTTAGGCAGGGTCCCACATGATTGGGGAAACCTGACACTCAGTATGCTCTCACTATCTCCTCTGGGAGAAATCATGGGCCAAGGTGGTATCTTTGGCACCAAGCTATGTTACATTGAGGGAAGAGTGACACTGCTAACGTGAAAATGTTTTTCTTCTTCATTGTATCTCTTCTCAGATTTTTTGTTGTTGCTTCAACAGGGTGTTGGGTCTCTTTGTTGAACTCCTGACCGCCCACAAAGATACTCACATCTCTGGGTGGTTGTCAAAATTGGTGTTTCTGTTGGCAGATGAAGGCTGAAATCTCCTATTCCACCATCCTGCTGATGTCACCTAATGTCAGTTTTAAAGTATTTGCTCGGTTTTTAAAAGGAATACTGAAAAATTGTTATGTTAAAATACAAAAGTCCCATAAATGGTTGTCAGAAAGAAAAAGACATCAAGACAATTATCACATGTGTAGGTTACTTATTTGTGTTTCTGTGAGCAGTTCTGAAGATTAATTTGGTTCTATGATGAAAGCATGTGTTGGAGCATATTTTTCCTATTGAAGTGAAAGCAGTGATTAATTTTTTAAAAAATTATTTTCTTTATTGATTTTAGAGAGACAGGAAGAGAGAGGGAGAGAGAGACAGAAACATCGATAAGAGAGAACATGGACTGGCCTCCTCTTGCATGCCCCCCATTGGGGATTTGGCTCACAACCTGGGCATGTGCCCCGACCGGGAATTGAACCAGCGACCTCTTGGTGCACGGGCCGATGCTTAACCACTGCGCCTCACTGGCTGGGCAGCATTGATTAATTTTTAAAAATTATGACTTGAATGTTTACTGTGAATGCATCTGTACTCTCTAGAAAAGCACACAGTTGTTTTTATTTTTTATTTTTATTTATTTATTTTTTTATTTTAACTCATCTTTATTGTTTTATGTATTACAGATATGTTCCTCTTTTTTTTCCTTTTCATCACCTTGAATATCTCTTGCCACTCCTTTCTGGCCTGCAAAGTTTCTTGAGAAATCAGCTGACAGTCTTATGGGCGCTCCTTTGTAGGTAACGAACTGCTTTTCTCTTGCTGCTTTAAGATGATCTCTTTGTCTTTAACCTTTGGCATTTTGATGATGATGTGTCTTGGTGTGGACCTCTTTGGGTTCCTCTTGTTTGAGACTCTCTGTGCTTCCTGGACTTGTGTGTCTGCTTCCTTCACCAAGTTAGGGAACTTTTCTGTCATTATTATTTTAAATAGGTTTTCAATTTCTTGCTCTCCATCTCCTTCTGGCACCCCTAGTGGTGCGAATGTTGGCATGCTTGAAGTTGTCCCAGAGGCTCCTTACACTATCCTCATTTTTTTTGGATTCTTTTTTCTTTTTGCTGTTCTGATTGGGTGTTTTTGCTTCCTTATATTCCAAATCAATAGTTTGCTTCTTGGCTTTACCTATTCCACTATTGATTCCCTGTAAATAATTCTTTATTTCAGTTAATGCATCCTTCATTTCTGACTGGTCCTTTTTGATGCTGTTGATGTTCTCACTAAGTTCCTTGAATATCTCACCAAGTTCCTTGAGCAACCTTATAACCAGTGTTTTGAACTCTACATCTGATTGATTGCTTATCTCCATTTTGTTTAGTTCTTTTCTTGATTTGGGACATGTTTCTTTTTCTCCTCATTTTGGCTGCTTCCCTGTGATTGTTTCTATGTATTAGGTAGAGTTTCTATGTCTCCTAGGCTTTGTAGGGTAGCCTATTATTGTAGGTGTCCTGTAGGATCCGGTGGCACAGCCTCTCTGATCACCCCAGCTGGGCCCTCGATGTGTACCCCTCATGTGGACTGTACACCCTTCTGTTGTAATTGAGTCTTGATTGCTGTTGGCATGTCAGTGGGGGGGGGGAGGTTTACTCTGGCTGATCAGCTGCAAGGACTGGCTGTGCCCACTAGCCACTGGCCTCTGACTACCTTGGAGGGTCAGCGGTGTAGGGGCCCACCACACAGAGCAAGACTTACTTCAGCAGGGCTCTGGCACCCACTGAGTCCACTCACTGAGTGTGTCACTTGTAGAGGTGGTTGGATGGTGATGCTTCCATGTGGTCTGAAGCTGTCCACTGGGTGTGCTGGCTCCGGAGCAAGGTCAGCCACTGCCTGTGTTCTACCCGGGGCCACCAGGCATAAGGTACAAAGTGATCTGCAGATGGCTGCTTCTTGTGCTGGGCTTGGAGGTGCCAGGAAAAGCCAAGTTGTGAACCAAGGCTGGTTGTTTCTAGTGCAAGGCCTGAGGCCACTTAATGAGAGGTGTGGGGCTCTATGAGATCAGATACTGCTTTTTTGAGAGATTTTAGGAAACTCTGAAGCAGAATCCAAGACAGGCCAATCCTATGGTAAAGCCTTTGGATACAGCTTGGGTGGGCCTGAAAGTTGGGTGGGGCAGGGCCTCAGGGAGTCACCAGGGCAGGGCAAACAGTATGAGCCAGGTTGCTGGAGTCCCAGATATGGTACCCGTCTGCAGCCCTAGGGAAGGGCTCACCAAAGGAACAAAGGCCTCCTCCAGCACCTCTGTCTGAGAGAAAGCTGCCTCTCCAGCCCTAGTCCTGAGGCCAAATAGCTCAGTTCTTCCCTATATGTCTTTGGTGCCTTTCAAGGTGCCTCTCCTGGGAGCTTAGAGGGGGAACTCCAAGTAAGTCCATGCACCGGCCCTTTAAGAGGAGCTGCTTGGGGCTCCAGAAGCCTCAGCCTCCCTCAGCCTCAGTTCCCATTGGTTTTTCCAGCTAGAAGTTATGGGGACTTCTCTTCCTGGTACTGGAACCCTGAGCTAGGTGCTTCATGTAGATTGGGGATCCCTCATTCCTCAGGGAGGACCTTCCTAGCTGAGGTATCCTCCTGATTTTTATCTGCCACATGTGAGTGTGGGACCAGCCGGTCCATGCCTCCACCCCTCCTACCAGTCTTCATGTGGCTGCTGCTTTAATTTCGTAGTTGCAGGACGTCCAGTCAGCGCAATTTCAGGTGATTCTCAATGATCCACATAGGTGTTTTTATTTGACATTCCCATTAAATTTCTTTTCTTATCTGGTGAGCATTGTTAATTATCCATATGAATATTATAATGTTTAGACAATATTGTTTGGAAAACAATATGGTACTCATAAATAAAAGTAAAGGATCTTAGGCAATGGTAAGAAAATACTTCAGCTCTGCCCTGGCCCATGTGGCTCAGTTGGCTTGGAGTGTTGTCCCGTACACAGAAAGGTGGTGGGTTCAATTCCTGGTAAGGGCACATATCCGGGTTGAGGGTTTGATTTCTGGTTGGGACGCATGCAGGAAGCAACTGATCAATGTTTCTTTCTCTCTCTCTCAAACCAATAATGAAAAAAGAAAATACTTCAGCTCTGTATTGAATAATTTCTATTTCTATGGTTCAAGTTTTATGTTATTTTCCTATGCACTGTCTAATCTGCTGTTAATTTCTTCTAGTGTAATTTTATTTCAGGTAGTATATTGTTTTACTTCTAGGGATTCTTTTTTTCCCCATTAATTTATTTTTGTTACAGATGTTTCTCTTTTTTCCCCCAGACACCCACTTCCCTATCCCACACTCCCCCCGTCCCCCAAGCATTGTTGTTTATGTCCACTGGTTACGCATAAATGCATATATATTCTTTGGTTTATCTCATCCCTCCCTCCCACCCCCCTCCTTTGAAGTTTGTCAGTCTCAACAATACTCCTTTCTATGTCTTTGGGTCTACTTTGTTCATCTTCTTTTTCTGTTCATGGTATTCCACAAATAAGTGAGATCATGTGGTATTTGTCTTTCTCTGATTGGCTTATTTCACTTAGCTTAGTACTCTTGAGGTCCCTCCATGTCGTCTCAAAGGATAAGAAATCTTTCTTTCTTACAGCTGCATAGTGTCCCATCGTGTATATGTACCACAGCTTTTTTATCCACTCATCTATTGATGGACACTTGGGCTATTTCCAGATCTTAGCAATTGTAAATAGTGCTGCTGTGAACATAGGGGTACATATAGTCTTCTGATTGGTATTTCAGGATTCTTAGGATATATTCCTAGAAGTGGGATCATTGGGTCAAATGGCAGTTTAATTGTTAATTTTTTGAGGAAACACCATATTGATTTCCATAGCGGCTGCACCAGTCTGCATTCCTGCCAGCAGTGTACTAGAGTCTCCTTTTGTCCACACCCTCGCCAGCACTTGTTGTTTGATGATTTGTTGATGGCAGCCATTCTGGCAGGTGTGAGGTGATACTTCATTGTTGTTTTAATTTGCATCTCTCTGATGATTAGTGACATTGAGCGTTTTTTCATATGTTTATTGGCCATGTGTATGTCCTGTTTGGAAAGGTGTCTATTTAGGTCCTCTGCACATTTTTAAATTGGGTTCTTTGTCTTCCTTCTGTTGAGTTGTATGAGCACTCTATATATTTTGGAAATTAACCCCTTATCTGATGTATTGTTTGCAATTATGCTTTCCCATATAGTGGGTTCCCTTTCCATTTTGATGGTTGTTTCTTTTGCTGTGCAGAAGCTTTTTAGTTTGATGTAGTTTCATGTATTATTTTTTTCCTTTGTTTCTGTTGCCTTAGGTGTTGTATAAGTGAAATTTCTGCTGCGTGTGATGTCTGAAATTTTGTTGCCTACATTTTCTTCTAGGATTTTTATGGATTCATGAGTCACATTTAAGTCTTTTATCCATTTTGAGTTTATTCTTGTGTATGGTGTAAATTGGTGGTCTGGTTTCATTTTTTTGCATGCAGCTGTCCAATTTTCCCAGCACCATTTATTAAAGAGGCTGTCCATTGTATGCTCTTGCCACCTTTTGTCAAATATTGAGCATAATGTCTTGGGTCAATTTTTGGGTTCTCTGTTCTGTTCCATTGATCTATGAGCCTGTTCTTGTGCCAGTGCCAGGCTGTTTTGATTACAGTGGCTTTGTAATATAACCTTATATCCGGTATTGCGATCCCATCTATGTTGTCCTTCTTTTTCAAGATTGCTGTGGCTATTCGGGGTTTATATTGGTTCCACATAAACTTTTGAAGTTTTTGTTCTAGTTCTGTGAAATATGTCATTGATATTTTATTGGGGATTGCATTGAATCTATAGAGTGCTTTGGGTAGTATGGACATCTTAATGATGTTAATTCTTCTAATCCGTGAACAAGGTATGTGCTTCCACTTTTTTATATCTTCCTTTATTTCTTTTTTTCAGTGTCCTGTAGTTTTCTGCAAATAGGTCCTTTACCTCTTTGGTAAATTTATTCATAGATATCTTAATATTTTTGCCTCAATTGTAAATGGGATTGTTTTTTTAGTTTCTCTTCTGAGAGTTCATTATTGGTGTATAAGAATGCCATTGACTTCTTGATGTTAATTTTGTATCCTGCTACTTTGCCAAATTTGTTTATTAAATCTAGTAGATTTTTTTTTATCCTCACCCGAGGACATTTTTCCATTTTTTGTTTAGCTAGAGTGGGAGGGAGAGAGAGAAAGAGAGAGAGAGAGAGAGAGAGAGAGAGAGAGAGAGAGAGAGAAAGAGAAAGAGAGAAAGAGAGACATCGACGTGAAAGGGACACATCAAGTGGCTGGATGCAGGCTGACCCTCTAACCGCTGAGCCAAACCGGCCAGGGCAAATCTAGTAGATTTTTGACGGAGTCTTTAGGGTTTTCTATGTACAATATCATGTCACCTGCAAATAATGATAGCTTTACTTCCTCCTTTCCAATTTGGATCCCCTTTATTTTTTCTACATGTCTAATTGCTGTGACTAAGACTACCAGCACTATGTTAAATAAGAGTGGTGAAAGTGGGTATCCCTGTCTTGTTCTTGTTCTTAAGGGAAATGCTTTTAGATTTCCCCTTTGAGTATGATGTTGGCTGTAGGTTGTCAGTATATGGCTTTTATTATGTCGAGATATGACCCTGCTATTTCCACGTTGCTGAGAGTTTTTATCAGAAATGTGTGCTGGATTTTGTCGAATGCTTTTTCAGCATCTATTGATATGATCATACGGTTTTTATCTTTCATTTTGTTTATGTGGTATATCACATTTATTGATTTGCAAATATTGTACCATCCTTGCATCCCTGGGATGAATCTCACTTGGTCATGGTGAATAATTTTTAAATCTATTACTGGATCCTATTTGCTAGTATTTTGTTAAGGATTTTGACATCTATGTTCATCAGGGATATTGGCCTGTAGTTTTCTTTCTTTGTAGTGTCTTTATATGGTTTTGGAATTAGAATTATGCTGGCCTCATAAAACGAGTTTGGAAGACTTCCTTCTTGAATTTTTAAAAATAGTTTGAGGAGAATGGGTGTTAGTTCTTTGAATGTTCGGTAAAACTTTCCTGTGAAGTCATCCGGGCCTGGGCTTTTGTTTGCTGGGAGATTCTTGATTACATCTTCAATTTCCTTCGTTGTTATTGGTCTGTTCAAGTTTTCTATCTCTTCCCGGTTCAGTTTTGGGAGACTGTGTTTTTAGAAATTTGTCCATTTCACCTAGATTGTCCAATTTTTGGCATATAATTGTTCATAATATTTGTTAACGATCCTTTGTATTTCTGTGGTGTCAGTTGTTACTTTTCCTCTTTTGTTTCTGATTTTGTTTACTTGGGTCCTCTCTTTTTGTTTCTTGGTGAGTCTCTCTAAAGGTCCATCTATCTTGTTTATCTTTTCAAAGAACCAGCTCTTTGTTTCATTGATCTTTTGAATTGTTTTTTTGGTCTCTGTGTCGTTTATTTCTGCTCTGATCTTTACTATTTTTTCCCTCTTCTTGCTCTGGTTTTTTCATTTTGTTTGCTTTCTAGTTCTTTCAGTTGTGAGGTTAGATATTCAATTAGAAATTTGTCTTGTTTCCTGAGGTAGGCCTGTAGTGCTGTGAACTTCACTCTCAGAACTGCTTTCGCTGCATCCCATAGATTTTGTGTTGTTGTGTGTTCATTCTCACTGGTTTCCAGGAAGTTTTTAATTTCTTTCTTGATTTCCTTGGTACCACATTCATTGTTTAATAACATGCTATTTAGCCTCCATGTGTACAAATGTTTTTGCGTGTGTTTGCTGTAATTGATTTCTAGTTTCATGCCATTGTGATCTGAGAAGATGCTTGATATGATTTCAGTGTTCTTAAACTTGTAGAGACTTGGTTTTTGTCCTAACATGTGGTCTATCTTTGAGAATGTCCCATGTGCACTTGAGAATGTGAATTCTGCAGTTTTGGGGTGTAATTCTCTGTAGATATCTATTAAATCCATTTGGTTTAGTGTATCATTTAGTGGCTCTGTAGTCTTGTTAATTTTTTGTCTAGAGGATCTATCCAGTGATGTCAGTGGGGTATTGAAGCCCCCTGCTATGATTGTATTGCTGTTGATTTCTCCTTTGTAGTTATCTGGAGGTGTTATAATATATTTTGGCACTCCTATATTGGGTATATATGTGTTATCCTTTCAATATTATATAGTGGCTTTCTTTGTCTCTAGTTATGGCCTTCATTTTGAAGTCTATTTTATCGGATATGAGTATTGCTACCCCAGCATTTTTTTCCCCTTTTTGTTTGCTTGGAAGATTTTTCCATCCCTTTACTTTCAACCTATGTGAGTCTTTTGTTGTGAGATGGGTCTCTTATAAACAACATATATATGAGTCATACTTTCTTAACCAATCAGCTACTCTGTCTTTTTATCAGAGCATTCAATCCATTTACATTTAAGGTTATTATTGATATGTACTTATTTATTGGCATTTTTGTTTATTGTGGTTATAGTTTTTTCCTCCCTAATTCTTCTACTAATTACAGCAGTCCTTTTAACATTTCTTGCAGTGCTGATTTGGTGGTAATATATTCCCTTAGCCTTTTTTTTTGTCTGGGAAATTCTTTATTTCACCTTTTATTTTGAATGATAGCCTTGCTGGATAGAGTAGTCTTGGATTCAGATTCTTGTTTTTCATGACCTTGTTTACTTCATGCCATTCCCTTCTGGCCTGTAGTGTTTCTGTTGAGAAGCCAGCTGATTGCCTTATGGGGGTCCTTTGTAGGTAACTTGTTGCTTATCTCTTGCTGCCTTTAGGATTCTCTCTTTGTCTTTAATTTTTGGCATTTTAATTATTATGTGTCTTGGTGTGGGCCTGTTTGGGTTCTTCTTACTTGGGGCTCTCTGTGCCTCTTGAACTTGAATGCCTTTTTCCTTCACCAAGTTAGGGAAGTTTTCTGTCACTATTTCTTCAGATATATTCTCTAACCCTTGCTTATTTTCTTCTTCTTGTGGAACTCCTGTGGTGTGGATGTTGTTATGTTTCGTATTGTCCCACAGTTCTCTTAAGCTGTCTTCCTGTTTTTTAATTGTTTTTTCTTTTTGGTTCTCTGATTGAGCGCTTTCTTCTACCCAGCCTCTTCTCCTTTTTTTTTTTTTCTTATCCTCACCTGAGGACATTTCTGCATCTATCCTCAGATAGAGTGGGAGGGAAAGAGGGGGAAAGAGAGAGAGAGAAACATCGATGTGAGAGAGACACACCGAGTGGTTGCACCCACATGATCCCGGGGTCGGGATCAAACTGCAACTGAGGCACGTGCCCTTAGGGGGAACCGAACCCGGGACTCTGTGGTCTGAGGGCCGACGCTCTAACTGCTGAGCCAAACCGGGCAGGGCTACCCTGTCTTCTAATAACTGATTCAATCCTTGGCCTCCTCTACTCTGCTGGTTATTCCTTCCATTGTGTTCTTTATTTCTGCTATGTCATTCTTCATTTCCAATTGATTGGTTTTTAATCCTTCTATATCTTTACTCCTGCTGTTGAGCTTTCTCATGATTATTACTCTGAACTGTCCCTCTGATATCTTGCTCAATTCCCTTTCATTTATTTCATCTTCTGTTGAATTATCTTTTTCTTTCATTTGGGATTTCTTTCATTGTTCCACCATTTTGCCTTTCCCAGTGGGTTTTGGAACCTGCCAAATTTTCCCTGTGGGTGTTGGTGTTCTGCTGGTTGTGGCTCCCTCTACTGGGTTTGGATGAGTGTGGGATGGCCCACGTTAAACACCACTGTCAAGTCTTACTTTCCTGGGTAGATTTGCAAGCGCAGGAACGGTTCAGTTATCTTCTAGCTTTTTGCCTGGAGGCTATTAGTCTCAGTTACTTAATTAGCCTTAGGTTGTAGCCCTCAACTGAATGAAAAAGTCCCTCATGTATTCAGGGTAAGAGGATTTCTAGTGGGTGAGATAGATGCTTGCTGGCTGTTAATGAGCTTCAATTTGCATTTCTCTGGCTTGGCCAGGTGGTGTTAAATTCTGGAGGGAGGGGCTTTTGCTTTTCCCCAGGGCTCTGAGACTCCTTGAGTTATATGGCTACTGTCCTATGAGGGAGTGATTCAGTACAAAACTCCCAGTGCCCTCCAAATCCCAAGTCTCTCCACACAGTGCTAGTCCAGTCTGCCCTCCCTCTGCTGGAGCCCAAGGTGAGTGGCTGAAGCTAATTTAGTGCTCTATCCTGGTCCTCTGCACTGTGGAGCCAGCTTGGGATTTTAACCCCGAGGGAGCTGCTCACAGCTAAAACAGCTGCTGTCTATGAGCTCGCAGCCCACCCTCTTGCACCTCTACAGTTCCTACCAGGCTCGATTTAGTGTCCTTTTTCTGTCCCTGGTATATGGGTCCTCTCCAGCTACTTTTCTGTTGGTTTTTCCTGACAATTTGTCTTTATTTTAGTTGCAATTCTAGTTTGGTCCTGGGATATGGTCTGTGTAATTTCCATTCACTCTGCCGCCATTTTGGAATCTGCTAGAGATTCTTTTTTAAAAAAAGTCTTCCATTTCTCTCCATTATATTCATGTTTTCCTTTAAATTCTTAAGTACATTTTTAATGTTTGTAAAAGTTGTTTTAAGGTTATTGAATTCCCTAATTCCATTATCTGAATCATTGATATTTCTCCATGTCATGGATCATATATTTCTATTTCTCTGCATGTCAGGAAGTTTTTGTTGTTGTTGCTAATCCTTACCTGAGAATGATTTTTGTATTGATTTTTAGAGAGAGTGGAATTGGGGGGGGGGAGAGAGAGAGAGAGAGAGAGAGAGAGAGATGTGAGGGAGACACATGGATCAGTTGCCCCCCGCATGTACCCTGACCTGGGCTGGGAGTCAAACCTGCAATCCTTTGGTGCATGGGCCAGTGCTCTAACCACTGAGCCACACTGGTCAGGGCTGGTAATTTTTTATTGAATTCTAAACATTGTGTATTTTATGCTGTTTAGTGTTTGATTATTGTTTTACTCTTATAAAGAATATTGGACTTTTATTGCATGCAGTTAAGTTACTTGTGGAATGGTTTGATGTTCTTAGCATAGATCCATGGTAACCTTTTTTCCTCTTTAGGGTGAATTTAGTCCCACTATTAAGGTATGACCCCTTTCGGGACTCTACCTAATGCTTTGTATATTACATGGTCTTTCTACTTTGATTGATGGGAACATGAACAATTCTCATCTCTATGACCTCTAGAAATTGTTCAGTCTACTGCTTTCCAATGATTCTCTTCTTTGCTGAAGTACTTTCCTCTCAGGCATGGACAGATCAATTCTCAAAGAGGAGCCCTCTGGAACCTGCTGGATCTCACTCTCAGTGCACTCCATCATCTAATACTTTGCCTCACAAATTCTTTGTACCATGGCTTTCCTGAACTTCGGTCTGTATCTTCTCAACTTAACAAAATCCTGTGCTCTCTTTGTATTCCTTCTTCCTTTATTGTAGCTTGAAGACTGCCTTTACATAGTAAGCTGCAGAAATCATACAACTTAACTCATTGGTTTTCTTCTTTCAGGGACCACAGTCCTTTGCTACCTGTATCCATTGTCTGATAATATTTTGTATAGTTTTCAAGTTGTTTGAGGCAGCAGGGTAATCTGATCCTAGTTCTTTCTGTGACTGGAAGTAGAAATTAATTCAGCTTTATATGCTGAGAAATGACCCAGATTTTTCAGACAATTTAAACCATATCATGCATTGTGAACAGGTAATAACTTAGTATTAAATTGAAATTATGCCAAGAAAGGATTTTTTCCTAATCCTGAGTTTTATGTTATTTATATGGCAATTAAAAATTTTCATTAAAGTACCAGATATAAATATAATAAGAACAGGGAGGAGGTGATCTAGGAGGGGAAAAAGGAGAAACATCTGTAACAAAAATAAATTAATAAAAATTGAAAAAAAATACATATAACAACAACAAATTTTGTTGTTATATTCAGAGTTTCAAATAGTTCTCTCATAATAAAATTAATTGTCTGAAATAGGTAATGCTGCTTGTATCTGGAAATTCTTAGTGATTACAAATTTTGCCAAATCATCTGTTTTTTTACCTTGAGAGTATGTGACTTATTTCTCATTACCTGAGTTATATTTCTTCACTCCTTTAGTTTTTAGACTTGAAGAGGAATCGATGATGAAATGCTGAGGATGGTACAAGGTGAAGTGAGGTTAAGGTTGAGTGAGACTGAGTAGAGTTGTAATTATACCAATTAAGAACTACTGAAGGGAGTTGAGACTTTTTAGTAGAGATCTCTGTTATTCTGTGTGAATTAATAACTCTTCACACATTATAATCTTGAGTCATTTAAATAATGGATCTGTTTTCCTTAAATATTAACTTATAGGTTCTCAAATATTCTCAATTTATAGTACCCTTAGTATCTCAGTAATATTTTTTCATGGTACTTCTATTTCAAATTACAGAGAATTACATGTGTGGTTTCACTGATTAAGTATTTCTTTTAATAACTTAATGGCCATTAAAAATATACATATAAATGAAAAGGATAAATATTTTAATATTCTTTAATAACCATAATTTTGCTATACGATATGTGAGATTATTAGGTATTAGGTAAGTTCTCAAAATTTGGAGTTAGATTGGACAGTGCTACCCTCAATTCTTTTTCCACATTGCTTTTTTGATCTCAACTTGACTTTTTTCACAGCAGTGGTCAAAAATCCGACTATAAATCTGTGATGCCATGAAAGGAATGCAGTACAATCTAATGTTGAAACTCAGAACTTTCTCTAGCTAGTAGTCTATGTAGTGTCCAACGGATGTCAAGTATTCCTGTGTTTTCCTTAGACATTTAAAATATCCCATAGTGCCTCTGAATGTTCACTATAGCACTTCTGGAAGCCTTGGTACACATTCTGGGTACCTGAATTAGTTAATTCTCTTCTAATGTTCATTGTAGTTTTATGGGGAATTCTGACATGATTAGTATCCTAACTAATTTTTGTACTTCAAGATATAGAATCTTTTAAAAATTTTTCTTGATTAGCAAAAGACTGATTTTACAATGGTGAAATAAAGGAATACTTGACATTTTTCTTGATGAAAAAGTATTTACAGCAGAGGCTGTAAATAGAAAAGTTATGGAATAAATTGGTTTGTGTACTATGTTTATAAATAATCTGGAATACAAAGAAATAGTGAGTGAATAAAATATTAAAACATGATTATTAAATGGGATAAAAATGAACTACATTACTACTGTACAAGGTAGTGTGAATAAACAGAAAAGAGAAAGATGAATTTCATTATGAGGATATAAAAGGGAAAATAATTAAGACTATCTGTGCTGTTATTGGGTTTCATAGTGTCAATTAATTGTCTTGTAATGGACTAAGGATATTCCTGATTGCTCCTTAAAGATATCTGCCCACTGAACTGTGCTAAACTGTACTGTAATTCAAAATGATTTTTTAAAAAGTTATAATTTATAAGGAAGTATATTTTGAACTATGTAGAAAATATTTTTGTGTAATATTATGATAAGGACATATTTTCTATTCCATGTGTTCATGGTTTAATATATCATAGAACATCCATAATTATAATAGCTTATATTTATCAAGTTTTACTATGGGCCATGCACAGTTCTCAGTGCTCTGTATATATTGACTCATCATCATTATCTCATGTTATAGTTTGAGTTTTTTTCAGTTTGTTTTTGTAAAGTCTTTAGAAAGAAAAGTCTATTAGTATCGTCTAAATAATTGGCTTCCAAGAGTAACTCTCAGTCTTTTTGATGTTGTTATTTTTATTTGCAGTTTACTAATCCTTAAAACAATGTGTATTGTACTTGAGTTTGAATACTGAAATTTGTAAGACAAGAGTATGGTGATGGCTGGGATGGGGGGCGGGCTGCTGAGTGGAGGTGGGTAAAGGGAGGGATGAGGGACATCTGTAATAGTGTCAGTAATAAATTAAAAAATGAAATATATCTAAATCTCAAATTAAATATGTTCAGGGTTTACCAATGGTAATACCTTTTACTTTCTTATATGTACATTTTCAAATGAAGCCTACACAGAAATTACTTTCCTATTTGCTTTTACTTCTAAACATCTTATCTTTGTATAAATCTTGAAGACATGGTTTGCTTTCTTTTTTAACATTCTATACTTACTATCTGACAGGCTTCTCAATACTTTTTTTCTCATATTCACTGTCCTGTTTTCAGTGAGATCTCTCTCTCTCCCTCTCCTTCCCTCCCTCCCTCCCTCTTCCCTTACTCCTCTCCCTCCCTCCCTCTTCCCCTCCTCCTCTCCATCTCCCTCCAGTCTGGACATGACAACTCAATTTTGGAAAATGAGAACCATAAAAAGGAATAAAGAAGGCAAGATGATTTTTAGTATTTATTACATGTTTATTTAGGATATGCATGCTACACCCTTGAAATACTTGTGCTTAAGATTAAATCTTGTAGAGGATGAGAGATTATCTAATATTTATGTTTACAGTTAAAGTTTAGATGCTTAATAAGCAGGCTGTTGTTATAAGGTTATATTATATATTCTCATCACTGGGAAAACCTCTCTCCTGCTCCATTCAACTCCTAAACACATGGGTTGCACAGATGCTATATGGTTGTACACTGTCCCATGTGTATTAAGCCAACACAGCCTGAAAAAGGGTTGCATTTTGGAGCATGGTAGTAGCATGGCTGGTTGGAGACCCCAGAAGTGTAGCTGCCAGAATTCTTCCATCTGGCAGAAGTGCTGCTAGGCAGCTCAACACAGGACATAAATATATTTTTGTGGCTGAGTACTTATCCTGTTGCAACAGTCATAAATGCCTAGGCAGAGATATGGGTGAATGGAAAGATAGTCAAAAGAACTAATGGAAAGGTGTTCAATTGGAACCCCTTTATTCTCTTTGGTGAAAGAATGTGCAATAAAGTATGAAGAAACACATTTTAACTCTTACTATATAGATGCAAGATGCTTGACAAATAATCTTTTAACTTTTATGAAGACCTTTAAATTAAAGAGTTGTCAAATTGCACTAAAACATAGTTACTTAAAAAAAAAAATTAGCCTTTATATGCATTGCAGAAGGTAGCACAGAAATACAGTTTTTGTTTTTAAGGAAAAATAATGTGATTGTCTTCATTTGTTAAAAGTTTACTTCTAGTTTCATTAAAAATTCCCTGAACATTGAACATAAGTCAACATTCCATAGTGAAGGAAGTATTATGCAGCTTGCATGTGTGCATATCTGCATATAGGAGCACAAAATATTGACATGATAATTGCAGTCAAGCCTGAGTGAACAGTGGCCTGTGGGAATTCAGCTGGTGTTGTACCAACTGGATGGCTGCTCAGGACACAGTTTGAAATGCAAGGTGCAAGTTAGCACTTTATTCAGCACAGGCAGGCATCATTTAAAAATCCTTGGGGGAAACCCTGGTGATGTGCAGATGTTAAAACAGTCTGTTCTGAAGTGCTGATATTTTTGAACACTGTAAGAGACTTCTAGATTCTGGGTGAAAAATATTTGCACAATTATTAAAGATATAACACACAATTTTTCCAACTTTTTAATGGATGTTTTAGATAATAAATTTTGAGTATATGCAGAAGTATTTGGATATGTAATTAAAAGAGAAGAAACAAGAAAATCAGCAAGTAAAGTCATTTAATTTCTAGTTATAAAACAGAAGAGGTTTTGTTTTGAGTTTCTTTGTATTTTTAGAAATGATGCTGAATGAATAAGGATATCTGAAACAAAGGTACATCATTCAGTGATATATTAAATCTAAACTGTTATATTCTGTTAAATGATTACTTCTTTGTTTATAGAGTTCCTCTCCATGCCATAATTTACAAATTTAGATTCAAATGCAGCCTAATTCTGTTCTTTGTTCTGGTTTTGAACTACCTAATGAACAGGAAAAAAAAAAATCAATCACTTTTCATATTCCAGGCTAACTCTTCCAGCACAAGTTTTGACTTTCACATACAGTTTGAATATATGTATTATATTGAAAAAGAAATGTAATAGTTAGAAATTCTGGATTGTGTATTATAAGTATGTGTTGATCTTAAAGCAAAACAGATATTTTAACTATACTTGGACCTTTACAATATTTTATACTAAATATATGTATTAGGATCTTTTGACTAAGTAATTTGTTTTTATTCAGAATTTTTTTAAATAGCTGTTTTTACTGGGGAGTAAAGGTGTTTTAAAACTAAGTTTTGAAGTTTTTCTATTTTACAAGTTTTTAAATTTTATTATTCATAGGTACCGTTCTAGTAATTTATTATGCATGTTCAAAATAGAAAAATAATTATAAAACAGTTTATGAATAAAAGGATAAATAACTTGATAATGGTATAATTTTCATTTCCCTAAGCTTCTATTTTTATCAGTCTTACTGTTTTAGAATTTTCATTTTTACTAGAAATTGAGAATGCATTTAAATGGAAAGCCATTAATAAATATAAAATCTACATTTTATAGATTCTATACTCAAATAAAAGAAAACATTAGTCCAACTAGGTTTATTTTGTGCATTATTATCCATTTGTAAATTAAGAATAATCAATGTCAGTAAGTTTTGCTTTTTATTTTCTTTGTTTTTTACTTCAAACCAATATCATTGCCTCATTTATAGTTAAATGTTTCTTTTAGACTCTAATATTTCATTTTTGACATCTCATTAAAAATAGGCTCAAACCCAGAAACTATAATTCTGTCATATTGTATAATATATGGCATGGTTTATAACAACACAATTTTGATTCTTAATGATTTAGAATAATTTCTCAGATTTTTGAGCTTAGAAAAATGGCAAAAAGTTAGCATGGTAAATCATGTGGGTAAATACAGCAATGCTAAATGTTTAAATGGGGAGTACTCTTGGGAAAAGTGATTGGTGTTTTAAACTTGTACAAATTTGACAGCCTCTCTTCACTTCATTTTTCATCCTAAAGAAGTCTGCAGATATTCTTAGCTCACATCATTATTGCACATCAGTGGTTCTAATTAGCTAAACAGGAGTTTGTCTCAGTCATTGATCATCATCAACTCCTTGACAGTATCTTTTTTTAGGACCCCTTTTTTTATGTCTTGTAAATCTATAGAATATATATTCATTGAATTGAACAAATAGTTTGGTGATGTTTTAAAATTGAAGCAACTTTTTTTTCATCATAGAATTCTAAGTAAAAAATATTGTATTCGTCGTAGTGTAGCTCTGTTAACTCTTGGGAGTATTTTCCTGTTGTGAAAATATTAGATTTCTTATACCACCAGGAGGAGCTGCTGGATAAATCTCTATATAGATTTTTGAATTATGATTAAAAAAAAATTGAAACATAACATAATATTCAATTTTGGAGGCTTTTGGTTATAAAATATATCATTGAGGTATATTTTTGAAGTTTATATTCTATTTGAAGTTGTACATTTCATTTGTATCTTATACTTTTAGTATTATATTACTAAGCTTTATCTATTGAGAAGTGTGTCAATTATTTTTATTTTAGTGACTCAGATTTTAGTGTGCATCAGAATTACTTAAGGCTTTGTGTCTTAGTCAGTTTGTTCTTTTATAACAGAATACTATAGACTGGGTGGCTTAAAACAGCAAACATTTGTTTTTCTGGAGGCTAGGAAGTCTAATATCAAGCTGCCTGCCAATTTCATTCCTTGTGAGAGCTCTATTGCACCCCATTGCCTTCTTGCTCTATCCTCCCATGACAGAGAGAGAGGGAGATCATCTTTCTAATGTCTCTTCATATAAGGGCACTAATCCCATTCATGAGGACTGCACCCTTATATCTTCCCAAAGGATTCACCTTCAGATACCATCACATTGGGGATTAGGACTTCAGCATATGAACATGAAATAAACATTGAGTCCATAACACCTTGTTATATTGTTAAACACAGATTGCTGGGCCCTACACTCAAAGTTTCTGCCCTCAGGGTGGTTGGAAGATGGTGCCTTAATTATAAATTCCTAGGTGATGCTGATGCTACTTCTCTGATTACCCACACTATGAGAACCACTGGGTTAGACTGTAAGTGAGTTTATGTACGTACTTGTGTCATAGGAGATAATCAGCCTGGTAGTAAGCTCATTTGGAAGCTGTGATAATGCTTTTGTTTGGGTTTCATGGCATATAATCTCATTTAAAAAGATAACCAGGATTTATTTTGACATTAGCAGAGATTTTAGTCTTATTACAGAGAGTGGAGTAGAAAGACTATCCATGTATATTAAACTAATTTCTGGCAGATTAAAGATAGATTCATAGTATATTCAGAAAAGAACTTACAGAGGGAGTTTCTTACTGGAATTAATGTTTTGGTTATCTCAACCTGGGCCTTTGTTCCAGGGTAAACTCTATCATGCCTTGTTATTTAGGATTTGAAGTCACTTTTCTCCAGAGGCATATACCTTGAATGGATATAGTATTCTTTTTGCAATCCTCATGATTTTATAATGGTATTAAAAAAATCAAGTGATAATTTGAGATTATATGTTAGTGACAAATGATAAGCTAAGGGCATATATATTTAATATATAAAATATTTTTATAAATCATAAAAACTAGGATACAAAATGGCAGATATATTGACGATCAATGGTAAATTAGTAAAAAAGGCATGGCACTTTCTGAAAGTATGTTTAATTTTTCAACTAATAGGAGAAACACAACCCTGGCTGGTTTGGCTCAGCGGTTAGAGTATTGGCCTGTGCACTGAAGGGGTCACAGGTTTGATTCCTAGTCAAGGGCACGTACCTGGGTTGCAGGTTCGATCCCTGGTCCTGGTCGGGGTCGTGTGGGAGGCAACCAATTGATGTGTCTCTCTCACATTGATGTTCTCCCCCCCCCCCCCCCATTTCCACTCTATTTAAAAAACCAATGGAAAAATATCCTCTGGTGAGGATTAACAAAACAAAGCAAAAGAAACACAAATGATCCCTGGCTGGTGTGGCTCAGTTGGTTGGGTGTTGTCCCATGCACTGAAGGGTTTTTGCCAGTTCGATTCCTGGTCAGGGCACATGCCCGGGTTTTGGGCTCCATCCCCATTGGGGGATGTGCAGGAGGTAAGCCGATCTATGTTTTGCTCTCACATTGATGTTTCTTTCTCTCTCTCCCTCTCCCTTCCTCTCTCTCTAAAAATCAATTTAAAAAAATCTTTAAACAAAAAATACAGCTTAAAAAAAAAGAAACAATAAAAAGAAAACCCAGTTGAAGACAATAGTCTGTGATTATGCATCAAATGTGCTGGTAATGCTTGTTAAATAGAAAATAAAATAATAAAGCAGGATAAAATGCAAACAGTAAGAACAGTAGTCATAATATGTTTGAAAAATGTCAAATGTGGTTTATTCCAACTTTCCACCTATTTGTGCCTACAACCGTTAACCATGATGACAGGTCTCATGTAAATTTATGACCACTAAGCTCAGTGGTCCTTAGTCCTGCCTGATAATGATCCTATGTCTTTCTTTTTTTTTTTTTTTTTTTTTCTGGCTCGTTTACTATCCCACTATCCTAGAAGACTATTTTATGTTCACTTTCTTGTCAACTTCTAACGCTTTGTTTTCCATTCTCAGTCTCAGCTGATAGATAGCTGTTATGAATTTGTCAAATTAACATTTGTTAAGTGGAGCACAGGGTGTTGAATGATGAGCCGTGGTTCAAGAACAGATCACAGGAGAAACTGAAATAGAAAAGTTTATTACTCACATGTCCCGGTATGTCTCAAGGGGCCACATGGGGAGGTCAAGGCAGAGTGCAGACAGAGACAGACAGACAGACAGGACCTGGGGCATATGCCATTATTAGTGTTCGTAGGTGGAGTGCTTTGGGGTTTTCAGGCTAAGACAGTATGGTCAATTCAAACCATAAGAGCTAGGGTTTGCTGAGTACCCCAGGGGTTTTTCTCTGAGGGATGCATAAAATAAAGGTTTTGGGACACAGGGCAGACTGTTGATCACAAGGGCTGTTGGGGAAGTCGTATCAGGAACTTAAATTTACTGTGATTCTGTGGGCTACTGAGTAGGGCGTGCCACTTGCATTGAAGGGCTAACATCAGTTTAAGGTCACTGCAGGCTGCTTGGACAAACCAAATGAATACCTAGGCAGCAATACCATGGAGTAGCTTAGCTGAACTCTCAACAATACCTTTGAGAAAATAAAGCTCTTAGAATTCTACGAGATTATGCTTCTTCCCATAATCATATCTACCAACGTATCTGAATCTATACTGATAATTTTTTCTTTTTATTTCTTTGGAAGAACTCTTCATACCTTCATCTAAGGCCAAACAAACTCTATGTGCATGCTAAAGCCGCAACGGCCCTGCAGTTCTTCCTTTTCTCTCATGCATCATCAGTATCTCTTAGTATCCTGAATTATTTCTATCGACATATACACATGCTATTTATCTTCTATCTTAAATATCTTTTTATTTATTATTATTATTTTTTAATCCTCACCCGAGGATATTTTTCTATTTATCTTCAGATAGAGTGGGAGGGAGAGAGAGGGAGAGAAAGGGAGAGAGAGAGAAACATCGACATGAGAGGGACACATCAGCTGGTTGCCTCCTGCACAACCCCAACCAGGGCCGGGGATGAACCGCAACCGAGGTACGTGCCCTTGGCTGGAATCGAACCTGCGACTCATTGGTCCCCAGGCCAACACTCTACCGCTGAACCAAACCAGCCAGAGCTATCTTAAATATCTTTTGATCTCACATTTTCCTTGATCTACTGTTCTGTTTCTCTGTTCCTTTTTACTGCAAAATTCCTCTGAAGAGTAGTTTTCACTATCTCCATTTTCCCCTTTCTCTCTTGAGCTCACTCCAGTTAGGCTTTCATACCCACCATTCTCCTAAAACAGCTCTTGTCAGAGTCACAAGTGACCTCAATATTGCTAAATCCAGCAATTAGTTCTCAGTCTTTATCTTCTTTAACATATTTACAGCATTTGGCACACTTGATTCCTTTCTTCTAGAAACACTTATTCACTTAGTTTCTCTCTTGATTCACCTGTTACATGATTGCTTATCTATGTTAGTATCATTTACTGTTTTTTTTTTTTTTTCCTCATCTTACTAACCTATTAATGTTGGAGTGCCACAGGATTCAGTTCTCAGACTTCTTTGTCCAAAATTGCTACCTAGGTGATCCCATCTACTGATGGTCTTAAATGTATTTCGATGACTCTTAAAGTTGTTTAAAAAATTTTTTTTTTTCTTTATTGATTTTTAGAGAGAGAGGAAGGGAGAGGGAGGGAAAGATAGAAACATCGATGAGAGAGAACATCAAGTGGCCTCTTCCTGCATGCCCCCCACTGGGGATTGGGCCCACAGTGTGGGCATGTGCCCTGTCTGGGAATTGAACCGGCGAACTCTTGATGCATGTGTTGACGCTCAACCACCAAGCCACCCCAGTGGGGCGGATGACTCTTAAAGTTTTATCTAGACTTTTTTAACCAAATATGTCTTAGGTGTTGATTAGGCTTCTTAAACGTAACATGTCCAAATTCCAAATTTAATGTCCCTCACTCTGGTCCTCTATATCTCAGATGATGTCAGCTCCATTCTTCCAGTTGCTCTGATAAAAGCCTTGGAAACATTCTTGATTTCTCCCTTTTATATTTCATATCTAATGTATCAAGAAATCCTATTAGCTCAACTTTCAAAATACCAAGAATTTTATCACTTCTCAGTACTACCACACCTAACTACCTTGTCCAATTCATCTTTATTTCTTACCTGAGGTATTTTAGTTGCTTTCTGTCTGGTCTCTATGCTTCTACTCTTGACCTCTAGAGTCTGTTCTCAACCCAAGAGCCAGTATGATACTCATAAAATAATAATTTGTATTATGTTATTTCTCTGCTCAATCCTATACTCTGTCTTCCCATTTTGCTGAGAGATCCAGTGTTTACAAGGCTTGGAAGACCATATTTTACTTTGTTCCCAGTGATCTCTCTGTCCTCAGCTACCATTCTTCCCGGAAATTGAACCTGGACCTCTCAGTCCACGGGACGACGCTCAGATCCACTGAGCCACACCAGCCAAGCTGTTTTTATATTTTTAATGTCATCATTTTTCTGTGCATCATTCTGGATGAATTCCTTAATAGTCTCCATTTCACTAATTGCCTTTTTGTATCTGATTTTCAGCTTAGCCTATTTAAATGTGTTTTATTGATTTAATATTTTTTCAAGATTTTTTTTAGATCCACCTGTTGTTTTATTTATTTATCTATTTATTTATTTATTTTTTGGTTAATCCTCACCCGAGGAGATACATATCTATCTATCTATCTATCTATCTATCTATCTATCTATCTATCTATCTATATTTTTTCATTGATTTCAGATAGAGTGGAAGAGAGGGAGGGAGGGAGAAAGAGAGAGAGAGAGAAACATCGACTGGCTGCCTTCTGCATGACCCCAACCAAGGCCTGGGACCAAACTACAACTGCGGCATGCACCCAGACTGGAATTAAACCCGAGACTCTTTGGTCCGTGGGCCAGCGCTCTAACCACTGAGCAAAATGGTCAGGGCTTTGTTTTAATTTTAGTCATTCTTTTATGTCTTTAACGATTCTTACTTATTTCAGAGTCTTTTTCATTGTGTTCTGTTATTTTCATTTTGTCTTGCTTTTTCAGATTATTGAATTACTGTGTACATGTGTTGTGTTTGGGTGGGTGTAGAGTATATTTTCTTCATGTATTTTGGATTCTTTTGTTTGTGGACACATCTTGAGTGGGAGGGTTGCTCTTATTGTTCTCTTTCTCCTCTTTCCTTACTACCCCTCCTTGTCTAATGCCTTTTTCTCTCTAGAACATTTATGCTTGCTACTAGATGATGCTCTGTCCAGCTGAGCTACCTGGTCAGGGTTTTCTTCTTAATTTTTTTTCTATGTTTTTCTGTTATGACTAGAAATTTAGAGAATACAGAAGAGCGTGCAAGTATGAACTTACTTTGCTAACTTATTGGAAGTCTAAAATTTTTTAGTGTACTTTGTGAGTTTATCTCTTATATTCAGTGGTATGCTTTTCTGATTGCACTTTAATATCCCTCTGTACCTTGTAATGTCTTTGCTTCATTTTGCTCTTTCTCAAGTGAGGGTTCTTTCCTTTTTCTTTACCTGTATACTTTGTGATTCATGAGTGATTTAGGTACATATATCTATTTATTTTACCTATTTATAAAACATTTTAAAAATATAAATAGATATCCAGTATATTTCTCCCCCATTTATTTAATTTCTTTTGTTAGTCTCTAGCTCTCTCACATTTGAGGCTTTTACTTAAAAAATAATAAATATTTTATTTTTTAAGAAGTTATTTTTGACAGTATTACAGATGTCCTCCATTTCTCCCCCTTTACTATGCCCTCACTCCACCCCAGACCTTCCCCACACTATTGTCTTTGTGCATGGGCTCTGCATATATGAATATATGTTCTTTGGTTAATCTCTTCCTGTCCCTACCAACCCCTTCCCCTCTGAGATCTGTCAGTCTGTTTCATGCATCCAGGCTACTGGACCTATTTTGTTTATCAGTTTATTTTGTGTATTGGATTCCACATATAAGTGAGATCATGTGATATTTGTCTTTCTCTACTTGGCATATAGTTGTCCCTCACCACTTCGCGCTTTGACTTTCACGGCTTCACTCTATCGCGGTTTTTTCAAATAAAGTATAGTACTGTATAGTATTTGAAAAAACCACGATAGAGCGAAGCTGCGAAAGTCGAAGCGCGAAGTGGCGAAGTGGCGAGGGATGACTGTATATAAACAAAGAATCCTACTTTGCGGAAATTCATTTATTGCGGTAGAGTCTGGAACTGATTAACCGCTATAAATGAGGGCCAACCGTATTTCACTTTGCATAATAATCTCCAGGTCCATCCATGCTGTTGCAAAGTGTAAGAGCTGCTTTTTTTTTTTTTTTTTTTATAGCCCCATAGTATTCCATTGTGTAAATGTACCACAGCTTTTGTTGTTGTTGTTAATCCTCACCCAGGAATATTTTTCCATTAATTTTTAGATAGAGTGGAAGGGAGGAAGGGAGGGAGGGAAAGAGGGAGGGAGGGAGGGGAGAGAGAGAGAGAGAGAGAGAAAGAAACATTGATGTGAGAGAGACACATTGATTGGTTGCTTCCTGCACAACCCTGACTGGGGCTGGGGATTGACCCTTTGGTCCATGGATGGATGCTCTAACCATTGATCCAAATCCGCCAGGGCACCACAGCTTTTTTATCCACTCATCTATTGATGGAAACTTGGGCTGTTTCAAGATCTTAGCTATTGTAAATAACCCTGCTATGAACCCAGGGGTGCATATATTCTTTCTGATTGGTGTTTTGGGATTCTTAGAATATATACCCAGTAGTGGGATTGCTGGGTCAAACGGCAGTTCCATTTTTAATTTTTTGAGGAAACTCCATACTTTTTCCACAGCTGCAGCAGTCGGCATTCCTATCCAAAATGTAGTAGGGTTTCCTTTTCTCTACATCCTCGTCAGCACTTGTTGTTTGTTGATTTATTGATGGTAGCCATTCTACCATCAGGTGTGAGGTGATACCTCATTGTGGTTTTAATTTGCATTTCTCTGATGATTAGTGGTGTTGAGCATTTTTGCATATGTTTCTTGGCCATCTGTAAGTCCTCTTTGGAGAAGTATCTATTCAGGTCATCTCCCAATTTTGTGTTGAGTTGTATGAGTTCTTTTCATATTTTGGAAATTAACCTCTTATCAGATGTATCATTGGTGATTATGTTCTCCCTTACAGTGGGTTCCCTTTTCATTTTGTTCGTGGTTTCTTTTGCTGTGCAGAAACTTTTTCGTTTGATGTAGTCCCATTGTTTTATTTTTTCCTTTGTTTCTGTTGCCCTAGGAGATGTAGCAGTGAACATACTGCTGTGTGAGATGTCTGAGATTTTACTGCCTCTGTTTTCTTCTAGGATTTTTATGATTTTTTGATTATATTTAAGTCTTTTGTCCATTTTGAGTTTGTTCTTGTGTATGGTGTAAGTTGGTGGTCTAGTTTCATTTTTTTTTTGTTTTTTATGTACCAGTCCAATTTACCTAACACCGTTTATTGAAGAGACTATCCTTTCTCATTTGTATGTTCTTGCCTCCTTTGTCAAATATTAATTCACCATAATGGTGTGGGTCGATTTCTGGGGTCTCTGCTATGTTTTACTGGTCTATATTCCTGTTCCTGTGCCAGTATCATGTTGTTTTGATTTCAGTGGCTTTGTAGTGTAGTTTGATATCTGGTATTATGATCCCTCCAACTTTGTTCTTCTTTCTCAAGATTGCTGTGCCTATTTGGGGTCTTTTTTGCTTTCATATAACTTTTTGGAATATTTGTTCTAAATTTGTGAAATATTCCATTGGTATTTTGGTAGGAATTGCGTTCAATCTGTAGATTGCTTTGGGTAGTATGGACATTTTAATGATGTTAATTCTGCCAATCTATGAACATGGTTTACGTTTCCACTTGTTTATATCGTCATCTATTTTTTTTGTCAATATCCTATAGTTTTCTACATACAGGTCTTTTACTTCCTTGGTTAACTTTATTCACAAGTATCTTATTTTTATTTTTGTTGTAATGATAAATGGGATTTTAAAAAAATTTTCTCTTTCAGAGAGATCATTATTGGTGTATAAAAATGCCATCAATTTTGGGATGTTAATTTTGTATACTGCTGCTTTGCTGAATTCATTTATTAAATCTAGCAGTTTTTTGGTGGAGCCTTTAGGTTTTTGTATGTACAATATCTTGTCATCTACGAATAATGACAGTTTTATTTCTTCGTTCCCTGTTTGGATGCCTTTTATTTTTTTCTTCTTGTCTGATCACCGTGGCTAGGATTTCCAGTACTATGTTGAATAACAGTGGTGAAAATGTGCACTGGCTGGTGTAGAACGTCATCCAGCACAACAAAGGGTTGCAGTTTCGATTCCAGGTCAAGGGCACATACCAGGGTTGAAGGTTTTTTGTTTTTTTTTAATCCTCACCCGAGGACATTTTTTCATTTTTTGTTCAGATAGAGTGGGAGGGAGAGAGAGGAAGAGAGAGAGAGAGAAACATCGATGTGAAAGTGACACATCGAGTGGCTGCCACCCGCACGACCAACCAGGGCCGGGAACAAACCACAACCGAAGTACATGCCCTTAGCGGGAACCGAACCCGGGTCTCTCTGGACCGCAGGCCAACGCTCCAACCGCCGAGCCAAACCGGCCAGGGCCAGGGTTGAAGGTTTGATCTCTGACCCTGGTCGGGGTTATGCAGGAGGCAACCAATCGATTTCTTTCTCTCACATTGATATTTCTCTCCCTCTCTCTCTTTCTCTCTTCCCCTCTCTTCCTCCTCCCTGCCTCCATCCCTCCTTTTTACTCTCTCAAAAAAGATCAATGGAAAAATATCTTCTGGCTCTGACTGATGTAGGTCATTTAGCCTCCATGTGTTTGAATGTTTTTGAGTTTTTATTTTATTTTATTGTAGTTGATTTCTAGTTTTATGCCATTGTGATCTGAGCTTGATATGATTTCAATCTTCTTGAATTTGCTAAGGCTTATTTTGTGTCCTAACATATTGTCTATCTTTAAGAATGTTCCATGTGCACTTGAGAAAAATGTATATTCTGCTGTTTGGGATGAAATGTTCTGTAAATATCAATTAAATCTATCTGATGTAATGTGTTGTTAAAGGTTGCTGTTTTTTGTTGGGAAGCTCTATCTAGTGATGTCAGTGGGATGTTTAAGTCTCCTATGACTGTGTTGCTGTCAATCTTTTCCTCAAAGTTCACCAATAGCTTTAAAAAAAAAAATTCATAGGTGGTCCTGTATTGGGTGTGTATAAGTTTACAAAGGTTATATTTTCTTTTTGGATCTATCCTTTTAGTATTATGTAGTGACCTTCTTTGTTTCTTGTTATAGCCTTTGTTTTTTTTTATCCTCACCTGAGGACATTTTTTCATTTTTTTGTCCAGATAGAGTGGGAGGGAGAGAGAGGAAGAGAGAGAGAGAGAAACATCGACGTGAAAGGGACACATCGAGTGGCTGCCATCTGCACGACCAACCAGGGCCGGGGACAAACCGCAACCGAAGTACATGCCCTTAGCGGGAACCGAACCCGGGTCTCTCTGGACCACAGGCCGATGCTCTAACTGCTGAGCCAAACCGGCCAGGGCATAGCCTTTGTTTTGAAGTCTATTTTGAGATAGGAATATTGTTACCCTAGGTATTTTGTTTCCATTTGCATGGAATATTTTTTCCATTCCTTCACTTTCTGTCTGTGTGATTCTTTTGTAATGAGGTGGGTCTCTTGTAGACAGCATATATATGGGTCATGTTTTCTTATCCATTCAGCCATACTCTGTCTTTTGACTGGAGCAATTAGTTCATTTACAGTTAAGGTTATTATTGATAGGTACTTATTTATTGCCATTTTTTCCTTTTTACCTTAAATATAAGCCAAAAAACCATAACAATCTCTCGATTTTTTCTTCTTCTTAAAGCAATCCTTTTAACATTTCTTGCAATGGTGGTTTGGGGTAATGTATTCCTTTAGCCTTTTTTTTTCTTTTTTTCTGGGAAGCTTTTTATTTTGCCTTCAATTTTAAATGATAGCCTTCCTGGATAGAGTAGTCTTGGATTAAGGTCCTTGAGTTTCATTACCTTGATTATTTCATGCCACTACCTTCTGGCTTTAAGTGTTTCTGTTGAGAAATTAGCTGACAGTTTAATGGTAACTTCCTTGTAGGTAACTTTCTGTCTCTCCCTGCCTTTCAGACTCTTTCTTTGTCTTAATGTTTACCATGTTAATTATGATGTGTCTTGGTGTGGGTCTCTTTGAGTTCATCTTGATTGGGATTCTCTGTGCTTCCTGAACTTGTGTGACTTTTTCCTTCAACAGGTTAGGGAAGCTTTCTGTCATTATTTCTTTAAAGAGCTTCTCTATTCCTTGCTCACATTCTTTTCCTTTTGGCATCCCTATGATGCAGATTTTGTTACATTTGCTGTTGTCCCAAAGTTCCCTTAGACTATCCTCCGTTTTTAAATTCTTTTTTCTTTTTGCTGCTCTAATTAGGTGTTTTTCTCTACCTTGTCTTCCAAATCACTGATTTGATCCTCTGTTTCATCCAATCTACTTTTAATTCCTTGCAGTGTATTCTTGATCTGAGATATAGTATTCTTCATTTACAACTGGTTCTTCTTCATGGTTTCTGTTTCATTTTACATGCTGTTGTAGTTCCCACTAAGTTACTTGTAATTCTCACTAAGTTCCTTGAGCAGCCTTATAACCATTACTTGGAATTCTATAGCTGATAAATTGCTTGCCTCCATTTCATTTACCTTTTTTCCTGGAGATTTTTCCTTTTATTTGGAGGTGATTTCTTTGTCTTCCCATTTTAGCTGTCTCTCTGTGTTTGTTTCCATGTATTTGATGGAACTGCTATGCCTACAGTCTTCTTGGGGTGGCCTTATGTAGTAAGTGTTCTGTGGGACCCAGTGGTGCAGTCTGTTTGATCTCCTGAGCTAGATGGATGCTCTTGGAATGTGCCTTCTGTGGGTCATTTGGGCTCTCCTGTTGTAAATATGTCTTGATAGTTGATGTTCCATTCACTGATGGGATCTCCCCTCAGGATGTCTGACTGTGAGGCTCAACCCCAATGACATTGTGTGAACTGCTGTGCAGGTACTGACAGAACAAAAGAAAACACAACAAATCGAAGCAAGAAACCAAACAAAAACATACAGAAGATTCCAACAACAAAAACAACCACAAAAGGAAAGATAATTTGCAAAGAGAAAAGAGAACAGAAAAATAAAAGATATTAAAAACTTACAAGAGGAGAAAATAGGGGAAGAGAATAGAATATGAAAGGAAACAAGGGAGAGAAAAAATTAAGAATAAAGATTAGGATAAGAAAGATGATATAAAAGAAAAGGGGAAGGAAAAAATTATAAAAAGGGAAAAGGAAGAGAAAGAAGAAAAAATAAGACAAGGAAGAAACAAGGAAGGAGAAAGAAAAAATATGTAGTAAAAAAAGAAAGGAAAAAATAAGAGATATGAAAGAAAAGAGAAAAATAATGACAAAGCAGTAAAAAAGAAAAAAATAATGAAAAAAAAGAGAAAAAGTAATGTGGAGTTTAGTATCTGCTGGAAGCTCCCTTTGGATCCTGCTCTTATGTTGACTGAGGGCTGACTGTTTTTTGTTTTTTTTAATTGTTTATTGATTTTTAGAGAGAAAGGAAGGGAGAAGGGAGAAAGAGAGAGAGGGAGAGAAAGAGAGAGAGAGAGAGAGAGAGAGAGAGAGAGAGAGAGAGAGAGAGATCAGTGTGAGAGCACAACATCAATTGGCTGCCTCCTGCATGCCCTGTACTGGGGATTGAGCCTGCAACCTGGGCATATGCCCTTTATGAGGAATCTGCATTATTCTGGTGCTCAGGATGATACCCAGCCAACTGAGCCATACCAGCCAGGGTAAGGCTGAGTGTTTTGAATGCTAGTTTCGGGTCTCCCGGGAAGTACTTGAGTACTTGTCACTGTCAGAAGCTGTACATGTTTGGCTCTCGGCAGTTTGTTCGAAGCTTCAAGTGATCCACAGTTTGTGGCTGCCTCCACAGGGCTTGGCTGTCCACAGGAGGGGCTCTAATGCCAGCTTGTTAGCAGCAAAGGGCCTAGGGGTGGGTCAGCAAACATCCCCAGACACAGTGGAATATGCCTCTGCCCGCTTCTACTTGTTGGTCACCTGTGAGACTTAATCACTGAAAAGGCTATTTCTGAAAGGGCTTTTGGTGGAATTGGGAGGATGAGACCTCTGGGTCTCCAGTGAGGAGGAAGTGCTGTTCAGATTTCAGTGAAGATGGTGGATTTGTTCCCCTGTCCCAGAGCCACATGTCATAGTCTGTTCCAGAATATTTCCCTGACCTCGGCAGGGCAGAGCCCCTCGTATGCCGTTTGGTGGGGTCTGCTGGAAGTTGGGAGTTTCTACCAGCTCTCCTGTGAGGGGTAAGCAATAGTCAGGTTCCTGGGAAAGTAGGGGGAATGCCCCCTTCCCTAAAGCCAGTCACTGATGCCCCCTGAGACTGCCTAGACCTGTAGGCTTGTCCTCTTCTTCTGCCTCCTCAGCAAGAGGTTGAGATATGTAGGGTGGGGTGAGCAGGATTCCTGAGGGTGGGGCAAGCATTCTCTCCAAGGGCAAGGTAATTGCCTTTCCCTAGCCTATTGCTGCTGGGATCAGCTTGTGCCCCTCAGGAAAAAGGGCTGCTTCATTATGCGGGGTTGATGAGTGGGCACAGGTATCCTGCTGCTGCTCTTCCACGTCTCCCCCCAGTGCCATCAACCTCAGACTCTCCTTAGGCAACTCCAGTCTGCACCACATTCCCTCCACCATATGTCACTTGCCATATGGTTTCTGATTAATTTGGAAAGGGCTGTCAACCCCAGATAACTTAATTTTCCATATTTTAAAGTGGCACTCACTATCAGAATGTGAAAAAATTTTTCCCTGTATTCATTTTTAGAGAGAGAGGAAGGGAGAGGGAGAGAGAGATAGAAACATCGATGAGAAAGAACATCGATTGGCTGCCTCCTGCATGCCCCACACTGGGGATTAGGCCCACAACCTGGGCATGTGCCCTGACCGGGGATTGAACCTGCGACCTCTTGGTGCTTGGATTGATGCTCAACCAGTTGAGCCACACCAGCTGGGCCAGGATGTGAAATTTTAAAAGATTAGCTACCACCCTGGCTGATTTGACTCAGCGGTTAGAGCTTTAGCCCTTGGACCAAAGAGTCATGGGTTTGATTCCTGTCAAGGGCTTGTACTTCGGTTGTGGTTTGTTCCCGGCCCTGGTTGGGGTCATGTGGGAGGCAACCAATCGATGTGTCTCTCTTATGTTGATGTTTCTCTCTCTCCCTCCCACTCTATCTGAAGATGAATGGGAAAAAAATATCCTTGCGTGAGGATTAAAAATAAATAAAGGATTAGCTACCAATTATGACTAATAAACTCTCAATATATATATGCATTTTTTTGTTGTTTCTAGAGAAAAACAGAAATCGGAAGCTAAAGACAGAAAAATTTTAGAAATTCTGCAAGTCAAGGATGCTAAAATACAAGAATTGGAACAGGTTGGTGTTAAAATAGAAAATACTTAAAATACTGTATTTGTTTCAGGTAGTAGGTCTTTATAATTATTTTAAATTATTTTTTGCAATAATGTTCATTAAGAATATCAGGGTCATTATGTCAAACCATTACTATTTTGAAACTACTATAGTTAAATTGTTCTTTATCATTATACTTTGGTTGTAGTCTATTATTTGTTTTCTGAATTAATAGGCTGTATTTATACATTAAAATGCATAAGATGGTGTTATAGTTTTATAGTAGTATCTAGCAGTTATTTATTGAATTTTTTTTTATTTTTAGCAGTTATCATTTACTTCTGAAACTTGTGAATTTTCAGATGATTTTGTTTGTAGAAAAGATCAATAACTGGGATGATTCTATTTGATCTTTTTATTTTTATTTACTTATTTTTTCCTTTATTGATTTATTTTTAGAGAGAGAGGAAGTGAGAGGGAGAGAGAAATAGAAACATCGATGAGAGAGAACATCGATTGGCTGCCTCCTGCATGACCCCCACTGGGGACTGGGCCCACAACCAGGGCATATGTCCTGACCAGGAATTGAACCGTGACCTCTTAGTGCATGGGTCGATGCTCAACCACTGAGCCACACCAGCTGTACGCTGTTTGATCTTTTTAAAGTTTGTATTTTTGAATCAGCACAGTCCTACCTTTTATGTATAATCAGTAAATTGTACTATTACATATAACTTTATATAATAAGTATATATAGGATACTGACTCCCTGATTATAAATATATCATTACATATAATTTATACAACCAGTATAGTATCACTGCAAAAATCCATGTGGTCAGTGTTTCCAGAAACCATTTTCAAGGTATAAACATCTTCAAAATAAAGGTGAAAGAAATTTATTGTAAGAATGGCCTATATCATGATATAATATTTAAATTCATTTTGTACCCAATTACTCATTATGGGATAAATTACCTATAATTTTTTTTCTGGATTACATGGAGGTTCTTTTTGGGAACTATTTTCTTCTGGTTTTGACTGTATTTTCCTTTCTAGCCAATTAAAGGGGTCATGAGAACTTTGATTTCAGGTTAGTTATTGTTATAAAGTTGTTTTATTAAATGACTAAAAGTGGAAGTTAAATAAAAGATTCATTTATTTTCCATTCTTTACATCCATATAAACTCTTTTTAAAATGGAATATAGATTCCCATTTGACATATAAATTTGAAGTTTATACCTTCTGCAACATTGTGGCCAGCTGTGAGACTTAGTCACACTTACTATAAGTTTTCTTTATAGTAAATGTCATAATTGATACTACAATGATGAAATTTTAGAAATAGCATTTTAGTCAGTTTGTTGTGGAAAAAAAAAAAACAGTTGTATTTTCCACCTGCATATCAAACAATGTCAGAATGCATTCTAAGATATGTATTGTCATGTGCGTAGTATATTAATTAGGCTAGGCTAAGCTGTTCAGTTGGTACAACTTTATGACTTAGAAGTGGCAAACATAATCTGTACTCACATTTCATTGGGAAAAGTGAGTCATATAGACACCCCAAAATTCAGCGGGGTTTGGAAAATGTAGATCCAGGCTAACCAATCACTTTCTTAGTTACAACTCTATTCTACAGAGGAGAATGGATTTTGGCACTGTTTTTGATATCATGTGGCATTACCTTTGCAATGCTTTAGGGAATGCTCAGTTCACCAGATCTAGATAGCTACAGCATAACATTTAAAAAAATGTTGACATTCTTAAATGACAATATATTTTCCCCTCTTTTTTTGCTAAATTCTTTTTCTACTTCCTCTTTCTTTGTTAAATACTATTTTATTATTTACCTTTTTGAGCAGAATCACTTAACTCATGTATAAAATATTAAATTCCCATCCGAGAAATTATTTGATTTTCAGGTGTCAACTTGTTTTTTAGGCCCCTAATTTCTTAGCCTACATTATGTATATTTTGATGCAATGATGGTTATAACTTTCTTCAAGGTATATTTCAGTTCAGTTCAATGAAATATTGTATTAAATATATGTACCATCCTGTGATGGCACTGTGGAAAATTCAGAATTACAATTCTTAGCTTTAATGATTTTTAAATGTCTTTGTGAAGTAGGGTGGGGATATAAGCAAGGATCAGGTAACCATATTCTCCCACAATGGATTACATGTTCTGTGAGGGTGGGAACTCTTGTATACCCATTGACCCTTTTTCACCCAGCACCTAATATTGACCATATTGCCTGGCTCATAATAGATGTTCATTGAATATTGAAAAAAAAAAGTATTATAAGTGACATGAGAGAATCACAAGCAAAATATTGTAAAGATTCAAAGGAAGGAGTGATTAAGTTGTGTGGAGAGGTCTTGCAGTGTTAAAATGGGTTTTAATAGGTAGAGATTGTAGGAGGACTTGCCCAGGGTGAATACTAGGCAAAATGCATGAAAGTAGAAGTATAAGGCATGTTTGGGTAATATTGAAATTAATATAGTCTGTTTCATAGTGTGTAGGAGTTTAGGTTGAGATAAGACTAATGTTTTGTTGCACCTATATTAAGGAAATTCCTTGATTGCTTGAAAGAAAAATTTGGATTTTACTGGTAGGCCAAAGAAATCTATCTAGGTTTTTCATTAGGGACTTAAGTTAATTGAGCTGCAGTCTATAAAAATAAAACTGATAATCAGTATAGACAATTAGAAAAAGGAAAGCAGAAAGTGAAATGATCTATTGGGAAGTTTTCTTATACTCTAATAGTAATACCATGAACTTGAACTATTAGGTTTGCAGGAATGAAAGCTATGTAAATTAGAACCATAGGACTTGACAGTAATTTGAAAGTGACTATTAGGTTTTCAGCCTGGAGAAACCAGAGAACAGTGGCATTATTATCAGAAGAGGGTTATTATCAGGAGTTACAACTTACTGTGAGGATTAGGTTTTGATCTCCTTTTAGAAAATTTGTGTTTTAGTTATTGGTAGGATTTCCACTTAGAGATTTTTAGCGAACTGTTGAAAGCCTGGATCTGACCCCTGGGAGGGAGTTTTCTCTTTAAGATGTAGATATTTAATGTTGTAGATAGAGGGAAGAGTTTAAACAGTGAGAATTCTAAGAACAAAGATATTTGCTGATATTGTTAATGGATTAGAGGAAGAGCAAATTTCAGTAAAAGAGATGAAATGACTGTTCAGGGAAGAAGAGAGAGAGAAGTATAACGTAATAGCTCATGAATTAAAAAAGGAATTTCAAGAAGCAAAAGGTGATCACGTTTTAAAATGCTGCAAAAGTGGAGTTTGTGAAAAAGATTAAATTTAGCAATAATGAAGTATTTAGTGATTTTAGAAAGCAATACAAGGAGAATTGGTATATGACATTTTAAGAGATCATGTAATTCTAACAAAGTAATGGAAAAGAATGAGGAGTTTTACAATGAAGAGAAAGAAGATTCTTCACTTAAAAATATTAGGCTAAATATTTGAAAGTAATGGAGAAAGAAATTAAAAATATACAATGCAAGAGGACTTGATTGAGTTAGCAGAATTCTAGATGAAGGTGGAGACCATGGGATTAAGAAGATCACAAGGTTCAGTACATTCAAAGTTTTTCATCTGTTTAGTCATTCAGATTATATCTATATTTTTTCTTAAACCATTATCTTTCTTCCAGCTTTCTTTTTATTAATATATTATATCTTTGTTCATCCTTTTGCATTGCATCTTTAGATGAATCTCTGTATATAATATTTGATTGGACTTTGTGTTTTGAGTCATCTTTACCTTTTTAAAGGAAAATTCATTTCATTTGCTTTTTTTGCTACAACATACTTATTTGGTCTTTGTTCTCTGTTTGACCTTACAGTTTTGTTTTTTTAAATATTTTACATGTCTTGTCTTCTCTTTGTGTAAGCTTGTGTGTGTATGTGTGTGCATGTACTCTCATGTTGATAATTTGGAAGGTTTAGAGTCTATATTGGTGTTCTTGTGATTAAGTTTATTATTTTATATATTATATTGAACACTGTATCTCTTGATTCTAATATGTTCTGAAAAATCTAGAGAGTATCTCTCAACTGCACAGTGGAAAAATTGAGAACATTATCATACTTTTACTTATTTAGCTTTTATTTCTCCTGCATTTTAAAGTGAACTCACAGAGAGTAATTAGAAGACTTCATTTCCTGTTCTTAGCATTATTTAGTTGTGGAATTTTTTTTATACTGTCAAGATTTATAATGCTTATGTTCCATTTCTCCATTATTTTCTAGTATAAATTCTATAGTATTATAGAATAGATTGACTTATATTTGTTTTTCTCTTGCTCTATAACAAATTATCACAAACTAGTGCCTTAAAACAACACATACATTTATTAAGTTGCTGTGGATCAGGAATCTGGGCATAGCTTAGGTGGGTCCTCTGCTCTGGATCTCATAAGGTTTTATATTTATTTATTTATTTTTTGGTTGATCCTCACCCGAGGCTATTTTTCCATTAATTTTTAGGTAGAGTAGAAGGGAGGGAGGGGGAGAGAGAGATTGAGAGAAACATCGATGTGAGAGAGAGACATTGATTGGTTGCCTCCTGCACAACCCCAGTGGGGGCCAGGAGCAAACCTGCAGCCCTTAGGTCCATGGGCTGATGCTCTAACCACAGAGCCACACTGGCCAGGGCTCATAAGGTTTTTTTAAATCATGGTTTTGATTGGGCTATGTTCTCATCTGGAAGCTTAGTTTGGAAATAATCTGCTTCCAGGCTCATTCAGGTTGGTGGCAGAACCCACGTACTTGAAATTTTAAGACTAAAGTCCTAAATGGGACCAAAATCTGTATGGGGTGGGGAGGGAGGAAGGGAGAGAGAGAGAGAAAGATTGAGAAATGTTGAGAGATTGAGATCAATTGATTTTAAAGCTTTAACTCATGCATGACAAGCTGGCAGGCTGGAGACTCAGGGAGAAGAGTTGGTGTTGGCACTTGGGAGGAAAAAATTTAGGACCGTGTTCCTTTTTCTTAAGGCTTTCAACTGATTGCATGAAGCCCAGTCACGTTATGGAGGGGTTATCTGTTTACTCAGAGACTACTGATTTAAATGTTGATCACATCTAAAAAATACCTTCACAACAGCATGTAGAGTGGTTTGATCAAAAAGTGGAAACCATGGCCTAGCCAGGTTGACTCATAAAATTAACCAAATGGGTAAAAAGTACTGAGGTAAATAGTCCTTGAGTATGAGGTTTTAACTTTATCAGGTTAGGTTGTGTTCCTGTTTGTTGTAGTTAGAGGCTAAACTGCTTTGGTGTCCTTTTTTGTTTGGGTTTCTCTATAGACTTTGATTGTTATCCGAGACACACAGATATTTAATTTATTATATAGAAGCCCTATTGATGTAGTGCTGAGGTGTGAGGGAGCAGGGATATATGCTATAGTCTTATAGGTAGGTGCCCCTAGGCTATGACCTTCACAAGTGCTCCTCAGTTTTGTCCCCCTTAGGACAGATAGGAAAGCTAGAGGGTGTTGAAGTTGGGTATTTCTCTTCCTCCAGGTTGGTTAGTCTCTGGTAAAACCCCAATAGGCCCTGGTAAAATAGTTTCTCTTGAGACCAGGCCTTGTTAAGAAGCAATGAGTGCTTTGGATATATTTTAAAATGGCTACTTTTCCCTTCTCCCTGTAGGAAGCAGAAAGAGATTTTTCTCCAATCTTAATTGTGACAACTAGGCTCAAGTATCTTACATACAACTCATGAAAGCATGGGAGCTCTGCTAGGACTGGGCCCTCTTGACTTTTTAACTCTCAAACGTATCTACACCGATCCTCCAGTTCATTTATTATCTAATAGTTTTTTTCTACCCTGATACTGGTTCCCATGAAGTTTTCTGCTTCTGGATTTCTACTCTGGTAAAGTGTGGTTCTCTGTATCTGCCTGTTTGACTCTCCAGTTTTGGGAACAGTAATTTGCCCTATGACCTCAGTTATCTGGTAGATCTAAGAAGAATTGTTGATTTTCAGTTTGTTTAGCTTTGTTCATGCTGTGTGAACAGGAGAGATGACTTCCAAGTTCCTTACATGCTGGATTGGAAACCAAGAAGTCCCTTCACTGTGTTTTGCTGTTTCACTGAGTAATATTAACTAGCTCTTAATTTTCAAAACTTGAGCCCATGAATAGTTAAGAATGACAACTCCTTTAGCTTGTGTAAGTCTTAAATTACTAGGATGTTACAAACACACACACCCACATACACAGATTTTAGCTGGTTGCACAAAAACTTTTGTAGAAGTGCAGTCTAATATGATAACATATTTTATTGATAGTAGTGTAAAATTGAATTATACAAATCTTTCAGGGCTTAATTTATCAATCATCCTCTATTGGTAGTACATCTTTATCTAATTTATTACCTTAATGATTATGTAGCATAATACCAAATTTATTAAACTAATTACCAGAATATGATAGTTTTAATTAACTAATTTCCCACTGTATTTTTCTTTTTTATTTAAAAATTAAGTTCACATGATTGAATTTATAATTCAGTGTCAATCTTATTCATAAACATTTACTAATTTGGTTTGGGAGACAGTCTGAAGTACATAGAGGAAAAATTAGCAAGACTAATTAGTATGTTATGTGTCAAATGAGTAATGTAGGCAATACAGAAATTTAGAAATGGCCAAAATAACTGTGATAGTTGGGAAAGGCTCATGAAGAAGGTAGAAACTGAATTTGCAGGAGGGCAAAGCTTAGATGAGAATAAAAAAATGGGCTATGAATAGTGGATAGGCCATATTTATGGTCTATATTTATGCTGCTTGACTGATATCAGACACATTTTGATATGCCCTAATAAGTAAAATAGGAAATAGGAATGTAAACCATGTTGAGGTGTCATTTATCTTCTGGATTTGTAAGCCCGAGAGTCAAGTGTTGCTGCAGATGTGGAGCTGTTGCAAACTCATGAAGTGCATCCAGCCTATGAGTTAGCACTTTCACCTCCAAGTATCTATAATCTAGAGAGCAATGTTTCTCAAACTGTTATTAATATGATTCCCACACAGAAAAAATATATTTTACTTCATGAACCAGTATACACACATGAAATAAATGTTTCATATAATAATGGTTATCCTGCCCTGGCCAGTTTGGCTCAGCGGTTAGAGTGTCAGCCCGTGGACCAGAGAGTCCCAGGTTCGGTTCCTGCAAAGGGCACGTACCTCAGTTGCCGTTTGTCCCTGGCCCCGGTTGGGGTCTTGTGGGTGGCAACTACTAGATGTATCATTCTCACATCGATGTTTTTCTCTCTCTTCCTCCCGCTCTATCTGAAGATGAATGCAAAAGTATCTTCAGGTGAGGATAAAAATAATAATAATAATAAACAATGGTTATCCTTACTATGTCTAATAAAAGTAAAAATATAACAAAGTGTATGTTAAATATGAGTTTTATAATATTTAAACAAAGTAGAAATTCTAAATTAAATACTGCAAAAAATTTAGGAACTGTTTAATTTAATATAGTGTGTCTGTTTCTTTCATAAGTATATTATTATGGGCATAGTTTTTCCTAAGAATTTGTGCATATCACTTTGATATTTTCTATTGTATCTATTCCACTTTAAAAATGCTGATTGTGATGACTAAATTGATTTAATGAGCCATTACTAGATTACAATCTGTAGTTTGAAAAATACCATTTGGGAGATAGTTCTTGCTCATCAGTATCAGGAGACATGCTTAAGAGTGTTCATAGCAGCATTGTTTGCATACCCCCTTCTCCCAAAGGGAAACAGCTGACATATACACTGGTAATAGATGGATAAATATATAATAGGATATTTACATAATGGAATAATATTGTACTCCAAGGTAATTTAACCACAGGTACATCTATCAATATGGATAAATTTGGGAATGTAATGTAAATTGAGCAAAAACAGCATGCCACAGAATGTGTAATATGGTTTAATTTATATAAAGTTCAAAAATAAGCTAAACTGTGCAGTACACTAAATAGGGATATATATGTCTTCAAACTGTAAGGAAAAGCAAGAGAAGAGTGAGAACCAAAGTTTCAGGACAGTGCTTATCTCTGTTAGAGGATCAGGGGACATACAGGAGACTTTGAAGATAATGGTAAAGTTGTGTTTTTCAGTTGGGTGGTTGTGGGTACAGGGCTGCTCTTTTTATTGTTTCTTAATACCTAACACACTTATCCCAGATTATTTTTGTACGTACAGTCATCCATCATGTAATGACCTGTAGGTCAGTGGAGGACCTCCTGTACTGCAGAGGTCCCACATGATTATAATGGAGCTGAAAAATTCCTATAGCCTAGAAATTATGTCATAGCCATCATAATGTGGTAGCACAGTGCATTATGTGTTTCTGGTCATGCTCATGTAAACAAACCTACTGCAGTGCAAATCATATAAAGATATAGCGCATACAATTACAGTGGTAGGCTGGTAGGCTTGGTAGGCTATATATACCATCTAAGTTTGTGTAAGTGCACTGTATGATATTCATGCAGAAATAAAATCACATAGGGTGCATATTTCAGAACATATTCCCATTAGTAAGTGATGTTTAAAATACTTTTAAATAGAAGTAAAATAAAATCAATTAATATTATAGCTTTAAGAAATTAGAATATAGGAGATACCCTCATTTTATTCCTTAAACTCACCACATTTTTTGTCCTATCCCTATGTCTTACTTTAAGTTCATCCTCAAGTCCTTTGGAGAGTGTTTATTAGCAGGGAATATGGAAGTACAAAAATAAATTGAGATCATATGAACATCCATGATAGATCAGAGATGAAATAAAGGTCAGGGGTTTCTTAATAAGAAAACAGTGTGCAGTCCAGCCGGTGTGGCTCAGTGGTTGAGTGTCAACCCATGCACCTAGAGATTCCAGTTTGATTCCCGGCCAGAACACATGCCCAGGTTGTAGGCCCAATCCCCAGTCGGGGGCATGCAGGAGGTGGCCAATCGATGTTCTCTCTCATCGATGTTTCTATCCCTCTCTCCCTCTCACTTCCTCTCTCAAATCAATAAAGGAAAAAAAAAAAAGAAAACAGTGTGTTGATATTGTGATATGTCTGCTTCTTGGTTGACAGGCAGATGGGGCTTGAGGGAAGGATGCTGTTAAGAATGACTTGGAGGCTTTAAAAAAGTATGTGTAACCAGATGATAGGTCTTAATAACTGTTTGTTGAAACAATGGATGGATTGACAAAAGTTGAAGAAGTTTAAGAAAGAGATAGTATCAGAATATGGATTTCAGTTTTGTCCTGTTAGTTTGAAGTGACAGCAGATAATCCAAGTGGAGGTATTGTATAGAAAGTTAGGAATGTGGCATTGCTGATTGGGAGAGACTCAGGGCTGGAATATGGATTATGTAGTCTTTCAGACATAGATGAGACCATAAGCTAATGGGGTACATTTTCTGAGAGAAAAGCTATAAGGAGAGGAATGGGAAACTAAGAATTGAGTTGTGGATACAGCCTTCAAATAGGTATCATTTAGGCATCTCTGGCTGGTATGAAGAATATTCAGTTGAAAACTGTGATAGTTTAAATATTCTGAAAATTCTTTCTATGGAGCAAGATATTTTTAGTATTAAACTTGCCATTTTTTATTCTTTAAAATTATTTACACCTTCAAAAAACTGTAATTGTTTCTCTGAAAAATATTTTCTTTCAAATGATACTCAAAAGTATAATACTTATTTTAGCTAATATGCATTTTCCTTAATTAGAATGCTTTGTAAAATTATGTTTTTCTCTTATTACACACCCAAATCCCAAATGTTTGCTTTCTGAATGTGGCTTAATATTTGGTATCCAGTTTTTATGTGTTCTTCATCTTAAACTAATAAATAGGTACCATACTTGCACAGTTTACTGAAAAAAACTGAGCATATCACAGGAAGGAAATAAGCATTGTTATGAAAGCTAGTTAATCCTTATATTTTAATCAAGATCTAAGTCTTTTTAAATAAAATAAATTTTTCTTAGAAATATCAGCTCACCAATAACTGATTTATTTTTCCATAGAGAGAATCAGGACTAAAACGGGACATAAATGACCTTGTGAAGCGGAAGATTATAGTAGATGAAGAAAATGCTTTCTTAAGGAAAGAATTCAGTGACTTGCAGAAGAAATTTAAAGATAAAAGGCAAGAAGTTAAGGTGTGTTGACTTGTACATAGTTTTACAGTACTATTGCTTTGAAGTCCTACTTTAAGCTTTGTTAGCTTTTGTGGCACAGAAAGTGACAAGCTTGGAGGAAAAATTGCCTTAGGCCCTGCTGTACCACAGTTTTCTCACATGCAGTAACTCTGAGAAAGATGCTTTAAAGCTAAGACTCCAAGCTTTATAACTTTCAGATAAATAGTTAATGATGGAAATGGAGCTAAGAAAGTAGGAGTGTGAATATGTGGCTTCTTGTAATTAGATTCTGATGGGATTGGCATTATTAATTGATAAAACCCAGGTCTGGGAGGATATGTCTGTGTGGGTCTCAAAAATAGCTGGGGACAGCATCAAAGGCAGCTTGATCAATTAATGGGCTCTTTGCAAATGTGTACTCATCAAAGCTGTCATCCAGTGAAAAAATATGATCCATCCACCTGCATGAAAAGAGGCCAATAAAAGTATATAGGTGACCTTGGCTATCAAATATAGAAGAAGCTGCTGTGAGGGTAAAACTGCACAGTTTATACTTGCTGATTAGTTCTCACCATTTTTTGTTTTGTTTTGTTTGTTTATTGGCCCTGTGGTACTGTTCTGCAGGATACTAAAGAGTGTGTACAGAATAAGGAAGAGCAAAACAGACTGGTTATAAAAAACCTAGAAGAGGAAAATGAGAAATTAAGTACCCGCTGCACTGACCTGCTAAATGACCTGGAGAAATTGAGGAAGCAGGAAGTACATTGGAGAAAAGAAAAGTGTAGCATTGATGCAAAAATAAAGGTATGCAGTGAGAATGAAATTCATGCTGTTATTTTGAATCTAACTTCTTATTGGAAGTTTATTATATATTATTTTCTTTAAATAACAAGTTATATATTCAAATCCATCGGTGGGAACTAGCATTAATTTATATTCCTTCACTTAAGACCCATAGCTTTTTAAAAATTGATGTTGCAAAGCAGGAAACTCACTTCAAATATTTATCTAAAATGTAATCATTAAAAAATAAAGGATATTGCATTTTAAAATAAAACATGTTGTTAAAAAATAGAATCATAAGTTTTTATTTTTTTGAGTTAGGGCTTAAATTTATAGATAGAGGATAGAATTCATTAAAATATAGTTTTAAGACTATTTTTAAGGCCTTTAAAAAATAAAATGTTTAAAACATAAGACACTTAAAAAATACTCACATATGATTTTTTATCTTTATTGTTGAAAGTATTACAGATGTCTCCCCCTTTTTCCCCCATTGACCCCCTCCTCCCCAGTCACCCTCCTCCTGCTTTCCTGCAACTATTGTCTGTGTCCATTGGTTATGCATATATGCATATACGTTCTCTGGTTCATATGTTTTGAAGATAGTGTTTTCTTTGGCTTACAAGGGCCTATTCATAGTAAAATTTTATTCTATAGAATATGAAAGTACAAGCATTCTTTATATTATTATTATACTCTTTTGATTTATATTTTTCAAAGTAATACTTTTTTGTGGCTTTCTTTGTCTTGGAAATGTTTTGTTTATTTTTTTTCTAGTGAATTTCAGGTTTCTCTTTTCCATAGATTTTGTTGAAAAGACCAGAAACGGATTTTAGTGCTAGCAAATATCATGGTCCCTTTATGTATGCACACATAAAAAGAATATATAACATAAGTACATACATATATATAGCTATTAAAATATGGTGATTATGGATAAGTGTGTGTGTGTATGTGTACTCATGTGCGCATGATTATTTAATCAAGTTAGAGGAGAAAGGATGTGTCTGAGTGTTTGATTCAATTCATTGCAGATATTTAAGGAAATATAATAAATCTATTGGTGCATAAACAGGCAGTGACTGAGCCATTTGGAGAATTGAATTCTGATGCTTTTTTTCTTAATTTTTATGTCAATTCTGCTTCCCTACAATCTTCAAGCAGTTTGGTAGTATGATAAGGGTAAATGGTACTTCCTTGTGTTAATTTACGTCTATATGATTGTTTAATAATAATTTCCATTTCCTTATTTGCTATTGAAGTAGTCCATTCTGTGATTGCTGTGATTTTTAGTTCTGTGACTTTTTTTATTGGTGTGTTTGTCTTTTCTTATTAATTTGTTAGGCATACTTTATTCTGGATTATAATACTTTGTTATATATATTACCAGTACCTTCTGTTCTGTCAATCTTGAATAAGGTGAATTGGACTTTCAAAAGTTTGTGAATTTTGCCTGGCCAGTGTGGCTCAGTGGAGTGAGCTTCATCCCATGAACTGAGAGGTCTCGGTTCGATTCCTAGTCAGGGCACATGCCTGGGTTTCAGGCTCGATCCCCAGTGGGGGGCATGCAGGAAGCAGCCGATCGATGTATCGATGTTTCTCTCTCACGTTGAAGTTTCTATCTCTGTCTCCCTTCCTTACTCTCTAACAAAATCAATAAAACATATATATATATATATATTTTTTTTTTTTAATCCTCACCTGAGGACATTTTTGCATTTATCTTCAGATAGAGCAGGAGGGAGAGAGGGAAGAAGAGAGAGAGAGAAACATTGACGTGAGAGAGACACATCAAGTGGTTGCCACCCACACGACCCCAATCCGGGGCCGGAGACAAACTGCAACCGAAGTACGTGCCCTTAGTGGGAACTGAACCTGGGACTCTCTGGTCTGTGGGCTGATGCTCTAACCGCTGAGCCAAACTGTCCAGGGCAATAAAACATATTTTTTAAGAAAGTTTGTGAATTTTGAGAAAGTGAATTTTATTATTTTCTTCTCTAGTGTTTTGCTTTAGGAGTTTTACATGCTAAAGTTTTTCCTATCCCAAAGGCTTTAATCTATTTAGAATTCATTTGTGGGTTTGGCATTCCACACCATTTACTCAGTAGTTTATTGATTTGAGATACAGTCTCTCATATCTCCAAATTTCAATGTGGATGGTTTGTTTTTAGACATCCCATTATTTTTATGGTTTTAGATATTGTAGTTTTATAATTTGACCCATTATTTGGTAGGGAAGTCTACTTCTTTATTCTTTCCTTTTCTAAGTCATGAGTCCCTATATGTGCCTCTTCACTATCTTTTAATATTTGAGAATCATTTTATTAGTTTTACTGAAAAACTCTGTTAGAAAGCAGACTAGAACTACACTTAACTTATTAATTGATTTGGGGAGAATTGTGATCCTACCATTTATGAATGTCAAATAAGGTTTTGTAACATTATTGAAATGGCATTGTCAATTTTTATTATAGTCTAGCTACTAGATTATTGTAAAAAGCATTGTGTTATGGTAAATAATATATTTAAATATATTTTTAATTGATTAATTCTGAACTGCAGGAATGTTACTGATTCATTTTATCTTGAGCTTCTTTTCAAGTTTTTCCAATTGTCGCAGTTCTAAAAATTTGTACATTTTCTGTATTTTTCTAAGTTATATAATTATATTGTGATAGTAAGAAAATTTTGCTTCTTTCTTTCCTGTTTAAAATATTAATGGGCATATAATTTACATATCTTTTATTTAATCCATTTAAAGTGTACAGCCCAAGTTTTAGTTTATGCATAGTTGAGCTACTATTACCACAATTACTTTGAAATCATTTTGATCATCCCCAAAAGAAACCCTGTAACCTTAAGCAATCACTTTTTATTTACCCTTAGCTCCACAAAGGGTTAGTAGATAACCACTAATCTACTTTCTTTCTCTATAGATTTTTCTATTCTAAACATATTATATAATTGAAATCATAGTATGTGGTCTCTTGTGGCTGACTTCTGCCACTTAGAATAATGTTTTCAGGATTTATCCATGTTATATTAGTGCTTCATTCCTTTTTATTGTTGGTTAATATTCAATTATATATATTCTGTATTTTATTTATCACTAGCATATAGACATTTGTGTTATTAATAATGCTGCTATGAACATTTGTGTACAATATTTTGTGTATAAATGCATATGTCTTCATTTTTCTTAGGTACATAACAAGAAGTGAGATTAATGGGTCTTAGTGTAACTCTGTTCTTAAGTGTTTGAGGAAATGTCATATTGTTTTCAAAAGCAGCTGCACCAAAACAGTGATAAAGTATTTGTGTACTGTTGATAATTTTAGGGTTTAGGAGAATTTATAAGCTTACTTTTAAAATAGGAAAGTAGCCCTGGCCAGTTTGGCTCAGAGGTTAGAGCATTGGCCCATGGACCGAAGGGTTGCAGATTTAATTCAGAGTCAAGGGCACGAATCTGGGATGCAAGTTCGATCCCCAGTCCCAGTCGGGGTCGTGAGGGAGGCAACCAATCGATGTGTCTCTCTCACATCAGTATTTATTTTTCTCTCTCTCCCCCTCCCTTCCACTCTATTTTAAAAAATCAATGGAAAAATATCCTTGGGTGAGGATTAACCAAAAACAAGCAAACAAACAAACAAAAAACCGGGAAAGTATATGAACTGTTTCTTGAAATTCTTGGAGTAGAAACAATGGCTTTGTAGTCTCATTACTTCATCCTGCATCTACCTGTTATTTACACCTTACACATTGTTGGCAGTTGGTGTTAGTTAAAATGTTTATCAATACAGATGTTTATAAAAAGCAGCCGCACCATTTTGCTTTCTGAACAGAAGTGTATGAGGATTCTGATTTCTCTGTCCTCATCAACACTCGTTGACTTGTCTATCCTTTTTTATTTTATTTTATTTATTTATTTTAAAATCCTCACCTGAGAATATACTTATAGATGAGAGAGAGAAGGGAAGGCAACTGGTTTGCCTTTTTTTTTTTGGTTAATCCTCACCTGCGGATATTTTTCCATTGAGTTTTAGGTAGAGTGGAAGGGAGGGAGGGAGAGAAAGAAAGAAACTTCCATGTGAGGGAGGCACATCGATTAGTTGCCTCCTGCACAACCCCAACTGGGGCTGGGGACAAACCTGCAACCCAAGTGTGTGCCCTTGATTGGGAATCAAACATGAGACCCTTGGGTCTGTGGGCCGACGCTCCAACTACTGAACCAAACTGGCCAGGCCTGCCTTGGCATAAAAAAAAAAAATGTTTTTATTGATTTTTAGTGAGAGAGAAAAGGAGAGAGATACAGAAACATTGATGAGAGCAACACATCGATTGGTTGCACACCCCCAATGGGGATTGAGCCTGCAACCCGAGTCCATGGGTCGACACTTAACCATTGAGCCACACCAGCTGGGCTGCCTTGGCATTTTTATTGAATATCAATTGACTGTAAAAATAAGGGTTTATTTCTGGACTTCAGTTCTGTTCCTTTGGTCTAGACTTTTATTCTCATGTCTCTGCCACACTCTCTTGATTATTGTAGATTTGTAGTAAGTTTTGCAACTGGGATGTGTTTGTCCTCCGAATTTATTGTATTTCAAGATTGTGTATTCTGGGTCTCTTGCAATTTCCATATGAATTTTAGAATCAGATTTTCTATTTCTTGCAAAAAAAGCAAGCTGAGATTATTTTGTTAAGGATTGCATTGAATCAGAAGATCAATTTGGGGAGTATTACAATCTTAATATCATATGTTCTGATCCATCTACATGGGATGTTTCATTTATTTATTTAGGTCTTTAATTTCTTTCAACAGTGTTTTGTAGTTTCCAGAATATAACTTTGCACTTCTTTGGGATATATATTCCTAAATGGTTGATTATTTTAGGCTATGCTAAGTGCAGTTGTTTCTTAAGTTTTTAAAGGTGGTTCATTTTTATTTATTTATTTTTAAAATCCTCACCCAAGGATTTTTTTTTTTTTCTATTTATCTTTAGATAGAGTGAGAGGGAAGGAGAGAGAGGGAGAGAGAGAGAAACATTGATGTAAGAGGGACATGTAAACTGATTGCCTACCACATGACCCCGTCCAGGGCCAGGGATGAACTGCAACTGAGGTACGTGCCCTGGACTGGAATCAAACCTGTGACTCATTGGTCTGTGGGCTGACACTTGAAACACTGAGCCAAACTGGCCAGGGCAAGATGGTTCATTTTTAATGTATAGATACACAATTAATTTTTATATATTTATCTTTCAACCTGTAACCTGAACAGGTTGATTTCTTAAGATTTTTTATATGTAAGATCATGTTATCGTTATGTACAGATAGTTTCATTTTTCTTTTTTGGTCTAAATGCATTTGAATCTCATTTTATTGTCTGTTGCCCTTGCTAGAATCTTTAGTACAAAATTGAATAGAAAAAGAGAGAGTGGACATCTATGTTTTGTTCCTGATCTCAGGGGGAAAGGATTCACTCTGACCCTTGAGTATATTAGCTCTGAGTTTTTTGTTGAGTATCAAATTGAGAAAGTTTCTTTTTACTCCCAGTTTATTGAAAGTTTTGTTATTTTTATCATAAAGAGGTGCTGCATTTTAGAAAATACTTTTCCTGCATTTGTTGAAATTTATTCTGTTGGTATAGTGTATTACATTATTTGATTGATTTTGAATGTTAAACCAACCTTTCATTGCTGGGGTATCATTATCTGGCTTTGGTGTCAGGATAATCCTGACCTTATTGAATGAGTTAGGAAGCATTGCCTCTTTCTTATATTCTTTGGAAGAATTTGACAAGGATTGGTATTAATTAAAAAAAAAAAGCTTTTGATAGAATTCACCAGTGAAGCCATCTGGCTCTGGAGTATTCTATGTTGGGAGGTTTTGATAACAGATTCAAGCTCTACACTTATTATAGATCTATTGAGATTTTCTTTTTTCTTGAGTCAGTTTAGGTAATTTGTATGTTTCAAGGAATTTGTCCATTTTATGAAGGTTATTTAATTTGTTGACATACAATTGTTAATAGTATTTTCTGCTAATCCTTTTTTTCCTCTGGTAGTGTCATTTTTATTTTAGCTATTTAATACTTTTTCTTCTTTCTTTGTCAGTCTAGCTAAAGGTTTGTTAATTTTACTGCTCTTTTTAAAGAGACAACTATTACTTAAAGTGGTTTTCTCTATTCTGCTTTTCCCTTTAATAAAATTTTCCACGTTACTTTTTATTATTTTCTTCCTTTGTATTTACTTTGTCATTCCTTTTCTGTTTCTTCAAGAGGTAAAATTAGATTATTGATTTGAGATGTCTTTTTTTTTTTTTTGGTATTTTTTATTTAAATTAATTTATATTTGTTACAGATGTTTCTCCTTTTTCCCCATTGACACAATCCTCCCCATCCCCAGCTTTATTGTCGATGTCCACTGGTTATGCATATATGCATATAAATTCTGTGGTTTATCTCTCCCCCTCCTCCCCTTCTTAGTTTTGTCAGTCTGTACCCTATTTCTATGTCTCTGGGTCTGTTTTGTTCATCAGTTTGTTTTATTCATTATATTCCACAAATAAGTGAGATCATGTGATACTTGTCTTCCTCTGCTTGGCTTGTTTCGCTTAGGATAATACTCTCCAGGTCCCTCCATGTTGTCTCAAAGGATAAGAGATCTTTCTTTCTTACAGCTGCATAGTATTCCATTGTGTATATGTACTACAGCTTTTTTTATCCACTCATCTACTGATGGACGCTTGGGCTGTTTCCAGACCTTAGCTATTGTAAAAAATGCTGCTATGAACATAGGGGTACATATATTCTTTCTGATTGGTGTTTCAGGTTTCTTAGGGTATATTCCTAGAAGTGGGATCACTGGGTCAAATGGCAGTTCAATTTCTAATTTTTTGAGGTAACACCATAGTGTTTTCCACAGTGGCTGCACCAGTCTGCATACCCACCAGCAGTGTACCAGAGTCCCCTTTTGTCCACACCCTCGCCAGCACTTGTTTCATGATTTGTTGATGGCGGCCATTCTGACAGGTGTGAGGTGATACCTCATTGTTGTTTTAATTTGCATCTCTATGATGAATAGTGACGTTGAGCATTTTTTCATATGTCTCTTGGCCATTTGTAAATCCTGTTTGGAGAGGTGTCTCTTTAGGTCCTCTGCCCTTTTTTTAATTGGGTTCTATGTCTTCCTTTTGTTGAGTTGTATGAGTACTCTATATATTTTGGAAATTAACCCCTTATCTATGTATCATTGGCAATTATGGTCTCCCATATAGTGGGTTCCCTTTCCATTTTGATGGTTGTTTCTTTTGCTGTGCAGAAGCTTTTTAGCTTGATGTAGTCTCATGTGTTTATTTTTCCTTTGTTTCTCTTGCCTTAGGTGTTGTATCAGTGAAAATTCTGCTGCGTGTGATATCTGAAATTTTGTTGCCTACATTTTCTTCTAGGATTTTTATGGATTCATGAGTCACATTTAAGTCTTTTATCCATTTTGTGTTTATTCTTGTGTATAGTGTAAGTTGGTGGTCTACCTTCATTTTTTTTGCAAGTAGCTGTCCAATTTTCCCAACACCATTTATTGAAGAGGCTGTCTTGACTCCACTGTATGCTCTTGCCACCTTTGTCAAATATTAATTGAGCATATTGTCTTGGGTCAATTCCTGGGTTCTCTGTTCTGTTCCATCGATCTATCTGCCTGTTCTTATGCCAGTACTAGGCTGTTCTGATTACAGTGGCTTTGTAGTTTAACCTGGTATCTGGTATTGTGATCCCTCCTTCTTTGTTCTTCTTTTTCAAGATTGCTGTGGCTATTCGGGGTCTTTTTTGGTTCCATATGAACTTTTGAAGTATTTGTTCTCGTTCTGTGAAGTATATCGTTGATATTTTGATGGGGATTTCATTGAATCTATAGATTGCTTTGGGTAGTATGGACATTTTAATGATGTTAATTCTTCCAATCCGTGAACATGGTATATACTTCCACTTTTTTTTATATCTTCCTCTATTTCTTTTTTCAATGACTTGTAGTCTTTACTTCTTTGGTTAAGTTTATTCCTAGGTATTTTAATTTTTTTGCCGCGATGTAAATGGAATTGTTTTTCTAGTTTCTCTTTCTGTGAATTGGTGTATAAGAATGCCGTCAATTTCTAGACATTAATTTTGTATCCTGCTACTTTGCCAAATTCATTTATTAAGTCTAGTAGATTTTTGATGGAGTCGTTATGGTTTTCTATGTACAATATCATGTCATCTGCAATTATGACAGTTTCACTTCCTCCTTTCCAATTTGGATCCCTTTTATTTTTTCCTCATGTCTGATTGCTTTGGTAAGACTTCCAGCCCTATGTTAAATAAGAGTGGCGAAAGTGGGCATCCCTGTCTTGTTCCTGTTTTTATGGGAAATGCTTCTAGTTTTTGCCCATTGAGTATGATGTTGGCTGTAGGTTTTTCATATATGGCCTTTATTATGTCGAGATATGACACCTCTGTTCCCACATTGCTGAGCGTTTTTATCAGAAATGGGTGCTGGATTTTGTCGAATACTTTTTCAGCGTCTATTGGTATGATCATATGATTTTTATCTTTCATTTTGTTTATGTGATGTATCACATTTATTGATTTGCGAATATTGTACCATACTTGCATTCCTGGGATGAATCCCACTTGTTCATGATGAATAATTTTTTTGATATATTGCTGGATCCGATTTGCTAGTATTTTGTTAAGGATTTTGGCATCTGTGTTCATCAGGGATATTGGCCTGTAGTTTTCTTTCTTTGTAGTGTCTTTATCTGGTTTTGGAATTAGGATTATGCTGGCCTCATAAAATGAGTTTGGAAGTCTTCCGTCTTCTTGGATTTTTTGAAATAGTTTGAGGAGAATGGGTATTAGTTCTTCTTTGAATGTTCGGTAAAACTCCCCCGTGAAGCCATCTAGGCCTGGGCGTTTGTTTGCTGGGAGTTTCTTAATTACATCTTCAATTTCCATTGCTGTTATTGGTCTGTTCAAGTTTTCTATCTCTTCCCGGGTCAGTTTTGGGAGACTGTGTTTCTAGAAATTTGTTCATTTTGCCTAGATTGTCCAATTTGTTGGCTTATAATTGTTAATAGTGTGTTTCGATGATCCTTTGTATTTCTGTGGTGTCAATTGTTACGTCTCCTATTTCGTTTCTGATTTTGTGTATTTGGGTCCACTCTTTTTGTTTCTTGCTGAGTTTGGCTAAAGGTCCATCAATCTTGTTTATCTTTTCAAAGAACCAGCTCTTTGTTTCATTTATCTTTTGAATTGTTTTTTTAGTCTCTATGTTGTTTATTTCTCCTCTGACCTTTACTATTTCCTTCCTTCTACTTGCTCTGAGTTTTTTTTTGTTGTTGTTGTTTGTTTACTTTCTAGTTCTTTACGTTGTAGGGTTAGAAAATCAATTAGAAATTTTTCTTGTTTCTTGAGATAGGCCTGTAGTGCTATGAACTTCTCTCTCAGGACTGTTTTCGCTACGTCGCATAGATTTTGTATTGTTGTGTGTTCATTTTCATTGGTTTCCAGGAAGTTTTTAATTTCTTCTTTGATCTCGTTGTTAACCCATTTGTTGTTTAATAACATGCTATTTTGCCTCCAAGTGTTTGAATGTTTTTGTTATAATTGAGTTCTAGTTTCATGCCATTGTGATCTGAGAAGATACTTAATATGATTCCTAATCTGTGAATACCTAAATTACTCTCTAAATTTTGAAGGACAGTTTTTCTGGGTATACAATTAATTGTTGACAGTTCTTTTAGTAATTAAAATATATCATCCCACTGCATTCTGGCTTTTATGTTTTTTTATGATAAATCAGCTGTTAATTTATTAATGATCTTTTGTATGTGATGAGTCACTCTCTGTTGCTTTCAAGATTCTCTCTTTGCTTTTAGGTGAATTTCAAAGTTTGATTACAGTGTATCTCAATGTGGATCTCTTTCTGTTGATCTTATTTGAGTTCATTGAGGGCTTTAGATTTTTAGATGTATATCTCTCATCAAAATTGGGAAGTGTTTGGCCATTATTTTTTTTCAAATATTATTTCTTTGCTCTTTTCTGTCTCATCTCCTTTGGGACTCTTCTAATATGTATGTTGGTTTTCTTACTGGTGTCCCACTGTTCCCATGGGGTCTGTTCATTTTTCTTCATTCTTTTTTGCTTCTCCTCAGAATCAATAATTTCACTTGTTATATCTTCTACTTTGATGATTCTTTTTTTGGTCTCCTTGCATTTGTTGTTAGACCCTCTGGTGTATTGTCCATTTTAAAAATTTTACTTTTAAATTCCAAAATTTGATATTTAAAAAATAATTTCTATTTATGGATATACTTCAGGTTTATATGTTGTTTTTCTAATTTTATATTCTTTTGTGTTTTTCTTTAGCTTCTTGAGTATATTTATGACAGTTGTTATAAAGTATTTGCTTTGTAAATCTGATAGTAGGGTTCCTCACGAATGCTTTCTGTTAATTTATGTATTCTTTAAAACACAGTTTCCTGTTCCTTTTTTAGCATTGTATTTTTGTTGTTGTTGAAATTTGGGCATTTGGGTATTATAATGTGGTAACTTTGGAAATCAGATGAGATGGTACTTTTTTCATTGTTGAAGGCTGTTGTACTCTGTTTAGGTTGTCTTTCAAATACTTTATTATTTATTGTATATGATCATTGAAGTCTGTATCCTTTAGCTTTTTTTCAGCTCATATAATGAGATGTTTCCTTGAATGCCAGGAAGTAAAGCAAGCAAAAAACAACCCCAAATATACACACAGACACAAAACAAAATCCTCAAATATACACACAGACACAAAATAAATTTCTTTCCCAGGCTCTGTGCTGGGACCCTTATTCAATACTTATCCAGATTTGCACTGAGCCCAGGAGTCAGTTTGAGGTGTAAACATAGGATCTTCTCTGACCATTCATCTTTCCTTGAGTATGTCTGTGGATTCCTCAATTCTCTTTATGCACAGGTTTTTTGTTTTGTTTTTTGGTTAATCCTTACCCAAGGATATTTTTCCATTGATTTTTAGATAAAGTGAAAGGGCGGGAGACAGAGAGAGAAACATCAATGTGAGAGAGACACATCAATTTGATTGCCTTTGACTGGGGCCTGGGATTGAACCTGCAACTCAGGTACATGCCCTTGACTGGAAATTGATCCTGTGACCCTTTATTCCATGGGCCGGCACTATAAATGCTGAGCCAAACTGTCTAGGGCTGCACAGGTATTTTTCAATGTTCTAATTACTCAGAGAATCTTATACAGTTTTGCTCCCATGCCTTAGGCATTTTATCATATATATTGACCAATAATCTTTTGCCCCAGAGATGTGTGGTTTGTTAGTTTACCTTGTATTTTTTAGTCACATCCCCTACTTTTCTCTCTGTGTTACCAGTTAGGTCAAACAGATAATTACGTTACATCATTCCTTCAAGTAGCCTCCAGATAAGCTAGAATAGACACACACAGTAATTTTCTGTTAAGTCTGTGCTGCTTCTTCCCAAACCAGCATCCAGGATTTCCTACTTGGAACATGGATTGCCTTCTGCCACTAGAAGAATTCCAGTGCTTTAAGATTGCCTGGTTTTAGCCCTGGCCGGTTTTGCTCAGTGGTTAGAGCATCGGCCTGTGCACCAGAGAGTCCTGGGTTCGATTCCTGCTAAGGGCATGTACCTCGGTTGCAGTTTGTCCCTGGCCCCAGTTGGGGTTGTGTGGGTGGCAACCAGTCAATGTGTCTCTCTGACATCAATGTTTCTCTCTCTCTCTTCCTCCCTCTCTTTCTCCTGCTCTATCTGAAGATAAATGCAAAATATCCTTGGGTGAGGATAAAAAAAAAAGATTGCCTGGTTTTAACATGGCTAGTCTAGTGTACGGGTGATGGGTTTGGGGGGTGGGCAAGTAAAAACTCTTCAAATCTTTCATCCCATTTTTCAAGTTGATTTTTTTCTTGGTTCAGCATTTGCTTGGTTGCTACAAACCTTTGAATGCTTTCTAGGGTTTTTCTAATACTTGTTCTGACAGTTTATGCTTGTTTTATGATGTTTCTGCCAGAGCAAGAATGCTTGACACTGCATACTTTGTTATTTTGCTGATGTCGCTCATTTTATTCATTTTTACGTGATAGCTTTACTGGATATAGGACTCTGTCTTGTCAGATATTTTTTTCTTTGAACACTTTGAATATGTTATCTCACTGTCTCTAGCCTCCATTATTTCTAAAGAAAAGTCAGTTGTTAATCTTACTGAGGTCTTTGTAAATAATGAGTCATTTTTCTCTTGTAGTTTCAAAGAATTTGTCCTTGTCTTTTGACTTTCAGCACATTTACTATGATGTGTTTGTGGATCTTTGTGTGTATACTACTTGGAGTATGTTGAACTTCTTCCATGTGGAGATTAATTTTTTTTTATCATCGTTGGGTAGTTTTGAGCCATTATTTTCTTTTAATTGTTTTATCTTCAAGTTTGTTGTTCTTATTCCTGTCAGTTTATATTAAATGTTTAGCTCTTCTAGTGAATTTTTTTTTTTTACATTTTTGTTAATGTGTTTTTTAGCATCATGTTTTAAAATAATTTATATCACTTTATGAGTATTTCCTTTTGGATGAGATCTTGTCATTTCACCTTTTCTATTCTTTAAGATGTACTTTTTAAAGCATGGTTTTTGCTAGTTATTTAAATAGATTAATAATGGCTGTTTTGATGTGTTTTATGAAGTCTGACATCTGGATCCTCTCATGGGCAGTTTTGGTTGCCTGCTTCCTCTCTTCCCTATGGATGATACTGTCCTCTTTCTTTGAATGTTGCAACTTTTTTTTTTGAAAGTGGACATTTAATATTATAAACTGTAGCAGGTTTGGATATCAGTTCCTCACTGTTCCCAGGGCTTGTTAATGTTTGCTCCTTTGATTGTTCAGCAGTTTGGCTGGACATTTTACTAAAGTATATTTCCCCTGTAGTATACAACCTCTGATGTTGTTTTTCAGAGAACACAGACTTGGACTTATCTACATGCACCCTGGGTTCATAGTGATTTTAGTAGGGCTCTTCTTCACTTTTAGTAGGGCTTTTGTTTATCTCTTGATCTTTCTATTAATATGGCTGTCACTGTTTGTTAGCACACCCATCTGTTGGTCTCCAAAAATTGCTGACTGATTTTTCTGTTGTTTTTGACAATATTCTGGGATACAAGTTGTTTCACATCTGATCTAATTAAATCTGGGCCTTTTTATAGGGTTATTATTTTTTAAAATGTAAAATAAACATAACAAAATATATAATCTTACCCATTTTAAATGTACAGTTTAGTAGTGTTAATTATATTAACATTGCTGTATAACCAATTTCCAGAACTTTTTCATCTTTTAAAAGTGAAACCATACTCATTAAACAACTCCCCATTTCCCCATCTTCATAGCCCTTGACTCCATCCTCTGCTTTCTGTTTCTATGTGTTTGACTACTCTAGATACCTCATATAAATAGAATTATATTTTTATTATTTGTAACTGGCTTATTTGGCTTCACATAATGATCTCAAGCTATATACATACTGTTACTTATGTCAAAATTTCCTTTCTTTTTTTTGTTATAGTAAAAAACACATAACAAAATGTATCACTTTAACTGTTTTTAAGTATATAGTTCAGTAGTGTCATGTATATTTACATTGCCTTGAAAGAGGTCTCCAGAATTATTTTGACCTGAAAAACAATAATTCAGTGCCCATTAATTAACATCTCCTTATTGTTCCCTCATGCTAGACCCTGGTAACTATCATTCTGTTTTCTGGTGTATCTATTAATTTGACTACTTTATATATCTCATATAAGCTAAATTATATGGTAATTGTCCTTTTATGAGCAGTTTATTTTGTTTATCATAGCATCCTCAAGGTTCATCATGTTGCAGCGTACAATAGGATTTTCTTTCTTTTTAAGGCTGCACTGTGTTTCATTGTGTACTTATACCACATTTTATTTATCTATTCATCTGACATTTGGATTGACATTCTACCTCTTGGCTACTGTGAATAGTGCTGCTCTGAACATAGGTATGAAAATATCTCTTCAAAATCCTGCTTTCCATTGTCTGGAATATATATCCAGAAGTGGAATTGGTGGGTTATATGGTAGTTCTATTATTTTAAAGATTTTTATTGATTTTTAGAGAGAGAAAGGGAGTAGGAGAGAGAGAGAGAGAAACATTGATGTGAGAGCTTGACATCAATTGGCTGCCTCCTGCACACTGCCCACTGGGGATCAAGTCTACAACCTGAGCATGTGCCCCGACTGGGAATTGAACTGACTGTCTTTCAGTGCATGAGATGCTGCCCAACCACCTGAGCCACATCGTCCAGGCAGTAGTTCTATTTTTAAAGTTTTGAGGGACCCCTCCCATACTCTTTTCTGTTTTTCATAGAGGCTATACCACTTTACAATCCCACTAAAAATGCACAAGGGTTCCAACTTCTCTGCATCTCAGCTAGTATTTTCTTTTTTCCTTCCCTCCCCTCCCCTTCCTTTCCCTTGCCTCCCCTCCCTTCCCCTCCCTTCTCTTCCCCTCCACTCCCCTTCCTCCCTTCTCTGTCTCTTGTCGTCCGTCGTCTTCTTCTCCTTCTTCTTCTTCTTCCTCCTCCTCCTCCCGCCTCCCTCCTCCCTCCTCCCTCCTTCCTCCTCCCTCTTGTCCCTCTCCCTCCTTCCCTCTCTCTCTCTCTCTCTCTCTCTCTCTCTCTCTCTCTCTCTACTTCTTTACTCTCTGAAAGTAAAAGTGTTCCTGTGAAACCTTCCATAAGTTGGAGTGGCGTAAAGTGAACAGTAGTTCCCACTTTTAGAAAGTTTGCATTATGCCACGTCACTTTTCTGAAAAGACCTACATTAGTAATGCCATTTTTCATAAAAGTTAAAATACTCTTTGTGCTTTTTTTAGTTAGTGAAAAAAGGTACTAATTTAGGTCTTTGGTAAAAGCAAAGTGGTGTAATGTGAACTTTTGGAAAGCTGGAGATACCTGTATATCTATCTATTGTTCCTCTTTTTGTAATAAATGAGAATTTAAGAAGTATAGGCTATCTTGGCTGAAAGCCAATATTTTTATTAAAAAAATTTTTTTTTCTTTATTGATTTGAGAGAGAGAGGAAGGTAGAGGGAGAGAGAGATAGAAACATCAATGAGAGAGAACATCAACTGGCCGCCTTCTGCATGCCCCCCCCTGGGTATTTGGCCCACAACCTGGGCACATGCCCTGACCAGGAATCGAACTGGCGACCTCTTGGTGCATGGGTCAATGCTCAACCACTGAGCCACACTGGCTGGGCAATATTTTTATCTTAAAAAGTTTACTCTAGCCCTGGCTGGGTGGTTCAGTTGGTTGGAGCATCATCTCATACACCAAAAAGGTTTCGAGTTCAGCTCCCAGTCAGGACACATACCTAGGTTGTGGGTTTTGTCCCTGATCTGGGACCTACGAGAGGCAACCGATCGATGTTTCTCTCACACATTGATATTTCTCTCTCTCTCTCTCTCTCTCTCTCTGTTTTCCTTCTTCTCTTGCTAAAAAGATCAGTAAACATGTCCTTGGATGAGAACTAAAAAAAATTACTCTAGCTGCTACAGGGTGAATATATGAGGTTTGGAAGCTTGGCTAGGGTAGATTTGTAGTGTTTGACCTAAAGCCTGATGCTCACTTTTGGAAATAATGATTGTATAGTGTTTGTGTGGGCATACTCTATTGTTAGATATAAAATTTATTTAATACTTTATGAAAATAATTAAAATTAATTTTATAATATATTTTTGAGAAAAGTATTCTTGAAAATATAAACAAGTTTTTAAATTATTTCAAAATAGAAGAAGATTTAGAGAATTATCAGGAGGAAAAAGCCAACTTTGAAGAACTATAGGTGAAATTTTACTATAATCAAGAGAACTCAGCATGATCTGAATGTTAAACATTGTAAAATTATTTTGATATTCTTATTTGCATTATTGTCTTTTCTTCTCTGAGGGCATTTATGTGTGTGCATTTAAAATAGAGTAAATAATGAAATATCTGCCCTTTTTCCTGGTTAATGTTTAATGAGCTCATTTTTCGTTCATGGAATTGACTGTTTTATTATACAATAATTTTTTAATTTTAATAAGTAAATGCCTACATAGAATTTCAAGTTTATTTGCTTCAAATCATTAACTTTTATACAAGGAAACCATGATGCTTTTTCAGTTTTTCAAAAAAGTATCTGTGATTGCTATAAAAGTTATTGCTTGTACTAAATTCTTTTTTATTTCAGTGAAAACAAAAAAATGAAATTTAAAACACTACTTATTTTCACGGTCATTTGTAGACTAATTAGTTAACTATACTAGACATTTTATTTTTATTTATTTGATATTTATTACATTAGATTTTTATGTGTTCTAATTTCAGGCCTTTGAAGACAATTTAATTGAAGCAAGGAAAGAAATTGAAGTTTCACAGAGTAAATATAATGCTCTATCATTACAATTGACTAATAAACAGACTGAACTTATCCAGAAAGATATGGATATTACCCTGGTCAGGCAAGTATATTCAGTTTTTAATTTAACACTATAGAAATGTCATTAGTTATTTAGAATGGTATCATTTATGTTTATTGTTAATACCCAAAAATGAGAAAAACATGTGTTCTGTGGGTACATAGTTTGTGCATTGAGACTACCTGGAATTATATATACCACACTGGGAATAGTTGACTGAGGATCAGGGGTTTCACAGGATTGGCAAGAGCATGCTCCAAGAGTAGCCTTTTAGTTTTTAACAAAGACAATGCATTCATTTATTGTTTCTTTTAAAAATTTCTAGCCATGTGTAATACAATAATAATTATTGTTATCATGAAAATGATGAGAAACCCATTTTGAGTTTTTATGTTCTAAATAGTTTTAATTTGTGAAATATTAACTCTATATCAAAATAGTTACTTTTTTGCTACTATTCATAAAGTAGAATTACTTGAAAAGCTTATGTTTTTAAATATTTTGAAAGATTTTAAACTACCTTTTAATTTATTTGTAATTAATTACCTTTATCAGAAAATAGTGTTAGAATAAATAGTAAATATTTAAATATATATATATACACATACACACATACATGTCATGTATATATACATATATACACATGTATGTATGTGTACAGTTTTTACTTAATACAAATAAATCATACAAAGTTTATCATATACCTCTTTTTTTATATCCTTACCTGAGGACATTTTTGCATTTATCTTCAGATAGAGCGAAAGGGAGAGAGGGAGGAAGAGAGAGAGAGAAACATTGATGTGAGAGAGACACAGTGACTGGCTGCCACCCACACGACCCCAACTGGGGTTGGGGACGAACCGCAACCAAGGTACGCATCCTTAGTGGGAACTGAACCTGGACTCTCTGGTCTGTGGTCCTACGCTCTAACTGCTGAGCCAAACCGGCCAGGGCTTTTTTTTCTTTTTTTTTTAATCCTCACCTGAAGACAGAGATATGAAGTATATAATGAAAATGTGTGTTACTTTTATACAGAGAACTATAAAACATTATTGAGAGAAATAAAAGGTCTAATATGTGCAGGGTTATGCAAAGTTCATGGTTTGGAAGACTCAATATGATAAAGACATCACTTCTCTTCAAATAGATATTGAGATTCACATTATCAACAACAAGAAACCATTACTACCCCTAGACCATAAGGGGCAAGGAGAGAAGATTGTTAAGAAATCTCTGTGAGAAGTCTAGCTGTTGGGGAGAGATTGACTACTAGGAGAATAATCCTTAGAGGAACTGAGGCTCTGCCAACTGTGGCTCAGCTGAGGGGGAGCTAGGGAAAGAAATACTTTGACTTCTTTCTCCTTTACCCTCTTTTCACAGGATAGCATTTCCAACTAATCAAATTGTCAGACCCAGGGGACAAGGAGCCAGTGTAATGCAGTCTGTAGAGGTTGACTTCTTAGACTAGAGTACTAGAGAGTAGGGTAGAGATAACAATTGGATTTGAAAATATGTGGCACATGCCCTGGCTAGTGTGGCTCAGTTGGTTGGGAATTGTCCTGTGCACTGAAAGGTTACTGGTTCAATTCCCAGTCAGGGCACATGTCTGGGTTTCTGGCTTGATCTCTGGTGGGAGGCGTGCAGGAGGCAGCTGATCAATGTCACATTGATGATTCTCTGTTTTCCCTTCCTCTCTCTTTTTAAAAATCAATAAACTATTCTTTAAAAAAAAAAAAAATGTGGCACATTCTTCATTACTGCTTTTTTTCAGAGCTTTCCTTTGCATTTAATGATTATTAATTTTTCTGTATAAACTTTAGAGTAAGCTTGTTTATTTTTTGTTGGGTATTATATTACAGCATCAAATTTACTAGTAAACCTAAGGAGAATTGACATCTTTATGATGTCAGTCTTCGTGTCTTATAGTTTGGTATGCTATTCCATTTGTTTCAGTACCTTTGTGTCCTTACAGAATGTTTTATGTTATTTCTCATATGGGTTTTGACATTTCGTGTTAAAATTTATTCCTAACAATTTTATGTTTTTTGTTACTATTTTAAATTGAGTCTTTCTTTCTCATATAGTTTCCGACTTATTTTCCTTTTATTGCTTATACTTTTTACTTTACATGTTTTGATTTGCTATGATTTGGGTGGGTAAAGTGTTCATAGTTCTTTTGTTTTTACTGTGAAGTGTACTTTTTACTTTTTTCTGTATAAATTTTTGCCTTGAATTCTATTTCCTCTGAAATTAATATTGCTATTTTTTATTTTTGTTTACATTTATATGATAAGAAACAAAATAAATACATCATTATTTTATTATAATGAAATTTATCTCCTATATAACCATAGTGCTCAAAGATGTTTAAGCCTAGTTTTATATATTACATATACATTTTACTCTTGATGTATTCATTTCTGTAATTTAATTTATCTCAAGGGCCCACTTTTACCAGGGCCTTTCCTTTTGCTGGAGTACACTTTCTCTCACACTGGCATCAGATTTAGCCATGTGACTTATTTTGGCCTGTGGAAGAAGAGTGAAAGTGACATATACCATGTCCTGGCAAATGTTTTAAGATTTATTGCTTTGATTTGCCTTTGCTTTTGGCCCCCTGTTACTAGAGTGGCTTATTCCTAATACAGTTTGTTGCTCCAGTTTGGATCTTAGAATAGAGGAAAGCCACATGTAATATGAGCAAGCAATAAGACTTTGTTTCTATAACCCATGAAGATTTTTTAAACTGTGGAGTAACCTAGAGAAGCTATCTGAAACCCTCTCTCAGTCTTTGTTATCAAACTTGATCTCTAAAGGGATATTCCTAATTTACTCCATGGTCCACTCAATCCCTTAAATATTATTATGGTAACTGAATCATTGGACTTATCTTTCAGCAATACAATATTAGTAACAGAAATTAAGATTCTTCTTGAGATGAGAAGAAGCATTGTTCGTTCTCAGCATCCTCTCAGCTCAACTCACACTTTCTATATTCCTTTTTCATTTAGGTCTAAAGGAAATTCTCAAGTTTGAACCTACCAATTACCTTTATTTTCCATAGCACTGATTTATTTTTATGCTATTATGGTATCTTTCTCTTTAACAGTTCTTCATGTTACCCTTTTTGTTTCATCCTTTTAACAACTGTCTTATCCCATATATTCTAGAAAACAGAGCCTGAGTGAAGGATTACATACTGATTACTTACGTGGGAGATTCAATTCCAGAGCAAAATGAGTGCATGAAGAAGAATCTGAGGCAGGGAAGCATAAAAAAGAACTCTAGGAAGTGCGTTATTGTGCTGGCCACTGCTTCATGATGAGCCATGAAGAGACAGCACTTGCACTGAATTAGTCAGCCAGGTTCATTTTGGACACACTGAAGAGAGAAATCATGCCCTATAGCAATCCATCAGATGGAAAAAGAAAAGAAAATTATCTGTCTGGTTTCTTCTTGTGTTTTAAGTCTTGTTTGTTACTTGTTTTGATATTGACCATGTTTTGAATTTTATATTTGCAATATTGGTGTACATCCCATCCCATTCCATCTACTTTTCAGAGAGTGGTGTGGGGAGACCCAGAGAAAGAAACATATCTATATAGTATAAGATAATGCTTCCATTGCACTTAGAGTATGCCCAGAAGATGACATGAGATGAGAATCAAGAATATGCTCTTCCCTTAGTTTATTTTTAATGTCCTAGACATGCCTTATATTACGCACATCTTGATACAGTTGAGAGTGTTTCTTCTGATTAGAGATACATGTATTTTTGTTCCCCATGACCCTTAATTGCAAGCCAGCTACTGATTCTGTCTTTCTCTTTAAGAAATGACAAATGTCTCCTACCATTGGAGGAGAGATACATTTTCTATGTTCTACATTGTATTGAAAGATATACATGTGTTTTTTGGTGAGGTGTTATACAAATGTTTTTTTTTTATTTTATTAAATTTGTTGGGATGACATTGGTTAATAAACTTATATAGGTTTCAAGTGTATAATTCTGTAATATATCATCTGTACATTGCATTTTGTGTTCACCACCCAAAGTCAGGTCTTCTTCCATCACCATATATTTGATTCCCCTTTAACATTTTCTACCTCCACCCACCCCTCTTTCAGTCTGGTAACCACCATACTCTTGTCTGTGTCTATTAGTTTTTGTTCGTTTGTTTTGTGTTGATCTCAGTTTTATATGCCACATATGAGTGAAATCATACAGTTCTGATGTTTTCCATCTAACTTATTTCGCTTAGCATGATATTCTCAAGATCCATCCATGTTGTTGTAAACAGTAGTGTCTCAGAAAGATTATATGGTTTTATCTCCATCATGTCCTCTTTCTAAATACAATATTTACTTAGTTCTCCTGGCTAACATTTGTCTTGACTATATAATCTGATGGAATTTTATCCTACATTCATTGCCTATGTCATTTGATAATGTGTTTACCGATGTTATTCTTGAAATATGGCAATACTCAGCAATCCTTATTACTGTGGGTCACCTCTCTCTTCCTCTTGTGAGTATTACATTTACTAGAGGCATTGCGCCATTCTTCTCTCCCCTTCCCCATTTTTTGGACTGTTATTTTTTGCAAGTTTCAGTTTTTTGAATAGTTACAGATGGTACTATAGTCTGAATATTTGTGTCCACTCAAAATCCTAGTGCTTAATGTGATGGCATTAGGAGGTGGGGCCTATGGACAGTACTTAGGTCATGAGGGTAGAGCTCTCATGAATAGGATTGAGGGTTTTTACAAAAGAGACCTCCCTGGGCCGCCCAGTGCCTTATATCTTGTGAGGATAAAAGAAGTCTATGACCCCGAAGAGGGCCCACACTCGACCCTCTGACTTTCAGCCTGTAGAACTATGGAAATAAATGTCCATTGTTTGTAAATTACCCAGTCTATGATATTTTATTATAGCAGCCTGAAAGGACTAAGACAGATGGTGTATGTACATGTTTCTCTATGGGTGTAGGGGTTGTTGGATTTGGATAACATTAATATTCTAAATCTCTAAAAAGCAGACCTTGTTTCTCCCATTTTAATATTCATCCATTTTTAACAACTATCTGAATATCTCTTTTGTTCTTCTTTTATAAAAGATATCTTATATGAATGAATCACCAGTTTGAGGTTATAGATAAAGAAAAATTTTCATTAAAAAGTATTTTCCAAAATATATGCCATAAAGTATATTTCTTTTTTTTTTTTTTTTATCCTCACCCGAGGACATTTTTGCATTCATCTTCAGATAGAACCGGAGGGAGAGAGGGAGGAAGAGAGAGAGAGAAACATCGATGTGGGAGAGACACATCGAGTGGTTGCCAACCACACGACTTCAACCGGGGCGGGGGACAAACTGCAACCGAGGTACGTGCCCTTGGTGGGAACCGAACCCGGGACTCTCTGGTCCACAGGCCGATGCTCTAACCGCTGAGCCAAACCGGCCAGGGCTCTTTTTTTAAAAAAATATTTTTTTCTTTATTGATTTTAGAGAGAGAGAGGAAAGGAGAGGGAGAGGGAGAGAGAGATAGAAGTATCGATGAGAGAGAACATCGATTGGCCGCCTCCTCCATGCTTCCACTGGGAATTTGGCCCACAGCCTGGGCATGTGCCCTGACCAGGAATCGAACTGGTGACCTCTTGGTGCATGGGTCGACGCTCAACCACTGAGCCAAACCGGCTGGGCCATAAAGCATATTTCTGTGAAATATATATTTATAAATATTTTTCTCTTCAAGTTGAATATGAAAAATATTTTTTATTTTTATATGATCTATATCACACAGGATTCACTACCACAGGAATCTTTCCCAGAAGTATGGTTTTCCTGGACCCTTAGTGTCATCATTACTACCATCACCACTTCATTTGACCTACTACTTGCCAATTTCACCCTTGGTGGGTTTAGAAGGACTGATTTTGCCTTATGTTACTCTTCTTCCTTCTGACTTTTTTCCTTGTCATCTCCTTCAAGCTAGATTAGTGGAGTCATAGGAATTCAGCCCAGGCCCTGAGGTTGCAAACTGATGGTGTTTTAAGGAACTTTGGTTTGAAAACTTCATTTGCCTTTTCCGATCATTTTTAATACATTTAAAATTCTGTATGATATACAATGAAAGGTTGACTTACCCTGTATTCAAAACTGTCTGATAGCTGTCATTGGCATCAGTACTTATCAATTCTTGGAACTGAAATATAAGTTAATCTCAGTAAGAAGGTGGTACTATGTCTATATATCCAGGGTTTTTATTACTATCAAGCTATAAAAGAAAATTGATAAGTATTTGGCTTTGAAAGTCATAGTAGTTCTATCAATACTTCCTAGGTGTATGTGATAAATAGTAAATACTTTATATGTTATTTCTTTTATTAATATTTTTGCCTGCAGTAAAAAAATAATAGATGAAAAAATTGGAAGTCGATCTATAACCTTAGATGAACACAATTATTTAACTGAGTTGATCTCTATTCATGCTTCTATTTATTGCTTGCATTGCACAGGAAAGAGTTGCAGGAACTGCAGAATCTTTACAAACAGAACAGTGCACATACAGCACAGCAAGCAGAGCTGATCCAGCAGCTTCAGGTTCTGAATATGGACACACAAAAAGTACTGAGAAATCAGGAAGATGTTCATACAGCGGAAAGTATATCATATCAAAAAGTATGCTTTTATTCTGTCATAAAAATGTAAATTTACATGTATGGACTTATAAAAATATGTAGAACTCAATTTTTTTCAGATTTCAACATTTCTTTATAATTCCCTTTTATATATGTTTCTTCAGAATTAAAAATGAAATATGATTCAATTTGATAATATTTAAATTTTTGTGAGTTTTCTTTATGGCTATTAAAGCAGAAACATTTAAAATATAGATGTAAATTTATTCTGTAGGATATTTTTTTATAAATTTCAGTTTTGATATTCATGATGAAACATATTAGTACTATAGCTCCCAAACCAGAATGGATTTGGAGAATGGAATTAGACTTCCATTATGAGAAATTATTTGTGATTCTAGTTTATGAACTACAGTGGTCTTTCATTATAGAATGTTATTTTATTGGCAAATCTGCAAAACACAATGTGTATGCTGATGAAGTCTTCAAGATCAATATTTTCCAAGGATTTTTTTCTCTTTATTTTGTGTGTTTCTTTTGATTAGTCATTTTACTTTCTAGTAGTTTAAGGATTTCCTCAAGAAGGCTTACTCAGCTATTTAGGTTATGCCGACTGACTCAGCAGCAATAATTATAGCTAGTAATTAAAACACACACCTTTATTGAATTCTGTATGTTTTGTTTCATGTACTAAGTTATTTATAGAAATAAGTTAGTTCTTATATAGGTCAACCCAATGAGATTGATGTTATTCCCTCATAATTGTTGAGGCAGCCAAGGCTTAGAGAGGTTAAATAGAGCAATCTATGTTACTATTATTATTTTTGTTTACATTTCTTCTTCTAAAAAAAAGCATCATGAAAATTCAGTATCTGTGAAATAAATAACCATTAATTAAACTTTAAACACATGCTTTTAAATGATGCTTTGGAACTGTGCTTTTCCATCTATATTATGTGTTCTCTCAGGATGTGGAGGATACCAAGTGGAAGGGTAGCCCTATCCTCTCCACTTTGAATACAGCCAGTTCCACCTTTTTGGTTTATGTGGGATTGCCCATTATGCTTTTGTTTCTAAACCAGTCTCCATTGCTAAAATGACATGAACAATTGGACTTTATTAATAACTTTAATATTTTTCTCTCTTTGTATATTTAACTGAGATATTTCTTTCTTAATTTTTACTTAAAAGTCCCCATACCCATGGCAGTTTATATTCAAATATAGAATGTTGTTATTCTCCATGAAAAGAACCTCCATCATTATTCTTCAGCCACTGATTGTACAAATTTGCTTTCTTTTATTTTGCTGTAGCATTGCAATTTTTAACTTTTTGACTTCCTGAAGATTTTTCATTAGACTTGTTTTTCTTTTTTCCTAGAAAATGAATTAGTTTTATAGTTCAGGGTTTTTGAATTTGGGAATGATCATACTACTTTATTATCATAAGTGAACAGTATGCTACTGTTTAGACTTCCAGTGTTAATTTATATTAAATTATTCATTCTAATCCTACAGCATTTTACTTAATACTTGTCTTTATTTCTCTTCCACATGTATTTTTCTAAAATTTTCCCAGTAAAATTGAGTAATTAATGATCCATTCAACAATGAGATCAAATTGTTTACTTAAAAATTAAGATTTCAAATATATTTTCACATAAATTAATTTTTATTATTTCCAAAAAACAATTGTGGCCTAGCTGTAATACTCAGGTGAATAAAAAATAAGTAAAATAATAGTTTACCCCCAATTCTTACTAAGCTTACTTCTTTAAGACTTAGGTATTCTTAATTTATTATTTCTAATAGAGTTTCTTTATTTCCTCTCTTTCTCTCAATTCTTCTCTCTTCATTTTTTTTTTTGCTTCCCTCCCATTTCCCCTCCTTTCTTCCATTTATTAAGTTGACTTATATCATAGTATCCATTTCATTATCTGAAGAGATAAAAAACAGTTGCCCACAGTTGGTAGGATGAGGGGTATGAGGAGGGAAAACAAAGGTGAAGAAAGAAAACTGAAAAGAATTTTGTGCACAAGATAGATGTCATATTTTTCCATAGATCTTCATAACAGAACATTAGTCCTATAAATAAAACTACTTAACAAATCATGTTCAGGGCTCCTCTGGAAGAAAAACACCCAAGAGAAATAAATTAGTAAGCTAGTATGTTTTCTTCTTCTGGGTATGTAGCCATTTATATAAGTTCTAATTCTTTTTCCATCTTTGCATGTGTATACATGTGTATGATTAAAATAAAGATGGGAATTGTATCAGTATTTATGGTTTCTAGACTACCTAACTTGTTTGGTGTACTAAATATGTATTTTATCGCCTTTTGTTCTATTTAATGATAATTATATGACATGAGTTAATATCAACCCAGGAAAATAAGGAGTTAGGTTATACATACTTTTAGTTTAAACTGCATGTTAAATAAGAGTTTTTCCTTCTCATTTTGTACTATAAACATATAATTTTCATCTGCAGAATTTATTGTCTCAATCAGAGCAGCAGATAGTATACTTACTAAATATGGAAATTGTATTCTTTAAACAAATTAGTCATTGGGTCACAGAGCATATATTTTTATTTTTTTAAGGTAGATAAAAAGTCATCTTGTTTCTCAACACTATTAAAAATATGGGCAAAGGAGTGCTGTAATTTCAGCCCCTGAAAATTAAAGGACTTGGAGTTTGAGGTCCTATTTCTGGAGGTAACTTGCTTTCTATTCCTTGGAGATCCTCTTAACCTTTTTCCATTTTAATTTCTTCATCAAAATACAGCATGAAGAACAGTAAGCATAATAAGTTACTCATGAATTATGAGGATGATACTTCTAAAGTGTGTAGGGGAATGTATATCTAAATGTTTGCTCAGGCCAGAATCTTGCAAAAGATTCTGATCCATTGCATCTTTTTTGAGTATTAGAGGAAAGAAATTGTAGAGAAAAGATCCTCTCTGAAAACTACTGTAAGCAATTCTGATTGCTAATAGGGAAAAAGTTACTAACTCAAGATGCCTAAACCAAGGCAGATGAATGAATTTGTTATATTACCTAATTTACTCACATGAGAACTTTTGTTTTTACTCACTCTACTGTTATTAATGAGATGAGAATAGATGGTATTTAACCAGAGGACTGGAACATCCTAAACCTTTGCCCCTTGCAAGATCTCCTAGAGAAATAAACATTCTATTATCCTGAGGCCTTATCACCATAAAATACTTTAGAAATAAAAAAAAATAATCTTAACTTCCTTGAAGGCTTTTTTTTAGCCAAATTTACTGTTAGATTGGGGCCTAGAATGAAAAATGGCTAAAGGCTGTCTTTGCATTCTTTTTTTAAAGAGTTTTTTTAAATCCTCAACTGAGGATATTTTTTTCCATTGATTTTTAGAGAGAGTGGAAAGGAGGGAGGGAAGGAGAGAGAAACATTGATGTGAGAGAGACACATTGATCTGTTGCCTCCTGCATATGCCCCACCTGGGCTGGGGATCACACCTGCAACCCAGGTATGTGCCCTTGACCGGAAATCAAACCTGCGACCCGCTAGTGCACAGGCTGACACTTGAACTACTGAGCCATATCAGCCAGGACTGTCTGCATTCTTTGCTCTAAGTTCACAAATGAGTGGTTCTTAGTCCTATAAAATAAGTGAAGCCCAAGGAGCTATCAAAGAAAATACGTAAGTAGGAGATGAACATTAGAATATTTTGAAACCCATAAATTATTTTTTTAAATATATGAATAAGGAATAAGAGAGACTTTATCCCAATTTCTGGAGCAGAGCTAGCTAGATCATCTGTTCCAGGCTTTCTCAGTCCTTTTTTACCTGCTGCTTGGAAGGATGGATATTTTCAGAAAAAGACAGAGTTTGCCTTATTGTCTAGAGTTGCCCACCCAGTCATATCAGATCAAGCCAGAGCAACTTCTGAATAGGAAGAAGTACAATTGCATAAGCTGCATGGCAGAGAGAGCAAAGTAGAGATCACAAGAAGATTGCTGTTCATCTTCATTGTTATGGAAACAAGACAAATGGGAGAAGAGAGGAGACAAGAACAGAGACATTAAGATAGAGCCTTCTTCTACAAATGATTAGGCACAGAGCCTGTGAAGGAAGATCCCAAGACCTGACACTTAAGAGAAAAGTATACCATACCCTTGGCACTAATGGCAGTAAATTACTTCTCAGTCCTGACCACACACTATCATCGTATCTGCACCTTGGGCAGTGGGAGGGAAATGAGGAGTTTTTCTTTGTCCGCACTTATCAGTGTTCATGAAATTCTCAAATATCTGAAATCTGTAAATTATTTTTTAAAATATATTTTTACTGATGTATAATTTGAAATCTATAAATTCTTTAATAATATTATTTTCTATCATTTTCCTTAAAAGAGATTAATTTATACTGATTGGATAAAACTGGTTAGTACTAATAAAACATATGAATAAGAGAAAGTGGTGAAATAACCTTTAAATTGAATGTTTGACTCTATGCTATTGAGCAGACCTTCACCCATCCTAGCTTCAAATCTTTCTAGTCAGCTTAATTCTTGTCTCCAGATTTTGCGCCTTTTTTTCCCCCTGCCCTGAATTCAGTCATGAAAGCAGTAACTAATCACAGGTAGGCCACTATAGGGCCCACTCTGATCCCTTCATTGTTCCTCATGCTGTCAGGTTCCTACTCTCTCTTCCCTCCTAGAATATCTGACGGTATCAGCTGTGGAAAGGACATTGGACATACTTCCTGGTATAAAGGTAATTGGAAAGGAAAGTACAAATTTATGTCCTGAAATTCTTTATAAACCATATAGGCAATCCTTCCTTTATAAAAATTGCTTAGACTTTGGCTGTAAAGTGAAATGGATTATTTAAAGAGTCTACAATAGATATAAAGGTACAGTGCCTTATAGAAAATAAAAAAGTATATTCAACTAATTACATGTCAGAGGAAGAATCTTGTTTTTAAGGCAAAGTATATGTCTGAGAAAAAGCATTAAAGGAAAGAGATTTCACGAGCCTTTTTAAATTTTAAACTTTTAGAAAGTAAAGTATAGCATACACACAGAAAAGTACTCTGCCATCTTTTGTGTAGTTAGGTTTCTTCCCATAAAGAAAGGCCAACTAATAGAAGATTCTACATAATTTTGAGATTCTCCCCTTGGGGATTTTAATTTTGTTATAAGATCTTACTATTAGCTATATGTAGAGAGAGATTTCACTGTTAGCTTTATATATAACAACAACAACAACACAAATCTTAGCTCCTGAATCATTTTCACAGTGTCATCAGCAAATATACATGTGAATTCTTTATGTAATCAGTTACCACAAAATGAATTATACCTCATTAAATCACAATCAGAAGTTAGGATTTTCCTCAGAAATAAGTTCATAAGTATTGAAGGAGTACCATTGTTAAACATATATGACTCTGTGATATCACTTAGGTACCATGTACTGTCTCAGAGTTTTAATGAGCTCTAGTTTTAAATTTATTTAATGCATGTTGCCTTGAGTTAAAAAAAAATAGTTACCTATCATGCCTTCAGAACATTGCTTCTATTTTATCATACTCTGTTCAAGGTCTTCAGTGATTCCCTGTTGTCTACAGGAGTGTCTTTGCCTTCTGTCCACAGTCATATTACCTGACTTTGTCTCTTACTATTCCTTCTGCCCTTCCTCCCCTACTTCAGCAGTAGATGCTAATTTATCCTAAATGGGAAAATATCAGTCAAGGTCAACCTTAATGAACTCTCAATGAAAGACTCTTGGTTTAAAAATAATTTCTTTTAAATTTCAAATGTGCATATGAAGTCCAATTAGACTGATATATCTGATGCTCCCTTTCTGTCCTTTCCTGTCATTGTACATTATTTTTTTACATTTTTGCCACCTTTAGAATGACTTTTTGTTTTTATTCCATTTCTATAACACCACCATGGCTCAGTTCAAGTCCTTTTTTATAGAGCCCTCCACGAGTAATATAGCTAGCTTGAAGTGTTTTCATCCTCCTTAGAAATTTAGCACATTTTCTTATATTATGCTGGCCAATAATACAGATTGTTTTATAAAACATCAATTGTGGTTTTATATTGATGTTTGATATCATTTAATTTTCCATGTGTTTATATCTTGTTTTCCCTTTCAGACTTAAAATAACTTGAGTGCAAGGACTACGTCATATATAGTCCTTATGTATTATGTATATGTGTGTGTATATATGTATATATACACAGACATAACTATTTTAATTGATTATTAATAGATTTGGATGTATTTTTTGAAACAGCTTTACAATGAGTTACATATTTGTTTTGAAACCACAAAATCAAGTGAAGCTATGCTCCGGCAAAGTGTTGTTAGTCTTCAGGATCAGCTATTTAAAAAAGAACAAGAAAATGCTAAATTAAAAGACAAGCTTCAGGAATCTCTAGGAGCACCCTGTTCTTTACCTCAAGAAAGTGATTCAGACCACTCAGAACAGGTGAGAAACATTTTCTAAAAATGTTGCCCATTGCAATATCATATTAAATCCTCACTAATAAAAAATTAAATAATTTTGCAAGTATTAGAGTATAAATTGTGGCAGATAGTTTTGTGTTGTGCTATTTTTTATACTCTTTGCATACATGAGTGTTATACACAATATGGATTCGTATAGAAATGCACGTACAGGTTATGTCTGGTATAGTTATTGTGATTAAACATTTTGCTCATTTGCACGAATGAAGAGAAAATTAATAGGTCATGCCCATTTTGAGACTTTTTATTTATTGTTTATGTAATTTATTTTTACTGTTGAAAGTATTACAGATGTCCCGCCCCCCTACAGCCCCCAATTTTGAGACTTTTTAACTGAATGACTTAATGGAATGGAAAGAGTACTGAATAGGAAGTGTCATAAAGTACTTGTTATAATGCCTAGTATATGGCACTTAATACCTTTTAGTCCTAATTCTGCCATTATCTTGATGTGTGATTTTAGACAGTTCAGTTGAGCTTTCTACCTATATATCTGTGCTATTAACTGAGGTAGTACAAATGTATAGATAAATACGCAGGTTCAGAATGCACATAAACCTGGGATCAAATTACAGTTCTGCCTGTGAGCTTTGTGTGCTTGAACCAATTTCTTGAACCCTTTTAGCCAAAGTTTCCTCACAAATAAGTGTTGATAATAATGATATCTACGTCACAGAGTTTTTGAGGATTAATGTTATAATGCATGTCAAGTGCAGAGCTTGGCATATAGCAAATATTCATTGGCTCTTCTTTTTAGATAATCTTGAAGGTAAGTTTCACCTCTAAATATATGTTGTTAAAAAATACCTTGTGCCTATAAATTTAAGTGTTTTTAGGCACTCAGCATTTCTTTAAATTTTAGTATTTATTTAATAAGTTCAGAAATGGAATTAACACAAGCAAGTAATTGGGTGCTTAAATGTTTAAGAACAGAAAATTTTGAACCTAGCATAATTTGTCTTGCTAACTTAATACCTCAACCTTAACACAATTTTTAAAATAGTATTTTATTATTTTGCATTTTTTGGACATCAGGCTCACAGAATTTCATTAATCGTAAAATTTGTATCATGACAGTTTATGTTATATGCATAGGCCTATTTTATTTATTTAATTAATTTGTTTATTTATTATAATAAACACCCTTGGTCCCACCAGCTAATCCAACTACTATAACATTACTAATGACTGATATTTACTTGTATGCTCCTTCCTTATCTGCTACCCTGATTCTCTAACCATACATAACTACTAAACTGTTTATCATTTTGATGATTTAAAAAAAGTTTTAGCACATACAAATGTATGTGGAAATAGTATATTGTTTAGTTTTGTCATTTAAAAAATGTATCACAGTATATTATTGACTTGGGGTTTGGCAATTTTGGCTCATTATGTTATTAAGATTCATTTGTGTTGATTGGTATAACTGATGATTTATTTTTAGGGTTTAAAATATTTTATTATATGTGACTATATCATAAATACTTGTACATTCATTTGTAGATAAGTAATTGGGTTATTTCCAGTTTTTGGCTATTATGAATAATGCTGCAATTGACATTTTTGTACATACATCATTCTAGGTACACATGTACATGCATTTTTGTGGAATATATATCTATGACTGAAAATCCTAGGTTTAGGGTATGAAAACTTACTTTTAGAAAATACTGATAACTTATTTTTCAAAGTGGTTTTACTCCCACCAACAAAGTTTAAGAGAGATGATTGATTCTCATCCTCCTCAACACTTGGTATGTCAGACTTCTTAGTTGATGACACTTGATTAGTATAAAATAATTTTACTTCATCTTCATGTGAATATCACTGGCAAAAGCATATCTTGAAATGATTACTAGCCAACCTTGTGCCCTCCTGTGTACAATGTCTATGTCTTTTAAACTTTCTTCTGTTGGATTTTTAAAATTGGATTATAGAAGTTATTATAAATTCTTGAAATTAATCTCTATTATGTTCAATGTGTGGCAGATATCTTAGTGTGTTTTGTCTTTTCATTTTCTTTAAGGTGTCATTTGATGAACAGAAATTCTTAATTTTAATTTAGACAAATTAATCTTTTATAGTTAGTGCTCTGGTATGTCATTTAAAAATCCTTCTCTAGCCTGGCCAGTTTGGCTCAGCAGTTAGAGCATCAGCCTGCTGACCAAGAGTTGCGGGTTCGATTCTGGTCAAGGGCACGTGCCTCGGTTGTGGTTCGGTCCCTGGCCCTGGGCAGCCAGTCGATGTGTCTCTCTTGCATCAATGTTTCTCTCTCTCTCTCTCTGTCTCTCCTCCCCTCCCTCCCACTCTATCTGAAAATAAATGGAAAATAGTATCCTCGGGTGAGGATTAAAAATAATAATAATTAAAAATATATAAATAAATAAATAAAAATTCTTCTCTATTCCATAGACAGAAATAGTTGTGCCTCTGTTTTCCTCAAAGAGTTTTAAAGTTTTGCTTATATCATTTATTCAAAATTAAGTCAGAATTGTCTTTTCATATAGTATAAGGTAAGGACCCATTTTTATTTATTGATTTTTCCCTCAATAGTAACCAGTTTTTCCAGTTCAACCTGTTGAATGATCCCCATTTTTTCTTGTTTAGTGCTAGGCTACCTCTCTCATATATCCTAGTTCAGTATATTTGTGAATTCCTTTCTAGGTTCTGTATTTTCTGTATTCATACAGTGTTATATTGTCTTAATTAGAATAGCTTCATAATAAGTCTTTATATTTGGTAGTCTATTCTTGCTTTCGTAGTGTTTCCAGAGTGTCTTAGCTATGTTGGGACTTAGCACTGAAATATAACTTTTAGGATAATTAATAAAATTTCATGAGAAAGAACTGTTGAAATTTTTTATGAATCACTTTACTGAGGTATAATATACAAATAAAGTGTAAAAACCTTATGTGTATAACTCAGTGACATTTTACAAAGTGAACACTCCATATAAATACCACTCAGATCAAGATATAGAACATTACCAGTGGCCAATAAAACTCCCTAATTTTCCTAATTATTAGCTACTCCCACAAAGGTAACCACTGTTTTGACTTCTATCATTGATTTATTTTGCTTATTTTTTAACCTTACAGTATTTCACTTTCAAATACTGTGTTTGCTATGGGTTCTTTGTAAATACTATTTATCATCACACTAAAGAAGTTCTCATCTACTAAAGTTTGGTGAAAGCTTTTTCATGGACAGGTATTGATTACATTCAATATATCTTTTAAGATGATACTAAAGCTTTTCTCATTTATTCTGTTAACATGGTGAATTGCTTTGGTTGATCTTCAATTATTAATTTAATTTTGCATTCCTGAAATAAACTTAACTTCATTGTGATGTTTTATTATTTTTATGTATTACTGAATTCAATTTGCCAATATTTTGCTTAGGATTTTTGCATCTATATTGATGAGGGATAATTGGCTATGCCTTTCCTTTCTTGAACCTTTCTTATTAGATTTTGACATCAAGGTGATGCTGGTGTCCTAATATGAATTGCAAAGTATTCTCTTTTGCTTCACTAGAAGAGTTTGTGTAAGACATATTTTTTGCTTGATGATAAATACTGAGTGCTTTCCTCTAAGATAAGGAACAAATCAGATATATTCAGTATTGTACTGGAGATTGTAACTAGTATGAAAAGTCAAGAAACAAAACCATAACAATTAGAAATAAAGAAGTAAAACTTTTTTTATTCACAGACAACATAATCATCTATATAGAAACTCAACTGAATCTATGATAAATATCCTAGAAATAGTAAGTAAATTTAGCAGTGTTGCAAGATACAACATCAATTTACAAAAGTCAGTTGTTTTCTTAAAACTAGTAACAAATAACTAGAAATTAAAATAAAAGAGTACCATGTATAATAACATCAAAGCCTATGCCATAATTAAGGATAAATTTGACAAAATATGTACTAGAACTATATTCTAAAAAGCACAAAACATAGCAGAGTGAAATTAAAAGACATACAAAAATGGACAGCTATGCCAAGTTCATGAATCAAAACATGCAATATTGTTAAGATGTCAGGTCTCCCCAAATTGACCTATCATGTAATCCCAACTAAAATTCCAGTAGGTTGTTTTATTTTTAGATCAATACACGTCAATTCTAAAATTTATAGGGAAATACAAGGGATTTAAAAGAACAAAATCGAGTTTCATTAAAAAAGTGTTGGAGGACTTACACTACCTGATTTTGAGACATTTGTCAAATCAAAAAAATCAAGATAGTGTGGTTTTGGCACAATGATTGACAAAATAATTAGTAGAACAGATAATGTCCAGAAAAATACTCACTCATATATGTCACTTTGTAGTAAGTCTTGAAGTGAGTATAGTCTAAGTCACTCTTTTTTTTCAAGAATGCTTTGTATATTCTTACTTCATTGATTTTTAAATAGAAATTTTAGTGTCAGCTTGTCAATTTTACAAATAAGCATTCAGTTAGAAATCTTTCTAATTTCCCTTGTGATTTTCATTTTGCCCCTTTAGTTATTTGGAAGTGTGTTATTTACTTTTGAAATCTTTGGGCTTCCCCCCCCCCCCCCCCCGTATATCTTATTTTTATTCACTTCTAATGTATTTCTATTGTGGTCACAGATAGTACTCTGTAAGATTACTGTAATTTTGAAATGTAATGGGACTTGTTGTGTGGCCCATCATATATTTTGGTGAATATACTATTGTGTACCTGAAAATAATCTGTATTCTGCTGCTATTGAGTTGAGTGTTCCTTGAATATTATTTGTCATTATGATTGATAGTGTTGAGATATTTTTTTAAATGATTTTTGTGTTTAGTTATTTTAATTAGTTTGTCTATCAGTTACTAAGAGAGAGGTGTTAAAATATCCCAGTATGATTGTAGATTTTACTGTTTCTCTCTTTAGTTTTGTCAATTTTTGCTTTATATACTATATAGCTGTTTTATTAGGGGCACACATATTTATGATTGTCATGTTGTTTTGATTCATCAAACACTTTTTCATTATAAAATGTCCCTGTTAATTATAATAATATTCTGGGGCTGGGTGGGTAGGTAGAAGGATTGAGCAAAAAAGAAAAAAAGAAGAAAAAACTCATGGACATGGATAACATTGTGGCGATTGGTAGGGAAGGTGGAGCTGGGTATTGGGGGGATAAATGGTGATGGCAGAGACTCATCTGGGGGTGGTGAACACACAATACAGTGTACAGATGATGTGTTGTAGAATTGTGCACCTGAAACCTGTGTAATTTTAACTAGTGTCAACCCAATAAAGTCAATAAAGAGGAAAAAAAAACAACTTGAAATCCAATTTTATGATATTAATATAACCAATCAGTCTCTTTAATTGTTAAATTTTACATAGTGTGCTTTTACCCATCTTTTTAATTTCCACCTATTGGTGTCTATATATTTAAGGTATACATAGTTAGGTCCTATTTTTTTTTTCCTCACCTGAGGATATTTTTCCATTTATCTTCAGATAGAGAGAGTATGTGTGTGTGTGTGTGTGTGTGTGTGTGTGTGTGTGTGTGTGAGAGAGAGAGAGAGAGAGGGAGAGGGAGAGGGAGAGGGAGAGGGAGAGGGAGAGAGAAACATCGATGTGAGAACGACACATCAACTGGTTGTCTCCTGTACAACCCCGACCAGGGCAGGGGACCGAACTGCAACTGAGTTACGTGCCCTTGACCGGAATCGAACCATTGACTCTTTGGTCCGAGGGCTGACGCTCTAACTGCTGAGCCAAACTGGCCAGGGTAGGTCCTGTTTTTTTAATTCATTCAGACAAGTTCTTCCTTTTCATTGTAGTATTAATCCATTTAAATTTAATATAATTATTAATACAGTTGGGTTTAGGTATATCATTTTACCATTTGTTTTCTGTTTGTCCTGTTTTTGTTCCTCTGTCCCTCTTTTCCTTCCTCCTTTTGAGTTAATTGACTGTTTATATATATTTTTAAAAGCAATTTTAAAATTTCACTTTTCTGACTTCTGGACATCACTGTTTCTGATGATAAGTCAGTGGGAATTGGTTTCACTGTTGACTTAAATGTGATGTGTCAGTTTTGTATGGCTTTTTTGTTTTTCCCCTCAATATTTTACCTTTGGTTTTGAGCATTTAAACTATGATGTTCTTAAGTATGATTTTCATTGTAGTCATCTTTCTTGCAGTTTGATGAGCTTCTTGATTTTTGTAAATAATATTTTTTATTAAATTAGAGAACATTTTGACATTATTTATTAAATATTTTTTCTTTCTTTCTCTCTCTTCTCCTTCTGAGGTTTCCATTTCATTTATGTTAGACTTTTCAATGTTGTCTCAAAGATCTGTGAGTGTCAGTGTTGTCTCAAAGATCAGATTCTTTAATTGGTTGATAATTCTCTGTTACTTTCTGGTGGTTGATTTCATATTTTGCTAAGAGTTTAAATAGTTAAATGCAGGGAGGTTAATCTAATAGGACCTACTCAGCCATTATTGTAAGTGGAACTTCCCAGTGTTTGACTTTTTAGAGTGTAATTTAACTTACTTTTTATCAATAACATACAATGTAAGGAAGTTATTTAATAAGATTCTAACTCCTGTATCTCCTCAACTTGTTTTTGCTGTCATTATCTTACATGTTAATCCTACATATATTTTTATCCTGTAAAATATTATTGTAATGTTATTAAAAAATCAGTATTTATTGAAAATTTCTACACTTTTGAGTGTTCTTTATTCTTTTCTAAAATCCTGTGTTTCTTTCTAAGGTCTTTTGCCTTTTGCATTAATTATTCCATTTAGTATATCTTTTAATGAGAGTCTGTTCACAATGAAATTCCTTATATTTATTGGAGAATGTCTTTTCCTTTCATTTCTGAATTGTATTTTCCAAGTGGTTAGATGTACAGATTGGTAATTTTTTTCTTTCATCTTCTGGCTTTTAGATTTTGAGTTGAGAAGTCATCTCTCTTGTTTCTTTGAAGATAATATATCCTTCTCTGATTACTTTTTATATTTCCTGTTTATTTTTGGTTTTCAGTAGTTTTTATATGATTGTTTGAGTGTGGTGGAGTTTCTGTATTTTTGTGCTTTTAAGTTTATCAAGGTTTCACCACCGCCCCCCTCCCCCAGCAGTGACTTTGGTTTTCTTCATTCTTGCTAAAAATCTCTTGAAGGATGGCTTCTGCACATTTTTTCTCTCTTGTCCTTGTGATATTTCTGTTACACACGTATTAGAACTTTAAACCATGTTCCATATATCTTTTGACTCTTTTATATTTTCAAAGGTTTTTTCTCTCTTTCCTTCAGCCTTGATGCTTTCTTCAGTTTACTCACTCTCCCTTCTGTTGTGGGTAGTCTGATGTTCTGCTCATCTACTAAATTCTTGAACACAGTGTGTATTCTATTATACTTTATTTGGGTGGTGTGTTCTAAATGTCTGTTAGGTCTAATTGGCTTGTAGTGTTTTTTAAGTTTTTTTTTTATTTCCTTTCTGATCTTCTGTCTAGTTGTTCTATCTATTATGATTGTTTATTTCTCTCTTTAATTCTGTATATTTTTGCTTCATATATTTTGGATCTCTGGTTAGGTATATATATATTTATAATTGTAACATCTTCTTAAAGGATTTACCCTTTTTACATTTAAAAATATTCTTTATAGTGACAATTTTTGGCTTACATTCTATTTAGTCTGATTTTATTTATTTTATTTTAGTCCTCCCCCCAGTTTTATTGTGATATAATTAACATATGACATTGTGTTAGTTTAAGGTGTACAACATAATGATTTCATATATGTATATATTTCAAAAAATGATTACTACACAAACTTTAGTTAATATCCATCACATAGTTAAGCTATTTTTCTTTAAAAAAATACTTTTTCTTTATTGATTTTTAGAGAGAGGGGAAGGGACAGGGAGAGAGAGATAGAAACATCTATGAGAGAGTACATCGATTGGCCACCTACTGCATGCCTCCCACTGGGTATTGGGCCCACAACCTGGGCATGTGCCCTGAACAGGAATCAAACTGACAACCTCTTGGTGCATGGGTCGATGCTCAACCATTGAGCCACACCAGCCGGGCTATTTTTATTTTGATAGAACTTTTAAGATCTACTCTCTTAGCAACTTTTAACCATGCAATATAATATTTTAAAATATAGTCACCATGTACATTGCATTTTCAGAACTCTATTTATCTTATAACTGGAAGTTTGTACCATATAACCACTTTCACCCATTTCCCCCACCCCCACCACCCATTTCTGGCAACTAACAATATGTTCTCTGTTTCTATGAGTTTGTTTTTCATAGATTCCACATATTAGTGAGCTCATATAATGTTTGTCTTTTTTGTCTTTTTTATTTCACTTAGCATAATGCCCTCAAGGCCCACCCATGTTGTGGCAAATGGCAGGATTTCCTTCTTTTATGTGGCTGAATAATATTCCTCTCTCTTCTCTCTCTCTCTCTCTCTCTCTCTCTATATGATATATATATATATATATATATATATATATATCATCTATATATCTCTCACATATTCCTTATCTATTCATCTGTTGTTGGATGATTAGGTTGTTTCCATGTATTAGCTACTTTAAATAATGCTGCAGTGAACATGGGGGTGTAGGTCCCTTTTTGTGATAGTGATTTCATTTCCTTTGAGTATATTCCCAGAAGTTAAATTGCTGTTTTTACTTTTTTGTGGAACCTCCATACTGTTTTTCATAGTAGTTATACTAATTTAAATGTTCACCAACAGTGCACAGGTTTCCCTTTTCTCTATATCTTCACCAACCTTTGTTATTTCTTTTTGATAATAGGCATTCTAACAAGTGTGAGGTGATATCTCATGTGGTTTTGATTTTCATTTCCCCAATGATTAGTGATGTTGAGCATCTTTTTTTTTTTTTTAATCCTCACCCGAGGATATTTTTAAAAATATCTTCAGATAGAGTGGGAAGGGTATATATAGAGAGAGACAGAAACAGAGGGACAGAGAGGGAGAGAGAGAAAGAAACATTGATGTGAGAGAGACACATCAACTGTTTGTCTCCCGCACGACCCCAACTAGGGCTGGGGACAAACTGCAACCAAGGTATCTGCCCTTGACTGGAATCGAACTCATGACTCTTTTGTCCACGGACCGTCTCTCTAACCACTGAGCCAAACTGGCCAGGGCTGTTGAGCCTCTTTTCACTTACCTGTTGGCCATCTTTAGAATAAATGTCTTCAATTCTCTCCCCTTTACCATTTTTTAATCTTTTTTGTTTTTTTGGCTATTGAGTTGTGTAAGTTCTTTATGTATTTTGGATATTAACACCTTATCACATATATGATTTGCAAATATTTTCTCCCATTCTGTAGGTTGCCTTTTCATCTCGTCTGATGTTTTTGTTGTTGTTGCTTTTCCAGAAGTTTTTTTAGTTTGATATAGTCCCACTTGTTTATTTTTGCTTTTATCAACTTTGTTTTTGATGTCAAAGCCAAAAAATCATTGCCAAGACTGATGTCAGGGAGCTTATCACCTCTCTTTTCTTCTAAGAAATTTTTGGTTTCAGGTCTTACATTCAAATATTTATTTAATCCATTTTGAGTTGATTTTGTGTATGGTGTAAGATAGTGTTTTAATTTCATTCTATTGCTTGTGGCTGACCAGTTTTCAAACACCATTTATTGAATAGACTGTCCTTTCTCTGTTGTATATTTTTGGCTGCCTTATTATAAGTTAATTGACTGTATATACATGGGAAAAGTTAGCTGGAGTGTTCTTGGTTGGCAGTTTTTCCTTTCAGCACTTTCAAAAATCATGCCACTTCTGTTCGGCCTGCTGAAAAATCTTCTGATGAACTAATGGGTTTTCCTTTGTACGTAACAAGTTGTTTTTCTCTTGCTGCTTTTAAGATTCTCTCCTTGTTTTTAACTTTTGACAATTGAATTATAAGATGTCTTGGTTTGAGTCTCTGTGATTATCTAATTTGGAACTCTCTGGGTTTCCTGGATCTAGATGCTTGTTTTCTTCCCCAGGTTAGTGTAGTTTTCAGCTGTTATTTCTAGAAATTAGCTTTCTTCTCTTTTATTTCCTCTTTTCTCTTTCTGGAACCCCTAAAATGTGAATCTTAAAATATCATCTACTTGATGATATCCTGTAAGTCCCTTAAGCTATCTTTAATCTTTTTCATTCTTATGATTGGACAAACTCTACTGCTCTGCTGTGAGTTCAGATTCTTTCTTTTGCTTCATGTAATCTGCTGCTGTACCCCTCTAGTGTATTTTTCAGTTCAGTTATTGCATTTCTTCGTTCTATGATTTCTGTTTGGTACTTTAAAAAAATATTTTTTCAGTTTCTTTGTTGAAGTCCTTACTTTGTTCATGCATTGTTCTCCTTATTTGGGTATCTTTATGGTTATTATTTTGAACTCTTTATCAGGAAAATCACTTATCTCCATTTTATTAAGTTCTGTTTCTGGGGTTTAATCTTGTCCTTTTGTTCAGAACATATTCCTTTGTTTTTTCATTTTCCTTGACTCTCTCTGTTAGTTTCTGTGCATTAGATAAAACAGCAACCTCTGCCAGACTTGAAGTGGTATCATGTAGGAGATGAAATTTATCATCTAGCCCCGTGCTAGCTCATGATTGTCTCTTAAACATTTGTGGTGTCCAGGAAGCCTTCTTTGTTGTTTGTGGTAACCCATAGTTGAGGGTGTGCCAAGATCTCAGTCAGCAACTAGATATAGGCTAATTGGAAACTGGCCACTTAGCAGCTTTTAAAATATGTATATAGACTTCTTTCAGGGAAAGACTGGTAGATGGACATTTCTTTCTGCTCCCTCTTCACTGAGCCCTGGAAAAATAGTCAATTAAGATCTTCTGTTTGCTTGCTACAGTTCATTGATCCATGAACACAAACCATACAAGCCACCAGAGCCAGGCTATTAAGGGATGTGTCCTGTGGGTGATAGTCACAAAAGCTGCGGTACCAGACGTGTCCTGATTCCAAGGAGTTATCAGTGACCTGGAGTAATTTAGAGAAACAGTGCTGGAGAGGACTGTGGTCAGCCCCTAGATGTTTGTTAAATTAGAAGCCTGACTCTAAGGCTGCAACTTTTAAGATATTCAAGTAAACCTCTGTCAGAGAAAGACTGGAAGTTGGGAGTTTCTGACTGCTGCCTCAGCACTGAACTCTGTGGGGATAGCCAGTTAAGAACTGTTTTTTGTTTGTTTGTTTGCTACAGTCCTGTTGGACCTATGAATTCAACCCTTGCTGGCCACCAGAGCCAAATGATGAGAGAGTGTATCCCCTGGGCTATAGCCACAAAAGCTGGGGTGTCAGACATGTCCACAATTTCCTTTCAGGGAGATATGGGTGACCTGGAGTTGGGTGGAGGGAGAATGTGAAGATTGTGCCCACTGGCCCAGGCTAGTGACTTATACTCATGAAGCTACAGAAGCCCAAACCAGCTGTGGGTATGGCTGCTGGGTTCCAGTGTAGTCAAAGTGAAGCAGGAAAGTTAACACAGGTAACAGTGGCCCTGGGCGGCACCCCTCCCCTCCACTTCTAGGTTAGGGCACTGCGGATGTGACTTGTGGCTAGACATCTGCTTCCCTGCTGCTGACCTTCTGGATTGGAGCACTGTGGACATGACTTGTGGCTAGACACCTATCCCCATGTTGCCACCCTCCCAATTTTCTGGGATAAGAAATAGATGAGACAGATTTAAAAAGTGGTCTCAGCTGAAGTTAACAGCCATGTTGAGCCACATTGCGGTTTTGAAGCTGCTCCACCCTCCAGACAGCCACTATTCCGAGAGGAAGAACTAGGAGGAGCTGTGCCAATGACCACCCCCAGCATCAGAGACCATGAACCACCCTCATTCTTTCCCCTTGCCCATAGTTGCCAAGAACATTCACCCAGACCCCATATGGACAGCTCACTTTCTGAGTTCGCCCACACACCCCTCCTTCTTGAGTGTGTACTGCCACTTTAATAAATCTGCTGTGCTTCACTGAATAGAGACTTTCTGTCTTGCTCTCAAATCCTTTCTTGTGCAGTGACAAGAACCTGGACACAGCCTCTGGGTTGAGACCTCCCTTGGCTTCCCTGTGAGCCCTCTGGCATCAAAAGAGGGACTTAGGCAGCTGGTGTCCTACACTTGTGCAACCACAAAGTCATTGGTTGTCTCCAGCATGGTCCTGAGTTTCAGCAGGAAAGAGATAGTGCTGCAGATGGAGTTGGGAGGGATTAAGGCTAAATGTGAAAACCTGTGAGGCAAAAACGATGTGAGATTTGCAGGGGTCCTTGGTTACTTTGGTAGCTGTTGGCTTCATCGCTGGTGAACTCTGCTGAGTTTGTCTGCAGAGCAGGCTCTGTGAACTGTTCATCACTTCTATACCTGTCTGTTAATAATAGCATCTGCTTTTTCTTATTCCTAGCTGGCTGGTCTGGGTGGAGACCAGAAACAGGACCTTTGTATAGTGCTCTGAGAGGCTGTAGAAGCTGGCTGTTCACCTCATTCTTTCTTTTCTGGCAAGAGGAACTCTTTTTAGTTGGGAAGTTTCTTCTTGGTGCTGAATAATGCCAATTTAGGGGATTGGATGATGTGGATAAAATGAAGTTGACTTCCTTATTTTCTTATGCAATTATTCGTGTGTGTGTGTGTGTGTGTGTGTGTGTGTGTGTTCCACTGTGTTGCTAAAACTTTCTAAATAGACTCTAGTGGTCTCCCAGAGTTTTCCAACTGTTAATCTTTGTAGGGAGACAGGGGAGCTAGGTTCCCCTATGTCACCTTTTACTTCTTTTTAATGTGTTTTTGTGTGCCAGGTTACTTATGCTAATAACAAGGTTACTCCACTGGAGTATTAGTTTCAAGGGACATATATATAAATAAATAAATAAAACAGCCATATTTCCCCAGAAGTTTAGCTGAGAATGTTCCTCCTTCCTCTGTGGCATAATTTGAATGGACTCATTCCAGGCAATGAAGACATAACAGACAGTAATTACAGACCCCATGTCTTTGACACTATGAGTGTTAACAGAGAAAAGTGACAAAAATGTTCACTAGAGTGATTTTTCAAGTATAGATTTATTTAGTTATTTTTGTAATTAATATTAAATTTTTACATATAAGTTCAAATAAATCACCTTTTAAAATGTAATGTGATGTATTTTATGTTTAGAGGGAGTGTGTGTGCCCCTGAGTCTGTTAGATTGGTTGACTTTCCTCAAAATCTACCTTGACTTTTCTAAGTCTGCATTGATTTCATTAAGAGTGCCATTTGTTCTCTGGAGTTTGATCATTAGATTCATTAGTGGGATAGTTAAGACAGAGTTTGTTAATTATCTTTACTGTATATATGCATAAATGTATAAAATGTATTTATATGTTTTTCATAATATTAGGTACAAGAATGGCATATGACATATCGGAAAGAGCTGTCAAATAAATGATTTCAGGCCTGGTCATATATTTGAGGAATTAAGGATGAGACTTTGAAAGAAAAACTCAATAATTTTCTATCCCAACCCTATGTAACGGGACTTTGAAAGTGAGGTGAATGCATATTAGTGAGATATTGTTAAGCATTTTTTCGGAATAAGAATTTTTGAGTAGTTAGTGAGGTGACCTTGAAATATATACATTTTATGGACTGCTTATATAATGACTCTTGTGTTATGTGGAAGACTGATGTAGATGGTTAAAGACAGAAATTTTGAATTGAAAGTTTTTTTTTATGTATTACAGACATGTTCCTTAACATTTTATAACAACATACCATAATCATTCTATTAATCAGAACTCTATTAATTGATGTATCTAAACTTACTTTAAAAACATTTATTGATATTCTATTGTGTGTTAGGTACTGTTTTTGGTGATGAAGAAACTTGAGGGAACAAAACCAAGTTTTTGCGCTCATGGAGCATCCATTCACGTCAGAGTCACTGTCAGACAAACACATCACGTGGCAATAAGTATTGTGAAGAAAAATAATGGAGTATGAGGCAAAGAATGAGAATGGTGGTGCTTTTTGTGTATGGTGGTAAGAGAAGGCTATTCTGATGAACTGATATTTAAGAAGAAAACTGGAGGAAGTGAACCATTCAGATATGTGAGGGAAGACCATTCCAAGCAGAGGAATCAACAAGTACAAATCTCATGAAACAGGTCTCCTAAGGCCTTGTTGCCACCATAAGGATGTAGGCTTTACTCTGAGTGAGATGGAAGGCCTTTGTTTGTTTAAATAGAAGAACAACATGGAAGCCATTGGAGTGTTTTAATCGGAAGAGTGATAAGATCTAACATAACATTTTAAAAGAATCACCCTGGCTGTAATGCAGACACAAGAGTATAGGAAGGCAAAGATGGGAGAAGGGAGACAGATTTAAGAGACAATTGTAATAGTCCAGGTGAGACACAATGGGTACTTAGATTTGGCTGTGAGACGTAGTTGGATTTTGGAAATAATTGAAAGGTAGAGCCCACAAAATTTGAAGATGGCTTAGATGTGAAGTATGAAAAGAAGGGAGGAATTAAAATATCCAGCTTCCCCCCCACCCCCAGTTGGTGTGGCTCAGTGGATTGAGTATTGTCCCATGGACTGAGAGGTCCCGTTCGATTCCCAGTCAGGTTACACACCCAGGTTGTGGGCTTGATCCCCAGTGGGAGGTGTGCAGGAGGCAGCCGATCAATGTTTCTCTCTCACATCAGTGTCTCTATCTCTCCCTTTAAAAAAACGAATACAAATATATTTTTAAAAAATCCAGATTTTCCAGGCCTAACTACCAGGATGGGGGGGGGGGGGGGGCGGGCGCTCCAGCCACCTCAGCCTCAGTTCCCGCTGGTTTTCCAGTCAGAAGTTATGGGGATTCTCTTCCTGGCACTGGAACCCTGAGCTGGGTGCCTGGTGTGGGTCGGGGACCCCTCAGTCCTCAGGGAGGACCTTCCCAGCCGAGGTATCCTCCTAATTTTTATCCGGCACACGTGGTTGTGGGACCAGCCCGTCGCGCCTCAGCCCCTCCTATCAGTCTTGATGTGGCTTCTTTTTTAATTTCGTAGTTTTAGGAATTCCATTCAGCTTGTTTCAGGCGGTTTTGAATGATAGTTGCTCTGTAGTTTAGTTGTAACTTTGATGTGGTTGTGGGAGGACGCGATACCGCGTTTACCTACGCGCCATCTTGACCGGAAGTCTCACTTTCTTTTAAAATTATTTATTACTAAATATTTGAAATCTGCAAAAGAATAAATGTAATATCTGTGGACACACTGGTAGCTATCACCAGCACCCCTGATCCCATCTTCTCTCCCCTAAACATAATCACACCCTTGGATATTGTGTTTAATTCCTCCCTATTAAAATTGTTTTCTTAAATAATATATTGCTTAGTATCTTTTATTTAAACCCTAAAGATATTATCTTCTATATAGTTCATGCTTTGGGACTTGGTTTTTATCTTTGAACTTTAATTTTGTAAGATAACTCTTTGCTGTTAGTGTAGTTATAGTTCTTTTTCCCTTCTGTGCAATAGTTTATTGTACGAATAGTCTACAGTTTGTTTATTCACTCTTTTTGTCAAGGAACTTTGTTTTTGTTTTTAGCTATAGGAATTTTTCCACACTGCTTGCTGCTAAGAATTTTGTAGTACATGCTTTCTGACACACATGTACAAAACTTTCCTAGGTTATATTGCTAAGGGTGAAATCACCTGTAATGAATATGCAGATAGTTAGGCTTACAAGAAAATGCAGTTGTTTGCCAAAGTGGTTGTCTCGTATTATAGACTTTTTCATTATGTTCTTAAAAGAGATAAATGATATCTCGCTCTAATTTCAATTTGTATTTCTTTGATTTCTAATGAGCTTGAGCATCTTATGTTTATGTTGTGTGAAATACCTGTTTGTGTCTTTTGCCCATTTTTCAATTAGAATGTTTGCCTTTTTGTTGAAATTCTTTATTTTGGATACTAATTTTTTATTATTATACTATTTGAAATAATGTCAGCTTCCTTATTACACAAACCCCAAATCTCTATGGCTTAAAATAATTCATTTTTTATTTACATAAAAGTCTAATGTGGGTATTACTTGAATTTTCGACTTCTAAGCAGTAATCTAGGCTCCTTTGGAGTCTACTTTCATCTTTTGAATCCACTAGCTTTAAATATGTCTCCCAGAGTTGTCCTGGAATCATCTCTGCTCCAGCTAGCAAGAACGGAAAAAGGTCCCAGAGAATCACATTTAGAAAATTTTTGTGAGTCAGGCTTGGAATTGGTACATAACACTTGCACTGGCATGTCATTGGCCATAACTTAATTATTTGGACACATGTTATCCTGTTGCAAAGAAGATTGGGAAATATGTACCCCCAAATACTAGGAAATAAGTGTCTATTTCCATAGAAAGGAAATGAGTTTAGAGCTCAACCAGCAGTCTCCGCTATTGGATATAATTTTTGCAAATACCTTCTTGCTTGTGGCTTTTCTTTTCACTTATTCTATTGTGTCTTTTGAAAAATGAAGTATTAATTTTAATATAGTTGAATTTCTCAATATTTCTTTTCAACTTCGTACTTATTGTCTTGTTTAAGAAATTCCACCTTATCCTGAACTCTAAAGATATATTCCTATATTTTCATCTAATGTGTTATAATTTTGACTTCCACATATAAGTCTTGAATCTGTGTGGAATTGATTTAAAAAAATTTTTTTTCTTTTTCTTTATTGATTTCAGAGAGAGAGGAAGGAAGAGAGAGAGAAACATCTATGAGAGAGAACATCGATTCACCGTCTCCTGCATGCCCCCCAACTAGGGATCAGGCCCATAACCTGGGCATGTGCCCTGACCGGGAATCGAACTGGTGACCTCCTGGTGCATGGGTCAATGCTCAACCATTGAACCACACCAGCCGGGCTATGTGGAATTGATTTTCATTTGTTGTGAAAAAGAGGATTCCATTTAATTAAAAAAAATCTTCAACTATATTAGAGTTCTTTTTCAAATCTGGTTAGTTTGACTTTAAATCTTCAAGCTTCTTACTGATTCATTTTTTAGGTTTCTGTCTCACATAAATCAGGATTAAAGGCATTTGAGATTAATTCTAGTGAATTCAAGGCAGATAGTGGTGGCAGGCAGTGTATTTGGGGATAAAAAGGGCTATGCCTAGGGTTCCTTCTTGACATCTGTAGATTGAGGTGAGGAGATCTAGGGAAACTGGGTCTTAGTCCCATTGCTTGGCCTCTTCTTCATCCAAGAGAACCATGGTCATAGACTCTGAGTGTGCTTTCACCCTTGAACCCTAAATGTGGCTCTGTGTGTGTATAATGAGTATACAAAGTAAACAGAGAATACATATTCTATATAATTGGAATCATACAGTATATATATTTGTATCCTGCTTCTACAATTACCATTTCATTATAATATCATTAAACATTTGAAAACTTTTTTTTGACTGTCTAATAGTTTAACATAGAAATATAACATTTTTCTAAACATTTTCGTACTCTGAGTTATCTAATTTATTTCAAAAATATTTTTCTGTTTCCTCTTATATTGATACTGTGATGAACATTTTCATTTGTTTATCTTTGTTCTCATCTCTGGTTCTTCCTGTAGGATGAACTCTTAAAAATAAAATCCCTGCGTCAAAGATTATGAACCTAAGGCTTTTGAGTATACCATGCCAAACTACGTTCCAGAAAAATCATATGAAATTATCCTCCCATAGTATATGAAAGTGCCCACTTTTAATAATATTGCAAACTTTATTACCATTTAAAAATAGCTTTGCTAATTCATTCTTTTTGTTTGTCATCTCTGGAAACTAGTGAGATTTTTTTCACTTTTACTTTCCACTTTTCTTTTGTATATGTTCTGTCAATTTGTATTTTTGTTTTTCTTTATTTTGCTTATTGATATACATGACTTCTTAAATATATAGTAAGGAAATGAGCTCTATCTAATATTTATCACAGGTATTTTTACAGTTTATTATTTGTCTATCTTGTTCATGCTGTCTAAACTTTCTAGACTCAGTTCTAAGATAATTGTTGAAAACTTTTTCCTGAAGGATTTTTTTCTTGAGATTGAGATGTGTACCTCTTTTTGCATTAGCAGGTATTAAGCTTTACTATTTTTCTTATCTGTCTCCCCTCTGGACTGTGAGCTTCTTGAAGGCAAGGATGCTTGGTATCTTATGCTTTTATCCCCACTGTTTTTTCCAGTGATTGGTATTTTAATTTCAATAAATGCTCATTGAATAAACACAGGAAAATATGTATCCCCTGGTTTCATACCCATTTAACCTATCCAACAGTGATCAATTTTTTTTTGACACAACAATTCCAGTAAGGTAGAAGCTTTAATGTGTCAACGTTTACAAGGGATTATCTAGTTGTGATGTGGAATAGTTATACTTAGACTAAAAAAAATTCTGTTGTCTTTTCTTCCCCAGTACTGAATTGATTTTGCACAATTTTCTAACACAACAAAGGAGAAAAAAAATGTTTGCATTACTTAGCTTTGTTTTCTTGCCAGTCAGAGAGTCTAGTATTAATAGTGGCTATTTGGCATCAATGAAAGTATTTTAACTTGTCATTTGGTAGGGAGATCTGATTGTAGTACCTTAATTTAGGCTCAGAATGCTGTTAAACCTTGTCATATTGTAGTTAAGAAATAATTATGCCAGATTTAATAATTGGTTTGGTTTTTATGATTTTTACTTTATTATTGTTTCAATTATACTTTTGCATTTCAAACATGGGAGATATCAATATTACACTTGTTAGGTATCTTACTGATACAGCATCAAAATGATTGTTTATTAGGACAAGGTATCATATATAAAGTACTTTTAAATTATGCATATCACTATCTTATTTCACACTCAACTAAATTTTAATTTCTATATAAAAACTCATGAAAAGTCGATTTATTTGACAGCATTACTTTAAATGAAAACAGTTTTGTAATTTACTGCTTGATTTAATTATACTCAACTAGTTTATATTTTTAATTCATTTGTGTAGGTGGACATGGCCACAGAAGTGTATGGGAAGTTACCTCTTGACAGTTTCATATTTAGTCAACCATCAGAAGAAAACAGCTTACCAGTAAAATAATGTTATGACATGATTTTAAAACTTGATGAATAACTTTTTTATTCAGAAGAAAAATTTGAAGTCTTTATCTTTTATAAGTGTTGACTATAAACTCTTTTCTAAAGCATTAGTGCATTATATTTACAACATT